>OX465255.1:9977211-11381747 GCA_949987775.1 Aproaerema taeniolella
CCCCCGCGTTGATTGCCACCGGAGGGGTATGGGAATAGTTTGATCACAAGTGTGATCGCTATACATTGCTGGCGTCCTGCTTCTTACCTAGAGTATGCTCAAAAATTCTTTGTATTTGGAAACTTCTTCTAACAATAATTTATTAAAATATGCCTACAACAGTTAAGTTCTAGTTACAAAAGTTACATAGAAAGAGAAGCGCCGATGACACCAGCAATGTATAGCGATCACACTTGAGGGCAAACTATCCCCATAATTCCTCCTGTGGCAATCAACGCGGGGGGCGTATGGGAATAGGGCAAAGCGGGGGCGCATGGGAATAAAGCGTGCAGTCTTTGAAGACCTCTAGCTCCTAAAGTACTCAATGGATTTTGATAAATTTAATATTGTTAGATTTCAATTATTAAAACCTATCTAAAAACATTAAACTTATTAAAATCGATTCAGTAGTTTAAGCTCGTGTGCTAAAGACTTAGCGGATGGTGCAGCGCGTGTGAACGCGTTGGTACGTTAACATTTTAATGACGTGTCATATTTACAAATGGTGTACAAATTAAAGTTTTCATTTTCAATAAAATTTGGTAGCAATAAACAAAAAAGAGTACGTAAAAATATCTATACGTTAATATTTTAATGACTGAGTGTCATACTTACAAATGGTATGCAAATAAAAGTATCAATTTCAATCAAATTTGGTAGCAATAAACACTTATTTTTTAATGTTGACGAAGAAATATATATTTTCTCTGTACGACTAACTTTATATATCCCTGTTAGACTACTTTCTAGAGGTTCTGTATAAAAATCAACCTTATCCAAAAAATTATCACATTCCAATTTTTAAGACCCTCCTTCAGGAACTTCTTCGATAGATTTTATCATCACAATATCACCTTAAGATACAATTTTCGATTAATACTTAAGATACAATTTTCGACGCGACACCCATGCGACACCACGCAAAACGAGCATAGCATGTATAAAGTTCTTGAATTTTATAATGAACACGGAAAAGGTGGCGAACTTTGTGTGGTGAGTAAAGAATGGCTGACGCCACGAAAAACTAATTGTATGTGGCCACCCTACAAAACATACACTCACTGTTTCGCTGTGTGTCCACATTGTGGGGGCTGTTTCGCTGTGTATCTACACTGTAAGAGCTATCATCTGGCATTGGAGAATCTAAAAAAACAATAATTTATGACTAATTAGATAAGTAACTTATACCCACTTTATCAAATTGTAAAATGAAAAGGCAAAAAAGTCAAAATAGCTTACCAACATTAAAATCTTTCAGAGTTAATTTTTTATTGGGTTTGCTTAGATATCTTGACGGAGAATCTATAAAACAAACAAAAATAAAATCACAATGAAACATGCACCACAATGAAATATTAAATCGTGTGCTCAATACAAATCTCTATTCTGTGACAATTTACATATATATATATATAAAATGTATGAGAAACTAGCAATTACCCGCGACATCGTCGGCATGGAAAAATTTCCCATAAAAATTATGAATCAGGGAATATGTGGGTAAATAGATTAAGTCAGGGTAATTTTTAAAATATCTCAAACAAAATTACAACACAATTTTCATGAGGTTTTAGGAAATGCTGATTTAATTTTTTTATCTATGTGCCTACTGTATATTTTATGATAGGAAATCAGTGATAAATACGGGTGATTTCCATTTGTTCTATAGAACATGAACGGGACAAATAAAATAAAAAATCTCAAGTTTCCTATAGATAGAACATTTAATATCTCTTTGTCTCAAATAGTTCTATAGAAAAGAACAAGATAACAAAACTCCTTGATGATTACCAAACTAGCCACTTAAAAATTCAACACTATTTCGTGTCAAAATTACCTACTTACATGGAACTTTTTTGGTGAAATATATTCCCAATTTGTATTAATCAGTAAATTAGTGTGAAAACACTTATGTAGGTAGTTCTATGGAAAAAAATAAAAGAAAATTGACCATTTTTGTCTTGATGACGTCCGGTCTAGAGAATAAATCGGAATCACCCCTAGACAATGGTTTTAATATTCTCTACCTATATAATGGTTTTAATATAACCGCCCCTAACATGACCCTCTGACCTAAACTTTGTATGTAAAAAAGTACAAAGTATGTAGGTATAATGTTCACAAAACATTTTATGCTAAGTACATAAATATTACTTACGTGATCTGTTAATATGTGGTTTAGGATAATTTATTTTTTGATAGTTTTCATTTTCTCTATCGCTCTCATCACTTTCAAAAACAATTATTTTCCTCTTCCTTTTTTGTGTGTGCACTTCTTCCAAGTCTGTGGCCAGTTCAGACTCGCTTTCGGCTTTCCTACATTTTTGGCGAGCCTTTAACAGGTCATCTAAAAATAAAATTGACATAATGAGCACTTCTAGGTTACGTTGATCTAAGCTAAGTTTTATAAAATGATCGTTTTCGAGGCTACATTTTCCCCTACACTTGGTTATCATTGACTGTCTCGTGACCTCAGCGCTAAAACGTGAACTTCAGGTAAGCTGAAGATAGGTAGGTACCTACTTGATTTCTAAGGTGATCTAACATGACCCACTGACCGTGGTTTATTAGATAGGTAGGTAATGTTCTAACATAAGTAGGATATAGAATATTAACTCATAAGTCATAGGTTATAACCTAAATCATACCTAAGGCCTGAGGGTTAAAGAAATTATGTCAGTTAGGTAGGTAAATAAACAAACTTACCTGTTTCGTAAAATAAACGTTTCACGGGGTATAATGTCCACGATAATTTATCTGGAAGTATTTGATTCAACAGACATTTATTAAATTTGGTTGATGTTTTGTAGGGTGGCCACATACAATTCGTTTTTCGTGGCGTCAGCCATTCTTTACGCACCACACTAAGTTCGCCACCTTTTCCGTGTTCATTATAAAATTCAAGAACTTTATACATGCTATGCTCGTTTTGCGTGGTGTCGCATGGGTGTCGCGTCGAAAATTGCAAATCAAAATGGCGGACGTCCACAGCGCCCGCGACGCGCGACGATGCCGCCGCCCCCGCGCACCCCGCTACCACCCCGTAGGAGTAGCAGTAACAGGCCCATTGAAAGGTTTTATTAGTTGGCCCGATGTTGTTTACATAGCTTAAATACCTACAAAAATCACCCAACAGTAGCATTAGCAGCAGCAGGCCCGTTGTTGGCTGTCCGTTGGGCAAACAGTGCATGTTTATGACAAAGGGCCTATATCAAATATGGGTTGGCGGAATAACTAACCGTCTGCCAATACGTTCCCAACTGTTGGCGTATGGAAGCCAACGCTTATGCTACTAGGGTGAGGTGCGAGGGACGCACTCGAGTTTAGGTTGAGGTGAGAGGGACGCACTCGAGTTGAGGTTGAGGTGAGAGGGATGCGCTCGAGTTGAGGTTGAGGTGAGAGGGACGCACTCGAGTGGTGAGAGGGACGCACTTGTTTTGAGGTTGAGGTGAGAGGAACGCACTCGAGTTGAGGTTGAGGTGAGAGGGACGCACTCGAGTTGAGGTTGAGGTGAGAGGGACGCACTCGAGTTGAGGTTGAGGTGAGAGGGACGCACTCGAGTTGAGGTTGAGGTGAGAGGGACGCACTCGAGGTTGAGGTTGAGGTGAGAGGGACGGCTCCCTATCAGAAAGTCTAAGTAGCAAAACGCCTAACAGAGCGAAACGCCTTATGAGCAATCTGCCTAATTCCTTTGGTTCACGGTTAAAACATGTTATTATGAACCTTAAAACAATGACATAAGACCCACTTTATGAGCAAATGTGTTGAAAAATAACTTTTGTTGTTTATTGGACGTTTATTGTCCATTACAGAGACTTATTACCGTAAATAGTTGTCGTTTATCTGTTCGACAGAGCTTATTCCTTATCTGGTTAGGCAGAGCTTCCACTCATTATAGCCATATATAACTAAATTGGATTTAAACGTTGTGGATACATTTTTGCAAAATTTGAGGTTAAAATTCGTACTACAGTAATTACAAGTGGTTAAAGTAATTGTATTTTCCTGAGGGAAGGTCAAAATTCATCCCTCGTTAGATTACATCAATCATGGTGTGAAACTTCAAAGTCCTGTCGAGATAACGTGAGTCGGAATTCCGTAGCGCACTCTGTGTCGGTGTCGTTCGACTTTGTGGCGTTCGTTTCAATGAACTTTCGCTCCAATGTACCACGCGGAAAGTTTTTCGCCACAGCGTGCGTCGCTTCAACGTTATTCGAAACTAGGTTCAAGATCCGTTTGATACACGCTCTTCCAAACACCTTGTATTTACTTTTGTGTCTTAGTGTCCAGGCATTTTGAGAAACTGTCGATTTCCTACGTTGACGTTCTGCTACATAGACCTATTGATAGTTTGCCGTTTTGTTACATGGACGATTTACTAATTAGGCAGATTGCTCGTTTCGCTCTATTAGATGTTTTGCTACGTCGAGGAAATTATATCTCAATGCCTTAGGTCAACTTTTTCTTTCCCTATTCAATGTTATCTATCCCTAACTAGCTTATCCCTACTGGTTTGCAATTTGTACATTTTGCTTGTTGTGCTCATTTTGCGTTTTGCACATTCTGCGTATTGTTCATCTTGCGATTTGTACATTTTGAGTGTCGTGCTCATACATTATGCTTTGAAGGGCCTCTGGAGGTATTAGGGCCAACCTAGCTGGACTCCATTTTCGGTGGTAGAGCAACGTCCACAACTCTGTTACGGGAGACAGAGGTATAGAGGGGCGGGCGTTGCGAGGTAAAGGGAACAGTTGTGCTACGGGAGGGAGGTCTCACGCTACGCTACTCTTTGTAGGACAGTCTTTGTTTTAATAAACTTTATATGTAAATAAAACGAGCTCAAATCTTTCATAATTTATTAAAAGAAGAAACGAGGCACACAACTAGACTAAGACGAGCTAACATAACGGTCTTATTACCGATTTCATTCTGGTACGACAAAATTGTATCACGGCTCGTATGTTAGAAGAATTAGACAGTGGACTGCACTTTGAACACATTTGGTGTGGGATTTATTGGCAGGCGGGACCACAGCATGAAGCACATACACCGCCAGTACAACCACCGATACAACCGTGACCGCAACTGTAATATGATCCAGCGACTCCAGCACGGGCACTTAAAAAACGATAAAAAAAAGTTATGATTAATACAAGTTGAAAAATAACTTATTGAAAATCCTAGCTTTATTGAAAATCCTGAACCAGTATCACTTACAGAATCCTTTTTTTTTGTTTTTCTTTTTAATTTTTTTTTATCGGTGGTAATTTTTTATTTTTTTATAAAGTCACTGGGTAATTTTTTATAAAGTCGCTAGTAATAACTCTAAAATAAATAAAAAATATCACCGCCGACTTATCGCTTAAAACCAATTTTGATCAAAATGTAGCTAAGAACCATCTCGATTACTTCAGCTTTAAAAAAAAAGAAACCGCATCGAAATTGGTCCATTCGTTAAGGACCCACGGTGCCACAGACAGGACACACAGATTCCTACACAGGCATACAGATACACACGTCAAACTTATAACACCCCTCTTTTTTTTCGGGGTTTAAAAACAAATAGTAAATCATATAACAACAACGGTCACAACAATCTTAAATGCCCAACAACAAAAACACACCCACGTGTACACACAACTTCAGCCCTATCAACGCAAGAAGTATTAAGAAAAATATGGAGACAAGCGACTGTTGCCTCTGCGGGTAATTTTTATCGTCAAATTCTCTGCAGTTTGATTCTCTTGAGCGTTGTCTACTTAGTGATTTGATAAAATATTACACTCTTGAAGTGACATTATATCTACTGATAAGAATGATTCAAAAGTTAATGAACTTACCCATGTATGCATCCTAAGTCACCACAGGGCGAGCAACAGAGGTTCCCCCTGGTATGTACACAGCAAGGCCCCATGCCGCTATAGCAACGTGAAGCACAAGGTCCACAAGGCCCACACATGGGGCCCTGGCAGCCTACACAGCAGTTCATCACCGGCATTGTGTCGTCTACAAATTTAATAGGCAATGACAATAGCGTCTTATTATACTAGGACGGGATGCCAAGTACGTATCTACTAGGACATTTTATACTGTCTTTAATAGCGTAAACAAAGAACCAATTTATCAATGTCCTTGTAAATACCTAATACGAATTCAGGAAACGAATATTTGTGAAACCATAATTAGGATCCCTCACGTGACAGGGGTCATCATGTTAGGTCTAATTCGGAGCTGACTGCCAACCAGAGTGCTGTGGAGAGGAAAGAGAAGAAAGAAGAAAAACTAGAAGGTAGTCACGTTTTCGAGCATTCCAATCAGCTCTGCTTCCAGCCCCTAACATGACCCTTTGACTAGTTTCAGGGGTTACGCGGGCTTCAACTTTTCTAGCACACATGGGCGCACATAAAAAGTTGGTACCATTTTCTAAAATCTTACCTTTGTAAATGAAACCTGTATAAAATAAGATCAAAAACTAATTTTTTGTATTTTTTTAGCCCACAAAAGAGGCAATTTTTTATTAAAAATCTTACGAAAGATTTATTTTCAGTTGCCAAATGTGTGCCAATTTAAAAATGTCATTGTTTTTGTTATTTGTTATAGATATTGAAGATGTTTTAAAGAAGATCGTTCACAAAATTCTTGAATTCAATCTACTTACTAACTCGATACTTTCTCAGAAGAATAAAATGCTTTTCAACCAATTTCCAACTGACGTCATCGAAGTAGATAATTATGTCATTTTGATTGCTTCCACGCCACCAAACTTCATTAAAATTTAAAAAATCCTAAAAAAGTTGTAAAATCTGGAAAATTATTAAAAAATTAGTTTAACTTCCATGCCGCATACTTAGTTCGTATTTAGAGTAAGACGTTATAGTTTACATTTTAACGATGCCTTGCTGTTGTTGCCCCAGCTGTGGAGTCCCTTGTTGCGGCCAGGTGTCAGGATATTGCTATCCGGCGCCCTTCTGTGGCCCCTGCTGTGGAGTGTGCTGCGGACCATGCGGACGACCCTTCGGAACCTACAGCTATAGGTACAGAGGCTGCTGCTGATAAAACGATCTCTTCTTACGTCTAATGTCTTAAACCAATAAATTGTGTTGTACGTTTTTGTTTCTTTATTGTGCACTAGCCATTCAGGCAATATTATAGGACATCAATGGCACTAGCTATCCCTCTATAAAAATAAGACATTAAAAACAAAACACCATGGATTTATACCTAAGTAAAAGACTTGCGTGCTAAAGACAAAGATAATTTAAACACTAGCGTTTCCAAAGGTGAGCTTCAGGTAAGGGGTCACCATTGGTATTCCTTTAATACATAACACGCTGAGGTTGCATCAAAAGAGTCTTCAATAGTAGAAACAATAGTAGGACGAGCTCTACTTCGAATTCAATGTTTACAACTGAATCAGACGAAGGGTCCTGCTGGGTATAATACGGGCATTATAATTTAGGCTGATGTCAACGTTTTCCATGTAAAGAAACGCCCTTATAAAGCGCCCCTCTCACCAGAAGCTTTTATAGTGTAAATACGAAGAAAAAGCGTTGTTTTATTTATAAACCCGAAAGTCTCATGCTGGATCAAGGTGTATAGAGACCGGAAGCACGGCTATTTCGCACGGGGCGTAGTCGCCATCAGATAAGATGGCTGTCGGAAACACCGAGCGATGTACCCGCGATAAATCATATTCTCGTAAAATAATGGTCATTTACTCCAGAGACTTAGTTCTTTTTCTTTGGTGTATTCATGGTGAGTCAACGCCATTAGCTACTCAAGCAACGATTAGGGTCGGTTCGTATGTAAGGTTGATTGTAGAATCTTGATTTGTATAAAAACCACAGGATACAACACTTTAACAAATAATTACGACCATGTTTCATATTAACTAACAGATTCACTATCCAAATTCAGAAAAATAAGCGCCGGATACCGGATTTCCGTTGCATTTCTAGTGATGACCACCTGAGTCTATAGACTCCACGTGCAGCCTTTAAGTAATTTGTACCAGCGGTACATACACGGGCTCGCTCTTGACCACAAGATGCGGTCGAGGATCTCACCCAGAAGAAGCCTATATTCACTCCTCTTTAAAGATTACCCGAATAATATGAATACCTACGCTGGCAGGGAATTCCATTTCTTGGCAGTGCGCTATTTAAAAGATGATGATAAAAAGCACTCAGTCAAAGAACCCTATTATCTGAGCGGGATTTCGATCAGATAAGAGGGTATTCCGTGCGTCTGGATAAAAGAAAGGAGCAGGCGGAATGAGCTCTTGTAGTTCCTGGGGCACATTCTCCGAAGTAAATCATGTAAAAAACACATAGGCAAGTTACTTGCTTCTATGCGCTAGGCTTTGTAGCTCATTTTCCAAATAAGTCCAATTAAAAGTATTAAAACAGCGCCTTTGGAATTTTGTTGGGGTTGTTCAATGCATAAACGGACGGATGACGTATTGTAGATTAGATTTCAATGCAGCATCATTAGGGACTACTCCACTCTTAACTATAGTTTTCCAGAAATATTTTACTCACGTATTACTTATTTAATTAACACAAATTAATGAACTTGCTCCATAATAGCTGTGTAATAGCTGTATCCAAACACTTAACTGAATAATAAATTAGGACGTGTTCATGTCCATATACTATTTTTTGTTTTGCGTTTTTGCTTTAATATCCTATCCAAAATAATAAAATACATGAGCGGACAAAATATGGTTTAATGAGTTAACGGGAAACGAAACAGGCGTGACGGGGTCGTGGATAGACTAAATGGGGTAGCAATTTCGTAGAACACGCACCTAAAATCTATCCCAGCCCCATTTCTATGAAACAGCTTTCCTAGTCCTTAGAAATTATTTATGTTTATTTTAGGACAATAGAACATACACGGTTTACATTACAAGCTTTAGTAGAGCCAAGCGATGGGTTAAGAATTCCGTATATTAGACGAAGGTATTACCTACATACTCTCGCCATATTAAATTAAATGAAAAGCAATTTTTTTTAAATATGTAAGTAGGTATACTAGAAAGAACTTCCAGCTAATTTCTACCACGTTTTGTTTCTAACTTGGTGCACTTTAATACAAGACAGTTCTGTTTCAGTAGAGTAGGGATTTAGCAAAATATGGAATTATGATTTTTCGAAATGAAGCAGATTTTGTTTCTACTTTAAGTAACATATAACATTCTCAAGGATGAACCAAAATTACCTGACAGATGCAAATTGCTTGGAATCCCAAAATGTTCGTTTCAAATACCAACATAAAATGATAGAAGGAATTCAGCGAATCCATAAAAGCGATTACTTGGCGCTTTATGTGTCAGTATTAGGCGAAATGAGGTCAAACCCCGAATGGGTGCACTCACGCAATTTTCCTGAAGCCAGGTTGGCGGTTAAATTAGGGGTGAAGCCGGCAAGAACGTAAATTAATTTGACTAATGTCCTATTTAGAGCGGTCGCAATCACGCAATGAATACTCAAACATTACACATTTTGTACCTTCACCCCTGACATTCGTCGCTTTTTTGTTATAAGTATATAACTCTTAAACGGCTGAACTAATTTTGATCAAACATTATTGGTACTTAGCTAAGAACGATGTTGGTAACTTCAGCTTTCAAACAAAAAAAGGATTGTTTTATTTTATTTTATTTTATTTTGTATTATGAGATGGGTTAACTCTTGACCTCAATCTTGACCAATACAAGGTCATAGATGAGGTCGACGATGGAGCGAGTTAACCCAGAAATGGCATATCAAGGCACTGTGGTACTCCCACGCACCGACGGAACACAGCAAGCTGTTTGGTGTCGGACTTTGGTAGGAGGGTGGTCGCGAACCAGACGGCCCTTTACAGAGCCTATCACACCGCATGAGACCATATCACGCCACCTCAGATTCAAAATAAATTGAGGTGTGGTTGCCTAAGATGAATTAATAGGAGGCAGGTCTCATTTGTGTTTCCTTAGTCGCTTCTTACGGCACCCACGGAAAGAGATGGGGTGGTGTTATTCTCACCCGATCACCACACGGCAAAATTGTATCGAAATTGGTCCATTCGTTTGGGAACTATGATGCCACAGACAGACACACAGAATACACCGACATACAGATACACAGATCAAACTCCTAACACCCCTCTTTTGATGTCAGAGTGGATCAGAATGGAAGTCGTTTCGGGCATATGTTCCTATCGAATCAACTTTACGTTTCACTAATGAATTAGAGCCGCTGAAGCAAAAACTTCTGACCCTTTGTCGTTGGCCCCTTGGGACCCAATGCTAATATTTAGGCCCGAGAACAAAAACAGGTCATACCTGTCGTCGATTTGATGGTGATGATGACTGAAGCACAGTTGTAATACTGTGACTGAAGCATTGAAGTATTATGTACTAGGACTGAAGTCTCATTTTTAAAAGTATTTCTTGGGCATAGTGACGAGTTGCACAAAATTTTAATTCTTAGTATACACCGCATATAACAATGCGCAAACACGGTTTTTATAGGTTTTGGTCCTTTTTTCCCGAAATGCTAGCGTTTCTTTATTAAAGCTGCCAGGCTTCAAACAGACTCCGCAAATAATGCATTGAAATCAAATAAATGTATGCATTGAAATGTATGCATTGAAATCAAATAAAAAACATACTCAGCACGCATTTATTGAAACTCTACAAAAAACACACCTAACAACAATTGCAGCAAGTGTTCCCTACGTATCCTGAGTGACAGTTGTAACAGGGCCCAGTAGGGCAGCAACAGCATCCTTGCACGCAGGGGTTGCAGCACCTGCGGCATGGGGGGTCACAGCCCCCCGGGCATCGCGCAAACATGCCGATATTGAAGTCTCTGTAACATCCGAACTGAACCGGCATTTTGATTTCTTTTAGACTCACAGCAGTTTCAACAAAGTTAATAAATGGAAAACAGCTTTTTTGAAGATTTTTATCACTTTTATGTTTTTTTTGCCGTGCTGAAATTATAGTGATTTCTGGCGTAAGTAATTATAAAAATGACAAGATCAAGATGGCAGATTTCTTTTGTGATATTTTTTTATTGTTTTAACTCTATGGTAGGTACAGTCACGAGCATTAATATACAAACATTGTTTATCACATTTTCTAAAACATCAAAAAATATGTTAACAACATAAGATAATGTTGCTACGTTAAATTGATTGTGAGGGTGTTATAGCGGTTTCGACGCATGATGCCAATAACGCAAAAGACCAAAACACATTTTTTTGGTCTATTGCGTATTTTTTTATTATTATTTGCATATTGCCATGTTCGCATAATGTCAATAACGCAAAAGACCAAGACATAAATTTTTGGTCTGTTGCGTATATTTTTTTATTATTTCTATATTGCCATGTTCGCGTAATACCAATAATGCAAAAGACCAAGAAAGTCCAAGGAGTAAAGAAATTTTCGGTAAAGTCTTATAGAATCAGTCGAAGCCATTATCACCACAGAGCTCGCATACTTCATAAACAATGGCCACTTGTAATTTGTTTTTAGGGTTCCGTATGCACCGGGTGAAAACGGGACTCTGTTTCTAAGACTTCATCGTCCGTCCGTCTGTCCGTGCGTCTGTCAGGATGTATCTCACCAAAGCTAGACAGTTAAGGCGACTACAGCACCTAAATTGCTATTTCATTAAATCGAAGAAAAAAAATACTACGACATAAACTAGATAAGTAGTTTGCTGAAAACATGATTTCAGCACTTTTGGTTCGATAGAAAAAGCTCACAAAGTCACCTCTAAATACCCAATATTGTGTATCTTTTAAGCTGTAAAAACGAAAGTAAAATGCACCCAGGAATTTGAATTTGCTATCAAAATGTACGTGATTGAACACTCTCGATAAGTAGTAACGCATTTTTCGATTTAAGCTGTTACCTTTCCATAAATCTATTTTTTCTAACTTTCAAACATGTTTTTACGCACGCACGCTTTCATAGTCCGTAAACTTCGTGTATCGACACTGTTCGCACTGCCGGCCCAGGCCTGTTGAGAGACGGAGATGGCACTATTCCTATGTGTGCTGCCTTTATAGGGTGCTGTAGTCGCCTTAAAATTTTCACAGATGATGTACTTTGTTACCGCTATAACAAAAATATTTTTAACAAAAAAATTTACCCGCCTTCAAAAAGGGTGAAATAATTTTATAAAGCTATATTCACGAGTAATTATTAGTTACGGGTAAATTAGTAAATAGGTGTATTCATAGCGGAATATGGTAAATAGGAAGGATTTTTTTTATGTCAGCGCCGAACAATTACTCGCATGGCTATTAAAACTATCTGCCTTATACTGCCAAAAAAAGCTTGTGCGAATACTTATTTTACTGAACTAGGTCTTGTTCATACCGGCGCCGACGAAAAAATCAATCCTCTCTATTTACCGTATTCCGTTATGAATATACCTATTTACTGCTTTACCTACAACCACTACTTACTCGTGAACATAGCTTTAAAAAATTAATTCGCAAGATGGCAAGAAAGATACAGGATGGTACAATTCTCAAACCGATCGCCAGGTGATATTATCAACCAGACGGCAGGAAAGATATTATTTGGTGGTAATATACTCTACGGATCACTAAACGGTAGAGCCCCAGGACACAAAATAGCCAAAAAAAACAACTTGAATATGACCCTAATTTCAGTGATTTTTATTTTTTAACTAAACTACTGAACCGATTTCGATAAAAATGTTATGGGACCAATCTTAAAGTAGATGCTTTCGAACAAAAAAAAATTGAAATTGGTCTACAAATGACCAAGTTTTCAGGTAAAAAACTGTCCAGTGGCAGCACACGCTGAGTCAGCACCCTTTTATATACAGTGTTCCTTTGTTTTGTCTTAATTATTAGTTATAAGTTGTATTTAGTTTTGTTTTGTTGTTATTAGTTTGTCCATTTAACTGTGTATAAATAAAGATTTTATCTATCTATCTATCTATCTAAAAAAAACCACCCGAATTGAGAATCTCCACCTTTTTTTTAAGTCAGTTAAAAATACTAAAAAACTGGCTAAGTGCGAGTCGGACTGGGGCTCCCATGCAATAAACGCGATTTTTTGCCTATTTTTGCTCGATATTTAAGATAATGGTACGAAACCCTTCATACGCAAGTACGACTCGCACTTCACCGGTTTTTTAAATTTTGAATGTCATTGGTGTTTTGCTGAATCAAAGTAGGCGTTTTGCGTAGTTGGTGTTTTGCTGAATTTAAGTTGGTATTTTACGTAGTTGGTGTTACGCTAAAACCAAAGTTGGTGTTTTACGTACTTGGTGTTTTGCGTAGTTGGTGTTTTGCGGAATTGGTTTTTTGCGTAGAGTTGGTATTTGGCGTTTTTGGCTTTACGCGTCGAATTCGTTATAGCTCGTAAGGGTGGTATTCCACTCATCCAAGATCTTTATCCAATAAATTATTTCTTTGATCAAATTCTATCTGACTCACATCCGACAGATGGCCCATACCTAATATTGGTGATGACATTTGATGAAGTTGTCCATTTTTTTGACCAAAATATACCAACCTCCTTTGATGGACGCGTGAATCTAGGTTTGTGTTCAATGCATCTTGAATACTACCTAGGTTAATTTTGAGCTTGTTTCCAATTATAACATGACTTTAGCAATTATTAAATTGAACTTTTAAGTTGAGATGTACGCCTAACTTTTTATTAAGTTAATTCTATCCGAAATATGTATTATTTATGTGTTACAGTCTGTAACTTACAGTCAAACTCTGTATTTCAGATTCAATTTGTTTTTTTGACACCACCCTTAATTTATTTCTAGTTAAAAAAGACTAAGGTAGACTGGAAGCGATCCCTTCAGGGATAAGTCCGCCTTTTTAGTCTTTGCAATACAGAGTTTACATAATATATACTACACTCAAAGACATAGAAGTTAATGTAGAATTATTACTCTAAGGTCTATCTATTGTCATGGACCAATACAACTAGTTTATTGGTCCATGCTATTGTAGAGTAACATAAAAATAAGACTAGATTAAAATTAATGCAATCTTTCGGCGGGGCGGGAACTTTTCCTCCTACACAAACTGGCAGTCAAGAAGAGTTCTTGATTCAAATTTTTGATATACGTCAACGTCGTCCAGTGCCTTTTTGCCCATCTGCCATTTGCAGCACTTCAAAAATTTGAAAAAAAATCGTTGCGGCGGCACGAAAACTAAATTAAAATTCTGCTTGTTTTTTGTAGTAATTTGTGACATTCAGTAATTATGCCTGTATACTACGGAGGGTTTTGCGGCGGTCCACAGGGTGGTGGATACTGCTTGTACTCTTGTGGGTGCTCGCCCTGCGCTGGAGGATGCTGCACATGTGCGCCTGAGGCCTGCGGGTACAACCTCTCCTGCTAGTGAAATCTGGTAAATACACGGAAGAATACATGTACAGGGTCTATAGCGACCCCAATGTCGTTGAGAACCTCTCTAAAATGATACACTTGCCTCTTTGATTGCTTATAACTTTGAAGCGGCTGAACCAATGTCGATCACACTTAGTTAAGAACCATCTCGATTACGTTAACTTTCAAATAAAGAAAACCGCATCAAAATCGGTCTATTCGCTTAGGAGCTAAGATGCCACAGACTAATACACAGAAATGCACATCAAACTTATAACACCCCTCTTTTTTCCGAGGGTTAAACATATTCACCAGCCACTATGGAAAGGGAACACTACCGGAGCACATCCTTTCATCTTTATTCACATTGTTATTCAATTCTGTCCCTCTACGGATGTCCCCTATAGATCGACCTATAGGAAATACTTCACGGGAAATTCATTTAGTAGGTCGAGTGTTTGTTGCTAAACATTATGAACACTATACGATTATGTTAATAATCATTTGCCTAAAGAATTAGCATAGTTATCCCCAGTAGAACCCCAGTATGGGCTTTTCATTAGTAATCGGTCAGAGGATCACGTTACATGTATATCTGCCAAAGCTAAATTTAATTTCCTAGTTTTGATTTTCCTAGTGATAGGTGGCATGACCAATCTGGTCAGGTTCCCCTGTTAACAGGCTCATGGAGATCAGATCTCAGTCGCTCCAGAGTGATGACTTTAGTGCATAGTCTTTTATGAACTATACTTTACAAGAAAACAAAATTCCACCGCCTTTACATAATAGTCAATTATACCAATTTTATATGTATGTCTATTATTTTATCTATATCTATACATCTATCTATCTATATCTTCTATTAACATATTATAAAGGAAAGATTTGATTGTTTGTTTGTTTGTTTGTATTGAATTGAATATAGGCTCCGAAACTACTGGACCGATTTGAAAAATTATTTCACCAATTCAGACAAAGACCATATTATGAAGTACTTATATCTCAATGTATAAAGTGTTATCAATATGAACAAAATTATTAACTTTACCAACAAATGAAAGACAATACAAAAACCTGGGGCAATGCACATATGCAAAGATCATACGATTAATTAAAATTAGTAAAAAAATATAATAAAAAAACAATATTCAATAAGAAATATAAATATCAATAAGACGGTGTTGGGTTTCAATTTAGTTAACATCAGTCGCAAATCACCAGTGAATTCCTTTTCTTAGACAGTAAATTAACTACCTACTGCACTAAACCCACGCTCAGCCAAATATGATAAAAAAACGCATGTTTTTTCATCAAAATAAATGTATTTTAAAATTATTTCATTACATTAAATTTCTAATTAGATACGTAGGTGTGCCGCGACGCCCCCTTGACTGACATAACGCCCCCATTTGCCTTCGGATCCGCTACCACGAAAAGCTCCTGCGCCCACTAGCGGGCGGTAACGCCCCCGTTTTAAATCTTTAGTGGGTGATTCACTCATGGAATTGAAAAACAAATCTCAAGTAACGAATTTTTTCATACTAAAAGGCGAACCGCTGATCGCTTGTATGGCGAGGCGAAATTTTTTCATTGTTATTTGAGGAACGATGGGTCAGAGGATCAGCTGTTCAGAGTTCAGTAGGCTATTACTGTGATTTACATCTTTTTAAGTTAACTCAATGGTAATTTATAGGTAAAGAAAAAAACAATAATGGGAAGAAAGTTTAATATACCTTTTTTTTGTTTCAGATACCTATTCTCCAAATAAGTATATTAAGTGGTATTTTGTATCATGTGCTAGATGCTTACTATGAAATTTACCGCCTCAGCTTGTTTATTAACGATGGCAATATCTAATTCGTAAAAATTATTCGTGAAGACCTACTTTGCCGAGTCTGGCAAAAGACACCCGGATCCTTTTTCTCACCACAAAATTGTAATATTATATTCATCTGAACGCGGAAATTCCATAGGAAAGTACCTAATATTTTGTGAACCGTTATTATTTGTCAAATAAAGTACGTAGTAGTAGCTATAAAATACTAGTTTTATTTCGATCTTCAAAGATGAGGTTGGTCTAGGTTGATTATTTATGAGGGTTGAAGGTTTCGTAGCGCTGAAAACCTCTGAAAGACACGCTCTGGTGGAGGGCTAAGAGCAGCTCACGTACCTTTACAAGCAGCACTGGATGTTAAGAGGGCAGCCCTCGCACCCTTTGACGCCAGTTAAGTTAACCCTCATACCTCAAGTGTCAGAGGGTCGAGAGTAGCCCTACCCGTTTGGCAAGCGGACTGGTCAACCCTCATTTAGACTTGCGCTAGAGGGTTTTGCGGCTCTACCAATCTTGAAGTAAACCTTTAAACCTCTTGGGGCAGCCCTCATACCTCTTGACGAGCGCCAGAGGGTTGAGGGCAACCCTCGTACAGCCCTCGTACCTCTTGACGAGCGCCAGAGGGTTGAAGGCAGCCCTCGTACCTCTTGACAAGTGTCAGAGGGTTGAGGGCAGCCCTCGACCTCTACTAGAGTTTTGAGGGCAGCCCTCGTACCTCTTGACGAGCGCCAGAGGGATGAAGGCAGGCCTCGTACCTCTTTACGAGCGTCAGAGGGTTGAGGGCAGCCCTCGTACCTCTTGACAAACGTCAGAGGGTTGAGGGCAGCCCTCGTACCTCTTGACAAGCGTCAGAGGGTTGAGTGCAGCCCTGGTACCTCTTGACAAGCGCCAGAGGGTTGAGGGCAGCCCTCGTACCTCTTAACAAGCGCCAGAGGGTTGAGGGCAGCCCGGTACCTCTTGACAAGCGCCAGAGGGTTGAGGGCAGCCCTCGTACCTCTTGACAAGTGCCAGAGGGTTGAGGGCAGCCCTGGTACCTCTTGCCAAACGCCAGAGGGTTTAGAGCAGCCCTCGTACCTCTTGACGAGCGCCAGAGGGCTTGGGGCATACCTCTTGACAGGCGCCGAAGGTAGGGCAGCCCTTCGTACCTCTTGACAAACGCCAGAGGGTTCAGAGCAGCCCTTGTACCACTTGACTAGCGCCAGAGGGTTCAGGGCGGCCCTCTTACCTCTTGACAAGCGCCAGAGGGTTGAGGGCAGCCCTGGTACCTCTTGACAAGCGCCAGAGGGTTGAGAGCAGCCCTCGTACCTCTTAACAAGCGCCAGAGGGTTGAGGGCAGCCCTATGGTACCTCTTGACAAGCGCCAGAGGGTTGAGGGCAGCCCTCGTACCTCTTGACAAGCGTCAGAGGGTTGAGGGCAGCCCTCGTACCTCTTGACAAGTGCCAGAGGGTTGAGGGCAGCCCTGGTACCTCTTGCCAAACGCCAGAGGGTTTAGAGCAGCCCTCGTACCTCTTGACGAGCGCCAGAGGGCTTGGGGCATACCTCTTGACAGGCGCCGAAGGTAGGGCAGCCCTCGTACCTCTTGACAAACGCCAGAGGGTTCAGAGCAGCCCTTGTACCACTTGACTAGCGCCAGAGGGTTCAGGGCGGCCCTCTTACCTCTTGACAAGCGCCAGAGGGTGGAGGGCAGCCCTGGTACCTCTTAACAAGCGCCAGAGGGTTGAGGGCAGCCCTATGGTACCTCTTGACAAGCGCCAGAGGGTTGAGGGCAGCCCTCGTACCTCTTGACAAGCGTCAGAGGGTTGAGGGCAGCCCTCGTACCTCTTGACAAGTGCCAGAGGGTTGAGGGCAGCCCTGGTACCTCTTGCCAAACGCCAGAGGGTTTAGAGCAGCCCTCGTACCTCTTGACGAGCGCCAGAGGGCTTGGGGCATACCTCTTGACAGGCGCCGAAGGTAGGGCAGCCCTCGTACCTCTTGACAAACGCCAGAGGGTTCAGAGCAGCCCTTGTACCACTTGACTAGCGCCAGAGGGTTCAGGGCGGCCCTCTTACCTCTTGACAAGCGCCAGAGGGTTGAGGGCAGCCCTGGTACCTCTTAACAAGCGCCAGAGGGTTGAGGGCAGCCCTACGGTACCTCTTGACAAGCGCCAGAGGGTTGAGGGCAGCCCTCGTACCTCTTGACAAGCGTCAGAGGGTTGAGGGCAGCCCTCGTACCTCTTGACAAGCGCCAGAGGGTTGAGGGCAGCCCTGGTACCTCTTGCCAAGCGCCAGAGGGTTTAAAGCAGCCCTCGTACCTCTTGACGAGCGCCAGAGGGCTTGGGGCGTACCTCTTGACAAGCGCCGAAGGTAGGGCAGCCCTCGTACCTCTTGACAAACGCCAGAGGGTTCAGAGCAGCCCTTGTACCACTTGACTAGCGCCAGAGGGTTCAGGGCGGCCCTCGTACCTCTTGACAAGCGCCAGAGGATTTAGGGCAGCCCTCGCCTCTGGGCAGCCCTTTTACCACTTGACAAAGATGTGTGCGCCGAAGGGGTTGTCTTTCACACCAACCTAAGTTCCTTTCACGGGGAAAGTCTGTATGGTCATACTTATTAAAAATAAAAAATAAAAGCAAAATAACACATTTTATTCTTATCGCAATAACAATCACTGCTCGGTAACAGCACAACCGCGTGGCAAGAGTCTTGAAGACACCAGCCATCAGAACCAGCAATGTAGTAGGCACAATACAGAACTTCACCACCGGACATTTTGTTTTGTCTCAGCAACACCCGCCGCAGCATCCTCCACAGCATCCTCCGCAGCCAGGTCCACAACCTCCACAGCATCCACCACAGCATGGTCCACAACCCCCGCAGCATCCGCCGCATCCGCCGCAGCCGCCGCAGCAACCGCCACCGCAGCCACCGCAACACCCGCCGCAGCCACCGCAGCCGCCGCAGCAGCCGCCGCAGCCACCGCAGCCGCCGCAGCAGCCGCCACAGCCGCCACAACACGGCCCGCAGCCGCCACAGCACCCACCACAAGGCCCGCAGCAGCCCCCACAGCAACCTCCACAGCAACCTCCTCCGCAACAAGCCATCCTTTACTGCTTCTCAAAACTTTTGCTACGCGATAGGGCTATTTCTATTTTAAAGAGTTGAATTTTTACTAGATAATTTTGATGGATTATTTTATAATTTTTTTATAAATTTTAATGTATCATGTATAAAAATTTTTGTAAAACTGAGTCAAAATCACATGGTTGACAAGATAAATCGAAATGAAATTCGAATTTTAATATTTTAGTCTTCTGGTGATTGATTTTGTTTGCCAGTGTCAATTTTAATAGTTTGTATTAATCGATTAGAATGAATATAAATTAATAGAATCATAGACATAGAAAAAATAAGTGAATCTTTTCAATGTCTTTATCATAGAAAACTAGTCTTTATTAAACTGACACAGTACAAAAAACGCATTAGTTTGTATGTTGGGTTGGTTTGGTTTGGTTTGTTTGGTTTGTATGTATTCCGTTGTAAACTAGGAACCTTTATAGTTTCGCCAGGTCCTTCCGTCCGTCGGTCCGCGGTGCTCCCTCCCTACTCATAGGCGGGTTTAAAAAATAAAAAAAACAGTAAAACAAAATTATATGTTTTTTTTTACGCGCCAATAATGTATAGGTACCCTATATTAGGGGTTTATGAATAACAATTTTCAATCTAGGGATCCGTTCAAGAAATATTAAGCTTTAAAATACAATACAATACAATATATTTTATTTACAAAGACATACATCAGGTTACTCCATTTTCTATGCAAACCCGCTCTTATCACAACAGCACAGAGTGCACGCGTGTGGTAACCTGAGTTGCGGCCGTCCGTACAATAATTAAAATGAAATGTCACCTCATCTATTAGCTAAACCATAACTTCTAAAATTTTAAAAATATTCATGGTGATAGAATAAATAACGAAATCAAAAGGAAAAATTTCACAGCAAACGCACAGAACTCATAGGTATCTGATATGGCAGACTCTCAAATTAGTACATAACATGACACTTGCGAACTGCCTCCATCATTGCGACAGTATAGGGCGAACGTAGTGGCACGGTTTGAAATGCTTACATTATGCCTAATAGATGTGTGTGCAATTGAAAGGCGACAAATTACACCGTTCGTTTATTCGTATCCGGCGCACTTCCTTGGAAGCCAATCAATTTTACCGTACCACTGGCTGGTAAACATGGTAAGTTGAACTTTACATGTCATTTTAACATCAATTTTACAGTTTGCAACACTGCTATGCTTAAGCTTGCTTTTTTGACATGTTTGAACAGAGTGGCGGGACACGCGACTGACATTCCCGCGTAAAAACCTAAGTGCACGAAAGTGGTGAGGAAACTTGTATTAAGTTCCGACCTCGTGGAGAAACCAGCAAGATCTGGTAAGTGCTTTGTGTATAAATGCTTGTCGAACCGTTGATAGTGAAATGATTAACTGACCATGCATAATTATAACTTTCACTACTTTCTTTGCAATAATACGAAAAACCTGATTGTATGAAGCAAAGACAGCCGGTAGACTGCCCGTGCGACCTATACGTCTGATGCCCTGCTGTAAAGCTACTGCAGGCAGGCACCTTGCGCGACTCAATATGTCCAGGCTTGCAACCATGCAGAAGCATACCAGTTATTCGGAAAGGGCGGTCGACCTACGAAGGAGTCAATGGGCAGGGCTATTGGGGAAGGTGGAGGCCCTCGCGGGGGATTTAGTCTCTCGTGTCCGGAAGGTGTCTCGCTATAAAAACTAGGCCTAAGGGAAAATAATATGCCATGCATCTCTAGGTAACTGCAAAGCAGTAAGGCACCCTGGGGTTGGTTAACAAGGCCCACGTTCCAGTGAGACGCCGGGTATGGATATCAAGGTCCATGCCCCACCGTGAGACACCTGGGTGTGGATATATAGGTCCACGCTCTGACCGGAGCACAGATCACAGAAACTAAAGGGAGATATGAAAAAGGAGCGGGGCCGGTGTCGCAGCAATATGCGCAAAAACAGAACACATTGAAATTATGAAGATTTCAGGTACCGTATCATATTCCTAATCTTTACATGGAATCGATTTCTCGAAAACAGCTCTAGAAAGATCCTGTGTTTTCGAGTCAAAAATTTAATTTATCATAATTTAATTTTCAACAAATTGTAATTTCAAGCATTTTTGGCATAGTAAGATGTTAGTTCCACAATGGGGCCATGGAAACGCGGGGCTTCAGCGTGTGCATGTGTTCCTCCCTGGAAACGCCACAAGCTCGATTTCAGGGTATCGAGTAATAACACTTATATCAGTTATCACTTGGTCATCACTAACAAAACCCAAAAATGGAAACGATTTGTTTTATTTCGATTCAAATTACACGTGGGGTGTTCAACCAACCGACATTTCCTTTCTACCAATCAAGATTTCCTGGAAATGGAAAAATATATGACGAAATACCTACTCTTGGTTTTCTAATTATATGGTGTGACTAAATTAGTTAGCGAAACTATGAGGTGATTTTCCCTAAGGAACCCGTTTGAAATTCTTACAATTTTTTTTCGACTTCTCGTACTACGGCAGTAAGCTGATCGTTTCTTGGGCACTTGTTCAATTTATTGAGGTATTCTTCATAACATTAATAATGTCATGACGTTCTGCCTAAGGCGTGAGTGTAAAAATGGAGTTTATAGCAATACCTGCGGCTCTAGCACGATAACGGCAACTCGCGCTCGGATCACGCTCAAACTTCACTTTGATTGCCCGAGGGTCCCGCGCAAAGGCTTGCTCGCCCTAATCCTCGTACTTGTACCTACCGAATTTCAGTCACGTGTTTCTTCTCACAAAACGCTTGAACAACGCAATTTCGACTTTATACACGTGGGATAGCACATGCAACATCTACAAATCTTTTACCAGGGCCTCGATTCTGTTACTTAAGTTGTGTGTTGATGGAATGACGGCCATTTTATCTGTTCAGGTGGCGAAATTAAGAACTATTTAATTTTCATATCTTGCTGACAACCACCCCGACCAGCAGAGCCACCGCCAACCGAAGGTAAAGTTGCAAACTACCTAGCAACTGAAAATTCGTTGGCGGTGGCGCCACCAGTCAAAGCAGCCGTCATTAGATGTATGAAATTTGGATAGTTCTCAATTTCGCCACCTGAACGGATAAAATGGCGACTATTCATCGACACTAACTCAAGTTACAGAATCGGGACCCAGGAGGGTGGAATGATAATGGTCGCTATTGTATCCATTCAGGTGGTGAAATTGAGAACTATCCACATTTCATACACTTGATACGGTTGCTTTGACTGGCAGCGCCACCCACCGCTAACTGTATGTTAAGTGGCTAAGTAATTTGCAACATTACCTTCGATTGGCGCATGGCACTGGCGCTGCTGGTCAGGGTTGCTTTCATCAAATGATAGTTCTCAATTTATCATGAGGTTGATAGTTCTCAATTTACCACCTGAATGGATAAAATGGTCACCATTAATATTCAACCACTATTGAGACGCCACATTGATTAGTGGAATAGATGCCCTTGTGTAAGTCCACCACTGGTAAGGTTTCTCAAGGGCATAACACAATAAGGCGAACACAAATTACAAACACAAATAGCTTTTCTGGGAAATGTTTTCCAATTAATTGTTCATTTTCATCGAGTGTTTTGGCGCCGCCGCCGGCTCGATCTGTGATTACTTACTGTTTTTAGATATTTGTTTGTATATGTATAACCAAGTTGTGACCAAAGACGTAAGAAATGTGAACATAATCTTCTATGTTACGGTATTATCATCAAGTATCAATTAAAAATCCTTCAGTGGCGTTCGCTTTAATAAACATTCGCTACAAAACGTACCTACTATACCTACGCTGAAAGTTTTTTCGTCCCAGCGTGCGTCGCTTAAACGTAATTCGAAACTACGTATATATAGGGGACCCCTACGCAACTAAAATATGATATAATACTGGGGGGCATTTCAACCGATCTACGTGAGAGATTTTTGTAACACAAAAAATGTGTATCTAGCTGTCGGTGGAAATTGCACCATTCGAAAACTGAAAACCTTTATTTGTAAAAGTATAAGCTTCCTTCTAACAGTAACATTTATTAATTTTTTGATTGTGATTAAAATTTACATGCCATTTCATTTTGCGAAACATGTACTTACGAACCTATTGTATTTTTAACACTATTGTAACCAAAAACCAATATAATCTGAACTAACGTATCCGGTTCACTACAGAGTACCTACTCTAGATAAAAGTTGGAAAACCCCACAAACATTATCTTTTGGAATTCCCTCTCAAAAATCCCGTAACGGGTGATCAGCCCGTTACTGAGAATCACATCCTGTAGGTAAGATTACAATTTTGTAGTTGTATGTGCGACCTCTATTTTTAGCTCATGCGTAGAAAATAACACATATTCTTTAACTTACTTCTATTTTTTTGACCACATCGGGTTGCTAAAGATGGAGAAAATAAAAGAGCTTGGATTCATTTTTCGACCTAGCGGAGGGAGTATACCCATGGATGGTGAAGAGGAAGTAGCCGATTACGATTTATTTTAAGTGTAGTGCAGCAATAGCAGCAGTCGACACCATTCAATGGGAATCTGTTTCATAGGTGGTAAACATGTAATAGCGCCCTCAAACTCATCTAGAAAAATTACATGCCGGATAAAATTCACGACCGCGCGCATGGTGGTATACATTGGTGGTACCTATATTACCTACGCTAGTAATATTTTCTTGATCATCACCTACTGTGTAGAAGTGTGGTAGGTAACATTTGCATTTTGTGCTTGTGATACGCGATAAAATTAGGAAATGTCTAAGTGCATTTATCTTTTTATTGCTTTTACAGATCAAAAAGTTTCACCATTTCTATATCTATGGAGATAATTTAGTTCCGACACCACACTGCCATATAAGTTCAGTGGACATCAACCAGCAACTCATCTCAAATCATTTGTTCCCAGAATTTAGTGACACACAATTTTTAGCAAATTCAAAACCTACACCAACAGTTATTTCCGCCCGTAGCTGAGGCGTAAAAGAATGTTTTTTTTTGTTGTTGTTTTGCGTAACAGTTAGTCGAATGCGTTTTTATGAATCACACCGGTCTTGTGACATCAATGTGCGTATTTCGGGATCAAACGTAGAACCCATATGCATACGTATGACGGCGGCGGCGGCGGCGGCGCGGCGCCACTGGCCACTGCGTTTCTTGAGTCGATCACTGTTTTGGTAAAGTACTGCAAAAATATTTCCATTTTCATAGTACCTATACATTTGTAGGTACGTACTTGGCTTAGGAATCGATAAGGACGCCTATGTTCACTTCAAAGCAAGCTCATCGCTTGGAATTGGAATATAGAGTTAAGCTAAACATTTACCAACAATACTCATTGTTTGTTAACCCTGTGGTAATAACCCTCCTGCCTTAATTCACGGAAAATCGTAAAAATGTTACGGTATACATATGATGCTCAATATAATAAAACACATCCTTGTGTTGGTTGTGTAATATATTCTTACGTTATGCCTGTGTTAACATTCTAAGAAAACAGGAAGGATAATAAACTTAAAAGCTACAGGTACAATTACTTGATGTAGCTTTCCGTGGAACACCACATTTTTCTATTGAAATACGTAGGTATTTTATTACTTCATAATTTTCCAGTGCGCAAAGTGCTCATTGACTCTTCCAAGAATTTCACCCGTCTACTTGCATTTCTGTCAAGAGCGTTATTTCTTCAAGTGGTAAAAAGTATGTAGAAAGTGTTTCAGAGAAATAAGTGCTGAGTGGTCAGAATTCTTAGCTGTCTATGGAAAAACAAATACTTGTTCCTAGCTAGCGTTTGGTCGCGTTTCAGATTCGGGGCATGTTTGACCATGATCCAGGGTTTAGCGGATCAGGTTTTGCAGATCTGCCCCCGATTGCGGTAATTGCGGTGAATTCAGCCCAGAATACAATGGAATCATGAGCAGTGTAGCATTGGTAAACACGTTTAAACTTACAGCATTCGGTGCAGATTACAATTTCAACTGGAGGTTTACCATGATCGCTTAGCGCGATCCAATTTAGGACCTAAACAAGTCTGCGACGCTTATTCGTATCATTGGCTTATAAGCGATTCAATTTTGGCGCTGTTGCGATTCAAAGGCAGGCCAGCGACAATTTATGTAGACATTTAAAATGGACCATAGACAATCGAGCAGTTCAAAAGCAGCGCCATCATGGCACCATTTTAAAAAACATTCCAATTGCAAAGCAGTTCAAAGTTGGATCCTAAACAGAAATGCTTTTAAACGATTGTGGCAGGTACCCTGATCTGCTCTAACCTCACTAATAACTACTTAATAAGAAAATAACAAATTGAAAACTGTATTTTTTAAATTTTTAATTTTCCATTACACAGCCGAATATTTCGTTCATATCGAATGTTTTGTTAATTTTTCGGCAGGGATCTTATCGAAATAGTTCATGTCATGTGTGATGTAATTTCGACAAAAAAGTTGTTTGGTATTGAATTTTTTTCTACCCGTCGCGTCGGTACCTAATCAAATTTCCCTGTAAGAATATAGGGTGACTTCAAATCAGCTAGTGAAAATTGAGAATCAAAATCAGCCCACCAAACTGAAAAAAAATCCCTATTGTTTGGGATCGAAATACCTACTAGATCGAAATATTACATAAATATTAGGTAGTCTAAAATATATTACCTCGGCATGCATAGAAAGTTTTTTTTACAGAATTTTATAAAGGTTCCTTTGGAAAAGTTGTTCAGTTTCATGGAGAGAATCACCCCCTAAAGTTTCGCTTACTAATTTTAACTGGTAGGTATACCAAGTTGCTATCTTTTAAGGGTATGGGTCACATCCGCCCTTGTACATACGTTGCCTTGTAGGAAGTTTGTAGTCTCAGGCTCATGAAGAATCACAACAATCTAGCACGAGAGAGATGTTCTGTGTTTTTGTGGGCCCTTTCCGAGTGGTAAACGTCTTCATCGGCGCGTTTCGAGGTAAAAACAAATACATCCTCGGCATGGGTTGTTCCCATTCACTCTAAACATATCATAATATACTCATGATGTTATGTTCCTATACAAAGTGTTTCAAAAAAAAAACTAAATTAATTAAAATTAAGCTTATTGCACAGCTCTATTACAAATTGACAAGTGTATGTCATATTAATTATATGAAACTTTCATTTTGTAAATGTCAAACCGTGCAACTATTTATTTCATTTTTCACTTTTAAAATTAAATTTTGGAATTTCTTTTTTTTTTGGGTTTTTTTGAAACACCTTGTATAACTGCAACGCATGTTAAATAACGTAACGTAAGAGGAAAGCAGGTGCAAAGAATTACAGAAGTTACTACGTTTGTTGCCGCCCCTGTTTTGGTGGCACTTTTTTGGGGGTCACCACTCGTCAGGTTATTTCTGAAATAATTTTTAATATATTATTTTGAAGCCCTAAAGGTAGTTCATAAAGTTTTTATTAAGATAATGGGTTTGCTCTTGACCACAATTTAGCCCAGGGGCGGAGATGTGGAGATTTTGGAGATTCCTCGGATCCGTACTCAGCGCTTCTCTTCATCTTTTATATTGCGCACCGCTAAGGAATTGAATTCTCTGGCTGCGTCTATATTTCCGGGCTCATATAACCCGAGTCTCTTTAAAGTTCGAGTGAATAGGCATCTTCTGGGTGAGCTTGCTACATCCTCGACCACATCTCCGCCTCTGGGCTAGTTTGTGGTAAAGAGCAAACCCATTATTCATTAAAAAAAGAATGTAGTTGAGGATGTAGTGAGCTCACCTAGAAGATCTCTATTCACTCGAACTTTAAAGAGACTCGGGTTAGGTAGGTATATTGTGTCCGGAAATACAGACGCAGGCAGAGAGTTCAATACACACAGGGTTTTAGGTAAATCTCTTTCAACCTCTCGGGTGGTTAATCAGTCCATGAAACTGAACAACTTTCCCGAGGAACATAGGTCAAAATACAAAAAAAATCAGTTCCCATACAAAATTCAAATCAGCATATAGCGCATTTTGTATGAGAGATCCAAATTTTTTTTTCATAATTTGACTTATGTTCCTTGGGAAAGTTGTTCAGTTTCATGGACTGATTTAGCACCCGAGAGGTTGAAAGAGATTTATCTAAAGCCTTGTATATGCAAGTAGTTCAATATTTATGTAAGTATTTGAAATCTATTGTGATTAGCATAAAGAAAATAAAAGAAATGGATTTAACGGGAAGAATCCGAACTGAGCACAACATTGTCGGCGCGCGCGCAGCCCGCGTTACCGGGAAGGCCGCAGCCGCAGCTGTGCCGCGCGTTCTGCGAACTGTTGCGCCTGCACAGCGCTACACGCACGCACTTTCTGTGCTGCAATATTGAAGTATTGGCTCCGTTTTATTTTACTAACGTGTATTCTTAGCTAGTTAAGTGGGTTTTCATTAAATACCTTTAATCCATTCCTCGATTATTTTGAGTTATCTGATTGTAATATACCACGTTTAGAAGGAAACAGCAAAGTCCAATAAAAATCCTACAAATGCAGGCTTATTTTGTTGTTATGCTACGATCTTCCAGTGTAAAAAATTACCATGGAAAAATAACGAAATAACGTATAATTAGAAGAGCTAAACAACATTAAATAAGAAATGTTTGTTTGTAAATCTTTGTATTACTTTCTATTTTTAACTTGTTGCTTGTGAATAAATACATTTTTATTATTTATTTATTTTTTATCTAGCAGATTTCAAAAAAACCACCAAATTGGGGTAGAGTTTCTCTTAGGTTTTTCAGAACTGGTAAGGAAATGTTAATGTGTAAACCAAAAAAAAGGCGCAAAGAAGTTTAACAAAATACTTAATAATAATTTATGATTTCTTACTTACAATCACAACCGTGACCTACAATCCCTTTCAGAGTAGGCAGAATGCACGAATGTCATGTAGGTATTAAATGGAATATGAGTATTGTGATAGGTTGTCAGTCTTTTGCCCACGATATAGCAAAACCCGCGTCCCACTTTATCGGCTTTAAGTCTGCCTGGTAAGAGTTGGTTAGCTTACACATTTTAAGTTTTTTTTTCACTCCCAGTCCATCGTAGCAGTAAAATTTTTATCCTTAATAATTTTTCAGTGTGAAAGTGTTGTTTCGACATGGAGCGACATGGAACGTCATAAAAAGAATCAACAATGCATAGAAAATATTCTTTTAGGACCGACGTGATTTTTTTTTACGGGGACATAGTTGATGGCTGTCAATCGAATCAGACGAAGGGTCCTGCTGGGTATACAGACATTAGTTGGAGGGCTGGAGATGGATAGTAACATATAGGCAACTTTCTCAAGCGAACTACTGCAAGTAACCGTGTGGTGATCGGTTGAGAATAACACTACCCCATCTCTTTCCGTGGGTGTCGTAAGAGGCGACTGAGGAAACACAAATGAGACCTGCCTCCTAGTAATCCGTCTTAGGCAACGACACCTCAGTTTGATTTGAATCTGAGGTATCGTCCCATGGTCTCATGCGGTGTGGTGGGCCTATAAAGGGCCGTCTAGCAATAAAACCAAATTCTAAATCTTTCATCAATTATGACTTGAATTCAAAACAGTATATTAAAGATAGAACTTTGTGAATTGTATGTCTTGCACCGAATCTTAAATCTTAAAAGTTTTATTTTTCTGTGAATTGTCAAATTAATCTTCTCGGAAACCGTCAAGTGGGAACCGCAGCCAATGCTCATTGTTTGCACAGACCAGTGTGGAGAGTACTCAGTAGCGCAGATGGGCGCGCAATCTCCCAACTACCGGGAAACAAAATCCACCTCCGAGGAAAAATTGTTCCAACTGCTCTTTGAGCTTTAGCTCGGAGAATCATTCAAGCATTTTCTACTAGAACACATTCTTTAACAGAACTCCGTAGAGAAATAAGAGGATTAAAGAATGTACTTACTTGACATACTTTTATAACGAAGTAGCTGATCCCCGCAACTTCATGCCTGGTTTTACTTTACTAGTTTAGTTATAAAGTTCTTTCATCGGATGAATAAGTAATTTAGGAGTGCATAGAGGACAAACTTTCTTACATTCTATTTTAAGGTGTTCATCGAATTTACTACCTTGTTTCGAATGTCGTTCAGTCAACGGCCAGTTCACCGAAGCTATTGACTTCATCCCAGGTGGTTTGGTTAGTTTCGAATGCCTAGTACTAAATTTTCTCATCCCATGGGTTTTCTTTTCAAAATGACAAAAACCAATGAGCACCGAACAATAAAAACAGCGTTAATTTTGTGCGTACCTTTTAATCTCAAAACTACTGGTCTTTCCTGTCTTGAGTGTCTTCTTCATATTTCCTTTTGGCTGTGGGTTTTTTAACCTGAGTCCGACGTTACGTCATGCGGATTTACTCCGCTATACCATGGCTAAACCAGACTTGCAGAGCAGGCAAATGGATAAGGTATTCCTACAGGAAAATAGTTAAGATGACGCAGCATTCCGAAATGACGCAATCTTTTCTTATCTGACCCTGAATTTAATTACGTGATTTGGTTTTGTTTATCCTTATTGTATAATAAACTAGCGATCTGCCCCAGCTTCGCCGTTCGCAGTACACTTTTCTATAGACCTATGCAAAAAAAAAAAAACACCATACATTGTTTTGTCACAGAATATATAATAGTACCCGGTTTTGTTAGGGATTACCGAACATTTTCGATGGTTACGAAATCTTTAACAATCATCGTCATATTTACACAAAACGTAAATTAAAAATTCACATAACCTTCTTCTTATACAATGAAAACAGTATGAAAATACGTTCGGAAGTTTTGAATTTATCTATCGTATAGTTAATATAGACAGACGCGGCGGCGCGGTAGTGGGTCGGGACTTTGTTTATGCCAGGATTGCCACTTGCCGCAGGCATAGAATAAAATGGGCAAGGATAAATGAAATATTTGTGTCGTACATAATTATTAATTTACTGTAACGTGGGAAATTCTTTGCTGTCATTTTATTTCATTCTATAAATTATGCACACTGATATGCACCTACACCTGTGCCTAGGCATTTTACTCAAATCAAATTATTTATAGTACTTACATAACATAACCGTGTAAAATGATAACCCAGAGATAATCACAATATCTATGGCGTATCACGATGAGGAAAAATTGCCAGAAAATGATAACAGCGTGGCTAAATGTGAATAGGCTCGAATAGTAGCTTACCGGGGTTAATCGCGTTACAATTTTGTAACAAACAGGAAAAACTAGTCTCAGGCTAAGTAACTTTAACTTAAAATAACTTCCCATTGCGTCACTTGGTCCATTGACAAAACTAAAACATTATTCGAGTACACTGTCTCTAATTTCAACGGGTAAACCGGTCACTCGGTAGTGATACACTGCTCGCTTACTATAAACAAGTATCGCTTTCCCCAAAATAAGAGATAATGTATAGTTCTCACTGAGGAAGACATGATTCTGTAGGTTACAAAATAAATTCCTAAACAACAGTCCATGACGTTTGTGATAAAATCTGTTAACCCGTTTCTGCCTCAGGTGAATGGAATGGTTCATCCCAAAAAAGAGAATAAATACATCCAGATGAAAATCACACGTACGTTTTAGAGAGGTACTCACAAAATAATCTTGTCTTCGACACAGTCGAGCACAGTTACAAGATAAATATTCTGAGGACTTACTCCTCGCCCCTGGAGAAAAAGAAGAAAACCATAGTATCGAGTTCTAACAAACGCATTAGGTACACAAACAGAGCTATGGAATGTACTCAAACAGAAGTTAGTCTGAATGCTACCCATTGACGCATAAAATCCCTTTGTTAGAGCATTTTTCTATTTCCAAAAGGAAGTAGCCATCCTCTGACCTCATTCCTATTCTTATATCAACATGCGTTGATAAAGAAATTCTGATAGATGTAATATATATATTATCATATTTATAATTTAGATAGTTAACTAGGTATTGGATGAGAAAGATTATGGGAAATAAATATATATACTTACTGCCAATTACATAATTAAAGTCGCTAGGAAATCAGCGGCTTGCTAAAAAAGTTTCTAAGGCTAATAGCAGAGGAAACAACTCAGACGACCACAAATGTATTATTTAGCTTGTCTTGTTCACTTCAGTTAATAGGTACTTAGATGATAATTCATCGAGAAGGGCCTTCAAATAATAAAGGGACTCAAAACCTCAAGGTGATGGACAAAAAATTTTTTTATACACCTGAAAACCTACCAAACTTAGTCGATTTAAAATACTCATTAAAAAAAACATACAAACGAGAGAGAGAGAGAGAGAGAAAAGGTTGCACAGTTATCATAATTATCTCTGACTATCAATACAGTAATGATTTGCAGAAACTGTATAAGTTCCAGACCGCAAGAGTATTGGCCAGATAGCAAACTAAAGTCGGGATAGCCTTGACTTGACTGCGATTCTCGGAGCTCCTTGTCATAATACCAGTTACTGATATGCTGAAATTAAGTGCCTGATAACTGAGAAATCGGGTTGGCCAACGTAGATAATTACATAAGTAGATAACTTTTCGAAGAACTAGTTTTATGGAACTTTACTTTGAACTGGATGTCATTCTTATCTATAAATTCACATTTTTATTTATTTTTCTTCAAAATAAGTAAAATCCATTTATATCAGCTCTTCTACTTATTACAGAGTTCAAGAGAATTGGCTCAAGAATTTCCCCGAGATCGGAGCGAGTGTTTTTTCTAGTGACATTACAAGAAACAGAGTAAGCAACCATTACACGATCACTAGAAACACTAGAAAGCCTGTAATTAGGCAGCAACTGGAATACGCGCTGCTGAGGAAATTGTTAAGAAATGAAGAAGCGAAGACTCTCTTTAAAGTATATATAAGAATACGACTGTACTTAACACAAGATACAGTAAAAAATACAGATAGCTTTATTCCACACACAACAAGACGTGAGGTTACAAATATACATTAGGTACATTACGAAAGATACATTAGGTTGAGGTACATTAGGTAACAGTAAGTACAAAAAGGATACACAATTTTAGAAATTGCTGTGTTAAGGAATGGGTATGGGCCATAAAAAAGAGAAAAATTTTCCCGGGTTCTAGACACTTAGATTAGCATTTGAACAACTGAATTCCGAACGTAGTTTTGATGACTGTGCAAGTCTTATATGCCACCTATTTAATGAAGCTGATAATAGAGCTGGAATGCGCTGGATCTCAACACGCTCAACTCATCTAGACATATCGTTTATTTCGGAAATCATAGTATAAAACGAACCTTTTTAAATAAATTAAAAAAAACGCTAGACACTCAAAGGCCCACACTAAAGTTTTCTCTCGTGTGTGGGTCCCTTGGAACATACAACAAAACAGACACTAACACCCATGACCGGCGAACAAACATCAGCTTTTTACACAAATATTTTCCCCGAACGGGAATCGAACCCAGGGGCCGATGATCTAATCAAGAGGCAGCGTCACTCCCACTCGACTAAACCGGCTGTCAAGTGGAAGTGAATTGATGAAAGTAGACCTACTTTTACGCCGTCGAAATGCGATTGCACCTTTAACGGGATAAGGGTGAAGACATACCTTAACCTCTGCGTTCTTAGCAAACACAAAAGGCGACATTCGGACTTGGAGTAACCCACAAATGTAATCTTTTCAAGTGACATTCGAATCGAAAAAAGGCCTCATTAGCAGCAAATAGGCGGTCGTTTTTCTGCAATTTCCGAGTACGGCGTAATCACGAACTAATTACTGGAGTTCGAGGTACAGTAGCGGCTCCTCTGTGTCGTAATTACACCGAGCAGTGCCACACAGCGTTCACCGAACCGACAGTCACAACCGGCCAGCCTCCAAATTGCATGCTGCTAGGCTTATTCGAATGTAGTAGGTAGTACTTGTAATTCACAGAAGCTTGATCTTTTAGCTAACTAGTACTTCCAAGGCCGAAGAGGTATTATGAGATGACTTTCGTTAGTGGCGGATTTTCAATGTTAGCCGCCCTAGATCGTATAGTACCAGCCGCCCCTTTATCAGTTCCGCACCGAATATTATATTGGATTGTAGGTTAAAAACAATAAATAAAAGCTGGCAATTTTTTATCTCAAACTGTTAATGACGCCGCCCTTACAATCAGGCCGCTCTAGTCTAGGTTAAGGCCTTCTGGGCCTTAGAGTAAATCCACCGCTAGTTAGCATAGAACATCTGCCCTGAAAATTAAACGTAAAATGTGGGCTACATTAACGATAATCGGCTACAACTCAGCATCACAATCTTTCTTGAAGGGAGAGCACTGGTATTCTGTTGGAGCAACTCATGAAGCGACTGCCATCTGACCTCCATGACCCGCTAACCGGATCGGACCGGATTGGTTACATTACATATTCAGTGGCTTGAATGTGCAGGTGGTGCAGGTTTTCTTTATACGTTTTCACTCACCGAAGACAGACCTTGAAGAAATTCCCTATTAGGCTTGCGTGTAACGAATAGTGTCACTTTGGTAAAAAAGTGTCGATTGCGTACATTACCAACGCATAGCTGTTGTGCTAGTTGCTTTCCGGAGTGCGTGAGATCGCTTCTTAATGTTCTTTTAATAGCCAAGTAATTGAGCCTCATTTGGGACACTCTAGTTGACAGGTATCTGTTACCGAGAACCAATGTAATTGACACCTTTGAAAACAGCATTGAAGAAATACTTAGTTGTTAATGTGAATCGGTAAACTAGCTGCACGGAATAGGTATGTACTACACTCCGATAAGAAGCCCTGCCTGAGTCTGTATTTCCGAGCTCATTTAAGCCGAATCTCTTTAAAGTTCGAGTGAGTAGGCATATCTTCTGGGTGAGCTTGTTCGTCCTTGTGCTATATTGTGGTCAAGAGCGTACAGATCCTAATCCTTATCCTTACTTCCTTACTAATAATATTATGAACGCGAAAGTTGGTATACAGGTGGCCCAGCAGGCGACGTCCAAAAGAAAAATTTGGATGCTCCGTGCCAGGGAGGGGGCATTCAAATCACCCCTATGTATGTACCACGATTTTTTGTAGTTTAGAAGTTATTATTCACACCGTGTGGTGATCGGTTGAGAATAACACCACCCCATCTCTTTCCGTGGGTGTCGTAAGAGGCGACTAAGGAAACACAAATGAGACCTGCCTCCTAGTAATTCATACCAGGCAAACGACCCTTCATTTTTTTCTGAATCTGAGGTGTCGTCCTATGGTCTCATGCGGTGTGGTAGAAGGGCTGTCTGGTTTGCGACCACCCTCCTAACAAAGTTCGACGCCAAACAGCTTGCTGTGTTCCGTCGGTGCGTGGGAGTATCAGTGCATTTATAGGCATTTTCTGGGTTAACCCGCTCCATCTTCGACCTCATCTTTGACCTTCATGGTCAACCATCTTATAATATAAAAAAAAACATATATTTAACGAATTTTTCGAAATTATTCACCCAGCATCGATTTTTATTTTTCATCCTTACATCGACAAGTGTCGCTTTGTTCCTCTATAAGTGGGAGCAAAAGAGCTCATTTCTATTAAGAACTCTTGTGCGGGCGTAAATGAGCTTTTACGCCCGCCAGAAAATCATTGTCGGGCGTACAAGAGATTTCAATTTAGAGCATGTGTCATTCAAAGAAATCGAACGCAAATTGTATGAATACTGGCTGGAACGTGTTGGCTGCAAGGAGGCGACCCCCGCGCTTATTGAAAAAAAATCGCGCGAATTAAATCTCTGTTCTTGTAATTTATTTTCTCATAGAAAGGGGATGAAAAGTAGAGTATATGAGTCGAGAGAAAATTATTTTTAGGTACCTCGGGCGATGTTCTTTGAATCCCTCGCTGCGCTGAGGATTCTGGCTACGTTACTATTATTATTGAGGATCTACGTTAATACTATTACTATAGTACATAATTTAGATCTATCTCGTAGGGTTCAGCCAGCGTTTGCTGTGTAAGCGCAAAAAAATGTGTTTATTTACGACATCACATTAGAAACTTCGTTCCCGTGGGAATTCGAAAAAAAATTATGCAATCTATGTTACTCAGGGATAATACTAGTGAAAGAATTTTTGAAATCGGTCCAGTAGTTTTTAAGTTTATTCGTTACATACAAAAATACAAATATTTCCTTCTTTATAATATAAGTATAGATGTATAGGTATCTGATGTTCTAGTCCTTACTATTTCAAATAAAAAGTACACCTTAAAAAGGTCTTCAAAAAAGTCCGCTATTGTATAGGTATGTCTATCTCTTAGGGATATAACCATTTTTTGTACTTTACTTTTTATACGAGAAATAATGGCATAATTACGAAGCGATTTTAAGCAATACAGTATCAATCCATATCCAAAAAGTACCTTAAACATTGTACATTTTAATTAAATAATGCGTCGAATGCCGCGCTTCGCCCAATTTATGATGATTATCAGGCAGCGATCGCACGCGTCTGTCTGTTACACTTTCACGCCTAAACTACTGAACCGGTTTTGATAAAATTTGGTAGAGAGATTAGATCTAGGGGAAGGACATAGGTTACATTTTATCTCAGAATATAACCTGTAGTCCACGCAGGCGAAGCGGCGGCGCGGGCGGAAAGCTAGTTACATATATAGAACGTATTCATTGTTTCTGAAAATACCATACACATGGCCAAAAAGTTAGTAACACGCTTTCAATTGAACCTTAGACAAGTTATAACTATTATTCAATCTTCACGCTATATCCCTTGTCGGGTAGGGGGCCAAACTCTAGCTTTTTCTTTCAGTCATCGATCGTTCCTAATCTTAAAAATTCATTAAGTAAATGTGTAAAAATTCATCAAATGTGTAATAACTTCTAAACTACAAAAAGTCGCTGAACATACATGGGGGTGATCTGAATGCCCCCTGGCACGGGGCATTCAAATTCTTTTGGACGTCGTGGGCCACCCTGTATAGATATATGAATGCATGGATGTTTGTAAATCTTTCACGATCAAGCGGCTAGACCAATTTTGAAAAAATACTGACACCCTGGATTGGCACATAGGCTACATAATGTTCCCGAATTCCCACGGAAACTAATTTATAAATTAAAAAAAGAAGGCGGCCGGTGGCTATATTATTCTACCTACAAAATAGTGGATACCATCCTTGTGTAGTATTTTACTAAAACATATGTAGGGTTATACGAAAAGTGGTTGGATGCTTGATGGGCATTGAGCCATATTGCAACAGTACTCCTGTCTTGTAGCGTCTTAGCCACCGGCTGTCTTTATATCTGGTTCGGAATATTTAAAAAAAATGGATAGCTGTCGCCCTACTGGACCAGGTATAATGACAAATATTAGGCTTTACATAACTTCTAATTAGCTAACTATTTAAGATGTACTTAACAAATCATAATTGTGACTGTGTCTAGTAAAAGGGACCACTTTGAGGGTAGTCAATAAGAGCGATTAACATAGCTTATTACATTACATTTTCACCCCTAACGACTACTCTCAAAGTGGTCCCTTTTACCAGACACAGTCACAATTACACTGGGCGTCAAAAATAAGTAGTACAGTTTTAAAATTGCGATTTCTCCCAAACTATAAAACTTAGACCTTTGAAACAAAAAAGGTTAAAAAGAAAATTTAATCTTATTCAATAAAAACTTCATGCATTATAAGAACTTATAATGCTTGACTTTAAAAAAAACGAATAAATAAAAACACTTTTTTTAAACTGTTGAAAGGTGTTGTCTTACTTAGGATTTTTGTGTTTGACACATTCGCTGCTGATAAAGCAATTGTAATTGAAAAGCATAGGTATCTTCAGAGAGTAAATTTGACTAATCATGCCTCTTTCACCAGAAGAATGTGCAAGAATCTTAGCTTTTCTCGAAGTGGGCATCAGTATGCGTCGTACTGCAAGGAGGGTGGGTGTAACTTTAAGAACGGTTCAGCGAGTAAAGCAAAGGTACGAAGAGACTGGAAACCATCTAAGGAGACGAGGTAATGGCAGACCCAGGTGCACAAGTACCCGAGAAGATCGCTTTATTGTTTCCACAGTGTTAAGAAATCGACACCTTAATGCAGTTGAGGTTCAGCAACAGCTTCTTCGGACCCGAACAGACTACATCAGTGAGAGTACAGTGAGAAGAAGACTTGCTGAAGCTAACCTGAAGCCTCTAAGACCAGCAAATGGCCCCAAACTTGAGACAGAGCATCGCGTAGCAAGACTACGCTACGCCCGTCAACACGTACAATGGGGCGAAGAAGAATGGGCTAGAGTTTTATTCACAGATGAGTCTCGATTCTCTTTATACACTTCAGATGGACGGCGGAGAGTCTACAGACGACCCGGTGAGCGATACATTCAAGCTTGTATCTCGGAAAGAGTCCAATATGGCGGGGGCTCTGTACACGTATGGGCTGGTATCTCTTCAGAGAGTCGCACAGAGCTTGTGGTAATAGAAAATGGGACTTTGACTGGTGAAAGATATGCCTCGGAGATCCTCAACGAGTATGCAGGGCCATATTTAATAAATATGGGTGATGGAGCCATCCTAATGCATGATAACGCCCGGCCACACACTGCTCACCACGTACAAGAGTACATTCAGGAGGTTGGCATCAACTTGATGGCTTGGCCATCGAGAAGCCCAGATCTCAACCCGATTGAACACGCCTGGGATGAGCTTGGGAGGCTAGTCAGAAGGCGCAGTCCACCTCCTGCCACACTCAGGGCTCTAAAACATGCGCTGATAGAAGAATGGGAAAATATTCCCCAACACCGCCTCCGAAACTTAGTGTTCAGCATGCCAAACCGGATCCAAGCTGTAATTAGAGCCCGAGGCGGCAACACAAGTTATTAAATTGTGAAAAAGTTCCAAAACGTGAAAATTAAGTGGTTGACATATCGTTAAAAATTGATACTTTTTAGTATTTATCTTAATTTTAAGTTTGAAACTTTATTCATGCCAAATAAAATATAACTTTAATAAACTTCGTTAAGTTTACTATAAACTGCTTTTTATTTCATAAGTGTAACTACTATAGTTTAGGAGTAATTGCAATTTGAAAAGTGTACTACTTATTTTTGACGCCCAGTGTAGTTAGGTAGGTATAGGTACGATGTAAATTATAATGCCAACAAGAAAAACTTATAAGATGGGTTAACTCTTGACCTCAATCTTGACCAAGGTCATAGATGAGGTCGACGATGGAGCGAGTTAACCCAGAAAATGCCTATAAAGGCACTGGTACTCCCACGCACCGACGGAACACAGCAAGCTGTTTGGCGTCGGACTTCGGTAGGAGGGTGGTCGCGAACCAGACGGCCCTTTACAGACCACACCGCATTGACACCATAGGACGACACCTCAGATTCAGAAAAAAATGAAGTACTAATGTAGGTATGTGGTGATTTTAAATTAGTTAGCAAAACTTTAGGGAGTGATGCCCCCATAAAACTGAACAACTTTCCTCAAAGAACCTCTATGATATTCTCAAAAAATACCAACTTCCTATACAAAGGCAAATCAGCTGGTCGCACGAGGTGAAGCGTTTTTTTTTCACATTTCGCCCTATGTTGTTCAGGTTCGTGGGCCGATTCACATCCTTAATTTTCGCTAGCAAATCTAATATCACCCAACTCAATATACAATATACATAGATATACATATAATCAATAAAACAACAAAGTCTCGTCCGTCCCCGTGAGAAAATGTAAAGCTTTTAAAAAAGAAAAGTTAGCTTTCTTTCAGAGAAGGTAGTTTTGTTCTTTATTCTTTATTGTACACACAAATACATATAAAAAAATTACACAAAGAAAGGACATACATGTAACAACGGCGAGCTTAACTCAAGCAATGAGTTTTCTTCCAGCTAACCTATGTGAGAGGGAGAGGCAGTTGAAGTGGGCAAGGGTGTACCAAGATAAAGTGAGATATTAAATTTATAATACAAACTTATTAATAAATAAATATATAAGCACATACAATTAGCTAAATAAATAAATAATATATACCTACATATATAAAATACCTATAATATATACATACATACAATATATGGATAATACTTAGATAGATAAATAAATGCTCTTTCAGCTCTCTCTTGAACGCATCCAATGAACAACTCGCTCGAATGGCATGTGGAAGTGAATTCCACAAACGCACAGAGTGCACCGTGAAGGAACCGCCATAACAGGATGAGGAGTGGGGTGGGAAACGAAGGAGAAGGGATCTACTGGTCCGGCAGGGCTTGTCACGTGGAATCTGGTACTCGAACTGCTCACGGAGGTACTGTGGGGAAGCAGGACTATTCAAAATTGCATAGAGGGTAGAGAGGACGTGCAGATCGCGTCGTCGCCTGATTGGCAACCATTTTAATTGAGATCTATAACATGAGATGTGGTCATATTTGCGCAGCCCGAAAATAAAACGTATGCCTCTCTAACTTATTCAGCAATTCCTCCGTGGCGTCCAAGTAGCAGACATCCGCGTAGTCGAGGAAAGGAAGGAGTAAGGATTGGGCCAAGGTAACCTTAGCTTCAAAGGGCAAACACTGCTGGAGACGCTTGAGGGACTGAAACGAGTAGTGAACTTTTTTACTTACCTCGTTTATATGACTGGACCAGGAGAGATAGCAATCGAAGATAACACCCAGGTTTTTTGCTCAGTAGTTTTGGAGCTAGTAGGTGGTATTACTAGTGGGAACAAAGGGAGAAAACATTTTTTTTTTCTTTTCTTGTGTGGAAAGACCTCTTTAAGGTTTCTTCGATTTTACTCACTTTAACCTACTTATTAAAAGATCTGAAGCATGCCGAAGGAAATTTCCCTTGAAATTGAATCTAGTTGCGTCATATCCTAGTCAGGAATAGTATAGAAACAAGTGTCCTGGCGCGTGTAAGGTATTGATCTCCCAGAAGGAAAAAAATAGCGATGTTTTGTACAAAGAATATCCGAATGAAACGAATTCGTCTAGCTTTGTAATATAAATTGTATAATTATAAATGCGAAATTAACTCTGAAGCATTTTTTTTTGCGATACAATCTGTCAAAGCCAACAGAGGGCAACACACAATACTAAGTAATCCAATATTTTGTCAAATTTTTGGTCAAGTAAAATTAAAAAAAAATACTTTTCGACATGACAAAATTATGTCATGTTTACTAGGTACGCGCACGACAGCAGCAGGCCAAGTACGATAGTGACAGCGCCGCGACAACAAAGCGGTCCTATGTCAAAATGTCAACATTGACAACGCCATAGGGCGAGCAAGCCTTTGCGCTGGACCCTCGCGCAATCAAAGTGAAGTTTCAGCGTGAGCCGAGCGCGAGTTTGTCGTTATCATGCTAGAGCTGCAGATCAAAACAAATACATAAATTGATTTACCTAAATTAAATACCTATAAAACTTTATTTCGTTTTAACAGTCACTGTAGTATCTAGGTACTCTTTCCAAACCCTAAGTACTTAAATTAGGAGGCGTTTAATTAAAATTTGGAACCGAAAGTTAGACGAGATGGGTTTTCCATCTCACCGCCTACTGTTCTCGGAATGGGAAATAGTCTTATTTTAGGTACCTATTTTAAGATCGGGTTTTCCCGCTACGCGTCCATCTCTTGGAAAATATCCTCCGCTCCGGTCAAGAGTCAGAAGAAAATAGTGAATGTTCGAATGTTAGGAGTATTTTGGGTAATTTTCTTTATTACTTATTCATCATCATCATCGTCGTGTCAGCCTCAAGACGTCCACTGCTGGACATAAGCCTCCCCCAAGAGCTTCACATCGATCGGTCCTTCGCCACCTGCATCCCGGGCTTCCTGCAATTCCTGGTCGTGGCACATATTTATGTAAAAAGCAAGTCTTTGTTCTGGGGTCATTATGTCTTCGTGCACGTCTTTATGAGGTAGGTTCCAATTAAGATATCCACTGTAAACTTTAGTGTGAGTCTTTGAGTGTGTAGGGTAGCCTTTATAAAATAGTGCGTATCCAAGTTACCTTTTCATAAATTATTTAAATGTCTATGGTTATTTTTGTTAGAATTTAATGTTGTTTAGTAATCTCCAGTGGAGAGTTTTAAACAATGTTTTAATAACAAAACAACATTCCTTTTTTGGTGTACACAAGACAAAAACAGAGGGGTGTTAGAAGTTTGACGAATGTAGCTGTGTCTGTCTGTCACAGACAGATACGTAGCTCCTAAACAGATGGACCGATTTTGATGCGGTTTTTCAAGTTATGACAAGTTATGACTTCCATCCAACATCACAACGAAAATTGGACAACTAATCGTTAACATAAAATTATCTACCTACGTTATGACCAGAGTTTTATGCGAAATGTTACGAAATTATGTTATTTCGAGAGGACTACAGGTTATATTGTGCCGAACTGTGGGATAAAATGTAGCCTATGTCCTTTCCCAGGCTCTAATCTATCTCTGTACTAAATTTCATCAAAACCGGTTCAGTAGTTTAGGTGTGAAAGAGGGACAGACAGACGGACAGACAGACAGAGTTACTTGAAAGGTTATAATTTATCATTCATATAACTCCATCGTAGATCCATACTAATATTATAAATGCGAAAGTAACTCTGTCTGTCTGTCTGTCCGTCTTTCACGCCTAAACTACTGAACCGATTTTGTTGAAATTTGGTACAGAGATAGATTAGAGCCTAGGAAAGGGCATAGGATACATTTATTTAACCCACAGTCGGGCACGATTATAACCTGCAGTCCACGCGGGCAGAGCCGCGGGCGGAAAGCTAGTCTAGTACTAAATAAAAGGTACTAAAAAGGCACATTGTCGCTCGCACATGCGTTAATCGAAACGGAGAAGGACTTCACGGCGCACGGCGCTAGAACAAGCTAAATTGGTTCTTAAAAAAGCGTCACAATGATGTATTTACTTTGCGTCTCTCTTTGCCTCGTTCGAATGTAAATCTTTATTTGACTGTCAAGTGTCAACACAAATTGTTTTCTTTTTTGACCAATTTTGACTTATTAATTTATTTGACGTCAGGTTGGTGTACGTAAGATCAAACTAAGTTCCTTGTATCAAACTGATAATTTATAGTGCACAAGATAATTTTAAAGGTTTACTACGCCGCCACAGACAGCAGCGCCACGCGCCGAGCAGCCGGCTAAACCGAAGCGCGCTCTCGCTCGCTCCTGCAGTCAGTCAGTGTGCCGTCTCCGTCTGCCGTGCCATTCGCTTCGTTCAATGGTGGTCCCCTCCCCCGCATTCTTCACCTTGATCACCTCTGCGCGGCGGGCGGCGCCCCGCCCGGCCCACCGCACTCTAGCAGTTGACTGCCACAAGGCAGTAATAGTGATACTGATACGTATTGTTTATTCATTTGAGTTTAAACATAACATGTTCCATGATTTCCTAATAAGCTAAGAAATTATTGACAACATGGGGAAGAACTCTAAGCGTTACTGCATCGCTTACGGATGTTTAAATACGGGTGCAAAGAATGCGAATTTATCCCTATTTTCGCTGCCGAAGGATCCTGAGAGGTAAGAATACAACGTCAGCATGTGTGCATTAAATTGATTTTTATTATTATTAATCCGAAAACCAACTGTAAAGTGCCTATTGTAGAAAGTTGATTGCCAAACACGACATGATACCCGCCAACCGGCTCGTCAAACGTGGATCTCTTTGTTGGAACGGTCTCTAAGCTCTAAGTTACCGTGTAGGTAGGTAGATTTCGATTACCAAGATTGAAACAATCCAGTCTTAAATCGAAAGTTAAGTAGGTACTTAGGGCCGGTATTTCTATAGAAGCTTATCTCAAATTGATCCAGGATTGAAGGTACAACTTATGTGTATTTCAATTTATATTTAAAATTAAGTGGCACCTAAAGTCCACCTTAAACTAGCCTTAATCTAATCTAAGCGGAGGATTTCTGTCGCTAAGTTGCAATCTGAGATTTGCTTAAGTAATATTTTTTTATTATTTTTTTATTAGACCAAATAATTAGGTCTGAGTTTGTAGTAGATCACTCTTCATAAATTTTTGCAGCAGAAATATCGTGAAATTGATTTTAAAATTTCTTGCAAAAATGTATGATATTGACTGTGACTTTTTGATGATATTGACTGTGACTTTTAGGTAAAAATGAGTTCAAACTTATGAAATATACAGGGCTTTAGGTATCTCTCTTTCAACCTCTCGGGTGGTTAATCAGTCCATGAAACTGAACAACTTCCCCAAGGAACATACTTAGGCCAAAATACGAAAAAAAATTTGATCTCCCATACAAAATGCGCTACATGCTGATAAAGTTTGTGTGGGAACTTTTTTTTTAAAACCTAAATATCGCGGTTTATTTATATTTCTAACCATGACTCGAGTTGGCTGCCCTACAAAAAGTTACTTATTATGAGTTTAACTTTGATGTTCTATGAGTACTTGAGATTGCCGCTCACTTTTTTGTTTTTGGTTAGGTACATATTTGAAATATGATATTTATAGACCAAAACTCCCATTCTCCTTTATTTTTATCAGTAGAAGTGTCATGCAAGTCAATGTTAGATGTCAGCGTAGAACATAGAAAAATACCTAATGACACCAAAATCATAGACAAATAAACGTTTTCGCTCCATTATGTTGCAATATTGCCATGCAATATTGTGATTTATCTCAGATTAGTTCAGGCGAGGAAGATCTAGATTGAAACATACTTCAACCTTTCGAATGTGAGACTTAGGCTTAAATATAGTACCTACATATCTTAAGCAAATAGATAAGGTAACATTGAAATACTGGCCCTTAGGTACTTACTCAAAGATAAATGAGCTCTTTGAATATCTGCAAAGATAATTGTGAAAGCTGCACTACCTTCAGTCTTCCAATTTTTTTTTAATGGCATTTAGGCCACCTAAGTATACAATGCTTCTATTAATTTCTTCGATATTCTAAATGCACATTAAGGCGACTACAGCACCCGATAAAGGCAGCACTCATAGGAATAGTGCCATCTCCGTCTCTCAACGGGCCTGGGCCGGCAGTGCGAACAGTGTCGATACACGAGTTTACGGACTATGAAAGCGTGCGTGCGTAAAAACATGTTCGAAAGTTAGAAAAATGAGATTTATGGAAAGGTAACAACTTAAATCGAAAAATGCGTTAGCTACTTATCGAGAGTGTTCAATCACGAACATTTTGATAGCAAATTCAAGTTCCTGTGTGTATTTTACTATCGTTTTTACAGCTTAAAAGATACACAATATTGGGTATTTAGAGGTGACTTTGTGAGCTTTTTCTATCCAACCAAAAGTGCTGAATCATGTTTTCAGCCAACATCTTATCTAGTTTATGTCCTGAATATTACCGTAGTATTTTTTTTCTTCGATTAAATGCAGTGCGTCTACTTATCTACGCATCATAAAATCGTAATTTAGGTGCTGTAGTTGCCTTAAGTACAAATTTATAATATTTCTATGAATTACTAGATTTATCACCTTATTGTACCTAATGTTGTTTTTTTACAAGTTTGGAAACACGAAGCTTGCCGAGAGACAATAAGAAAAAATAAAAACACTTGTAGGCCAAAAATCTTATGTCCCTTTCTTTGTTTTTTTTTTCAGACGACAAAAATGGTTAAAACTTATTCACAGAGAAGATATGTTACGCAAACAAAGTTTATTAAGTAAGTCCTATGAAGTTTGTGAACTACATTTTGAAGAGTCTGCGTTTAAGAGACCTATTAGACTTCTTAAGCCTGATGCTGTCCCATCAAAACATTTGATTGATCCAGAAAATACATCCTCAGGCCCACCAAAATGTGACCAAGATTCTTCTTCAAGATTGTTAGAATTTCTCCCTAGCGATTCTTTAGTCAGCTCTGGACTCACAAACGCTAATGTAGAAAATGTGGATTATAAAGAAAAAACAAATTTATCCACAGCACCGGCGTTAGAGACACTGCAGACACTTAAAGCCCATATTCTTAAATCTCAACTGAAAAGTAAACTGTCTGAAAATTTAACGGGCACAGACATGAAACGTGCTTGTTTAGAAAACGAAGAACCCGAACTAAAAACCAATGTAAAAAAAATTAAGACCTTCTCCGTGACAACACAAACAGAAACAGCGTTAGAAAGAACACAGACCTCGAAAATTTCAGATTCCGAAGACAGTCCTTTAGGAAACGAATCACCTGAAATTAAAAAAGAATTAGATCAAGAAGAGAAACCGCAAATCGCTAATAATGACGTAAGTGTCAGATTTCAACAATTGATCGATTGGCAAAACAATGTTAGTGATTCAGAATATATGTTATTTGCCTTAAATTTGCTTTACTCTAGTCCGCATGCGTACCGATGTCTAAAAACTGTGCTAAAGCTACCAAGTAAAAAAAGATTGATAAAACGTTATTCTAAAGTTTCTTCTAATATTGACAACAAAGTTTTTGAACGACTATCAATGAAAATGTCAGCCCTTCCTAAAGAGGCGAAATATTGCACGCTGTGTATAGATGAAATTCCTTTAAAAAGATGGTTGTATTATGACATCAAAAAAGACGAATTAATTGGCTTTCACAATATTAACGGGAAAATGTCTCCAGAGATTGCGAGCCATGTTTATGTAATCATGCTACAAGGTATATATTTTAACTGGGACCAACCAATTGCTTATTCTTTTCTTGGTAACACCAAACTTTACTTTGAATTAGGCGAATGGATTGATGAAGTGATCAGTAGACTTTTTAGCGTAGGCATTGAGGTAAAAGCTATAATTTCCGATCAAGACTCGCATTTTGATAAATTTGCCAAAGAAGTGAAACTTGTGACTGTTGACGACCCATATTTCATTGTTGATGACAAAAAAATATTCTACATTTTCGATGTTCCACATTTATTAAAGTGTTCACGTGACTACTTTCTTTCAAACGATTTCTATTACGATGGAAAAGTAATTTCGTGGAGATATATTAAAGATTTATACGAAGATCAAAAACAAAAAAACTTAACACTCGTACCCAAACTAACTGATGCTCATGTTCAACCTAATAATTTTCAAAGAATGCGAGTGGATTATGCTGCGCACATTTTTAGTAATACCTTGTATGCTGCTCTGCAAACCTATATTGATTTTGGCAAAATCTCAGAAGATGCCAAAGAAACAGCGGTTTTTATTAAAACCATGAATGACTTACTAGATGTACTGAATTCTACAGAAATAAAATCGTTGGATCCAATATTAACTGCTTTTACAATGTCCGAACATCAGAAAATAATCTTAGAAAATGCGTACACGTTGTTTCGGATTTTAAAATCTGTTAATCCCTTCAACGGAATAGACACTACATATTTGAACACAACCTTTGAGAATTTCCGAATATCTATTCAATCAGTTAGACAATTGTTTGAAGACTTAAAAGAAGATGGATTCCAGTATCTTTATACAAGAAGACTTAACTTGGATAATTTGACAAGATTTTTTGGTTTAATCAAAAAACAAATTCGTTCTCACAAAAAGGTCGAGTTCACGTCCTTGCAGTTTAAAAGGGCTTTCTCAAAATTTTTTATGAAGTACACGCTAAAACACCATTCATCCGTTAAATGTGACAGAGATTCTGATATTCACGACGTGTTACTGAAGGCTGAAGATGTAATGAATACCCACATGAAAAATCCAGATAGAGAAACTCAACTATCGCTTCTACATTTAGATGGTGAAACTGATTATCGAATAGAATTACCCGAAGAAAACACTTTGATTTACATTGCCAGTTACTTGATTTTTAAGTGTTCTGAAAAACATGTTTGTGATGAGTTGTTAGCAATTTTAAAACCTGCTCCGCATTTACACGAACAGTTATTCGACCAATACACAACAAATAACAAAAATGCTGCCTTCATCGAAAGACTAAAGATGCCACCGCAAGAACTCATTAATTATATTGAGATATTGGAAAGGGCACTCGTTTATAATTTTGACAGGAGTATTAAAACAAGTCCAGGAAACACAATATATGAGTTGCTAAAAAACCTTCAACCAGTAAAACTATGTTCATGTTTTCCTACAGAATATTTTTTAAAACTATTTATTAGATTACGTATTTGGGGTATCATAAAATTCAATAACAAGTGGCTAAAGAAAACTAGAAAATCTGAAAAGGCAGAAAAAGAATATTTAAAAATACAACATTTGTAATGGATAATTTGGGTTAGTGAACCTACTTTGGATACCTATTCTTCGTCGTTGTTCTTATAAGTAAATTAAATCAAATAAACAGGCAGGTGCATCTGAATATTTTTTTATTCATTATCCAACGATAACCGTATTACTTCTATTATAAGATTTTTCTTTAACATAGAATTACTTACAAAATATATTTTTTTCCTAAAACTTTTCCTATGCACGGAAAGAAAGATAGTTTGTTCAAAGAAACACGGCGCATGTCACTGAATCGGTCTTTCACGGAACGATCGATTATCTCGTACTTATCGATAGCACTCGCTACGAGAATCGACCATTGTCTTGCCTCGTTGAGCAAAGCCTTCCTTTCTGGAGAAATTCTTCTTATTAGACTAGGGCCACACATGTTGAAGAAGCAGAAGCATGCTCTTTTCTGCAAGTTCGAAATGTTGGATTTATAAAATGAAATCTGTAAAACTGTTTTCCTGTCTTTGAGTGGAAACCCTGCAGAATGACTTGTAGTACGCAGAATCTATCAGTCCCGTTTCACATTTAATATGTACTTGCCACTTGATCACATGTCGGGATTTGACCATGAACCGATATTTAATGAAATACCAATTTCTAGCTTAGTTGCAGAAAGCTGTTGGATGCGGAGTTCACTAGGTACGTTCAGTAGCGGACGTTGACAACGATGAGATGACTAATTAATTCAAAAGAGTCCTGTGCGGCAGAAAGTCTTACTCGTTTTTTCTCTTTGTCTACCCACCATCATGCAACTGTGCGTATTAAATAAATAATTATTTAACTCTACTAAATTTTCTGAGTGTCCCGCACCATAAGCTTTATTTCGGTATTCATAATAAATTCTGAATGTCACATGATTCATGATTGTATTATATTGGCTTTACCGCTGCATTTTTTTTAAATAAATCGGAATTTTAAATTCGATTCGGAATTGGAGAAATACGTCACTATAAGCTTTTAGATTCGTTAACAGGTTCATTACGGAATTACAATACAACACTCTTTATTGCACACCAAAACATTATCATAAATCGTTTAGCATTCGAAATTCATATTTTATTGAAACTTTCGATAAAGTAATTAAAACCCGTTAATGAATCGTATTAAACTTTCCAAGTCGTTTAGAATACTTGCCATTTACTTTCAATTACTTTCATCAGACACGAGTCATAGGTAATCTAAACCTGATAGTCAGTCTTTTTCTGTTTTGTATTTCTGCTTTTAATTTGAAATATGGTTATGTAGTAAGTATAAGTTTCGGCGAGATAGAGTACAAGCGCTTCCTTGGGAAGGCTGAGAAGTGAACGACCTTCCCGCTTATATGGTGCGTTTGATGGGTCCTCCTGTACGTGATTGATGGACGAACAGACAAAGCTAGCTCAATGTAGACTTGTGCACCGGGGTCAACACTCCCCCGACTTTTAATAATGGCGGCGTCACGACTGACGAGCTGTCGTGTTCGCAGCCTTGGACGGAAGAACACAAGTTTTATAAATTAGTGACAATGCATCGAGTTATTTCGTAGAAGCGGCAAGGTTGGAGTTCGTGGAAGTGTGGGCACGCCAACCGTGGTTGAGTCGCAGCGAGCGAACGGCAGTCGGCAGAGCGTCGTCGTCGGCCCAGAGCCCCCGCCGCCGCTCCCCGCACTTCGTTGCCCACACCGTGTTTACTTCACGTCACCGCAACGAGCGCCAGGCCAGCCGTCCAACAGCCGTCAGTCCGCATCTCTGCACACTGGAGGCTTATCGCTCGCCGCTCTACTCCTCGAACTTTCACCTCCGCGATATATTTATGTATTAAAAACCTACAACTATTAAGTGAAATTGAATGTGCGCGCATCTAGAAAACGTTTCTGTGTCGGCACGCGGTCGGACACTCGCCGACGAAGTCGGCTTCTGCAAATTAATTTCTCCAGTGTACTGGTCGCCTTCCAAGAAACTGCTTATAAAGAGTTTACTGAGAAACGGCTGTAAAGTGGATTTGAGGAAACATAAGTAATAATTGCGCTGTGTATTTTCGTGTTACTGTTACCGAAGCCTGTTACATTGGATCCCAATCGCCCCAGCACGCCTCCAATGGTGGTCAAGCTACCAGGTGAGAACAGAACATTTATAAGAGAACGTTAGTTAGTACATAGTTCCCTAGAATTAAACAAAACATAAGAATAGTACATTCCACAACCCTACTAAGTGGATGTTGTGGAGATGAGTAGAGCAGTTAGACAATGTATTCCAACAGTCAGTTAACCTGTGTGCATGTTACAACAACACGTCAGTTATTCCACCGATAAAAGTGGCGCCAAAGACCAATTGATAATGTTTTACACCACCAAGTCAACAGACTACGCCACATGCGCTTTCAATATCATACATAATATTTAATTAAAGCTAGCATAAAGCTTTTGAATGTGTTTCAAATAAATTGATTGTTAACATGAAATAAGTGCTATTTTGTAAGTAAGACAACAGACATACCTTTAATGATGAAGTCGATTTCATAGGAAGGAATTTAACCGATGCACTTGTTACATCTTGGAAATTTCTAAATGCGTCTAGACTGCTATGTAATCAAGTTTGCCATTGACATAAGTACAGTAAGGTTATCAGTAATTCGCAGAATTATACTATAATATAGATTAATGTTTCCAACCCCCTTATTAATAAGTTAGATCTTAAAAGTCATTCATTACATTACATCGTTGTTTGTAAAGACAAAATAATAATGCTGCTGTTTTCTTTTGATGATGAAAACAAAGCATATAGCAGTTTATTTCGACTTCGATCAAATCGAATATTATAAAAAGTTCATACCTATATGTTACATTGTAGGTATGATCTGATCATGCATTCTACTAGATTTCAGAAAATCGAGACCTACATGTCACACAGGTAGGAATTCTACATTCGATTCGGTATCGAAAATCAATCTGTCAAAGTCAAAATTACTCAAGATAGATTGTAAGTTATTTACGTCATATCAAAATGACTTCTTATTCTAAAGAAAATGTGAACACTACACAAATTAAAGAACACAATGTTGAACAAGATACAAATCAAAACTGGTCCTGGTTCCTAGCGGAATTATCAAATCTGTGGCGCTGATCGTGAAGCTGATTTCGATGCAACGATATCGATATCAATTAAATACATAAATTAGTTCTATAGAACGTGATTTTAACTAAAGGTGTAAACCAAATGCAGCAATGTACTTCATCATTCAGTCTAAGTCTAAGTCTAAGACTATAATCGGGTGGTGACCCTCTGTTCTTTAAAGTTGTTGTTTATGGGCTCCTAAATATTATTGATACCCCGGTTCATTACAATTTTCCTTTTTTTAATTTGCTTTTATTCACTACCTACTCTACGTTACAAAATAATCATCAATTTTTAAAGAATTTTATATCTGTCCAGTAATAATAAATGATTCGGAATTAGATATTCGATACCGAAAAGTTCCCATTGTAAATTTTAAGCTGTAACATTCTAAATCGGCACTTTATAAGTAGAATATGGGACAAGATCATTAAATTCACACTTGAGAATTATAAAGAAGCACCCAAAGTTTTTTTTGTGTTAATGATATCGTAATAGATTAATAACTGGGTGACATACTGGCGACGTCGTCGTCTCTCCGTGAGGAAATAGCGTAATTTATGTAAATGGCTTTGCGCAATGAGTGTTGATTGTGTTAGCGACACTTTGGCTCGCTTCATTCGAAAACAATTAGCGCGCTGTCACGCGACAACTTGCAGGCGATTCCGGAGAACTAAACGCATTTATCGCTGAATATCAAATACATTTTCATTCACTAGCATTTTTTGCTTTTTCTCATGTTGTCAATTCTTTAATTAACTGAACTCAACACAAAAAAGATAATCACTACTAATAAAAATAAATAACTAAAAACAGGAGAGCAAAAAAAAGATCACCTAACATAGTAAAAAGAGACATCAAGTTTAGTCTAATTCGCCACATAGAATAAGCAACGAGTAGGGTCCACCAACCCGCATTGTGCCAGCAGCGTGGTGGACTATGGCCTAATTCCCCTTCGTGTTTCGAAGGGAGGCCCGTGCCCCTCGGTGGGGAAGTATATGGGAATATGGGCTGGTAAAAAAAGGTACCGAAAAATTAAATCCTTTCTTTTCCTATCATGCAGATATAAACTTCGTAATATTACACTGTATTAATTACTACTAATAAAAATAAATTAAAACAGGAAAGCAAAAAAAGATCACCTTACATAGTAAAAAGAGATATCAAGTTTAGTCTAATTCGCCACATAGAATAAGGAAGGAGTAAGGTACCGAAAATATAAAATCCTTTCTTTTCCTATCATGCAGATATAAACTTCGTAATACAGTGTGTCCCTGGATAAAGTGCAATCCCGAAAGGGGATGAAACTAGACCATGAATCATTGACTAGAAAAATATAAAAAAAATTATAAAAAAATCATTTTTGAAATCATTTTTTTCATTTTTCAACGTCTAAAAAAATCATTTTTTTCATAAAAATACATTTTTTTACCCAAGATAGTTACTTTTTTGCGGACTATTTATTATTTCATGGTCATCGCCAGATATTAGGAATACTGTTTTTTTTATTTCAAAGAAATAGACCCATTATTTTGGAAGAAATCAATACTTTTGTACATAGAGTCCTTAATGAAACATGAAAATCTTAAAATACCAATAAATCCTACAATAATTTTTTATAATTTTTTTTTATATTTTTCTAGTCAATGATTCATGGTCTAGTTTCATCCCCTTTCGGGATTGCACTTTATCCAGAGACACACTGTATTACACCGTACTACGCCAATTTTTTTCTAATATCTCGGCCAATTACCCATTAGAAGTAAAACGAATCTAGCAGATTTATCCAGATTCAATGATAGGAATTCTACTTTCGATTCGGTTTCGAAAATCAATCTGTCAAATACGAGGTTTGGAATTACTCAAAATAGATTATAAATAAATTAATTACTTTATATCGAAAATCAGGTATGGAAAATGTGAACACGATACAAATTAGAGAAAAATTTAAAGAAAAACGTGTTAAATTCATACAATATTGGCCGAGATAATTTTATCAATTTGAATAAATAATTGAAATTGATCAAAATCTTGCTCAATGCCTGTGCTGTGCCCGTTTCCCCAGTGTTTCGTTTCTACGACTCGCACACCCCACATACCACTGCATCGCTATACAATGTACGATTGTCGGACAATTGCACATTGTAATATTTACCGGGAACATCAGAGGTGAATCGTATACCGCGAACTAAGCCTTTGTTTGCCTACAAAGGAAACCAATCATATTTTTTGCGATAATTTCAGCTGTGGTCCATTGTTAGGATTGCTGTTGTTTGATAGGTTTCGTAGAATATTATTTTTAATGTCTTAAACCTAAATCTGGATTCGCTTACTGTTGACAAGAAAAAAACTACTAACAACAATTTAAAACAAAAAAACTTGTAAATAAAAATTGCTATGCAGAGAACTTCCTTTGTTTGAAAAATAATAATATACCTACTCGTATTCACGATGAAAAATGTAGCCCTCGACAAACAAATAATAAATAATTCTGACCAGTATAATACAATAAAATATAATACAATAAAAGTACTGCATACAATGATGTCTATAAATGATGTCTTGAATGGTTAGGTATATGGTGGATATACATGTTTGTTGGATGCGATCCAACCAGTCAATTCCTTGAAAAATGTGCGGCTGGATTTGTAATTATTTCAGTGGAATCGATGACATTAATGATTTACTTTATTAATATGTTGGTGGTACCTAATTCGTACTTCGTGAACTTATATATTTTGAATCGTTGTATTTTGTACTTCTTTCGAAGTATGTAAAAAGAAAACTGTAGATTTAAAAAAATGCCAGAAAATTTAGATCGCACACAATACAAGTTTAAAAATAGTTACATTGTTTACAAAGACGAGCTTATCTCTACAAAAATATATTTTTCAGCCAATCTAAACTAGTACGACAATCAATAATTTGATCTCTGGCGGATTAACCCTACATAATAAAAGCACACTAATGACGTGCTTGGCGCTTCAACAATATTTCTAGTATATTTGGCCTTAAAACAATGCAACTTTTTTTCAACATCTTTATAATTTTAATAAAGTTTTTAAAAGACGGGATTTTATAGCTTTTGGTCTAATATGGCCTTCATGGTCTCTGTGCTTAGGGCCTTAGTAAATCTCAAAGCGACTCGCAGGTTGTGCTAAGGCCGCTGGCCGCTGCCTGTAGTGTCCAATTCCTGCACAATACACTCTAACTCTTCTCGAACTGTTGAGCGTGGTTCAATGAGTTTTGTATCATAATGTCTACTACGCATCTTATATTGTATCATGATGACTGTTACAAAAACTGTGTTGGTTGTTGTTCATGGCAAGCAAGCTTACTAGGAAAATGTGCTTTCGTTAAAATCTTAGAGCGCGAAGGCGAGATACGTGACAAGTTAAAAAGGTTTTATTTAAGTAATAGAACATTACAGAATTTTACTGTGTATGATGAAGTAAGCTAATTACAAATTGCGCATTTATTTCTCTTAGATATTTCCCATTGCAATCTTTATTCAAAATTCTTTCGGCATTTTTAAAGATGATACTTTCCCATCCCCATCATATACATAATTGAGCATACGTTCAATCTAGTTGGATTTGTGATTTTAAAACACAATTTTTATAAATATTAAATGCTTAATATTGTCCAAGTATGTATTCTACGGCTTCGGAATCAACACCGGTTGAATTTAATTGACGTATCGGTTGATATTGAAATCAATACTTGAATCTACAGCACCGATAGCAGAATTTATGAACCGGATGAGTGCGTATAGTTAGCAGCCTCAAAGACGATTTTGATGGTTTTGACTATGTCAAAGAATAGTTACTAAATAGTGATAAATAGTGACAAAAGCATATAAATAGTGACTCTGTATTTAAAAAGATATTCGAGCTTCTTAGTGAGGCTGCTAGCTTGACGTATATTTAGCAGACACACTAAGAAATACAGCTCGTATCAAATTGACTTATATGTCAAAAAACTGTGATTAAATAGTGACTTCTAATACTCGAACTTTCAATAATAGTGATTCAATACATTTCGAAATATTACAGCATATCGGTGAGGCTGCTAACTTGACGTTTTTTGCAACGGTCATTCCAAAGAAACGGGCTGGAATTTTAATCAAATTAATATACCAAAAAATAGTTACTGAAATAGTGATTCCTATGATATATTTAAAAAAAGAATCTTTCTTCTCTATTCCTCAGAAATCAGTCGTAAACTTCTACGTACTAAATCTCGATGTAGGTTTTTGATCAATTTTAAACTTTATTGCAATATGATAGGGTTTAAAACTAATTTTTATAATGTGGCGAGTACCGTCGCTCACAATAGTGGAATGTACTTACTGATATGTTTTTAAACGAGTCAGTTTATATATACGTATTTAATTTACCTGCTCGTTTTGTATTCAAAATAAGTGTTATGAGCGTGGGAGAATGATATTGCATACTTTCAATTAAACCGGTAATTTTATTTAGCAACCTAAAATTACACGTAGGTTCTTTTTACGAAATACTTAGTTTTTTTTCCGAGAGATGGCGTAGTTCTTAATATGAACAGATATTGTCATTTAAGATGAATTATTGGGTGAAACTGTAATTTCTTAATATATCCCCACTATCTTACTAATATCATAAATGCGAATGTAACTGTCCACCTGTTTGTTACGCTTTCACGCCTACAGAACCGATTTTGATGAAATTTGGTACAGAGATTGATAAGACCTTGGAAAAGAACATAGGCTACATTTTAAACCACATCTGGGTACAGAATTCAAAGACAATATATGTATTTCTTAGCTATGTCTTCAATTTATATTTCTTCACTTCTCTCATTCTCCGTAAACTGATAGTGTTTTGTTTACGAAGAACTATGGCGGCACTTGAATTGCGTTTTAACCGAATTCCAAAAAGGAGGAGGATTTATGTTCGACTGTATACATGGTCACAGATAATATAATACTAGAGATAGGGTGGAATTTTGTAATGCCACCTGAAGGGAAAGTACTCTTAATACTGTAGATAGAAAATTGTACTCAAAGAAAACATTCCTTTATTTTTGAAAAGAAAGAAAACTGCATTCAAGGATTTTAGAAAATTCGCTTGCCACAACCGGGAATCGAACCGACTAAAATCTGCAAGAATACCCTTACAATAGAATCTGGACAAGAGTCTCTTACAATAGAATCCGGCCATCATGTAAACAAGATAATTCAAACACGATTACTCCGTAATTGCTTACATTTGAATATCGATCCTGATCATATTTACATTTTAAGGAACCATACATTGTTCTTACCATCATTTCGACACCAAATAACTTCTTTATGATAGTTATTTTATTAAAAAATACTCGGACGTCGAAAATTTCAATGATTTGTAAAACAGTTGTAACGGAACGTTTTTACGTTTTAAATTTCACGCCCGGAACTGTCGTGCGGTCTCGCCAAGCGTGTTTCAAGTATGAGGGGTGGCATCGGCTATCTTTCGTCGGTGTTGCCGCTTTTGTGCGAAAGCACACAGGTTATGTTATGAGTTTGTTTCGAGGTTGAACATTTATTTCAAATTTGCAAATCGAATACAGTAAAAGAATTCAAAGACTTCTGATTTATTAAAGAGTTTTTCAAATGATTAAATTAACTAGTTTTATTCAATTTTCACCAAAAATTCACCTAAAATTACGTTACCTGTTCCTGTTAAGAAATACGCCATCTCTTGGAAAAAAACTAAGTATTTCGTAAAAGGAACCTACGTGTTAAAAGTAGGATACTAAATAAAAATAACAGTTTCATTAAAAGTAGGTATGCAATTTCCTTCTCTCACACTCATAACACGATTTTAAATATAAAATGAGTAGGTAAATATGTATGTATATTGACTCCTTTAAAAACAAATCAATAAGTACATTTCACTTTTCTGCGCGACTGTACATCGAGATTTAGTACGTAGAAGTTTAAGACTGATTTCTGAGGAATAGTGAAGAAGGATTCTTTTTTTAAATATATCATAGGAATCACTATTTCAGTAACTATTTTTTGGTATATTAATTTGATTAAAATTCCAGCCCGTTTCTTTGGAATGACCGTTGCAAACAGCGTCAAGTTAGCAGCCTCACCGATATGCTGTAATATCTCGAAATGTATTGAATCACTATTATTGAAAGTTCGAGTATTAGAAGTCACTATTTAATCACAGTTTTTTGACATATAAGTCAATTTGATACGAGCTGTATTTCTTAGTGTGTCTGCTAAATATACGTCAAGCTAGCAGCCTCACTAAGAAGCTCGAATATCTTTTTAAATACAGAGTCACTATTTATATGCTTTTGTCACTATTTATCACTATTTAGTAACTATTCTTTGACATAGTCAAAACCATCAAAATCGTCTTTGAGGCTGCTAACTATACGCACTCAACCGGATCGTGACCTGAACTTATTTTATAATGTCTCATTACTCATTAGTCAATGTTTAATGTTTTTTTTAATGAAATGAACATAATTTATGATTATTTTTCAAATGCGGAAATATAACTTTGGGGAAAAGTACTGGAAAATACATATATACTAGAATAGTTAATGAACTGGGCCATATTCACTGAAAATGGAGGCGAGCTGAGGCGATTGCGATCATTATTTCTGAGCCCTTATTGATTAAAATAGGAAAGAGTTGTCAGTAAACTACTTGCCTCCGTTGAATGCTCTGAGGTAGAGTAGAGTAGGAGCAGCGTCGGAACAAGGTGAGGCGAGCGCGCGCGCAGGGTGCAGGTATGTGTGTTCCGAGAACGCGCGCGGTCGTTTTTGCTCCTTTTTCGATTCGACTCTACCGAGAATCGAATGGCCCGGTGGCGGGCCTACTCGGAACTCATAATTAATCCTTGGAAGCCTTCAACCCAAGGGTTGTTATGAACTTATGAGAATCGCCAACCTTATGATTTTTTACTTATTTTTTGCATTGTCTCATTTTGAAAATTGTATGCAGGTTATTGTTCGGGGAAGGACCGCTGGGCGCACATGGTCGTCCCAGCCCAAGCATTATGCGCGTCGATGATATTTTATTGCGCGCTCGCCTTCTGACCCTTTGCTAGGGCGCGTGTTAATGTTATGGTCGCTTCGAGGAATGACCGTCTTCTTATGAGCAGTTTTTGCTTTTGGCGCACTTATAAAATTGATACTTAATTACTTGATGTTGGTTATAATTGTTGTTTTCCATTGAGTCGACATTAAAATTACTAGGTAAAAGTTATCATTATCACATTTCACTTTAAAATATTTGCAATAGTTTCAGTTAAATTCCTTTATAAATTCCTTTTTAGTTACATAATATAGGTATGTAACTAATGACTAAATCGAATTTCTTAACTAATCGGTAAGGTATCTAATTTAAAAACGTAAGCGTAGCTAACTAGTGAAACAATAGCAAATCTTGTATTTTTTTGAACCTCTAAGAATCAAATACCTTCAAAGTAAAAAGATTTGTTTCGCTCTGCGTGTATCTTTTTCCTCGTTGGCCAAGGCAAAGCCCTTGCAAAGATACTAGCTATTTTGTGCTAGCTGTCTTGAGCCGCTTTCTTAGAACAGCCTGCTAGTTTAAATTTCAATGGCGGCGTACTGCGAACCACAGTGGTTTCGTCTAACTAACTGATGGAAATACTGCTTTGATCTATATACTTGCCATGCCAAATCCACCTCTAATAATATTCATAACTAAGTCCATTTTTAATCACGCCGTTTCACTTTGAGCATCGCTATTCCGGGCGAGCTTTCAGTTCGCGGATTAATTAAGACGAGGTCTTTGAGGAAACAATGGATTTTATCTAATCCCTGAAATTCAAGTCAAGGCAGGCATATACACACGTGGATAGAGACGTCAGAGGTGAAATTATTACTTTAAAATTATAAAAATATCACCCCTTACAACATTCATCACTAATAATTATAACTTTGAAACGGCTAAACCAATTTTTATAAAATACTAGTCTAGAACTATCTCGAGTTACCCACCTACTTCAGTTTCAAACAAAAATCCATCGAAATCTGCGATGCCACTGACAAACACAGAAATATAGACACACAGATCCACTCGTCAAACTCATAACAACATTTTTTATGTCGGGGGCAAAAAAAGAAACCTAATGGCCCGTGTCGCAGAAAACGATTTTTCTTGTAAACAGTTCTACAACTCGTTGTAAAAAGGTAAAATATGCGGTGATGACAATTATACATTCAATCGTTTTCATCGCAAAAATAAGAGTACATGACCCATATTTTTGACGATAGAATTCCAATTTGCATACGAATAAGTACCTACCTACTTACTGACTGATATGTTTTTCTTCTTTTTTTTTTTTCTTGTGTACAAAAATATTTAATTTGTCATCACGCCGAGTAGTACTGTGTTCTCTTAAATACTCTTACTAGGTTGACTGGAAGAAATCCCCTCGTGGGATAAGTCCGCCTTTGTAAACTTCCTATTACTGTAAACTTGTTATCCTCTGTATTATCATTGTACAATAAAGAATAAATACATACACACATACATACATACGAATTGACAAGATTCGCGTGAGAATCTCATACAAATTTTGTCAATTCGTATGCGAATTGGAATTCTATTGTTTCAAAAATCAGGCCCCTTTTCGGATAGATATAGTAATGACAATATCCGATATTGTTTTGGTCATGTCGTTGTCTAGATACGCGTTTATTAATACTTGCGTGAAATAAGGTGAAGGCAAACGGTTAGGTCATCTCTTGGAGAGGCATGCTGTGACGTCATCATACCACGCGACTCTACAACACACACATACATAACCAGCGTTAACCAGTCAACATAACCAGCATAACAAATGAATTATGCAACACAATAAATAATGTCACATTCTTAATAACACGAGCAAATGTTTTCCAAGAGCATTCAACTGTAAACAACATTCGCTTAATTGCTTAATAAGCCGTAGTATGAGACCTTTATTTTTACGCCTGAGCAAACAAAGGAATAGGTACAACACTTTTACAAAGAAAAAAAAACTGTTGAACATTTTTATTCTACATGCAATAGAGTTCCACCAAGAAATCTTAACCAATACATATAAAACCATAGATAAGTTATTTTAAACTTAACGTTCTGTCAGGAGTCCGGAAGAAAGTTTACCTCTGGTAAAACCAGTTGAGCGAGCTGGGAAACCCCTTTCACTCGGAAGCGATCGGGGTAAAAATAGTGCTCTCTTTCACAGATTACACAACATTCTAATTGACTGCTCATAAATTGGAGCTTCTAACGGAACGCGGCTATTTTAAAATCGAAACGACTGTGGCCATGTTCCGGGAAGCAAGCGGGTGCGCGGGCGCACATATTCAGCCAACCGGTCGAAGCTTCTCGGAAATCCCAGCGAAGGTTGTTCGGATAAACTTTTACATTGAATCCGAACGATTATTGCCAAAGTTTTCTGAGCATCGAGCTTTTATACTCGTAGCATGGTATCAACTTATTTGTGTCGGCATGGACCAAGTGTCGGTTGCATTGCAAGTGCCTTGCTGGAGTTCGCAGAATTGCGAATGAAAGTACCTTTAATATGGATAATCATAAATACACGATCCTTACGTCGTTCGATGGTTATATTAAATCTTCTTCAATATAATAAAATTGAAGGTCCTGACTCACAGATTTATCAACGCCCACTTCAAACCCTTAGAACCAGAAAGTTGTTTGATATACAATTTTATTTTTATAACGTAGGCAAGGAATAAGAAAGATTTTTTATTAAATTCCCAGGCATCCCCTTCTAGTAATAGATAATTTGAGGAAAATGCTGCTTCAAAGCCATCCTTTATCGTTGAAGTGGAGTTGATTAAAGTACACATTTTTATGAAAAAATATTACCCTCTTTGGCAGTCTAGTCAAAAGGGCGCTTCTCGGAATAGTCTCTGTTTTTATAAGCTTTCCTCTTTGAGGAAATTTTATTAAGAACCTTTCGCAATACAGCAAAGTTCTAACTATTATAAAGAAGTCGGATGTGCTCATTCAATAGTTGCTGTTATAAAAGGCAAAGTAAATAAAATACATGCTCCATGTATCTCATTACTTTAAGATTGAGGTCAACTAAAACATTACACGGCATTCGCAGAGCTTTAAGTACAAAGGCACGGTTAGTGATATACGTATCTATCTTGGATCTTGCTTTCTACTGACTAAAGAGCATCATTAAGGAATTCCTTAGTTGAGGGTGCAGTCTACTGCTTTGAAGATAAATGTTGTAATATTTGATTAAAGGAAATGATAAGAAGAAAGTGACTTAAAGTGCGAATGTAGCTAGAGTAATGGTCGGAAAAGAAAAGAAAAGCTGCGTAGGTGTATTAGTACAACCTACATGTTATGAGTAGATAGTATAAAGCCTTGTTCGTTCTCGGCTTTTTAGTGTGTTACAATAAGTATGAATATAAATATTCTTAATTGCTCAAAAACAAAGTACAAATAATATTATACACTGGGCGTCAAAAATAAGTAGTACAGTTTTAAAATTGCGATTTCTCCCAAACTATAAAACTTAGACCTTTGAAACAAAAAAGGTTAAAAAGAAAATTTAATCTTATTCAATAAAAACTTCATGCATTATAAGAACTTATAATGCTTGACTTTAAAAAAAACGAATAAATAAAAACACTTTTTTTAAACTGTTGAAAGGTGTTGTCTTACTTAGGATTTTTGTGTTTGACACATTCGCTGCTGATAAAGCAATTGTAATTGAAAAGCATAGGTATCTTCAGAGAGTAAATTTGACTAATCATGCCTCTTTCACCAGAAGAATGTGCAAGAATCTTAGCTTTTCTCGAAGTGGGCATCAGTATGCGTCGTACTGCAAGGAGGGTGGGTGTAACTTTAAGAACGGTTCAGCGAGTAAAGCAAAGGTACGAAGAGACTGGAAACCATCTAAGGAGACGAGGTAATGGCAGACCCAGGTGCACAAGTACCCGAGAAGATCGCTTTATTGTTTCCACTGTGTTAAGAAATCGACACCTTAATGCAGTTGAGGTTCAGCAACAGCTTCTTCGGACCCGAACAGACTACATCAGTGAGAGTACAGTGAGAAGAAGACTTGCTGAAGCTAACCTGAAGCCTCTAAGACCAGCAAATGGCCCCAAACTTGAGACAGAGCATCGCGTAGCAAGACTACGCTACGCCCGTCAACACGTACAATGGGGCGAAGAAGAATGGGCTAGAGTTTTATTCACAGATGAGTCTCGATTCTCTTTATACACTTCAGATGGACGGCGGAGAGTCTACAGACGACCCGGTGAGCGATACATTCAAGCTTGTATCTCGGAAAGAGTCCAATATGGCGGGGGCTCTGTACACGTATGGGCTGGTATCTCTTCAGAGAGTCGCACAGAGCTTGTGGTAATAGAAAATGGGACTTTGACTGGTGAAAGATATGCCTCGGAGATCCTCAACGAGTATGCAGGGCCATATTTAATAAATATGGGTGATGGAGCCATCCTAATGCATGATAACGCCCGGCCACACACTGCTCACCACGTACAAGAGTACATTCAGGAGGTTGGCATCAACTTGATGGCTTGGCCATCGAGAAGCCCAGATCTCAACCCGATTGAACACGCCTGGGATGAGCTTGGGAGGCTAGTCAGAAGGCGCAGTCCACCTCCTGCCACACTCAGGGCTCTAAAACATGCGCTGATAGAAGAATGGGAAAATATTCCCCAACACCGCCTCCGAAACTTAGTGTTCAGCATGCCAAACCGGATCCAAGCTGTAATTAGAGCCCGAGGCGGCAACACAAGTTATTAAATTGTGAAAAAGTTCCAAAACGTGAAAATTAAGTGGTTGACATATCGTTAAAAATTGATACTTTTTAGTATTTATCTTAATTTTAAGTTTGAAACTTTATTCATGCCAAATAAAATATAACTTTAATAAACTTCGTTAAGTTTACTATAAACTGCTTTTTATTTCATAAGTGTAACTACTATAGTTTAGGAGTAATTGCAATTTGAAAAGTGTACTACTTATTTTTGACGCCCAGTGTATAATGTACTTTGAGAAGTGGCCGGATATAAGTGAGAATTATTACTTATCTAATTACTACTACAGGTGATTAGAAGTTAACCTTATGATATTTAATGAATACTACGAATTTTAAATCCCTCTTGTTATACAGTACGTAGCTAAATACGTAATTAGAATAACTATACATATAGTTTTTAGGTTCTCGCGGTTATTTTCACAAGTTTTGAACAGTTTTAAATACATATATTATAGTGTTTGCAATGCACCAAAATATCAGATACCCATTTACTTAATTAAAAAATAGTGGCTATCCCGTTATTGAACAATAAGATGTTTAAAACTTGTCGTAAGAATTTAAATTAAAAAAAATCAATTCATGCATGATGTGGACTTATAGATAGAATAAATTGTACTTCATCATATCTATGTGCAAATAAAGTAAGTTGTAAACTTACCTATCCACAGTCTCATCTAGTTCACGTTTCAAGTAGGAATGGGCGTCCCGTTACCCATTGAGTGGATGGAAGGTGCACCGCGACCGGGCAGTTGTAATTGTAAGCAATTAGCAGTAAATAATGTTTGTTAATTTATTACCATCTTTAGGCGCCCACGCGTTATGCTGGTGGTACACCGCGAGCTGCTATCCTAGCAAATAGCGATTTTCCTATACAGATTAGTGTGTCAATATACCGTGTTTGGTCGGAAGAGAAGCTTATACCAATAATAGATTTCATGTATTGGAGGTTATAAAGTGATAATTACCACGAAAATAGTACCTTATTAGTTATTAGTCAATCGCGTATTGAAACTTTAAAAAAATATTATTTCGAAAAAACACATTTTTCAAATTCTGTGAATTTTTTTTGAGATACTTACTTAAAAAATACTTTGAGGTGCTTAAAATATTTTATTAATTATTTATATTTAGAATAAGAAATCTCTACCATTCAATGCAAAAAATAACTTCCTCATTTACAAAAAAAAACAAGACTCAGCGTGAATATAAAATATATCTTGATTATTTCGAATTCTGATCGAAGGGTAGGAATATCATTCTTAAAATGATAATACGGCAAAAAGTAAGTTGATTTTATAGGAACGAGACAGAAACTGTTTGCCAAGAGACATCAAGCAAATACGAGTAGAAGCTCTCTACTTTCATAAATAATGATTCAAGAAAATAATAATCTTGCATGACCATAGACCATGTTTGTAAAACTGTATATCTTAGTACATAACGTAAAAAATTGACGGCCGGTTTGGTCGAGTGGTACTGACGCTGCCTCTTGAACGACGGGTCCTGGGTTCGAACCCAGTCGGGGCAAATATAAAAAGCAGATATTTGTTCTCGGGTCATGGGTGTTTGTGTTTGTCTTTATGTGTGTTCCAAGGGACCCACGACACAAGGGAAAACCTTAGTGTGGGTCTTTGAGTGTATGGCGTTTTATTTATTTTATTATTATTTATTGTCTATCATTGACAGTCGGAGTATGCCCCGGGCCTTAGACAAGACGCGGCTCAGGTTGCCGGGCTTATGTTTTATGAAGGCGAGATATGATAGAATTACTTTAGATACTCAGATAACGGGATTCTTGAATGATAGACGACATGCCAGTGTAAGGTGATAGCAGTTTCATTACAACATCAGAAATGTTGATTAAGTAGTTCCATCTATTTAAAATTCTGATCTTTTAAAATCTTCTTTAATAAGTAGGTAGGTTAGGTACTAAGTATAAGTACTAATGGCTCTGAAAGCTTCACGAGTCTGTATATGTTTTAATGACTGAAATATTTTTAACGTTTTCAACCCCTATGGCTCCAGTATTTTGAAACCAAGAACTGAATCGACATACAAAATCCATATAATTTTCGAATTTTCTCACAAAATTTCACGTTAATCGGTTGAGAAATGCGACTAGAGGAGAACAGCCGGACATCCGCCGGCCATACATACGAAAACATTTTTGCCGTTCGCTCGGTCCAAAACTGACAACATAAGATAACTACAGTAAAAGTACAATCTTCATTCATTATACTTTTCTACATGGTTCACTAAATAAAAAATAAAAACTAGGTAAATATACGTCCTTCGTATAATAAAGGAATTCGTTTGTAGAGTGCTTCTTAAATATAGACCATGTTAGTAGAGCACATAATTATTAGAATCTAGTTACTACATGGTATGTAATTTAAAAAGCCAGGCCACAATAGATATTGCCGTAAATTATTTATCGAATGGCAACTTTTTGTAAATACGTATTATAGTTTATTCATATTCTAAATACATATTTCTAGATGTTTGTTGATGTCTGCGGCTGTGTGAGTCGCTTGTTTTTGTTTTTAGTTTTAAAAATGTGTAATGAAAACGTACGAGTTCACATAATCTGATGTTTTGTTATTCTTTATGAAATTAAATATACCAAAGCCAAGTCAGTAAAATTAAACGAATCATATTGAATTTTTTTATTGAATTGCCACTGAAATTGATGTTTTAGTACATGACGTCAAAAAGCAACATGCTCTGGAGTCAAAAAGTAGAGTTACATTGGCTGCCTATCATAACACATTAAGTAGTATAATAACACCTCCTGCAAACCAAATACATACCACTATTAACAATTTAAACAAGCAAACAGACAGAATGCAATATTTATTTACCAATCCACTTGTAAACAGGTAATCAATTCTCGGTACAATTAAATGGAATTGCGTGAAAAAATAATGATCGTTTTATGTTTACCCATGGTTCGTAGAATTGGTTACACATGACTACGTCGCCATCGCATGTTCTGTTTAGTTTTCTGGAAAAAATAAAATAGTATTTAAAAAAGGGTTGTAATGATACGCAACAATTGATTTTATAAAATAAGTGGTCCATAAGTGAATGTGTTTAAGTAATCCAAACCACTGACACAAATCTAAATGTAAAGTGAAAGACAATTACCAAAAAAATGCCTTATATTTGGACTATTACAGCACTAATTGGCTCGATCCATAAGTATCTTTTCGAACATCATAGGTTTGTCTTTATCAGAAGAAAAAATGTAAGGGGTGAATATCAAGTTTAAAATCCCAAGGCTGAATATAAATAAAACAGTCCTTTCACCCTCACGAACATGAGTCAGTTCAGTACCCGATACCATTGCCCACGTTTTCAAAGCCTATTTCTAGAAAGCGATAAGTGTAGCCGTAGTATGACGAAGCGGTTCCTAGAAAATACTTTTATAAAACACCCAAAATACTTTTTGTCACATTCACGTGAACTCGCTGTTACTTGGTATTTATTTTTGTAGGAATTGTTATTTTGGTTCGAAGTAGTTGGAGTAGCCGCGAGTGAGACATTTTCTGCTGTTTAATCAACTCAGCGGTCTAAGCCTTGTAGCAGTTTGTATGTTTTAAGTATGTATAGTTATTTGTCAGTTACTTTATCAATTAATCGCTCCACTGTGTACACTGTACCACTCCGAAAGTTTTTCGCCACAGCCTACATTGCTTCAACGTCATTCGAAAATACGTAAAGTGAAGTTCGTTTACTCATTTTACTTACAAGCTTTTGCCCGGGACTTTGTTCCTAGTCGGGCTGAAATGCGTTAGTTATTCTGATGTCCAAGCTAAATAACTGCAAAGGTTCATCAAAATCCTGTAAATCGTTTTTGCGTGAAGGAGTGACAAAAATCCATCCATCCATCGTCACAAACTTTCGCATTTTTAGGGTTCCGTACCTCAAAAGGAAAAAACGGAACCCTTATAGGATCACTTTGTTGTCCGTCTGTCCGTCCGTCCGTCCGTCTGTCAAGACCCTTTTTCTCAGGAACGCGTGGAGGTATGAAGCTGAAATTTATATCAATTACTCAGGTCTACTGTCCCTTGAAGCTGTGAAAAAATCAAACTTCTAAGCCAACGCAATCAAAAGATACAGCCGTTTATGCCGCAAATTTTCGACACTTGCAAGGGAATCAAAACCTACAGGGTGCTTCCCGTGAACTCAGAATCTTGAAATTTGGTACGAAGCGACGTCTTATAGCATAAATAAAGGAAAAATTACGAAAACCATAAATTTTTAGTTACATCACATAATATATATTTTTTAAATAATTTTAAACTTACTACCCATTTCCTCATAAACGCGTAGAGGTATTAAATTGAAATTCATACCAAATACTCAGGTCTATAATACCTTTAAGCTGTAACAAAATCAAACTTCTATGTCAACGCAATCAAAAGAAACAGCAATTTAAGCTGCATATTTTGAAACTCGCAAGTACTCGCAAGGGAATCAAAACCTAAAGGGTACTTCCAGTCGACCCAGAATCTTGAAATTTGGCATGAAGCAACGTTTTATAGCACACATAAAGGAAAAATTCCGAAAACCTTAAATTTTTAGTTACATTACAAAATATATATTTTTTAATAAATATAATTTATGCTCCTCCATCTTTCCCCATTGTAATGTTATGAATTTCATTTTGCAATAAAAATACCATAGTTATGACTCGATTGTCGTAATGAACGAACTTTGTAAACCTTGCAGGTTTGTACGGAACCCTCGGTGCGCGAGTCCGACTCGCACTTGGCCGGTTTTTTTAATAGTAGCTTTCCGCCCGGGTCCTCGTTCCCGTGGGAATTCATAAAAATGATGCACCTAGCCAATAAGATGATCCAGGGTTTCGGCTACATTCATACAAAATTTTGTCAAATTTGGTCCAGCCATTTGAGCGTGAAAGAGTAGGTACCTAACAAACACACTCACAAACTTTCACCTTTATAATATGAGTGTGATGTGATGTGTATGTGTGGAAGAAAGGCATTATTAGATCTATGTTATGTAGAGGTTAGGTATCTACTTGCCTAGCTAGACCATTTTCATAGGTACTTACAAAAGTTGATAAACTGTTGATGATGAAATAAAAGACCATTGAAGATAAAAATAAAATAAATAACAAGTAGGTACATTTGTATCAATTTGAACTAATAGTGCATCGTAAAGACATGTCATGCATGTGTAGGAATTATAAACCAAAGTTCTTGAAAAGCCGAAGATGTACAACTTATTTCCCATAACATTTATTTGTTGTTATTTACTACTTCTTACTTACCGTGAAGATAGTTTATCTACAGAAATTGTTTTATCGATCTTATCGAAGCATGCATTGAATTAACAGAAATTAAAGTAATCTTAGATAAACATTAAATCAGTTCTAGGAATGACCGATAGCCAAAATGATACGATGTAACGTATTTTATTTGTGTGAGACTTAAAAAATGTAAAATGGGTAGTGAAATAATATCTAGATTTTACTAAGTAATCACGTTATCTCGTTATTATTTTATTAATGCATAGATCATCTGAATGTGACCAACGACGCAGTCGGTTATATCTACGTAGTGTTTACTATTACAGTACTTACGTAGCGTATAAAGTAAACACATCGTTTGTAGTGAGTAAATAATACGCAAAATATGACGAAATTGCTAGTGATTGAATCATCACGATCTCTCCTCCGTTTCTTAGACATTGTAATTCGCGTGATATGGTGATGCAATAAAGCAGGGCTGCCTTTAAACGCATTCAAGGTGCATGTGTTGAGTTCTTGCGGAAAATTAAATGATTTCTCTTAACCATTATACGATATCCTTTCCTTACTATTATCATAAACGCGAAATTTTGCATGTATGGATGTTCGTTACTCTTTCACGCTCAAACGGCTGGATTAATTTTGATAAAATTTGGTATGGAGGTAGCTGACAGCCTGGATTAACACATAGGCTACATAATTTTCCTAAATTTCCAAGTTAACGAAGTCCCGAGCGGAAAGCTAGTGTGTCTTTAACCTATAATTTTACAATTATTACTACTCGAACAAGAGTTTGCACCTCGCTCGCGTCGATTACGTGACACTGACGACGCTTAGGTACGGTCTGCAAAAAAGGATTAGCTATGACTTTAAAAAAGTAAACAAGTGTTTGTTAGATTTTACCTTGTATTTATTGTTTTTAAAATTATGTTAGATAGGTAATTAAAATATGTATGTATATAAAAATAAGGAGGTGCAACTTAGCTTGGTGGAGTAAATATTGTATAGATATATGTTTAACAATAAACTTTATGAACAAATTATCTCTGCTAGTATCCATTAATTTATAAATAAGTATTGACAACCCTAACGTGTCTCCAACCGGACTTTACCCAAATCGTTTCACCGTCGACTTTCAGAATTCTCAGAACCATTAATATAATATGTACCAGCTAGTTTCATTTACAAATGATATTTAAATTACATTTCGAGAATCGAAGTAAATTTTATATATTTTTTATAGTAAAAATACGTAGTTATAAGTAGGTAAGTATGTCTAAGTATGACATTGCTTTTGTTCATGTTCATAATCATGAGATGGGATCATCCTATTGTTTAATATTTATTAATGGCTAAATAATAATGGCACTAGCAAAACAAATAAGTAATTAATTTGCCTCAATTGGACTCGTTTTATATTTATTTGTATGCGCTACTCGATTAAATATAGGCATATCAGTGAGTGCTACTCTGTTACCCTGTACTATTAGAATATTTTGTACTACTGCTCTATTTTTATCAGTACTCAGAAATAGTTTACTCACTGTATCTCTCCTATAATGAATCATACATAATACACCTATCGAAGATGACAAGAACAATTAAGCTTATTAATCATCATTTTCTAAGAGACCAAAACGTTTTAAACTAAGAACACGAAAAGGCGTAAGTACCTACGTCTCAAATTCTAAGTAGGTAGGTACACAGGCTGCAAACTGTTCTTAGAAAGATATCGTCATTGAAGTAGTATTTTCAAGAAATATGCTCAGTGAGTAACAATGCGAAGGCAAAAGATTCTACAGAACAAAGTCGAGAGACGAGCTGCCTTTGTAAAAGACAAAAGTTTAATTGCTGAGTTGTTGACTTCGATATTTATGTTTTTCAATGTTCTTGTATTAAGTACTAGCATTCCGCCCGGGACTTCGTTCCCGTGGGAATACGAGAAAATTATGTAGCCTATGTTCATCAGGGATAATGCAGGATTCTAACGGTGAAAGAATTTTTCAAATCGGTCCACAGAAGTTTCGGAGCCTGTTCAATGTAAACAAACAAACAATCAAATCTTTCCTCTTTATAATATTAGTGTAGATATCAATTAGCTTCACAACCTTAACCGGTGGGATCGAAATACACTTTTAAAAAAGTTTTTTCTTTATAGGCTTTCTTTAATTTACTATGATGATAATGAGTTCCGAATGATTTTGGCTATAGCAATCGTTTTTACTCCTAATTTGAATCGGATAAGCTATATTAAATACATATAAGTATGTATATACTGAGCTAAGGAAACATTTAAGGTATGCTCATAATAACAATAGCAGAAACTTCCGCATGCTTTACCACACCACATTGAACAAGGATTTCGGAAACTGACTAGGTAGGTAATAATTTATTATGCACACTTATTCTCATGAAAAGAAATAATGTGATCATTTCGTTTCAAAATAACGTCTCTATATGATGAATTTGTATAAAACCTGATTACATTTTCGACGCTAACAACCTTATCCTCTAAAGTTCATCGGCCGTCGTCGTTCGCTTTGCAAAATATGTTTCTCAGAACTTAGAAGTCTATAGGACACCTTGATACATACTCAAAGAACGTTCGAAACGGATTTCTTTCTTATTTTACATACTTACTTACTTTGTTTTTTACTCTACTTTATTTTATCATAAAAACCCTTCGTCAGAATTCTCGTAAGGCAAACTAGCTACCGTACAAGGCACAAGCAATTATTTTGCAGTCACACATTGTTTTTGCCATGTTTTCGCAGACATTATGAGAGATAATGAACTTTAAAACATTTTGTTATTAGCTACCGAAATAGAGTCATCGTACCAGTTTTACCACATTCATAAGTTGCGAAATGTCAACAGCTAGTTTAATAAGAAATAATAAGCGCTCTATTTTACAACCACAAGTTATTCTTCTTTTATTTATAATATAAATTAATAGTTCTTGAATAGTCTCATAACAACTTTACTAACCAAGGCCAACGATGATTTATTTATGTTGTCGCGGGTGTTTTCCGTAAACTCATAAAACTTCTTGATTGAGACATGATTCTTACTTTAATTATTTTGTCTAATGTGCACAAGAGGTGCACTAAGCCCGCGCTCTTATGTAATGCACTGTCTTTTCAAAAGTTTCTCTCATGGTAGGAAATAATGACGGATCAGGGCCCATATTTTTGAAACGATAGAATTCCAATTCGCATACGAATTGACAAGATCCGCATGAGAATCTCATACAAATTTTGTCAATTCGTATGCGAATTAGAATTCTATTGTTTCAAAAATCATAGGCCCCAAGGCATGTGCTTATTTCGCTACTCATTCTACGTTCTACCACCACACCATATGCAGGTGATAATGACCAATTGACCATATCTAAAAATATACTGTACTGTTGCGTCACAAATAAATGCAAATGGAAAGTAAGCTGAGAAAATAATTAAACAATACTGAATAATAAAAGTCGTTTTCTAAAGATAGAGCCATGTGTTTCAAATTGAATAAGTATAAGTACACAAACAAGGACGAATGGTCTTGTATACCTATAACTATCATCGTCGACGAAATCGATATTAATAAAGAGGATGTAGTGGATGAAGACACGCAAAAAGCGAAAATAAATGTGTAGTTTTGAATAGACAATTGTTGGGTCGCGTATTCACGACTCGACGACTATGCGGCGTTTCGCAGAACTTAACCTACTTTTATTTCGTTGTTCTCGGTACTTTATTTGAACGCGAGAGAGCTAACTTTTGAATAGATGTTCGTCGAACGCATTTCGGACCAATGAGTTTTGCTTAGAAGTTAAAAGTGAACAGCGGGACTTTTAAGAGGTCTACTTTTCGAAAAGTTGTAATATAATTTATAATCATTGGAACAAAAAATTCAGTATACTGAAAGGACTTTTTTTCCGCCTTCAGTCAGTTTTAGGTGGCAGTATGAATTCAAGTCAATTATATTTTTTGTTTAGTAAGAACTCTCATTACTTAAGTAATTAAGTGAAAAAACCTATTTCTATCTAAATACGTAGTTGCTTTCCAAGTTTCCATACAATATAGTTCAACCATTTTACTACCTACGTTAGTAGACATAAAGTTTTAGCTCTAACTTTAAACTAGGTCACTTTATTCACTCGTGACAATGATGTATGTACCTGATGTGGTGTATGTAATCGGGTTGTACAGGATTTCCACGACGATAGTAGCGCAACACTGCAACTATCGTCGTGGAACAAATTCTTACCTTTGAAGCTAACGTATGTCTAAAACAAATTCTTACCTTTGAAGCTAATATTAAAAAAGTTAAAAAAAATAAAACATACACACTCAAAGGCCGACAATAAGGTTTTTCCTTGTGTCATGGGTCCCTTGGAACATACTAAATGACAGACACGAACACTCATGTCTGCGGTTCCTAAATAATCTTTCCGTACACTTATCTACTTACCAAATTTTAAATTGATAAGAAGTCTGCAGAAGAAAAATTTAATTACACTTACTTACCTACTCAACATACCTCTATACATATAAGTATATATTTTTCACAGCACCTTGTTGTTTGTAACAACTAAGCATTACTTTTTGCGTTTGTTGAAGATGAACACCTCCATGATGCTGAAACATAAATTCCAACAACGTTGTTTAATGAACTGGGCTGCTTACAGATTCTCGTTTTGAATAGTTGCTGCCATATGTAGTTTGTTTTTGTGTTTTACATCCACTTCCCCCACGTCGTTCATCAATTACGCGGCTGTAACCGTCCAAATCCTTGACAGCTGTTTTATTATTACTATTAGCTGTAGAGTGACATGCGGCAGATGGTCGTGAAAGCTGCTCGGGCGCAGGTAGGTACGTGGTTCCGAGAACGCCGAATATAATCGCAGTACGGGGAACTCACTCTCAATAGCACACTCGAATGCGAATCGAACACCTGCGATTGCGACATGTCGTCTATAATCCATAACTATAACAACCGTTCGTCGATATATTAGGCAGTAGAGCAAACAATGATTCATTGGAATGCCGCCTGATTTATGTTGGACTCCAGACATTCTGAAGAAATCATTCCTCGAATCGATACTGCCTCTGCAAATACTCGAGACTAATTAATCTTTACTTCCAGTAACCCACCTTATTATGGTGTTCTAAGTACGGCTTCCTGGTCTCTACATTCATCTACACTACATTATTTCTAAGCGCTTATTTTGAGATACCTACGCTTTAATTAAACATCGAACCGCAGAGAAGCAATTTCCTAGACCTGTATAAGCGAGCTTCTCCCAGTATAATAGGCAAGATTAAACGTAGATATGTGTTCCAGAGATACATCTAGAGATAGGTCTATGTACGAGTATGTCTCCGTTGGAGTATAATACGGAAGCCATAACAATACCGGCCTGTGCACGAGGCTGTGGTTTAAGTACTTTATTGTCGTCCCTCCGATGTTATGGCATTTATTGTACTTATAGCTAGGTCTAGGTATGTATGTACTTGTAGAAAAAATCAGTTGTTATGAAAGTAGTTAATTGCAGAAATAGGCCTCGCCCAAAAGGATCCTCATATCAATGGATTCTATATAAAATTTAGAATTACGTTGTTGCGCCGCCGACTCCAAAGAAATATTCAATGAATAACTAATGATAATACCCCAGATGTCGATTTCGATAGAACTATTGCCCATACCCGTACAACTTGTGCATTGTCTTTAAGTTAACATTCCATCGCTTTGTGAAGAAGCAACTTATGACGAATTTGTGACTGAAATCATAAGATCACAGAAGATATAATGTAACGTAGTATGTAGAGCCCTATCTATGCAATTCAAAGAAAATAAAGTCATAATTTCATAATTTGTACCTATCTATGTGTCTGTACTTGCAATGAAATAGCTAAAACGAAGAGCTCAACCAGCTCTTCAACCGACTTCAAAAAAGGAGGAGGTTCTCAATTCGACTGTATTTTTTTTTGTATATTTGTTACGCGATTACTCCGGCAATTATAAACCGATTTGAATAATTCTTTATTTGTTCGAAAGAGTATACTCCTGAAGAGGTCCCATATAAATTTTATCAAAAATGATTCAGCGCTTTAAAAAAAAAATACTACAAACTAGAACATCATCTAAATAAATGAATGACATTTCTGCTTGTAGTTATCTGCTAATAAGCATTGTAGTCCACAAAAAATACTAGATATCTACTTTGTGCAAACTGTTAGGATTGAAGTCGGTGACTCATACGTTTTTAACGTGGAAAATTATTAAATACAACTTTAACCAGTTCCTTATAAGAATAGAGTAAAACTATAGTAGGTAATAGGTACAATACTTTTTTATTACTTACGTAGAATAAAACATCCTTGCCAGATATGCGGTCACAAGTCGAGCACCCTAAAAAGGCAATCGGTAAGTCGGTAGTCAGTTTATCGGTAGCATCCTTCGTGACATGAGAATGAATGATGTATTGTACTTACATTAGTACCCACGTTGACGATTACCAGGGAAAAACGTAAATGGCCTATGCCTATACTTACACTACTTACACGATCGGTAAACCTAAAATTATTTAAGGTTTAAGTGCGACTGACCAGGGATCTAGCTAAAGGAGTCTAGGAATAGTCGCAGAATCACCTTTAAAAGGCATTTATTTGAGAGGAATCTAACTCGCGCGGCCACGAGAGAGAGCAGATAGATAGTTTTTTTTTTTAATTTTATCATAAGATGGGTTAACTATTGACCTCAATCTTGACCAAGGTCATAGATGACGTCGACGATGGAACGAGTTAACCCAGAAAATGCCTATAAGGCACTGGTACTCCTACGCACCGACGGAACACAGCAAGCTGTTTGGTGTCGGACTTCGGTAGGAGGTTGGTCGCGAACCAGACGGCCCTTCACAGAGCCTACCACACCGACCGCATGAGATTAATAGGAGGCAGGTCTCATTTGTGTTATTCTCAACCGATCACCACACGGCATAAAGTGTATCAGAAACACAAATAAATAATTAAGTGCCTTTGAATCAGTTCTATTATGGAACTAGCAGAAAAATGCTTTCGTAAGAGATTTATGCCGTAGAGACAACATCATAGGGTGAACCTCTATAGTAGTAACTGTAAGTAGGTAGGTATAAACACTAAGCATAGCACATATTTTTTTTGCTAGCTGCAGCCGATGTATAATTAATTAAAGAATTAAACCTTCAGTTCATTTTTTAAGTCAGAACTTAGATAATTACATAATTCTAAGAGTGAAACCTATTACAGTTACGAAATGGTTACGAACATTTAATTTTGCAAAATCAATAATTACCTAGGCCTACCATCTTTGGGTAGGTATTGTCTGGTGTAAGTACGTAAACATAGGTAGTACTTAGCTCCTACGAACGTTTCCAAGAAAACTGACTTTGTTATTTATTTTCATACGAGTGCCGTGCATAAATAAATATTTTATGGTCGATTTTAATCGGTAGGTACCTATGTCTTTCATTCCGGGAATTGTTTGCAAATGCAAGAACGAAAGTCGCTCTTGCCCTAGGTATGCCGCGATTATCGTAAATTGCAATACATTTCCTGTCTAAATGATTTTTGTTGTACTTAACCATCGCACTGATACAATAATAAATCAATAAATTAGTAATTCTTAACTTTGTAACTTATTCCCCAATCACGAATTACTGTTGTAAATTGCATTGGCTGGATAAAGTGGGTTCCCATGAACAAAGAATATAAATACTCCTGCCCATGAAGTCCATACCATGTCCAACCTATAAATAAACAAAAAAAAAAACAAATCACAAAAAAATAGTGCTGTGCCATGTCATGTGAGATACTAGGTACGTAAGAATCGATTCCTAGAAGCTAGTAGGTAACACAGGACAGTATTATTTTATTTTACTCAAGTCAGAGATAAGTTTAGACAGTAGGTATTTTAACCAAACTAGAGGTTATTTGGCGCTTAATAACTCATGACATGACACCAGGGTCAGTTAAGTTAGCCAGATAACTTGCTTATACATCCACACAAGCATTTTGTATTTTTGTTTTACTATTTGAATTTTAACTTTCACTTCCAGTTCAACGTAGAGGAAATTGGAAAAATGAGTAAGTAAGTAATATTGTATAAATGAATAGGTAATAACAATATAGAACAGTATTTGCAGTTAGTTTCTGATCCTTACCTATACCTAAGTAAATATAAAATACGGATTTTCGAAGTTATGTTATTATTAGTTCCTTGTTATTATCTGCAGTCGATCCAAATATTTTTATCCCCGTTCATATCACATTCGTCGAATTCGATTAAATGAAGATAGATGACTAGTACATAGATAGTTCGTTAATTATAATAGCAGTGAATGAATTCGAAGAAGTCGGTAAACGTTCGAATATTTCGTATCGCGTGGTTTGCTCTCGCTTGGCTCCGTCCTCCGCCCCTCCCCCTCCACTTCACGTGCCACAGCGCACAGCACAGTCCATTGGTGCTCTGTGCGTACTATGCGATTGACGCGCGCGTCTCACTCACGGTCTCACTCATTCTTTAACCACTCCTTCATGAAGTAACTCAATTGCTACTAGTAATAGTTTTTTTAAATAATTTATTTGATCACTACAGGAACAAGGAAGGCGCATCACAATTTAATACTTTCGGGAATGTGACGTTTTGAAATTGGAAATGAAGTGAATTAAAAAATTGTTTTCTTACTTGTTTCTTACGCTTACTCGAATTGTGATAAGGATTGTGATAAATGCCTAAAACAAGGAAACTTATGGCCGTTGCTATTGTAGGATTAAGGACTAGTGAATTCAAGTGTTACGTGGTGTTGATTTGAGTGATTTTAAAACCGTGGCCTCGGAAGACAAAGCGGGTGGGTCGCGTGAAAGTCCACCTCGACAAGAGCGACCGATGTGTCTGCTTGAGAGGCGAGAAGCGACTTTAGGTCCTTTGAACATGACTCTAGCAGCGAGGCTAGCCGTTCCTACACTTCCTACACCGCCACACAGTGAGTTGATTCAAAATTCGAAACCTAAAATGAAAACCATTGTTTACCAAATCACCATTCTTTATTTTAGGTAATTTGTTTTAGTAAGATGTAGTGGGTCCGATAGGTGTGCATATATTTTTCGTGTAACATTTCTCATTATAACCTAAAATTGAAAGGAAAATTCCTATATTTTGTACACAATAAACTACCTATAAAAAATAATAACTTTGTATTACAGTCCAGATTTAGTTTCTATGTTGAAATCTGAATGTAAGTTTGTGGTTTCCATGATTGTTGGTGAAAGGGCGACTTTCACCTGCTTATAAATAATTTACTTTCAAGTTATAGTCATGCACACTTGTCACTTATAGCACTGTGCTATGCTTTTAAAAATTTCTCTTTTTTTATAACAAAAGATGGCTTTGAAAGTTGTTTAACTTTGTGATAAATTCCGCCCTTAACATGACCCTCTGACCTATAACTTTCTTAATTTTAGATTGTTTTTTTAACTTGATTTGCATAATGTCTTAATTTGAATGCATTATGAATAAAAACAATTTACCAATCTGCCCATAAAGTTTTTATCTAAACATAAAAATTTTAAAACAGTTTTGTTGTCTTTCGTCAGTTGATATAATTTAATGGAATTGTTCTTTTCATATGATTGAAATGGCAATAACATTTGGGTATTAGCAACAAATGACAACTTGGTTTCTGTAATTTCTTTCTTCCTAGATAATTTTAATTTATAAACATAAAATTTTCTATGTATTTTAATTAATGAATATTAAAAAGCATAAAGAATTAGCTCTTTTCTGTAATTGACAATTATAAAAAAGAGCTAATTCTTTTTGCTTAATAAAATTGCCATGGGGAGAGGTTTCTGTGGGATGTGACTTGCTTCAGCACATTCGCAGCATCTCTACTGTCCCATGTAAATTTTTTATACTAACACACCTTCTAATACAAGCTGAAGAGATTGCTAAAAGGTTTTGTTTTTGAACATTTGGATGACTTTAAATGAGCCAGTGAAAATTAAAAATTTACTGACTCTTATCATAAAAGTTGCTTGTTTGTGACTTATCTAATACAGTATTATTTAGATTAGGCTAGGTCACTAAGGCTAGGTGGCTCATTTAAAGTCATCCAAATGTTCAAAAACAAAACCTTTTAGCAATCTCTTCAGCTTGTATTAGAAGGTGTGTTAGTATAAAAAATTTACATGGGACAGTAGAGATGCTGCGAATGTGCTGAAGCAAGTCACATCCCACAGAAACCTCTCCCCATGGCAATTTTATTTGGTTTAGAACTTCAGATGTTTATTCATTTACAACTTGAATCAAAACAAAACTAATCAAAATATCAAAACTAATCAAAAATATCAGCAAGATAAGCAAATATACTCAAGTTGGACTTAGGTCTGTATTGCAGAACGCGACTTGGACTCTGATCTATACTTAAGTGGCAGTCGTCATCTTCATTTTGATAGTGAGAGAAAGAGACAATCAATACTTAAGTATAGACTATAGATCAAGACTTGAGTCTCTTTCTGTAATACGGGTCTTAGTCTGGGTAGAAAGTTAGAAATAAAATGAGAATTTGAGTGACACATACAATTTTGGTACAGAGGTCCACACATCAGACTACCACACGCATTATGATTTTTAATGAAAATGGGGTAACCTGATGCGCTGGCCTCTGTACATGAAATTGCTATAAAGTAACCAATAGCTGCCTGATCTCCTGAATGTATTTTGATTATAATCAAAATGATTGAATAATAATTTCTTTATTTAACTTTTTTTCACAAAGGCTTTATAACATCATATTGATGCATTGGAAAACATTATCATCTTTGTGAGAGTCTTGTGTCAATACATATATATGTTATGGACCAAGTGATTAATGCGGGCACTATGAATAATGCCCGGGCATTATTCATAATGTCTAGCTCTATCGGGCAAAGTGATTAATTACTATCTAAACTTCATTATTTATCATATTGCCCGGTCATTATTATATTGCTACGTGACAATTGGGCAATTTGATAATAAAGCTAAGTTTGATGCGGTGCGGGGAGGGAAGTGCGGGAAGGGAAGCGGTACGGGGAGGGAAGTGCCCTCGTTGCAATTTATAAAAGTTTTCGTTATTTTAGACACGACCGCCATCTTAGATTTCAAAATCTAAAACGACATCCATGACGGATTTTTACAAAAAATGAATGTCCGCCATCTTGTATTTCAAAATGAATGTCGTTTACGGAATTAGCACCCCCGAAAACCTATTAAACGACACACATATCAGTTTTTTCAAAAATGTAAACGTCCGCCATCTTGGATATCAAAATGAACGACATTTTCGGAATCAGCATCCCCGAAAATCTATCAAACGATACCCATGTCGGCATGCCCGAAAATTTAATATCCGCCTTCTTGGATTTTTGTGCGGGGAATCGCGACGCTCCGGGGTTTGCCCTTCTCGTCACGATTACCCCAACTAAAATAAAAGTTGGCGGATATTAAATTTTCGGAAGGCAGTCGGCGGGTAAGACGCTTGGTGACGCTTCGGGCGTCGCCCTACGCAGAGCTCGGCCTTCGGCCTCGCCCTATACGCAGCTTTCCTCGGCATACGGCCTCACCCCACCTTTAGTATCTAAACTTGTCTAAACTTGGCGGCCATTTTGAATTGGGGGGGGGGACGCTCTGGTCGTCGCCCTACGCGGAGTTTGGACTTCGGCCTCACCCTACACGCAGCTCGCCTCGGCCTACGGCCTCGTCTCACCTACAGAATCTAAACTTGTATGGCCGCCATCTTGAATTGAGGGGTTTTACGCTCCGGGCTTCGCCCTACGCGGAGTTGGGCTCAGTCTGCGACCTCGCCTCACCGTTAAAATCTTAACTCGTATGGCAGCCATCTTGGATTGGTGGAGGGAGACGCTCCGGGCTTCGCCCTATGCGGAGCTCGGCCTTCGGCCTCGCCTTTTACCTTGCTACTTAATCCAAATAATGAGTCTGATTATTTAAATTGTTTAACATTTAGTTTATTTAAAGTTAAATGACTATAATAATAGCAATTATAGTAATTAAATACGTTTGTATTACTCTGCCCAAAAGGTGATGGGCATTATGTATAATGCCCGGTCAATTTGATTATTTGAATAATTATTATCAAATTGCCCTCTCATATTGGGCATTTTTCATAATGCCCGGTCATTATGAATAATGCCCAATTTATCACTTGGTCCATAACATATACACATACTATTAGTTAAGCTCACGCCTTTGTCCCTTTGGCGTAGGCAGAGACCACAGATTGCCACTTGCTACGATCCAGACACATTTCTTTCGCTTCTTCTGCATTCACATGTGTCAATAATAGGATAAACTTTTTTTCTTTGTAAATTTTTTTCTTTTATTTTGTATCCCATGAATTCTAAGTGCAATAAAGAATATATTAAAATCCTTTGTTTTACATATAGGTCAGATTTAAGAAATGTTCCTCTGCTTTTTCCAGATACATGTGTGGCGGTAGGAGTTCCTTTCAGCAGCTGGGCGGATGTGGCCTGTCCTAACTGCAGGCATCCGGTGCGAGTGACGGTGTCGTCAGGAGACAAGTTGTCTCCCTCACCGCATTGGTGCCCACCTTCCCCCTGGTGCTCTGCCATCACCCACCAGTGCGCCGTGCAACCTATCTACCTCCCGAATTCACCGCTTTACACGCCCCTGTCGCCAATTGTCTCCGCACAGTGCCAGGATGAAATCAGACAGCTAGCAGAAACCCTAAGGGTTCTACGGTTGTCTGGCTGGTATTATGGCAACCTAGATTGGCAGGTGTGTATATTGTTTCTTTACTTATAAAAATTACTAGCCCTCCGCCCATGATTTGATCTGCATGGAAAAGTAGCCTATAACACTTTCCAGACCTTCCAACAATCCCTATGCAAAAAATTATGTTGGTCTGTTGTCCTTCCTTCAAATCGAAATGAAGGAAGGACAGACAAACATACATGCTTTGATATTTATAACATAAGGATAATATGGCAGAAATTTTAGCCCGTCGCGCGCTTGTTTACGCGTGCGATACAAATCCTGCACACACGGGTGTGCAGACATCGCATGGGTTTAAATGGAAAAAGATACATCTTCTAAATATTATGTGACTGTTTTATTCAGGTTTGTTTCACCATCAAGCCTGTCTCTTATAATCAAACTTATTTGAATTATTGTTTATTTCCAGGGTGCACGAAGTCTCTTAAAAGACGCAACTGTTGGTTCGTTCGTGATCCGAGACTCCGGCGATAGGAACTTCATATTTTCATTATCTGTGCAGACTGAAAGAGGCCCCACTTCTGTGAGGCTACATTACGATCAAGGATACTTTAGGTGAGGTTTACTGATAAATAAATAAACATGCTTTGATATTTTTTGATATTTAATGTTTCTTTGTATTTTTTTTTAAATCACTTTTTTTTCTCATAACTTACCTATTAGTTAAGCCCTTACACTACTGGCTACAATTAATAAGATTGAATAATAAATTCTCTGGCCCTGCAATTTCAACATTACATCCTATCAATGATAACACAATATTGAATTGCCATTATTAGCAGAAATCAGGTGTTTATCAGCATAAATTATAGTATTCATGTTTGAATAAGCTATAAAACAAGTGTTGTTTGTTTACAGGTTAGATTGTGATCGGCCGCTCGCGAGGTACATGCCTCGGTTTAGGTGTGTGATCGAGTTAGTGCAGTACTACAGACGACTCGGGTATCGAGGCGCCACCGGCACCGTATGGGTTGACAAAGAAGGCTGCCCTCATTCCCCTGTCCTCCTCAAATCCCCCCTTAGAAAAAGTCCTCCATCCCTACTCCATTGTTCCCGCTTAGCTATCCATAAAGCACTAGACTCGAATCCCCTTACGCCAAAAATCGTCTGTGCGCCCAAGCACAGGCACTTACCACTCCCTTCGATTCTCATAGACTATCTCGGGGAGTACCCCTACTCAATCTAACCCTAGGATCTGCATTAGGTGTATATTTAGTTAAATCGTGCCTACTACTGCCTAGAACTGTCCTATTAAAATTATTTAATTGAGAGATTCCTATATCATAGCAACAGATAGGCGTGTTATTTAAATTAGGTATATTTTTGTCATATCTCTGAAATTGTTTTATCCCTTAAAGTCGGCTATGCTACAAACCGACTACAGACACAATTTTGCCTCTTATTTGTAAGGATATAATAATTTCAGAGTTTTATGATATTATCATAATATTAAGTATATAATTTTGTACAAAGTAAGCAAATATAATCTAATCTAGTACGGGATGCTAGAGAAAAGGGCTGGTTCCTCTTCAAGTAAATGATACCAACTAACAAAATATTAATTTATGTTTATTGTAGTTAAATTATAACTATTAATAATTGAATATGGGACTCAACTATGGTATTTAGTGAAATGTTTATGCAGATTATTTTTATTAAGTCATTCTGTGTCTGTATATAAAGTTTGATAATATAATGCAAGACTGATTCCTTGTGCGTCTACATGAAATGCTTGTATTCTGTGTACTTCTGTAATGGTTTGGTGACGCTATTTCCTTTTTTTCGTTATGTATGAAAGTATGAACCTATTAGTAAATTGTTCACAAATGCCTGATCTTGTCCATCGTCGTAAGAAATCATCACACTATGTTAAAAATTTACGTTTATATTTATTCACACGTAATAAGGCTTACTCAGTAAGGATTATATATTTTCATTTGTTCCTAAAATATCAGTCGAAACACTTGGGTCTTACCACAAAAACCTTACCTACAGGTTTTTGTGGTAAGACATCAAATCACTTCCCCAATGTCGAATTTCCTCTGAAGATTTATCCATAGAACATTGTTTACACACATGTTGAACTTTTTCGTGGTAATACATTTGGAGTCTTTCCACAAATTAAGACAATTTTAAACGAATGTTTATTCCTTGTTCAGTGATTTTTTTCTGTACAGATTACAAGTCACTTAATTGCCGCTAAACAGTGCTTAAGTGTTTTGTGGTGCCCACTTTAGGTCGGTCCATGTTTCTTGGCCTCTTCATTTCTAGGGTTAACGAGTGCCATCAAATCTTAACAATCATAATCATAACATAATAGATAATTCACGTACATACATACACATTTATAAAATGGAAGTATTTTGAGGCTGAACATGTAAATAGTCCTTGTTTTTGTTTTCTATTTATTTCCTAACTATAGTTTTATTAGAATAATTGAAAAAAATGGTCGCGAGGCACGCCATATAATGGTCGTTGGTTTAGTTTAACTTTAGGAGGGTATTGGCTCGTGAATTTCACTAATATAGGAAATTTGTACCTTGAATAATCTCAGTAAAAATATGTTTACCGTCTGTGTAGTATGAACGTAACGCCAATATTATAATTTTATAGTTATCCATTATAAAAAAAACTTGTAATAATGTACTGAAAATCAATGCCATCAGTCTAGGGGCCTTTTTACACTCATTCGGATATGATACCGCGCGCGGACCACGAGCAGGTCGCGCGGGTGCGTGTCGCCCGCATGCGTGGGGCGAAATTTATCAGTGTTGTATTTTTACTGTCAAGGGGTTTCGCATGCACGCACAATATACGCGGGTGACACGCAACACGAATGCGGGCCTAGCTCGCGCGCGGGAGTAAATCCGCATGACTGAAAAAGGAACTAAATCAAGTATTTTTGATCTTTCCATCCATTAATGAACTTTTGAAGAACTATAAAATCTGTCAATACTACATCTAAATAAATAAAAAATGGTTCTTAAATGGAGGTGTTTTATCTATTTGTCTGGTAAATATGATATTCAGTCACAGCTTTAGCGATTGTCATCATTTTTAATTTTTGTTAAGCCTTTGTGTAAAATTCATTACTGGATGGGAAGAAAACATAAGCTAAACTTATTTTTATACCATTTTGTAAGAAAAAGCACCAATGTTATATAAGTGTGACATAATAGAAAATGTGTTTATATGTTTGTAGACTAATGTATCAAAAGAACTGCAAGTAATTTATATACAAAAATGAAATATACATTCTGCCTATAGTAAAAAGTTGCATTATTATCTGCTCAACCCATTGATGTTTCTAGCACCTATTATTATTTAAAAAATAAACTCTCATCAAATGTCGCTCAAACTCGTAGGTACGAATACTCCGAAAGACTCCCTAATCTAAATAAAAATAAAGGTTACACACTCTAGGCCCACACTTTCCCTCGTGTCGTGGGTCCCTCGGAACACTCATAAAGACAGACATAACCCGAGAACAACATTTGCTTTTTACACATACAGGGTGTTAAGGACAGGTTAGCGAAAACTGAAACCCTGAACTCGGACCGTGTGGTGATCGGTTGAGAATAACACCACCCCATCTCTTTCCGTGGGTGCCGTAATAGGCGACTAAGGAAACACAAATAAGACCTGCCTCCTAGTAATCCATCCCAGGCAACGACACTTCATTATTTTTCTGAATCTGAGGTGTCGTCCTATGGTCTCGTGCAGTGTGGTAGGCTCTGTAAAGGGCCGTCTGGTTCGTGACCACCCTCCTACCGAAGTCCGACGCCAAACAGCTTGCTGTGTTCCGTCGGTGCGTGGGAGTACCAGTGCCTTTATATGCATTTTCTGGGTTAACTCTCTCCATCGTCGTCCTCATCTTTGACCTTTATGGTCAAAAGTTAACCCATCTTATATTAAAAAAAGACCATCAGTGGAGTTTTGATTTTTTAAAATACTTTCTGCTTTAACGCCTCTAGTACACCTACGCGTTCGTATGCGGCAGCCAGTCACTGCGGAACTACTGCGGTAGCGAAATATCTGCGGAACGTTAGTACACTGCAATTTTTTCACAAAGAAATGTTATTGTAATTTTTGTGGACTGCAGGTACAGACGTCATTTAAAAATGTCGTCCGGGTCGTCCCAGTCATCGCTTTCAGATTCCATTAAATTCAAAAATTCCATGGTGCAAAAATCTGTCCTCAGCGACAGATGCAGACGCCTTGCGATGCGGAACACCTCTAGCGAAACGTCTGCGTCTGTGTAACGACGATTTCGCAGTTCCTTGCGAAACAATACCGACAGGGACGCAACCATTTAATCTATAGCAGTGCTAGAGAGAGACATAGCATATGCGAAACTTTGCCATACTACTGACAGTTTTTTAGTTATTTCGCAGCCGCATACGAACGCGTAGGTGTACTAAAGGCGTAAAACTACATAATTTAGATTAATACACTCCATTTTCCGATGAAAAACAATGACAACAGCGTAAAACACGAACACCAGCAATGTACATACATCGCGTTCTAGCAAAGGCGTAGTGCGGGAGGACCAACGCGCGGGCGCGGTTTCGCGGTACATTGCGTTGCGCCAAAGTAGGTTAAAAATGAAAACTCCTTAACTTGGCGTTTCAGGGAAAAAATATTTACTTGTAGTTATGGATAGATAACACCATTAAAGTATTTGCTAAGCTGTCATTTATACCCTGTATATTTGCGCCGACTGGGAATCGAACCCAGGACCCGTTGATCAAGATGCAGCGTCACTATCAATCTGCTGGTCAACTGTGTATCCAAGAAGCCTTAGTGGATTAATTTCATCGTTTGTAGGATATTAGCAGCTAGAACACTGCATTTTATCTCCTACTACATACACTTATGCCTAATACCCCCTGTTGTGTGTTAGGATAGGCAGAGCAGCGTCTTATTGATTTGTCATGTTTGACATAACACTAAAGGGTTATTAACCCTTTCTGTATAATTTACGGCAAACGGTTACAATGCAAAAATAATGGACAAACAGACACATTTACACTAGATAGAATGAGAACACTAATGACTAGTTAACAGCAAAGATATTATAATATACTATATCTTTGGTTAACAGAGAAACTTCCTTTACCAATGAATGGACATTATTTTGTTTGCCCACATGATTTGATCTTGCAGGCCATAATGAAGAAAATCTATTAATTTCTAACGTAGGGACTATGCATCGATATGCATAGTCCTTGGGTTATGTTATGTATATCATTATTTTACTACTTTTCATTTCACCCCACCAATCGCCCCAGGCGAATAAAGATGGCTGTATGGACCAAGATTAATGTGCCTTTTCCAAAAGGGATAAATAAAAAAAAAAAGTGAAGTTTGTTATTATTTTATTGATTTTTGAACAAATCGAAAATAAATTGTCTAAATACTGTGTTTTACGGCAGAAACAATGTGAAAAAGGTCACTTTTAATCTTGTGCACAAAAAACCATGTCAGCAAATGGTAACGGAGGCATTTATGCCCCTCTCAAACAGATACTTTCGGATTCCGAGTCTGAGGATGATAAGCTAGAAAATGTTGTTCACATCAAAGCAATGGATAGTTGCAATAATCTGGACTTCAACAGTGGTTTACAGTCGTCGAAGAACTACAGTTTAAGCGACATGGAAGAGTTTAATACGAACGTTAATACCGTTGAGAGCAGCATGGATAACGTAAGCTTTCTGCAATCGGATATTTCCAATAAGATGTCTTTCCCGCGTCGCTGCGCTTTTATAGCATCTATTCTTCTGTGCATATTCACTGTTGTCATATTCCTTTGGGGTATACCGTGTTCAGAAGGTGGCGGCTGTGCTTCCAACGAATTTCACGACAAGACGACAAGCTGGGAGCTACCTTACGACGAAATAGAACTGTCTGGAGCGGTCCAAGTAGTCGACGGCGCACTACCGAATACTAAGAATCTCATCTTTATTTACAGAGGTAATCATATGAGATTGCAGGAGAAAAATAGTGATGAAAATGTTAATGGAGTCTTGCTTATTGTGGGTAATTCTGGAAAGGTAGGATGGTACACCAGAGAAAACAGAATCCCAACAGAAATAAACTGTCACCTTCTTGATGTGAATAAGGACAAACAAAAGGATTGTATCGTCTCTGGTTCTGAGGGCTTGCTGGCTGCGTTGAATCCATTGTCAGGGACTTACTATTGGTACTTCCACAAAAATGACAAAATGTACTTTCACAAAAATGACATTAATAATATTGTAGCAATAGACTTTCCCATAGTAATGAGGGATATGGATCAAGATAAAGTGAATGATCTATTGACAGTGGCAACAGTTTTCCCAAATCCAAACCACAATACACTGTTAGAAATATCTGGAGCAACAGGACATATAATTCATGAACCTATAACAATTGAAGATTGTTTGTCAGTCAAGCTTCTTGCTGAATCTGATACTATTACCTACATTTGTAAAAATGGGACTTCAGAGGCTGTTCGTTTGATATCTTATGATATGTTAATGAAGAGGAAGGGAAAATTAAATCAGCCAATGAACAAAATTTCACCACCTGTGGCAAAGAGAATAAACTTGAGTTTGAAAAAGAATATTGGAAACACTAGGGAGATTTTTACTAATGGCCCTGGAAAGCTTATTGTTGAAAATTCTGGTGAATGTCCCAATTCTTGTAGAGTTAATTTGAAATTACTCTTAGAGAGAAATGGCACAACAAATGTGAGTTGGGAGTATTCTGCAAACCATGTATATGCCATGAGACCAAGCTCCTTTGCCTTTGCAAACTCTATCAGAGGATTTGTTTTAAAATTATGACAGTGGAACAGTGCACACTTGGCAAAGGGTGCACTGAAAATCAATGACATCAATTACAATGTACAAAACCAAAGTCCAAAAAATACTTACGATTACTATCGACCTATAATTGATGTAGCTTCTATATCAGAATTCATAAAGTATGCAAACTTTACAGCTCATGATATATCTGAGAGAATAGTACTTGTATCCTTTGACAAATTGCAAACTCACAATGTAAATGTTAGTCAGACTGACATCATTCAAATATGTGTGAGGGGCCCTATTGACACCCATGCACCATTGCCAATTTGTCAGCCTGATCTAGAATATCAAGAGAAATCCCTGATGATAGCTGACTTGGATGGTGACCAGTCTCATGAGCTCATTTCATACTACAGCACTTTTGTGGCACCTGAAGCATACACCCCTAAGACCACCAACCTATATGACAACTGGAAGTTAACTTCTATGGTTAGAGTGATTCGTTTGGAAACTGAACTGCCAAAGCTGTTTATCACTGAAACGTGAATGTAACTTTGAGCATTGCAATCAAACTTTTCTGAAAACCAAATTGGCAATTTGACATTTTTCGAAAATAAGCTGTTAAGAGATGAACATTCATGACAACCCATTTTAGCTTTTGTTATTTATAGTGTTTTAATATCATATACATCAACAATTAAAAAATATATATATAATATATTGATTGCATCTCTATCTACTGTATCTCCTTTTCACAATCATTATTACCTATTTATCTGATTCTGAAACTACTACTTTTCGGAATAATCTTGCCAAATTATAGAACAGTTCTGCTGAGCTCGCTGTATGTAGTTAAGATAGTGATATTTAGCTAGTCTATCATCATACCCTTGTATTCTGCCATGCCATAAGTAAAATTAATTATCACTGTCACCTGGAGTGTTCAATATATAATCAAAGGTTAGCTATTGTACTCGTTAGCTATTGTACTCGAAAGTTAATGTTGCATTTTAAGGAACAATATTCTTAAATCTATAATAGTTCATTAGTTGATAATTGGTAGGTAGTTTCTCATAAAAAGTAATTTTCGATTCTCATGTATATAAAAACTACAATATCTACCACATATAATTATTATCACTCGTTAAGGCGCAGAATGTGAAAAGTGCTTGTAGGTAGACTTCCATCCATATCAGACATACTGCTATTTCCGGCGTGAGTTAGCGGGCAAGGAAGGCGTAATGAGAGTCACTTCTATCGTTCGACAATTTTAATTTTACGTTCACTTATTATTTTTAAAAAAAAGTTCACTTATTATTTTAGTAACACTTTTTTATTTTAAACACAATCGTATTGCTTTGCGGGCGGAGCGTTCCACTGGTTAGTGACGTGCGAGACCGACCGAGCTCAAACAACAACTGACTGCCCATTACTTGAGCCCCACTTGAAGTCGAACCGAATTCCCCACTACTATAACCAACGCTGATTGGTCGCCCTTGTGCACCAATCACGTTGTAGAATCTCGTTTGCTAAACAACTTCACATCGTTCGTTAACATCGTTCGGTTTGGTCTCACACTGACAAGTACCAGAGTTACACAAGAGATGGCGTTGTATCCAACTCTCGTCCATAAAGCAACTTTCTTTTTTTATTTTTAATTATTACAAATGCCGAAATATGACTTTAAATTATCAAATTAAATCTTAACTAATCTTAAAATTAAGAAGCGCCGACACGGCCATACTGACATGCGCACGTCCTCGTGCGCTCCGTAGCTTCCACGCACCTCTTATTCATCAGTGGAAGGATCTGCAAGTAGAAAGACACATTGGATTAAAATCGCTCGTCCACTCCTGACCAATCATTCGAATAACCATACTGCAACTTGGCCCGGACACGAAGTCCTTCCGACCAACAACCAACAACTAGTGCGGACCGGACATCTGCGTCCCTTCGACCCACTAGTTGTCTCATTGAGTGGACCGGACATCGGCGTCCCTTCGACCACTCCAATGATTACCATCGCATTACGTGGACCGGACATCGGCGTCCCTTCGACCACATCAATGCTAACATTAACACCTTATTTAACATCGCATTCCGTGGACCGGACATCAGCGTCCCTTCGACCACATCAATGCTCACATATAAACTCCTCATAGACCTAATGCGAATCTAACTCAATGCATATCGCACTCACCTTGACCCGCTGACCGCTCGCGCTCACTGAAGGTGGTGTCCGAGCCAGCGGTCATAGAGTCACTACTGCACACGGAATTTGTACCGCTACATACAGACATAGTATCACTGTTGGCACCAGGTGGCGGATGAATCTCAACTACCACCTGTTGCTGACTTGTCGCCGACACGGTTTCATCCTCACTATCTTCTTCAGTATCATTCATTATAAGATCAGTAATTTGGGAAAATCCTGCATAGCCTCCTGGTACAGCGCGTAAATTTTCGTGGGAATATTTGTACAACCGGTTTGGCCCCATAATATTCTTTAATTCGTAACGGTCATTATCTAAAACGCGAGTAATTTTGAAAGGACCCTTGAATTTTTTATCTAATTTAGTCTGATTTCTCTCATTACATTTAACGAAAACGAAATCGCCAACTTGAAAAGGTTTCACCGTGGCTTTGCCTTTATTAAATCGAACGGTATCTGAAAGAGCTGCAATTTCGATATTTTGAGATGCTTGGTTTCGAACAACTTCCAAATCTAACCTAGTCTTTTCCGAATTTGATTGCGGGGCAATTTTTGACTCCCCAAGAGATAGAGCTTTAATTCCGAACATTAACTCAGTCGGAGAAAAACCTGTTACTCGTGATCGCGTACTATTCAAAGCAAGCTGTACATCAGATAACTCGTCGCGCCATACTTTGTGAACATCATTCTCAACGATAGTTAGCAAGCTTTTGAGAGTACGCATGACCCTTTCGACTTGTCCATTTGCTCTACAAGCACCTGTTGCAATGAAATGGAGCTCTATATTATGATCAGTACAAAACTGCCGAAATTCTTGACTGACATAACTTCTACCTTGATCAGCAATCACGCGTTTTGGGGCACCAAAAAGGCAAACTGCCTTTTTAATAGCTTTTACGGCAGCGTTTGCGTCAATGGATGTAGTGTGTTCTAAGAGCACATACTTTGTAAAGGAATCTATTATAACTGAGGCATATTCCTTGCGGTCACTTTTTCCACTCAGTTTGCCTGTAAAATCGATATGAATGGTATGCCAAGGCACATTGATTTTCGGAATTGGGTGAAGTTGAATCTGTTGAGGTCCCGAGGACCCTTTTGAGGCTTTACAAACAATACAGGAATCCACAAACTGACGGACGTGCTTAGACATCTGGGGAAACCAATATTGTTCATAGAGTTTGTCCAATGTCTTATCATAGCCAAGATGTTTGACTTCGGTATGGACATGATTGATGAGGGTCCACACAAGTGAACGAGGAACCACGGGTAACCAATGGGTAGATTTGTTTCGTTCAACTTTTCGGAAAAGTATGCCATCTCGCACATCGTAAGTCCGCGCAACATTCTCTGGGAATTCTCCGTTGTTATGCTTGGCGATGAGATCTAAGATTTCACTATCTCTTTGCTGCTCTACGGAGAGCCATCCTTGGTGTAATTCAACGTACTGTACAGTTTTCTGAGACTGAGGGATGTTGGAAACGGGATTTCGTGAAAAGAAATCGGCATGTTCCATCAATCGACCTTCACGGTAAACAATGTCAAATGTGTAGGCCTGCAAGTCTGCCCACCAACGATGAACACGTGGAGTTAAGTCAGTCTTCGACTTCGAAGCTTTCAAGGAATTACAATCTGTCACCACTGTAAAATGCCGTCCATAGAGATAATGCCGAAAATGAGCAACTGCACGTACGACCGCTAACGTTTCCAGCTCATAAGAATGATATCTTGATTCGACCTCGGTCGTACGGCGGCTAAAGTATTCCACTACGTGTGGCAAATTATCTTTTTTCTGAACTAGGACGGCACCATAACCTTCCGAGCTCGCATCCGTATGGAGCTCAATGGGCAAATCCGGATTATAAATGGTCAATACAGGTTCAGAGGTTAGAATTTGGACAATGTGCTTATGAACTTCTTCGTGCTTCTCTGTCCATTTTATTGGACCTTTTAATTTGGTTAATGGGAAAAGAGGGCCAGCAATCTTAGAGAAATTTGGGATGAAACGTCTAAAGTAAGAGGCAAGTCCAAGAAACTGGCGCACCTGTGTGGCGGTTTTAGGTGTCGGGGCATCTACCAAAGCTTGAACTTTCTTAGAATTTGGCCTTATCTCTCCAGATTTAACTGAATATCCTAGATAATTTATCTCCTTTTTTAAGAATTTACATTTCTTCACGTTGAAAGAGAAACCTGCCTCTGATAATGCCTTAAGGACGCGATCGAGGCGATTCAAGCCTTCAGCGACATCAGACGAAAAGCATAAAACATCGTCCATATACGCTGTTGCACCGTCCTTAACTTGCTTTAAGGCGTTGTTGATACACCTTTGGTAGACTGATGGTGCATTTCGTAATCCAAAAGGCATTGCCAAATATTCGTACTGACCTTCGGGGGTCACAAAAGAAGTACGTTCTACTGAGTCGGGGTGGACGGGTATCTGATGGAAGCCAGAAGCCATGTCAAGGGAGGAAAAGAAACAAGACCCGTTAAGGCGATCTAATTGCTCGTCTATGCGTGGATGAGGATAATGTTCAGGGTGTGTATTAGCGTTAAGTTCTCTATAGTCGACGCACATCCTGTCTGTACCGTCAGCTTTTTTAACCAATAGAATTGGGCTCGCAAATGGAGAGGTACTTTCACGAATGACTCTTGCGTCGAGAAGAGCCTGAACTTTTTCTCTGACTACAGATTTTTCGGATTCAGAAAGCCTATAGGGGTGACGTTGGACGGTCTTATTTGGGTCAATCAAATTGATTTGTAATTCACCGGTAGTTACTCGACGAGTCGGAAAACCATCTATAAAATAACAGCTGTACTTTTGAAGTAACTTAATCAAAGCATTCTTATCTTTACCGGTCAAATCGGTGTCAATTTCATCAAAATTTAAAAGGCCTAGACGTTCACACACATTACTTTCCTTTTGGATTTTAAAATTAATGTCTTCATTACTAATTTCAATCTCAACCCCGTGACTTAAAATGTCTCTACCTAAAATCACTGGTTCCGAAATAGCCTCATCAGGTACAACATGAAACAAAATTGGTATAGTTATTCCCTGCACGATAACCGCACTTTCAATTTGATCAACACATAAAACATTATCGCATCCTATACCCGAAAGTATTACTGTATCATTATGCGTTGTACCAGGAAACATATTGGATAAACTGGATTTGATTAAAGAGCATGCAGAACCACTATCGAATAAGAATGAAACGGTCTCACCCGAACTAGTCGACAGGATACTTCTTGCATTCCGACGATCGCAGACCTGAACCTCTTTGACCGCTGGGCTGCTGGCACTACCTTTTCCCTTCTCGGGGCAGGTTGTTGCGATGTGACCTGGTTTTCCACAAATGAAGCAGGTTGGTACACTCTTCTTTGGTTCTTCCTTCGCCTTTCCGGACCGGTCCTTGGCAGCCGAATGATCTTCACGGCGGCGGTTACAGTTCACTTGCTTGTGCCCCGGTAAACCACAGTAATGGCATGTTCCTTTGAATTCATTTCCTTTAAATCGCTTAGCTTCCTCATGATCGTTACTTTCATTTCTTCTCTTCATAGTTATACCACTGAGCAGTCTATAAAGCTGAGCCCTCGTGGTTACGGTATGGGAGCTTAACTCTCTCTTTATTAATGCATCCTTCTGACACAGAACAGATACCACAAACCCTGTTATAATATCTTCTGGCATCTCCACACGTGGTATTTTTTCGATGGCACCATACAATCGCATCGCTGCTTCAGATGCAGATTCCTTGTTGCTGATTTGAAAGCGCAGAATATTATCGAAATAGTCTTGAGGATGCATTGGCCTTGAAAATTTTGCCATAAGTTGTTCCTTTATATCAAGCCATGTCATTTTTGAAACATCAAGGCGGGTGAGGCAAGTGGCGGCACGTCCCTTCAAAGCCTCCGTGAGTGCAATGACTAAATCGACACCTTCCAGCTTTTTCGCACTAATAACTAAATCGGAAACTTTACACCAACCTTCAATATCGGCCTCAGCCTCATCAGGGTCAAATTTCAGTAGACGAGGGGTGCTGTGGTTAGCCGCGGGGGTTTGGGTGGCATTCAGCAACCTCTGCAGCAAAGCTTCCATTCCGGACAAAAAACTCAAAGATGTTCCGCTGGCTTCCTTAGTAGCCCCACTTGGTTGAGATTCGGCTGTTCCACTGGCCTCCTTATTAGCCTCACTTGGAGGCAGCCCTTGCGATCCCACATCTGATGTAGGTAGACTTCCATCCATATCAGACATACTGCTATTTCCGGCGTGAGTTAGCGGGCAAGGAAGGCGTAATGAGAGTCACTTCTATCGTTCGACAATTTTAATTTTACGTTCACTTATTATTTTAAAAAAAAGTTCACTTATTATTTTAGTAACACTTTTTTATTTTAAACACAATCGTATTGCTTTGCGGGCGGAGCGTTCCACTGGTTAGTGACGTGCGAGACCGACCGAGCTCAAACAACAACTGACTGCCCATTACTTGAGCCCCACTTGAAGTCGAACCGAATTCCCCACTACTATAACCAACGCTGATTGGTCGCCCTTGTGCACCAATCACGTTGTAGAATCTCGTTTGCTAAACAACTTCACATCGTTCGTTAACATCGTTCGGTTTGGTCTCACACTGACAAGTACCAGAGTTACACAAGAGATGGCGTTGTATCCAACTCTCGTCCATAAAGCAACTTTCTTTTTTTATTTTTAATTATTACAAATGCCGAAATATGACTTTAAATTATCAAATTAAATCTTAACTAATCTTAAAATTAAGAAGCGCCGACATGCTATTTAGCTGCTATATGACAAACGCAAAAAAAAGCGTCCAGGTTAAAAGGACCAAAATTTAAGAGCAAAATGCCAAAAATTTCATTCATGCGGCAAAACCGCCTGGACATCATTTTTAAAAGTTCAGTGATCAGCAAGGAATCCTTATAGTTTCGATATGTTCGCGCCTGTCCGCAGTTATAGCTTCGTAGTACCAAGAGGTTGAACCGCAGAAAGACTGCTAATATTAGTGACTAAGGAACCCTAAAAACGATATCCAGGCGGTTTCGCTGCATAAATAATTTTTTGTGCTTTGGGCGAATTTCGTTTATCATTTTGCGCTTTGGCATTCTGTGTCTAAACGATTATCACTGTATATACCATCTAAACTAATTGTGTGTTACTACTTTGGTGCTTTTATTGAAAATGTTTTCATTAATAAATTCACTATACAGCCGACGAACTACACATTGAAGCACATTATTCATTGTCCATCTCGCTGGAACATCAGAGAGAGACAGAGCTATACTAGGAAAAGAGAGATTGACTGACAGTCTTGTCTCGTTTCTTAGTATAGCTTCATCACTGTCGGATGGACCAGCATGATGGATAGTGTATAAGGCGCTTTACGGCTGCGCTTCTAAATTCGTTAATGCTTTAAAGTTTGATTCGGGCTACAACAGGCACTGGCAAGCTTTTTAGATTTGAGAATGTGTGTTTACTAAAATATCATAAGAAATTGATTTTTTTCTAGAAAGGTTCGACTTGACTATCGATCTATTGTAGACTGTTAAAACGATGATGAATATGTAATACACTTGTGTGAGAAGGAAGTGCCTTACTGGAAAGTTATTTTTTTTGCGAATAATTAATTTAATTAAATAAAAGGTATTTATTACGAAAAGTTATTTTATTTATCAAAACAATAGAACAAACATACTTATTCTAATAATAATCTCACTTTATTTTCATCATCTTATTATCAAACTTCGTCATTTTACTTACTTACATATATGTAATATATTATAACAAAACAAAATTCAGGTTTAGCACTTGCTTGTCTGAAAATTATAGCCCTCCATGTATCTCGAGTATGCTTCTCAAACGGACCACTTTTGTATGAAAAATCGTGCAAATAAGAAACATGGTATCATCATTATCATGTATCTTGCAAATACATACATATTTAAAGGTAAGTAGTTATACTGAGTAGTAAACTGATTTTCCAAATGAGATGTTTAAATGTGACTAAAACAACGGTTTTTAGAATGTTTAGCTCACTATGAAACAAAAAGTTACCTAAGCGAGACAAAAAAACAACAGTCGCATTAAACAATTGCATTAATTTGGGTGATTCACTTCCATTTTTAAATGGTAGCCAGTGGCAGTGTTCATTTAGACTTATTGGATATTAATTTAAACTTTTTAATGACCTTCAAAAAAAAAAAATATTTTTTCTGAGATTTAATTTGAGTTGGTACACTCAAGAGCACGTCAAGCTTGATACTTTGGACTTTGGACCGGCCCTTCATTGTATGGCGCGCAGTATAAATCAGAGCTCAGCTTAAACTGGTAGTGTAAAGCGTGACTGTACCTCTTAATTAAGAGCTTTATTTTACTAAATTATATGAAAATATATGCTCTAACGGTTTTACACCCAGTAGCAGAAACGTCCATTAAAGTTAATGATACTTTAAATATCATACCGTCACTTTCCGTCGAAGCTTTAACTTTAATGAAGCTTTCTGCAACTGACTGTTACTAATAATAAACATACAGCATATAACATTTTTTTTATTATAAGATGGGTTAACTCTTGACCTCAATCTTGACTATAAAGGTCAAAGATGAGGTCGAGGATGGAGCGAGTTAACCCAGAAAATGCATATAATATAAAGGCACTGGTACTCCCACGCGCCGACGGAACACAGCATGCGCAACATGCGTAAAAAAATTGTGTAAGTTTTATTAGTAAGTACTTTGCTTGACTAATTTTATTCTAGATTAAACCACATATCTTAGGCATATCGTCAATTCGTTATTCATTACAGTAAATGCAGTATAATGTTATTTTAAACATACTCTGCTCTAAGGCCCTAACGCAAATAAAGTATCACAAATCTACTTAAAGTAGTGACTTTTTCCTATAGAATTGAGTGTTACTCTTTTTCCTCTGAATTGAGCCTTCTTAGAGTGAAAATTTTGGTGTACAAGAGTTTACTTACTTACTTAGATCACGAAATATAATTAATGAGATAGTTAATTTTGATCGTTACAGTTTATAATTTTTTATTAGTGGAATTTGACAACACTAGACTACTTTTTCGGCCAAAGGACTCATTTCCAGGCTAGTAGGTAACTAATTAAAAACAATAATAGAAAAGAAACAGACGCTAAACACAGAGGTTTTGCCTTGTGTCGTGGGTAATTTATAGCGGTAATTAACAAAAATAAAATGAAAATTTGCTGGAGGTAGTCCTTTGGTGCATATTTTTAAGCTCTCTTTTAAGTGTCATGCATGATCTCGAATTGATAATTATACTTGGCCAATCACAGAATAAAGATAACCCTTCAATATTTATGTCACCGGAAAATTGTGAAAACCGTAATATTACAATTTCACTAATGAAATTACAAACTTCCGCGATATTACATTTTGCCTAGTAAAATTATAAATTTACAAAACTTTAAGGGCCGCCTCCGTGAAATTAGGATAGGTTCGGTTAGGTTATGTTATGTTGCATTAATATTACAATTCCGTTAATGTGAAAAAAAATGGGGCAGTTTAGAAAGTACCGACAGTTTGTAATCTTACTAAGTCAAATTACAATACTACGGGTTTGACAATGTTACGGTGACATTTACATGGTTTTTACTCGTTCAAGGTACGACTACCTTTACCGTGGTGTTGCTATCCTCTACCACTACGTATTCGTTGAACTCCACCAATTTGAGCGCGGCTAGTCGCTCCGCTATGTTGTACCCTTGCTCGTCGTACATCTCTACTGTTATCTCGTCGTAATCTTGAGAACTGCAACAATTCATATTGAAAAATTGTTAATTCGGACAATAGTGGTAGATCACTGATATTATATGATGACAGAATTCGAAATCATATTACAAAATGGTCGAAAAATAAAAATAAATTATAGCCTATCAAACATTTTTGTCTACTCTTTCTTACGAAATGAAATTTTGTATTGAATTTATGTAACGGTACTCGACTATGACGTCATCGTTAAGTATTTACCTCTCTATCTAATTGTTTAAACATTCATTTCTTTCTTATTTTTAAAGATATTAAAAATAATTTACACCAGGCTATTTATAAGGTAAACGCTTCAATTTAAATACAAAAAAGAAAAAAAGCCATCTACCCAATTACAATTCATTTAGTGTTAGTAATTGACTTAGCCATTTTTAGTAAGTATAATAAAAAGTTTAATAATTTGTTGCATATAGACAGATAACATTTATTCACATAAAAACACATTAAGAAGAAACACTACAGTATAGCTACAATGCTAGTTACATAAGGCATAGCATTAGCAACAGCGTAGTGACAGTGAATGACTTCTGACTCAGCATGTACCGTTGAGTCAACAGCGCTGATTTTTTGTCAGCCCTTCATATGTTTGATACCAAATTAAATTTGAATTTAATGAAGAATAATAACAATACATTATGTATATTCATAAGAAAACTTGTAAATGTGGTCATTTTGGAAAAGTAGACATTATAGACATGTGGTCATTTTGGGAAAGTAAACATTTTAGGCAGTAGTCATTTTGGTAAAGCGGTAAACAAACCAAGGCACGAACATCATGTGTGTGGATGCAAATAACAACTAAGAAGAAAAACAAAAACCAACAAGGCCTCGCCCGTTCATCAGCAATGAACCGCTAGCAGATGAGAATCATGAATATATGACAATTTTGGAGCACTAAGACATTATGTCCCCACACACCACGGTAAAGGCGCAGACCCACCGCTGCGCATGCTGTGCACGAAGACGCGGCGCATTTTAGCTGCGTGGATTAGATCAAAATCTAATTTGTGCCTTAATATCGTACTCACTGAGTAGATAATCACCTGGCGCTTGTCGTGCGTAGCGTGTTCGTGGGTTGCAGTGGCTTCTTGCAAAGCGAAGCTTATTCGTGCGCCGCGGTGGGTCTGCGGCTTTATACTCACATGACATGTACATCCAGCGTGCGGCCTTGCGTCATGTCCCTCAGTTGTGTCTTGGCGGCGGCCCAGTGCCGCGAGTCGTGTGAGGCAGCCTTAATCCCGGCCAGTACGCAGCGCACCGCTTGCGCCGGCAGTAGCGTCCATCGCGGCTCTAGCTGACAGATCGCGTCTTCCTTCACCCAAACCACGTTGCCGTAGTCTATGTACTCCACCTGGATAGAGAACATCTTTATTTGCAGGAATCATACTAATATCGCAAATTTTGTTTGTGAGGTTGTTTGGTGCACTTTCATGCCCCGTAGACAAAAAAACAATGAAATTTGGATGACATTTAGTAGGTAGACTGTTAAGGCCAGATAGAAATATCCTACGCGATTTGATACTGCCATACAGATATTCTAGTTTTAGACGATTTGAAAACGTCAGACGGATATGATACACGACTTGATACCGCCAGACAGATATCCTAACGATTTGATACCGCCAGACAGATATTCTACACGATTTTAATGCTGGCAGACAAATATCCTATACGACTTTATACCGCCAGATTTGATACCGCTAGACAGATATATATCCTACACGATTTAATACCGGTAGACAGATGTCCTACATGATTTGATACCGCCCGACAGATATTTCACACGATTTGATACTACGAGACAGATATTCTACACGATTTTATAGCAGAGTGAATCTCTCTTTTGCAGATAACATAAATATGTACAGACACAATGTTGTCGAAAGAATTATCCATTCTTATGGGTGCAGTAAGTTTTAAACGAAGACGGAAATCTAGTACCACAAAAAAATTTAACTTTCATGTACAAGTGGTTTAGCTAAGAAGTGGGATTATGTAAAACGTACATCAAATGTATTGCTACGCGAATAATGATGATTGGGTTAAGTTAGCGAAACTTGTAGGCTCACCTCAACGGTTTGGTCGGTGCGAGTGATGGTTCGCACTCGCGCGCGGTACCACTGGGCGTCGGGCGGGTACAGCGCCGCCACTATCTCGCCGGGGGCTGGCATTATCTGGAATATTTACATTTTATTGCTTCAAGTTAGTCATACACTCAAAGGCCTCAAGTTAGTCATACACTCAAAGGCCCACACTAAGGTTTTTCTTGTGTCGTAGGTCCCTCGGAACACATATAAAGACAGACACAAACACCCATGACACGAGAACAAACCCAGGACTCGAACCCAGGAAACGAAACTAAGAAAAATGTTGTCAAAAACTTACATCGTATAGGTATAATATCCAAAGTTTTAAGATAATATTTTCAATCAACATTCACTGAAAATGTGTTACAATTGAACAATGTGCACTAATATTTTACGATAAAACACAAGGCATTAAGGAATTAACATTTTTATAACACAAAAATGATTTTGTTGAGCAAGTAGTAGTAATTTTTTGTTTCATCCATCCGGATAGGCAAAGGTCGGAGCTTTTGTTGATCAAATAATTTTAAATGGCGGGCAAAACAATGGCGAGCAAAATATTTTTCCACAATTATGAGGCAAAGGCTAAGTAAATCAAATGCCAATTGCGTCTAGAGAAATTATTAAATAGTTCAATTATTTGTTAAAAAACAGATTTGTTTTATTGAAACAGTAAAATAAATAATTTACTTTTATATTTTATCCAACTGAAAATCAAGATTTTCGTCAGTCGTTGGAAACTACCTTTGAAATTATTCCACCCAGATTTTAATCATACAGTATTAAAGAAAAATAGGCAAAAAATGTCAAGATATTAAATAATATTATGTATACAATATGTCAAGTTAAATTCAATAAATGTGAAAGAATGTCAAATTAAAATAAATGTCAAACAATATTATAAACAAAATATTCTGCGTTTGTTTCGCTCAACCATTTCCTTTACCTAACTCTGAAATACCTCGCTGGAAGTTCCCTTATATCTAACGGTATTTGATTATAAAATTTCATAATATCTTTACTGGATCACAGAATAGCCACTGAAGTTGAATTTTGGTATATGAAAAATGGTTTATTTGCTCATTAGTTCAAATATATTTTTTCTTTTCAAAATCTTCTTCTCATTTCAAAATTACTTAACATGACATGTGTTTTATGGGGTACGTAAACGTACACTCCGTGGCCATGTTACGGGGCCATTTCCGAGCAACTGCATTGTAAAAAATATAAAACTATAAAGTAGGTAACAATTTTATGCATCCTAGTTATAGGTAAGCCAATCGTCGACCACATAAATATAGTAAAAGTACTTGGGCTAAAAATAGATTTCTTTATTCGCCCTCTGGGTCCCACTGCTGCCCTTATCTCCTGCTAGTTCCGCGTGAAAGAGACAAGTTCGTCGCACAAACTTTTTCTTTATTTAGTAATTATTAATAATTATTTATTCTTATTAACCTTCCAGATCCACCACATTCGGCACATAGCTACGATAAGGACGGTTTTGCAACGAAAATGGAACAACCTGGATGCCTACGACCGAAATTTCGGAACGTCGGATGTCAGTGAATCTAAATCTCTATAACAGGGATATTACATGCTTAAAAGGAGGCTCCGACAAATTTATGTTAATTTTATATATAGGTCAATAGAATAAAACCAACAAAAAATTCAAATCGGATTTAAATCCTACAAGAGATTTTATTGTTTTAATAGCTTCATTTGTTGCCAAATAAGACTATCCTAAGTTTTCCCCCTCGGCGGAGGCGTGCATAAGTGGTGGGGGGTAAAAATGTACCCAAAAAGGGATATTTTTCAAATTTTTCAGTTGTATCTCGTAAAGGACTTGCAATTTCGAAAACTGTCTTGCATAAAAGTTGGAGGGCATTTAATCTTGCGTAGGATAAGACCAGATCCATATTTTTTGGACTACCCGTTCTCATGCTTTAGCTCATCAAAGTTGGATAAAGGGTCAAGCAGGCTAAGCGAACGAGAGTGGCCCCCTAACGACGGATTTGGTAATTCTTTCAGGTGGTGTACTGGCAGGTCCTAAGAACACTCTATGCTTAATATCAGTCCTCGATCTTCTTTTGTTTTCGAGTTATTTAGGATAATGTCGAAAAATTAGGGTATCACTGAAAGTGTCATATTTTCTAAACTGTTCAAGTTAGATTAACCAAAAAAAATCATGTTTAATAATAATAAAATAGACTACAAAATGCATATTGTTAACTTGCATCTTATCCTTAAACTTCATTATAAAAAAACGATTTTCTTTTTTCAAATAAATAATTTGAGTATCACTTAAGTGTCATATGTTGTAAACTGTTTAAGTTAGATTAACCAAACAAAATCATATTGATTAGTAATAAAATAGACTATAAAATTCATATCTTTAATCAGCATCATATCCTTAAACTTCATTATAAAAACGATTTTTATTTTTCTTAAAAAATAATCAAGAGTATCACTTGAAGTGTCATATTTTGTAGACTGTTTAACTTAGAATAATAAAAAAGCATGCATTTTGTAGTCTATTTTATTATTATTAAACATGATTTTGTTTGGTTAATCTAACTTGAACAATTTACAAAATATGACACTTTCAGTGATACCCTGGTTTTACGACATTATCCTAAATAACTCGAAAACAAAAGAAGATCGACGACTGATATTAAGCATAAAGTGTTTTTAGGACCTGCCAGTACACCACCTGAAAGAATGACCAAATCCGTCGTTAGGGGGCCACTCTCGTTCGCTTAGCCTGCTTGACCCTTTATCCAACTTTGATGAGCTAAAGCATGGGAACGGGTAGTCCAAAAAATATGAATCTGGTCTTATCCTACGCAGGATTAAACGCCCTCCAATTTTTATCAAGGATAGTTTTCGATATTGTAAGTCCTTTACGAGATATAAACGAAAAATTGCAAAAATATTCCTTTTGGGGTACATTTTTACCCCCCACCACTTACGCACACCTCCGCCGAGGGGGAAAACTTAGGATAGTCTTATTTGGCAACAAATGAAGCTATTAAAACAATAAAACCTTTTGTAGGAATTAAATCCGATTTAAATTCTAAGCCGATTGGGCTAATATGTAAAAGGAAATAAATATTTTTGTATGATTTGAGTCTTCTGTAATACCGCTAAGACGTACGTACCTTGAGCGGTTTGTACGCAATCCGTGCGGCGGCGCTGTTCATGTCCCGAACAAGCGCCTCCAGTGTCGTCGGCGGCAACACCACGCCGAATTCTGGCAACTGGTTGTCCTCTACAATAGGGTAAATAGCCTTGAATAATAGTTTTTTATTAATTATTTTTTTATTAAGAGAGATATGAACACTTTAAAATTCTCAATTAGTTCTTAGCTATACCACGAGCGCAGAATCTAAAGAAAAACGAGCCGAAAGAAAGGTTCGAAAGTAGATGTGCGTCCTTTTCTAATAGGGGTGTCCCTTTCTAATATTGCTTTTTTGTCTAAACACAAATTTGCCATTTTAGGATGAGAAAATTCAACTAATAATATGTATATACTTATTTTTATTGTATGTTTTGCCTAAACACATCTATAAAAATTTTAAATAATTATTACATCAATATATGAACACATTTATCAGTCAATAATAATTAAAATTTATTTCCAATTTTGAGAAATCTACCACTCACTACCAAAGCAATTTTATTTTACACTGGCATACTTGCTAGACAGGACGCACTACTATTTTAGTTATCTTACTTGGCTCGATTTTCTACTTTTACAATTGACAGGGAAAAAGTAACATTATCAATTTGTTTTATAGTGCATATTTGTAATCACGACAGTTTAACAAAATTTATGTAAATCCATGAGCTATACTTGATCAAAATTGGCCAAAGAAAGCTGTCCACAAGAAACGGCGGCAGATTTAAAAATTCGTCCTCTGAAAAGACTGAATAAATGGAGTTAATACCATTTTATTTTCTACTAGAAAAGAAAAAAAAAATCATATTAGTAAAAAATAAAATAGTATTAACTATGTTTGTTCAGTGTATACTTATTGTTTTCAGAGGATGGAATTTTTAAATCTGCCGCCGTTTCTCGTGGACAGCTTTTGTTGGCCAGACTCTACCGTTTAAGAGTTATAAGCTATGAATATCGGGGTGATATATTTTTTAAAATTTTAAAGTTATTAAGACTTGGTTGTATGTTTACCAGGGAGATTCTCCTCGATGATCTGGACGTACAGACGGTCAAAATGGCAGACGCAAGTGACGAGCGCGCGAAGCCAGTTACCGGGAGACGGCAGCAATGCGGGTTGGCATTTGCCGACCACTTCTATGCGGTCTAATGTCCACCCGTCTACACAAAACAATAAAACAATTGTATCTTAGGGATAGTTTGACCACACGTCTCAATCAAATTAGTTTTATATAATCACTCTCTTTCTATCAGCGAGAGCCTTTAACTGGTTCCGTCACTGTTAATTTAAGTTTCATTACTGTTTCCTTAACTGTTGGTCCTCCATTGAAAATAAAATAAAATTTGTATACGCTTCGTTCATGTAAATAACCGCGCACGTAACTTCTTTTTACCAGCTACGTACGAATGTTTTGTTTTCTTAATTCGAAATCACGTTACAAGCAAAGAATTTTTCGTCTTTGTACTTTAAGTGTGTTTATACCGCTCCGGAACCGTGGTCCTACTGCGATGTCCCACTGGTAGGACAAAACTTTTTCGTGGTCCCACCAAACTCACACTTGACCGTTTTGTTACCCTGAATTGAAGGAACGCCACGTGGTAAGTATTACCCACATTATTAACCGACTTCAAAAAAGGAGGAAGTTCTATGTTCGACTTTATCATTGTACTTAATTGTTTCTCACGTATACTTTCTATTATTTACACTACAAATAGAAAAATGAATAAAAAAGTTTATAAAAAAATTCAACCGATTTCAGAAAGTAAAAAATCTAAATTTTGCATTTATATGCTACGTACCTTCTAATCTGTTTGAAGTCGGTGCCTAGCCAAATAAGTTTAATAGGCTTACGTACATCCGCCTTCACACCGACTTCAAACAGGTCAGTAGGCGTAGCACATTAAATGCTACGTTTTTATTTTTTGCATTTTAAAGTAGTATTATTATCCTATACATATAAAAGAGGACACACTTGATTTTAAAGTACACTTATTTGATAAGAACTCTTTATTAAATCTGGCATGCACTTGAATTAGGAATCTATGACTTGAACTTTTTTTCGAAATTGTCATTTAATGTTTAAACAAAACATTTTTGCGGAATACTAATGGAAGAATTGGGCATCGTTGGGCATCAAACACAAGCTTTACAGACGTATAGTTGATTTATGTGCAGTGTTACCGCTTGTTCCTATTGACAAAATTCGCAATGGATGGAAATATATCCAATCGCGGATTTTAAACAAAGAAAATGAAAAATTAAATATTTTCATGGCACACGTAAAGAAAACATGGATGAAAAATCAAAATTTTATAAATGAATGGTGTGTTTACCAAGACAGACCAGGACAAATAAGATTATAGAAACTGGCATTCGTTATTAAACAAGTCCATAAACAAAAACTACGTGTTGTTGGCAAAACTCCTTTAAATGCTCCAACAAAACATTTCTATCCAAAAAATAAAAATTCATAATAAAACATTACAAAAACGTAGAAAAATCGAAATAGAAAAAGACGAGGAAATAAAAGATATGCAAATGCAGCTAGTTGGCCACTATTTAGAAGTTTTGCTATAAAATAAATGCTGGTATTAATTTTAATTTTATTATCTCGTTTCAAGAAACTAGCGACCATTACATACCATAGCGTAATAAAACGGTCAAGTGTGTGTTTGGTGGGACCACGAAAAAGTTTTGTCCCATCAGTAGGACATCGCGGTGGGACCACGGTTCCGGAGCGGTTTATACTACACCTGATCGGAACAATAGTCATTATTCCCTGAAAATGAGAAGAGAACGTTAGTCTTTTCCTCGACCAAAATAAGCGGGAGAGAAAAATGTATGAAAATTCATTTCTAACGTGTTTTAGCGGGAGGGAAAAATGTACGAATTTTCATTTCTAACGTGTTATTTAATCTATGGCGTCCGCATTCAAAACTCCTTCTTAAAGTAAAAACTCCTTGGTCAGCGCACGCGTGAGCTGTCCAAGCAGTTTTTACGAAATTTAAATATGGAATCTCCTTGCTACTGATCTCAAATCCGCTTGTCTTCATTAAAAAACAAAAGAGGCGCGAAATTTGCGAATTTTTATTTGTTTCGGTGTTTTTGCGTTATATCAGTAAATTGAGTAAAATGACGAGTTCAAGTGAAAGTGATGAAATGGACATTGAAATGACACCGCCAGACTTAAAAACATCAGCGGAAAGTGCTATGTCAAACCTGCTCCCAGAGAAAAAAAAAAAACATCCATACGTATGACCAATTCATGGCTTGGAAGCTAGAAAACAAGGCGCAATCGTTCTCTGAAAATGTTCTAATAGCCTATTTTAGTGAAAAATCCACAATATATAAGCCAAGCACCATGTGGTCAATATATTCCATGCTAATGAGTACTTTGCTGACAAAACATAACAGAAATAAAAAAATACACAAAGCTTATGGCGTTCCTAAAAAGAAAATCTGATGGCTTTCACAGTAAAAAGTCTCGAGTTCTAACTACAAACAATGTATTTTCCTTTTTAAATGATGCCCTCAATGACAAATATCTGTTAATGAAGGTAACTTTTTGTATTTTTAATGAAAAATCGTCTTTTGTAGGATTATTTAAAGGAACATTTCATTTATTTATTGTATTTTACAGGTTGTATTAATACTCGGAATAACTGGTGCTTGTCGTTCGCAAGAACTTGCGGACTTGACTATTGACAACATTGAATCACAACAAAATGTGATTATTGTTAAGTTGCCTAATACAAAAACGAAAATCCAGCGCTCATTTGTAATAACCGGCTTACATCACGACATTGTTAAAAAATATATGGAACTTCGCCCGACTGGAATGAAGACAAACCTCTTTCTAGTTCAATATAGGAACCAAAAATGTACTCAGCAAGTCGTAGGAAAGAACAAAATCAGCACTATTGCGAAGGATATAGCAACGTTTCTAAATTTGCCTGATCCACAAGAATATACAGGCCATTGCTTTCGCCGTACATCAGCAACTATTCTCGCAGACTCCGGTGCCGACTTGACTACAATTAAACGTCACGGTGGTTGGAAGTCGTCCGCTGTCGCAGAAGGTTATATTGAAAATTCAATTGAGAATAAAAGACGCATAAGCAACCAAATTACAGATTCAATTAATTATCATGACCCTCAACCTTCCACGAGTGCAGCGTCTATGGGCTGTGTCGCACCACAAAAGACAGAAGTCTTAGAACTAAAAGACCCCCCAACCTTCGACGAGTGCGGCGGCTATAAGCTCTGACCGAACACCAAAATCTGAAGTCTCAGAACACGCGAGTGCGGCGGCGCCCTCTTTGTCTCAAATATCTCACACTAGTATAAGTCGTCCTGGTGGTAAAACTATTTCATTTACTTTAAATAATTGCACAAACTGTAACATAACTTTTAACTAGGTTAATTCCTTACTTTCGTTTTTTGTAGTAATTATTATTTTAATTAAATAGTTTCAACAATACAAATCTTTGAATGTTCCTCACAGGTGTAGTATAAAGCACTATGTAGCATTCGGGAGAAACCACCCCTTGATGCACAATGTACTATTCTTAACCAGTTACAAAGGGATACGAAGTCCTCGTACAAAAATCTGTGTACCGTCTCCATTTAAATTACTGAAACTTTAGAACGTGACCCTATGAAACTAAAATCTTTTCTCCAAGAACTCATAAGGAAAAAAATCTTTTCGACATTCCATACCAAATACCAACTCTTCCCAGACAAATGGAACTCAAAAGGTTTTGTTGCATTGTGGACGAAAAGCTGAAAACTTATCAGGAGTCTCATACAATATCTTATTTTGCTTTTCATCTAACGTCTGTCACAAAATTAAGTATTTAATATTCTATTCTAATAACTATACAATACAATATACTTTATTTGCACACAAAGACATACAATACAATTAAAAAACATAAAACATAGTGTACAACAAGGCAACCTTATTGCTAGGTAGCTTCTTCCAGGCAACCTTAGGGTAGAACAGACAATTTGTTATCGTAAAACATGACGTGGTTTTAAAACCATAGGATGCTATGTATATCCCCATAGCGTATATAACCGTAACTGTATGGTTCTTTTCTTACCGGAACGTTTTAAAACATGTCGTTTTGTGCATTTAGTTCCTTTGAAGCAAGTCTTTTCGGGCCCTCCTTTGTAATGCTTGCAAATGTCTGCTTCGTCGCGGCAACTGTAGCCCTGAAAGTGAAATTTAAATTAAACTACATCTGCCAATCTAACTAAACTAATCTATACTCATATTATAAAGAGGAAAGATTTGTATTTTTGTATGTAACGAATAGGCTCCGAAACTACTGGACTGATTTTAAAAATTCTTTCACCATTAGGATGCTACATTATCCCTGAGTAACATAGGCTACATAATTTTCCCAAATTCTCACGGGAATGAAGTCCTGAGCGGGATGCTAGTACAATATAATCTTAAACCAAAGAAGTCGGTAGGGCCAGATGGTATACCTCCGTTCTTGGTCAAAGATTGCGCATCGGTCCTTGCTGAGCCTTTGCTATACTTGTATAACTTTTGCCTAGCCTCAGCCACATATCCGGAGCTATGGAATATAACGATAGTTACTCCTGTACCAAAGGGTGGATCTGGCACCGCAGTATCGAACTTCAGACCGATAGCTGTACTCTCGACGTTTGCGAAGGTCTTTGAATCGATACTGTACACCGAAATTTATCCACAAATTCAGAAAAAACTGTCAGATTGCCAGCATGGTTTAGACCTGGTCGGGGTACACACAGCAACTTGATGTGCTTCACACAGGATGCTGCTGCTGATTTAGACAGTAATGTAGGCGAACAAATGGATGTCGCCTATTTTGACTTTAGGAAAGCGTTTGACGTGGTAAATAATGACAAATTGTTAGAAAAATTTGCTATTTTTGGTTTTACGCCCACTTTGCTCACTTTTTTTGCTGATTATCTTACAAATCGTCAGCAATATGTAGAATTTGCCGGGAGCATCTCAGGATTGTACAAAACATCATCAGGAGTGAGCCAAAGTAGCAACTTGGGGCCATTGGAATTCATACTAATGATAAATGATCTACCGGATGTCATCCAACAGGCAAACTGTCTGCTTTTTGCGGATGATTTAAAGTTATATATTGGAGTGAATAGCAAAGAGGATTGCGAACGCCTACAACGGGACATAGATAATGTAGTGGAATGGAGTAAGAGGAACAAGTTATACTTTAATGTGTCAAAGTGTAACTTAATGTCATGTACGCGCGCGAAAAAACCCCAACAGTATGACTACAACATTGACGGAGTACTAAAGTCTAGTCACCTCAGTGCGCGACTTGGGTGTCCATGTGACCTAAATTTTCGTGTGCATATAACTAATATCTGTAAAAAAGCTTTTCAAATATTGGGTTTCGTTTTGCGACAATCGAAGGAGTTTAATAATATAGAGACAATAAGGACATTATACAAGGACATTATAACCGTATATCTAACTCCCGTAGAAGGAAGACATCGTTGCAATTGTCCCTAAAACTAAAATTTCTTTGCACAAAGACAATATTATGTGAGATCCTCAATGTTATATAATAGAATTAATAAGGAACTTAATATTTATGATAAATTATACTATGAATCTAAAGTAATTATAACTGAATGGCTTAAAACTAAAAACTATGAAGAAACAGAGGCTTTTCTAGTGATAATAACTTAAAACATTATATAAAAATTTTTCTTAACTCACACACACATACTCACTCCTACACACACACACACACACACACACACATACACACTTACACACACAAGAATTTATGTTTTTTACTTTCTATTTTTACTTTTTGCTTTTTTGTTTCTATAATATTGTATCTAACGTGTTTTTTATGGAAGAGCGGAGTCTTCTGACACAGGCGTACACGCTTAAAAGAAGACTCCAATCAACATTGTTCATGTACGTGTATTTCAAAAATAAAGAATTTTGTAATTTTGTATTTTTTATTTATTTATTATATGGTGCATTAGTAAGGATTAGATTATCATATAACGGTATGGTGTGGCACCCCCATGAAAGGAAATACGCAGAAATGACTGAAAAAATACAAAATAAGTTTTTAAGATATATGTACTTAACACAATATGGTACATATCCGTTCTATCCCATGATGTACCCTACATTATTTATATTAGGAATGGTACCCTACAACAGACTAGAAGTTAGGAGACACATAGCTTTGGTCACTTATGTGTGGAAGGTATTTTGTGGTAAGCTGTCCAATCCAAAGCTACTGAGGAGAGCGCCACGTCAGGAAATTTTCGCTCTCCCTACATGCAGAACGAACATATTAAAATTTGCCCCACTAACTATAGCTCTACGTACTCTTAACGAAATCTCAACCGATATCGACATATTTAATTGCTCATTGGCGGGATTAGCAGAAGCTGTCTTAAACCACTTGATGTTGTTTAATGATTATTGTTTACTCATTGATTATTATTATTGTTAATGACTAATTTATTGCATCGTAATTTTAATTATATATTTTGACATGTGTTATCTGTATTTTATATTTAGACGGGTCATTTTGTATAATTATATGATAATAATAATGATGATAATGATAATGATATTATGATAATGATATTTTATAATTATGAAATTAATACGTAGTATATAAGGTTCTCTATATTAATATTTATAATGTACCTTTAATGGACTTAGGCCCAAGTAATATGTACCTATATTACTTGGGCCTAAGTCCCGTAATGGTATCATTTTGTAATTTTAAATGAATCAATAAATGAAATAATCTACTAGCCGTTACCTGTGGCTTTGGCTGCGCGTTATAGGGACAAAATAAATTGCCTATACAGGACAGCTTAGCAGATTCTTAAATGGTGAAATCTACCCATAACTACGATAGTCCATTCCAATTGCCAGAGAAAGACACATAGATCACAAAATTGGATGGAGGTTAAAAACTCCAATGCATCTTGCATGATTCTCTGATTGCATTAAATAGTATGAAAATTGGTTAGTTTCATAGGAAGATTCATCTATACTAACGTTTCGGTGACATATTGTTTTAGAGTTCTCTATAGAATATCTACACTAATATTATCTACACTAATATTATAAAGAGGAAAGATTTGTACCTATTTTTGTATGTTTGTAATGAATAGGCTCAAAAAGTACTGGGCCGATTTAAAAAATTCTTTCACCATTAGGATGCTACATTATCCCTAAGTAACATAGGCTACATAATTTTTCCGAATTCTCACGGGAACGAAGTCCCGAGCGGGATGCTAGTATAGAATATACGGAGCGCTCGTAGCCCAATGGCGCTCGCTGATCTCAACTGATCAGTGAGGTCAAGCAACGTACACAGAGGCAGGGAACCTGATGACTGACCAAAGTGGCAATTCATCACGAGCGTTTAGGTGCTTCTGAATGCACGTTAAGTTGTCGGTCCCGGCTGTTGTCGATTGACTACAGTCGTTAAAACCAAGTCAGAGGCGATTGTGCGGTTAGAAAACTCTGAAACCGGGGTTAACCAAGTTCGCCACACACTTAACTATACCTACACGATAAAAGGAAGACTCTCAAGAAGTTTGTTTTAGATAGAAGTTTTTACCGTCACAGCTTCAGCAGCATCTTCATATTCAGGACACCCTGAGATCTCGAGTTGGCTGTCAGTCTTGAGACGTTCGTTCAGTTCGGGAGGTCCATAAGTGGGCCCTGGAGAGTGGACCCTCGATGGGGCGGAGTTAGCCGAAGATGAGGCCCCATGAGACGAACTGGACCTCTTTGAGTTCGAGTTGGCTTTTACCGTTGGGTTGCCAGTTTTGACTATAGCTCGCAAAAAGACTGGTTGCTCCGCTGAAATTTTTATGGGAAACGTTATTTTTTTTTTATGTTCGTCATTTTTGTTTACGTATCATGGCCGAAGCGTTATAAAAACAAGAACGGTCAGCAATCAATATTACAAAGAAGTATAAGACAAGCTGCGATTCTACCCTTTGTGGTTTAATTTTTTAAAGACATACATGCTGCTAGACATAGGCCCGTATTACAGAAGGAGATCCAAGTCTTGATCTATACTTAAGTATTGTTTGTCTCTTTCTGACACTATCAAAATGACAAAGACGACTGCTACTTTAGTATAGATCAGAGTCTGAGTCACGTTCTGTAATACAGACCACTGGACACTGGTTTAGTTAAACATTGTCCTCTTTTAACAGACTAAAAAATATATTATGTATGCGATGCGTTAGTTAAGCAGTCTAGTGAGTTTGGGTGCTTTACGTTTTGAGTCTGGTTGTTTTTTAATTTGTTGAGGATCTTTCTTACTGGAGAGCGCTAGCCCTTCTTGGATCATGATGTCGTTGAGCGTCTCGGTTCCAGACAGCTTTACGTACACGCCGAGGGATTCCGAAGTACTGGAAAAAAAAAATTATTACGTACTTGCTTCCATGCTGGACTGGGAGTGAAAAAAAACTTAGAACGTGCCAGCTACCTACTCATCCCAACCGCCGATCAGGGTAAGCTTGAACGTGTTTATCAAAGCTAAAAAATACAAAGGAAACGTGAGCGTTTAGCTTTGGTAAACACGTTCAAACTTACCGCGATCGGGGGCATGTATACAGTAAATCTTATCTTGTCGAGATACCTCGGATACGTACTGAGCGCTTTTCTTCATCTTTTGTATTGCGCACTGCCAAGGAGTGGAATTCTCTGCCGGCGTCTGTATTTCCGAGCTCATACAACCCGAATATCTTTAAAGTACGAGTGAATAGGCTTCTTCTGGGTGAGCTCGCTACATCCTCGACCGCATCTTTGCCCTGAGCTAGATTGTGGTCAAGAGCGAACCCATTCTTAATAATAATAAAAAAAGTCTGTAAGTGAGATGCGAGGGTTTTGCTATATAATGGGCGAAAGGCTGACATTGTATTCAACGTTTCTATTGGGCTGAATACAAAGGAAACGTGAGCGTTTAGCTTTGGTAAACACGTTCAAACTTACCGCGATCGGGGGCATGTATACAGTAAAAGTCTGTAAGTGGAATGCGAGGGTTTTGCTGTATAATGGGCGAAAGGCTGACCACCTCTCACTATTATACAACTTGTTCCATCTGATAACTCTTACAATTTGCGTCAAACGTGGCATCAAGTGGTTTTAAAACCACTGATGCTCAGCCTACCCCGATAGGGATTTCAGGCGTGAAGTGAGCGTATGTATATATTCCACCCGCGACTTCGTTTGCGTGAACTATCTTATATTACTCTTGGGACCATCAACTAGCTCTGTAAAAACCAGATTCATTTTGCTCCATTGCGATTTGAAAGAAGGACGAACAAACAAACTTTCAAATTTATTATACGGGGTACCATTAAATTAGTTAGCGTGATTCTCCTCACGGAACTGGACAATGTTCCCCAAGGAACCTATATTAAATTCTATACAACTTTTCGACTTTTCATAAAAGGGCAAATCCGCTTTTTTTGAACAGAAGCAATTTTTTTTTTCATATTTCGAGGTAGGTTCCTTGTGAAAGGGGTTCAGTTTCGTAAGTTGATTCCTATCCTCAATTTTCGCAAATTTAAAATCATTCGATATTAGTAGTTTTTCTCTTGCCTAAGAGATCCCAGCATTGACATCATTATACTATAGGTAACTAGTTTTCTGTTACTCTGGTGTCTAAGGTCTGTAATACAGAACGCAACTCAGACTCTGATCTATGCTTCAGTAGCAGCTGTCTTTGTCATTTTGATAGTGAGAAAAAGAGACGATCAAAACCTAAGTATAGATCAAGACTTGAGTCTCCTTCTGTAATACGGGCCAAAGCACTGTTATATTTAAGCTGGTACTTACTTATCGTCGACTTCGATAACGCATTGCGTGCCGATGTACTGTTTTAGGAATTCTTCTTGTTGCTCCAAAATGTCTTCATCGTTGCCGCATAGTAGATCCACCTGAAGACCAAGAATATATGTTAAATTAAAAAATAAATCTTTCACCCCCGACATTCAACAGCTTATAACTTTTAAATGGTTGATGAACTTTTCATATCATACTAACAAAAACACTTTTCATATCATACTAAGGAAAAGTACAGCTGCTGGCTCGAGTTAAGTACAATACCATTTTGACTTTAAATAAAATATATTCTAAAATGCTTGCAAGCTGAGGGTTCTCGGCTAAACATGTTCTCTAGTAGGTACTTATAATTATCAAGTTTATAGCAGCAAATGTACCGTATTTATCTATACATATAATAAAACTGTAGAGGTCGAATTTCTGTACATATAAAAAAAATGCTAAAAACCGAGTCAGGGGGATGTAAGAAGAGAAATAAAACAAATCCCGATTTTTTTAGATTTTTTTGTTTCTCTGTTTGCACGGGCTAATCTCCGTAACTGTTGGACCGATTTAAATGAAATTTTGCATAGGGGTACCTTATATCCCCGGTCAACATTTAGGCTACATAAAATCTCGAAATTTAGCCAGTTAATATAAAACCAACAACAAAAACCTCTGAAAAAATTCAAAGCTAGGTGTTTTTCAGAACATTTTACTCATACCATAGAGATCAACGTATTTTTGACATATACATGGGCTAAAAGCAAGGACATTTTGTATTTTAAATTTATCTCTTTCGCGAAAGGCAAAGGAATCTGCATCCATACAGCCAGGCCTTCAATATATGTATTTCTTAGCTTTTTCTTCAATTTATATTTCTTTACTTCTCTCATTCTCCGTAAGCCAATAGTGTTTTGTTTACGAAGAACTATGGCGGCGAGAAGCACTGCCGCTGGATCGGTGCGGATACACTGTATCACTTGAATTACTTTTTAACCGACTTCCAAAAAGGAGGAGGTTTTATGTTCGACTGTGTACAGGGTGGAATTTTGTAATGCCACATGAAGTGAAAGTACTCTTAATACTGTAGATAGAAAATTGTACTCAAAGAAAACATTCCTTTATTTTTGAAAAGAAAGAAAACTGCATTCAAGAATTTTCGAAAATTCGCTTGCCACAACCGGGAATCGAACCGACTAAAATCTGTAAGAATACCCTGTACTTTTATTGCGTCGATCGTTAGGGTCAATTATAAGGATGAAATCTTTCTAACAACCTTGGTAAATTAAATGAAAGGAAAACTACGAAATCTTAAACCATTGTATATCTTTATTTTATGTATGTTCACCGATTTCTCCGCCATTTGGACCGATTTTCAAAATTCTTTTTTTTTGTTCGAAAGAGTATACTCCAGAAGTGGTCTTATTGTCACCAAGTCAGGATCTGATGGAATCCCATCAAAATCAAGGGCAACCCTTGAATGAAATAGGCACTTACAATGTTTCTCAAGTTCTTTCTACTATTTACATACAAAAGAGGTCTGTTTGAAAAGCTATAATACCATACTCGAGATACACGGAGTGATATAATTTTCAGATGAGCAAGTGCTAAACATGAATTTTCAATTTTTATCAATGAATTTAATTTTCCTTGAAATTTGTGAAAACGTGACTAAAATGAAAAAAAAAATTGCGCTAATTCCACCATTTTCATACAAAAAGCAGAAAAAAGTGCATTTTTGTTTTCGTTTACGTCACGTTTAAAAAAAATCAATTTAAACAAAATTTATTGACGAGAATTGAAAATTCAGGTTTAACACTTGCTCATCTTAAAATTATATCCCTCCATGTGTCTCGAGTATGCGTTTATAGCTTCTCAAACACACCTTTTTGTATGAAAAATTAAGCAATATCCCTAGACAGTGTTGATATTTAACTTATTTTTTCTATGTCTATGAGTACGTAGCATTTGATAAAAGGACCGGATTGAGATTTATGAGATATTTTGTATAAAAGATCCTTTTTTAATTTTTTGTCGGAAGTTTGGTTGAGTAGTAGAGTTACACAGCCTGTGAATCGACGGTTTCTGGGTTCGATTTCCGGTTTGGGCAAACAAACCATACGAGGGAAACTTTAGTGCAGAAAGTTACAGTGTGAAGTGCTAATTAATTGATTTTATGATAGATAGATAGATAGATTGACACTTAATTCAATTGACATAAAACAGCACAACACAGTAATAGACAAATAACAAACATACAAGTAAACATGAATCAGCAAGCAAACAATGAAGTAAACAGAGTAAGAAACAGAAACAAATAATTTTATAAAACTATTTTACACCGTGTTATCTGTATCATGCTAATCAAATTGGCGCTGACTCAGCATATTGCTGCAGTACGAGACTGCAGCGCTGGTATTCTACCATGATGCTACTTATTGAGTTTTCTTTGTAGGTAATAATAACCTTTTTTTAACTTCATAAATTCACCTTTAAAAAAGTACCTACTTTATAAAGAAAATCTGAGGGTGCTGCTCTATAATTAGATAGATGTTATTTTTAAGAGCTATCGTCGAATATAAGTGAGTCGGAAGAAATTAAAATTATTGTAACTGACCCACAAATATCCAAAAATAAAACAAAAACTTCTGTGCTGAACTGGCACTGAACAAAAAATTTGGATTATGCCAGCTGCCAACCAAATACAATGCATTGTTGGTACAGAGGCCAGCGCATCAGGTTACTCCATTTTCATTGCAAAACCGCTCTTATCACAACAGCACAGAGTGCACGCGTGTGGTAACCTGAGTTGGGGCCGTCCGTCCGTGCATTGCAAAATTTAGACAACGTATTATATACTCATAAACAATATGCAATTTTTTAAATTTTCATGACATGTAAAGTTATGTGACTTATGTTACCCCAACGAGGATTATAGGCGTATAATATCTAAAATATCGAAACTTTTGTCAGCTTCCCCATTAATAGTTCGGCTATTCTGCACTTTTTTAACGAACCAAAACTAAATACTTAATACAGTGTTAATAAGAACGAAGTTGATTAAGTATTTAGTCTTCAAATCTTAATTCGGCCCTAACTAAATGACATTATTTAATCTTCAGGATATCACTTTTCGAAAACAATAAAACGGCTTATTTTAATTTTTAAGCAAAGGAATCTATGGCCGTACAGCCGGTGTTTTCAATGCATTTCTTACTTTTAAAGGCGGGAAACTCAATAGAAACTGACAATTGACATTTGTTTTATTAAACCACTATGAATATTAGTCCATTGAAAAGTTACATTTGGGGTTGCGTTTTTTAGAGGACGCAATTTTATTTTTTTGATGTGTAGGGGGGGTCAGTGTAAAGCTAAAACCAAGTTTGTGGGGTCGCCACCCTTGTCCCACGGCCGCCATCTTGAAAATAGGGGTTGAAATGGTTTTTACGGTATATCTCTTAAACTATTTATTTTATAAAAAAAATTTGTTAACATTTTTTGTTGCAAATTAAATTCTCTACAACTTTGGTCCAGTAACTTTTTGTCGTAGAACTATAAATAAAAAAGTTATAAGCGAAAATCTTCAGAAATTCGAGAAAAAAATTTATATTTTTCGATGTAACTTTTTTTTTATCATTTTACGAAAAAATGATATCTGACCATTTTTGTAGATCGTTTTTTGAGGAACAACTTTTATTTGCATCATTTTTTCATTAAGTCAATAGCTAAGGTTTTACAGCGCTCCGAAGTGAGTACTATTTTTCAGTACTCTTAACTATACCTATATTATACATGTGTACTAATAATATGTCATCAGTTATTGTTTTTTTTTTATTTATTTTTATTTTTTTTACTTTATTATAATTTTTTTAATTAAAAATTTTGCAATTTTATTAAAAAATAATTATTGACTCTTTTCCCCACCACCCACGAGGTAGAGTCTAGAGGCGCGTTTTTTTTTACGTGGTATCCCCGATAGGCCTAATCCACGGTGATTTTCTAAATTACAACTACTCCGTCCTCAGTCGTTTCGATGGAACAGGCTGCGGCTCAGCATCTGATCGGCTTTCTAAATTAAATACCAGTGGGAGAACTGGCGAAGGAAGGGGTGTTAATGTTGGCGGTTCATCATCAAAGTCATTTTCATCAATTAATTCTGAGAGTTCTATTACGTTGCTACAAGTCTCTCCAGAACAATGGAAGCACACTGCAGAACATTTCAGTCCTGCTTTTCGACATCCACACATCGCTCCACAGTTTCCTTTGCATTTGCAAAAAATCAATTTTAGAAGCTCAGGGGGTGCTGGAGGTTTTGAGTTCTGCACTGGCATCAATAATTTTCCACATTTTTTCCAGCCCCAGTCTTCAGGATCATTATAATTACCAAGCCACGTTTTAAGCCAGCCCACCTTGGCTTGGTAACTTAAGTTACCAAGCCAGGTTTTAAATTATTTTAAAAATCAATAATTGTTAAATTCTGTTATGGAGTGAAAAAGAGTCAATAATTAATTGCAAAATTTTTAATTAAAAAAATTATAATAAAGTAAAAAAAATAAATAAAAAAAAAAAAACAATAACTGATGACATATTATTAGTACACATGTATAATATAGGTATAGTTAAGAGTACTGAAAAATAGTACTCACTTCGGAGCGCTATAAAACCTTAGCTATTGACTTAATGAAAAAATGATGCAAATAAAAGTTGTTCCTCAAAAAACGATCTACAAAAATGGTCTGATATCATTTTTTCGTAAAAATGATTTTCATTAATTTCTGAAGATTTTCGCTTATAACTTTTTTATTTATAGTTCTACGACAAAAAGTTACTGAACCAAAGTTGTAGAGAATTTAATTTGCAACAAAAAATGTTAACAATTTTTTTTTATAAAATAAATAGTTTAAGAGATATACCGTAAAAACCATTTCAACCCCTATTTTCAAGATGGCGGCCGTGGGACAAGGGTGGCGACCCCACAAACTTGGTTTTAGCTTTACACTGACCCCCCCTACACATCAAAAAAATAAAATTGCGTCCTCTAAAAAACGCAAGGTAAGGCCTAAAAAATGTAACATTTCAATGGACTATATGGTCTATATAGGTTTGATCTATGGCTTTGATGTTCTGACATGAAATAAGGGCTATTTAATGATTTTTTGATTTTAGTTTACATCAAGCGTAGCATTGCGTATATAAGCCATGGATAAATATTATAATATTACTATTCTAATAAGTTTCTTAGTTTGGATCAAGCACTGACACCTTTGCTTATTTCTACAAATGTCCATTGAAGGGAAAAGCTTAGTCATTTCTATCTTTAATTTAATTTTTTATTGAATCATTTTTACACAATTATCGCAAAGCACAATAAAAGCAGCGTGCTAGCTGAAATCTCAAATGCACGGGGGTTGTCTTAGATACTGACATAGGTGACCTGTTTCAGAAACTTCTATTCCACTGAAAATCAAAAATAAGTCCGTAATTAGCATTAAGGAATTCGTGTGCCATTTATTGTACTTACCTAAGTAATAGGTCTTTCAACATACAATTTTCGTAAATTTTTTACTCCACATATTTTTATTTTATCAAAATTCATTTTTTATAAGTACAAAATCCTTACGTTTTTCACAGAAACGCGAAATACAATATTAATTAACCACTTTTTGTGGGATTGTTAAGACAACAAGATGTTTTAGACGCACCACTGACTCATGTTAAGTGTTTATTGTCTATCTCTCTCAGTATCAAAAAATCAAAAACGACTGCTACTTAAATATAGATCAGAGTCTGAGTCGCGTTCTATAATACGGACCTTAATCTATCAAAAGCAGTAACAATGGTATAGAAAATATAAGCGATAGAGGAAACAACTATGTTTGACCTTTGTTTTCAGATCCAAAGTAATGTATTAAGTATCAACCTTATATGACATAGTTAGCCAAGTTTTCAAATAAAAAATATTTTTAGAAATTGCTTTTCCTTATATGAACGAAATAGTTGCTTCAATAAAAAACGGCAATTCATGTATCTGTAGTTGTGTCAAAGTACAAACTCGGTCTATAAAAATACATACAACACGCAGACGAAGTTGCGGGCATCAGCTAGTTGCAAATAAATTCCAGGATTTTCGCCACCTAATTTGAAGTCACCTGATTTAGAGATCTTTGTATATGTCGGCGGAAAATAATAAGAAACGTAAGTTGATCAATTTTCGAGTCAGTTTATAAACTATCGGAAAATCATAAACGGTAGTTGAAATGTATTATTTAACGCAATAAATTTTAGCTAATTGATCAACTTACGCTGCCTGGCTGTAAGTTTATAAACTAAAGATTTTGCCACACGTCAAATCATACACGAATGGACCAATCGCTGCTCACCTGCTCACTCAGTGTACATTTTTACGTTAAACTGACATCCATAATATAATACACTGTTCTCTGACGACTGCTTAACGCAACCACAGTCGTTGGGGTAGCAGTTCTAACCTATACGTTAAATAAAATAATACATTTCAATTGCCATTTAATATTTTCCGATAGTTTATAAAATACCTCGAAAGTTGATCAACTTACGATTCTTATTATTTTCCGGTGACATATAGAGGAAAGTAAATAAAAACGACTCACCCCAGCGAGATGCGTGCACCTTGCATAGGGCGGCGTCTGGAAGAAGCGCGGCGCGAGCGGCTGCACCGCCGACACCGCGGGCGCGCTGCGCATCTCACCCGTGTCCACTAGGAACACCTCCGCCACGTTTACATCCTCCTACGAAACACAATACATCCTTTACTGCATTCCACCAAAATAAGGTACAGTTACATTTCAATAATTGTTGTGTTGTAAAATGTTAATTCCTTTATGTTTTGTTTTTGTAATCGTAACATATTATTGCACATTTTTCAATTTTGATTGGAAATACTATCTTTTAAGAACTTTGGATGTAACTACGATATAAGTTTTTTTTAAACATTTTTTTTAGTTTCGTTTCCTCAGCTACTGCATTGTTAAACGTTAAACAATATACGTGCCTTAAGTAATGTGTAACTAAAGCCCTATAAGACACCCTCTTAGCTCGTGTTTCAAATGGGCTCACGTTACACATTACATACGACACTAGTAGCGTTAATAACTATTATTGCATTCCAACAAAATAAGGTAAAGTTACATTTTAATACAAATAGTTATGTCAGAGTACAAAAGGCGGCCCCATTGCTAAGAAGCAATATCTTATAGGCAACCTTTGGGTGTGGAGAAAGGTAATAAATCGTATACATAGATGTGGGTGCAAATACTGGGTGAAAAAGAACCTCCTATTCAAAATCCTGAACCAGTATCACTCATCAATGGGAATAGTTCATTTTTTGCCTAAACGTAGACATTACTCCTACACCAGGCACGCGAGGGGTGCGGGTAGCGCTCGGGGGATGCGCCAGAGTGGTGTCTACGTTTAGGAAAAAAAAAGAATAAAAAAATAAAAAAAGTGTTCAGTAAGTGATACTTGTCAGGATTTTCAATAAAGCTAGGAGGTTCTTTTTCAACCTGTATAATACAACGCTTTTAATATGTACAGCTATAGAAACAGAATCGCACTTTGACTTTTAAACCAGCTATATTTTGTCTACGGGTTTATCTCAGTCATACGTGCGGAGAGTAAAAGAGATACAATATTAGGAAAATGGTGGCTGCTAGAGAAAGGGAAGTGAAATATTAAATAAGCTTTTGTGCTGTTTTTTTATCAAAAAAGATTAAAAAATATATCAATACTAGCATTCCGCCCGGGACTTCGTTCGTTCCCGTGGGAATTCGGGAAAACTATGCAACCTATGTTACTCAGTGATACTGATAATGTAGCATTTTAATGGTGAAAGAATTTTTCAAATTGGTCTAGTAGTTTCGGAGCCTATTCAATGAAAACAAACAAACAATCAAATCTTTCCTCTTTATAATATTACTGAAGTGTAGATATTTACCTCTGTTAGCCGGATGAACAGACCGCGGTAATAGCAATTACTTTCTTCGTCATAAAACGCACAATATGTGAGTGATGTAATCTCCTCCAGGGTCAGTGTTACCTGGTTATTCTTGTAGTAGGTTGTCATGTCATTCATCAGACTGGAAGTATATTTGGACATAGGAGTATAAGTGGAATAGTTGAATGAAAAGAGCGCACACGTCGGTGTGGCTCAGGCCAGCAGACCCACGGAACTTAAACAATGAATTTAGGTATACATAGTGCCTTCCTGGTGCCTATTGATGCCAAGAAAACCATATCTACTGCCATCATATTTTAAGAAATATAGCCTGACCTGAGCCTGAGCCACACCACTCGTCGTTAAAAAAAAGAAAAAAAAAATACAGCATGTACTAAGTACACGCTTACTAAGTACTTGTCCATCTCTTTCTAACCTAACTTTTTTGTGAGGACCTATTCCTTAGCCTTTTGTTAAATACACATTTTAATCGTTAACGGTTTTACTAACAAAACTGCTTAATACAAGGTAAAAACAACTAAAAACAAAGGAAAAACTGTGTTTGCGCATGTTATAAGCAGCGTTAAAAATACATAATATAAGAAAGACTACGTTGTTTATAATGTTGCTCTTCCTAATTTCCTCCTTTTGACCTATGGAGGTTCTTCTTTTTTCTCTCAGGTCCGTATTACAGAAAGCGACTCAGGCTCTGATCTATACTGAAGTAGCAGTCGTCTTTGTCATTTTGATAGTGAGAGAAAGAGACAATCAATACTTAAATGTAAATTAAGACTTGAGTCGCCTTCAACTAAACTTATTTTTTAATAAATAAAAAAATATATGTTTGCTTACTCATAAGCCTCATTGATATCATCAGTTATGAGCCAGAGAGACGCTCCGTCTACATTCATTATAGTAGCTGGGTACTCATGCTCCATTTCAAGTACCGTCTGAGCCGGCAGGTTTAGAAGAGGCGGTTGCTGAGACGATGACTCTGAAATTAATTTTTGTGGTAAGTAAATAGTATTTTTTTTTAATTAAGAGATATAGTTCATTCAATTACAAGATGTTTAAACAAAAAAAAATTCTATTCTGATAAGCAACACTTAACAGACAAATTACCTTTAATACTAATTTTATTCATCCCTTTAACCAAATCTTTCTCAGTCTTTTCAATATTTTTTTCCACTGTTATGCTTTCTGAAGAGCCTGAAGCGCTAGAGAACACAATCAAGGTCTGTTCCTCTTTTGAGATCTTTCTAGCCTTACTCTTATGCACAAGAGGGCATTTGTTAGGGCAAGCACTTGATGTTGAGGGTGTGGGCTCACTTAGTACATCCATGATGTTGAAAGCAGGCTGCGGTATCAGTATCGACTTAGCCGGCGTATCGTGAACCGGTGTGTAATCTATGCTGCCGGTTGTCTCCTCTGAAAAGTTTTATACCATTAAACAAGCTGATCTTGTATTGTAGGTTTGCAAGCAGTTTGGTTTTGCAAGCTGCGCGACTTTCTAAAGCTGCACACCTGTCATTTTGTATTACAAAAAAATGACGTCATAAATACTAATATTTTCGAAAAGTTGTCGGCAGTCTTGTTGGGGAAGGGGGATCGCTCCGGGCTTTGCCCTACAGGGAGCTATGCTTTGGCGACCATCTTGGATTTGAAGTCTGGTTTCGCAGCTCTATAAGCAGTTTGACTTAGAATACGGCCTCATCTCGCTGGGTGTGCTCGGCGGCCATCTTGAAAAATGGCGAAATCGAAAATCAGACCCAAATCCGCGACTCCAAATCTGTCGGGATACTTTTCGTCTGATTCGGAGCAACTTGACTTTCGCCCGCCATTTTGAATATCTAGAAAAACTTACTTTGCTAGTCTTATCTCTGACACAATTTTTAAAGCTTACGTAAAACTATCACCTTAAGGCTGACGTTCAACAAAGCCGCATCGAGTGCTATATACATATAGCTTAGCTTTTATGTACAGCAGATACCTAACGAGACAGCCGCATAGAGAAAAACCCTCGAACACAGTTTACTTGGCTAAAAAGATGGAAAATATTGACAAGGCAACCCAAGGGTGAAATTGGGAGACAATATACTGAAACATGTGGACACTGTCAAGTATCTGGGAATGCATCTTGTTACATCTTCATACAACAAAAAATAAATGCACTAAAACTTAGTCAGACTGGGTTTTAAAACCTAAATCTAGACTAAGCTTAGACAACAAATTACTAATTTATAATGCCAATCTAAAATCAGTCTAGACTTGATTGGTGGGGTACTGAATAAAAAAAAATGTGAGTTTTCTTTTATAACGAATGGGTTTGCTCTTGACCACAATCTAGCCCAGGGGCGAAGATGTAGCAAGCTCACCCAGAAGATGCCTATTTACTCGAACTTTCAAGAGACTCGGGTTATATGAGCCCGGAAATACAGACGCAGGCAGAGAATTCATTCCTTAGCGGTGCGCAGTATAAAAGATGAACAGAAGCGCTCAGTATGGATTCGAGGAATTTCGACAAGGACAGTCTTGTAAAGGTATCAAAATAGCGTACTTAGAGAAATGTGCGATGCATTACAACCAAGGAGATCGCTACTTTAATGTTCCTACTATATTTGAAGGCTCTGGCAACCCACCAACCTGCACAGGACCAGCGCGGTGGGTTAAGGTCCATTTTCCCCAAATATGGTTAGAAACCCATTACCCCGGCCCAAAGTGCTTGGCGGTTCCAGCTGTCACATTGGCTCTGACGGAGGTCAAGCAGATTCTGGAGCCAGGGGTCCGAAAAATCTCCAGACGAGGAAGATTTACCATCAAACAATGTATTAGAAGAAATTGGGAAAATATCAAAACAGTTTGAAAAGCCATAGTAAGTATTTTGGCAGGTCAAGGTTACAGAGCCATAGAATCCTCAACTTCGACAAAAGTGAATCAAGTTGAAAGAAGAGGCCGAATAGTCAGTGGATTATTGAAACCCAAAAAGGTTTTTATGGTCTATGAAGATACTTCATTAAGACTTCTTGGAAAATTATTAATAGTGATTCCCGTCTCGGTTAAGGCTCGCAACTTTGATTTTAAGCTCAATATTAATAACAAAATCCTAACATCTGATTTAGCTATTGCTGCAGAGTTTGAAAGGTTTTTCACTGACATTCCAGTCTCCACTACTCCCGCTCTCGCTGAATCGTTACTCAAGCAAAATGTAGACGAAACATGATTTGATGAAACATAGTAAAGTAATTCCTCTGTTTAAAGCTGGTAGTACATCTGACCCCATTAACTTTAGACCAATTCTAATACTACCTTAGCAAAATTTTTGAAAAAATTATCCTTAGTCAAATAACCACTCACTTTTATGCTAATAAACTTATGAATATTAATTGATTTAGATTCACACGGGGTCGCTCAACAACCGATGCCGGTGTTGAGCTCATTCGTCACGTTTTTGAGGCCTGGGAGGATTCACATGATGCTCTTGGAGTCTTCTGTGATTTGTCCAAGGCTTTTAACTGTGTTCAATATGAGACTAATCAGAAAATTACATCATTATGGCATAAGAGGAAATGCACTTAGGCTTCTGGAATCTTATTTGTGTAATAGGATCCAGAAGGTTGAGGTTAACGGCACTAGATCATCTGGGTCCACAGTCTGTATGGGCGTCCCGCAGGGTTAAATTTTAGGACCATTCTTGTTTTTCGTGTTAATTTATGATTTGCCTTTTCTTGTTAAAGAGGCCCATGAGATCGTATTATTCGCAGATGACACAATCAAGTTTATTTAAAGTGAAAAGATATGACACTAATTATGACAACGTGAATACTGCGATCTCAAAGGTAGTTGAATGGTTCACTGCAAATAACCTACTCTTGAACGAGAAAAAAACCAAATGTGTTAAATTTATCTTGCCCAATGCAATGTTAAACAGGTTAATACCAATGTACAGGTTAAAAATGAAAAACTGGAAGTTGTAGAATCTACTATATTCTTAGGTATCACTATTGACGCAAAGCTTCAATGGGGTCCTCATATTGATAAGTTAGCGAAAAATCCGTCAATTATTGGACGTTGAAACCGCGAGAACCGTATATTTCAGTTACTTCCACAGCCTAATGTCATATGGCATTTTACTGCGGGGTAATGCTGCCGACATCAATAAGATCTTGTCCTGCAGAAAAGGGCTGTTCGCGCGATTTATCAAATGAGACCTAGAATGTCTCTTAGTAATAGATTTAAGGAAATAGATATTTTGACATTTGCATCCCAGTATATATATTTAGTAGTCTTTTATAAGTAAAGAAAAATGAACATTTGTTCAAGAAAAATTGTGATAGGCACAATGTAAGCACTAGAAGCAAACATAACTTGGATATACTAGACAGCAATCTCTACAAAAGTAACAAACTCTTTTATGGGTCAATGTATACGCTTCTACAATAAGATTCCCATGTGTATTCGAAACCTACCTTTAGAAAAATTTAAGACAATAATTAAACAAAGACTTTGTAAAAAGGGCTATTATAGAATTTCTGATTATCTGTTATACAAGCAACCATGGGAATAAATTGCTCAGCTCCAGAGTTATTCAGATATAAAGTCAATTAAAATTAGAAGTAAAATTTATGATTGACTTAAAAAGAGCGATCCTCGGAGTTTCTCGCCTATTCTTCTCCTGAGGAAGACTGCACCTTTGCTAATAGGCGCAAAGTCTAAAATGCTAATGTAATTCACTATTTTGCTAAATGATTTATATTGATTTTGCCAATGTATTTTTATGACGTTTTCAAGTAGCACTTTGAATGTTCTATGAAATAAATATTTTTGACTTTGACTTGGTTACGGTCTTTGGACTCATCTTGTGGTTTTCTTGCACTGAACCCATACACAATTCAACAAACTGCAGCTAACTGAAATTAGTTTTAAGACCAAATATAATAATTGTAATTTAGTATTTTTGTGCATTTAAAAGCAGTCGAGTATTCTTGTAGAATTATATGTGTCATGATGAAGGTGGCTGTGAATTACCAAGTTTTCTGACATTCAGATTGAAGTCGGTGATCAGATAGGTGTACTCATCCAGGGTCCTCATGCAGTTTAAGAAACGCTCCTTCAGCTCTATCGGATCACAATTAAGATGGTTCACAAAGTCTTGAGCCTAGAAATTAATATAATGTTTAATTCTCTTATAATCTTACATTTCAACAAGACTTCATGGTTAGTATTTGGTGGGCTGCTTTATAAAATGATTTTAGGTAAATGTGAAACCCCTTAAAATCACCTCAACTTAATAAATGCTTTCTTTTGCCATAATATAAATGTGATATGTATTCGTTTTCCTTCACTTGGAAATGGAACTTGATGTGATTATCCAAGTACCTATCCATCCATGACTTTGCATCTAAAAGTATACCTATTCTCAAACTATCCCTGTGTTAAAAAGAAAATAATAAGTTGGACAAAGTAATCCTCGTTTTTGTAATTTTACCCACATCAAAAAAAAGGACTGCAACTACAACAGATTAAAAAAAGATGTTGTGCTGCACATTACCCTCATTTGATCTTGTCTCTTTCAGACTGAGAATACTGAGATCCCAGGGCCGCCAGACCTTACTTATTTTCTCAGTAACCAAAAGTGTGGGAAAGAGTAGTGCTAATATGTACTATTAACATATGAATACCTGCTAGTCTGGGCCGACGGTCAATTTTCAGCTACCAGTTTCTGAAGGTACTTCCAAAAATTACTCATTTGTCTTGAAGTTTGGGTGCTATAAAAAGTATTGTTATAGTTCCCTGAAGATCATATAAAAAAATCACAGCTCAGATTGTAGGTACAAGCGCAAATTTTACTTGCGGGCTGTAAAGCGTCTCTGGCAGAAATTACAGCTGACGGAGAGTGTCTGGCGGTGTTGATCATTAATTTTTAATATTTAATTAATTATATTCTATAAGATGTCAGCACCCAGACTTCAAGACAAGTAAGTAATTTTTGGAACTATCTTCAGAACCTGGTAGCTGAAAATTGGCCATCGGCCCAACTTAGCAGGTATTCATATGTTAATAGTACATATTAGCACTACTCTTTCCCACACTTTTGGTTACTGAGAAAATAAAGGTCTGGCGGCCCTGGGATCTCAGTATTCTCAGTCTGAAAGAGACAAGATCAAATGAGGGTAATGTGCAGCACAACATCTTTTTTTTAATCTGTTGTAGTTGCAGTCCTTATTTTTGTGGGTAAAATTACAAAAACGAGGATTACTTTGTCCAACTTATTTTTTTTCACTTTTTACAGTTGGGGTGCGATTTAGGATTCTATTTGTGGAGCTGTTAGAGAAGTATGACGAAATGGTACAGTAAAATGCATAAAAAAAGATGCCTACCTTCTCTTTCAGTTTTATTATGTCCTCCATTGCCTGGTCACATTTTGTGGCGAAGCTGTTGATTCTTGCTTCCATCTCGTTTCGTCGATGAAGGGCCAGCGTGGCAAGATCTATGAAACTCCTGAACAAGCAACTTTTCTGTTACAAACGAAAAGTACAAAAATGTTTTGCAAAAATTAGAAAGTCAAACTTACATTTTGAACAGGCGTTCTTAGCAGAACAAGTGGAAGAAATATCTGTGATTTACATTAATTCAATTCTGAGTGCTTTAAATACAAATTCAACATGAATTTACGTTTAAATTTTAAGTTTTTAACTAAAAACAGAACAATTTTTCGCGTGACCTTGACTGTCTGGACTGTCAAGTGAAATTTTTTTTTGTTCATTTTTTTTTTTTTTTTTTTTTTTTGTTAAATTTATCCCTTTCGGGAAAGGCAAAGGAAACTATGTCCATACAGCCATGTCTTCAGTGAAAAATCTTCTTTCTTCAACTTAACCTAAGCCCTAAGCTCCTCATGTTCTGCGTAAAACCGGATAGCGTCTGTTTTACGAAAACTGGCGGCGAGAAGCACAACCGCGAGGATCTTTGTCGGTACCAAACGGAGCAGAAACACTGTTATCACTTGAATTTTTCATCACTACACGAATTTTAGTCAATTTACTGCATAATACACTATCACTATTACACATTTAACAACTTTTTCACGCCGAAAACGAAAATTCAATTGACAAAGCAACCGCTCACGCCGAGTTCCCGCCAAAAAGTTCATTTTTTTTGTTAAAATTCCTTTCGGGAAAGGCAAAGGAAACTATGTCCATACAGCCATGTCTTCAGTGAAAAATCTTCTTTCTTCAACTTAACCTAAGCCCTAAGCTCCTCATGTTCTGCGTGAAACCGGATAGCGTCTGTTTTACGAAAACTGGCGGCGAGAAGCACAACCGCGAGGATCTTTGTCGGAACCAAACGGAGCAGAAACACTGTTATCACTTGAATTTTTCATCACTACACGAATTTTAGTCAATTTACTGCATAATACACTATCATTATTACACATTAAACAACTTTTTCACGCAGAAAACGAAAAATTCAATTGACGAAGCAACCCCGCCAAACATGAGAAGCTTAGGGCTTAGGTTAAGTTGAAGAAAGAAGATTTTTCACTGAAGACATGGCTGTATGGACATAGTTTCCTTTGCCTTTCCCGAAAGGGATAAATTTAACAAAAAAACACAGACTTATTATAGAAGTCTGTGAAAAAAAATCATATTTTTGCAAGTGCTGCCATCTATTGAGATCGTAGTAGTGTTACATATGACAAAAGTATTGCTTCTCGACACTAGATGACGTACTCCTAATATTATTTTTATTTGCCACTAGAGGACACTAGCAGCTATGTTTTGAAAGTGGTTATACGTATGTTTTTTCAATACAATTTGGAAAATTCATCAGAAATTTCCATGAAGTTGAAGCGGAAAGCTGCTAAAAAGCCTCGAAGCATCATATCCATTAGATCTGGTTGCGAGCTTGCGAGTTAGGTACGCACTCAGTTTCAATTAAAAAAGGCCAAGCTGAACAAGAGGCACATAATAAATTCAGGACACTCGTTCTCGGGCCATACTAATTGGATTCAGAGGTCCGAGTACCTAACCGATTAGGGGAAAAGAGACAGAGTAGGTATGGAGTGTTACCGGTTGGGTGTCCGAAAATATCTGGCGCTTATGTAACTATCTATTTATATTTTAGTACCTACTAACATGGTCTTTGTTCTAACTAAGTATTGACTCTCCGTATTTATAAGTTACTCTATGGTATTGGATTAGTTATGGGGCTACCAACGATCATGTATCTGTTTCAGTTGAAGATGTTGATTGTACATTACTGCATTTGGGTTACAGTTTCAGTTAATATCATATCACATCAGTGCAGAAGCAATGTGTGATAAGTTTGATGTCAATTATAATAAATCGTGATCGACTTCGTGATCGACAAATTTCTCTATTTGCATCAGGTCGAAAGGTTGTTATAAGTAGTTGTAGGTAACTAAGTATGTAATATACTTATGCGGTGATAGCCCAGTTGGTAGTGAGCCAGACTTCTAACCGGGATGTTGCGGGTTAAAATCCTGATCGGGCCAGTACAACTAAATTTGTCTTTTCGGATTGGTGCACGGATTTCTTATTAATTATCACTTGCTCAGTGGTGAAGGAAAACATCGAGATGAAAATTCGTTTTCACAAAACGAGCAGTCAACCATCCCGCATTGGGCTAGTGTGGTGGACTATGGCCTTAATCCCCTTCGTGTTTTGAAGGGAGGTCCGTGCCCTTGGTGGGTACAAATATGGGCTGGTATGAAGATATACTTCTTACAACAGTTAACAAATCGAGGCTCCACAAATAGAATCCTAAGTACCTACACTAATTAGCCATCAGTGCAGCGGCGTCAAGAAGCCTACGATCAGTTGATGCTCAGTCAGCCCCACAAGGGAATATGAGAGTTGAGGTGTTGATTATTTATTTTGTCTTGCTGATAGTAAAGGGGTAAGCAGATCCTGATTTTTAAACAAAATAAAAAGGTCAAAATAACGATTTGAAGTCGGCAAACTCAAACGAACTCTGTGCGCTAAGACCACACACTTCACCATTTTATTTTCTACTTCTGTGTCCCTATTTAAGAAGCCCTACTCCCAGCTGTCGTGGTAGAGTGGGTAGTTAGCTCATAAACTGCGCTAATATCTCAATTTGACACGGCCGTGGCCGAGCACTCAGAATCGCCTACCGCCTTTTGAGTTATAAGGTAATTCTTACGTTTCAAGCCTGTATTTATACTTAATGTGGAGTAAGTACCTGACTGCAATTTTTTATTCTAGGGCTTGAGTTTAGACCAATACAAGGTAAGTGGAGTTTCAATAGTGTATAGCGGTGGATTACTTCGGGAGTAGGACTCCCACAGAGGCTTCTTGCTACTTTATATATATATATATATATATATATATATATATATATATATATATATATAAAACAAAACTGTTAAATAAATGTTTATGATAAGTTAGTTTCATTTCCTTATTAGGGCATTGTGTCAATTGTAAACAGCACAAATATGCTAATTTAATGTTTTTATTATTAAATATGTATCTATCTATATCACAATCGTACGTAATCTTTATACCGTGCCACACAATTATCGGTTTGGGGATACCCCTGTAAGGATAACATCGTTTGTACGTCTGGTTAATTAAAACATAGAATGAAATGCTCCGTTTTGACTTAAAAGGACAAATAAACAAACGAAACAGTTTCACGTTTTACAATATTGGTACCGAAGAATTAATTATTTGTCATTCAATGAGTTCCCTTGGATCCTTGCTACGTGCGATTTATTAATTAAACGAATTCTAAAGGTACGAACTCTATTTTATTTATTAGCAACACATAAAAAACAAATTATAGTGAATAGTGAAAATAAAATAAACGCTACACACTCAAAGGCCCACACTAAGGTTTTCCCTTGTGTCGTGGGTCCCTCGGAACACACATAAAGACAGACACAAACACCCATGACCCGAGCACAAACATCTGCTTTTTACACAAATATTTGTCCCGACTAGGAATCGAACCCAGGGCCCGTTGATCAAGAGGCAGCGCTACTACCACTCGACCATACCGGCCGTCCATTCTATGTTATGTTGAAAAAAGAATAATAATAGATTAGATTAGATCATTTATTCCAACATTATCAATTTCATAAATTACAATGGATGTCAAAAATGTCAGAGAATAATGTTTTCGTCAAATATAAAAAATATGAATATAAAAATAAAATTATTAAGTAGAATAAGAATGTCAAGCAAATAAAATAATAATATTAGTACAATAGAGACAAAGTGAGATGGTTTCCGCTGTTAGATACGTAATTAAAGTATTGAACATCATGGAGCCTAGTTCTACCTAATTGTGATAACTCCACTCCACAGGCGTCAAATGCCCTTAATGTGCTTCGTTTGCATTGGTTTAGAAGGTTAGTTTCCCACTGATTTGACCACTAGACAAGCAGGCTCCCCCTTATCTTTCCAATTCTTAAGGTCTTGTGATATCTGTGTGGTGATCGGTTGAGAATAACACCACCCAATCTCTTTCCGTGGGTGTCGTAAGAGGCGACTAAGGAAACACAAATGAGACCTGCCTCCATCAATCCTTCCCAGGCAACGACACTTCTTTTTTTTCTGAATCTGAGGTGTCGTCCTATGGTCTGATGCGGTGTGGTAGGCTCTGTAAAGGGCCGTCTGGTTCACGACCACCCTCCTACTGAAGTCCGACGCCAAACAGCTTGCTGTGTTCCGTCGGTGCGTGGGAGTACCAGTGCCTTTATAGGCATTTTCTGGGTTAACTCGCTCCATCCTCGACCTCATCTTTGACCTTATGGTCAAGATTAAGGTCAAGATTTAACCCATCTTATAATATTAAAAAAATCTGAATAGTTGCGTCTCGTTCCTAACCGCCTTCATCATAAGCGTGTTTTCTTCTCTAGTTCGGATTTCGGATGAATTCAAAAATACCCGCTTTCTATCTGCCATCCTGAAGGTGACGCATTCAGTCTTGAACCTTAGTCCGGTTCGGACGTCTCCTATATTGCTACAGTTTATAATGTAACCCTAAATAACGTAACTACAATTTGATAAAAAACAATGATCTCCTTCAGTGCTTTTTCTTATCTAGAACCCTCCCTGAACAGGCTCATGAGTGCTCTGCCGCATCGCAAGCGCCGCACATGTACAAACATCGTGATCGTGACGCCATCTTTCTGGTTTTCCATGTTTTGTGGATCCCTTGGAAAATTGTACAAGGAGAGATTCTGATGGGTGAGCCTAGAACAAAATAATGTACCCACCACTCTGGTACAGCCACATGCTGGGTAACTGTAAACTGAACAACTTTCTGCATATGAACTATTGAAAATGTGAAAAAAAAAACACTTCTCCATACAACTTTTGCAAACAGCTGATTGACTAAATACGAACGAAACACAGAAATATGATATGAAAGATCGAATCTTTTTTTAGAATTTATTATTTTCTTTGGGAAAGTTATACAGTTTTATAAGGAGGATCAACTCCTAGTGCCATAAATAGGGCGGTGCCACCGCCACCGGTGCCCAGGCACAGGGCGTGGACTCGGGGGGCGCAAGAATGGCCAGACCAGGACTATTATTTTTTTTAGTTTGCTCCTGATTAAGTTCCCGCTGCGCCCCTAGTGCTCGATTCCAACAGATACGTACCTAGATGCCTGTATCATCAAAAACGTCTATTAAATCAGACAAAACATCGCGCTCATTTTTTAAATCCAAAAATTTAATCTTAAGCATCAGGGTGGGCAACGCATTTGCACAAGTGAATTTGCGTTTGAGTTTTAGTGAATGAGGCACAGTGGGTGGTATAATAGGCGAAGGGTCCACTTAACATCAGATAGCTCGTCTGCTTGTTTGCCCACATCAGTTCTTTAAAAAATTGTTTTTTCTTCCAAAATATTAGATAATTGGTCCACCAATACCGAGTTCCTTGTGCTTTATTTTATCACCCTGAATGAAATAAAGTAGGCCTATAGATAGTATTGCTCTAGGGTACCTTAATATAAAAAAAAACAAGGGCGCAGTTATGAAGCTTGTACAGGGCGCAGAAAAGGCTATTTACGGCACTGCTCCTAAAGTTTCGTTAACTAATTCAAATTCACCCAATAGGATACACTATATATATGTACAGTTCTTTCTGCTTTTGAACTAAAAAGTAACTTTGTAAATCTTCAATGTAAACGGGTCTCCGTCGGCGCGGACCCTATAATTATTATTACCATTGAGTTGTTTCGCGGGTAGTAATTAAAACATAGTTAGAGCCCGAGCGACGCCTCTGAATTAATGCTCTAATAGAAATGTTGCGCGTGATTGCCCCGTGCACCAACTAGTTTTTATAAACAGATTAATGTAAGATTATTTAGTGATTAACTGGTGAGGTGCGAGGCTGCTAACATCTTTTTTCGCCTGGGATTTTTATCGTAAAATTGTGAGAAAAATTATGTTAGTATTTTTATCAGATTTCTTGTACTTTTATTAATTCGTATATCAACTGAACGTAGACCACTAATTACCGTATGATAAACAGATGCTATATATTTTGTTTATGCGACGTTTCTTTCAATACAAAATATAACATAATTCATATTTTTTATTTTCCCTAGTTTCGAATAAAAATATGTAGGTAGGGAGGGTATTTATAAGAGTATAAGGACTTATATTGTTACTAGTAAGAATAAATAGACTTTCATCCTTTTACATATTCACTTGCTTTTAATTTTACGAATAACTACGAGAAGGGAATCTCAGTGGGCGGGGCGCTAGTTTTATAAGGCTTTATTAACATGTCACTTCGAGCGGGATGAAGCTATACATACGACGTAAGTGTAAGAAAGAAAAATATCTTTGTATCAGTCGCTTTGCGCCGGCGCCGCGATGCTTTGTTTGGTCATCAGTTTATTATTCACTCATTTTGAATAGTAGTTTAAAAGATAAAGCTTCATTTTTACTGAAGCTGCCATGACTATATAAAACCAGTTTTGACGACTTTTTTAACGTAATCTATTTAATTTTCGTTAAGAGGGGCCACCAAGGGCCCACTTTCTTCAGTTTCCGATGTTCCGATATGTACAGATAGCCAGCAGAATCATTCTTAAGATAAAAGCACAGAGTGCATGTATGAGGTAATTTTGATATGCTAATCTTTATCCTACATATGAAAAAGGCCAAGGGATCAGCTCATTCTGAATTCTTTTTTCTCTGAGCACATCAGCGTATCTATAGTTAATGACTTATACAATTATTCATAATATTAATTAATTATTACATGTGTCCAACTTGAAAATACAGACGAAAATACTAATACGAGATCGGGTAGGTAAAGGTAAGCACTTATAATGAAAAAGGAAAAACTAGTTTTGTTAAGTTTTGTGTCCTTAGTTAGCCGTCTAAGTTCGCAAGTAACAGATTAATGCTAACAAAACACAAAGTAAAATGTTAATAAATTCAATTGTTTTTCAGTGAATTTACTACGAGGCTTGTTTCAGTCTCGTAGTAACGCTGCCTCCGTTCATAGGTTCAATTTCCAGTTAGGGCGAACAATTGTGTAAGAAACACTCATTTCCGGGTCGAGTGTTTGTGTCTTTACCTCTATGTCTCAAAGCACTCACTAATTGCAAAAGTGAAACATTGGAGTGTACGTCTTTAAGAAAAAATAACCCACAGCGCTAGTCTCTTTGAAATAAGCACATGTAACATTTTCCATTGAAGCCTGCTACAATCAGTGGTGTTTAATTTATGAATGGTAAAACGCGTCGATGAGCCTCATTGTGCCGCGACAGAGGGCGACAAATCGCGCATCATTACGTCTGTGTCGGTGACAGGCGCTCCGGATTAATATGGGAACATCTCTGTCGATTGACGAAAGAATTAGTTGGAGACACCATGCTTTTGACGTTCCTGAGACTAGCAGCTCGAGCGCGATGGTGACAAACTCGCGCGGCGCGCCACTCGGCTGACGCTGAAACTTCACTTTGAATGCGCAAGGGCCGCTCAAAGGCTCGCTCGCACTCTGGCGTTGTCAATGTTGACATTTTGACATAGGACGCATTACGCACGCTCTCACTATCATACTCGAGCTGTAAGTAAAGTTAAAATGTTGATAATATATTAAGTCAAGTCATTCCAGTGGAGCGACTGCCATCTGACCTAATTGACTCTGCTAACAGGGGAACCAGACCGGAATGGATCATGGTTACACATTCAGTCTCTTGAATGTGTGTAGGTTTCCTCAATTATTTTCCTTCACCGGAAGAGTATCGGTTAGAGTGCTTATCTACAAAACTCGGAAACAAATCATTGGTACATGTTGGCATTGGGGATCGAACTCGGACCTCTCATTTAAGAGTCCGGCCCGCTAGCCGTTAGACCACCGACCACTCGATAGCTAACGATCAAAATATTTGTTACATTGTGTGATAGAGAAAGACGACTGATGACTTTGATGCATCGCGCATGTTTATGTAAAACACACGACTGGCTACGACACAGCCTTTCCCCGATTTTTTTTGTATCCCGCTTTCTCTAAATCCTATGGTTACCACAGTAGTGGATCGTGATGCCGACCGGCCGAACAGACGAGTGTTCTCACGCACAACTTACACAAACAACTTTAATTCAACTTTAATGACCTGTTCGCGTGAAAGAACCAAATTGATTTGACGGCTCCGTGTTGTGACTCTCTTTATCTCCTCACTCGTAACTGATAATGAGGTATCACTCATTCAGGATGTCGCCGCTGCTCGTACACTTTTAGGGTAGGCAGAGTAATATGTGACAGACTCACTTGACGAGAAAACGCCTTTACTGAACAAGTTCATATTTTTTTATTGTTAGATGAAAATTCGATGAACAAAACCTGAAAACGATTAAATGTACATTTCGTCATATAACTGTCGCCGGAAAATAATAAGAATCGTAAGTTGATCAATTTTCGAGGTAGTTAATCAATTAGCGGAAAATCATACACGGCAGTTGAAGTGTATTATTTAACGCAATAAATTTTAGCTGATTGATCAACTTACGCTGCCTGATGGCTGTAAGTTTATCAACTAACGATTTTGCCACACCTCAAATCACACACGAATGGACCAATCGCTGCTCAGTGTACATTTTTAAGTTTAACTGACATCCGTAATATAATACACTGTTCTCTGAATGGTTGATGCGAAAACCGCTTAACGCAACCACAGTCGAGTCGTTTCTGGCACTTCGCCGGCCGCTGCCGCGGCACGCACGCTACGCTTGCTCGGCTCGTGCGTTGGGGGTCGCAGTTCTAACCTTGGGTTCGGCTACTAACAAACCTACTTGTCGCAGTTCCAAGTGAGACATTCAACTAATCAGGGTACAGCTCGCATTTTCAACCAATCAGCGTACCTCTCGTGTTCGTCGGATCATTTTACCGCGAGTCGCCGCAAATTGATCAATTACCGGAAATGTATACGTTAAATGATTCATTTCAAGTGCCGTGTATTATTTTCTGCTAGTTGATAAACTACCTCGAAAGTTGATCAACTTACGGTTCTTATTATTTTCCGGTGACATAACCATAACCATCATATTTTCAAGTAAATATTTGTGAGGAGTTGGATTATCAGAAAAAAAATAAAAAACAACGGGTTGCACTCCGGGAGTGCCGGCAGAAGTGAAAACTTAAACATTAACGTTGTGCATTAATATGAAAATAAAACAAAATACGCACAAAAAGAGTCCGTCATTCTCTCAGGATTCGAACCCTCGACCTGTTGCTTACAAATCTGGCAAATTTTCCACTCGACCAAACTGTCTACTTTCAATTCGATTCAGCTGCCGCGTGTATCTCAGTCGGGCGCAAATCTTTCATTCTTAAATGTAGAATTATTTACTTATTTATTTAAAAAGAAACTCTCTTTATGTCTTAACCGTAATATCTGCATACAAAAAAGCTTACGGAGCACGTCTCAATTAGGTTAAACGTTAGGACGTCCATATTGGTATTAAGTAAAAATCATCATTAGTCTCAAATGACTCAATCGGGTGAGAGCAGGTGGGTGCGCTCGCGCAGGGCGTTATGTGATTAAATACGCATTAGGAGCTTGGAAATCAGGGCCATTATTGCACTATTTTTAAAAGTATTTAAACAAATTATAAAACTGCCTGCGACTTCGCCCGCATATAAAAAGCCGATTTTCCTTAGGGATGGTGTGACTTTCTATTGGTATTTTTATTTTTCTATTGGCCTTAAAAAAATCGTTTCATCGTAAAAAAAAAAACAATGTAAAGGGATTGGAAGATTTCGTACCTTCAGTAGAGAAATTGATTTTGTGTCAAAATGGGGGCCATCGATAAAATCTTATATCGATAGTTCACAACAATATAAACCCACAATGTAGATTGATTATCCCGTGATGAATTTTCCAAATGAATTTTCATGGTTCTTTTTTTTTCTGCTGTACAATTGATAAGTAAAGTGTAGGTACCTGTTTGAATAAATCCTAATCATTTAATCTAGGCCACGATGGTGCCCCCGCGAAATCAAATAAAATACAGGGCTTTAGGTATTTCTCTTTTAACCTCTCGGGTGGTTAACTATTCCATGAAATTGAACAACTTTCCCAAGGAACATAGGTCGAAAATCGAAAAAAAAGTTTGAGTTCCCATACAAACTTCATCAGCGTATAGCGCATTTTGTATGGGAGATCAAAAATTTTTTTTCGTATTTCGACCTATGTTCCTTGGGGAAGGTGTTCAGTTTCATGGACTGATTAACCACCTGAGAGGTTGAAAGAGAGATACCTAAAGCCCTGTATACAGTGATTTTAAATGAGTAAAAATTAAGGATGTAAGTCAGCCAACTAAACTGAACAACTTTGCCAAAGGAACGTAAGTCGAAATACGAAAACAAATTAAGCCTCTCCATACAATTTGATCGATCAGCTGATCGCTTTTTTATAAGAAGTCCTTTTATGAGATGGGTTAACTCTTGACCCCAATCTTGACCAAGGTCATAGATGAGATTGACGATGGAGCGAGTTAACCCAGAAAATGCCAATTAAGGCGCTGGTACCGGACTTCGGTAGGAGGGTGGTCGCGAATCAGACGCCCTTTACAGAGCCTACCACACCGCATGAGACCTTAGGACGCCACCTCAGATTCAAAACAAACTGAGGTGTCGTTGCCTAAGATGGATTATTAGGAGGCAGATCTCATTTGTATTTCCTTAGTCGCCTCTTACGACACCCACGGAAAGAGATGGGGTGGTGTTATTCTCAACCGACTTCGCCCGCATATAAAAAGCCGATTTTCTTTAGGGATGGTGTGGCTTTCTATTGGTATTTTTATTTTTCTATTGTCCGTAAAAAATCGTTTCAGCAAAGATATAACCTAAACAAATCACCGCCGTAAATGCATACTTGCATAACATACTAAAAAAAAACAATGTAAAGGGGTTGGAAGATTTCGTACCTTCAGTAGAGAAATTGATTTTGTGTCGAAGTGGGGGGCCATCGATAAAATCTTACTATATCGATAGTTCACAACAATATAAACCGACAATGTAGATTGATTATCCCGATCCCGTGATGAATTTTTCAAATGAATTTTCGTGGTTCTTTTTTTTTCTGCTGTACAATTGATAAGTAAAATGTAGGTACCTGTTTGAATAAATCCTAATCATTTAATCTAGGCCACGGTGGTGCCCCCGCGAAGTCAAGTAAAATACAGGGCTTTAGATATTTCTCTTTCAACCTCTCGGGTGGTTAACTAGTCCATGCAATTGAACAACTTTCCCAAGGAACATAGGTCGAAAAACGAAAAAAATATTTTGAGTTCCCATACAAAATTCATCAGCATATAGCGCATTTTGTATGGGAGATCAAATTTTTTTCGTATTTTGACCTATGTTCCTTGAGGAAGGTGTTCAGTTTCATGGACTGATTAACCACTTGAGTGGTTGAAAGAGAGATAGCTAAAGCGCTGTATACAGTGATTTTAAATGAACAAAAATTAAGGATGTAAATCAGCCAATTAAACTGAACAACTTTGCCAAAGGAACGTAAGTCGAAATACGAAAACAAATTAAGCCTCTCCATACAATTTGAACGATCAGCTGATCGCTTTTTTATAAGAAGTCCCTTTTTTATGTGTCCAAAGTAACCTTTGAACATGCGCACGCTGCAGTTCCAAAATGAGGACTTTGATTTGCAACGCTGCGATCTCATCAACACTGACGCGCGGAGAAAAGGAAAACGTCGCAGTTTACCCTCCCACCACCACATTTAACTATAAGAAAATATTGTATAAATAGCATAAGTTTTTGTAAATATATGAATTATCAACTGGCAGTCCTGCACCCCGAAGTACCCAGAACCCTCTGGAAGAGCTGCCATTGAAGTTCCCATTACCCAGTGGATGAGCCGTAGTTCCTTGATGCTTCCAGAATCCTCTCACTGTGGCCAAGACACCCTTAGCCGTCAGTAGATCGGTCTTGTGAGCCTGCTTGACCGGCAGTGAGAAAACCATTCCCTGCGTACATTGCACGAAGTGCGCACCCCCTTTCCTTCCCCCCTTCCGCCTGTTACCTGTTACCGGTAACAGACATCCCTTTTTACTCACTACATTCACATACAGCGTTAGGTAGGGATTAGGGACCCCTGAGGTCTTAGGATTGCACCCACACCGTTAGGGAGTTAGGTGTTAGGGTCCTAGGGATCAGAGTAGCTCTCTCTACTTAACGTTTTGTTGTGTGCAGTTGGCAGTTATTACAACCTTACAGTACCTCACCACATTCTACCCCGTTAAATATCCTCGCGATACACTTAACAGGAACACGTTGTAATAGCCGACAACTGTACATTATGAGATGGGTTAACTCTTGACCCCAATCTTGACCAAGGTCATAGATGAGATTGACGATGGACACCGCATGAGACCATAGGACGCCACCTCAGATTCAAAACAAACTGACGTTTCGTTGCCTAAGATGGATTATTAGGAGGCAGGTCTCATTTGTGTTTCCTTAGTCGCCTCTTACGACACCCACGGAAAGAAATGGGGACACTACACGGCGGAACACTTTTGTGAATTTTATATGTATTGGTTCCATGGGGAAAGTTGTTCTGTTTCATAGGGACAGATACCCCTTAAGGCTCGCTAACTAATTCAAAGTTTTAAGTAAAGATACGGGACTGATCCACATGTACCCCGCGATATGCAAAAAAAACTATTTTAGAATATAAATATAATTGTGCAAGTAAAAACTCAAAAAACGTACAAAAGTACGCAAAAAAAAAATTAAAGAATACAAAAATAAAAAATATGTATAAAGAAGTGTACAATAGTACAAAAAAAAAGATATAAAAAGTATAAAAATCATCAAAAACCATAAAAAAAATGAAAAAAGTGTCGTGTTGAAAAAAATTCACAAATTAAGAACATTATTTTGGGCTTATTGAGCATATGCCTTGTATTCATATCTGCACTTGAAAATAAGTTTGAAACTGTAGGGTCGGTAACGTCACTTATTCCTAAGTATGTATCGGCATAGCATATCTTCGTAAACTTATTTTATAACTAAAACACTAGTCAGTTATTTTGCCAACACGTGTTTACAAGCGAAAAAAATTATCAATAATAGTACCTACTCTTATTTAGTACTATTTCTTTTTTTTTCCTATTAGGCTTACATTTAAATGTGGAAGTTCATACCACTGACATGGCTCGTTCAAACCACCGCATGCTCAGACTTACAAAGTCTGACCATCACCTCAGCTCAAATGCTGTTTCTTATAAAGGGAATAACAAAATCAAACTAAAACTTCCAATACCTCCAATCGAAAAATAACTCTAAATGAAAGTTTAGTCGCAGATTTCAGATGTAATTTATAGGTTTTCTAGCCAGAGGTATAGCCAGAAACTTAAGTCCGTGGGGGACACACTTTGTTTATTTTGCTTGTAATTACTTCTACAACAGGTGTAGGTATTTTTTTGGACAGTCATAAATAAGTGGAGAACTTGCAGTTGTAGTAGTGTAATCCAATTCGTTCATTTTCGGTAAATTTTCTGACTATCTCTATTGAGCACTAGCGGGAAATGTGTTTGAAGTGCTCAATGTGCTCATACTGTTTATTTTGCTTGCAATTGTTTCTACAACATTACGTCTAAAAACAGGCTCAGGTGGTGCTTCAGGATAGTCAAGATTAAATGGAAGTTCTCCAGTTGTAGTAGTTGTAGTAATGTTAAAATCGCTTAACATTTTCGGTAAATTGCCAGTTAAGTATAATATCAGTAGCATGATGGAAACAATGACAAGTAGACAAGTAGAGCTGCACGGAGAGAGTATGCTGCATCTAGATGCACAGGTGGTAAAACAAGCTATTCTTGAAGTTATCATGAATATAAGGCATTTGGTTATAAGCGAGATTATTTGTAGTAACGTGGAGATAAAATTGTATGTGTGGTGGAGTAGCATTTTCATAAAGTTTTCTATACAGTGAAGCATCGCCAACACAATCTGGAAAGTGCACGCCACTAAGTGGAATAAAAATGCGATTGAGTAGCACATATCTACAGAGGCCTGAAAAAATAAAGTCGGTATACGGGCGAAAGTTTTACGTGACAACGACTTTTCAATGCGCCTAATTCTCTAGTGCTGCGCGCGCGGCAGACCGATCATAGTTGAGTGGGAGAGAGACGCAAGGCATTCGGCGGGCCTCTCTCTCGTTCGGTGACTCATCGTAACGTTACCGAGCGTTACACTTTTTCATAAGTGACTCCCAGCCGCAACCTAATTTAAGACGTTGTCACGTCAAAAAAATTAAATAGGGTGCTGAATAATTAGTTAGCGGAAATTAAGAATGTGAATCAGGCCACTAAACAGACAGGACCAAAACAATGTTTCGCTTCATTGTTTGCATTAGTAAAACTCTTTAAGAGGAATTGTAAAACATGTAAAAACATTTTCCCATTAACTTGTAGGTCTTTCGATTAATATTTATATTGGGTGACTTTAAATTAGCTAGCGGAACTTTAGGGGCTGATTCTCTCATGAAACTAAATAAATTTTATGGAACCTATGAAGAAATTTGAAAATAAAAGGAATTTCCCCTCTCCTTTAAAGTTGTGCTGTTTCATAGGGAGAATCACCCCTAAAGGTATGCTAATTAATTTATAGTTTTAAGCTTAGGCTACTTAGGCTAGGGACAGGGTAACTTGTCAATTTTAAGTTTTTTTAATTTATTTATTAACGAGTGACCCGATTTAACTTTTTATCACTATACCTACTCGTTTAAAGTTTTGGTTTATGATAATAAAGCAATGCCTTCATTTGTTTAAGACAACGTTTTCCGACGTTATAAGTGGTACGGTAGCAAACCTAGGTATAAGTTAAAGGTACATACAAATAAAAAAAAAACTATTTTAGAGTAAAAAATATAATTGTGCTAGTAAAAACACACAAACCGTACAAAAGTACGCAAAAAATAAAAATAAAAGAATACAAAAATAAAAAATATAAAAAGTGTACAATAGTACAAAATAAAAAGATATAAAAAGTGTAAAAACATAAAAAACATATAAAATATAAAAACGTATCGTGTAGACAAAACTGCACAAATTAAGATCGCTCTGGAATTACAAATTAAAACATTATTTTGGGCTTATTGAGCATATGCCTTGTATTCATATCTGCACTTGAAAATAAGTTAAAAACTAGGGTCGGTAACGTCACTTATTCCTATTAAGTATACATCTGCATAGCAAATCTTTGTTAAATTATTTTAAAACTAAAACACTGGTTAGTTATTTTTCCAATACGTTAAAAGATTATCATTTGTTTACAAGTTAGAAAAAGTATGAATAATAGTACTCTTATTTTATTTAGTACTATTTTTTATTATTTGCACTCCTATTACGCTTACATTTAAATGTGGACGTTCATGGCTCGTTCTAACCACCGCATGCTCAGACTTGCTAAGTCTAACATCACATAATATCAGTGTATCTCTACAAAAGCTGTTTCTTATAGACACAATAACAAAATCAAACTAAAACTCCCAATATAATTCTCAAATGAAAGTTTTCAAATTTTAGTTGCAGATTTCAGATAAAAGTTTTCTAGCTATCTCTATTGAGCACTAGCGGGAAATGTGTTCGAAGTGCTCAATGTGCTCATACTGTTTATTTTGCTTGCAATTGTTTCTACAACATTACGTCTAAAGACAGGCTCAGGTGGTGCTTCAGGATAGTTAAGATTAAATGGAAGTTCTCCAGTTGTAGTAGTTGTAGTAATGTTAAAATCGCTTAACATTTTCGGTAAATTGCCAGTTAAGTATAATATCAGTAGCATGATGGAAACAACGACAAGTAGACAAGTAGAGCTGCACGGAGAGAGTATGCTGCATCTAGATGCACAGGTGGTAAAACAAGCTATTCTTGAAGTTATCATGAATATAAGGCATATGGGTATAAGCGAGAGTATTTGTAGTAACGTGGAGATAAAATTGTATGTGTGGTAGAGTAGCATTCTCATAAAGTTTTCTATACAGTGAAGCATCGCCAACACAATCCTTGTTAAGATCTGGAAAGTGCACGCCACTAAGTGGAATAAAAATGCGATTGAGTAGCACATATCTACAGAGGCCTGAAAAAAATAAATGAATTAAATAGGGTGCTGGATAATTAGTTAGCGAAAATTAAGGATGTGTATCAGGCCACTAAACAGGCAGAACAAAAAAAATGTATCGCTTCATTGTTTGCATTAGTAAAACTCTTTAAGAGAAAGTGTAAAACATGTAAAAACATTTTCCCATTAACTTGTAGGTCTTTCGATTAATATTTATATTGGGTGACTTTAAATTAGCTAGCGGAACTTTAGGGGCTGATTCTCTCATGAAACTAAATAAATTTTATGGAACCTATGAAGAAATTTAAAAATAAAAGGATTTCCCCTCTCCTTTAAAGTTGTGCTGTTTCATAGGGAGAATCACCCCTAAAGGTATGCTAATTAATTTATTGTTTTAAGCTCAGGCTACTTAGGCTAGGGACAGGGACATAAAAAAAATAAAAATATTTTAGAGTAAAAAATATAATTGTGCTAGTAAAAACACACAAACCGTACAAAAGTACGCAAAAAATAAAAATAAAAGAATACAAAAATAAAAAATATAAAAAGTGTACAATAGTACAAAATAAAAAGATATAAAAAATGTAAAAACATATAAAAACATATAAAATATAAAAACGTAACGTGTTGACAAAAATGCACAAATTAAGATCGCTCTGGAATTACAAATTCAAACATTATTTTGGGCTTATTGAGCATATGCCTTGTATTCATATCTGCACTCGAAAATAAGTTAAAACTAGGGTCGGTAACGTCACTTATTCCTATTAAGTATACATCTGCATAGCAAATCTTTGTTAAATTATTTTAAAACTAAAACACTGGTTAGTTATTTTTCCAATACGTTAAAAGATTATCATTTGTTTACAAGTTAGCAAAAGTATCAATAATAGTACTCTTATTTTATTTAGAACTATTTTTATTTTTTGCACTCCTATTACGCTTACATTTAAATGTGGACGTTCATGGCTCGTTCTAACCACCGCATGCTCAGACTTGCTAAGTCTAACATCACATAATATAAGTGAATCTCTACAAAAGCTGTTACTTATAGACACAATAAGAAAGTCAAATTAAAACTCCCAATACCTATATTTATCTTCCAATCGGCGTAGATATCGAAAAATAACTCTCAAATGAAAGTTTCCAAATTTTAGTTGCAGATTTCAGATAAAAGTTTTCTGGCTATCTCTATTGAGCACTAGCGGGAAATGTGTTCGAAGTGCTCAATGTGCTCATACTGTTTATTTTGCTTGCAATTGTTTCTACATCATTACGTCTAAAGACAGGCTCAGGTGGTGCTTCAGGATAGTCAAGATTAAACGGAAGTTCTCCAGTTGTAGTAGTTGTAGTAATGTTAAAATCGCTTAACATTTTCGGTAAATTGCCCGTTAAGTATAATATCAGTAGCATGATGGAAACAATGACAAGTAGACAAGTAGAGCTGCATGGAGAGAGTATGCTGCACCTAGATCCACAGGTGCTGCAACAAGCTATTTTTGAAGTTATAATGAATATAAGGCATATGGGTATAAGCGAGAGTATTTGTAGTAACGTGGAGATAAAATTGTATGTGTGGTATATTAGCATCCTCATAAAATTTTCTATACAGTGAAGCATCGTCAATACGACCCTGGTTATGTTCTGGACAGTGCAAGCCACTAAGTGGAGTAAGAATGCGATTGTGTAGCACATATTTACAGAGGCCTGAAAAAAATAAAAAAATAATTAGGTACTGATTTTAAATTAGCTATCGAATATTAAGGATATGAATCAGGCCACTTAACAGGTACATAAATATAAATAAATTAATCGTTTTATGATATGTTTTAGTAATTCTTTAAGAGGAAGTGACTTACTTTGAGGTCTGTGACAATGTTAAAACATTTGCCTTGATATTTAAGAGGAGTGACTTTAAATTACCTAGCGAATTACCCCTAATTCGACCTCTCCACAAAACTGAACAAATTTCCTTAAGAAACGTTAGTCGAAATCCGAAAAAAATATTTGCCTCTCCATAGCTGGCTTGAAAACTCTAACAACAAAAAATAATCAAAAAAATAATTCTCAAGTTCGCCGCACATGCTTGATTATACCTAGACGACAAGGAGGAAGGAGGAGTACTTAGTTCACTCCATTCATTATAAAGGAAGTTTTAGGACCGGTAACCGACTGACCCTCTGACCAGGCAACATTAGATCGTGAAGACGATTTCGACATTTTGATATCGATAATAATGTTATACATACACTGCTTTTGCACAATATGATTATACTGAAACAACTACAGTAACAATCACATTTTGCACTAAACTAAATACAGCAATACTTCGTCGTTCAGTCGAAATCGTTTATCGTCTGTTATCGCTAGTAGTTCCGTTCTTAAATGAGCAAGAGCTTTTCCTTTACAATTCTCTTTAAATAAATAAAAAACAGCCAGGACTAAAAACTATACGTATTGAATGGACGTTATTAACTTAAGCTTTAACTTAAGCAAAAAGCACAAATTCTTACCTTATAATTCTCTTCACATTTAGTCCAGTGAATATTTTACTAAGTTATCAAAAGAATCAGAAGAATATCCATAAATTTAGTATAAACTGAAAAGGGATATTATGTTCGTAAAACAGCATACATGCCAAAAAGCAAAGTGATGTTTTGGATGTGTCATACATACCTACTCAATGTGTCATATTAAATTCTCTTTGATAGAAGTAATCGATTCTTTTGAAGTGATAGAGATTCTATTAACGTTTTAGATGTGACCTTTTTCTTTTCTTTTTTTAACCGACTTCAGAAAAGAAGTTAATTAACATTTGTGCTCACAGTTTTAAAAAAAGTGTAAATTTGCAATTTCCATCAGTTACTTGAGGTACTTAATTATAAAAGTTAAGTCATATAAAAATTTAAATAATGTACCCACTTACTTTAAATTTGTTTAAAAGTTATTTAACCATTTACACATTTTCAGGAATCATTGGAGACAAAGCTCAGTAAAATAGAAATTATTTTAACAAACCGTAAAATATTTCATTCCTGCAGGCCGAGTACGATAGTGACAGCGCCGCAACAACACCGCGGTTCTATGTCAAAATGTCAACATTGACAACACCATAGGCGAGCAAGCCTTTGCTCGGGACCCTCGCGCAATCAAAGTGAAGTGCTAGAGCTGCTATATGTGTAAGTATGTTTTATCATTTAAAAATTGTTATAAATTAGAACATTGAATTGAACGCGATTTTCATAATCGAATTTGGAACGGTCCGCCGTCGTCCAAATTGCTGCCATAAAGAGGTAAGTGGATCAGCTCATAGATTGGTCGGTAGCAAACTGAAACCAATTTTTATTGGATCAATTTCATTAGATCAACGTTTCTGTTGACGGTAGACATTGTGATAAAGTTAATAAAAATAAAATTAATCTCGATTCATGCTGTTGATGACAATATTACTGGTTTATTGGTATTTTAAATCTTCAAAAATAAGTATATTTTTAAGGAAATTTTAGGTTATGGGGGATGAAAAAGTTCTTATTCATTAATTAAGTATAATTTAGTTAACTATTCGTTATTTGTGTACAAGTGTGGGATAAATGTCAATACAAACAAGGTTTCATTTTAAATCCTCTTTTCATTTTTAATTGTATTGTAATCTATCTATATACTCACGCCGATATCCCTTTCGGGGTAGGCAGAACCTCATGTAGTTTGAGAGCCACTTGACGCCACATTTAACATTCATTCCTGTTGGAACATGAGTACAGTGGTGACAGGTTGTCAGCCTTTCATCCACGATACAAAAAAATCCTCGAATCTCCACTTCCTGGCTTACACAGTATGCCTGAGAAGAGTTTGCAGTTGGCACACTCTTAAGTTTTTCTTCACTCCCAGTCCAGCGTGGAAGTTCTATCGATAATCGTAACACTTTTAATTTATTAAATACAATCTGATTAACGAAATATTTTAATCTCTTGCTTAAGGTTTCACAAAATATTTTTAATTAAGATCGCGACGCGGATAATGTCCGTTTTACACGGAAGTTGCAAAAATGATTAATTACTTGTAAACTATTATTAAGTTCAGCTAACTTGATTATAATGGTGTATTTCGTAATCTCAGCTTAGGTTTGAGTGGAATGATAATAAATATATTTTAAAATAAATAAAAATCCAAGGTGAGCTGTAACATAAACAAGAAAATCTATTTAAAACGACAATAAATTATAGCTGGCCGCGAGCTCATTCCGTAAAGTATAAAAGCCAAAAGGCTTGGAAAAAATGAAGCGTTCGAAATTTAATTTATTCAAAATTGAAACGTCACGGCACACAAAGGCGCGTGAGCACAATGGCGTACAGCGCGCGTTATTGTAAAATCTCATATCGTAGAGTCTGTTACCTTCTTGTATAGTAGGAGAAAACAATAAAAAGTACATCTGGACTGGACGAACATATATCCTCTTTTTTTGAAGGCGGTTGAAAAAGTTTAATGTCAGATAGAGAATTCTTCTCAACAAATACCATCTCAAAGACCGCTTCAGAAGAAAGTTCAAGAAGTCAATTTAATTTATAATTAAGAACATTGTTAATATAGTACTTAAAATAGTTTTTGCTTTGATAATAAAATCAATTTATTATAATTATAGCATCGAAGTAGTTGTCTGTGTCACGGTAGAGTTTAGACAGAAGGTTGACAGCAAAACCTACAGCGTTATAGACATATTAGAGGTTACATTTTTAAAATACGCAACCTCGCGGCGTGAGTGTTAACACGAAAATTAAATGCTGATATCACAATTAATCAAGTGGCCATATTAATAATTGACTATTCACTCAGTGTGTCAAATTATATTGCTCAATTAACTAGACGATGAATAGAAAGGCCTGTTTGTAAATACGATATCTTTTTTGTGAAGCAACGCAGAAGAAATTATAAGTTATAAGAGTAACTATATTCATAGGTTAATGCCCGCTACATTGTTCTCCTTGTAATTTCGAATAATTTTCCACGTCAAAAACGTAAGAGTCACCGACTTCAATCCCAAAAAGACAATTTTTTCGAGAGTTTCCCTCAATTTCTTCAGGATTCCACCATCAGACCCTTTCCAAAAAAAAAAGAATAATCAAAATCGGTTCATAAACGACGAAGTTATCCGCGGACATACATAAAAAATATATATACGGTCGAATTGAGAAACCTCCTCCTTTTTTGAAGTCGGTTAAAAAAATATAGTCTACTAGCTTACTAATTTCATCAAAATCCGTTGATTATTTTTCTTAAAATATGTTTTTGCTAACGCTACACACTCAAAGGCCCCCACTATGGTTTTCCCTTGTGTCCTGGGTCCCTTAAACATACTCAAAGACATATGTACCGAGAAAGACCCGAGAACAAACATCTGATTTGTAAACAAAAGTTTGCTCCGACCGGGCATCGAAACTAGGATCCGACGATCAAGAGGCAGCGTCACTACCACTCGATCAAACCGGCATGTGTATAGGTGGTTTTCTTTTTGTACTGTACTTTTATGTAAGACACTTGCTTCAGTATAAAACGCTCTAAGGGAGTCTCTATTACTATTCTGTTGGAATCCACACATAAATTGCTTGCTTTTATTTCGATACTAGAATTTCGGGAACGACCTTCCTCTTGAATCAATAGTTAGGTAATTTTCGAGTTTAACGCGTTTAGGCAAACAGACAGAGGCAACGGGGAATTTTGTTTTAAAATATCTTACCTATGATATAATATATTTCTACAGAATTTATTAATCTGATAGAGAATAGGATTGCTCTATTTGTATCCATAAACATATTTAAGTCACAAAAATAGGATTAAAATAGACCTGTGAAATGCGACCAAACTTATAGAAATACCGACATAAAACTGAAATGACGTAAGTTAGAAAGTGGCCACAACAATAAAAAAAAACTATCATTTCAATACATTATTAACAGATATATATTTTAATCTACACAAATGTCTTATACTCGGTTTTAGTGTTCTCAGTTTATACCAGTGATGGGTTTCACACCTTTAATTATTCAATATTTATCGATGAATTTGTATCTTAGTTTTCATTTCTTTGCCCTGAGACTGTTTGGAAGGTTAATTATAATGATGTGGGTTGACTTCAATTAGTAAGTGATAGTTTAGGAGGAATCGTTATATGGCATCGAATATCTTTTCTTAAGAAAGCCACGTGAAATTCTTAAATTAAATTCTATTGTCCTTACTTAGGCAGTTAGCTGATCGCACAAGCTGTATGGAGAGGCAAACATTTTTTCCTCATAGTTATTACGACTTATGTTCCTTAAATGATGACGTCGACGACGATCGATGTTCCTTGGGAAAAGTTATCCCGTTTTGTGAGCTGATTCATATTTGTGAAAATAATTTGAACCAACCCATATCTATCAGGTATTATTAAACGGTGTGCTGCTACAGCGTTTTAACAGACTGAATTAAAAGACGATCCATATTATTTCATTACATATCTGATTTTAAAAAAATATTATGACATCAGCAGTAAATCGCTTAGCCTTCGAAACTAATGTACGAAATTGAAAAAACTTAAGTTTCGAAACGTCGTGAAACTTTTTATCGATAGTATCATACACATCACTAGAACAACATTTGGAGGCACGGTAATACGAGTGATTATTTATGGTCGATATATTTTTGGGATTAGTGAGAAAATTATTTCATTTCGAGATGGGTAACGATCCCGTTTGAAGATTGCTCGGGAATTAATTTTATTTTTTACTGTCAAACAAGTATGGCTACCGCATTTGTAAATGTGACTAAGTAAGTAATTAAGTTTTATGGATTTGAGAACTTAAACTTAGTCACAACTAAGTAAGACATACTCTTGTAATACGTCGATAAAAACTATGTTGGAAACGAAATTTTGTTACCGAAATACAGATTATTTCGTAAAATTCTTCAGCGGTAATTTTGAAAAACTAGTTTAAAACGCAGTATATGGCGTTAAATTAGTGGGCGAAACTTTAGGGTGTGATTCTCTCCTTAAAACTGAACAACCTTCCTTAAGGAACGCATATGAAAAAAAAAATCGACTTCCTATACAAAGGCAAATCAGCTGATTGCACTAGTTGTATGGAAAGGTGAATATTTTTTTTTCTCATTCCGACCTATGTTCCTTGGGAAATGTTGTTCAGTTTCGTGAGTTGTTCAGTTTCACATACTTAATTTTTGCTAGTAAATGTCATTCAATAACTAAGTTAATATGACCTAAATAAGTGATGTTTGTATTTCAGGTTCCGATTTATTAGTTAGTTCTCGTATAATTATATACCTACCGTTCTAGAACTTTACAGTTTTAATTGATAGAAATCTCTAGAAACATATACCTAAATAATTTATTCTAAAGAGCTATAAAAACGTTGTACCCAATGTTTATCTCACACCATCATTTAGATGTTATCTTGTCACCATCTCCACGGAAGCAACATCTCTTTTTTTAAACAGATTAGAATTCGCTTTATAGTCTGTTCGCGTGTCTAATTATCATTACTTTTTTATTTTCAAATTCTTTTTGTATTTTTGTTTAAGGCGACGACGAGTCAGTCAGGTGTTTTTAACTGATTTAAAAAAAGATATTTTTTTTTAAATTAGCGAGACTTATTGGGGTGATTCTCCTCATGATTTTTTAAAAATTATTTTTATTATAAGATGGGTTAACTCTTGACCTCAATCTCGACCGTAAAGGTCAAAGATGAGGTCGACGATGGAGCGAGTTAACCCGGAAAATGCCTATAAAGGCACTGGTACTCCCACGCACCGACGGAACACAGCAAGCTGTTTGGCGTCGGACTTCGGAAGGAGGGACTTCGCGAACCAGTCGGCCCTTTACAGAGCCTACCACGCCGCTTGAGACCATGAGACGACACCTCAGATTCTGAAAAAAAATGAAGTGTCGTTGCCTGGGATGGATTACTAGGAGGCAGATCTCATTTGTGTTTCCTTAGTCGCCTCTTACGACACTCACGGAAAGAGATGGGATGGTGTTATTCTCAACCGATCACCACACGGTTGAATGAAGTGTCGTTGCCTGAGAAATTAAACAACTTTCTTCTAGGAAACCTTATAAAATTAAAAAAAAATGTTGACTTTCAATACAAAGGCAGATCAGCTGATCGTACAAGATAATATGTATTGAGAGGATTTTGTTTTATATTTCGACCTATCACACATACATCACCCAGATACACATGTCAAATTTGTAACACCCCTTTTTTTGTCAGGGATTAAAAACTAGATAAAATAGGTAAGCACAGCATCTTAACAAAACAACTCTCTAGACTAGAACTATTTAAATTTTTCAATTAAGTCAACACCGGCATTTAATTGGAAAATTTGGTCAGCCGGATTGTTTATTAGTTCTGAATATGTTAATAATAAATGATTTAAATAATACTTTTAATAGATTTATGTTTTAATTAAGACGTTGTCTCACGGGAAAACATCGTTATGGTTTGCTAAAATACTTCGTTTTTAGCAAAAAAAAAATACATATAGTTTATTTCAATGGAATGATAAATAATATTTTGCTGTGGGTATTTGTTTACGTTATCACAGACGAAACTTACCAATCACTAATTTATTTTTTGTAATCTATTTTCGTTCCAATTCTCACATAATGAGTATTTTTAAGTTAAATTTAATTTATTCACAAAAAACCATTTTTTTCAAGACTTATCTTAATTAACCAATACGAATAAGTACTTTTTAGCACTCTTTGACGACTAATATTTAACTGATTGTACAATTTTTATAAAGTGGCAAAACATTTTTCCAAAATGTCGACCTATGTTCCTTGGGGAAAGTTGTTAAGTAAGTTGAAAATTAGTACAGATTATATGAATTATCCTCTCTTTCGTGTTCCTATCACATGTACGCAGACGATTTGCAAATTTACGCGCAATCCCCTTTGAACAATATTGATGAAGCAATCCTGAAAACCAACCAGGATCTGGAATCTATATCCAACTGGAGTAGGAATTTTGGCTTGAAAGTCAATCCTGCTAAAACACAATCCATCATAATAGGTAGACAGTGGTTTATTTCTAGGATTGACAATTCAAAACTACCATGTGTCATGTTCGACGGCGTCCATATACCGTTTTCTAAAACGGTCAAAAACTTGGGCATCATGTTTGACAACTGTCTTACATGGAAGCCTCAGGTGGCCGAAGTCAGTAGAAAGATGTTTGCCTCTTATTTTTCTCTGCGGCGTCTTCGTAATTTTCTTCCCACGAGGACTAAAATATGTCTTGCTCAATCGCTCCTGCTTCCCATACTGGATAACGCGGATGTCTGCTACCCAGACCTTTCCTCCGAGTTGTTTAATAAACTCGAACGTCTTCAAAATCTTTGCATTCGTTTCATTTTCGGGCTCCGCAAATATGACCATGTCTCCAGTTTCCGTTGTCTATTAAAGTGGCTGCCGATTCGTCAACGGAGAGACCTCCACATCCTTTCTTCACTCTATTCTGTCCTAATGCTCCCTTCCACTCCTAATTACCTTTCTCTTACCGATCCTTTTCTTTAAATCGCACACTTCGCACTTCACACACCCTGACGCTCGATATTCCTTCCCATTCCTCTGATTTCTACTCTCACTCCTTTACAGTTCAAGCCATCCGCAAGTGGAATGCTTTGCCAGAAGAAATTAGGCGGGCTCCCTCTCTGGAATCCTTAAAGAAACGCCTCAAAGCGCATTTCCTTAAGATATAATACGCTATGTATGTATGTATGTATATATATATGTATATATATTTATTGTTATAGGTAGGTATATACTTCTATTTATTTTATATACTTATATTTTATTTCTATTTCTACGTATTTTAAATAGTTACTAAGTTTTTATTTTTATTTATTTATTTTTTAATCATTAATATTTGCACCACCCGCTTCTGTTTTACCTTCTTATTATTTCTCCTCTACCCCAAGGTTGCCTGGAAGAGATTGCTTTTTAGCAATAAGGCCGCCCTTCTGTACATTTTCTTGTTTTTGTTTGTTTTTGTCAGTTTATATTTATGTGTGTGCAAATAAAGAGTTAAATAATAAATAATAATAATAACCCACGGAGGGTTGATTCACATAATCTGTACTAATAGTTGTTAGCCGTCAAAATCATTCTCAATATTTTTATTTTATCTATGCGGGCTGAAACAAAATACATAATCAACGTTTAACACTTGTTAATTTATGTAAAGTGTAACGGGTTGTCGATAACGTTATTAATTAACGTTATTGAATAGCGTTATAGCTCATTATGGATTTAAATGTCGAACGCGAGCTAATGAGCTCATTCATGAAGATTTGTCTTCTATTCGACGGAATTTCATTAAATTATTTAACGGGAGTTGAATTTAAAACTGTGATTTACTGTTGATTGGAATCCAAGAAATTTTATTCAAGGTAAAAGCTTTACTTTCAATTTCAATGTAATTTTTAAATTATGGTAATTTCTGAAACAAAGGGCTAACTTAATGAAAGAAAGATCTTTTTCTATGGGCTAGCGACTAGCCATGGGAATAAAAAGGAGCAATGTGTATGTACGTACGTATGCTTTATTCTACAATGATTTGATTACACTTAGGATAACAAGTTGATAATAATAAGAAGTTTTCAAAGGCGGTCTTATCACACCATGGGATCTCTCCCAATCAACATAAGCTCAAACTCAAAAGTGTTTATTTCATTGAACATATAAAATGTTTCTTGAACAAGACAGTACAGTGATATATTTACATCAGCAAAATAGTGAATTACAGGAGCACTTTTGACTATTTCAGGAGAAAAACAGGCAAGAAACTCCGAGGGTCGCTCTTTTTAAGTCAATCATGTAGATCTTACTTCTAATTTGAATTGACTTAATATCTGAATAACTCTGGATCTGAGCACAAATAAGAGAACAAATAACTGAAATAATTATTCATAGTTACGAATAGTTATGCACATATTTGTTTATTTCGCTTCTTAATATATTTCTAGTCCATTTGAATAAAATGCACATAAAATATTAATTAGATATTAAATAATTTTACGATTAAAAAAGGTGAAAAATAGTTTTAAAAATCTTTTATCGACGTGTGCAAATGGATCATGTAAATGGTTCTAAAATGTTAAGTATTTATTTATTAGTCACATTTGAAATATCTGTTAAGTGCCTTCATTTGAAATAGTTGTAGGTATGTAGAGCTCCAAAAACAAACGTAAACTAATAAGTGACAGATTGTTCCATTTTTTACAATTGGAAACATGGAAACCACGAATAAATGGAATTGTTTGAAAACATGCCTTCATGTTGACAACCTAAAGAATATTATGAAATACTAGCTTTCCGCCCGGGACTTCGTTCCCGTGGGAATTTGGGAAAATTTTGTAGCCTATGTTTTGATTCAGGGTGACAGGCTCCCTCCATACCAAATTTTATCAAAATTGGTGTAGCAGTTTGAGCGTGAAAGAATAACAAACAACCATACATCCATCCATACATACAAAGTTTCCTGTTTTTGCGTAGTTCGATCACCATGCTCTTTACCACGTTCTAAACTGTGTACCACTACCACCAGGCTAAGTAAGGCGTCTCTACTGCTGGGGTAATATGAGCTACATAGAAAGATTTCCTTCTCAAAGCACAATACCAGGACATCATAAAGTTGTAAGAAAACTTTACCCGTATTGTAGTTATTTACGACCATACAAGTCGCACGTTCTCAAGCTCTTTCTTTGTATTTATGAAGCTGTCAATTTCGAGCCTTTAGGGAGGATTTAGTTCTGTGTTCTATTTGTGGTTGAAATGTACCTTAATCAAGATTTCAAATAAAAATAGCATTAGGTTTTCCTTGCAATGTATTGTAACAGAAAGTTTCAGTCATATTTTAGAAACTTAAAATGTTTTGTCATACTTACATTTTCTTTATTTAAAAAATTACATTTAAGAAACATGTTGGTTGGTATGATTTGAATTTTTGTCACTAAATTAAGTAGTCAAAAGTAAAACTGTTTGAATAAATCTACCATTATTTTATTTTTCAGCATTTGTTTATAATATACCATTTGGCTGTATTTTTTTTAACAGCCCATATACGTCCCCACCGAGGGGCACGGGCCTCCCTACGAAACATGAAGGGGATTTAGGCCATAGTCCACCACACTCTGGCCCAATGCGGGTTGGTGGACCGCTCGTCTTTCAATAAATGATTTTTTCTTGGGCGAACGGGTTTCATCACGATGTTTTCCTTCACCGTTGAGCAAATGATAATTAGAAATCCGTATATAATCCGAAAAGACGAATTTAGTGGTACAGGCCCGCACCAGGATTTGAACCCGCGACCTTCAGATTACAAGTCTGGCTCATTACCAACTGGGCTATCACCACTGGCTGTATGGACTAAGCTTAAAAAATCTCTATCAATCTCCCTCAATTCGGCTGTTTGTCTATCTGTTTTGACTTCAGTTTCGAAGGTAGGTTCCGAACATTTCTCGAAAGGGCCGCAGATGCTCGTCGGTCGTAACTCAGGAAAAAACGTCGGCTCGGCGGCTCGGGCGCGGTAACGGAGCATTAAATTATTATGATTTATGTGTTTTAGTGCGCCCAAGCCTCCTTAATTATATGTGAAGGTTTAACGAACAAAACCTGATGGCTGGTTGGATGGCCTGTTGTATTCAGTCAGGTAAAGGACTCTATTTATGTCGGGTTTAGTCAGGCCTTCCATTGAATTATGTTTCCTCTTTGACATCTCTATGAAATTGTGAGCAATACGCAAATAGATCGGCACGTAACTTCAAACCATTAAATCTGTAGAAGTACCAAATCGTATATTTCGACTCTTTTCCCATTTCGTTATATTGTCTTTTTACTCACTGTTATAATAATTTAGTGGAGCTGTATTTAGACTTTATAATTTCATTTTAAATCGATAAATGTTTTCATTTACTTGAGAAAGCAAAAGCTTCTTCAGAGGCTCCAAAAGCTTCCCAAGAATTATTTATAATCCTCTTTGTAATATTAGTGTAGAAATAGCGGAGAAACATTCTGTGAAATAAACTATTTAGATTTTCTAAATTCTTATCCTTTAATTGTATGATATATCCCTGTATACTTACTATACAAACAAAATAGCACAAAAATGGCAAAGCTTCTCATAATTTCTTTTGTAAAATTTCTTATCAACTCTGCCAAAGATACCTCTATCTGAGATAAACTTTCTTTAGTGGCAAAATAATAAGGTACTTATTGATAATATAGAATGTTATAGCATAATACCCATTTGTCCCACGCCAGAAGGTACATCCTCAATGCCCCGTCCAGATTGATTGATCTCTGCAAAACATGTGTTAACAGCCTTGGCCATATTCCGTGGGAAATTCGAAAATGTTTCGCGCCCTTGTCTATTTCTGACCAAAACATCAAGATAAGTATCTAGTTTTTTTTTAAATTGGATATCTATTTATATTATAGTCAACACTTGAAATGTTTTATATCCATCCGGTGACATATACATTATGTAACCGGAAAATTGTAAAAACTCTAAAATAAAAATTTTACTAGCGACATTATAATTTTCCTCGATATTACAATTTGCCCAGTAAAATTACAAATCCACGAAACTTTAAGGGCCGTCTGCATGGAATTAAGATAAGTTAGGTTATGTTAGGTTAGGTTGCATTATTATTAAGTATAAAAAAGTCCATCAATGTGAAAATATTGAGTCAGTTCACAAAGGACCGAGAGATTATAATTTTAATAAATAAAATTGCAATATTACGAGTTTGACTATGTTACGGAGACATAGTTATATGTTGTTGCGTGAAAGCGTAACATACTCGTCACAACTTACAGATTGCACTCGAAATCAAAACATCCAACTTTTCTGAGGTATATTACGACTTTTTACTATGTTACATTAAGTAAAAACATTCTACGTCAAGTGATCTATATGATCTATGTTTTCAGGAATTATTGGCATGAGTATAAGGATGGATATAAAAACATTTCAAGTGTTGACTCTAATATAAATAGAGGTCCAATTAAAAAAAATAGATACTTATCGTGATTCCGTTAGGATACATACAAATGCAAATACAAACATTGTAATTACACAAAATCGCGAATCCTGCAAAATCCTGCGGAATTCTGCTAAAATATTATAGTCCACAGTGCCAGTTCCAAGGTTTTCCTGTCGTGTGCAATAAATAGAGCCCATCTAAACAAATTACATTTATTTGGTGCAAAGAAAGAAATATCGCTGGTGTAATGTGCAGAAAACCATTCCAATTTTTATGGGTCTTCTCATAGAAATAAGTATGAATAGTACAATGGAAGTCACCATATCATGTTTTTTGTCACCACAATTTTAGTATCTCGTACCAGGGGGCATTCAGATCACCCCCATGTATGTTCCGCGATTTTTTGTAGTTTAAAAGTTATTTTATTACACACATTTTGTTATTTTATGACTTTTTTAAAATTTTCACCCAGCTTCGTTTTTTTTTCTTTCTGTTAAAGATTATTTTAAAAAAAATCACGGTGGTAGATAATAAGCAAAATATTACATCAGTTAAAAATTCGGTGCTGGGTAAACAATTTCAAATAAGTCATAAAATGTACTACAAAAAAATCTCGGAACATAGATAGGTACATGGGGGTGATCTGAATGCCAGGGGGTATCCAAAATTTTCTTTTGGACGTCGCTTGCTGGGCCACCGTATAATATAGGAGACGTCTCTGACTCGAAAGCACAGCTTATTTTTATAGTCCGTTACAGATTTACAATGACCCTATGTTGTTATACCTAGACGACTTCTATCGTATTGTTACATTTATGAGCGCATGTTTGTAGTTCCGTGCTTCGAACTATTTAGGCTTGCCGGCAATAGGCTTCGGCGGCTAATTCGGAAAAAGTGATAGAAAAGAATTGACGCATTCACATTTTTCCGAAACGAAATGGCTATTATCAAAATTGCGAACATTATTGTTTTATGTTGATATGCAGTTTTCATCACATTAACTAGGTCTTTTGTGATGCTGTGACTTGATGTGTGCGAGATACATTTGAGTTTTGCTTCCCCATTTTCTGGTATTTTACAAAGATATCTATCGGTGGTTAGTTCAATTCATTGTAATATTCGGCAAGCAAAACTATACCGTGAAATACAAAAGAATACAAAATAAAATTTATCACAGGACTTTATGGTAGGTGTAAACTAGTATTAGCAGTCATACCATAACTCATTCATTCTAACCCCCCATTAATTACCTCCCCCGGGAAGATATACGAGCAAGCTGTACAAAACCCTAAATTGACACAGTTCTCACTAGCCATCAGCCGCGCGTGCAATCACTAGAATCAGATCATTAGCATTAATATTTAGTCAGCATATTTTACATCAATATATTTTATACAGTTTATTTCGGAGTTTATTAATTTATTCCCCGAACTGTAGGAACAGTGAAGATATAAGAAAAAAAGGAGGAAGAAGAGGGGAGGCTCATAACATGAGCAATGTGCATTTAAATATATTTGCACGTATGTACGAGGTTGCGAGCGGAAAGCTAGCCATGCATAAAATAAATAAAAAATCACATAAAAGCAAATTCTTATTAAAATGCGATAATAATAGCCTTCTCTTGTCACTGCGATTCGTCACACTATCGTCACATATGTAAGAAAACAACCACAAAGAAATAAGAACTTTAAAACATAGTCTTAAGATTGTTTTTATTGATCAATGGAGAGGTAAGTTCCGTAAGTAAGGAAAAATAGACCGTTGTCCACTGTTTTTAAAGTCATTTCAGATGATTGGACATAAAGTGAGCTAGGGTTGGCAATTCTCTAGTTCTCTACCTTTGTCTTTAAGTGAAGTTAAAAAGTTTACAAAATCCTTACAATAAATCTGAATTAGTCACTGAGTATTAAATCTAGATCTTAACATCAAATCAAACCTTAGAATCCAAGAAGCAGTGTCGTCAACTTTACCAAATATTACTAGCCAAAACATGAATACGCTTGTGACTGTGGAAAATGAATTTCCATTTTATTTGTTTTGATTGACTGTTTGGTTTAAAAGTTTTACTATGCAGCTAACTAATTAGTTTCATCTTTCTCCGAAAGCATTAAATTGCAATTATGTCTTTTCATCTCCTTATGAATTGTGTAATTTTCCACAGAGCTAAGAGCTGTTTTGTAAATAAGTAAATACAATGCTTCTTATTTATTATTGTATCCCGGCAATCATCAATCTCACATGAATACAAATTCCTATATATTTGAATTAATAAATTTATCACCTACAATAATTTGAATTTAAAACTACGTATTTTATAACCGACTTCAATAAAAGGAGGTTATTTGTTCTTTTTTAATTTTCGTGTCTGTTACTTAATAGACGTATCCTTTAACAATTTGTACGTAATTTAACTAATCGTACTTTATATTATCATTTTGTTATAACTTCAACAAATAGGAGCATTGTAACTTCCTAGAAAAACTTATAAATTGTTAGTGACACATTGCACAGCCCTAGGAATAGTTAGATAGGAATCTCTCGCGCTTGCCGTAATGACGTTGTCGGCAAAGAAGTCATTATTCATTTTTTAATACACTGTTTTGTCGAAGCGACATTTCCACCATATAGTGTAATCATGATTTGAACAGCGTTGCGATTCTACTAATCACAACCAAAGGTACTCTGTGTTTCATAGTTTTATCCTAGTTGCATTGTTATTGTTTTCTATGAAAAAATTTTCAATATTCGAAGGTGAAGGAAAACCCGCACGTCTGATAAAATTACGTCTTAGAAAGGCGTTCCGTCCTTTAACCCGCATTGAGCCTGCATTATGACCTAACCACTTCACTGTTTCGAACGGGAGCCCTGTATCCCGTTTTGGGGAACTATGTCGGTTGATGACGATTCGATATTTGATAAGACTATACCTCTTATAGTCATCTAAGAAGTAGAGACTGTTTCCAAATTTCTCTATCAAATAGAATGATTTAAAATTCAGAATAAATATTAATAACCGGTTCGATGAAAAAAATAATTCAGTTCCACTAGTAATCATAAGCATCGGAGGCTTTTACCACGACATACGAAGTATTTGTTTAATTTACGCTCCACACTATTTCAGAAACGCTCGGTTCGTGTAAAACGAAATCTTTTATTGATTTGCGGGAATTATATCGATTTATGAGCTTTTTAATCACCACAATTCAGCGAAAGGGTGGGTCTAAGCACTCTTGTATTTTGAGTAGTTAAACAATTTGAAAATCAATAGAATCCACGGAAATCCGAAGATATCGCTCAACGCGAGGCAAGCGATTCAAAAATAGAGCCCCTAATATTTTTGACTGAGCGAGCGCGAGCATTGTGAGTTTGTTGACTTCACAAGTTGTAGTAGAATACGCCTCCAGCTTACAGGCAATATATCAAAGTAATAAAGTCCATATTATTACGGCGGTTAATGTGATGCGATTTTCAATTTGATGTCTTCATTCTGACGATTTGATTACCATTGGATGAGTTTCGTTGGTCAATACGATGGAATTGAGGATAAATGATACTGTGCGAGTATTTTATATATATTTTATTACTAACACCTACTCATAAGTAGGTTAGAACGTTTTTATGGATATACAGAACGTACAATTTTTTAATCTCACAAGTCCAGTTTATGTCACTAGTTATACTTTTATTTCTCATATGTGTACAATAAAGTATACTTGAATTGAATTGATAAAGTATTGGCGAGTAGGCGAGGTACTACAAAACGATTAAATAAATTTAATAGAATTGATGCAAAAAGACAAATAAACAATTAAAACCTAAATAAATAAAAAAAAAATTCGTCAGCTTGTATATTTATTTTAAAAATTTATTTTATGTTTAACTAGCTGATGCCCGCAACTTCGTCTGCGTGTTGTATGTATTTTTATAGACCGAGTTTGTACTTTGACACAACTACAGATATATGAATTGCCGTTTTTTATTGAAGCAACTATTTCGTTCATATTTTCGTTATATGAACGAATAGCAACTATTTCGTTCATATAAGGAAAAGCAATTTCTAAAAATATTTTTTATTTGAAAACTTGGCTAACTATGTCATATAAGGTTGAGATACTTAATACATTACTTTGGATCTGAAAACAAAGGTCAAACATAGTTGTTTCCTCTATCGCTTATATTTTCTATACCATTGCTACTGCTTTTGATAGATTAAGGTCCGTATTATAGAACGCGACTCAGACTCTGATCTATACTTAAGTAGCAGTCGTTTTTGATTTTTTGATACTGAGAGAGATAGACAATCAACACTTAACATGAGTCAGTGGTGCCTCTAAAACATCTTGTTTTCTTAACAATCCCACAAAAAGTGGTTAATTAATATTGTATTTCGCGTTTCTGTGAAAAACGTAAGGATTTTGTACTTATAAAAAATCAATTTTGATAAAATAAAAATATGTGGAGTAAAAAATTTACGAAAATTGTGTGTTGAAAGACCTATTACTTAGGTAAGTACAATTAATGGCACACGAATTCCTTAGTGCTAATTACGGACTTATTTTTGATTTTCAGTGGAATAGAAGTTTCTGAAACAGGTCACCTATGTCAGTATCTAAGACAACCCCCGTGCATTTGAAATTTCAGCTAGCACGCTGCTTTTATTGTGCTTTGCGATAATTGTGTAAAAATGATTCAATAAAAAATTAAATTTAAGATAGAAATGACTAAGCTTTTCCCTTCAATGGACATTTGTAGAAATAAGCAAAGGTGTCAGTGCTTGATCCAAACTATGAAACTTATTAGAATAGTAATATTAAGTATAATATTTATCCATGGCTTATATACGCAATGCTACGCTTGATGTAGGTAAACTAAAATCAAAAAATCAATAAATAGCCCTTATTTCATGTCAGAACATCAAAGCCATAGATAAAACCTATATAGACCATATTCATAGTGGTTTTAATAAAACAAATGCCAATTGTCAGTTTCTATTGAGTTTCCCGCCTTTAAAAATAAGAAATGCATTGAAAACACCGGCTGTACGGCCATAGATTCCTTTGCTTAAAAATCAAAATAAGCCGTTTTATTGTTTTCAAAAAGTGATATCCTGAAGATTGAATAATGTCATTTAGTTAGGGCCGAATTAAGATTTGAAGACTAAATACTTAATCAACTTCGTTCTTATTAACAATGTATTAAGTATTTAGTTTTGGTTCGTTAAAAAAGTGCAAAATAGCCGAACTATTAATGGGGAAGCTGACAAAAGTTTCGATAATTTAGATATTATACGCCTATAATCCTCGTTGGGGTAACATAAGTCACATAACTTTACATGTCATGAAAATTTAAAAAATGGCATATTGTTTATGAGTATATAATACGTTGTCTAAATTTTGCAATGCACGGACGGCCCCAACTCAGGTTACCACACGCGTGCACTCTGTGCTGTTGTGATAAGAGCGGTTTTGCAATGAAAATGGAGTAACCTGATGCGCTGGCCTCTGTACCAACAATGCAATGTATTTGGTTGGCAGCTGGCACATTCCAAATTTTTTGTTCAGTGCCAGTTCAGCACAGAAGTTTTTGTTTTATTTTTGGATATTTGTGGGTCAGTTACAATAATTTTAATTTCTTCCGACTCACTTATATTCGACGATAGCTCTTAAAAATAACATCTATCTAATTATAGAGCAGCACCCTCAGATTTTCTTTATAAAGTACTTTTTTAAAGGTGAATTTATGAAGTTAGAAAAAGGTTATTATTACCTACAAAGAAAACTCAATAAGTAGCATCATGGCAGAATACCAGCGCTACAGCCTGGTACTGCAGCAATATGCTGAGTCAGCGCCAATTTGATTGGCATGATACAGATAACACGGTGTAAAATAGTTTTATAAAATTATTTGTTTCTTACTCTGTTTACTTCATTGTTTGCTTGCTGATTCATGTATACTTGTATGTTTGTTATTTGTCTATTACTGTGTTGTGCTGTTTTATGTCAATTGAATAAAGTGTCAATCTATCTATCTATCTATCAAAAAATCAATTAATTAGCACTTCACACTGTAACTCTCTGCACTAAATTTTCTCTCGTATGGTTTGTTTGCCCAAACCGGAAATCGAACCCAGAAACCGTCGATTCACAGGCTGTGTAACTCTACTACTCAACCAAACTTCCGACAAAAAATTAAGAAAGGATCTTTTATACAAAATATCTCATAAATCTCAATCCGGTCCTTTTATCAAATGCTACGTACTCATAGACAAAGAAAAAATAAGTTAAATATCAACACTGTCTAGGGATATTGCTTAATTTTTCATACAAAAAGATGTGTTTGAGAAGCTATAAAAGCATACTCGAGACACATGGAGGGATATAATTTTAAGATGAGCAAGTTTTAAATCTGAATTTTCAATTCTCGTCAATGAATTTTGTTTAAATTGTTTTTTTTTTAAACGTGACGTAAACGAAAACAAAATTGCACTTTTTTCTGCTTTTTGTATGAAAATGGTGGAATTAGCGCAATTTTTTTTTTCATTTTAGTCACGTTTTCACAAATTTCAAGAAAAATTAAATTCATTGATAAAAATTGAAAATTCATGTGTAGCACTTGCTCATCTGAAAATTATATCACTCCGTGTATCTCGAGTATATTATAGCTTCTCAAATAGACCTCTTTTGTATGAAAAATCATGCAATATCCCTAGACAGTGTTGATGTGTATATTTTTCTATGTTTGGCGTAAATAATAGAAAGAACTTGAGAAACATTGTAAGTGCCTATTCCATTCAAGGGTTGCCCTTGATTGAGATGGGATTCCATCAGATCCTGACTTGGTGACAATAAGACCACTTCTGGAGTATACTCTTTCGAACAAAAAAAAAAGAATTTTGAAAATCGGTCCAAATGGCGGAGAAATCGGTGAACATACATAAAATAAAGATATACAATGGTTTAAGATTTCGTAGTCTTCCTTTCATTTAATTTACAAAGTTTGTTAGAAAGATTTCATCCTTATAATTGACCCTAACGATCGACGCAATAAAAGTACAGGGTATTCTTACAGATTTTAGTCGGTTTGATTCACGGTTGGGGGAAGCGAATTTTCGAAAATTATTGAATGCAGTTTTCTTTCTTTTCAAAAATAAAGGAATGTTTTCTTTGAGTACAATTTTCTATCTACGGTATTAAGAGTACTTTCCCTTCAGGTGGCATTACAAAATTCCACCCTGTATACAGTCGAACATAAAACCTCCTCCTTTTTGGAAGTCGGTTAAAAAGTAATTCAAGTGATACAGTGTATCCGCTCCGATCCAGCGGCAGTGCTTCTCGCCGCCATAGTTATTCGTAAACAAAACACTATCGGCTTACGGAGAATGAGAGAAGTAAAGAAATATAAATTGAAGACATAGCTACGAAATACATATATTGAAGACCATTCCTTTGCCTTTCTCCAAAGAGATAAATTTAAAAAACAACATGTCCTTGCTTTTAGCCCATGTATATGTCAAAAATACGTTGATCTCTATGGAATGAGTAAAATGTTCTGAAAAACACCTAGCTTTGAATTTTTTCAGGGGTTTTTGTTGTTGGTTTTATATTTACTGGCTAAATTTCGAGATTTTATGTAGCCTAAATGTTGACCGGGGATATAAGGTACCCCTGTGCAAAATTTCATTTAAATCGGTCCAACAGTTACGGAGATTAGCCCGTGCAAACAGACAAACAGACAAACAGAGAAACAAAAAAATCTAAAAAAATCGGGATTTGTTTTATTTCTCTTCTGACATCCCCCTGACTCGGTTTTTAGCATTTTTTTTCTATGTACAGAAATTCGACCTCTACAGTTTTATTATATGTATAGATAAGTTGAAAAAAGGTTCCCTACTATTTACAACTCAAAACTCTAACATATCCCAGACACGCCTTTCTCATTTCGCGAACAAAAACTGAACACATTCATACAACAATGTATTTAAACCACAACAATAATAGTTTCTGACTCTGCTATTGAGTTACGATGATGTACTTTAGTATTACCGAGTTATCCTTTACGTTTCACCTCATTGGACAATCACCCTAATATGTTTTCCATAAGGTCGATAAAACATAAGTTGTAAGTTTTTGAAGTGTAAGTAGGAAGTTGGTGCGACGTGTTAGGAGCTGAAGATATATGTAGTAAGTGATGGCTCAATCGTTGACGCAGAGTTGAGGGTGTTAAAGCTACGTTCTCGCAAAAAACAATTTCTCTTACAATTTATGTTGAACAGTTTCTCGAACAGTGCATATATATGAATCGTACCTTACTCACACGAGACTTGAAAAGCTCAGTATAAGGACGAATGAGATTGGAAATGATTTTAAAGCGACGGGTCTTCGGATCGGACGTTCACACTGGACTGGGATTGAAAGAAAAACTTACTGACTTTTACGTTGAAAGAAAAACTGTAAGAGTCCGTAAGAGGGACACGAGGGTTTTGCTGTATTATGGGCAAAAGGCTGATAACCTCTCACTATATCATGTTTAATTTAATAACCCCGAGAATCATGTGGTTCTAGAATGACTGATGCTATGCCTACCCCGATAGGGATTGCAGGCGTGAGTGTGTGTGTGTCTTTCCACGCAGAGCAGTAAGTGGGATGCGAGTCTTTAATTATGGTGTATCCTGGGTAACAGGATCACCACCATACTCGTGTTTTAATAAACTATTGTTTTTGTTTATATTCCTTCAGTTTTTAATTAAAGATTAGATTAATAAAGACATCTTTAAGTTACGGCTACTTTTATCGGAAATATAGTCGACGTGACGTAGTTATGGTGGTTACGTCGATCGGTGCGTCAAAACAGCTCATCGGTAAGTGTTAAGAAACATGTTCCGCCGCCCGCCTGCGCCCGCGCCGCTCGCTCTCGTGTCGTGTGATTATAGTTAATACACGCCGCCTGAGATCTCTCACTCAAGTGGGTAACCGGCACTGTTAGCGATTGGGTCAAATTGGGTTTTATATGCACGTGCTTTTAAATGAAATACATGTTAACTTTTCAAGTAGAGCGCTAACTACGAGTGTAGGGTTTTTCAGGTAGGTACAGTAGAAAAAATAAAAACTGAAGCTTTAATTATCGGAGCACTACCTACCTAACCTTCGGTCTCTGCCTGTATGAAACGGGTGCAAGCCGTGTTAGTCCCCGGCAGAGTAGAATTGGACCGCCCTCTTTCTTACCGAGGTGTCGTACAAGGCGACTAAGGTAAACATGCAAGCAAGTTCATCTGCACACAGAGAAGGAAAACTCTGCAATTATATCAAAACCCTCGCCAAAACGTCTGCCAAGCGTGGTGAGTATGGCATTTACCCCTTATGTTATTGAGGGAGGCCCGTGCCCCAGCAGTGGGGACGTATATGGGCTGATGAAGAAGAAGTATGTAGGTATAGCTTACCTTATTAAACGAGGATAAGTTTCTTATGTGTTATTTGAATAATACAATTAAACTACATGTATTTATTATACGTAGAAAGCCCAAAGAAAGTGGGCAAGGAAGAAATCAGTTTTCCAAGATATTGCCAAAAATGTATTTTGTTATTAGATATTGATATTGAAACACATTTTGTATCGTGTTATCATTATGAATGAAGAAACATAATGATAGTTTTCAATTAAAGTAAAAAATATAAAGTTTTTCTATTGGCGAGTAAATTAAGAAGAAGACTTCTAGAAAAAAAACTTCAAATTAGATTTAAAAAAAAAATTAAAACTTAAATATTGTAAGTGATGTCTAAAACAGGTGAGTTCTCCCTGGCATTCCTCGCTCAGCGGGGTGCGCAGCCGCAGCGGGGCGCTCGTTATTAGCACCTCATGCTCAAAGCGAGCCGCGTCTCCCCACCTTTCTCACTCATCTTCTCCCTACTCCCCCCTCAATCTATCACCTGTCAACTTGAATTAGGCAAGTGAAATAATTATTCTTCTCTTACTTTGGCGCTTTGGTTGTTCACTTTGAAGATGAGAAAGTTTGTATTGTCACGAATTGTGTAAACAGGGAAGGCCACGACTAACATACAATGGGCAATTGTCGATACCTACCATTCGTTTAGCCCAAGACATATACTGACATCAAATTTGATCAATTTGATCATAGGGGACCATCCATAAATTACGTCACACGTTAAAGGAAGGGGAGGGGGTCGACAAAGTGTGACATTGTGTGACAAGGGGGTGGGAGGGGACATAAGTTTCGTGACGTCACATTTCAAAATGTGGTATGAGTATAAAAACGTGTTAACTATTAACAACAAACTTAACCTCCTCAGTCCCAGGCACTCTGTATGTTTTTACTTTGGTTGAGACAATGAGTTTTGAGTTCCCAAAAAAATAACAACTTTATTAAGTACTGCTTTTATCGGAAAATTACAAAAAATGGAAAATATACAAAATATGTGACGTCACGCTAGGGAGAGGGGAGTTTTACAAATGTGACCAACTGTGACAAGGAGGGGGAGGAGGTCAAAAAAATCATGAAATTCCTGTGACGTAATTTATGGATGGCCCCTAGATATACAGAAAAGAGGTAGGATGTTTAAAAGTACGTAATGTACGTAGTTTTATTATAAAGTACTTCGCCTTAACAAAAAAAAAGAAAGTAGGTACTTGTCCAAGTTTTGAAATAGAAGCCAAAGCTTCTACATTGAATGAAATGAATAGGATCAGCAGATCAGCTACGTATAAGAAATAGAAAACCAAACCTTTGTTTTTTTACTATTATTAACGAATCACCTTTCGAAGTTCTCTAATTGGCAGTTATTAATAACGGTTTTTCTACCCTCACCCCAAGTCAATCATCTCATAAAATTATTAAAAAAATAGATCGTCAAATAGCGTTAGAAGCTCATCAGATGAGCGCGCACGCAACACGCTGATTGGTCGACGGTCCCGCCCAATCTGGGGCGTGCGCGTGAGCTCAAAACAATGATCTAACACTTTTTGAGGGACCGTTAATTAAGACATGAAGACAGTGACAAGGTTGAGTACAGTCACCTAAGCAAAAGGGAATTTTTAAATTAGAGTTCAGCTAGTCGAGTGGGACAACACCGCAATACCTTTTGGTAATTTTCTTGTAACTTATAAAAGTTATCAATAGTCGGCTTGCTCATAGAATTTATTTATTTATTTAGTTTAGGATCTCCAACAGTGGAGTCATTTTACATCTTATAAGAACTTACACAAAATAAAAATTGTGAATGCTCCAGTAATTATAGGAGAACACAGCATTCTCAAAGATGACGCTTAGATACACAATTTAAAGATGACGCTTAAAGTTACACTTAAAAATAATTGTCAAAGAAAAAATATAAAATTATTGAACTTCTTAAAGCAACAATATTAAATCATACATTACCTATAAAAAAGGTTTAACAACTTGTTAAATTTCAGAAAAGTAAAAGTAAACAAAAACAAAACCTCCAATTAAACAAAAATGAGTTCAGTGACATTATGCTTCACGTGATGCTTAAATATAACAAAAATAAAACAGTCGCACTCTTAATAGTCTTAAACATCATTCCGAACCACTTTTCAGTTTCAGACCGAGAATTTTTCTGTCTATCACGTGATTACAGAGCAAACTGTACAAAAGACAAGCATTAACATAACTAATTGTTAGATATAAAAGCAAGATATTTATTTAAAAAATATGACAAAAAACATCTCGCCGTGTGGTGATCGATTGAGAATAACACCACCCCATCTCTATCCCTGGGTGTCGTAAGAGGCGACCAAGGAAACACAAATGAGACCTAGGTACCTCCTAGTAATCCATCTTAGGCAACGACACCTCAGTTTGTTTTGAACCTGAGGTGGCGTCCTATGGTTTCATGGGGTATGGTAGGCTCTGCAAAGGGCCGTCTGGTTTGCGACCACAATCCTACCGAAGTTCTACGCCAAACAGCTTGCTGTGTTCCGTCGGTGCGTGGGAGTACCAGTGCCTTAATTGGCATTTTTTGGGTTAACTCGCTCCATCGACGACCTCATCTATGACCTTGGTCAAGATTGGGGTCAATAGTTAATACTCATCTCATAATAATAATAAAAAAAAACACTTTTTACTCGAAAAGGGAAAGGAAAGCAAAATTCGTTTAACATTTCCAAATATTGCTGACTGTACTAACACCGTTATTATAGTATTGGTAATGAAGATAAGTTTAACAGTCATTTGTCAGTTAGTTTTCTCACGCCTCTATCGAGGTTAAGCGATAGGTGTACTGTTAATATAAATCGGAGTTACCTTAAGGATTTTATGGTTTATACTTGAAGATAATGTCGTATACTTATTAATTAAATATGATCAAGAGAGTTGTATGCTATATTATAAAGACTGCGTGAATATTATGGGTAAAAGCTAAAAGGTACCTTATAGGTACATTTTGTAGGGGGCAATCAATCAATCATTTATATACCGTGGAGGTTCTACCTCCATGATAACTATCTACTTAGAACGCCTATAGCGAAAGTTTCCATAAATCAAAGTGATTCGCGTGATTTGGCGCGTATTTATGTATCTGATACAGTCAAGTGGTTCTGTGATTTTTCCTGGACTCCATCAAGCTAGAACCCCGGTTGCTTCTTCTGAGCTACGCTACAATACCTAGGCTTAATGGAGCATCTGTAATACATAGGTTTCCCAACACCTGGTAAGAACTCTTTGGACATTTTTGGTCTTAGTAATGATAAATTATACACTGCGTATAACATGCACAAACACTGTTTTTTGGTCGTATAAGCTCGAACTACGCAATGTGTAGGTATTATAGTAAGACCGTATGTTTCTGACCCACAAGAATGCATCCCAAATCTCTTGCTACTGTTGAAAACCCGTCCTAAGTAAATATTGCTTTGGTGTTTAAATGCGGCAAGTGTTTTTCTTCAGTATAATTGTATAAACATATTTCTAACAAACACTTGGAGTCGAGTCTTTGGATCAGATAACCGAGTAATAAGGGCCTACATCACAGAGCGTTAGGGAAGAAGATCCACGACTAAACGCTGACAAGTGGAGTGGTTTCATTATAAACGCACTACACACACACTCAAAAGCCCATACTGAGGCCTTATTACATTTATTTACTCGCTTTTTAACGTAATGCTAGCCCCATACCGAGTTAGTTCTATTTCTGAAAGTTTCATTCACGACTAACTTTGAATTCAAGAGCTTAATTCAGGCGCCAAAATTTTCCTTTTTTTTTGTTTCGTGTGAATCATTGAAACAGAGGTGTTTCAAATATACTGTGCACTCTATACCGTAGAAATAAGGAAACTGTAAATAAAATCTATTTTTGAGAATATGGTGCAGACTGACAAACGAAAATACATACAACCACTAAACAACATAAACCTTAACCATACATAAACCATTTTTAAAATGTATTATTAAACTAATAATTTACCCTGATAAATTATTGTGTTGTAGCTAACTCGAATATAACGTCGCGTTAAAAAAAATCACTCTTTACTTGAAGGCTCTATGCTAAGGCTGTTCCGAACGAGCGTGCAAATAAACGCTGCAAATTAAAAAGTTGCTCTAACTGTTTGCGCCGTTTCATAACAATACCTAATAGGTGTATTTGTGGCACACACTCACGGCCAATAACCTCACATGTAAATTAAGCAGTTATAAATGCAATTGCTGGAGCTCATGAAATTTACAGTAACTTTTACGATTGATTCCTGCTTCTGAATACATTTAGTTAGATGGGGGAAACGGGACAGTGTTAGAAGGAAGTGATTCTATAAGACCCCTAACTAATAGAGATTAGACACTGAGAAACAGCGTTATAGAGACGTTAGAGGACGGTGCAAGATTTTTTTTTTTTCGCCAAGGTCATAGATTCTTTATTATTCTGAAAAAAACAGTGACTTTTGTAAGCCTGTGCAAAAATAGACAAATTACAAACGTAGCTATTTTTAGGGTTCCGTACCCAAAGGGAAAAAAACGGGACCTTTACTAAGGCTCCGCTGTCCGTCCGTCCGTCTGTCACCAGGCTGTATCTCATGAAGCGTGATAGTTAGACAGTTAAAATTTTCGCAGATGATGTATTTCTATTGGTCCTATAACAACAAATACTAAAAAATAGAATTAAATAAATTTTAAGGGGGCTCCCATACAAAAACATGATTTTTTTGCTCGTTTTCATAGATAAGTCTGTTCGAGGTTGAATCTCATGAACCGTTATGGTTAAACAGCTGAGTATGGAACCCTTCGTGCGCGAGTCCGCCTCGCACTTGGCCGATTTTTTATGTAGACCATATTATGTCGTACTGTTGGGCAAAGGCCTCTCCGCTATCCTGCCATAGTGTTCTATTCAGCGCCGAAAAATTCCAGTTGTTTTCATAGGTTTAATCGTTGCGCTATTATGTTCTCAACTATCGACGTCGCTATCGATGGCGTCAATCAGTTGGTACTGATAAATTAGTCAATCTATCGTGTTGCATCAGCAGACACGTCCTGCCTAGTTAAGCTGCACTGTTTTCTGTCCTAAATTATGTGCTGTGGCTAGCCCTAACGCCGCAGAAGCTCAGCGGAGACAATCAGGCGGTTATAGACCCAAGTCTTGACGCCTCAAAAAACATGCTGCTGCGTTTCTCCCTTCATTGTGTGCAGTAATCACTTAAAATATGACTCAACCATCTCGATATGGACGGAACGTTTCAATTTGAGCGAAAAAAAAAAAATTCTTCTCAGAAAATGACTCCCGAGCAGTGTAGAGACGCGTTGCAAATCATGTAATTAATACGTACATCATCCTTAAAATTTATAAATCTTGTGTGTGTTTGCTAAGGAATGAGATTTCCTGTCCGTAGGTCCGTGTTTCCGGACTCATGTAACCTAAATCTGTTTAAGTTTCGAGTGACTATAGGCTTTTCCTTGCAAGCTTGTTACATTCTCAACAAGCTAATCAATTAGATTCCGGTCGAATCCCGTTTCTCTACAAAAATATTTGTTTTTCAGATGCCTCCTACAACACAACACAACGCCATTCGTGTATAAAAAGCAAAGTAATTTGTATAACAACAATGGTAATAAGCAACATTATTCGAGGCAGCCCTAATTCTATCACAATACACACGTCCGCGCACACAACTATAACTGGGTAGGGTTGTCCAATTTAACATACAAACTCAATTAACATTCAATTTTTTTTCTAGGTCCTGTATAGTGATTAGTGATTACTAATGTTGGCGAAGAGAGCAGCACGTCAAGTTTACAGTGAATTACGAGCACCGTCACTGAAACAAATAAGATAAAGGTGAATTCAAAGTCAACATTATACCTTGAAAAATTATTCAGTTTAGCCTATTCCGTCGTACCAATTTACGTTCTGCAGCTTAAAGTCTATAGTTAGATGAAAAATGAAAAGCTGGTTTGCCAAATCAAATAAATTTAAGATATAATAAGAAATCCATTGCGTTGCCAGCCCTACCGCCGAAAAAACCCGGCCGCGTCCAACTTATTAACACATCACCTCCTCGCAACGGGACTGGGGAAATTATTATTTAGCCGGTTAATAATGGAGTCATCATTTCGCCCGTGACAGCTTCACACCTTGAGACGGGACGGCGAATTCACTCTCTTTATTATGCTCTCCAGGCCGTGCTTTTATTTTTTTTATATTTTATTTTATGTTACCTTTACGACCCGCTTTGTGAAAGCGGCCGCCTGCCGCGCCTGCGCCTTAATCGTGAGAGGTGTTAAACAGACCCCGATGTAAGAAGATAATCTAAATTGTTTATAAGGTTTTAATAAATTGGACTTGAAAATAATTAAGATAATGGCCGGACAATAAATTGTAAATGACTTGTAATACATTGCGGCTATTTCGAGATGACAGCTTGAAACAAATATGATTAAGTAAAGATAATGTGAAGGTAAAAATAATAATAATGTTTAATTTATTTTTTCATAAGATTTACGTTTACTCTCTCTCATTAGGATTAATTAAAAAACTACTTAGTTCAATTAAAAGAGTCTTTCACGGAAAAAAGAGAAGTCAATTTCTTCTGTCATTGATCAGATGACAGTCCTAAAAATTATTAAAAAAAAACTTATTTCAGAAGAGCCAACTTCAGTTGGACAGGAATATGTTCTAGAAAGGTCCAACTAGAGAACAAAATTTTAAAAACCGAAAATTATTACCCCAGTGAGATTAGATAAGGCTTGCTCTACTTTGGTTACTTAATATTTTCTGGCCACATTATGTCTTTTTTAAATAAAAATCATAAATAATATTGTTTTTAAAACAATTTTTTTGATAGTCAGAATTACCGAGTCATACGATCCCTGGTACAATATTATTAATCACAGATGCATCCCGCCCCGTTCTCAGAGCGTGAACTCGGAACTTGCAGCCCACAGAGTGCAAAAAAGAAGAAACTCGGTTTAGAGAGAAAACACGGTCTAGAAAGATGAGTTAGACGAGTCAAGAGAATATTTACGACATCAGACGAGGGCTGAAAATCAGTGTTGCCAGTCTGAAATACAGACTGACAAAAAATCGCTGAGCCCAGGCCTTTTTACTCACTGCAGTTTCCATACGCAAATTAATATGTTTATATTGTATGTATTTTTGTTTATTTTAAATCTGTGTTTTTTATGTCATTTGTGATCGTCTAAATGTTTGTATCTGTGTGCTGCATGGTAAAATAAACGTTTTTTTGTTTTATTTATTATTATTTATTTATCTTATAATTTTTCTTCCATGCTGGACTGGCAGTGAAAGAAAAACTTAGAATGTGCCAGCTGCCGACTCTTTCCAGGCATATTGTAAAAGCCAGTAAGTGGGATGCGAGGGTTTTTCTGTATCGTGGGTGAAAGGATGACAACCTATCACCATTATACTCAAGTTCCATCTAATAATCTTCACAAAGATTGAATGATTGATTGAATGATTGTCAAATGTGGCATCAAGTAGTTCCCGAACTATACGACGTTCTGCCTACCCCGAAAGGGATTGTAGGCGTGAGTGTATGGATATAATTTACAGGGGCTATTATGCCAAGACTTGTGCACTGTGGTTATTATTTAGGGTTTCTTTAAATTCTCGATCATGGACTCTCGGTCATTGACGAGAACGTATTTTTTCTTCTTTCGTCCTTGACTGTGAGAATTAATAACATTTTATTAACTACTAGACGATTCAGTGCAACTGAATATGCAGGGAGTGTCTTAATGATTACAGCTGCGGTCTTGTAAACCTTGACATGTCACATGTACAGTCAACGGCACGTCAGGTTACCACAAACTGTCAAATTTCCCCAGTGGATAGTAAACTCTAACACTTGGACATAAAATTGAAAATCGATTGAAGAAATGTGACAGTTTTGGATAGCATGATGTGCTGTTGACCCTGTACACCCCTATGAACAAAGTGTTCTCTTCATTTGTACCTAATAAAGGTTTTCGAGTGGCGGGTAAAAGGTTGAACGGCATTTAAGGTAAAATTAAGCTACCAAACATTCGAATAATGCTTAAATACGTACGTGATAAATGATAATTTATGAATGTTCGAAAAGACGAAAAATCGTTCAACAATAGGTATCAGACATGAAATGCGAGTTATTAAAGAAGTGAAGTAATTAGCAATAAATTAACTATTCAATTACAAGCAAGTTAATTAAGTTGTTCAGTGCAAGGGGTAATTTAATTACTAATATGTCTGTCTTACTGTCGCGCGACGGTTCGATGCATTTGGATGCTTAAGCACAAAAGTGATATGCTGTAAAACTATATGACTTTTTCTTCTAAAATTTGAAAATTGATAAATCACCAATGCGGGCTAGAGCGTTCAGTGAAACCCATCCATCACAAAAATATTTGGGTTGATAAAAAGAGCAGTAAAATATTAAGAAATTATCCTTCAATAAGAACAACAAACTTTTTTAGGAACCCAATTAATTTTTGTTGAATATTAGTAACGCATAATTCAATTTTAGAGTTTTCGAACTTCAAAATGTTTAAAACGAAGTTCAATAAAAATTACAAGCAAAGAAGAACTTCTAACATGATTTTGTGAATTAATTTGAGAATATTTTATCTTTATTTTTTAATTTTGATTAAATTACCGAATCTATTTTATAACAATTAAAAGCTTGTCGACAAATTCTATATCAAGTCAGATGTATGCTAAAAACACATTCATTTTTTACGTGATAACGTCTTATAAATCGATGAACACCGGCTGCACGCACGAAAGTGTCACGTTCCGCCTGAGCCTGAGCGTGCAGGCGAGAGCGCGGAACAAGCGATAGAGAGGCACGATCGGCCCAAACGTTATAACGTAAAACTATCGTCCGTAAACCGACTTTACAGACAACAAATTTTTGCTAGACCCTTTCGATCGCAACTGTACTCTGAACGTTTTTACACCGCGAAAGGAAAGTTAAAGCGTATAAAGGAGTACTGTGACATATAAACGGACAATGTTGTGAGTTCGCCATTGTGTTGGTGTCACGTAATGACATCTTGCATTGCGTATATGCAGATGGACGCGCACAGTAAACGTTAGCGTTCTTGTCGTAAATTAAACAGCTTATTTTTTTATTAAAAATATCGTGCTGTTGCTAGATTACTTTTAAACACTCTTGAGCTAATGGTCCTTAAACGCAATACATAAAGAGTATCTAAATGTGTAAAGATAGTAGTTTTTTTTTAATTACACTTAATTTTGCATCCACAGACTTGATGTCCGTGCCCTTGTCCTATTATAATTTATATTTTTAATACTAATTTTACATTTTCAACAGATTTTATACTCCATTTGAGTTTACAATAAATACATATAAAGAAACTAAAATATACTTAAATACATTTTTATTCTGTTTATTTACCTAAGCCAGCGGTGGTTTCTGTCTATTGTCTCCAGTCCTTAAAGCATCGGTAACAACCGTATCCCGATTTTTGATTGCCATTTTAAGGTTATAATCAATCACTTTTCCTCGGCCCGCCGCCTCTGCTTCTTTGATAAAACTGCCTATCGCATCATTACCGTCATCTGCGTAATATACATATACAATGTATATTATACAATGTATATTATATAAGATAGTAGTTTATAGGTCCCAAGTATGAAAATACCAGTTACTTCTATTTATACCTCTTAAATAAAATAAAAATTATCTACCCCGATATTTACCGACATTAATCGCTTATAACTTTTGAAACGCTGAATAAATTTTGATAACACATAGCTAAGAACCATCTTGATTAAGTACATCAGTTTAAGAAAAAACCGTATCGAATTCGGTCCATTCGTTTAGGAGCCACGATGCCACAAACAGACACACGTTAAACTTATAATACCTATATTTTTTGTCGGTGATTAAAAATATAATAAAGCATGTCGATTGTAATATTACTGGGATAGAGCTATTAGAAATGAGTTACTTTGTTATAAATTTCACTTCACAAAGGAAGAAATTACAATAAATGAAACTTGCCCAATTAAGGTACTTGACTTTACAGTATTTTATCAGTCAAATTAATAGCTTTGTAGAAAGTTTTACTGTTCCTTTTTTATTCTTACTTCTCTGTGTATTTTTTTTACGTATACTAGCTTTCCGCCCGCGGCTCCGCCCGCTTGGACTACAGGTTATATCGTGCCCAACTGTGGGATAAAATGTAGTCTATGTCCTTTCCCAGGCGCTAATCTATCTATGTACCAAAATTCATCAAAATCGGTTCAGTAGTTTAGGCGTGAGAGACGGACAGACAGATAGACATAGTTACTTTCGCATTTATAATATTAGTATGGATAGTATGGATTGGGTGATTTAAATCAGTTAGTGAAAATTCAGGATGTGGATCAGCCCACGAAACCAAAAAAGGGTTTTCAAAGAGCGTAGGTCAAATTTAAAAAAAAATCACAGATGTGCCTCACACGACTATCACATTGGAAATGAATCTACGAAATTCTAAAAAATGTCGTTCTAACTTTTTGACTTTAAAAAAAAAAAAATCGTCTTTGTTTTAATAGCTGACTAAATTGTCCAGAGGAATTTTTCACAAATTTTTGATATCATTCTTCGTTTCCAAAATATCGAGCGCCAAAATCAAAAATTCGTTTTTTTTCACTATTTCGACCACAACTTTTTTTTGTCTTTTTCGAATAATTACTTTCGTACTTTACAGGTCTCGTGAATACTTTGAGTCTTTTCTGAATATCATATCTTCACAACTCTCCGAGATATAAGGGGATCGCACTTTTTCATGAAATCGGAGCCTATACTGGAGCGAACGAAGACTTTCCAGTTAAAAAATTCGTATCTCCATATAACTTGAACGATCAACTGATTAATAAGTGTGAATTTTTATTTAGTGCTTCATAATTATATGCTTTATGGAAAGTTATTCAATTTCATGAGAAGAATCATCGCCTTCGCTATACCTAATTTAAAGTATTATTTAATAGTAGATTGTTAATGGAGGGTGGAAAGAATCAATTCCTGAGGTATTTAGACGCCCGAGCGCAGCGAGGGCGGCTACTTATAGTCCGAGTAGGAATTGATTCTTTTACCCGTGTTAAACACTCTACTTTTCATTTCAAATATGAGGAAAATAACACTATTTGTTTATCTAAACTATTTATTGATAATATATAATAATATTAGTAGTACCTATTTTTTTGAATTCCGTCACAGATACATAACAGATTAGTATCCCGCCAATTTATGTCGACTTTTTAAATTTTAAATATGGAACTCACCGCGTAATTGTTGCGGCTTATTCCGCTCAAAGAAGTTTGCGCTAAGTTTATACTGGCTGTTTAGAAACTCACATGGCCGCAGCATTTTTTTTTATTAGTTTTTTTTTACATAAAACTCTTCACAGTTGACAGCAGTTCATTCCGGCCCTTAGGTGGGAAGTAATTTGTATGAGTTTTTCCCTCCCTATGGCATTTCCACCCAATAATCAGATCAAAATAACACTACTTTCCGAGTATGAGAAATGAAAAAGATTTTTTTCTGAGCCATGTGTCTACAAATGAAAACTTTCATTTCTTTTAAAAATGCTTCTTTGATCCTTTTCTTAAATCGTATTCATTGCAACGAACAAAACTTTTCAAAGCCTTTTACAGCCGTGCAAAGAACATATTTCAATATTTAAGTACGATTTGCGGAATCCCTATACTCCAAATAGCCCTTTTCGACCGCATCCTTTGATTTGTAGGTTTAATTAAAAAGGAATACTAATTTCCATCCGAGGCCTTTATTATTTTAAGTGGAGGTTAATCTCTCAGCCGGTGAGCTTTTAATTAATAAGGGAAATAGTAATTATTATAAAAAATGACGTATTGTAATTGTGCGGCGCGGCCGGAATGCGCGAGAGCACGTTTCGATGCGAATCGTAAAAAACCGCGCGCCCCGCCTTATCGAACCGCACTGTGGTTCGGAATGGGATTCTTTTGGGAATTACGCAAAGTTTTTTTATAATTAAGGGTTAATGAGACAACCAGACCGCTTGGCCAAACTCGCACCACCGTGGGTCCCAATAGAAGAGCGCCGACGCCGAGGGAGACCCCGGAGACTATGGTGCGATGATTCGAACCACTTTCATAGGTTGTAGGAGGGAATAACAACACACAGGAAAGTCTGGCAGAAAGAGGCCTGTGCTCGGTAGTGGGACACAATGTAGGCTATTAAAAAGTGAATTAATAGTTTCTTGGGATAGCACTTACTGCTACCGTTTTATTAATCTACCTACTTAGTTCACTATCTGCTACTGAAATTGTATATATTTAATATTAACAATTTTAAAATGAATAAGCATTCATTTGAAACCTCTTCAGACACTACCATAAAAAGTTACCATACTTATCTTTCTGAAACATTTTTTTCCTTTATTCAGATCAATTATCACAGTGTTCCGAGGACATCTTTACCAGACTCCATCTAGTATGAAACACCCAAATATACTCAAAAAAGTCAAAATACTTAGTCATAATTTTGTCCATTTGATTAAGCGTTTGAGAGCAGTGTGCGGGGCAACATCGTCCAATTACATAAAGCGTTTCATTTGCCGCGGCAAGTGTTATTGTGTGACCCCGAGATACCATCAGCACAGACATACTGCCAGACCAGCTATATGGATGCATTATGCTCTTTGCCACTTCGTAGTAGACATTGCGTGCTGACTAATCAATCTTTGGTCTAAAAGGCTTTATCTATAAAACTGTTAGTAATGTTTTCACGTAAACTTTTATCTGTCTTTACTAAAAGGTGTTATGAAATATAGGTATTGTAAAAGTATTTTGTTGTTTTTTTCTTCTTATAAGACGCGATTTATTGCACTGAAAAAAAGCATAGCATAGGCTACTTTTTTGTACGGATGAAGTTTCGGGCAGAAAGCTTTCTGTAATGTGTTATATACAGCGCTTTAGGTATCTCTCTTTCAAACTCTCGGGTAGTTCATAAGTCCATGAAACTGAGGAACTATCCCAAGGAACATAGGTCAAAATACGAAAAAAAAAAATTGAGTTCCCATACAAACTTCATCAGCATATAGCGCATTTTGTATGGGAGATCAAATTTTTTTTTCGTATCTTGACCTATGTTCCTCAGGGAAGTTGTTCAGTTTCATGGACTGAATAACCACCCGAGAGGTTGAAAGAGAGATACCTAAAGCCCTGTATATGTTATAGATACCTACTAGTAATATGTTATAGTTAAAGCATGAGCGTATTTTGTATAGACTCGAAAGTTATCGAAACAGCAGATTTTTTTTTTTAAATTGCATCACAACAAAAATGAGTTTTATTAAGTTTAATAATGACTAGCTTCCCGCGTGGGACTTCGTTTCCGTGGGAATTCGGGAAAATCATGTACCCTATGTCCATCCCGGATAATGTAGGATTCTAATGGTGAAAGAATGTTTCAAATCGGTCCAGTAGTTTTGGAGCCTATTCGATGCAAACAAACAAACAAACAAACAATCAAATCTTTCCTCTTTATAATATGTATAGATAGATTTACAAGATGACTTTTGTATCAAAAATATATCCAAAAACCAGAAACTTCAATAACATGACAGTTTTAATCTATAATTAAATAGTAAGGTTTTTTTGTTGTGAAAAACGAAACTCGATACCTACACCGTAGCTTTAACAGAGAATTTTCAGTTCAAAGTTCACGAAGTAAAAACTCAAGTTGCGGCTATAAGAAAAGGGAGGTTGCAATGACCGGACCCAAGTAGAACAAATCATCTGGTACCAAAGATGTGAGCAGTGCGCATGAGTCTGTATTTAATAATATTAATTAAATTAATGTCCAACATTAGTCTCTCTTTATCTAGACCCGCTCTTTAGCTAATATGATAGTGTGGTTGTTTTATTTTGTATTCAGATTTATTTTAAGGTATTTATGGGTTGATTCCATGCAGCAATTTCGCTTTATTTTTGTCGCCTTAGTATTCGAATGATCAGGTTTCTATTCTTTAAGTTTGCGACTGACATGACCTTCAAAATTGGCCACATAACCGATATAACTACTTGTTAATACTTATTACAGTGCTTCTAATTTCCATGGGCTTTTATTTACTTTCGCAGTATTTCATGTGTCTGAGCAATTATCGATTTTCCGCGAGGAACTTCGTTGCCGTGGGAATTTAGGAAAATTATGTAGCTTATGTATTAATCCAAGAAGTCAGCTACCTCCAAACCAAATTTTATAAAAATTGGTCCAGCCGTTTGAGCGTGAAAGAGGAACAAACATTTGTGTATAGACACACATACATACATCCATACTTACAAATTTTCGCGTCTATAATATCAGTAAGGATGAGATTTATCGCTCACAATAACTTTAATTCAGAACTGAGTGATATACGATATTCTGAAGTATCGGAGGGATGAATAGACGCACAGCTAATTTAGCTATCATCATCTTGCATTACAAAGCAACGCTGATTATTAACTCAACAAATCATAAGAACAAAAAAACAATTAAATTACAACCATAATATATAAAAACCGGTAATTTTTGTTTTCATCAAAAAGGGAACATTCTATTACGATGACATAGCAAAAACAGAAAAAGAAAAACGATATCTGATATTGATAAGTCATTTGGTTTCAGATGGGTTCAGTATGTAAAAGAAATGCAACGGACAAGGTCTAATCTAATAGTTGAAACAGTCGGGAAGTAAACATTACATTTTATAGTATGAATTTATATATTTTTAATTTTTTTACCTATTTTTTGCCACTGCTGAGCAAAGGTCTCCCCTATTTTTTCAATAAAAAAATATAAATATTAAAATATCATAGTATTGAATTATTAAAAGTAGTCTTATTTTTTGAAGTATTTTCAGTTTCTATAAGGTAGTTAGGTATTTAAATTTTCAAGCTAGCGTTAAAATTATTAAACTTTAAAAAAATGATTTAAATTGTATCACTCTAAATTATTTTCAGTGTTTTAATTTTTAAGAAAAACACAAGTATCATTCTGGTTCTCTAACTAATTCGGGGGCCTCCATTAATTACGTGAGGCGTTTTGGGGGGGAAGGGGGTTGGGCCGAATATCTCTCGATCTCACGTGGGGGAGAGGGGGGGGGGGTCTCTACAAATATCACGTAATATTTTCCCCCAAAAGAAATAGTGTTAAATTGCGGGAAAGCTAAGATAAACCAACTAAACCATGTTGTTGCGGTAGCCACTCTTAAGACTACTCATGAGTTCCCGTGGGCTGAATTAGAACAATCTTTTTTTTTCAAATTTAAGTTGGTAAATCATAGCTGTTTTTTATTGTTCGATTATTCGTTTAAAAATAACTAGGCAAATTATGTAAGTTTTCTAAATAAATGACCAATTAACGTATTTACACTAAAACTAAGCATCTTCATAAAACTCACGTGAGTCGGGGGAGGAGGGGTGTCGAGCCAAATCTCACAACATCTCACCAGAGGGGGTGGGGGGGGGGTTGGGTCGAAAAATCGCGAAAAACTCCTCACGTAATTAATGGACGCCCCCTTCACAATAATTTACATTGTCAGTTCGTTATTAGTCGCGAGTTACATATTTGCCAAACTTGGCATTAGACCAAGTTACACTTATAGCATAGTCATAAGTTATATTTAGTCAACTATAGTCAACCATAATTTGGCGTACCGTACCCTAAAACTGTACTGGGATAGCTTTGATATGATACCGCTTACAATGCTATTATGATTTGTTTGTTGTGTTATCGGATAATCAGATTTTTTTTGGCATTAAAAAAGAGATTAAAAAAACAGAAAAGCTAGCAACTTTAGTTTAAATGAAAGTTTTATATTTACATAATATTGTTCTTTTCATAAGAGCAAAATAGATATAATATACTTAACGAAACGAAACTTGTTTTTTCTTCATTGATAATTGCTTCTTTTAAAAACGGCATTGGTGAAAAATTATGGCTAAAATTGGGATAGAATCAGGGATATCTTTGTCCAGCGTCGTTTTTGAGTTAATAGGCTAATGAATAACTATAAAATTAAAAATGTTGTATAACCCCAAACATTCATCGCTTATCTCATTACTCTTAAACGGCTGAACCGATTTTGATATAACATGCCTAAAAACCACCGCTAGAAAACCTACTTTCAAATAAAATAAACCATATCCGAATTCGTTCACCCGTTTAAGAGCTACGGTGCCACAGACAGACACACAGACAGATAGACAGACAGATGCACATAGTGGTCAAACTTATGACACCCCTCTTTATGCGTCGGGGGTTAAAAAAAGATTGAAAATTGAGTGACAATATTCTTAACTTTTCAGAACAAAGATTGGCCATGGATGGTTTAAAATACAAATATGTACTTACAAGTCAAAGGAACCTTATGGGCATCTTGTAAAATATAAATCAAAACGGAGTAAACGTGAGGGAGAAATTCTAGTTTATTGGCCATCTCGTTAAGGTTCTGCGCAGAAATTAAAAGCCAGGCGTGTAATAGAGGCCGCTTTATAACGAAATTAATCATTTTCATAGATACTCTCACTACGCAATGAGGTATTCTCGTATATGTCGAAGGATTCACGCTACATTAGTGTTTTTTTATCTTTTGACGTAGGGAAAACTTTAATCAACAGATAATCTATTGCTGGACATTAGGTCTCACCCGCAGCCCAACGGAAGTCTCGCACAAATGATGCTGCTAATCAGTTCGAAGATTCAGCTCGGTTTTTAAGATGGTTAACATTGGGCGAAAATTAAGGATGTGAATCAGCATACTACCCTTAACAACTTTCTCCAACAATTTTTATCTCTCCATACAACGCGATCTGGCAATCTTATTAGTATGAGAATTATTAGTTTGAGAAGTCGAATTTCGAATGGGTCTTAGGGGAAATTTGTTTAGAACCCCATATACCGCCAGATTACTTTGATTGTCGAACAAAAAAGTCGATTTGTTGATCAGCGTTGTCCGGTCTACAAATTCAGACAGCACATAACTCAAAATTCAAGGGCAGACCCATCTTCTATGCAAGCATATAATCTTGATATAATTTTGTCAAATGTATTTCGATCCGACCTCTGGTTTTACGCATAGCGTCAGAGGTGGCAGTTAGAATGACTTCGAAATGACAAAATATCTAAAGCGTGTATGCTAGGATCACTGAGTTCCTTAATAGCAACGAATAGCTGCTTAATAAGGCTACGTATTACGTATTCAATGTGGTCAAATCTACAGCTGCTTTTAAAGAAACGACTATTTTCTGACGGTCTTAAACAACTACTTTAACAGTCTTGTTAAAAACGAAACTTAATAAAATAGGGTACGAATGAATAATTCGAAAACATTAAATACAAAGTATGTAGTCCTTTCCCATCGCGTTATGTAAATTAACGAACTCTGGAAATTTTCTTAACAATGGCAAAATTATTGAAGAAGACTTAACAAAACACTTAACCGGCAAAGTGGGGCGAATACAATAAGCATAATGGGAGTTCATTTTTAACCTCACGAGAGCGTGGAGCGTCAAGAAAAACGCTGCAAAGTTGCTCGCACCCTTATCAAAGGCGGGTGGTTATTATTTTTCATTGTTATTGTTACTGCGGCCAGTGCGCTTATTACGCCGACATTTAGCCGGTTAACAAACTATTAAACGTATTCTCGACGCCTTATTATTTTGATAAATCCCCGCGATTGTCCGAGAACACCTTTGGGAGAGTTCTTTTTTCTTTTAGCAGCGCCCGAGACAATGGTAACTCCTGATCTTGTAGTTAATACCGACCCGATGTTTAGCTTTAAGCAAAATTGGCTGCGTTATTGTTTTTGAATTAAAATGGGATCGTATTAAGGAAGTTGAAAGGTTTCAGACGATTTATTGCTGCTTTATTTGATAGCATTTTAAGCAACCAGGAACTTAGAGCGAGGTTACTGTATTTGGCAAATTATCGTTGATTTTCAAAAGAAAATTTGTTAAATTGTACGTGATTATAATTACACAGAGAAAAGGGTACAAAGAAGTAATCGTATGTTTTTTTTACACACTCAAAGGCCCATACTAAGGTTTTCCCTTGTGTCGTTGATCCCTTGGAACATACATAAAGACAAACACAAACACCCCAGACCCGAGAACAAACATCTGCTTTTTACACAAATGTTTGCTTCGACTGGGGATCGAACCCAGGACCCGCCGATCAAAAGGCAGCGTCACTACCACTCGACCAAACCGGCCGTATGTAAAAGAAAAGCTTTTTAGACATGACTTAAGAAACCGGGAACTGGAAAGTACTTGTTAAAATAAATTGTTTAAATACATCTAATTTGTGTTTTACAAAGTTTAAGGTCTCATTAAATGTTTAATTTCTCAGGGTCTAGACTCTACAAAGATTGGCTTTAAATGTATTAAACTATATTGAAGTATACTTAAACGTTTCCATTCCTTAAATAACTACAAGTTAGTAAACTAAGTACCTACTTGCAGGCTGATAACCCAATTAGGGGTTCAAATATTAGGCGGGCCTCTACCACTACATTCGGATTTTAGGATTTATGTACGGATTTACAATTAAGTAATTATAACTTGCTCAGCAGTGAAGGAAAACATCATGATGAAACCCGCATGTCTAAGAAAATTCGTTTCCGAAAGACAAGCAGTCCACCAACCCGCATCGGGCCAGCGAGGTGGACTGTGGCCTAAACCTTCGTGTTTCGAAGGGAGGCTCGTACTTCTCGGTGGGGACGTATATGGGCTGTTAAGAAGACACTAAGTACTTAAGCTACTCACAGTTAACATTACTCCCGTTACTGAAAACTATCTTTGATACGGCAGTTTCGATCCTAAGAATGAATCTTTGTCAGTAGAAGGCTTTTATTAGGTAGGTATGTGGCTTTCATTCTTATTTTCCCCATTATCGGCGATCTTTCGCATAAAATTGAAATCAAATCAAACATTTTTTACATATTTTACATTTTATCTTCGAATCCAACGAGCGTGTATGAAGCAAATTATGAATGATGAGGACGCGAAAGAGATGTGTTTAGATCGTAGTAGGTGCCAATCTGTGGTCTCTGCTTACCCCAATGTATCTGTATCTATGTATATTTTACACTTACGTAGTTGCAGTAACATTACAGGATTCATAAGACAGAACAATACTCAGAGAATGGTGAGAAATAAAATCATTTAGCGGTGGTGTGGCGGGTACAAATAGCGGGGCGGGTGCTCTTACATTGCGTCGTGCGAGCGATGCGCGATATGCGCCTGCGCACCGACCGGCGCACTGTCCGATTCCAGCTTGAATAATGATGATTAATTACTCTACTAGAGGGCTGGGTTTCGGCCTTACGTTTGATACTGTTTTGCTATAATTATAAGATATGTAACAAACACTCCGAATAAGTACTTTTCTCTGGGTCGACAAAAACATACTGCACTTCTTTTAACATTATACTACACATATCTGTTATTCGAGGGCTGGATTGGTCGAGTGGTACTGACGGATCCTGGGTTCGATTCCCAGTCCGAGCATATATTTGTGCAAAAAGAAGATGTTTGTTCTCGGGTCATGGGCGTTCGTGTGTCTTTGTGTATGTTCCAAGGGACCTACGACACAAAGAAAAACCTTAAATTGGGCCTTTGAATAAGTAGCGTTTATTGTTTTATTTTATGTGATAATACCTATGAATTGTTGGTAAATTAATTCTTTCTTTTCTTGGATGGTATTCTTTGGATTCAAGGAAAACAAGACTGGCTGACAGCTCAGTCGGTAATACGAGTAGCCTTGCCTAGTGGACGGAAGGTTGCAGGTTCGATTCCCGACCCACATAAATATTTGAAAATTTTATTTTCATGTATGTTGATTGATGACTAATGAGTGATATGTTCAATTGTGAATAGGTTAGTAGTTTAGTTGCTCTTTGTAAAAAAAAAACACTTTTACTCGTAGATTGGAGTATTATTTCATTTTATTTTAATTATTGTTTTGTTTTTGTTGGAAATCATTGTCATTACTCATCTACACTAATCTAAACAACTAGAGGAAAGATTTGTATTTTTGTATGTAACGAATTAAAAACTACTGGACCGATTTCAAAAATTCTTTCACCATTAGGATGCTACATTATCCTTGAATAAAGGCTACATAATTTTTCCGAATTTCCGCGGTAACGAAGTCCCGAGCGGAATGCTAGTTACGTATATAAATCAAACTTAATAAGCAGTGATGTGTCCGCACCTAATCACCCCAATATAACCAATTTGTGTGTATTATTGCGCAGGTTATAACCACTACCACCCCTGAGGGGTGCTATTCGCTCACCGGTCGATTTATAACGAGCGGTAACAATGTGTGCAGTATCGGACGCGCAATTTCTCAAATACACACCTCCAACACTGGCTATCGAGTTCACAGTAAGTAGATATTGCACAGAGTCGGAATTAGGGGATTTTGTTAAATAAAATAAAAAATGCTAATTCGATCGTATTTGCAATTTATAAAATCCGACTGAAAAGGTTTTTTAAGCCCCCGACAAAAAAGAGAGGTGTTAAAAGTTTGACGTGTGTATCTATGTATTTGTCTGTCTGTCTGTGCATCGTAGCTCCTAAACGAATGGACCGACTTAGATGCGGTTTTTCTTGTTGTTTAATTTAAGCCTTTCAGGAGAGGTAAAGGAATCTATGTCCATACAGCCAACACTTAAACTTGTCTACGAGTAAGTTATTTTTTGTGGTAAGGCCTTAAATATCGAGGGCTATAATTTTTTTTGATTGTACGGTTATTGAGCGTTTGGTTTGCTCTAGCGGCTATTAATGCTGCCCCTAAATAAACGGTACCTGGATTCGATTCCTGGCTGGGTTGCCCAAAAACGTTTACTCAAACGTATGTGTAAAAAGCATGCAGCTATTCTACTAATCAATAGCGACTTTATCTGTTCAGATGGCGAAATAAAGAACTATTGAATTTAAAAAATTTGATGTCAGATGCTTTGATAGTTTGCAACTTAGCGTTCGGTTGTTAGTCGGGGTAGCTCTCAGCAATTGTATTAAATTTAAATAGTTCGCAATCTCGCCACCTAAACAGATAAAATGGTCTTCATTTTTATTCAATCGTCATTGAGATGTTATTGATTCGAGGAATAGAAGCCCTGGTATTTGTTTGTTTTCGGGTCTGCTCTGCGTGTTTGTGTCAGTCTTTCTTTGTGTCCCAAAGGATCCAAGATAGGTACAACTGAAATCTTAGTACTTAGGGCTTTTGAGTGTGTAACGTTTTTAGCTTGCTTGCTTGTTATACTTGAATGTCAACCATATATTTGCCACTGCGCCAGTTTGTCAACATCGAAACACTTTCTCACGAAAACAATTGCCTTCACATTTGTATAAAGAGAAACTATCCGTCAAGCATATTTTAAAAAGCAACTTTATCAGATAACCAGGAAAAGTAAGTTCTAAAGAGGTCTCTGGAAGCACCGTATTAAATGATAAGGCGCGAAATTAAAATGAACACTACCTAAGCACCTAGTGAAGCGGTTTTAAACTGTAACTGGACCCTAATTGTAGCTGTTATACGTTGTAGCTGTTAAAGCATGTTGGCTTTGTCTATTTTTAGGTTGGTATTTATTTATTTATTTATTTTTATCCCCATACATTTACCACTGGGGTAACAGCAAATACTTAAATGGTGGAATCTACTCATAACTATGATTGGCTACAAGTACTTAAGGAGTTTTCGTTATTTACTCACTTTGGCGCTATGCAATGTCGAGGCGCTAAAATAAATTAGAATGCATTGCTGGTTTTACCTTTTCACGCTGTTATTATTGTATCTTATTTGAAAAAATATTCTGATGGTCTGAAAAAAAAGTCTGAATTTAGAGCTTAAGCTGTCCCTTTTATTCTGTATGTGTATAAAAATCTAATGATTAAATATAATATTTACAGTCTCTTAACATAAAATGCGCTTGGTTAAGCCTTCATTTCGCTTATTTATTGTTTTCAAGTCCAAACTTTGCAGTTCTTGATATTCTTTGGTAAAAACATTCGACTTAGCATCTGCCGACATACAAATAATGTTCCTTGAATTTTTCCATTAGCATCGAATTAAAAGCCGAAAGGTTAATCTCCGGCCAGAGAATTAACAGCGTAATTAAATTATGACCCAAATCAATTTGCAACGTCTGGGAACAGAAATTTAATTAGCGGGAAACGAGAAAACAAATGTCAAGAGCGAGAAAAAACGATAAAGGTTCTGATGAAGACCTCAATCCTTGTACCTGCGCAGCGCCCGCGCCTCCTGGCAAATTGAAAAGGACGCGCTCGCCTCGAAACTAATAATAAATTCTCAAATAATAATAATTCATAAATAATAATCGTGGAAGAAACAAAATAAAAATATACACGTCGAAATAATAAAGGATTCGGGCGCGGCGCGGTAACACGGCCGGGTTTTGTGGAGGTGCCGCTCGGATTAGTGTCGTGTATCGGGAAATTTATATCGCCTCGAACATGTTAATTCTCCGATATTTATGGCGGTGGTGACTTTTAATTTCATCACACAGCAATTTGTTGTTTTACCGCGAGCGTTCAGCCTTCGAAGGAAGTCGCGTCGAGCGAGACGCGTGTGTACCATGTAGTTTGCATTGTAATTATAATTGGCAGAGCTATAAATTGGTAAAAGCCGTTTAAGTGTAATGTCGAATGTCGTTGTAAGTTTTCGCCCAGTGTGTTGCAGCGCAGGCGCACATAAAATTGTTTTTCGAGCAACAGCTATAATTAGGCGATACGTAACGTTTTTGTTTGGCCCACATTTCCCGATCCTCTAATTTTTGTGTTTTTTGCCGCTCCTTTTGTAGTCGTTAATATGATTACACCGTTGGGATGATGGCTTCATACGTGTTTTAGGTTATAACTTAATTTGCTCGGGTTACTTATTTGTTTTTTTATTGTTGTTCGACTTCCTGAGCGTGTCTGTCGTGTTTTTTGTTGTTGGTCGTTAGGCGGAGGTGATTGAATGTGATGGCGGGCAAATTGGCGGTCGTTGCTGTATCGGCATCGAGGCACGTCTCGAGTTTGATTCGAATGTTGACTCAGTGCTGCGATGCTGTAAATGGACTAGTAATCTGTTGGCGGTAGTTTTTTGTTGCGTGCGTCCGAAGCTGTGTCTCATCTAGTGAGTTGAATTCATTATTCGGGTCTCGGTCGTGTGTAACGGGTACTGACATCAAACCCGCAAAAAATACAATATGTACCTGTAGCATCGGTCGGCTTAATAGATATTTATGTTTTTACTAGGCCAGTCGATAATTGCTGGTAGCGTAATATATCAAACTCATATTATTTATATGAGTCATATAAAATGACACATTGGAATTGAGCGAAGAAATTTTGTTCACTCCTGCCAGTTACAGGATGTACACAACAGGATATTGATATAAAATGTTTCAAAACGCAAATACATCCAATGTAACGCTAAAAAAGGACCAAATGAAGTGACTTCAAATATCAACTCTAAATTAAAAGATTTTTTTTTATTTACATACATTCACCAAACTCTACAACACAAAATATCATGAGAAAAATAATCAAGAGAATTTTCAAATCAACTTAGTTGTCTTCTCCAGCGTATTTGCAGTCTTGTTAAGCATTTGAAATGCAGAAACAACCAATTTATGCTCCCTACCGAAACGCCGAAAACTCGGTACACTCAAGAGCGACACTCAAACAGTTGACGATTTCCCATAATGGAACAAAGCTCAAAGTATAAAGGTTTACGTGCGCACAACTGTAGTTATAGTCTCACTACTACAGCTGAGAACACGTAAACTTTCACAGTGTATCGTGCAATGAAGATATCGTATGTTAACCTGTAACAGCGGGCGCGGCGCGTTAGCTGCAGAATGTGTTAATAATCACGCGCCCGCTGCCGGCTGACATGTAAATTGAGCGATCGCTGAGACGTACAAATTGCGGAGGCGAGGGAAGGGGTACTCTTGTTACTACTATTTTGTCGCCCATTCAATTTATTTTACTAGTTTAAGTAACAATTAGTAACCTAGATTCTATGAAATCTTTTTTAAAAGTATTGTTTTATGTGCTTAACCATTTTTCGTAGTAATTCGTAGCAAATCGTAGCAAACAGTTATGTTTGAATCGATACCGTTTAAATGCAAAAAATAAAATTACCTATTACGAAATGACAAGAAGCATGTCTATTAATAAATGTAATTTACTCGCAGTTTTATTTTTTGTTTTCTGTTGTTTACTGTTTAATTTTATTTTCCAGCAGCCATAATATACTACGATATTTCGACAATTCATTGAAATAATTAATAGTCTAGAGTCGCCATTTTCCTTGTTGCTCTATCGCAATCATACAAGTGGAGTTTAATAGATATAGAATAATAGGAAAAAGATAGAATATAATAATAAGAATAAAACTTTCAAAAGTGGCAGTATACTCCTCCTGCTACGATAAATGATTATTATTTTACGGACTTAATTAATTATACCTGCACGCTATACTCTCTCTTGCTAAAAATCAAGCTTTATTGTCTCGTGTCATGTATGTGGATTAAAGTAAACAATATTATGGTTTAGTATTTTTAAAACGCTTACCCACGTGAGGGATATTCACAAATGATTTTAGGGAAAGAACCAAGAGATGTAATCCTGAGGTCATGGGTTCAAGTGCCACTTGCTAAAATTATTTGTGATATTATGGTTTTTCCCACCGATGGACACAAGTCCTGCGGTCGTAACAGGAGTGTTCCAGCTGGGAGTGCACTCTGCACGCAACACTCGCCACGTGCAAATGTCACTCTTCCATGTCTCTTATCATTTAAATTTCTTTTGAAAACGTAATTGCCTAATTTAGTAATTTTCAATCTCAAGTATTGTAGGTTTTTAAACTTTCCCAAAACTTTCGGTGGCTATAATTATATATTTATATTTTTTTCTAGATTTGTTTAAAAATTTTGTTTTTTAAAAGCTGACTTTAAAAAAAATCTCGTGTTAACCGATTTTTCTGAAACCTTCATACCGACAATAAATGAAATGAAATGAAATGAAATCATGTTTATTGCTAAAGTTAAACCTACGATACAATGACTAAATTAACAGTAAAAAGTAAGAACTAGATTAACCTAAGCAAAAGGAGCCAAGCTCAGCATTGTGCTGTACAACAAATTGTACAGCGCAAAAAAAATAGCATCAAATAAAAAAACAAAATGTCAATTTCTTAGTGCAATTTCTCAATTCACGGTTCTTTGTAACTTGCGAAATGGAGTAGTTAAATATCACTGAGCAACAATCAAATATTGTTATCAAAAGAAACAAGCATTTTTACCTTTTTTACTACTAAATTATGATCGAAACTTTTGGCCCGACGCCAGCTTAAAGTACCGGGAGTCAAACGGATAAAAATAATTAACTACATTTTATTGTATTCACATAATTTCAAAATTTCCATCCCCTTGGTGGGGATGGGGACGTACTGGTATATGGGCTGGTAAAAAAAAATTCAAAAACTAGTTGTGTCATCAATTCAATCAATCAATCTTTTTAAATGTGGCGTTTTTCGCATCATCCATACCATTGGGTGATCATCAATTTTCATCATCGTCATATAAATGTTTGTTGACTTATATTGGAAACATAATTGTTATACGAGTATAATTTGTAAAATTATTATGCAAAGCCAACAATTTCTTTTTTGATTTTTGATACATATAAAGCCTGATCTTTTAGCCAGGATATTTTATCCAAAGTGGATGGGCCGCGGTAACACCTATGTTTTCAGTAACTTTATATTTTAAAAGGCTTTTTACGAAAACTAGTCTGTCAGACTCATCTGAAAGCAAATTTTCTATTCCCCGAGGCAAACTAATTAGTAATGAAATGAAATTGTAGTTTAATGCCGACATTAGGGCGAACACGAGCGCTAGAGTAGTTACCGCCAGATAACTCTATCCCGGTAATGGATGCTCCAGACCATTACCTACCTGTTTAATTTAGCACATTGAATAGTTTTAACTTCAGGAATGGTCAGATTGGTCAGTCACAAAATCTTATGCTTACTTTTACGATTATTTTTTTAAATTCCAGTATCTTTTTGTCTACTCTCTTTCGTTCAATCAATACAAGTTATCCCAACCACTGTTGTATGAATTTTATTTTACCGACGCACCCTATTATTAGCATGATGTGTTGTTCAATCCTCGAAAAGGCCAAGGCGGCACTGGATTGAATACTAAAGTAACAGTCGAAATACGAAATACAGTTCGGTACACATCATATATTTACATTGACGGTTTTGTGTTAAACTTAAGGGAATTCAAAAAAGCAAAGTTCAACATGCAGTGAGGTGTACAACCAGCCACAAAAAATGCACAATTTGTCTGCTCCAGTGAAAAATAAATTTTATGGCGGTGTCGTAAAAGTCAGTTTTAAATGTAAATGTTGAGAAATAACATGGTTGTATCGAAGTGGCTGTACATAGTGATTACTTCGATTGCTTTCGGTGAATCTAAATCAATTTTATTGGTCCCTGCTAACGCCATACTCGTTAAGTAATTACTCCATTACCCAGTGTAATCTGACCCTTCCCACCTCGGTGTAAGTCTGGATAATTGTGAGGCTTGTACAGGATGTAGTCCATCATTGACTTGTTAAATACTGCATTTTTTTTAATTCGAGGTGAAAAGGATATTAAGTTATGATTGTTCTGTCTATCATCAGAGTCAGCTAGGTACTCGTCAAAAAAGGGTACTAGTATTTCCTTGACTTGTAAGTTAATTTCAAATTTTTTGTTGTTTCTTTAATGGATTACGTTCGCGTGATAAACAATTTTGCAGAAAATCAGCAATAAGTTACGTTTAAAAAACAACCCTTTCATTTTTGTTCGCTCCTTGTAACAGCGCCAAAAAAACGGAGAGGTGTGTTACTCATTGAAAACAATTATTATGGTAGAATCCATTAGTGTGTACAAAAAATAAACAAATTCTGTATAATGTTTTTACACCATTGTTCGTTAAGGATCGGAATGTTTGGTCTGTAGATACACGTAGATCATGTATAGCATTAACACTTTTCCAAGCGAGCGAAGTCGCGGGCGAAAAGCAAGTACATGATAAAATTATGTAGAGACTCATCGTTAAGGATCTTCATATACTGGACATGGTTCATCGCAGTGTATGATAATTTTTAAACCAGGCACGTCGAAGTAAAATTGATTTCGGCTGATACGCTTTTGATTACACGTTTGCTAGTTAGATACAATAATTTGGATACAGAAGATCGCCTGAAATTGTTTCGAACGATTCACTGATTGGGTAATGATTTGTAACAGTGGGAACTGCGATTGAGTCATTTCATTCTGTAGATGTATATTTGAGTAGCGGTCGAAAGATTTTTATAAGAAATTTAGTATGCTAGACCATGCGATTTTCAGATTAGGAAATAAGTGATATCCACTAAAAACTGTCTCAATAAAATATCTTCCAAACAAGTAAACCTACTTATATCCCTTCAACAGACAGCAATTGACACTAAATAATAACTAATGCCACATTAACCACAGTGAGCCGTAAAGTACTCTATTTATTTCAAATTGTGTCGTTCTGGCTTATGATTGGTCGGTTTCTAGCTATTCACAGCTTAGATTTATCTTACTAAGCGATTTTCTCGACAATTCTTAGTAAAACTGCCAATAACTACAATTCTTATAACGGTATAAAGAATAGTGCATTTTATGCATGGAGGGTTGCTAAAAGACTTTGAGTTTAAAACGTTCAACTAAGCAAGCAATGGAAGTAAAAGGTTGTAGATTAAGATGTAGTGCAGCTAGAATGAGCTTGTGCAGTTGAATCGGGTGATAAATAATAATAAATATGAAGTGCGTCGTTGTGAGAGCGAAGTGTTCGAGTTATGAACCCTAATAGTGGGTAATCAGACGCCCACTAACCTCAGCTCACGATAGAACTCAGAAAACTTTTCTAACTGAACAGATATGGCAATATTGTGAAAACTCAAAAATACATTTCTCACGCTGCTTATATTTAACCGACTTCAAAAAAGGAGGAGTTTCTCTTTTCGAATAGATTTTTTTTGTTTGTTACGCAATAACTCCGCCAATTGCCAGCTGATTTTTAAATTTTTTACTGTCGGCTGATTTTCAAAATTCTGATGAAAATGATTCAGAGCTTTTAAATAAATCAACAAAAACAAAAAAATACACACACATTATATTGAGATTACGTTTTCGTTCGTGGTTATTTGTTGATAGACATTAGTGAGATTCAAATCGTTTTTTTTTACAAATTTAACGTGCACAATTACTGTAAACCATGTATTCATGAATATTGTGGACCGTTTTAACAGGATATCGTTGTGCTTGCGCGGATATGTCCTATTTGTGACGTAGATTACCGAATTGTTCCATCTCTCTCACATCATCTAAAGAAAATACCTGATGTAGTTACTTGTACCATGAGTTAAACAATATTTCTACCTGCCTACTCAACCCTAAGTTCAGTGGAAGTGTCGGAAAATATGGCCAATCACAGGGCCCGATAAATCCTTCACGGATACACCCGATTATGGCTTGATAAATATCGGCCTGTGTACGCTGTTCCGATAAACGTCTGGACACGGTGTTATGCTGATCTTTTCTTCTAATAATAAACTAGGCTATCTTATCACTTGCGACTTCTTTCACATGGAAAGTCATTCTGCAGCCGTCCCTTTTTTTTAAAGTCGGTTACAAAATATGGTTTTTACTTGTCCACTGAAATTTGTAAATTTTACTTCAAAAATATCTAGTTAAAATTTAACTCCATCTAAATTAGACTAACATGACTTCCTAATTTAGTAAGGTCGTAAGCCATATGGCATCTAACATCAGTCAACATTTTTATGATAAAATGTGCCCTTCTGTTGCATATTAGTACGTGAAACCGTTACAATTTCGAATAATTTAAGTGTTTTTGGTCAACTTAGATTGTAGAAATTTAGAATATCTTCTTTTTCTAAATAATGGAGATAAATTAAGTCCAGCAGTTTTAGCACATTTAAATTTCTTTAAATAAACTTGTTAATTTCTTATTTTTTCATACAGACAAAGGTATACTAACTAACTAAACCTAGAACTCACGGCTCTGCATAAAGCTAATGGCGCTAGGGCTGGCTAATGACAACTATTACATAAACATTAGGGGTGCGTCGACCGGCGATCACGACTTTACACCTTATGGCGATTTAAATCGTGGCTAATAGAGACGTGCGCCAGCGCAGCGCTCGCAGATGGACGAGCTTCGTTTTATGCTATTTTTACCTTTTAATGAAATTGCAGTGAAAATTCAATCTCTGTAAACGTCAAATGATAGACCCAATAAATACGGTAGTTTGTAAAATGCAGAAGGTTAGACGTAGTAATAAGGATGAAGTTGATCTTCTTCTGATCTTATCTAGCTTGTATTACTACGAAGTTGATAATTTAAAAAAATCCAATTACAAAGGAGAATTAGTCATAGGGCACGAACTACCAGTAGGCTCCATTAAGCTTGAGACTTCTCTTTGCACGAATAAAGGGAAAAATCACACTTGAATTCACAGAATTGTCCAGTGATATTTATGTTTGTTATATTCTTGTTGAGAAAAAAAATATCCGCTTATAACATGTAGACTTTTAGGGCAAAAATCAAGCCACGAGTTTTAGATTAAGGACAAAACAGTTAACTTTATAAATGTGTGCCTTTTTGGCTGATTGTAAGTTCAAATATAACTTATAATTAACCATTCTTGCGGAAATTAAATGTTGAAACCAGTAATAGGTGATAATTAATGATTATTGATTAAATTTAGATAATTATTGACACAAATCTCACCCCTACCGCGGACATTTAAAATAATCGTTCGATTTTATTAAGTTGACGGTTCGTTGTGGAAATGACTTAGCGGCACCTATGGATAGTTACAATTAGGTAAATATAATCTAATACTTAATTGTAGATGGTCTAGTTCTATTAACATCCTCCTCCGTCTAAGCCCTATCTTTGATATTGGAAAAAAAGCAACTCGTAGTAGCCCTTTATAGAGTTAATTTTATTCAATTGTATAGAAAGGTACACCCGCAAGCTTTAAGATCCTTCAGTGTGGTTGGATAGCTTAATTTTTGGATGTAAAATAAGTTCGTTAAATCATTATTTAAACATAATCTTAATCTATACTAATATTATAAAGAGGAAAGATATGTAATTTTGTATGTAACGAATAGGCTCCGAAACTACTGGACCGATTTAAAAAAATCTTTCACCATTAGAATGCTACATTATTCCTGAGTAACACAGGCTACATAATTTTCCCGAATTTCCACGGGAACGATGTCCCGAGCGGGATGCTAGTACATATTATAAAGAGGAAATATTTGATTATTTGTTTGTTTGTTTGCATTAAATAGGCTCCGAAACTTCTAGACCGATTTGAAAAATTCTTTCACCATTATAAAGCTACATTATACCCGATGGACATAGGCTACATAATTTTCCCGAATTCCCACGGGAACGAAGTCCCGGGCACAATGCTAGTATATTATAAAACTGCAGGTTCTGACTCACTGACTCATCAATGCCTAACCTAAACCCTAGAACCTCCAAACCAAAATTTTTCCTTTAATATTGTGGGCAAGAAATAAGGAAGGATTTTACAAAACCCCCACGTGAACGAAGTCCCAAGCCTCTTCTAGTTCAAAATGAATTAGAGATAACGTAATTGTAACAGAATTACAAATTCGGGGTACATAAGGCAAAAAAGAAGAGGCCCAGTATGATATTTATTTCCCAAGTAAAGTCTTAGCGTTGACCTAAGCCGGTTCATCGTGTGAGCGGTGGGAATAGTCTTCATTTGGCATTAAGCGAAATGTTTCAACTTAAACTAATGTCTCTGTAAATGTTGCTACATTAAATATTAAAACGAGTCACTTCGTGTGGTCGCAATTGCAAAGCTTGTCCAGCGAAGAGCAGGACGTCTATTTCACTAATCAATAGCGTCTCAATGATGGTTGGATTTTTTATTTTTATTTTTTATTATAAGATGGGTTAACTCTTGACCTCAATCTTGACCATAAATGCCCATTAAGGCACTGGTACTCCCACGCACCGACGGAACACAGCAAGCTGTTTGGCGCCGGGCTTCGGTAGGAGGGTGGTCGCGAACCAGAGGGCCCATTACAGAGCCTACCACACCGCATGAGACCATAGGACGACACCTCAGATTCAGAAATAATGACCATTTTATCCATTCATGTGGAAAAATTCAAAACTATCAAAACTTCATACACTTGATGACAAACGCCCCAATCAGCAGCACCACCGGCAACCGAACGTTATGTCTTAACATTCAGTTGGCGGTGGCGCTGCCAGTCAAGGTAACTGCCATCAAATTTATGAGGTTTGATAGTTCTTTTCGCCACCTGATCGGATGAAGTGGTCGCCATAATCAATCCACCGCCATTGAGAAGTCATTAATTCGTAGAATAGTTGCCCAGGACAACTTAGTTTACGGCTCGTATTATAACGGCACTAGGTGGCCTAGTGTTAATTTTGGTCTAGTTTTTACAGTAAAAGATTAAATATTAAGTGAAGTAAAGACTTATTCATCTTTCTTTCTATCTTTTGTAATGGTTTTAGATCGAAGCTAGTACTTTGCAGATTATTTCATAAATGAAGATCATAAATCGTTTTCTGAAATTAACTTGTATACAGGGCTTTAGGTAAATCTCTTTCAACCTCTCGGACCGAATTGAAAAACTGTGTTTAGAATTTTATGAATAATAATTTTAATAAATAAAGAATAATCGAAAACCTGACTTCGACTTTACATTTAAATTTTTTATTTGTTAACAACACAACAAAATCCACACTTTGTAATTATACTATAAATTATCGGCGTTATTAGTTTTGAAGGTTGGGCAACAAAAACTAACGCTTGAGGCGTTTTAAGTTCTAGTTTCGGCACTGAAAAGATTAATCTGTTACCAAATTCTAGTTATTAATGACACAGGTGCAAGTAAAATAAGCAAATTTCAACTTTAACACCTTGAATTAAAATACTAAGACCGGTTGACTGTACAGATTGTGTTAAGATTATGTTATATAATTTCACAATCGTATTTATTTTGCCATTAGCCGTTAGAACTGTTGGTATTTTAATGTTTTCAATTGGCAGGTTTGTTTACTAAATTCTTCAACTTGTTTCTGTAAGTGAAATAAGCTGTAATTTTGGTGCTGGCGTAGTCAAATATAAATTGAGGTTGCATACTCGATTAGTCTTTAAGATATAATTTTTAGGGTTCCGTATATAATTCCAAAGTAATTTCCGGAACAAGTAGTATTAATACAGAAATACAGAGTTCTTTATTCCACACACAATATTGTTACAAACACAAAAGCAAAAATTTTCAAAGGCAGGGTGGAAAGGGTGTGGGCACAGCAAGCTGATTTTAAGCCCAACCTGAGTCACAAAGAGGGAAGTGAACTAGAACTTGTATACTTAAGTAAGTATTATCAATGCCCCCTATTCCTAATGTCTCTAGGAACATAAGGGGCAATGGAAACTCCGTTTGCATTACAAAAAGGCCTATTGTCTACAGATACAAACATACATGTAGGTTTTTTATACAGTGTATAAAGTAGTCGTTTTTTATACTTAAATGCTTTATAAACATATTTACGGCCATATTCGTAACTTATATATTTTTATTATTTTTATTATAAGATGGGTTAACTCTTGACCTCAATCTTGGCCGAGGTCATAGATGAGGTCGACGATGGAGCGAGTTAACCCAGAAAATGCCTTTTAAGGCACTGGTACGCCTGCGCACCGACGGAACACAGCAAGGTGTTTGGCGTCGGATTTCGGTAGGAGGGTGGTCGCGAACCAGACGGCTCTTCACAAAGCCTCCCTCACTGGATGAGACCATAGGATGCCACCTCAGATTAGCACAAATTGAGGTGTCATTGCCTGGAGTGGATTAATAGGAGGCAGGTCTCATTTGTGTTTCCTTAGTCACCTCTTACGACACGCACGGAAAGAAATGGGGTGGTGTTATTCTCAACCGATCACCACACGGCACCTAATGTTCTATTGTTATAGCTTAAAATATGTACCATTCTTAATCATTTAACTTGAACTAACTACGGCGTTTGCTACCGTGATAAAAATTTACGTGAGATTACGTGAAACAGGAAGGATTTCCTTAATAAAAATTAATGAAAAAGTAGTTAGAATTTCAATAGTTCCCTATTTTGAGATTAAGAAATAAGCTTCCAACATTTTCAAACGCGATCACTTCATCACTTAAAATAAAATAACCATATTTACGTGTAATCTTGGAGTCATATTTCATTAGTTTTAGCATAATTTCCATTACCGTGGTCGTTATTTCGCCGGCAAGTGAAAACGCTTGAGGTGGCGTAATCACTTCATTATAATACCGCTTGCACCCCCTACCCCTTACCCCTCCCTCACCCCCTCCCACGTCATGCCATGTCGCACTAGGTTTGGTAGAGTGGCCATTTTATCTGACGAGTGCTTGCCTTTTCTTCGAAGTTGAGTTTCAGTTTCAAGTTTTTGACATTTACATTAACCATTTATTTTTTACTTTCAAAAATAGGATTGATTGATTTTTTCGAAATACAAAACCTTTTGATGATTCTAGAACCTTTTTTTATGTTTAAAACAATATACATTTAATTTTTTTACCTTAAAAACTAAAATGACTATCATCATCATCATATCAGCCTATTGCAGTCGACTGCTGAACATAGGCCTCCCCCTCCCCCAAAGTGCGCCACTTTGCACGATCCTCCGCTTTTTTCATCCAGCCAATACCCGCTATCTTCTTGAGGTCACCTGACCATCTGGAAATGAAAATGAATATACGATAGTACAAATAGTCTAGACATTACTAATACTTTTTTCCGGTTTTTCTCCATTGAGACAGTCCCATCAACATTTAATCCATGGAAAACCGAACCACCCCAGCAGAGGAGTAGAAATTGTGAAAAATTACTCCTTGTTAAGTCTCGCCGCGATCGTGGCTTCGATACCCGAGAAATTCACTACACTGATCATTTCTGAACATTTTCCCCGGGAAAAATGGCCCGGAATTACTTATGGGGAAAATTCGTTCCGAAAACTAACGTTGAGAATTACGGTGCCAAGGTATAAAGGTGGTAATTTTCGTGTGCTTTGGAAAAAGTAAAGCTCTTTGCAGAGATAAGGCTGTTCATGTAGAAAGGTACTTAAAAACTTCAATAAGGTTTTATGTTTCTCAATGATTAGGAATCCTTTTAAATTACTTTACTTACATTGTACAAATGATCTTACTAATAATATTTACATATTGCGTAGTAAGAGCTTAATAACGACCTAAAACCTATGAAAAACAGTGTTTACGCATATTATACGCAGTGTATAATTTATTATTATTACTATTAAGACCGTAAGTACTTCAACAATTAGTAACTAGTTAACACCTAGCTCGTCTAGTTTTTATATTATTTTGATAAAGATTAATTCGGCACTAAATAACTAAATTCTTAGTCAAATATCTCTTTTCTCTACCTATCTCTTAAGTTATGAACTCTCCAATGTAAGCTTCAATTTTACGAATTGCGGTTAGACCGCAAATTACTGTCCAAACTTGTCAGTTATGTTAATTCCCTTATTTTGTGGAATTTGTGGTGAAGACGAGATTCTATCGTGTTTGTGGCTATAAATAGTGTCAACCTTTTTCTCTGTAGGTACTTGTTTCTCTATGAACGTATTTTTCTAATATTTTCTACGTAATAATTAGGTACTTTAATTTTTCTTTCTACTTGCTAGACTGTTCTTGTAGAAAATATATCTGTAAATACTGTCCATTCTAGGTATTAGTGGAAGAATTTTACTAACTTGATCAATTTAGTTTCGGAAATTCCTTCCTACGAAACTATACCTCTTTAGAGTAGATGTACATTTCGTTTTAGTTGTATTGTATGTGAAGGGTAGTTTTGAGTAAAGTTCTATTGTTACCTGGCGTGCTTCGAAGGCGGGCCCTGTGCGCATGCGACGGTACCAATTGTTTTAGTTTGCTTCCATATTTAATTATAAAATGGCCTTTCTTTGAAAAAATGTTAATGTAGTAAACTTGTTATGTCAGCTAACTAAGGTCTATTTGGCGACTGCGTTTTTAATCTTTGTTGACGACCGGTCGAGTGGCAGTGACACTGCCATCTGATCGGCAGGTCCTGTGTTCGATTCCCAGTCGGGGCAAATATTTGTGTAAAAGGCAGAGGTTTTTGATCGGGTCATGAGTGTTTGTGTCTGTATTTATGTATGTTCCGAGGAACACAAGGGACCACCTTATTTTGAACCTTTGAGTGTGTAGCGTTTATTATATATGATTTAAGTAGCTAAGTAACTCAAAACAGTTATTTTTTAACTCCTTACAAAAAAGAGAGGTGTTATTCGAAACTGAATCAAGGATAACATAAATCAACAGCAGACCGTCAACACATGAGTTTTGACGGTTGATCTCTTTAGCTTTAGACGCAACTATTCATTAAATGTATAAAAAATGTTACTACAGCTATGTATCAAAATTAACATCGCTGATTTAAGGGTACACCAAATGGAGAGCAAGCTGCAGAATGCTTGAAAGCCACTAATCTATGAAACGAGCAATTTGACCCAGTAGTTGAACAGCTCGGAAAAAGGGTCAGGAAACATCAAAAACACGAAAAAGAACATTCTTAAAAAAGCAGGAACAGAATAAAAAGGTCAGAAGGGTAGGTGGGGTAATTCAAAGCCTTGGTCCCCACTAATGATCGGCCGAACAGTGATACAAATCGCACCGACACGCGTTCTAGCGTAATCACTTAATTATTGGGCGACACCTTAACTCCGTAGGGCTGGAATTATAAATGGAGCTTTTTTATTTTATTTTAGCTGGAATGCGATAGGATTAGGATTCAACTTTCTTTTTTTAACTTTTTTGACAAGGAAAATGCAATACACTTCATTTGTCACGATGTAATATTAGAAGATTTGGCAATTTTTTTACAATTTTTACAGTACTATGGAATGTAGGTTTTCAGAGTGCATGATAGATAGGTAACACGGTGTTTTCCAATAATTTTTCATATTGAAAACATGAATCAACCGACTTCAATCCCAATAATGCCTATCAGTAGGTAACCACAATCAAAAACGTCATTGAAACCTAATATAAAAGTTATTTTTTTGTTAAAACGCTGAATCATTTTCGATAAAATTTATACGAGTCACTTCAAAAGTATATTCTTTAAAACTCCGACGGTTAGCGGAGGGAGTTATCGCGTTGTATTTTTATACAAATGAAAATACAAAAAACATACAGTCGAATTGAGAAGTTCTGGAGTTTCTTTAATAGAGTTGTGTGCTAGCTAAACAACAGGACATGGTAGACACTTGGAAATTACTTAATTTCTTAATTAATATCAAGAGGCCTGTCAACTGTATTAACCAGAGGATACCTCAACCAAATTTTACATTTAAAAAAACAACCAGAGGATACAGCCCTAGTCCCAAACGTCCCAAGCGCTACGTAAACCGAGCCTACACTTTATTATATCAATTTGTGCCCATTGAAGGCGCAATTTTTAGGCTAATTCTTTTATAATTGCGGGATTGGCGGCCATGTGAACTTGTCCTTATCTGATCCTGAGCTAACATTAGGGACATTAGGAAAAAATAAACTTTTTTAATGACGAATAGAGTTCTGCTCAAAGGAAAAGTTAATACACTAATGCGTTTGTGTCAAACAACTATTAATAACTTTATAAAATGGCAGTTGTAGATTGTTTATGTGATTATTAGGAGGAGTATTCCTAATATAAAGGAAGTTATGTATTTTGTACTTCATATAATGAGAACGGCATTCGAGTCATTCCATTGTAAGTACGTAGATATCGTAGTCTAGTGGCGCTCGCCGATTTGAACTGATCAGTAAGGTAAAGCAACGTACACAGAGGCAGGTAAACTGATGGGTGACCGAAGTACTTCGGAGGACACGTTAAGCTGTCGTCGGTCCAGGTTGAGTCAGAGGTCATTTAGAGGTTTAAAAACTCACGACCACCCTCCTACCGAAGTCCGACGCCAAATAGCTTTTTTTTACTATTATAAGAATGGTTAACTCTTGACCTCAATCTTGACCATAAAGGTCAAAGATGAGGTCGACGATGGAGTGAGTTAACCCAGAGAATGCCTATAAAGGCACTGGTACTCCCACGCACCGACGGAACACAGCAAGCTGTTTGGCGTCGGACTTCGGTAGAAGGGTGGTCGCGAACCAGACGGCCCTTTCCAGAGCCTACCACACCGCATGAGATCATAGGACGACACCTCAGATTCAGAAAAAAATTAAGTGTGGTTGCCTGGGATGGATACTAGGAGGCAGGTCTTGCTGTGTTCCGGCGGTGCGTGGGGAGTAGCAGTGCCTTAATTATCATTTTCAGGGTTAACTCGCTCCATCGTCGACCTCATCTATGACCTTGGTTAAGATTGGGGTCCAGATAGTTAACCCAACTCATAATAATAAAAAACCTACACGATAACCAAACAATCATACGGTAGATGTGTTTTTGTAGTAGTAATAGTGCTAAAAGTAGAATAAAAGAAGACAATTTTAGAGCTAAGCATACATAAAATAGATACATACAGTCGAACATAGAACCTCCTCCTTAACAAAGTATCTAAGCCTTCACATGAAATGAACATCACACGTTCTAAAAACTCAAACTTCGAGTTAAAATAGTGTGTATAAGTTTGAAAGATACGAATCATTTTACTGCCATTCAACGCTAATTCACTATTCTCAGCTAAATAAGTCGCACCTAGTGAAAAATAAATAAACATACCTACATACATTCTCATAATTTCCAAAGGCCAAAAACTCTTCGCTCGACGACGTCTCAAGACCGTTAAAATATGAATATTCACTCGTTATCGATAAAAAATGGTGGTTTTTAAAAGATTGCCTCACAATAGTATTATTTATCGCGCAGTGAGATTAATGTGGTTTGATAACCCGGCTAAATGAAAACGCGCCCGGCCCGAATTGAATCATTTGGAAATGAACGTCCGCATTTGCATACTTTGTAATTAGCTGGTTATTCATTCCTTCCTTGTACAATCGGCAGCTAAGCTTTGGTGTTACAACGATTTTATATGTATATTTATTATAGACCATACCATTTATTAATAGGCCTAGATATAGTAAGAGGAGGGAGATTATTTGTTAAGTTTGTAAATTATGTTTTCCATTACTATTATTTTCTACTAGCTGTCCGCCCGCGACTTCATTCCCGTGGAAATTATCCCGGTGGATTTTAATTTTTGTTGAAATTTAAACATGGTCGTGACAATAAGGAACACAACAAAAAACTAATCCTCAAATTCGATCAAACCGTTCTCAAGTTATAGACCAGGAGAAATAGGAGTTAATAGTTATATGAATATATTACATTTTAATATTATCAAGAAGGATATCAGTTATTTAGCACCTATCTATCTATCTATCTATGGAGGGGACGCCCGTCAGGCACAGGCGGGTGATCAGTCCACTTACTTGGGACCATTTCACCCAATTCCCCACAACAGCGCATGAGTTTTACCTCTGCACTGACAGTTCCACCTCTTTGAACCTACCCGAAGCTTTAGCAAACCCGATTATTCCTTTATGTTAAGCACTTGTATTTGTTCTTCTTTTACCTCATCCATGCCTATTTAGCACCTATAATACAAGCCTTGTTTAGTTTACGAATAGATGGCGCTGAGTGAATTGTCCAAGAATATTCATTTACTAACTGACGGCCCGGGAACGTCAAGAACCTTGAGTGTTTCTGGGAGGACAGAGGCTGGGCTGGAATAGCCACTGAGGCTAAGTGCGGAAAACTCCCAATAAACATAACATAACGGCCATTTCGGAAAATGATGTGGCCTATCATTATGTGTTAATTCAGAGTGTTAGCTATCTCTATACCAAATTTCATTAAAATTGATAAGCCGTTAGAGCGTGAAGAAGTAACATACTTTTTTTGGAAAAGTACCAAACTAATAATACACTCTACTTAAGTACATATAAAAACGGTCTTGACAGGTGAATTATTTCCATTTTTTAAATAGTTTTAGTTTACTGGAAATTAAAAGAATTCTGAATGAAGATAGTTTTGTTAATATCTTGCTTTTACTATTATAAAACATTACTCATTGAACGGGAAAATTTACAAGAGCATAGTTTTTGCTCCGTGCAGGTGGTAATTGAACATTGATTGTGTACCCTTGTTGCACTGCGTACATTCCACACTTAAAACCTCATCATGCTTCACAGTTCTCTCATATCATAAGGGAACAAGGTTGAATTTGTCAAAGCAGATGTGCTCTTGAATGTAGAAGTCATGCTCACTGATTTCCACAATTATACATATCTATTACTTGCCTATTTACAAACACTCCTTATTTATTTTTCGCTCCACTGACAGACGAGCATATTAATTCTTGAGCTAACAATTAGAACTGAAAAAACCCCGGTTTATAACCAAATATAGAGGCCAGTATAACTAGTTACCTCATACTTACTCTCTGGGCCATTACAATAACAGTGTTTTTGCTACGATGGTACAGCTAAATGGGGTACTAACCTCTGTACATATTTTATTATAATTCGTATGGGAATAGACAAGGTAATTAGATTTCATTCGTCCTAATTAACAGATTGTAAAGTATATTCATAATTACGGCTTCGTCTATAATTACTCATTGTGAGATAGCTTAATTACAAGTAACGTAATGTTTAGAAGCGCCCTCTGACTACTCCATCAAGATATAAGTAGGTACCTACCCTACAATAATATGGCCGGTCTAATCCGTTGACAGTAACCTATTTCTTTTACAAGCTTTTGTTTGACTTTAATTAAAAAATTGAATTAAATTGAACTTGAAACTTTTTATGCATTCACACCACCAGTGTATAACTATAAAATAAAAAAAAATAAAAAAAACATTTTTTAACAATTCCGATATTCATCGCATATAACTTTTAAACAGCTAAAGGAATTTTGATCAAATATAATTAAGAAGCATGAGCTTTAAAAACCGCATCAAAATCGGTCCCTCCGTTTAGGAGCTGCGATGCCACATGCCACAAACAGACTTTGAGATATACAGCTACACTCGTCAAATTATAACACCCCTCTTTTTTGTAGGGGGCTATAAAAAAATCTAAGATCCATTAGATCCATTAAGAAGTACATTTTATTTCATCACCTTATTTTTGTTAAACTAATGCGTAGTTAACGCCGGCTACAACTAGGTGCAGCCAACTGGATCAACGTATCCCTACACGTATAATAAAAAAAAGAAACTCACATATAGCTAAAAGACGTTTTCTAACACAAGCCACATTCCATAAAAAAATAAATTTAGTAAAATAAAGGCGTTATTTCATACACAAACTTCAAGAATCTAGATTTTTACCACCTCCCTACCGTTCTAATAATCACTGACCGCTGTAAATAAACATTTCTAAATTGAAATGAGGAATGTGCTGTGCATGTTCTTAATGACGTGCAAATGATGATGTGCGGTGACATGTAGGCATCTTCATTCGGAGAAGATGGATGAGTTTGAAAGTTCGAAAGTAACAATTTGTTTTCTTAAGCCATTTTGCCCTTAAATTTTACTCTGACTTTTTGCTCGCCATTTTTTTATTACGGCGTGGCGTTGATTGTTAAACTTTTGGCGAAATAGCAATATTCAAAACCTAGAAACACAGGTAGAAACAAAACTTTTTATAAGCTTGTTATCTAGTTTTATTTTCTACTTATTATTAATAGAACTATATAAGATAGATACAGTTGAATCAAGAAACGAAGACTGTACAAAACAAACTTAGAAATAGTTTAGGTTTTGCTGTTTTTGGTATGAAATAGCGGTAAATATACTTCTATATGTTTCAAGTGATAAGTTTAAACCAGTGTTCCACAAAACGTGTATACTGATGGTAATGGGCCATGGCGAAGATTTTTGTCGTGATAAAATCACACCAATAATAAAAAGGCGGAGTTTGTGAGCGTGTGTGTTTGTATATTTGTTATTTCTTCACGCTCAAACGGCTGGACCAATTTCGATAAAATTTGGTATGACAACCTCACACCCTGGATTAACACATGCGCTAAATTATTTTCCTGAATTTCTACGGGAACAAAGTCCCGGGCAGAAAGCTAGCGGTCGGTTTAATAGTGGGATTGGTCGTCAGTGGTCGGGCTACCACTTAGGGATGCCAAAAATGGAGAAGCACCGGTAGCCTACCTATATGCTTCGCTAGCAATATAGTTATCAATATTAGCCAAAAACCTTTAGTATTACATACCTACATACATACGCTCACGTCTATAATCCCTAACGGGGTAGGCAGAGCATCACTGGTTCTAGGACCTTTAGTATTAGTAAGACTATTTACAAAATTGTTCCTATGATGTATGTACCGCTTGCAAACATTTTGGTTGTGCCGTGATCACAAAAAGTTTGCGAAACACTGGTCTAGATTATTTTATCTGTTAGTTAAGTAGTTGTAATTTCTGACGAGTTAAGAAATACCGACGCCTAGTCTGCCTTTGTCTTATTGACCGAAAAGCAAATTCATTTGTTTCAGTTTTTTATGTAACTTTTTATGAATGTTTTCGTGTTGAATGGGTCATAATACGGAACATTAAAAACGAATGTGGGCAAATTATTCGCCAAATATCGCCAACTGGAGTCGCGGCGGCTTTGACATCCGACCCCCGTGTAATGTGCCCCACGTCTGAGACATGGTTTTAAAATTATTAAAGGCCTAATTGTTCGGAGTATTATATGGCTCATGTTGGCGTTTAATGTGGCTGCAGTTGCTAAAATAAATTGATTTAATTCTTTGAATCGGTCGAGAAAAATATAATAATGTGACTATGGGATTGTAACTGACATGTGAAACCTAACGTGGTACTATTATGTTTTCTTGAAATTTGGAGGAGGCATTTGTCCATTGCTATTGGATTACTCATTAGTCTAAAAATCGTCAATGTAAATATCTGTCATACATAATGTCAGAGGCGCAAGCGCAGCATTTTGCTCACTACATTCCAAACAAATGAGAGAGTTTCGACATTTTGTGTAAGTATTTGGGCCAGTTCAACCTCAATCTCGCTTCCTTATTAACGAGTATTTTATTGCAAAAATAAAATACATTTTCTTTCCATTCGTTATTTAACATAGTTTTTCTTTATTTACCCTCAGCGGTCTAAAATTTTCGGATTCTCCTAGCATAATATAAGCATCTTATTTACTTAAAAAGAGTCTTCTTATTACTATTTACTTTAATGAGACTAACTAAGGTTACCAAATAAACTATTTTGAAAAAGAAAAGAAAATTGACTTTGGTTATATCAACAGAACTAGTTCAATAATATTCCGAGAATGTCTTGCTTTCTCAACTTGATATGAAGCGATTTTCTTACACAACTAAAGTTTCAAAGTCCAAAATTAGCACCTCCGTCGTATGGTCCGTGACCAAACCTTTATAGGTTCGTAAGTCTTTTATAGTTAGTCTATCCGTTCACAAGTAGCCCGAAGGCTGAAAATCTCAGCAGTTTATCGCATCATCAGAACGGGAAGGGGGTAATTTCTGGAGAAGGAACGCGTAGCTGGACGGTGGCGCGACGAATCTCTAACCGCTCTAACTAGGTACTGGATTGTGATATCGAGGCACCTGAAAAAGAGATATTAAAACATATCTTTTACAACTTAAATGTTGAATTGCGCATAAATAAGTCTTCTTACCAGCCCATATACGTCCCCACCGAGGGGCACGGGCCTGCCTTCGAAACACGAAGGGGATTTAGGCCATAGTCCACCACGCTGGCCCAATGCGGGTTGGTGGACCGCTCGACTTTCGAAAATGAATTTTCTTAGACGGGCGGGTTTCATCACGATGTTTTCCTTCACCGTTGAGCAAGTGATAATTAGAAATCCGTACATAAATCCGAAAAGACGAATTTAGTGGTACAGGCCCGCACCATGATTTGAACCCGTGACCTTCCGATCACAAGTCTGGCTCATTACCAACTGGGCTATCACCGCGTCAAATAAGTCTAATAATATATAAAATCAAACTGTAATTCTCTCTGTCTCTGGATGTCTTGCATTTGTAGTTTCAAACCTAATTTCTTATATTTGAAACTCTGAAGAATAATACAAAATGTTCTTTTTGGTACTTAAAAGGCCTATAATATCTCGTGTGTTGCAGTGTCCATAATAATATATATTTTTTCTTATTTCCTTAATGTAATCTTGTCATTCCAGATAAAGACAGCCATCTACTTGGTTTATCATTTTATATAACACAGTTGTACATTGCATAGTTTTGATATGCTGATCTACGCAAGTGAACTAGCTCGCACATTTTATACAGCTAATAACCAGCAGTTTATACAACGTTGCCACTCTATCTGCAGATATATCTTTTAATGTCTGTATTGAGGCTATAAACTAATGGTACTTACTTTACTTACGTTGTCAGCTAAACGCATTTCAAACGGATTGATAAGGACAGCTACTGCATCAACTGTATTTATGCGTTAGTAATTATATGTGCAATATTTAGAGAAATCTAGTTCAAGTATTTAGTGTATTTAGTTTTATTGACAGATCTAGTTGTTCAGCGTTAAACGTAAATAACTGGAATTGGTTCAGTACTTTGGTAGCTATAGTGAGACAAATTCATACTTCTGCTTACAATAGGCCAAAATTGCCAAATGCTGTTTCAGTCACGACTAACACTATCCCATAGGTACTTTGAAGATGTTGAGTGACTCCTGTACAGGGCTCGGATTCTGAACTTAAGTTGTGTATCGACGAAGTGAAGGTCATATTTCATCTGTTCAGGTGGCGAACTTGAGAATTATTTAATTTTCATATACTTGCTGACTACCACCCCGATCAGCAGCACCGCCGCCAAGCGAACATAAAGTTGCAAACTACCTATATAGCAACTGAAAATTCAGTTGGCGGTGGCGCCACCAGTCAAAGCAGCCATTATTACCTACATGTATGAATTTTGATAGTTGTCAATTTCGCCACCTGAACGGATAAAATGGCGACACACAAATTAAGTTACAGAATCGGGGCCCTGTATGAGCGTTAACGTACAGTGAAGGTGAACCTTAACCCACCTGCCAAGCACGGTAATATTAAACACCTATAGTTATTTTGCGGTACTAGGTTTATTAGGATTCCATAGTACCGAAATTGCGAACCGTTTTAGTTTTGCCATGTCCGTTTGTTTGCGTTTTTTTTTCAGAGACCCTTGGTAATGCTGGGCAAAGCTGAATTTTGGTATGATCATACATCACATCAAAACAATGGTGAAACAAAAATCTTGAGAAAAAGGAAGATAAATTTTTTCTCGCCAATATCATTGTATGGGGTGTCATTGTATAGGTTTTCTAAAGATAAGTTATATGGGTTCGGAAAGAACGTTTTTCGATTCAGGGATCCGTTTGCGAAAAATTTATGCTCAAAGTTATAATTTTTGATACACTCAAGTACTCTACCAGCTAAAACATTGCTTAGAAAAATGTGAAAAGAGTCATTGTGATAATTTTTATAACGAAGTTAAAAGAAAAATTATCTAAGTTGGCTTTCTAGTTAACAAGTAATGATCTTTCAAGTAATGAAGTGTGGTTTTCAAATATGGAGCCCTACACGGCGCGTGGCCCGACATGCTCTAGGCTGGTTTTTATTTATCATGGCTGTTAAAAATTAATAAGCTAGATGAATTTTAACTTAATTTGAAAAAAGTTTGTAAAATGCTTTCAGATTTTTTGCGTCATCAATCAAGCTCTTTAATAACACTGCTGGATGATCGTTTAGTTGCAGAAACGTTCATTAAAGTTAAAGTTTCTTTAGATGTAACGCCATCCTTGTTTACGTCAACAAGATGGAATGTGATAAAATGATGTCTAAAGTAACATTAACTTTAAAAGACGTCTCTGAGTGATAGGCTTAGGTACGACTTCCTCATGTTCTCGTACAAAAGATTTCAACGAGAGACCAAAGCACCCGTATTCGTAAGTGGTTCGTATTTTGAACATTAAACAGTTGTGAGCTAGCTAAGTTTTGGGTACAAATGAAAAATTGCACTACAACCAAGTAATACGTGCAATAGTATTGAAGTAAGAATGTGCGCTGGCTGGCTGCGGGAGCAGGATGAGTCGGAGCACGATGAAGTAATAAGAAAACAATTAAGCTGGATTACATTTATTACACAAGACACTTAAACTTCTGACGTTAGTTTATTACAAAATATATAAAACGGTATATTATGAGCGGGCGTGCGCCTGCGACGGAAACTCAGTTGGGTCTGTGTCGTCCCAGCGAATGACAACTAGAAGTGTTCAATTTCGAATTTGGATTAGGAATGCCAAAACTGAAGAGTAAAAATGGCGCGAAAAGAGAATGGAGAAGGTGGATGAAGACGAGGCGCATGCCGCCTCGTTACAAATGTACCTATTACTTGTATTGAATCCAATAAATAAATGCCACTTTTGATAATTCTGGATCAAAACTTGCTTTGCCAAAACTTGTAAACTTCAGTAGAAGAATAATATTGGATGACTTTTAATTAGTTACAATCAGCCCACTAAACTGTACAACATTCTCTGAAACATAGATTGAAATCTGGAAAAAGGTTTTCCAGATTTCATGTATAGAGGAGTGACTTTAAATTTGCGAAAATTTTGGGAGAGATCTTTTCTATAAAACTGAACCACTTTCTCTCAGGAACCTATGCTAAATTCTAGAAAAAAAATACTTAAAAAAATATTTTAAACTTCTCAAACTAATTGCTCAAATTTTTAGGAGAGACCAAACTTTTTTTAATATTTCGGCCAAAATATCTTAAGGAAAGTTATTAAATTTTGTGGCTGATTCACATTGTTATTTTCCGCTAAATAATTTAAATTCACCTCATGTATGTGTTAAATAATTCATAATTATATCTTCAGCAAAGCTAGAAAGAAGCAATGTGTGGTGATCGGTTGAGATCTCTTTTCGTGGGTGTCGTAAGAGGCGACTAAGGAAACGGAAATGAGACTTGCCTCCTATAGTAATCCGTCTTAGGCAATGTTTTCAATCTAAGGTGGCGTCTTATGGTCTTATGCGATGTAATAGGCTCTGTAAAGGGCCATCTGGTTCGCGACCACCCCCCTGCCGAAATCCGACGCCAAACAGCTTGCTGTGTTCCGTCGGTGCGTGGGAGTACCAGTGCCTTAATTGGCATTTTTTGGGTTAACTCGCTCCATCGTTGACCTCATCTATGACCTTGTTCAAGATTGAGGTCAAGAGTTAGCCCATCTCATAATAAAAAAAAAGTAGGTGCAGGTTTTGATATTGCTAGAGATTCAAAGGGGAAATAAACCACATGAAGAATGTTTTAAGGATGTTATATTTTGATTCAATAAGTTACTCGCATAACATACTTTTTACATCTTATTTACTACACGATGTGATATAAATTTACAATATTCATTATCACCCTCGTCTTCAATATAAATAAAACTTAATTACTTTGTACCTAAGTAATGTTTCGACTACAAAATTTACAGTACAACTTACGTACTTCTACAAAACAAAGAATTCTTTAACGTCATGTTTAGGATACAGCGATTTGTTGACAGATATTAGTACATATAAAACTTGTTAATCAAACAAAATAAAATATCTTGAACGTACGCATTACAATGTTTCCAATTTCTTGTTGAATTTTCGCAAACATACTCGTAGATTCTACGAATGCACATTTCTATAAATAAATAATTAATCATTAGATTGATCGCCTACAATGATTTCAATTCAGATTTACGTACTCACTTTATTGATTTTTTGTTTTAGTATTCAGTAGTTCTTATTAGATTTATCGGTGACGAAAATTTAATTTAGAAATACATAATTATTATGAAGTACTGTTTTAATTTGAGAAACACCAAGTTTGCTGAGACACAATAAGAAAATAGGAGCGCTGGTAGTAGTAAAAGAATCTATGGTTCCCGCACGATTTTTAGTACAAAAGAGATTTATTGAAGTACTGTAAATTTAAAAGTGACTTAAAACCGGTAGAGGAGATGAGCAAGTGTACAGTGTCTGCTCAGAAAAAGATTTAAAAATTATGAGAATAAGTCGGAAATGAAAATTAAAATGCTCTTTTACTTGCGTTTTCTACGAATATGGTGGATTCAAATTTCTGTCTTATTCTTACCAATTTCAACATAAAAAATAAAAAAATTCAAATGCTTGCTTGTTATGGAAAATTTGAACTTTTTGAAAAGATCACTGGTATAAAAAAATATTGTGCATGAACCCTAGATACATTTTGCTAAGCTCAGTTTGACATTCTATAGCTGCCCGCTGTGTCCATTTTCCAATTACTACCACCTCTTAAAAAATATAAGAAACTGCTCCTTACTTTTAGAGAAACTGAGACAATGATGTGCAAAAAGGATACTTTTCGGAAAATCGTTTCAGACACTTTTTGAAGATTATGTTCATCAGCTCGAGCACGATGGCGACAAACTCGCGTAGCGCGCCACTCGGCTGAAGCTGAAACGTGAAGTTTGATTGCGCGAGGGTCCCGCGCAAAGGCTTGCCCGTCCTTTGGCGTTTTCAATGTTGATATTTTGACATAGGACCGCGGCGCATTACGTGCGCTATCACCATCTTACTCGAGCTGCTTTGATTTGTTGTATCTTATAACAATTTTACAAATATTTAAAAAACATGCAGTCTAATTGAGAACCTCCTACTAAAGTCAGTGTTACATAATACCAGGCCTTACCAGATGGTAGTAATTATTGAACAATAGAAAACCTATAATTGTTGCATTCATCCAAAAGATTGCATTTATTAAGAATATACAGGTTTCATTCTTCTGGTAGGGTCATCAAGTAGATAAATGAAATTAAATATTTCATTCATAAAATACAGTGATAAACTGACAACATATATAGCGCATGGGTTTCAAAACTTTTCGAGATTAACTAAAATATATTTTCTAAACGGCAGTTTCCATGTGTCACTTAATTGTGTAACTATTACATAATTTTATATACACTTCATATTGTTGCTAAAAACCATGTCATATTAAAAAACTCCAGAAAATAACTGCCATGACCAATCGGAGAGATAAGGCAAAAGAAAACATTAGCTCAGTAGAGTAGCTAGGCTGCCTATTTTATACCTCATTTGTTATGAAATTTATGTGTCAATAATTTTGTGATAAGTTTTTGAGGTAAATGTTTCGATAGGTACTTTGTTGAATCTGATGCAATTTTGGGGTGCAAGTTTCTAAATGTCCATGATAATATAATATCTATTAATGAATTTGGGATAAGGGTATTCATATTTTATAGTATTTCCTAGTATTTTTCTTACAAATAAACGCCCTGTATTTCTGAATCGCTCGATTCGCACCGCACTCGAGTGGCCAAGCGGGTTGAAATGCGGACGGTCACACATCAACTAATTGCCCCCTTATCGTTCGTCTCGCATTATACTTTCATTAATTGTTGTTATTTTACGACTGAGATTATATTTCTTCAGTCCGTATTTATAAGGCTCATTGTTTTTCAGCCGCCATCTTTTTTTCTAAGACATAAAAGCGACTTTCTAACTTTATAGACTCGTAATTCAAGTAATTTCAATTGTTCGTACAGTTTCTAGGAATAAATCAAAGTATTATAGGGGCTTTGGTGCACATTACAAATATGCAGCAAGAAAGTATAAACTATGAATAGAAATGTATTTAATAAGGAAGCCAAGATCGAGATTTTTTTCATTTTGAATGTTATTGTTTTGAGTAAGCTTTATTTACATGATCCTAGCTTTCCACCTGGGACTTCATTCGGAAAAATTATGTAGCTTAAGTTACCCAGGGATAATGTAGCATTCTAATTGTGAAAGTATTTTTGAAATCACCGAGTACCTAGTTTTTTAGTTTTTGGGTTTACTTTTTGAGTTTATTTGTTACAAACATACAAAAATTGGTACAAATCTTTCCTCTCTATGATATTGGTGTAGACAACCCCACACTGTGAATTATCTAAGATTCTGTCTGTATCGCTGTGTCCTAGAAAAATTAATATATGTTTATTCATTTATTTCCTTGTTATTTCCTCAGTAACACTAGTAACACGCCATGATGTACCTAGTTGGATGTAGAGTTTTAAGTCTTTGCTATTTTTAGTTTCGCCCCTTTCCCAACTCATAAAAGGCAGCAATGTCAAGAAATTACAATTGTAAGTATAATTGTACTAATTACATGGCTATTATGCTCTGTTTTGCTAATGGCCAGAATAAAATAAAGTGAGTGCGTTGCTAGGGATCGTTTAATGGTGCCTACTTACAAGATCACATGTTCTGATTACAAAACAAGTATTATAAGCTCTTTTAGTTACGCGATACTATCTTTAAGACTTGGTGTATGTACGAAGATAGATATTGTTACTTGAAAATATTATTAAATATTTTTTTAAACCAACTTTTTTACTGGATATAAAAAATCTTTCATGAATACTTAGAATTCATTTTCAGGAGGTCCCTAATTTGAACACAAAGATCCTACTGAAATGGGATTTACTTTTTTAATTACATTTATTACACAATTTGATTGGTCATGTCAGTTATTAGATAATCAAGATGTTGAAATCAAACGTAGGTATTAACAATAAAATTTAAAAAGTCGAAAAATAAAAATAAAATACCATACAATCAACAAACAAAGCTTTAAATTATTGCCCCGATTCGAAAAAGTAAATATATTATATTTATACGATCAAAATAAATATAGAGACAGTCTATATACAATACACTACTACGATCTATATAATACAAGTGTTCTAGGTCTAGTATTCACACGGGATATGTTAACTGGTACCTATCAAGTCTTTACTGAAGCTGATTAGAACTAATGATAATTAAGGTTCATTAATATTAAAGCAAAGGAACATTCCATGAAATGCCTGTGTAAATGTGCGTCTGCGTTTAACTTCCTTTTCTTTCTTTCTTTAAATTTTGTTTTTATCCAAAGTGAGATCTTTTGTTTTATATAAAACATTTCGAGAAAACTTATTTAATTCTCTCCTTCAATAAAAGTTATCGCAGTTTCCACGCTAACGCAGTCGAATCACTGTTTAGTCACCAAAAGATCTGAAGAGCCTCTATAGTCAAAACTACATTAAAGTCACTTTCACGTGTTAAGAAGTGAATCTATACTGAATGGATTATATTTCCTTGTTCCCCCATTTTTAGACAGATCCTGTTCCGTGGCCGTACCACCACCGCTTAGATCTAAGGAGACAGCCCTGCCTGAATCGAAGTCAAACTTCTCGAAGTTTCCAGCGGATGCTCCAAACTGTTTGAAGAAGGTGGCTTGAGGGTCTGGGATTGGGCTGAAGTTACGCCCTGAATGCGCGTCTGAGGTGGAACTGTCGGAGTTGTTGATTCCGTCAGCTCCTGAAGGTGCTCGAAGTCTCCCTGTTAGAGAAAAGTCTTCAGGTCCTGAGTCATGACACGAGTCTCCTCCAACCACATCGATCATGTCGTCACCATCCCCATCATCTGAGTCGGAGTACAGCCCACTATTCCTATGCTGAGCGAGGTATTCCGACTTCAGAGCCTCCAGGTCCACTGCTATGCCCTTCGCGCGGAGTTTTCTCGCCTGCCGGTCCAGTGCTTTCGCCAGCTTCTTTCTTCTTCTCGCCCTGATGGAAAACCAATAGGGCCAAATGAGTATAGGACCTTATATCAAAAGTATAGGAAAAATGCAACTCTAATCTACTATGTCTTCTTTAACTTCAGCTGTGCACCTTAACTTTTCACAGTATAAGAGGATAAATAAACAGTCAAACACATTTTCAGCTCAACAATATCAGTAATAATTTAAAAGGTAATTAAAATACAAAATTTAAACGGTACCAAAACTTTCGTACACCTTATTCTTCCTCTCTAGGTCTTTCTTTTTAACCCCTGACAAAAAAAGAGGGGTTTTATAAGTTTGACGTGTGTAACTGTATTTCGGTGTGTCTGTCCGTAGTGTCCATGGTATCATAGCTTCTAAACAAATGGAGCTGACCTGTCTAAAACTGATTTATATCATTTGACATACGATTTTTTGACATTTGACATAAGGTTTGAAAAACTGTCTAATTTTTAGATTTATTTTTGTAGTAAGGTTCTAAATGTCGGGGTTATAATTTTATTTTGAGAGTTATTATGCTCCAAATACACGCGCTAATTCTATGGTATGGTCCTTGTAACACAAAGTTATATTATTTTATGGTCTTCTACTAGGGTAATAATGCCTCACCTCTCCCTGGCACGGAGCTCATGCGGCGGGATGGGCTCTCCGGAGCAGGACTGTGGGTGTGCATTGTGCGCCGGCCGACCTGGACCTTTCTTCGTATGCTCCTTCTTTCGCCATTTCGCTCGTCGGTTCTGGAACCATACCTGGTGGACAAGTGGGTATTTCTTTAGATGAGTGTTTTTTTCTTTTTGTTACTTGTCGTTGGGTATTGTTGGAATAGTTTTATTCGTGAATCCAATCATCACTTTACTATGTTCATTTTCGAATTTTGACACGTGTAAATTCATAAGTGTTCAGAAGAGAAGGATTACTATTTTTTGTATTAACTTGGATGAAAACCATGGAGCTAAATATAAAGTTACAAAAGTATATTTATGTCTATAGGTACTACACACAGTAGACAAGTACACACCACCATTATACGCGTAGCTAATTCCACTTAAGTATGTTACTTTTTTGACCAAGAAAGTCGGGTTTTACGTCTTTCTTGTTTTTTTTTTTCTGCTACAAAAAACCAGACTATTAACTCAAACTCATTAAAGGGTCTTAATAAACATCTGTAAGCTCGTAGCAATATAATGATAATCCTCTAAAACACATGTCATGTGGGGACGATGTTTGGGTCGAATGCGAAAGGCGTTATGTCTTATTTTATTAAATTAATCCAAATGAATCCTGCCGGCGGTCGTTAAATGAAGCGCGGCCACATAAACGGGGATGGACGCTCGTAAAGTTAGCGGCCACATGCTACGTTTATACCTGCTACAAATTGAGTTTTTTATTTCAATCTGGCAAGTGTTCTGTCTCTTTCTTGCGGAACTTCTTCGAATTGCTAAAGTTCAGCGGGCCTAGTACGACTTGTGACAAATTCGCACGTCACGCAGCTCAGATGACGGTGAAACTTCACTTTGTTGGCTTGAGGTCGTTGTAATAAGTCTTGCTCGAAGTGAAGTTTCACCGTCATCTGAGTGGTAGACTTAGAAATAAGTTAAATGATATATCAGTGGTTCAGGGTCTCGCTAATTTCTGGTTGACAGCGCGGGGACAGAAGAGACATGTTGCATTTGGCGGTGGAAACTTTGAGTATACAGGGTGTAACGGACAGCTTAGCACATTTTTAAATGATAGATACCCATAACTATAATAATATGATCGACTACATGGAATAAATTTTTCCCGGCAATGTCAAGTTAAGGAGTTTTCATTATTTACCAACTTTGGCATCATGCAATGCAATGCGAAACCGTGCCCCGCACGCTGTCCCCCGCGCCGCGCCGCTGATTTTTGTTTTTTTACGCTGTTATTATTGTTTTTATAGCAAAATGGAGTGTATTTGAGTTAATAATTTAATTTCAAAGCAGAAAATATTAAAAAAAATCCTGTATTAGGTACTAGAAAATAATTTAAAATGATGGTCTAAATTCTGGATTCTAGTTTTTGTTAAGCTAGTGTTGTATGTTAGTTGGAATTGAGTTTCTTATTCCGGTGATGATGGAAGTTTTGCAAACAAAGTAACAATTAGGAAGTAACGATTTACGATCCTATTTTCAATTCAAACTTGGAATTGTCAGTGCGTTACAGTCGATCAACTAGAAAGTTGCTTAATCTGTGGCAGTGGCAATGTGCGCATGCCCGCGCACGCATTGAATTTGCATGCGCGCCGTGGCAACGTCTCAATTCATGCGCGTTGTGCGCCCGCAAGGGTTTTACATACCTTTGAAGTGCGCGCGTATCTTGACGCGGGTAAGTGTTTAATCGAAGTATGCGCGTACTTAAACGCACAGTCTGCTCGTCAAGACTTGATGAATTTTATGAACATGACTGATAGAGCTTCTGTTGTAATTTATGTTAAAAAAAACAGATATATTATCTTTTGCATTTAAGTTTTTAACATTAATGTAACGGTCTTTATGTTAGGTAGTAGCTTTCCGATTAGGACTTCGTTCTCATAGGAATTTGGGTAAATAATGTAGCCTATTTTACTCCAGTCTGATATGATACCAGAGCTTTTCACTGGCGAAGGAATATAAAAAATTGGTCCAGTGGTATTTGGCTTATGGGAAAGTCCATCCATTGGACTTTTACGCTAAAACATCGTACTATGTATGATAATATAACATATAGCAAAAAAAATTGTAAACAGATCAGTCTCTATTGCAAGAAGTTGTCGTAGATATTTTTATAGTTTTAAAGACACATCGCTAATAACTTCTAGCATTTTTAATTGAACAGAAATGGGAAAGTGAAATGAGAATGAGAACAAATAAAAAAGCAGACGGCACATAGCACAGCATGTGCTAGTCCAAGTACATATCTACTACCAAAACATTCATTAATTTTGTCCATACAGTCGTATATTTAAAAAAATAATGTCATTATCTCAATGTCATACAATTTTTACGAGTAAAATTTTGAAAAGTGGTGTAATTTCATAGATAAATTCAAATTTTTCCGGCTGAGCTAACTCTAAACCTGACTGCACCTACCAAAATGTTTATCGACTGTTTTATAATCACAAGAATAATTTAAACCTTTACCAATGCGAATTTATCGCATCCCGTAATACCGTAATTGCACAAGTGTAGTTAAAAATTGCCCTAATTGAGCATAATTCATTCCACGATTGCAAACAATGCAGTCATTAGCCATTAATCCACACATTATGAACCGTATCCTAAGATTTGCCTATAGGCATTTTTAATTAGAAATAACTTTGTTGTATTTCCAATGCAAAAAATATATAATGATTTCAAATCAGTTAACCAATACGACCCTAAGACAGAGTCGGCCCACTCGAGTGACCAGAGGTCTCCAAAAAACTTTTGACATTGGAAATGTCGAATCTTTTCGTTCGCTCCAGTAGGTATAGGCTCCGATTTCACGAAAAAGTGCGATCCCCTTATATCTCGGAGAGTTAGGAAGATATTATATTCGAAAAAAAAACAAAAAATGCGTATTTACGAGAGCTGTAAGGTGCAAAAAGTTATTCGAGAAAGTCAAAAACGAAAAAAGTCATGGCCGAAATAGTGAAAAAAAAATTATAATTTTTAAATTTTGGTGCTCGATATTTTGGAAACGAAGAATGATATCAAAAATTTGAAAATAGTTAATCTGAATTATTTAGTTAGCTACAATTTGAGCCTAAAACAAAGGCAATCGGGTTAAGGGCTTGCACTGTAGCCTAACCTTTTTGAAATAAGTCAAAAAGTCAGAACGACATTGTTTTGAATTCCGTGGATTCATTTTCAATGTGCTCGATAGTCGTGTGAGGCACGGAATCGGTATTTTAAAAAAATAGTTTAATGAGAGCTAACAAACAGTTGCACTAAGGTTTACTTAAAGACTAGGTTAGTGTGGACTATTTATACAGTGGAAGTGTATGGGACAGCTTAGCACATACTTAAATCGTAGAATGTACCCATAGCTGTATTTATGGTATGACTGGTTACAAGTATTTTTTCCCAGAAATGTCAAGTTGAAGGAGTTTTCGTTATTCATGGTACGTAAATAACGAAAACTCCTTCAACTTGACATTTCTGAGATGTACCGCGAAACCGTGCCAATAGTTATTTGTTCAACAAGAGAGCGAAGTTGGTTTTTGCTACCCGCGTGCAATCTTTAAATCACGAGCTAGCTAAGTAGTCTATAGTTGAATCACGAGCGTAGCGAGTGATTCTAAAGTAGACTACTGAGCCTAGCTCGTGATTTAAAGGCACGAGATCAAAAAAACTTGCTCTCATGTTAAACACATCACTTTTCACCTCTACAGCGAGAAAACTATCAAATTTGCCGCTGTTTTTTTTTAATTGATACATTTTGTTCTTTTTTGAAAGTGGCCAGGATTATAGTTGACATTCAGAAATTGCAGTTCGTAACATTTTTTACAAAGTTCAAAATATTTTTTTGGAAAACTCCATTGTTTATTAGAATTTATATTAAATAACCTTTTATTTCCTTAAAAGATCAATATTTATCACATTTTTGTAATTTTGATTTCAATAAATAATATAAAATTTCGTGATTTGATAGGCCTAAATTAGTTTCAAAACAAATCACCGCGGTAAGTCATTTCCAAGTTAGTGTTCCAAATTCAAATCACTTTTTCTCTCGCTCAAAAAATGCTCGCAGCAAACAACGATTTTGCTCTCTGATTTTGACAAGCAAAAGCTTTCTTTTCGAGCTGGAGAGGTGAAAATTACATTGTAGTTTTACATGTTTTGTGTTACTATTGTTTTTATTGCTAAATGTAGTGTATTCGAATAATTAACTCTATTTTATTTAAAATTGAATATTTTCTTAAGAAAAATTCCGCTGAAAAAACATTCAGAATGATGGTTTGAATTCTAGCTGTTGTCCCTTACACCTTACACCCTGTATATGCCTGGAAAACCTGGCAGTTGCTGAATGTAAGAAGGCAAGAAACCAATTGAGATTTCCTTGTATTTAACAGCCAAATTCCTCCAGTTTGGGCTGATGCTGTGTAGCAGTATCATAGAAAAGAGAATTTTGTTTTTCTGTGGTATAATACATTTTTCTTACCTACAAACTTATTGAATACTAGCATTCCGCCCGGAACTTCGTTCCCGTGGGAATTCTGGAATATTATGTAGTCTATATTCATCAGGGATTATATAGCATTTTAATGGTGAAGAATTTTTCAAATTGGTACAGTAGTTTCGGAGCCTATTCAATGCAAACAAACAATCAAATCTTTCCTCTTTATAATATTAGTATTAGTATAGAAAATAATCCCAACCTATTATAGTGTATTAGGCTGCACAAAAACGAAAAAGTTTTTTGGACAATAGGATATCATGTTTTTTGTGTTGTGATGTTCAAAACAATAAACAATGTGATTGATTGATAGCAATGGGTTTGGTTGTTTCATTTGTTTTTATTACCCGAAAAACTGGAACAAAAGGCTCACATAGCGGAATAGTATGAAAAGTTTGTTTTAATTAGTCCTCCTAATCGAAGCACATTGATTCCGGAATAGAATTGGACGATAATGGGGGGTCTCGGTCCCTCCCTAATGACCCCCCTCAGGGGGTCTGTGGGTGGATCATTAATACCCAGCTCCAGGGGGAGCCTGGTCACTCCTCTTTTAATTCCGGTCAGTCATTACTCCTCTGATTCCGATTGGCTATTGAATGTAATATGTGGCTAGTGGAAATTAGATTAGATTTACTAATGATAGTATATTTGCTGAACTAGGAAACTCTTAGAAAATATTCATTACTTAACATGGTAAGTACGTCATCTAACTTCTCCTATGAAAGTTTGTTGGATTATTGTACATATGTAATCAGTATTACCTAATTTCATCACATGCTAAATTTCAGAAGCAGGGAATTTGTTTACCGGGAGTTATAAGCAATTTTCAAGTTTAGGTTAGGTTAGGTTAGATTTCCAACTTCTCCTATGAAATTTTGTTGGATTATTGTACATCTGTTATCAGTATTACCCAACTTCACCACATGCCAAATTTCAGAGGCGGGGGAATTTTTCGGGTCCCATACGCCCCGTTGATCGGTCTATATATCGAGATAGATGAAAAGAGCGCTTCAAACTGTATGAGAACCTAGCGTGTCGAATTTTTCGTACCTAAAATGACGTCACGAGAGAGATTTAGTGATGGGAAATCAAGACCTCGCGGAAACGATTCGAAGGCGCTTAAATAAGTAAAACAATAATGTAAATCCGATTAAAATCGATTATCATTTACGGCATAGGTCTCAAGCGGACTGACTTAAATCGGACAAAGCTGTGACCGTGGATCATACTTTTTACACGCAAGGTAGGTAAACTTTTACTGTCTATCTCGACATAGGTCTGTGACGTCATGTAAATATAATGTGTATATGTGTTATTTGTTTTTGTTGATTTATTTTAAAAAGCGCTAAATCAAATTCGATGAATTGTATATGGGACCATCTCAAAATTATACTCTGTCGAACAAAACAATGAAAATTCGCTGACAACGGGCGGAGTTATCGCGTAACTTACTTACTTACTTACTTTAACGAAATATAAAAATATTTTGTATTTTATATTTTTATATTTTTAGTTTATATCGCGTAGCAAAAGTACAAAAATTAAAAAAAAACACACCCTACAGTCGAATTGAGAACCACCTCCTTTTTTGGAGTCGGTTAAAAACATGAATCCATCGACAAAAAATGTTGCCATCGACAAACTGTCACGGTCATGTTATAGACTGATTGCAAAAGAGCTCAATTGGGTGTTTTTCGAGTCTTCACGATGCGTGCGTAGATGACAAAAGTCTTTTTAATGCGAAATTACGCCATTTTCACATTCTCCCTTATTAAGTAATTACCGACCTCAAGAAAGAAACCCGATAACGTTATTTAAAGTAAATTTAAAGCCACATTACCAAAATTGAGTCATCAACACGTCACATCACAAAGAACAAACAACAACAAAAAAGTCGTTCGTTCCCCGCCCCTTCACATACTCAGAAAAGGGGACGAGAAGCGAATTTAAACGAAATTCATAAGACCGGGAAAGAAAACATTTGTGGGTAATAGCATTGTGACCACAATTGGCGCCTTTACCCAACGTTAAAAGTCGCTTGGAGTAAAGATATACATTGACTTGTATTTTCCCTTTTACCCTATTTTGCTCCCTATCTGAAGATTTTCCCATTTCCCCAAGCCGTTTCTCAGAGTTTGAGCGACTCTTCGACCGCTGGGTGTAAGTTATAGATAGAACTTAGGGATAGAGGGATGACTTTCAGAATCAGTCATAATATTTTTTTTTTTAATTCTGACAAATGTGACAAATATAATGTTAGATTAATGAAGGAAACGTCTTCGTGATAATGATAATCTTTACTTTTTATTGTTTTTTCACATAAAATATGCCATATAATGGACTGAATAATCCAAACATTGAAAAATAATTATGCCGATTTATTTTTCAATGTTTGGATTATTCAGTCCATTATATGGCAAATAGGTTTTTTTTAAATAACTGACCTCACTTAATTCGTTTATCGGTTGTAGTATTTATTATGCACCTAATAAAAATTCAAGAGATGTATTGCCTATCACCTGTTGAAATTTCATGCTTGATTAATTTTTGACCTTGTATACTCACCGAACCTTCAATAACATTGGTGAAAAAATTTATACGTTACGAATTTATAATGAAGTAAACAAACAATGCAATTTCGTGAGACTACGCTTTGGTAAACTTTGTTCTGCGTAGTCCTGTGACTCTCTATTTCAGGGATCAGTTTACGCTGTCTCTTTTGTTACAAAGCTGAACAAATTGATATCGAAATGTGGTGCGATAGAGACAGATATAAATTTCACGCGTTCTGCTAACGGTACGTGCAATGCTAGCATTATTTCAGCTGCGCTAGGGCTGGCGAACATAAAGTATAGAATCGCATCATTTTTGTTACCACAGCAGTAAATGAAGATTATGACATGTATGAGTTTTAAATTACGTCCAGTGAGAAACATGTTGCCGCCTCCAACGCCTCAATTACTTTAAAAAAGTGAAAACACAGCGTGTCATTATGGAGAGTAATTACACTAAATCACTCTGATACGACGTTTTTACAAAGCACATCTCGTTTGCCACTTTCAGGTGAGAAAATTATTCACGTGCGCTAATTCCGTGCCGCAGGGCAGCCCTACGAACAGGATTCATGTCTATCTTTTACCGCTAAGCCTAGGGCGGTAAAGTCGGCTGAAGTTCGATACCACCGTCAAGCGAGACAACAAGTGGGAAATGCAAACGCGAGACAGGGATGGAATCACCTCCTTAAATTTTATATTCTATCCGCATTTTGTCGCCTAAGCGTTCCATTTAGTGTTCCATATTTAAACCTCGCGCCGTTTTTTTCTCTTCTCAGCCAAGCGGAGAATGTAAGGCGATTTTCTGTTTTATTTTTATTTTCGGGGGTGTATCCAGCCAGCGGCGGATGTGTGCTGAATACTGATGTGTGCGTGCGACCGCCGACGCCCTGTTAGGGAATGAAATTGGCATATAAATGTAAATTTTATGCTATGAATTTTAAAATGAAGTCGATACTTCCGCGCTCACTGTGGAACGAGAGCCGTTTTCGCAAGTTTTACGTCGGCAAGGGATAAAATTAGATTAGAATGCGCTACTTTTGGAGAAGAATGGGCCTTTAACAGCTCTTCTGGAATGTTCGTTCACTCGAAGATGATTACACTTGTCGGCTTGTATTTAGTTGAGGTAATTTATCGTAATTGCAATAAGACATAAATGAAATTTATTTCGCTATCAAATCTAAATGAAGACATAAAGTTCTCATAAACCTTTTAAATACCAATCAGCTTTCATTATAAATTTCCAATGAAACAAGAAAATTATTTTATATTGACAACCACTAAAGCCTCAACGAAATCAAAGACGTCGAGATAGTGAATTGCTTTGAGAAATAAAGGAAGGCGGCAAGCGAGCCAAGGAAAATAGAGAAACGAAAGAAGAGGAAAAAATCCACTTTACAGACGCAAACAAGTCACTTTAACTTTATTGAGCTGTAATCGAATTGTGACGTCCCTGCGAGCCGCGGCGCGTTCGAGGTCGGTGCGGCGGGATCTGTAGCCATCCTTATCTGACCCGCCCATTTAAATCTATGCTATTCAATCGTGCCGTCTCGCTCGCGTCCCAGGGGTGCCGGCGAGATTGCAATCTTTTGATTTATACCAACTATTAGGAGCGGTGCGGGATAGTCTGTCTCTCGAGCGAGATCCCCGAGATAGCCGGATACAATCGACCTTAGTACTGATTACAGAAATGAATTTGCTTCGGAAATATCTCTGGGCATTTTATGTTATCATAACAATTCTATTACAAGCTTTTGTTTTGATTACTCTCGAGTTCACTATTAAAACTGTTATGTGATTCTGTTTGTGATGGATGTTAGATACAAATGGTCTTGTGATGACACTGTTAGACGTGTGATGACACTGGTGATGCAACAACACAGAAAGCTAGGAAGCACTAACACCAACATAGGTACTCCAAGATATCTTTCAATCTACCAAATACTTATAATTTGAAAAGGTTTTACAAGTATCCATTACGCAGTGACCGCTGAAACCGCTGCAAAACGGGGTCCGTTCAAAAGTGTATTATCTCAAGTCGAGTCAAATTTCGGGCAAAGCTGTATAAAAAGCCGACGGGCAGCGGCCGTGGTCCCTACAGGCCGCTTAGCCGGGAAGGTCCGGGAAAAATAAGGGAAATCGTCCCTCATTTATATTGAACGAAACCTTCAGATCTTTACGCTCATGTATCCTTGGTACATTGCGCAGATGTCCCAACGATAGTCCCTAAATAGAATTTTTATTTTTCAAAACAAAACGTGTTGAAATTCTATTGATGTTGTATTTAACATGTAATGAATGCTTCGCATTTACTATGCCATTTAGATGTAATCACAGATCTGTGTAAGTACTTTGAGCAATCTCACAACACTTTTTAGACTGCAAGAAAAAATCACTGGCGGCGGGATATTTGTAAGTACTTCATGTTATATTATGAGATTTTGGAGATCTGTTGTATTACTGTTTATAAGAGTTGTAGATATGAAACTTATTTAATAAACTATGTTTTTCTGTTTAAAAAAAAGTAAAAAAACAAGGTTCCGTAGGCTTAAAACATCCCTCAAAAACCTGTGAGAGTTTATATGAGAAGCCAAGAGAAGTTTTTTGTTTACTCTATACACTTTAATATTATTTTTGTATGTTTAGGTATATTTTCGTATTTAATGTTTTAAGGTCTTTTAAAATTTTTGATACTTGTAAACAATAACTAACCAAGTGTATTTTATCACTTCAAAGTTGCAAAACGTAGAAAAGATGAAGACATTAAGCGTGGAGTGACTATCATCAACCCTTTCGTCACATCCAAATATATCTTCATAACACCAGGACATCATCCGACACAAAGAGGTTTATTAGTTGTTTAAAGACCGTAGCTAAAGCGCCTTGCATTCGCGCTCTCTTAAGATAGGTTCCAAATAAATGTGTGTTAGCCCTCGCTTGCACGGTGCTATAATCAATTTTAAATTATTAGTTTGGCAACATAAACGCTACTTTTAGGCTTTGTCGGTTTCTATTTTAGACGTGGGCTTTGACTCTTAAACAGCGCGTAATACTAATTAGAACTGCGTAGCCAATTTGAGTAAGCATCGTAGTTAAACGAAAACAGCTGCAGTCGTACTTTTAAACTTATGAAATCATAAAATCGATATAAAAGAATGAACATTCCGCCCGCGACTTCATTCCCATGCGAATTCGGGAAAACTATGGAGCCTATGTTACTCAGGGATAATGTAGCATTCTAATGGTGAAAGAATTTTTCAAATAGATAGATAGATAGATAAAACCGGTTCCGGAGCCTATTCAATGCAAAAAATTAAACAAACAATCAAATCTTACCTATATAAATATAATCAGTTATTAAAATATATAAAGTTCATTGATTATTTGACCAAGTATCTGATACTTATAAACTTATTTTCATTTGGTAACGGTTCGTGCTGCTTTGTCTTTTTACCCGACTGCGCAACGTAAAGGAGGGTAATGTGTATATCAGCCTATGTATGTATGTATGTATGTGGGTTTGTACCTTTGTGGCACTATTTAGACCAAACGCGTGGGCCGATTTTGATAAGTGATACGGCGCAAATGCCATAGAAAGTATAAAAGATTGGAAAAATCAAAATGGCCGATTTTGGACGCCATAATGTGAAAAAGAAAAACATGAAAATAGACAAACTAAGTCAAGTGGGGATCATTGAATAGGTATTTAAAAATAACTTATAGGTTTCTTATATCGTTTTTCAATCAGAATTACTGTTTAGGATCTACATATAACGATTTAAATTTGGTTAGTAACGATTTTCACTTAAATAGCTTTTAATGCGGAAATTGTTCAATTTTTATGCAAGTGAGATATATTATATAGAACTAATGAGAAAATAAATAAACAAATATAATTATCTGACCCTAATTAAAAAGTGAAAAAAAAACAAATTAATAAAAAAAAAACCCGACTGCGTAATAAAAACTAAAAAGAAAAAAAACAAGTAAGTTCAGTAAGTCTCGACTACTGAACTTACTTGTTTTTTCTTTTCAGTTTTTTTTATTACGTAGCCGGGTTTTTTTTATTTTTTTAATTAATTAATCTTATTCTATGTGGTTTTACATTTAGACCAGCGTTCCGCCCGCGGCTCCGCCCACGTGGACTACAGGTTATATCGTGCCCAGCTTTGGCATAAAATGTAATTATTTGTCCTTTCCCAAGGTCTAAACTACGTGTATCTCTGTACAAATTTTCATCAAAATCATTGTCAAGGTCATCGGTTCAGAAAGCGTAACCGACAGACAGAGTTACTTTCGCATTTATAATATTCGTAGGAAGGTAGGGGTAGGGACAGTTATATATATTCAGATAAGTAAAGATAGTAATAGATAATTAACTTACAGCGACCCTGCTTTCTTTAAGGTCGAGGCGCATGGCCAGCGCCTCCCGCATGAACACATCAGGGTAATGAGACGCGAGGAACGCTCGCTCCAGCTCCTCCAGCTGCCAGGAGTTGAAGTTGGTACGGGAGCGTCTCCGTTTGCCGCTGTCACCGTCATCGTCGCCTACGCCACCTGCATCCGAAGAAACAATATTTTTTGAGATAATTCAATCTTCTTCTTATCGTGTAGGTAGGTATAGTCTTGTGTGTGGCGAATTTGGCTAACCTTGGTGTCAGAGATTTCAAACCGCAAAATGGCCACTGACTTGGTTTTAATGACTGTATAGTCAATCGACAACAGCCGAGACCTACACCTGTTCGTGCCCTCCGAAGCACGGAAACGCTCGCGATAAATTGCTACTTTGGTCACCCATCAGGTTCCGTGCCTCTGTGTACGTAAGGTCAACAAGCGCCACTGGGCTACGAGAAAATTCAATAAGCTACTCCTTTGCAGTGTCACAGCAGAAAGAACAATAGAAGAAGGATGTTGTTCGTTCGTTCAGTAGTTAAAAAAAAAACAATTTTTAAACCATCTTTCATCTTTCTAATGTCAAGACGAGGAAATTATTTTCCTTCACTATGTTCACGACTCAAAGTAATCGATTTAAAAGCTACAAAGTTAGATATGTTCCCCGTCATAACACTCACAATACATCATCTTCCGCTAAGAGCCTTCGTTCGCTGAACAATAAAATGAAATCGTTATTACTCAACTTAAAACATTTCCAATCACCACGCCGCAGGATTGAAATGAATAAGACATAATCATAAAAGAGACCGGCAGCTAACAAAGTCAATTTGGACAATTCCTCGGCCGTTAAAACAAAGCCGTGACCGGGGGCTCATAAAAAACAGATAATCTCCGACAAAGCGTCAGAACAAGTTTTTGAAAATAGAATATAATTTCTAATTTTCTCCCGGTGATTTTAATTAAAAATGGTCCCGGGAGAGAGACGGCTACAGTACGCCGCGACGAGGGTTGGAAAGGGATAGCTATAAATTACTTGCTCTACCCTCAGAGGGGCTAAATAAATTAGAAGTGATTAAGAGGAACGCGCTTCTGTGCTTTTAACGTATCGGTGTTTTGTGGTTTCGATTATATCGTAATCGTTAATAATAATAAGTGTTTTAATAGTATTACAAAACTGTATTTTATAGGCCAAAACTAAATGTGATTAAGTAATGTAGAGTCGTTTTTATACGCTTTATGTTCATCGTTATTGGGCACGCAAATGGAGTTTAAATGTCATTTGAATAAGTAATTATTATTTTGTCATGTAGGTAACTACTCGCATATTTTAGGAATAATGTGTTGTTTTCCATGATCGATATGATGCGGTGTCGCCTTAAGAGGAGTTGTAAATTACTCGGGTGTGAGGAGGAGGGGCTTATGTGGGTGTAGATAGGAGTGAAAGAGAAGAGTACGGTTATTGTATTAAAACAAACGACCGCCTTGGGCCGCAGACAACAGTTTTGGCGCGCTTTAATTTAGTCTGCTCAATGTTTTAATGCCGCATGGGAGGGGGGAGTTGCTAAGTATCTATTTGAGAGCTGTATAACGCGGTTAATAAATTCGTACAGTTAATAATTCTACTTTGTTCTGGCTGGTTTATTATGACAGGAGAGATAACATTATGATTGTCAGCCTTTCGGGCGAATTAAAATGTAAACTTTGCGTGTTTTTAGTTAATAGCGTTGTTTGGTGTTGACCAATCTAGTTGAGTTTGAAATGTTTTCTTGATTACTGTACAGTTATCGTTCTCACATGTTAACCTTTAATAAATGGATGTTTAGTGTTTATTATGCTGTTAGCGGTGAAATTGTTATTTTTGTGGCTCTACAATTTTGGTGAAAAGACTGTTTGTCTGTCAGATAGTAAGTCTGTCTTGGGACTATCAAAAACTTCGATTACGACCAATATTACGATAAAACATTACATACAAATTGAAAACACGTCACGACACAACGTATTCTCTAATTAATTTATTAAAATGCTAGCATGAAACAATATAACATTAATACAGACTTTATTTATTTTTATAATGAATTAGCTTTCCGCCCGCGGCTCCGCCCGCGTGGACTACAGGTTATATCGTGCCCAACTGTGGGATAAAATGTAGCCTATGTCCTTTCTCAAGCTCAAATCTATCTCTGTACCAAATTTCATCAAAATCGGTTCAGTAGTTTAGGCGTGAAAGACGAACAGACAGACAGACAAACAGAGTTACTTTCGCATTTATAATATTAAGTATGGATAAGGATCATTCACATCGCATGCATTTTACGATTTTTATAGAACCTTTCTTAGGCTTACAATTTTCTGATACATAAATTATAAGCCTAAGAAAGGTTTTATAAAAATCGGATGAACACAGTACTCTTCAATTATTTAATACATATGAGAATAGGTGAAGAAATTAACAAAATACGAGTCAGTATTGATGAAGAGCATTATGGAGTTCCAAGGGTTGCCGTTGGGGTCCTATATTTTCGCTTATGCTTACAGTGGCTAGTACTAAAGGTATAGTAAAAAAAACAATGGTTGATAACCTCAGCCAAGCAATGATCTTTTACCAAATTAATTTTTCCATTTAGTGGAAGAAATAATAAACTTAAATGAAAGCAGTCTATGCACGGAAAAAGAGAATAAATAAGCAGAGAAATAGAATAAACTTCAGCAAAACGCAACTACCGTTGCAGTATGAAGATATTAAATTCATTGAAATGATAAAAAGTTAGCTACTAACAGGAAACTCTACACTAGGAAACGTAGTAAAATAATTATGAGATATTTTTTTCCATGAAAAGGGTTTGACTCTTGACCTCAATCTCGGCTATATGAAAACCAGAAAAAAACAATTTTAAAATGATTGTTTATTTATTTATGATGTTGATGACTCAAAAATTAATTTCTACATTCCAATCAAAATACCGCGACAAAGCACTAAGAAAAAACTATTTGCGTCTGGTCCCTGCCGCACTAACCTAAAATTGCATTACTCTGTTGTTAGAATGTATAAACTACATGAGTTGTATTCAGATATTTTAGATTTAAATGTAGATTCAGAGGCTAAGATTAAAAAGAATGTATTAGATAAAAATGCTGCTTTATAAATTACTTTAACGAATTTGTACTTTCTACTGTCGCTATGTATAACTTTAGTAAAACTTAACTTCATTGTTTTTAGATCTTATGTATTCATGTTTGTTTAAGTCGCTTAATATATAAACTGTGCATGTGGTGCTGTCCTGTAAGTGGTAAGGCACTTAGTTCTAAATTAAGTTAGCATAAGTAATACATGTATCAGTGTTCTTGCTGTTGGTCAGCCAAATAAAATAAATAAATAAATAAATAAAAGGTAGTTTTTGTGAAAAAAATAAATTTAACAACGGGCAGCAATACATAACACAAAGTGCTTAGATGTGCTATTTAATAATAAAATCGTACTTTTATGGGAATACATTGACAAGAAAAATTGCCAAGGCTTTGATGTTTTTTTATTCTGATTTATCTTTGTATTGATTGATAATAATATGATCAATTGTTACTATGAGGTTAATTTACTTTTCTATCTGAAGTCCTGGATACATCTCTGTCTTTATTCAATACTTTCCTACTTCTACTGCACAACACAACTACCCTCCCAGACAATATTTTTATTTTATTCATAGAGACTATCGCATGACAACGAAGCAAATTATGAAACTATTCAATAAAGAGACTCCTATTCGCCATGCTTTATATCTATTACCGACGAATAAAAGAACGATCGATACGGCTCCTTGCTTATTTGTGATATTATTTATTGCTTATATTTTGATGGCTGTACGACTGATATCATCTTAATGGCTATTGCCAAATATTACGGCGGAGGAAATGGAATAGAATATCGGAAAATCAATTGTGAGTTAGTACCTATCTTTTCTGTGTCTCTGTTGGCAGCTTGAATAACCGAAACAATTAAGTGCCAAGTAGCTAAGTTTACTAGTAACAGGACTTTTCTTATGAAAATTGTGTTATTACTAAAATTGTTTGCAAAATTTTTGAACATCTACACTTGTCCGCAAAAATAAAGGGTCACCTCATTTTTTTCAAATAACTAAAAAACTACACATGCTAGCTCTTTGAATTAAAAATAATCTAAAAGTAATTTTAATAACTCTTAAAATAAACCACAGTTTATTAAAAATAACCTTTTATTTATTTGAAAATGAAAAGATAACAAAAATTAGGGAACTTCTTTCGAACAAAATAATTTACTTTTTAAATTTTTTTATAAAAAGATATGGCCACCCACTTAAATTTTGTACTTTGTCTTTCCTCCATGGACTCTTCTTAAGGTTTGTATGTGATCAGGTATACTAAAAACCAAGTTCCTCAAGCGGTATTGAGGTATATTCTCCAGACGACCCTTTACAGAGCCTACCACACCGCACGAGACCATTGGATTACTAATCCATCCCAGCCAACGACACTTCATTTTTTTCTGAATCTGAGGTGTCGTCCTATGGTCTCATGCGGTGTGGTAGGTTCTGTAAAGTGCCGTCTGGTTCGCGACCACCCTCCTACCGAAATCCGACGCCAAACAGCTTGCTGTGTTCCGTCGGTGCGTGGGAGTACCAGTGCCTTTATAGGCATTTTCTGGGTTAACTCGCTCCATCGTCGACCTCATCTTTGACCTTTATGGTCAAGATTGAGGTCAAGAGTTAACACATCTTATAGTAAAAATAAAAAAAAGTTGTCCAACAGTTTTGTCCAACACAAAATTTTGTTAATTGGGATTTCGCATTCTCGAGAAAAGTCCAAAAACGTTAGTATTAAAAAATCTGTTTTTCAAAAAAAAATTACGGAAAATGACAAACCGTATACATATATTTTTTTCAACTGACATACGTACCCACCGAGGTGTCCCTTCGAGACACGATTAGGACATACCTAGTCCACCACGCTGGCCCAATGCTCATTGTTGGATTGAAGTTTGGCTTATTACCAACTGGATTATCACCGCTTCTTAATTACCTCAGTTTTATAGCAGCTTACTATAGCCGACTGTACTCATAAAAGACATTTCATGAAACCCAAATGCAATTTCCAATTAGAATAGTTATCTCCTTAACTTGACTCATTTTAAAGTGTTAATTACTCATTTAACTGGTCGTGTATTTATACGATTTTATCTAAGTTTTGTACAGCTTTTTGATTAACTTTGATAACAATTTTGATAATCAATCTCAATTTATTATCAAAATTGTCGGGGTCTTAGGACTAAATTAAATCAGTTGTACATGAACATTGTTTCTGAATGTTACGATATTATTGTTCTGACGGAAACATGGCTGACACCTACAATTGCAGATAATGAGTACATCGATTCCCGGTATATTGTGTATCGCTGTGACCGGGACCGCGCGGGCAGCGGGAAGCGGGACGGCGGGGGCACGCTGGTCGCGGTGCGCCGCGGCCTGCAAACTACTCGCTCGCAACTCCGCTGTGCGCACCCGGGTTTACCTTCCAATTTTGAGTATGTTATGGTAAAATGGAATTCTAGTTTAAAAAATAAATACCATACACTAATTAGCTTATACATACCCCCAAAACAACAATTATCTTATTATGATGTAGTTTTTAACTCAATACAGAATACTATTATGTCCTGCAATATAGATACATTTTATATTATAGGAGATTTTAACATACCTTATCTTGACTGGTCATTGACCAATTCTATTTATTTAAATCCGGTGCTAACAGATAAGAGTGGTCCTATTGATAAATTATTTATAACATTTTTGTCAACGGTTAACGGTTACCAATTTAATAACATACAGAATCATCTTTGCCGTGTTCTTGATTACATTGTTTCTAACTGTAATATCTGTGAGTCTGAACGGAGCTCCTCACCTTTGGTTGCTGTGGATGATCATCACCCTCCTTTAAATATTAAAACCTGCCTGGAATTTGATTACAAGCCTATGACAAGAAGAAATATTATTAAATTTAGGTTTACTGAGGGCAACTATCAAAACATTAACTTGTCAATTGGGGCTATTAATTGGAGTAGTTTACTTAGCAATTTACCAACGGAGGAAGCCGTAGACTGCTTTTACGAAACTATTTTCGACATAGTAAGAATTCATATTCCATTAAGAGAAATAAAATCTAATGAATATCCTATTTGGTTCTCTCGACCCCTGATTCACATTTTCAAAAATAAAAATAGGTCATGGATCAAATGGAAAAAATATGGTCGTAAAGCTGATTATTTAGAATTTTCTCTTTATAGGGATAGATTCAAGAAATTAAGCAAGGAGTGTTTTAAAAACTATATTAATAATATTGAAAGTGGATTACAAAAGGATATAAAAATATTTTGGTCTTATATAAATAGTCGTAAGTGTAAGTCTGGCCTTCCAGCTGTAATGACATTCAGTGATACAAAGTCCGATGACCCAGAGAAAATTTGTGATCTATTTTCTCAGTTCTTTGGTTCTGTATACGAACCAACAACTCTGTTTAATTTGGATATTGCGGCTTCTTCACTTGTTGAAAGTAAAAATGATGTCATTTTGTCAAACTTGTTCTTTAGTAAGGAATTGATCTTTAAGGTGCTTGACACATTGGATGTAACCAAGGGCCCAGGCCCCGACGGATTGCCTCCATTGTTTCTCAGGCACACGGCAAAGACTATTTGTGAACCTCTCTTCATTCTATATAACTTGTGTATTCAGGAAGGAGTAGTTCCAAAAATCTGGAAAACTGCTAATATTATTCCTGTGTATAAAAACGGCAGCAAGGACAATGTCGAAAATTATCGCCCTATTTCTTTATTGTCTACTTTGTCAAAAGTCTTGGAAAGACTGGTTCACAGCTCAATCTATCCGAGTTTGCATAATATAATATCACCAGAGCAACACGGTTTCGTTAAGAAACGTTCTACAGTTACTAATCTCATGGTATTTACCAATTTCTTATTTGAGCAAATGGATGATCGATGTCAAGTCGATGCGATATACACAGATTTTTGCAAGGCTTTTGATAAAGTGGACCATATGATTCTTCTCCAGAAACTTTCATTTAACGGGATCAAAGGAAATCTTTTGCGCTGGTTTCAGTCTTATGTGACTAATAGGACTCAAAGGGTTGCAGTTAATGGCTTTGCATCAGGTGTACTCACAGTGACTTCTGGGGTGCCACAAGGCTCAATTTTAGGGCCATTATTATTTATCCTCTTTATAAATGATATTGGTGAATGTTTCTTAAACAGTAAGTTTTTATTATATGCTGATGATCTTAAAGTTTATCGTGGTGTTAAATCCTTTGAGGATTGCTCGGAGCTTCAGGAGGATCTTGATAGGCTATCTATTTATTGTATTAATAATAAATTGCACCTTAGTCTCAGGAAATGTAAAACTATCATGTTTACTAAAAAGACAAATATAATTAATTATTCATATTCATTATGCAATACTCCTCTAGAACGTGTTACTACTATTCGTGATCTTGGGCTCCTATTAGATTCAAAATTACACCTCGATAAACATATAGATCACATTGTTAATAAAGCATTCCAGCTGTTCGGTTTTGTTTTGAGAAGTTGCATTGATTTCAAGCGCCCTGAAAGTTTTCTATATCTTTTTAAAACATTAATTAGGTCTCAAGTGGAATACGCCAGTAATATTTGGAACCCTTTTTATGAAAAATATTCAGATAAAATCGAACTCATCCAACGCAAGTTTCTTAAGGCCGTTCAATATAGATGTTTTCATTGTAGAAAATCATATGTTAAGTCGCTCGAGCAGTTTAATCTGCCTATGCTGAAGACTAGAAGGTTGCTTCTGGATTCCATGTTCCTGTATAAATTATTGTGTAATTATTTTGACTGTCCTGAATTGATAAACAGAATCAACTACCGTATACCTAGTAGTTCTCAACGTATCAGAGAGTCGTATCCTCACCGTCTGTTTATGTCTAATACTTGTAATACGCATGCTGGTGAGCGTCTACCGCTTCAACGCATTTTGAACATGTATAATGATAACTTACTTCATATAGATATTTTTTCTTTGTCATATTATTCATTTAGAAAGATCGTGTATCAAACCTTGCTAAGTAATCAATAAAAATGTAAAGATTAAGTATGTCATGCTCTGGGAGTTCTAAGTAACGCTTTAAACATTCACTAGAAAATTAATTTTGTTATATTTTAGTAAAAGTGTTTCTATCTATGTTTCTTAAATCACATATTTAGATTGTTTGTGAAAACTGTGTGTAAAGTCTCTTAAGTGTTTATATTTAGATGTGGAAAACGATGCTGGCTGTACTATTAATCATAGTTATTGTTATTTAGATGAGTAAGTACATATAGTATTGCTGTTTGTTATCCTGAATAAAATAAAATAAATAAATAAAAATAAAACTTGGTTTAAAAAAAAACATAATAATTTATGTTTTGGGACTAATCAAATATGAAATTTAAGCTGGGTCAAAATTAGTTAAAACCAAAGGTTTAGTGCCGTATAAACTTACACTCATAATACTGTAAGGATTTGAGAAAAACATGTAGACTACTTATGTGTTATTATGAAGTCTAAGCTATATTACTGCAAAGCTTCATCAAAATCCTTTTAGTAGTTTTTGCTTGAAAGAATGATAAACATTCATCCAACCATCCTCACAAACATTCACAATTATAATATTGTACGGTTTTCCTTGGAAAAATATTTTCTGATGGGTGAAATAAACTGCTCAATTATATATTGGCAAGGAGGGTACACATATTGCTTTATAATTTCATTATTCGCGGAATCAATAATCTCGATCGGAGGCTGGCAGGGTGTAAAATTCCGCAAATTTCCTTGTAATAAGGTACCGTTGTAACGACCTAATGGCATCCTTTACTCGCGGTCCTCCTTAATTCCTTAATTCATACCTTCACTAAATGTTCACACCGTACCAACTTCAGCTGTCATCTTCCCGAAAACCAATTAGAATAAGCTTAAAAACCGACGCCATTTTTAATCCCCAACTGCAAAAAATGAAAAGTCAAACTTTACGAGTGTAACTGTGTGTCTGTTTATGACATCGTAGCTCCAACCGAATGAATCGATTTTGATGCGGTTTTTTTTGTTTGAATGGTGACGTAACCGGGTTTGTTCTTCGCTTTATTTTATCACGATTGGTTTAGCCGTTTAAAAGTTAAAAGCGGTGAGCCAGGAGTGCTACAATTTTTTTTAAATTTTAGAGTTATTAGTAAAAGTGTTAAAAACCTACCATGGGTTTGTCGCTGACCAGTCTCTATTTGACATCCAGTGTAGGTAAAAAGTAAGCAAAATAATATAGACAACTAAGAACTAAATACACTGAGGTGCTTGAAAATAATAATTGGCATGCAAGCAATTTCCCAATACTTTAAATCTACTTAAATAATTACAACCTTACGATTTCCGTAATTTCAGAAGTAAATGTCAACGCTATTTTGAAGCAATTTTTCCATTTTCAAAAAAGTTAAAAGTACGTTTTCAAACTTTTGAACTTTCTGTTTAAGAATCCTCCGTGTTTTATTTTTTGTTTTAAAAATGGAACACGACACTCGAAGCGCGCGGCCACGGAGCGTCCCGTGTCGGTCGCCGCCTATAATTTAGCCGCGATCCCTGGAAATTAATTTCCGAAATCACTGGCAATAATAAAGTTATAATTTTAACTGAAATAGGTACCTGCTTGCGTGGAAAGGCACGCGTGCCTGGGATGTACTCAATGACAGAATTACAGAATTTATTTAATTACTTTTATTAGTTTACAAAGAGAAATTCAGTTTAAAATTCGACCGATGAGATCACCCTTATGCAACACTTTTGCTTGTTATTGAAACTTATCTCTGTTTACCTTACCCAAATTATTAAGAATTTTAAAGGTTAAAGTAATACAATTTTATGAGTCGAAAGTTCAACATTTTCGTTGTACTTTTACAGCAAAAAAACTTTACACGGTGTCGACCACAAATGGGCGATCGATTTGTAAACGAATTATAAACAACGCACGTGTACTTCCTTGCATTCTACTGTTGACCATAATGTGTTAAAAAAAGTTGCGATAAGGTATTAAATTTAATGTTCGTAGTACGGCCCTGTGGCCGATGAAGACATTTTGTTGAAAAGTGGCGTCATTAAAAACGGGGAGATTCTGCGAAACGGACATAAAGAGACCTAATTGAATTGGCGGAATGTCCATTGCGTTACTTTTATTCACATTCTGTTGCCAGACAGAGGTAGATGAAAGTAAAGTTATTGTTTTTGGATTTCTTAACATGGTGACAGGTATGTTCATGCTGCGTAAAAATAAAAACAATCTGTTTCCATCTCGTAAAACTACAAAGAAGGTTTTTATAAATTCGAAGAAAATATTCTAATTATTTCGAGATTCTAATTAATTAGTTTTGATCTTGATTCGATTATGTTGACATATATATAAGGATACAAAAGTGACAGTTAGGTTATCCATACTATAATATTATAAATGCGAAAGTAACTCTGTCTGTCTGTCTGTCCGTCTTTCACGCCTAAACTACTGAACCGATTTTGATGAAATTTGGTACAGAGATAGATTAGAGCCTGCGAAAGGACATAGGCTACATTTTTGTCACACAGTTGGCACGATATAACCTGTAGTCCTAGCGGGTGGAGCCGCGGGCGGAAAGCTAGTTAGCAATATTTGTTCACGTTTTCGTGATGTTATTTTTCAAATTCCATTTTTAAATTATAGCTGTCAAGTCTTTTGCACGAGACATAAAACACATGTCCTTAAATAAAGGTCTGTCCACATGAGTTAACGATCGGCTACCGGTCGGTAATACGTCGATCCGGGCATTATTAGTAATATACATATCATTCCCGCGTCATTAGTGGTATAATACAGTATAATACCCATACATAATACAATTTTACAACCGTATTAAGATAAGTATATCCTGGCCTCAAAAGGTAAACGATTCGATTCTTAATATACGAAAACCTTTAATTAAACACTAAGATTAAGCCTAAATAATAATAAAATATGAGTTAGTTGTCAATATGTTATTTATTAGTTTCTTGAAAAAAATGCTCTAGGCATAAACTTGCAAATAAAATAAAAAACTTCTAGAAACTCCATACTTAGCTTCTAACAAGATGTTCTTTACCAACTAAATGAGGGTTCTTTTCAAACTCCAAAAAGCTGAATAAGTATACAGAATGCCTATTTTTCATACAAATCCTTGACGTGTAATATTTCGTGGAGCCATCGAGGGCTGAATCTCGACGCCTGCGGCTCCGCTATTGGAAGATTGAAACTTGATAAATCGATACTATACCTCCACATTATACAGAGTTTAACGGCAATTTTATGCCCGTGAAAATAAGGCGTAATAAAATTTTAATATTTTACCAAAACAATATTGATTGGTCTGCCCTTGGTCGACAGATGAACCGATATATTAACGTAAACGATTCACTCAGTCCGAGGTCAAACAAGACGTATTAAATTGATATGAGAATAAAAAGTTTCAAAATTCTTACTATGAAAATTTATTTTAGCCATTTGAATGTGAAATATACTTTTCATTTTGAAAGTTTTAATGTCTTTCGTACGTAAATCTAGCTGCAGACTATGAAATACTATATTTTTTGTTATACCGTATTTGGTTTTCAAACTGGATTGATAAATACATAGTGTGAATATGTATGATTCAACATATTTTACAAATTAGACTGCCGGGACATGAAATAGACAAACGAATTTCATTTATTTTAAAAAGGCAAAATTATTCCATAATAAAAAAATACAAATACAAACCCACCCAGATTAAAATTAATCAACAAATAGAACATCATATAAGTATGTTTTGGTCCATTTTGTACCGGTATTGAGTTTATTTAAACGACATGATTGATTCGTCAATTTCCTACTCTATAGTAATGACAACAATAGTAAAGCGACAAAATTGTAACATTAGCGCCAACAACTCGAATCCAAGCGTTATCCATCAACTACCTCCGTAATAATAACAAAACCGACAACGGAGGCTGGTCATTGAAAGCGGTAATTTACAATTTACCGACGATTGTCACATTGTTATTATCGGTTTGAAATGAACTGCAATTACTTTACAGATTGATGATAGATGTTTGCGCGTAAATGCCGCTAGATGGCGTGTTTTGTATTGGTGGAAAATGTGACTATTACGAAAAATTTATAGGAACATTGTTTTTTGAATTATATGAGTATTCATTGGTTCCTTTCGTCATTCGATTAAGTAGAACTACAACTTTAAATTACTTGTTTCTAGTTGTTTCAAAAAAAAACAACAACTTTAATTTACTTGTTTCTATGTATTTTTATAATTTGGCGATTTCGAAGAACTAAAGGAGGAAGTTACACTAATTAAATTACCAACTTCTTTTATTTATAATCTTAATAACACTTGAATTTGTTAACACCTCGTTTTTGAGCTGCTTTTATTTTTTATTTTTTTTATTTATTAAGAATGGGTTCGCTCTTGACCACAATCTAGCTCAGGGCAAAGATGCGGTCGAGGATGTAGCGAGGTCACCCAGAAATTGCCTATTCACTCGTACTTTAAAGATATTCGGGTTGTATGAGCTCGGAAATACAGACGCCGGCAGAGAATTCCACTTCTTGGCAGTGCGCAATACAAAAGATGAAGAAAAGCGCTCAGTACGTATCCGAGGTATCTCGACAAGATAAGGGTGATACCCCGCGGTGCGTCTGGACGTCCGATGGAAGAAAGGAGCAGGCGGAATGAGTGAGTGCAGCTCCTGAGCACACTCCCCGAAGTACATCTTATAAAAAACACATAGGCAGGCTACTTTGCGTCTATGAGCTAGGCTTTGGAGCTTATCCTTAACCAGCTTTTTATCACCATTGAGCCTCCTGGTTCTGCGATCCACCGAGTCTAGTGCAGCTAGTTGGTATTTGGCCGAACCATCACAAAGGTGGCTACAATACTCCATGCATGATTGGACCTGCGCCTTATAAAGGGTAAGAAGTTGATCTGGCGTGAAGTATCGCTTAACTTTGTTAAGGATGCCCAGCTTTTTGGCCGCAGTTTGAGCTTTAGACTCGATGGAGGTGCCGAAGTTAAGGTTGGCAGATAACTTCATGCCAAGGAGTTCCAGCTCATCGGTTACAGATACAGATGCACTCCGGAAAGTAGGAGTCAAGTTGAATGGACTCCGAGTCGGACTGAATGGAGTCGAGTTATTAAAGTTTATTCGGTTTTTAAATAGTCCTTACTAATACCTACTATATTGTTTTTTTTTAATATGGAATATTGTAACGGATCAACGGATCGACGTAATTTTTTGCACAGGTATAGTTAGAGAACTGGAGTGTGGCATAGGCATAGGCTACATTTCTATCCGAACACAGTCACGGGCGGAAAATTAATTCTTCATTACACCAACAGAAAAGTGTATTTTTTCTGTATCTCTAGGTTACACCTATACGAAGACTAACGTGGGCGTGGGCAAACATTGATTACTAGAATTCCCCATACTCATTTATTCATTACGCTTCAAGCGCTTGTAACTCAGTGGCGCTCGCTGTTCTAAACCGATTAGCGAGGTTAAGCAACGTGACCTATAGTGACAATTTATCACGAGCGTTGCCGTGCTTCGCAGGGCACGTTAAACCGCATCGGTTCTAGCTGTTGTTGGTTAACTACAGTCGTTAAAGCAAGTCAGAGGCCATTGAAAACTTTAACACTATTTTTTTCAAGTTTTTCACGTACCTACTTGTTTAAACCTACACGGTAAGAAGAAGACCTACCTACTTCATTCGTTCTTTGATAAATGGCGTTCAAAATAGTGATTTTGCTAATGTATATAAAGTGAAGAAACCCTTAACGGGTTAGAATATGTCAGAACCTCGTCCATTGATCAACATGGTACACCGCTAGCAGGTGAGGATGTCGATTTTGGAGCACTAAGGTGTTATAACCCCACACACCCCTTCATTCGAGATGTTTGAGAGTTCTCAAATTCATGCCCAACCTTTATTAAATTCACTAGAATCTCTGAGATGCTACTAATAAAATGTAAATGTATATTAATGACAGTGTGTCCTGCTGCAAGAGTGGTAGTGATGTAAGTCGAAGGGAATCAGCCCCCGGAGAGATGACGGCATCTGACTCTATTATCGAGACTACTACTAATAGTGATGTCATCAATTTATCGACACTTTTTCAAATTTATTGGATTTTTGCGATCTCACATCGAAATATTTTGTACCTCTAACAATCAATAGTTTGTAACTTGTACGATTAGAATTGTAAAGTTCATGAAGTTTGTCGCATAAGTTGCCTTACAACTACAATGTTATATCGTTATCACATTTTGTTGTATGGCATTTTAATTTTTTCGTGTTTTATAAAAAATTTAACGATGACAATCAAAAAAATTATAAAAATAATTAAATTAAGTATCAAGTTTCTCTATAATTTTACAATAGGTAATATAATACACTAGATTTTACCCCGAGTCCAAGTAATATATATTTTTTTTAATCAACCAAAACTTTCACAGTAAAAAACTAAGGGCTAAGTAAAAGTAAACACTGAACACTATTGCGTAATATATGTACTTATTTATATGTTTATTTTACTATATCTAGTTCTGTAATTCTTCCAGCTCTAGTTTTTATCTCGCAGGGGTTGGGGAGGCCCGTATTGCATATTATCGTAGGAGAGTCCCGGGGGTGCTATAACTCACCACTCTGCTTGTGCAGGCCAACTATCTTGTCGGGCACTGATTTGCTCACCTAAGGACTTTGATATGCTGTTCGTTCACTTAATTTCGCCAAAATACTTTTACAATTAGGCAATAGATTTTTAAAATGTTTCGCTTATAAAGTAACCAGATTTCCACCTTCGATTTCGTGGCGTTTATGTCACCCTAACCTTGAAAAAAATCACACAGTTGCTCCAATACGTCTGAAGCTAAAGAAAGGATAAGAGTGTTTTTTTTAAAAAGGGCTTATTTAAATTTAGTCTATTTTTTCAGAAATCGTAAAAAAACTCTTTACACAAAACTCATCATGGGTAAAAATGGGAACAAAATGAGCCGTTTTGATTCGGAAAGCCACTTTTGATGGTCAAGTTTCATAATGAAATAAGACGTATTGAAAAAGAGGAGTAAAAGTAAGCTACGTAAAATTGTATGGAGAATCGAATGGCATTGTCAGATTAAAAAAGACCAAAAGCCCTTTTGAAAAGGCACTCCTTACAGCACTGCCTTTTCATGAATAAAAAACTCGCCCTATGTCATGGTAAGTTAACGGAATTTACTTAAATAACAAATTATATTCATTCAAAATTGAATTCTTGAAATTGATTTATTAAAATAAATTAATTAAAATTTTTATCTATTTATTTATTAAAACTATTTTATATTTTCACTTACGAATTTAATTTATTTTCTTATTTAACTTTGTGTTCTATTTAAAATCATAACAAGACTATGTAACTAGTTTTGCTGTATTTTATCTAAAAGTCAACATATTTTACTACGTGTCTGCATAATGAAAATAATGATTTATATTCAAGCGATTAGCAAAGTCTATGTCCTTTCAACCTCTATTTATACTCTGCTTATCAAAAGCTGACAACTTTAGGCTTCTTAGAAAAACGTTTTGCGATAAAAAATGGCGAACAAGATAATGTGCTCATTAAAAACAATTACCTTCTCAAGTATTCGAATAAAAACGCCGAGCTCAAGCTTGAATAATGAATAAGTAGGCACCGAGTTCAGTTAAGCAATTTTTCATAAATATATACCTTTTTTATAAGGCTTCCAATGAAACGAAACACCTTTTCGTATTGGCCGTTTAAAATGGGTAATTATGGGTAAGGTAGGGCTGTATTCAATAGAAAACTTCAATTTGTTATGTGTGTTAATGGTTTGAGAACGTGTTGTTTATTTTATGTTGTTAAGGTAATAATTTTTACATAAAAGTTCGGTTGCAAATATAAAAGTTACTTGTATTAATTAATAGTATTTGTGATTTTTTTCCTAGCTGCTCACTGTTAATCTCATTGCAACGTGAATGTAAATGAATTGATTGGATTTAAAGGGTTAAAAATCAGACCAGCAGCTCTAGCACGATAAAGACAAACTCGCGCTCGGCTCACGCTGAAACTTCACTTTGATTGCGCGAGAGTCCCGCGCAAGGGCTTGCTCGCCCTATGGCGTTGTCAATGTTGACATTTTGACATAGGACCGCGGTGTTGTCGCGGCGCTGTGACTATCGTACTCGGCCTGCTGAACGGACAGTATTCATACAATGGACAGTATACATTATAACAGACAGTGTACACGCAAGAGCAACATGAAAGAGAAGAGAATTGCATACATGTGTGTATAAACGTATCTGACAATGGACTCAAATTAAATTCAGCTCATATTCACTGAAAATCACACTTAAAAGCTGAATTTTACGTCAGCTTAGTTACTTACTTGTAGGTTTTGCGTTTAAAAAAAAATTTAGGGTTCTGTACCTCCAAGTGACAAAACGGAACCCTTATAGGATCCCTTGTGTGTCTTTCTGTCACAGCTGAATTGCTCCGAGTCTACTGGCCGATTAAGTTAAACTTTAGTAGACTTGTGAATTAAGCCCACACTTAAAAATAATTTGAATGGTCAAACAGTATTGAACTATTTTGTTGTTGTTTTTTTTTCAAAACACCTTTAAAACACGGAATCAAGCAACCGTTAAACAATGATTACAGCTACAGGATGCTCCAAGAGACATGTGGCCGGTCATTGAGTGTACATTGTAACCGCCTTGGTCCCTGGGGGGCAATGAATCAGTCCGGCCCTGACTCCGGCCCTGACGGCAGATAAATCTCACCGCCGACTTTTTAATAGACATTTCGATAGGCGATTCTGCAGGGGTTGTAAGGAAAAATATATTGTAAGCAATGTATTTACAAATTGTAAGTAGAATTTTCAAGCATTAAAGTCTAGGTATTGTGATATTTTTCAAGTGTTAGAATCCACAAAAAATAGGTACTTATTTAGGTTTGAAAACATTCAAAACCTTTTTGTTTACCGAGGCCTCAAGTGGTTCCAGAAACACGTGCTCTTCCTATCCTGTTGGCGATCGGCAAAAATTCAAAATATGTAAGTATTAATAGACCAAAATATCTATATGAATTTTAAAATACCGGAAATCTTACCGCCGTCAATTAGGAAGTAGCGTAGCACTCATTTTTTTGTGAATTTTAATTGTAAGTCATCAATTTCATTTCTGTCTGAAAATAATTAGTCAATAATTTAAACATTGAATATTATAATTGTCCAAGTTAAAAACGTAAAAATCAACTAACTTCAAGCCCAATATTGTCTATCAGCAATATAATGTGTATGTATTTTTTGTTTTGTTGATTTTTTTAAAAGCTCTTAATCAATTTTGATAAAAATACAGTGTGAGTCTTTATAATGTGCACATATTAGAATGAGGGAAATTATGCTTCATTTTATCGACGGGAAAAATACAAAAAAAATCTTAAAAAACTTGAATTTTTATGGCATTTAAAATTCTTGTTTGTTACTGTGCCCCCGTATAAACAAAACAGTATAACTTTGATCTATCACGTTGGAACAAACTCAATAACAATTAGAAACAACAGGGTATTCTCATAAAATTAAAACGAGGGAAAAAAACCGCCTTAACTGAAAATAAAAAAGATTTCCAATAGAAATCTGGTTCGTTTTTCGTCAAGTTTTACAAAAAATAAAAAATTTCTCAGTGAACCGCATCATTAACCTAGTTTTTTATTACTTTAAATTATTCTACATCGTATAAGCCATCTAATAGTAAAAATCATACGTATATAACTTAATCACAACAATATCTATCAACTGCTGAAGAAAGGCCTTGCAGGGAAAAACGAAGTTTGTTGAGAACCATAGAGAACGAAGAGGGAAGGTGATTCTGTATTTGATGTGACACGACCGACCACGCAAAGCGAATGGGCGCAAAGTCAAAAGTGCTAATGTAATTTACTATATTGACGTGTTCAAGCAACATTTTGTATGTTCAATTAAATAAACACTTTTGAATTTGAATTTGAAGTTGTTTCGTATCGAGAGATCAAATAGTAACGAGGCGACATGCGCCTCGTCTTCATCCTTCTTCTCCATTCTCTTATCGCGCCATTTTTATTCTTCAGGTTTGGCATTCCTAATCCGAATTCGAAATTGAACACTTCTAGTTGTCATTCTCTGGGATGACACAGACCCAACTGAGTTTCCGTCGCAGGCACACGCCCGCTCATATTATATACTGTTTTATATATTTCGTAATAAACTAACGTCAAAAGTTTAAGTGTCTTGTGTAATAAATGTAATCCAGCTTAATTATTTTCTTATTACTTCATCGTGTTCCGACTCATGCTGCTGAGTCAGCCGGCGCAAAATCACTAACGGAGGATAGTAGAGTGAGGTGTTACTTCACCAACAAGATCGCGGCCTTTTTCAAGAAGAGAAGAAGTCAATTTGATATAAACACAACGAATTTATCAATCAACTTATTTAAAAAATTCAATAAAAAAAAACTTATTAACCAAACAGAGCATCTATCAATTCGCGTGACTAGCCTCAACCTTTAGGTGTGGGTTGACTAACCTTACGTTAACCTTCGTGTTTCTGTTAATATTAATTTATTCGATTAAGCAGTTGTAATCGTTTAAAGGTCTGAGAAAAGTTTTTCAATTTACGTTTCATCATAACTGTCTGCGAAATTTCATTACTGGGTCCTACTGATGTACATACAGCAGCACGTCAGGTTATCCATTTGCTCTACGAAAGCCGCCGCTATTGCGAGCGAGATAAGGGTGACGTCAAGGTCAACATGTATAGCCTGATGTGCTGTCGTGTGTACATATAAATAAAAAACTTTTATATTTTTTACATAAATAAGGTATGAATCTGGAACTGGGCAGTTTCTATCACAAGTACCTACCTACTTAACAACCAATTTATACAAAGAGGAGCAGTTAAAAGGACTTTATAGCAATGATTTATTTAGACAACCTACATACGGAAACGATCGGAAAAATCTTCAAATTAAATAATAAGCGTAAATTTAAATAAACCGAAATTTAGGGGGATGATTCTTCCTATAAAACTGAACAAATTTCCCTATAAAGAACCATTATGAAATTCTCAAAAAGTTTTGGTCCTCACATACTCTTACTAAGGCAAGCAGCTGATCTTTCAAGTTGTATTGATAGGTGGAAAATTTATTTCACATTTTGACCTATGTTTCTTGGAAAAAGTTCTTCACTTCGATGGGCTGATTTACATATCCAATTTTCACTCACTAATTTAAAGTCACCCAATGAATGGTTTAAATGATGAAAATGGTTAATTCACTACTTAGACTTGTTGTAAAGTTGATGCACGTCACGAGTGCGCGAGAATCCAGCAAATTTCAACTTTAACGCTTTCACTTAAAGAATACCTCATGCGCATTTGTGAAATGAACGAACTGTAAGTAATTTTCTGAATGTTCTATGAAATAAAGCTATTTTCGACTTTGACTAAAGTGTTAGGTTGTTCTTGTATTGTATACTTATGCTCCCAAAGGGCCAAGTTCATTCTAATTTAAAAGCGCTTGTATCCCAGTGGCTCTTGCTGATCTCAACCGATCAGGGAGGTAAAGCTAAGTACACAGAGGCAGGGAACCTGATGGGTGACTATAAAGTGGCAATTTATCACGAGCGTTTCCGGTGTGGTCGATTGACTACAGTCGATAAAATCAAGTCAGAGGCCATTGTGCGGTTTTGAAAACTCTGACACCAGGGTTAGCTTAGTTCGCCACATATTTGACTATACCTACACGATAAGAAGAAGAAGATTCTAATTTAAAGCTGGAAATATGGGTAGATACTTAATTGAGGAAACAGAGTATACTTACACAGGTAAAAGTTTAATGTTTTCATTATCATATTTTCCTCTCGTATTTTTCCTATCCTCGCAAGCAGTAAATGACCTAATAACACAACTAGCGGAGACAAACAACAAATTAATTGTTTATCAATAACAATAATAGAGCTGTATCTGTCAGTCTGTCCTCAAAGAGCCGCTATCGTTTGACGCAATAAAATTTACTGCATCACAATAAAATGTTCTCTTTATTACGACACCAGTTCGATAACTGCTCCTTCAGCGGTGCAGATGAAACAATCAGAAAGTTAATGTGTCACATCTAATAACTCTCCATACTTAGATAGATAGATAACAGCTTTATTCACTCTAATAACACATATCAAAACACATAAACAAAGCAATAAGAAAAAGTTAAAAAATAAAAACAAAATTAAAAATAGTAAGAATCAGTCGACACTGAGTGTCACAGGAGTGAAGAGGCGCTGACTCAGCATTATGCTGCAGACAAAGACTACAGCGCTGATCTTCCGTCAGGACCTAGAAGTAGTTTTAGCAAGACTGGCAGTGAAGGTGAAAATTTGAAATAGAAGAGAGGTGATGTAGAGTGAGTAGGTATGTTGTATAAGAATGATATTGATTACTTACTACATTGATTTCAACATTTTGTGATTTTATTAGCGGTTGCTTAAAAAGTAGTATAAATTCATGTAGACTATAAATTAGTAAGCGAAACTTTAGGGTGATTCTCCCCATGAAACTGAAAAACTTTCCTCCAGGAACCTATATGAAATTGAAAAATAAAACGGGCAAGTGCGAGTCAGACTCGCGCATGAAGGGTTCCGTTCCGTACCATTACCTATAAAACCGGCCAAGTGCGAGTCGGACTCTATAAAAACCATTACCTCTATAAAAGCGGCAAAAAATCACGTTTGTTGTATGGGAGCCCCCTTAAATATTTAATTCATTCAACTTTTTAGTATTTGTTGTAATAGCAGAAACCGAAATGCGTCACCTGTGAAAATTTCAACTGTCTAACTATCACGGTTCATGAGATACAGCCTCGGAAAGACTTTCTATAAAAACGAGCAAAAAAATCACGTTTTTTGTATGGGAGCCCCCTTAAATATTTATTTTATTCTGGTTTTTTAACCGACTTCAAAAAAGGAGGAAGTTCTCAATTCGACTGTATTTTTTTTTGTATATTTGTTACACGATTACTCCGGCAATTATAAACCGATTTGAATAATTCTTTTTTTATTTGGTAGGTCATACGTCAGAGGTGGTCTCATTGTAACCAGGTCAGGATCTGATGATGGGATCCTGGGGAAATCGAGGGAAACCCTCAAATTTTGTAGGCATATACACTGTTTATCAGAAATTATCTTAATCTATGTAGATTTTTGCATCTAATGGTCACCATCTGATGTTGCTGAGCTGATGATGAAGCTGATGATGAATGGTTTAGGAGTATGGGATCTCTGTAACAAAATTATTTGGGATTGAAGTCGGTGACTCTTACGTTTTTGACGTGGAAAATTATAGTATTTGTTGTTATAGGGCACAAAGAAATACTTCATCTGCTAAAACTAACTATCACGGTTCATGAGATATAATAGCCTGGTTACAGATGGACGGACGGACGGACAGCGGAGCCTTAGTAATAGGGTCCCGTTTTTTCCCTTTGGGAACGGAACCCTAAAAAAGGTTTCAGATTATTATATCCAATGCCTTAATAAAATAAAAATGCACTGTATCGATAGCACGAGTAAGCTCATACTCCAAGTCGCACTTGGTTGATTTTCGAGTGACTGTGACCACAAACTTTTTTGAATGCTGAATCAGCGCCTGAAGAAGAACAAAAATGTGAGGATCGAAATGACTTGTCACTGTGAGCGAACGAATTTCTTGGTTTATTTTATTCATTTTTACTTCATAAATAACGATGTCTATCTTTATAAATGAACGTGGCCATTAGCACCTGTAGAGTTATAAAACCATACTTGTGCCTTGCGCCATACATAGGTCAAACTTACACGTTTTTCTAATCATATTGCTTGTCATATAAACAATACGGAGAAATGACACTTTAAACTTTCGCAATTTGAACATATAATTTAATACTGAAACGGGCCTAAACGTTGGGAACAAAGGTAAAAACATAATAGGTATAGGTACGCCGATTTAGATTCGTTTTTAGTATTAAATTACGTAGAAATGAGTTAAATCTACTATCACGGGTGACTTTATACAACTTTCCCCAAGGAACCCACTTACATATAGGGTGGAATTTCGTAATGCCACTTGAAAGGAAAGTACGCTTAATACTGTAGATAGAAAACTGTACTCAAAGAAAACATTCCTTTATTTTTAAAAATAAAGAAAACTGCTCAAGGATTTTCGAAAATTCGCTTGCCACACCCGGGAATTGAACCGACTAAAAACTGTAAGAGTTGGGAACAAACAGCTTTTTTTGCTGTTCGTACTATCCTGGTCGAAAAGAATAAATCAGCGAAAATTAGGAGTAAAACACAAATTGAAAACGACTGCTTCATTCAGCAAGTTCAAAAGCAGCTTGAACAAGGTGACCTTAATGTGCCTCTATTTTTGGAAAAACTTCGTACAAATAAAAAAAAACGGTATTGAAACATTAAATAATTTGATCTGTGTCTGTTTATTTTATTGAAATGATTTTATGATACTTTATTTATATTTATCTACCTATAAGCCGAGATATCGGTAACGCCCAAATCGTGGGACCAAAAAAATCGCCAACGTCAAAAAAATCATATAAATCCAGGTACTTAACAACTGAACTAGTGTTACAAAAAATGAAATCAGGTGCAAAAGCTTGTTTCATTTTGAACTGAACAAATGGGAAAATAATTCTCACTAGTCCAGCCAAATGAACTGGACAACTGAACTAGTGGGAACAAAGGCAATTTTCTATCTAAAGTATTAAGACCACTTCCCTTCCGGTGGCATTACAAAATTCCAGCCTGTATATGAAATTCTCGAAAACATTTTAGTTTCCATACAAGGGCATATCAAGTGATTGCACAAGGGGTGATAATTTATTTTCATATTTTGAACCTATGTTCCATGAAGAAAGTTGTCCAGTTTTGTGGGCTGATTCCATTGCTAAATTTTTGCTCTTAATTAAAGATACTTCGCCAAACAAGACATGATCCTAAAACTCCATTAACCTAGTCAATAACAATAAAACAAATAACACTATTAGCCCTAATGCCGTCATATTATCCTAGCTTATCACAACATTCGGCTAATCCTACAAGCTCGAGGCGTAACATATTGGTCGTGTGGGTGAGAAGACAGGGTCTGGGGGACCATACCTAACCCCATTAAAAAGTGGCCCCCGTCGCATTAATGTAGCATAAAATTAACCCGCGTCACGCCCGATGCGTGCAATGTTTTAGGGGTTAAGGTGCTGGATTTGGCGGGTAAAGAGTTTGTTTTGGTCTCGGCTTAGCTTATTTTGCTTTGGATTAGGGTAGGAAGGATTAATAACTATTTGTTTTTGTGAGAACTTTTGATCGTATCAATGGATTATTCTTCTGTATGTGAGCTATTGCAAGTAATAGAGCAGACCGCGAGCTTGTCACTTCTTTTTTTTCTTCATACTTTTGTTATTGTGCTCTGACTGATATTCCATTGAATGTATTGTATATGTCTTTGTTTGAGATGAAATATTTTTCGTGTTGAGTAAATGCTTTAAATATCGAATCTTAAACGATTAAATCTCGTAGCCCAATAACGCTCGCTGATCTGAATCCACCAATGAGGTTAAACAACTTACACAAGAACAGTGAACCTGATGGGTGACCAAACTGCAAATTTATCACGAGCGTTTCCTTGCTTCGGAGGGCACGTTAAGCTGTCTCGGCCCCGGCTGTCATCAATTTCCTTTATAGTCGTTAAACCAAGTCAGAGGTCATTTGGTAGTCCAAAAACTCTGACAACCGGAGTTATTCAAGTTCGCCACATACTTGATTATATCTAACGATAAGGAGGAACGATAAATTCAAAGGTTGCATCATAATAAAAGCAACGTAATTAAAATTATTGCTTCATAATAATTTCAGAGACGTTAAAGATCTCCTCCTTTCAACATGTCTTTTAAAATCTTCCACGTAACATACATTAATCGTTGGTACTTTTCATTAATAGAACCACAGTTTTACGACTTAAATCACTGAAAAGTTCTGTCGCTAATAAGTTAAATTCGTGCCAACGATCACCTTTCGTGTGACGATCAATTTTCCAGCAAACTAGTTAAATAATCACTGAATGTGACAAACTCTCTGTGAAATAATGGATTGAAAAGTCTAACAACAGTTGTTTACAAACAATACAAACGGGCATGTTACTTTTTTGTCACAATCATGTCACACACACGGCCGTGAAATTACTTGTTTGTTTTTGCCGGCAAAAAACGTGGGTGACACTTTTTTCGGCAATCCCACGCAAAAAACAACTAATTTATTCATAATTAATCAATTCAAAAGCATTTTAAATATTCATGAATGTATAATCAATTCGTTTTACTGAGAGAAACAATAGAAGTATGTAGAATGAGTTCTGGTGAAAAGATTAATTTATACAATTGGTTTTATCTGCAACAAATTATTCTTTATTTCAATATAATAATACTTCAGCAACGCTTTATTAATTTAATTATTTATTGCATTGTTCTATAACACGTGAAGATTACTTTGTGGTTTATTATTATGGAAGTAAGTACTTTGTTTATGCAACTGTGTATTGAAAGAAAAAATAAAATAGGAAGTACCTTATACCTATTTCATAAAAATATTTGAGCAAAGATTTGCTATTTTATCTGCAATCCTTGTATGTGTTATCAAGAATATCTTGAATAATTTCTACCTATTTCAGTTCTACGTATATGACACGATAACTTACGTCTTCTCAATCAATAACATAACACTTGTCAGTTTGCAAATCTCATCATATTCTACGTAAAAATTACTCTATTAAAGCGAACAAATTAAAAAAAATATATCTTATGGGTTACTTTTTAGAGAAACTTTTTATTTTAAGAAATTCACGTTTCTGTAAAAAAGAATTTTGATTGTATTTCAAATACGTTATATTTGAACGTAGCTTAGTCTTTAGTTTTAAGTACTACCTATCTAAATAATTTAATCTCACCCAACACACAGGAATCATCTTCATGTAATCCCAAAGTATATTACAGTAATCGACCCCCATTCTTCAGCAAAGCTTCACTGATGTCTGATCATTGGAAACGTATCTACAGATCCTCGGGGGCCTATTCTAGCATCGGTCGGTAAACCGCTAAAGTGGTGCACATATTGGCGGAAAATCACACTAGTCTCCCGTGACTAATCTCATGAAGGGGTGCCAGAAATCTAATTTCACGTGATCCATGTCGTTACAGTTATTTTTTAACAATTTGATATTATTATTAAAAACATGCATACATATGCATAACAATATGTACATACTTAAATGCAGATATTAGTATTTAATAAAACAGATTTGCTTTTGACCACAAAGTAGCCCAGGGACAATTAAAAATGTGATCGAGAATGTATGAAATTAATATGGAAGAAGTTTATTTATTTGAATTTTATTAAAAATATAGGTATAATACCAATGGTAATATGTTGTCCAGGTATATGGGGTGACTATAAATGAGTTACGAGTAGCAAGACTTGAATAGGTGATTCTTCCCATGAAACTGAACAAATTTCCCCGAGAAACCCAAATTTTCCAATTTAAGGAAAAAATTCGACTTCAAAGGCAAATCAGCCTATCGCACAACTTGTATGGAAACGCAAATTTTTTATAGTTCGACCTGTGTTCCTCGGGGAAAGTTTTTATTTGTTTGGCTCATGTAGCTTCTGAGCACGTTTTCAAAAAAATATATTTCCTATAGGTAGTGTATTCGTACAAGTAGTACGTCTTGTAAAAAGTTTGGTCTTATTTTGTGAAATAGGTAAGTAATGTCTATAAGGTGTTACCTTGGGAGCTAAATGTATTAAAATATAATAGAAACTGACTGGTATAAAGCGTAGCCTGAACAGATGATTAAAGGGTGTAAGTCAGAGGTTAAAAAAACATTTGTAGGGAGGTAAAAAAAGCAAATAATAGAAAAAGCGCGTCGAATTTGACAAATGCGTGTTTTGGGGCACACGTCGCTTGATTCGACGCTGGATGCGCGCGCGCCGGTTAATGGACGATGACACGTGCAGTTACTGATAAATACAACAAATGGCGAAAATTTATTGACTTAAGTATGTACTTTTAAATAGAACAAAGTGCTTCGAGGAGGAGGAAAAAGATAACTTGATGATAAAAAGTGTAACCTAATTTGACTGTTCTTCAGATGGGATGCATCTGGGTAGGTTAGAAACCTCTAGATTGTGACATGACCGTCGAGGAAGGTCCCTAGAGTCTAGGGCCTATACAAGGGCCTAGGGTGGCATTGGCATAACACTATCTTATTTAAGTTGGTACTAGGTCGAGGGTCTGGATTTAAGGCAGGTGGAGTAGAGCAAGAGAGGTCTTTCTCCAATGGCCAGCAGTAGCATCTAGAAATCCTTTTTTTTTTCTCATTTCCATTTCCAAAGTATCTCATGTGAAATGTTAACTACGAGTACCTTTAACTTTATTCCTATTGAGTGACTTTAAATAACTAATTTAAGCGAAAATTAAGGATGTTAATCAGCTCATTAAACTAAACAACTTTCTCTATGGAACATAGGTCGAAATATGAAAAAAATTGAAATGCAAAAAAAAAATTGAGAATTTCGTGGTCCTTGACGAAACTTGTTTAGTTTCGTGAGGATAATCACCTCCTAAAGTTTCGTTAACTAATTAAAAGTCACCTTATATTATTAATATCAACTATGTTTTCTATGATAGAAAAGCATTCTTGTATGTGATTGTGGATTTTCTATAAATGATTATTAGTATATTTGGAACATTATTCAAAATATTCTATAGTTAAAATTCTGTTCAGAAAAACAACAGTAATTTCATGATAAAAAAGATTAATAAGTTCGATACTGACCAATACAACAGGCGTCCTGGCACGTCGCGGCTTGTTTAAACAACAGCTGTGCAAAAGTCCTTGAAATCTCTTTGGGTATTTTTAGCCAGACCCCTCTGAGGGTAAGGAAATGACCCCTGAAATTGGCTCTGGTTCACCCCGCGTTGCCTCCACTTTAGAGCGTTATAAAAACGATGGTTTATGTTGTAGACCCCTCGAATTTGCTTCAAATTTGATAGTGAGAATACGCGTTATTCTTGAAGGCGGCGAATATCTGCTCATAAAAATTAAAACACTTTTTCCAAGGATTTTTTTTTTTTACATTTCAACTTCAGGAAGACCACCTTAGCCAGTTGGATATGTAATATTTGATTATAACTTTTAAACCCTCAGTCCTTGCATGCTCTATGGGTCATGTAGACCCTCCATAACCCCCGCGCCCAGTGGTTACAGTGCACCTTGCGACGATACGACTAATAGGTCTTATTAAGGCTATTTTGTACCCGTCAAGCTTGACACTTTGTATTTTACAACCCTTATTTCGTCAGCTTAAGTGAGAAAATCGCGTGTTAACTTGAAATAGGAACACAGGGATGGTTCTTTGGCCTACTCTAACTATGTTAATAACTAGATCACACTTTTCCGTGAAATGAGGCCCTATACCGACACCTCCCAAAAGACATTTCCAATGTCAATAACATTAACTTTAATCGACGTCTAGGCTAGCTTTTCACATAAACGAATTTGCAGGCGGAAAACTAGTGTTTAATTATAGAATAATCTTATTTATTCAAAGAAAATACATTTTTGACGAATAAAGTCGTAATTTCAAAGTGACGGGGGTTGAATTCACATTAACCCCTTGCTCCCTTGTTGCACCCTTATTGATGTGCTTTTGACTAGTCGTGATTCACCTTTATGAGTCTTTTAGCTTGTATTGTGTTAGCTGTTGGTTTTTTCTACCTTTTTATGGTTGTAAACTGCCTTCTATTAAGGGGTTTATGAAATTGCTTTTTCCAGCGGTATGATTTTGGAAAAATAATTTCTTCATACGAAAATATTTGTACTTTTTTCAGGTAAGTACGAGTATGTCTGATGATACATTTAAATTAAAATAAAATAAATTTGGTGAGTAAATCCAAATTTATTTTATTTTAATTTTAAATGTATTATCTTCATTCGTAGCCTTACCAATAGGTAATTTTTAAACAAAAGATAAAAATATTTTTAGAAATAGATAGTCATCTTATAATTTATTATTCAGTAATCTGCAGACCGTAGCAAAAAAAATCCAGTGTCTAAACAAATGACAGTCGGGCCGTTTCATTTAAATAAAGAAATTGATTCGCAGCGCTCCAAATGCTCGCACCACAGAGTCAAACAAATAATAAAAGAATAAACAACGATTGTTTTTATTCAGCCAGTGACAAGTACAACTTTGTAAGTTATATTTTTTTGGTTCGAACTTTCTCAGGAAGTGGAATAATCAGGGTAAGAAATTAGTGCTCTATAAATATATTTCGTTCAAAACGAATGTTCTACGAGTACCTACTGGAACCAAAACTATTTGGTAGTTATGAAACTTATTCAGTATACTAATCAACGCAAATTAATTGAATATATCAATAAGTTTACAAAAATTGTCTTACAGTTAATTGATTTATTTTGTCTGCGTTTATTTTTAAACAGCATTTTGCTTTGTAACTACATTATTCCGATGAAAGATTGAATGCGATATGATAAATTAGTACGGAACTCTTTTCACTCGAGTTTGACTCGCACTCAACCGTTTTATAAGAGAAAAACTAAATTTCCATTGCCAAATACAGATTTAAGAAAAATAATAATTTTCTAAATTTATATAAAGGAAGAACTTTTGTTGAAAAAAGTCAAAAATGAAATTAACAATAATTATATTATTAAAAAGAAGATTCTAAAAGTTATAAATAAAACCATAATACATTAAATGCTGTTATTGCTGTGACACTTGTTTTAATTAGTTTTATTACTGTAATTAATATAAATTATGACATTATTAAATGTATTTTTTTGATGTCATCGCTAATTGTGGTTAATAATTAAGTAAGTAATAAATATCAAATACTTACTTACTCATATTTTTCATGGACAATACCATATTCTTCATCACAAAATTAAATGAAATATTAACATATAACAGCTTAAGTTCATATTAACAAAAACATTATAGAATATTTATAGAACAAATTGTGGCCACAGTACGGAGAAAGAAAATTATGCAAACTTTTATGTTCTAGGCTATTGTGACATTATTTTCATTTTCAAGAGTTCTCATTTTTTGGGATAATTTTATTTATTTTATTGATACGCTATTGCATACATAATACACATAGTACTTTTTTGTTACACATTTTTAGGTTTTGTTTTTTAAGATGCAAACTGTTGGATACCAGATAGCGCGTTAATACTTTCTCGGTCTCCTCAGTCGTTATCTAGTCACTACGTCATATTATTGCATTTAATGATACAATTATTTACACTACATTTATTCAAAGTCTATAGTTGAAAAATATGAAAGGCAAAATTTCACATTGCTAGATTTTGTCAATGGCTTCATAAAAGAGGGCAACATCTCATCTCCTTCTCTCTTCCTTTCAAAATATGACATAGATCTATGTTCGTTTGCTAAGGTGTCATAGAAACTTGCTTTTAAAAAAAAACCTCTACGTATTTCGCTATTAAAAAGCTGGTAGTCACTTTATACCACATCTTTACCATGATTGCTACATATAGACTGGCGTATTACAAATCATTATAGATATCGGTAACGGTTGTTATCGTATAAACTCAATCATTATTAAATGTATCACACATGATACACTTGATATATCACTTGTAAGTATTATTTAATGGCAAATTGATAAACAGTTTCATGTAAACACGAGAATTAATCAATGAATGATTTAATTGATCGTCGGTTGTTTATTAAAATGTTCCTGTGCATTGCGTTTGAGGAAAAGTGTGTCAATTATAATGTACTTTTTAAGCATTTAGTCAGCGAATATAGGTAGATACAAAAATTTGTATTTTTCTATATTTGAAACGAATAAACTCAAAACATATCAGACAGATTTCAACAGTTCTTTCAACAATAGAAAGTTCTCTTATCAGCGGGCAAAATAGGGTACTTCCTTACATAATTTTCCTGATTTCTTCCAAGAACGAAGTCCCGTGCAAAAAGATAGTTTTCGTAAAATTTCAAAAGTCTTACTTTTTCCCTTCTGTTTTATTTTTTAAGTTAAACTTTTTTGATGATAATTAATGAAACACGACGTCACGCTCTGTTCATTACAAAACACCTCATTATACGCCATATTGTATCAAAGGAAACAAATCATCTCGAAAATCTCAATCTTCATAAACGAGCACGACAAAAAAGGCTATTGATATTTCTATTAGATCGTGATATAAAAAATACAATGATACACAAGATGAGGCTGTATGGCTGTGCGTCATCTACAAAACATTTAACATCCTAATTTCGTGGGTAACACCTCAGCGCTAGTGCCGACAAAAGAGTCGATAAAAATCTGAGTATCGAGCGACTCTCGCGCAGCGGGGGCCCTGCCCTGCCACTAATAACTTACATTTGGATTACGCTCGTTAGCCTCTTCGCACCTTGCCCGACGTTTATTTTTTATTAATACAAAATTTATTCGATCCGAGAACATATTTAATAATTCGACCAACGTTAATAATATTAAAGCAATAAGTTACGGCGAGGGATAAGTGTATCGGACGCGCGACAACGAATGTAGAGACATTATTTATTAGATTATTTAGAAATCGGACAACTAAACTAGGTGCCGATTTGAATCTTACGAGTACACTTTTAAGATGTATTGAAAGGGTTCTTTTCTGAAAGCTAGATAAATATAAAGATACTAGCCTGCGACTTCATTCCCGTGGGACTTGTGGAATTGTTAAAACCTCTGTTTTTTTTTAATATAAACCTCGTGGTGACAATAAAGAACACTGCAAAAAAGAATTATCCAAATCAGTCAAGCTGTTCTCAAGTTATAGCGTGACCAGAAGAAATAGGGGTTTAATTTTCATATTGTATAGTATAGTTGAATAACGTACTTCGTTTTTGTACTTTTTTCCGTATTTCTATATTTTTGTGATGTCCTGTTTGTTTGTGCAATAAAATATATATGTGTTATAATAATAATAATAACGGTTGTAGAATATTTGTATGAAATCTAGGGATGCATAACATCAAAATAAAACATCGATAGAAATAAAGTTACTCATTAATTGAACCACACATTTTATTAATTGAAAACGATTTTATAAAAGATATAACAATATATTCAGCTTAATTTGTTATATTTGCTTGACTTTGGTGATTTGTGGGCTGCCCATCGGTGCAAAAGATTTGACAAAAAAATTTAAGAATAAAATGATAATGACAGTCACGTTTTGTAAAGGCGTAAAGCCAAAACTTTGAGTCTGGAGGTTACATAAATGTTAGGGTGTAGGTAGGTACGGACAGCCGCAACTCTACTCTCTGCTGTTGTGATAGGATCGGTTTTGCAGTCAAAATGGAGTAACCTGATGCGCTGGCCTCTGTACATTAGTGTTTTTTTTATATCGTTTTTATTTCTAGTAGGTAATATAGTAGGTAATATCTAGAGTTGTTACATTTACCTAACATATATTAGTGATTAGGGTTGATCTTTAAAAAGGATGTCATAAAAACTAAGCTGACTTGTTACTCACATCAAATCATTCTTTTTTAACACAAAGTTTAAAAAAGGATGATTTACTTTTTTAAACTTTGTGTTAAACACAAAGTTTGTATTACGGTTCAGTTACGTTAATGTAAGAAACATATAATTTTATACCTCAAATAGTGTTACAAACAGGTCAAAATTATTAGTGCTCATGACATTTTGTAATTTAATAAATATTTTTTGTTAAATGTATTTATTTAAAATAATACCCTAAGAAGACAAAGCTGTGACAGGATCATAAGATTACAGGTTGGATTACATTTGTAATTCTTGTAATACACTAATTAACAACTCTATTTGACATCAATGTGACAGTGCAATAAACGCATGGTCCGTAAACAATTATTTACTTTGAAACATATTTTATGACGGATTTTTACCTACTATGGGACCGATTACCTATGCAAATGTTTTCGAATGACTTTAAACGAATTATATCAATACAATTTTATTTTAACACTTCAGAAGAAGAAGAAAAAAATTGTTAATTTAGTGGGGACTTATTTGTGGACAATTTTTTATATTTACTGTACTTATACTTTTAAGTTGGTGTAAAATCATATTTTCATATTTAATTTTGGTAAATTTTTAAATAAGTAAATAAAAATACCATAAATATATGTAACAAAACTTTTCTTTAAACGCAATAAAATAGGAAAAAAGATTAAAAACAAAAAGATGATGCAAATTTGATCTTTCACTTTGTTTTTATAATCATAGTATTCACAATTTTGCGAATTTCAATAAGGTTCAAATTACAAGCAACTGAGTGTGTGTACAAAAGCAATATATCTACCTCTTCTTAGTATGTATAGGTAAAAAACTTAAATAAAGCCCTTCTTTCGTATGTGTGTATGTGTTTGTGTATGTGAATTATTCGGATAGACATTTCATTTTTAAAATTTAAGATATAACTTACGGTTTGCTAACTTAAAGCATAGCACACATACCTACACGCAAATGTATTTAGTTCAGTTTTTTTCCTTTACTAATTAATTTAGTCTTATAAGTAACTATTTTATTTATAAGAAATTATTTTGCCATAGTTTTGTGGTGAGTGATGACAACATTAATTCATATTTTTCTCATCCGGAATTTTTTTTCAATCTCTCAGCCGACGTGTTGTGTTCATTTTTGGTTAAATTAAATGAAAATGTCTCTTGTGTGATAACGAGCCGGTTTTCATTTAAGAGCTCGTGGCAGTATGTGATTTTTTTGTAAAAATAATTTTGGGCGTAATTTTTTTGATAAAATGTAATTAATTTTTGCGCGTTGCTTGCTACGAAGTGCTACGGCGTAGTATGTAGATTCAAAGAAAGCAATTAATTATTTTTAAAATATGAAATTTTGATCGATTCTATTTTATATTATTTAAATTTATCATAGGCATTGCAAAGATAAAGTAGTTACATTACTTACCTACTGAGACGTTTTCAGTCATCAGTATCCAAAGAACAAAGATACTTCAAAATTTTCAAATGTGAATTTAATATGGATCTCATAAAATTAACTTTACTATAGGTTTTTTAATTATTCACAAAATTATTATTATAAAATATTCAAAACTGCGTGATTAAGTGCTGAATATTTAGAATATATATTTTTTCGATTAGTATATGCCACCCGCAACCAGCGGCTTCCCGCAGTCTGTAACAAATAGTTGGTCCACCTTGTAGGTTATTTATTTTAGGTCCAAATTGTTTCATCTTATGGGAAAATGAGAAAATCTTCTAAGATAGAAAAAAATGCATATCTTCTTTTACTTCTTAGAGATGTCTATCTTCAACGACTCTACATATACCCAAATATTTAAAAGATTATCCAAAAACCGCTTAAAGAAATATTTACAATCTAACTTACAATGTTCTTTATTTTGCCAATAAATATGTTTGTTGGATTATTTTTAATTTTAGGACAAAACTTAGAGAATAACGTACTTTTTGGATTTTTGAGTCTTGCATTATACATTTTCCCGACGGTACCAACATCAACGCTTAGAAATGTTTCCTCTCTTTTGTTTCGTTATATCCTCCTGAGACCCCCGGTATCACCTATGATACCTACAACAAAAAATTAAATTTTGCGCCATCTAGCGGAATACGTAAAAACCTCCTATAGCTTTACCAACTAGTTAGTACGGGCAATTCTGAACAGAGGGCCATGGCGCAATTGAGCGGCTTCATTGACTGTTTATGTTTACTCGAATGTCATTGTTTTTGCGTGCACCGACATGGCGACAAATCGGCGAGGTAATTACTGGATTTACTGTATTTTTCGTTTGTTTTTTTATTGTTTTCTGTAGTATAGAGGTTAATAGTTGAAATTTAATAAAAATTGTGATAGGTGTAGTATGTTTAGTCAGTAAACTCACAAGTTTTTTTAATATATCACCCATGATACTTTGGGCACTCAACATTAAATTATCGTCATTTTTCAGGTTTGCGAGATAACCAAATTGCGGACTTATTAGTGAACCTTAATGAGTCGGATTGTGAAGATATAGACGAGGATGAAGTAGATGAAGATCTTCAGGTGAATTATGGAGATATTGTGGAAGATCCAGTACCCCGTGAACCCGAAAGTGAGTGGGAGGAGTCTGATGAAGAGCCTCTGTCAAAGTTTGCCACCTCTTCTAGTCACCCTGCTTCTAGGCGAACTATTGATAGGCCGTTAACATGGAAGCGGTCAGAAAACTTCGATAACAGCGTAGATTCGTCATTAGAAGATCCACCATTAGAAGAACCACCTTCATCCAAAACTTCTTATGGATACTTCTCCAGGTACATTCATCCACAGCTTTTCGAAACGATCTCAACTTGCACTAATTTAACCAGCGTTAGCCGGACCGGCAAGTCACTAAACACGACACCAGAAGAGGTCAGATCTTTCATTGGCTGCTCAATGGCTATAGGTATTCTGGGTCTGCCAAGGATTAGAATGTTTTGGGCAGAAGAAACGAGAGTGAAACTCGTTGCTGAAGCAATGACCCGCAACAGATATTTTAATATTAGATCAAATATAAAAGTCGTGAATGATCAACATATCTCTGCAGCCATGAGGGAGGTAGACAGATTTTGGAAGATTCGCCCAATAGTTTCTCAGATCGAAAATGCTTGCAGACAAAATAAAAGAGAAAAATGTGTTGCTATTGATGAGCAGATAGTTCCTTTCACTGGGAAATGCAAACTTAAGCAAGTAGTTAAAGGAAAACCGAATCCTGAAGGAATAAAGGTATTTATAATGGCGAATCCTAACGGTCTCCCTCTTGATCTGTATCTTTACCAGGGGCAAGGTACGTCCGTTGATTCAGCCTTACATCCAATGCCAGAAAAAATAGACTTAGGAGGCCGCGTAGTCCTAAAACTCGTCGACACTTTGCCTTCGAAAACGTCAATTTATATTGACCGTTATTTTACTTCTATTCCTCTTTTAGAGAGTTTGGTTAATCGAGGCCTGAATGGGACTGGAACTTTAATGAAGTCCCGTGTTCCTGGATACACACGACCAACAAAGACAACAAAAAAAGGTGCCAAAAAAAAGAAACTTATGCTAAAAACGGACAGGACGCTACAAGCTATCGGCAGAGGTAGCTATGACTGTGTAGTGAGGCAAGACAAAACAATTGCTGTCGTAAAGTGGCTCGACAGCAAGCCAATTCACGTAGCGTCTACAGAGAGTGCAGTGCACCCACTTGGAACTTGCCGTCGCTGGAGTAAGAAAGATCGGCGTTACCTTGACGTACCACAGCCATTTGCTATAAAAAAATACAACTCCTACATGGGAGGTATAGATCTTTTAGACAGGATTATTGGAAAATATCCAATGCGTGGCAGAACTGGGAAGTGGACTGTGAGAGCGATCTTTCACTTTTTTGATTTTGCTGCTGCTTCAGCATGGATTGAATACAGACAAGATGCTGTTAAACTCGGTCGTCCCCGGAAGCAAATCATGCAGTACATGGATTTTAAGATGGATCTAGCGAAGTACCTCATCTATGGACATACGAGAGAGAAAAATATGGAAAATATGGAAGCTGCTGACGTTCAGTGTCCAAGTCCGGTACTAGATCGCATTACGCGCAACAGTCCACGTGTTAGTCCACGTCAAAGTCCATTGCCGTTGCGGGTGGCAGAACAAGCAGAGGCTTTACCTGAACCCTCTTTCAGGAAGCGAAGACTGGTGGAACCTGTTCCTCATGTTGCTAAAAGGATGAAAGAAGCACGTCACTTACCTGTGTGTGTCAAAGACAACCAAAACAATCGATCAAAGTGCCGACTGAAGGACTGCAAGCAGTTAACGTTTGTAAAATGTTCAACTTGTCAAATTTTTTTATGTTTTAATGTAAACAGAAATTGTTTCTATGAGTTCCATTCTTCAGTAAATGTTTCGGAATAAATAATTGAAATTCATAATTTGGTATCACTCAGACCCTTAGTATCACCTGTGATACCCCCCATTTGGGGATCCTGGTGGGGGTGGGATTTTTATTATTATTTTTCTCGTAATTGTTAATCTTCAAATATCACCCCTGCCAAATTTCAACTTAATCCGACAAATTTTGACACCCTGGGTCTCAGGAGGATATGTTGAGTGTACGAGTACCACAGAGTAAATAAAAGTGTTACCTGTACCGTTGACAAGTTATTTTATTAAGGATTATTAATAAACTAAAGTTACATAATATAAATAGCAGTACAGGTTATGGATTCTTGTTGATATCAAATTTTATTAGGTATTCACTTTATTTTAACGCAATTTTAACGTAAATATCTTTATAGTATTCTATACATATTATGTGAGAAGACAGTAAATTGTTTTTTTAAATCTAGGTTATGCATATTTGACTGTTTTATTTTTCAAGATAATATTTGGGTAACTTATTTAATTTCTATGTTATTATTAATGGAAGTAATAGGAAACTTGGGATAGTATTTGCAGTGGTGACAATTTAGCTGAGCCTACCTTTACTGCTTCCACCGTCTTCGTTGGAGTCTTCGCTTGGGGGTCCGTGCGGCGCTCGTGCCGGCAACGGATGCGGCAGGCGAGGCCGAGTCAGGAACGGCGGAGGGACCCCGAAGAAAGGCAGGAAAGGCGGCCAGGCCGGGCGCGGCGCCAGGCCCGCCGCCGCCGCCGCGTACAGCTGCAGCGGCGCCGGCAGCCCGCCCTCTAGCACCATGCCACCCGACCCGCCGCCGCCGCCGCCCCGCAACACCGATATCTTGCCTATCGACAGCGCACAACACTACAACGCATCGCCAACAGTAAGTACCGACCACACCGTCACACGTTCCAGTCAGCTTCAATCACAAAGTCTCGGGTATCACTCCGTGTCCGCGTGTGCGCACATGTTGGGCACGGGCCGAGGCAGTCGGCTGAGCGCTCGCGAGCCTCTGGCACCCACTGGCATGGCGCGCCGGCTGCGGCCCCGCCCACTCCCCCTCACCCTTCCCACGCACAAATTAATTCCCCGCCTCCTTCATATTATAGATTTATTCCTCCGCCTGCTAAACGATGTTATACCTTATGCCGCGACGTTATAGATAACTTTCGGATACAACGTCGTAAATTAAGACATGCGTTGCATTGAATTAAGAGAGCGCAAACGACCGGTACGGGAGAGTTGAAATAAACTTTATCGCGTTGTAATAACGTTTATTGTGGTGCGGCGAGTGATTGTATTTTGGATTTATGTGGCTAGGGCTGGCTCATATGGGGCTGTCATAATCTTTTCCCGCCGCATGGCGCGCGAGACATGTAGGGAGAATCGGTAAGGAGTTATGTTATGGAACGTAACCACAAACGTTTGCGTTTTGTCAATTTTCTCGTATGTAAGAAATATGTATTCAACAACAAATTGGCATATAGAAACTGTTAGGTGGTGCGGTGCATAGATTATGCAGCAACCATTGTGGGAACGATTTCGTCACGATGTGGACAATTTATAACGAGACTTTTCTATCCGCTTCCTTTTAAACGAAACATAAGAAAGAAGTTAGTACTTAAGTCAGATAAACTAAAGAATCATGTGAAACTTTTCAAAGTCTCAGATATGCCACCACCTAAATAAAGGCCAAGTTAATCACGTTGTCAAAAGAGAAATGTGAAAAGTAACGTTTGATTTGGCTCGTCCATTTAGTTTGATGAGCGAAGGTAATCAGGTAATCAAGCTGATCTAGTAGGTAGATAAAGAAGCAGCCATTATTGTCTCTACCTGTCTCTTACTCATACCTACTACAATAGCATTGCGTAAAACTAGATTACGCCCGCTGAGCCAATCACTCTAATGACGGACAAACAATCAATCATACAAAATTAACACGTCTCAGATTATATTTTTGACAGTGATGAATCATAAGCGACCGAAAGGCAATCAATTTCACAACCAATTCCTTATTCCATTAAACAAAAAAGTAATAACCTAATTGACATAAATAATAATAAAATATGTCAAGACAGCGTAACGGCCAAGCGGACGCGACATGACAGCTCTATCAAGAATCTCGCACTGACTGTACCTTGCACCCCGCCCCCCGACTCTACATCCGATGACACGCGCTCTGATTGGCCAAACCCTGAGAGAGGGGGAGAAGTGGGAGGAGCTTGTAGTAGGGGGTGTTCGGAAAGCTTAGTGTTGCATGAATTTAATTAGTGCGAGGAGCACCTCAGGCGCATTAGGAGTCGCGATGGGCGAAGCAATAAAAGATATAAAGGAATGAGTATAAATTAAAAGTTAAATAGAGAGTCCCGCGTGTTGGAGCGAGAAAGAGACTTTCAGGTGTTGCTATCTCTGTCTCGCGCTGTGGATGAGCCTTCGTAATTGTTTGACGATCTTATTAGTATCAGTTAAATGTGCGCTCTCTTTTTCTCGCGGATTTAATTACGTTTTAATTAGAGGTGGTATAATGAGAGTTTTATTCTTCGCTTGGGGCTCGCTATTTTCAACATTGTTACAGTCTTTCAGTAATCGATTGCGATAGTTTGGACCATTTACATTTGTAAGACGGTTTTAATATTGTTAGACTTCGTAAACTAAGTTGAAAATCTCTTTTAGTCTTTAATAACTAGGGATTTTAATAACTTGTCGTTCTTACCCTTTGTATTTTTGTTATATTAGTGATTTTTTTTCATTTACTTTATAAACTGTACCAACATACTATGCTTCATTTTTGTTTTTGAGTAGGTAATTCACATTTTAAGATTTTTCAAAGAAAATTCGATGCTCTATATCATCTTTGGAAAAGTCTCTCACAAGTCCTAGGACAGAACAGTTCAAGATGCCAAATGTTTATTGAACATACATAACTCTTTCCTGTTTGCCTTTGAGATATCTCTCCTTCTTTCTTCAGTATTTTCTTTATGTTTGTCTCGTTCTAAAGGTATTAGGCGGGCTATGCACGCTTGGGCCGTTAGTTCTCATTACGTCCGGCTTATGGCTGCTATGTATTGTTCACGAATGGGACGCTTTAGTTGTTTTATTGATGTATCACAAGGAATTTGCAGTTGGTCTTGTTTTATTTTTAGAATTCAAAAGATTCTTAAACAGAAACAACGTGAATTTGACGGCCGGATTGGTCGAGTGGTGTTATTTTTTTTGGTTGTGTTTTCTTTGGTCGAGTGGTAGTGACGCTCCCTCTTGATCGGCGGGTCCTGGGTTCGGTCCCCAGTCGGGGCAAACATTTGTGTAAAAAGCAGATGTTTGTACTCGGGTCATGGGTGTTTGTGTTTGTCTTTATGTGTGTTCCAAGGGACCCACGACACAAGGGAAAACCTTAGTGTGGGCCTTTGAATGTATGGCGTTTATTTTTATTTTTTTATAACCAGAGATGGTTATGGATAAGTTGTATTAAAACACTAAACTGAATAACGTTTTTTAATAACTTTCCTCAACAAACATTTTTATGATCTGATCGGGACAAACATTTTTATATAAAAAGCAGATGTTTTTTCTCGTATCTAATAGGAGCTCGTCCGTGTTTATCTTTGAAATATATCAAGTACAGCTTTCCACCTGGGACTTCGTTCCCGTGGAAATTAGGGGAAATTATGTAGCCTATGTGTTAATCAAGGATGTCAGCTACCTCCATACAAATTTTATCAAAATTGATCCAGCCGTTTGAGCGTGAAGGAGTAACAAATATCCATACATACAAACTTTCGCGTATATAATACCTATCAGTAAGGATACCCGTCAATACACGGGAAAATCCTGTGTGGGATATTAATTTGTGGCCCTTATTTTTTACATAAGTACCTACCTACTTATAAAGGTAAGACTTACAATAATTGAGTTGATTTAGTCAAAGTGTCTAAGTTATACTTACAAGAGTGTGACACGCTCGGATGTAATTGTGGTGTTTAGCTGAGCACAAATAATTACAGCGCCCACACCACACACCCTTATTCTGGGGAATTTCTTTATATAAATAATTTTCGAGAAAGAAAATTGTTCAGCGCGAATAGTACTTCAACCCACGACCCCAGAATTAAATCTCCTGGTGCTCTAACCAACAGCTGAGCTCTTGTACCTTCAAGTTAAGCGGCGAAATTTCTCATTCCCTTACTAAGCACATAACGTCGTGTGTGTAATTTAGCGCCATCTTGATGCACCTTACAAATTAACTCTTAAACCTACATTTAATCCAAAACAAGTAGTTACGATAAAAAATGAGACATTATTAAAATAATGCTAAAACATTCAACTTACAAGAACTTCTTTCTTACTTACAAAAACTCACCCACTTGCCAAAAACTCTCCAAATAAAGCCACTCCAAAATTACCACCGACTAAAAAGTCAAATCTCTTCAATATTCCCAGAATAAGTCAGTTGGATTGACGCCAGTCTCCCCGTTTCCCCACTAGGGTGGGTAGGGGAGAAGCTATTAAGCCAAGCCAAAACTAATTTAAATTAAATCCTAGTGAATTACCAGAGGAGGAAATTGTCGAGCGGCACCCTCGATGCTCTGAGAAGAGTACTGGCGGGTGGTAAAGTAGTTAAAGGATGGATTTATTGCGTTTTCTGGAACTGTTGTTTGGCATAATATATTTTCTTTCGTGTATTTTTACTTAACAAAGGCTAAAAATTACAATAAAAAAACATGGTGTGGAACATGCAGGAATGTGCATGACTAAGTGCTTTATGCACAGAAACAAAACTTGACTTTCCTAAGTCATTTAGGAAAGTCAAGTATAGTAATTTTAAAAAGAAATGGAAAGTTTAGTATAGTAATTTTAAATAAATTAAGTTAAATTCAAATAGCATAAGGCATTACTTGCAATAAAGATCTATAATTAAAATACGTCACCATGGTATCATTAATACTCATATTTGTGTGTTCTGGACTGGACACTGATGCAGTCCTTTTTAATAGGCACACAAGTTAGCAATAAATCATGCATCCTGACGCGACATAAGTATACGTAAATAAAAAAATAAAGTGTTTGGCTTTGTACTTCGACCGGAAATTTATTATTTCATATCATATTCCTTTCTAGATCACGAGACACGTGAAAATATTAACAACAATACATAAACCAATTAGTAGAAATCACAACCTATTTCTGCTCACCAGTACTTTCTATATTGCTTGCGGGAGACGCTGCCTCTGGGCGTCGTTACATGTACCATTTGAATATTATCTACCACCCCCTCCCTTTTCCTTCCCCTCCAGTTTAGACACAAGGCCTCAGCCTTAATTAATGCAAATTTGAGTGCTAACAAGATTATGAATCCGGCCTTTTTGAGCGTACACTTAAGCAACGTGTAGGTAAGTGGCTGTATCTACATGTTAAGGGTGGAAGAAGTCGAATAATTTTATATGTGTTTACATGAATACGTTAAGACGGGGATAATGAGGAGAAGAAAGTTTTAAGAGGTTATTTTGAATTAAGTTTTGTGCGCGATTGTCTCGAAACTTTGTTCAATTCGAATTTCCAATCCGTCTGGTTTAGTCTGGTCTTAACTATGTTTCTTTTCTAGTTCTATTTTATTTTATTCTGAAACACAACTAAAAGGATTTCTTACAGCCTGCAAAGGCGTCTTATCAGATACATCTTTCATAGAAACTTCCTAAGGAATATTATTTGCAAAATTTGTCTTTGAAATAATAGAGTAGCGACTGTCTGTCGGTGGGTACTTCTTTGTTTATAGACTAGAGGTAGAAATAGAACTAGTAACTTGGAAAGTATCTTGCTGCTTGGTAAGTTTTAAATTGGTTACTTGGTCCAAAATATCTGAATAGACGTTTAATAACAATAATAATAAAATCATTTATCATCAGGCATCTAAGGCCCATAGATATATACCTTACAGACCAGGCGCGGTCGCAGCCTGAAATTTTGGAGGGGGTCACTCACCCAATTCAGAACTAAGTAGACAGCCTTTATCTTGAATCTTTACAATAAACCGACAAATTACATTATAAGAATATTGTTATACAATCTTTATCATAACGACGCATATCGATTTTGCTAGGATTACCAAAACAACGTAGTTCGGTTCCTTGTTTCTAAACTAGATGTCATTTCCAAGTTATTTTGGCCATCGTGCGTAGTTCATAAAAACACCACTAGATGTCAGCAAACTATAAATTTATCGCGGTTAGGGGATAGTTAGAAATTTCCTTTTATTATTTGGCAAATTTTTGAGATTTTTCAATTTGACCTGAGATTTTGGGGGGGGTCATGTCCCCTGTGACCCCCCCCTTCGGACCGCGCCTGTTACAGACTAACATACATATGAATTATAATTAAACAGAATAAAATAAAACTAACTAACACTATTTCCCGGGTCTTTAAGCCTGATATGAAGTTTGGTCAGCAGTTACCATTACCACCTAACACGTGACCAGTAAGTACAGTGGCATTGATCGTTAATTAGTTTGATACATTAAATTCTCACCAATAGTTGCTCTGAGGTAGTAACATTATTAATTCTTAGTCGGCTGCGATCAAATCGCAACAGTTTGCAGAATGGATTACGTGGTGCCATTTTTAGCCACCACTTTCTCTTCACATAATGTTAAATAGGTGACAAACGAAAAGCAAAACACATCAAACCTTCATCAAAAATTGAGTCACGATTCCAACCCTAGCAAATACGAGAAGAAAAATGATTTGGTGACGCTTAACCCTACCGTTCCCAGGAAGTTTGGGCGTGACGTCATCGGTGACGTATGACGTCAGAATGCATCAATCACTTGTGTATTTAATTCGGAATCAATTGGAGTCGTGTGCCCACCATCCATCTTCTGTTATCAATATTTATAAAACATTAGCGGACGGGTTAATGGCCTTTTTTACCCCGGAAATTGGATTGGCGACATTTTGTTAAAGGGAATTTTAAAGGTTAAATCTATTGAGTTGCTTTTTAAGAGGACCGAAAAGTATTTTATTTAAAGATTTTTCTGCAGTAGGTCTTCATATTGTTATTTTGTTTATGAAATATTTAGGCTTTTACATAAACTAAATCCCTACGTCTTAATAAGCGCTCATAACCCAGTGGCTCCTGCTAATCTGAACTGATCAGTGAGGTTAAGCAACGTACATAGGGAACCTGATGGGTGTTCAAAGTGGAAATGTATCACGAGTGCCCTCCGAAGCACGTTAAGCTGGTGGTCCTGGCTGTTGTCCATTGACTACAGTCCTTAAAATCAGAGGCCATTTGGCGATTTGAAGACTCTGACACCAGGGTTGGTCATGTTTGCCACATACTTGACTACACTTACATGATAAGAAGAAGACTAGGTTTTACGGTTTAGTAATACCTAAAATGACATTCGTTCTTTTTTAAAGCAATACCTATTTCAGTTGGCATTTTGATGCTTACTGATAGGTTACGGATTTGGGTGCCTACCTAAAACTGACCTGCACCTATAGACGTCTCTATATCTAAGGGTATCTACTTTTTCCAAGCAACCACTAAAAAACAAAACACTATCGTCGTCACTGCAGCGCGCCTCTGCATCATCAATCACCTCCGCCTCGCGCCGTTGACCTCACCCCCTTCAACGTCCTCGTCGGCTTTCACCTGAATTACTCTACCTACGTGGAGAAGTAAATAGAAATATAGAGGTACCTAATGGCTGATTGGTTTGGATTTTCCCATTGCATTCAGTCAATATTACGTTTGCTTCGATTACGGCTTGATCGAAGATCATGGTACGTTAGGGAGGTGAATTCGATAAAGTTTTGTAATAAGATTATGAAGAAATTAAATAACAAGAATTATGTTAATATCTCCAAGGTATGATTTATTCATGAGGTATGATTGTAAATTATGATTCAAAATATTAACCGGAAAAATGGTTTTTATTAACTTCTTTAAGATTAAAATTCAAACATACAACATATCACATGAGGTAAGTATGTACTCTTAGTAGACACTAGATTTAACTAGTACGAGTAGATCCATGTGAGACGAGCCTAACTTTACATTTACAGTGCGATATAATACGGGCGGGAAAATAACAATTATGAAAACTTCGTCAAGCCAAGTTAAGCTTATGCATTATTTTATGTCAAGCACTTAGTGAATAAATAAAAACCGAATAGCTGTTTCTTAATAGGACCCCAAGATATCTACGCTACGCCTAGGTATAGGTTATTATTTATGCGTCTTTGTAGTTACCTATATTCAAGTATGTAAACTGCCATTCAACCTCTGACTTGTATTGGTTTAACAACTGTTGTCAGTCGACAATAGACGGATAGGTAAACGCACCCCTAATAGCACGTTAAGTAACTATAGAAATGTCAACATTGCAATTCTTTAGTTGACTATTTTGATGCATTAAATTAAAAATGATTGCCTTTTAAGCGTTGCCCTCAATTTTATCGTAAACATATATTGCACCGGTTATCATTTGGGTTATAATCGTTACAATTCTTTTACCGTGCAATAATGAACACCTATCATTCAGTATTTTTGGCTTTTGGTATCATAATAAAGGGTTATAGAAGCTTTTGATTGATAACAGACGGTGTGATAGGAATTATGACTGTTAAGATAGAGAGTTTGATAAAAAGCAATGCTAAATTAGTCCGTATTTATATATATATATGACTTTTTTTAAATTGCATACAATAGAAGTCAGAAAAAAGGGCAACTTTGTAATAAAATAGAAAGATAATTACGCACCTACTTAGTCTTATGTTCCGTACCTACTTAAATAGCATAATCATGTTTTTTAAGTAAGTAACGTCCCGTATCTCGAGATTTGATCATCTTCAGTTCTCTTTTACCTCTAACCAACGGAATCACGTACAAAAGTAACTGGTAATGATAATAGTTAATAATAAAGTCCGAAATACTGAGTATCGTCAAGGTGACAATGTTTTGCCAGAATGCCAAGTGCAGAATGTCCCACCGGAGGTCAGAAGGTCCCAAATGTGTAGTAACCCTTATATAACTCACACATCTGTTGGCGAAGTCACTGGTGGTGAATGATGGTGTGGAGAGATAAACTTGATTAGATTAAATCGGTTTTCGTTTTATGATTATGATTAAATTAAATATTAACGTCATCGTGTCAACCATACAAAGTAGTAATTTTATTCATCCATCAGGATAGGCAAAGGTCAGAGCCAAATTTTTTTCAAGTAATTTCTTCCACTCAAAGTCTTCAATTAAATATATGAAAATTGGTGTCAACCTTTAATCACATTCGAGGTAACATAAACTTATTATAGAATAGAATATAATAGAATAGAAATAATTTATTCAACTTGTTGTCAACTTGTTTGAACTTAAAAACAAAATTAAAACAGTGTCCCAAAAAAAGTCGCTGACTCAGCATGTTGCTGCTGTGCTTGCACACAGCAGCGCTGATATTCTGATGAGAGAATCCTGTTACAATGTAGTGAGTGATAAAATAATTCGTGGACTGCAGCCTGTTAAAGTTAATAATACTAATAGGTAATCTTATCTACCTGAGTATATCTCCTCTATACCAGCGGCACATTGTTATGGCCGTTTTGACGTTTGTCCACTCATGAAGTTTCGTATTAATTACAATACATTTGAAGGAGCAAATTGCTGTTCTTTATTAACAATATAATTAACAATATAAAGAATAGCAATTTGCTCCTCCAAATGTATTATAATTAATACGAAACTTCATTAGTGGACAGCGGCCATCATAGCGTGCCGCTATTATAATCAACAGCAAAATGTCCATCTGATCGGTACTTAACATTGTTATGAGTACACCTATCCAACCCTTCGCTGCTCACAAACACATCAGATTTGCGTTTGATTATCAAACAATCAAAAAGCGCAAGTACAATAAACAACAAGCATTTTTTCCTACTGGGGACTGTAAAAATCCAACCCCTCCGAGTCTTCTCCCCTACATGGGGATCGCGTATTTTGGCAGATGTAACAATTATAACAATAGAATCGGTGTCGATTGCGGCTGAATACAACCAGATAATCTTTTAAATATTATAAGGAAACTGGTGTTGATTCTACATGATTTAATTTACATTTTGAAATAAGGAGTGGAGAGAGGCAGGTGTGTTGCTACTGTATTTACAGAACCCAGCTTTCGTCCGCGACGCCTTCTGCTATAAAAAGGAGCTTAGTATTGCTAGTAGCAATACAATTTGCTACATGTAAAGATTTGTCATTAGCATTGTATTAATTCCCAATCATGTATCTATAGTTAATAATTTGTCTGTGAATCTTCTTTAAAATGTAAAATAATATTATAGTTCAAAGGCTGATCCATCTACCCGCAAATCTAAATCGGTTTAGTTGTCGAGTTGTGAAAGCGAAACCAACAAAAATACGAATATTTATAATATTAATGTTGTTAGTGTGATTATAATTAAGGGTAAACGTTTATCGCACACACAGCAAATCACAGGAATAATACAGCATATACAAAAAAAAAATCCGCTTCAGCAGAACTAAGGATAGGATAGAGCAAGACGAAAGGAAGAGTTATCGGAAAACAGCACGAATTATAAGTACATTTTCGAAGAAGTAATCTAAACACTGCGGAATTTTCAGAATCTCTGCATCAGGATCTGTTTTCTTTCGATTGACAAAAAGTTTATCATAATTGTTTTGAATACTACCTATGTTTAAATGAGAACCTGGTAGCAAACGCAACATAAAACTCGTGATGTAATTCAAACGTTTTGGCAAAATTGAGATCAACCAGAATTTCATTGAGATAGTGGGAAGATAAGCATGATTGAAACATGTGTTGTGGATTTAATGGACATATGTCAGTATTAGTTTTGTTATTTTACTTATTTTTATGTTGTAAGCGTTATATCATTATTAAAATAATCATTAAAAGATAATGATTATTTTAACAATGATATAACGCTTACAACATATTATAATATTTTTTTTTCTTCCATAACCTCTCGATATTTTTATACAGTTGTTATTGTAGTCGTAGGCTACTTTTTCACATAAAAAAACGCAGATTATAAACTTAAATAAACTTAATAAAATTAAAAACCCAGCGTGGTGGACTATAACCTAAATCTTGAAGGAAAGCCGTGCCCTCGGTGGACGTATATAGGCTGATAAAAAATAGAAAAACATTAAAAACAATCAAAAATCATGTATGAGAAAGTAAGGAAACGCTAAATTCCAAATTCTGAGCAAGATTTAGGAGCAAGAAAAACATCTCGCCGCGTCGTCATAAAAAATAATAATATATTACGAGGAAAGGGCGGGAAATGATGAAAAATGGCGGCGGAGGCGAACCGATTCTTGCCCGACCGCCGTCGGCGCCGGCGTCTCATTAGCAACGTATTTCGTCTTAACCAAAATAAAGTGCTTGGAAAACTTGGTTAGCTCTACCATAGAGAAACTAGGATATTATACGTTTATTTATGAAACTTGCAAGTGAGTCAACTGGCAACTTATGCCATACTTCGAAGGTTTCTTTTTTAAGGCTCCAAGCCTTTTACTGTGCCTATAGTGTCTATGCTGTAGGTACGTCTGTCGCAGGGTTTTATATTTTAAACTCCTCTTATTTCCAGCATTTGTAGGTAAACAGGTAAATCATGTTTCGATATCATTGAGTTTCGCGGTGAGGGAAACACACCGTAAGGGAGGTAGGCGCGGCAGTTCCGCTAAATCCCTCACTTTGCGGAGGGGAGCATGGCCTAAGTGGCTTTTCATTTTCCCCGAGCTCCCTGCCTCACATTTTTATTTATATTTCATCGCTCGCGGCTCTACCCGATATTATACCGACCATTTTGTTTATTTTTATTGCCGTATTCTACAAAAAACACCTATTATTTTTTATAGAATATACAATGAAGACGCATAGTGTTCAAATGGTGAGAGGTTTTATTAAAACGAGTTGTTTTGGATAGCAGAAAAGCGTAATTGAAAATTAATGAAATTTAAATGATTTTTCCAACTGATTTTGGAGAATTGGTGACTATACTAGGCTCCTAGTCGGTGTAAAAGCTTTGCCCCTTATGTATCCAAAGATGGCTAACATAGCCCCAATATTTGCAGCGAAATCTCTAGCGCAACTTTAACACTCGCATAACGTTTTTTGTCTCCAGCTAAACAAAAGTAGGCACTTGGCAGATGCCTCTACATTTGCAGGTGAATTTACATTCACAGCTAAACGAAACCTTAACTTTTTACAACATTCCAGTGTTGAGTCAGGAGACCTCGGCCCCTGATAATAAAGTGGTCAGACCGTGAGAGTAGACCAGCCAACACGTCATAAAACTGGATAGAATTGTCACAATACACATTGACTGAACAGGGTTGAACCTAGAGGGATTCTGGTCTAAAGCTTTAGAAGTCCGAGATTAAAAAGAAAATTGTATTATGTACGTACACCAGCATCAGGTTATCCATTAGTAATACGAATGTCGGTACTATTACTAGTGAGATAAGGGCGACGTCAAGGTCAACATGTATAGCCTGATGTGCTGCCGTGTTTACCTACTTGTCGTCTTTTTTGCGTCGGGGGTGGTATGTTTCTGACTAATCCGCAAGTTGCTATTTATAATATTGAATTTTAAAATTACAAACGGGGTAATTCTTTAAAAATGATGCTAAACAGTTCCTACCTTAAGTTTATTAGAGTAACGCTGTAAAATAATCTAATTACAAAACTTTACTTAAAAATCCTTTACGGAATTCTCGTCATTGATTTAAAAACTGGTCCACAGAGTCCCTGGTTAGGTCTCTGCAAGTGAATAGACGAAACATTCCCGTGGAGTAGAGTTTACTATTCGCACCTCACACCCGATATAACTTGTTCCGATTTGTAGTTTGCACAGGATTAAGGGGCAGTCTGAATTGTAGTTTAAAATAGTGCAACAATTAATATAAAAAAGAAATAGCATTAATCTAAAAATTCCCTATAAATTATTTGTCAATTTCAAACCATTATAATTAATCTGTAACAGAAATATATGACTGAAGTTTTCTAGAAATACTAAGTACAAAAGAACAAATGATGTCGAAATCTATTTCAGTGTTCCTCAAATTAATTTCTTCATAAATGCACTGGCATCTACAGGGTGTAACAGAAAGGTGTAGTCATATTTGAGGATGGTGACAAGCAAATAAAACTGAACAACTTTCCCGAAAGAACCTAATTGAAATTTCAAAAAAAAATATTTTGGCCTTTCATACTAAACCTATCAGCTGATCGCACAAGTTGTATGGAGAGGCGAAATTTTTTTTTGAGATTTTAAATAGGTTCCTTGTGGAAAGTTGTTTAGTTTTATTGGCTGGTCACCATCCTGAAATATGACTACACCTTTCTGTTACACCCTGTATAATCCCTTACAGGGTAAGGCAGAACATTTTTTTACCACTTCACGCAACGGTAAGAAAGTATTTTAAAGGTTTTAAGATGAAACATAAAGTGGTGTATTTTTCGTCCACAATACAGTAAAACCCTAGCGTCTTACTTATTGCCTCCAACAGTATGCCCGGAAATAATTGGTAGCTATGGCACATTCCACGTTTTTTACAAAACAAGTAAAAGCTTTAAATGTTAAGAATTAAGCCACAAAAGCTAAATAATTTTGAATTTGCTTCCTAGTAACACAGATTCTAAATTCAGCGGCTTATCTACGAGTACTAAGGCCCCCTGACATTATATCAGCGGTGGTAATCCGTTGTCTAATTTACGGCTACAAACAGACATACGTATCTGACGGATCAATCAGTAATTAAAATCAAATTGCTGCAACTCCCCCCTACAAACCGCCACAAAGGTTTGCCGATGGTTTCCGACTGTAGCCCGGTAATAGTGACGTTAAATGGTTGAAACTATTGGTATTTAATTTTGCAATTAATACGGCACTAAGATGATGCTGTTTTTAAAATAAAAGGAAATAGGTGTTTAAGTACTGCTAAGTATAGACATTAGACACCGATAAATTTCAATTTAATCAAATAAACACAGATAATCTCAAAATGACCAAATCACCAATAAAAAAATAAAACGGGCGAGTCGGACTCGCGCATGAAGGGTTCCGTACCATTATCTATAAAACCGGCCAAGTGCGAGTCGGATTCTAATAAAAACATTATCTCTATAAAAACGGCAAAAATATCACGTTTGTTGATGGGAGCCCGCCCCGTTAAATATTTATTTTATTCTACTTTTGTTATAGCAACAACCAAAATACATCATCTGTGAAAATTTCAACTGTCTAACTATCACGGTTCATGAGATACAGCCTCGGACAGGCTGATCTATAAAAACGAGCAAAAAATCACGTTTTTTGAATGGGAGCCCCTTAAATATTTATTGATTTCTGGTTTTTAGTATTTGTTGTTACAGGGTACATAGAAATACATCATCTGCGAAATTTTCAACTGTCTAACTATCACGGTTCATGAGACGGCCTAGTGACAGACGGACGGACGGACAGACGGACAGACGGACAGGGAGCCTTAGTAATAGGGTCCCGTTTTTTTCCTTTGGTTACGGAACCCTAATAAAAATTAGTAAAAAATCAACGTCACCAAACCGAACCATCAAAATTTTTCAATGATCCTAGCTTCGAAATACAATACAATATTCTTTACATACCTATAAAAATAGGTAGAAACATAAATGCAGATTAGAGTTAACTCGCAGTTTACAAAGGCGGCCTTATTGCTAAAAATTTATTTCTGCGAGACATTTTAATTTTTTTCAGAGAAACTTTATAACTTTTACAGTTTACTTCTGTTCCCTCAATTAAGTACCTACCCACCCAGTTTTATTGTATGCTGGTGAAAAGGTTTAAATTAGAAAGAACTTGGCCCTTTAACTTGAGGCATTGAGTCTGCAAAGGTATAGAAGCATAATTCTATTTGTCAAATAAATTAATTAATGTCCGTTGCTAAACAATTATGATTTTTATTTTTTACCATTTATATAAACTTTTTAAGGATAAAATTAAACCGACTTCAAGTTCAAAAAAGAAAATAATAAAGACAACAAAAAACGTGCTACGTAGTACCTACTGATCTGTTTGAAGCTTTGAAGTCGTTTTTTTTTTCTTAAAAAGATTTTTTTTTGTGTAAGTAACACGAGCGAGGTGCGAAACATTGTAAGTGCCTATTAAATTCGAAGGTTGCCCTCAATTTCTCTGGGAGTCCATCATCAGATCTTGACTTGGTGACAATGGGACCACCTCTGGTATATACGAAATCGGTCCACAAATGGCGTAGAAATCGGTAGACCTTCTTTTTCGAAGTCGGTTAAAGATTACATAACCACTAAAATCTATTATATATTTACTATTCATATTCTGATTATGAATCACAAAATCGAACATAAAGCGACAGTTTCGCAAACATTTTAACTACACGACGTAGGACACGACCGCAGAATTCCATCACGGCATGTCACATAGGCAGTCACTTATCCAAGATTTGTGTACCTTGACATAACCAAGTACTGTCGTGAAGTCAAGTCATATTTGTGCACGGCCTAAGCAAGCGGTTGAGGATCATAATAATAGGTCTTTACCTATGAAATTGCCGATTTTTTCTCAAGCTTTACTTTATTCATAATTTATTTGATTGAACAGCTATTACTCAAATTGTTTTTTATTTAAAACCTTGGCCATATAACGGAGATATTGAGTTAAATTAACACATAATATTTACTTTAGATTTATTTGCTGAAAAAGAAGCTCAAATATAGCTCGTTCCATCCGTTGCCATCGGTTATTTTTGCTGTGCCGTTGTTACAGTTACAACTTTCAATAATGTAAGTATGATGAAAATTAACTTAATGTGGTCCAAACCTTCCCACAAAATTTTGCTAAATTTGGATTTCGCATTCCCGAGAAAAATCCAAAAACGTTAGTATGGAAAATTCAGTTTTCCAAAAATATTGTATGAAAAACGGCAATTTCATAGGTAAAGACCTAATATCTTAGTGCTCCAAAATCGTTAGCCTCACCTGCTAGCGGTGCACCCTGCTGATCAACGGACGTGGCTCTGACGTACTACAACCCTTAAAGAGTTTCTTTACTTAACACTGGCGACTTTACCAGTCTGTATTTTAATTTTCTTTAAAATACTCCGACATTGGCAAATCACGATTTAGGACGCTGTTTTTCTAAGCATTGATTTAAAGGGGTTATGTTTTATGTTATGTTTGTCTGGCGTTGTCTACTGTTTAGTGATATGAGCATAAAGCGGTACAAACAGCGGTAATATTGATAGCTCCTGTAACCTACAGCTGTCAGCACTCGTTATTACTATCAGCAGCAAGTCAATGCAGTACCTACTTTTCAATGTAGAGAGACAGCGTTAGAAACTGATACCACTTTCTTCTTCTTATCGTGTTGGTATAGTCAAGTGTGTGGCGAACTTGGCTAACCCTGGTGTCAGAGTTTTCAGACTGCACATTGGCCTTTGACTTAAGGCGACTACAGCACCCGATAAAAGCAGAACACATAGGAATAGTGCCATCTCCGTCTCTCAACAGGCCTGGGCCGGCAGTGCGAACAGTGTCGATACACGAAGTTTACGGACTATGAAAGCGTGCGTGCGTAAAAACATTTTCTAAAGTTAGAAAAATTAGATTTATGGAAAGGTAACAGCTTAAATCGAAAAATGCGTTAACTACTTATCGAGAGCGAGAGTGTTCAATCACGAACATTTTGATAGCAAATTCAAGTTCCTTTGTGCATTTTACTATCGTTTTTACAGCTTAAAAGACACACAATATTGGGTATTTAGAGGTGACTTTGTGAGCTTTTTCTATCGAACCAAAAGTGCTGAATCATGTTTTCAGCAAACTACTTATCTAGTTTATGTCCTGAATATTACCGTCGTATTTTTTCTTCCATTTAATGCAGTGCGTCATGCTTATCTACGCATCATAAAATCGTAAATTTAGGTGCTGTAGTCGCCTTAATACCACCTTAATCGTAGTAAAGTGTATCGGTTTCTATCACGCTGTCTGTACATGAAAATGTTATTCATCTGCAATGATAGATATGATCATACTCACCTCTGAATTACCTGAATCTAATCTTTCTTTTTAGTTTACGCTTAAAATATCACTTATTTCTTTTGAATTCTTATTTTTTCGCCAAGTAGTACTTTATCGTGTTGTCTGCTATGTGTCTGCCACTGTCGAGTAAACCAAATATTCTTAACTACTTGTATTGTTGTATGTACGGTATAGTAAAGTGCTAATCCCGGTAAGTCCCGGTGGACAAACACAGGACACGCGGCGGCCGCGTGCCGGCCTATTACGCGCGCATTAAGGAGATATTTGGCCATTACCCGACCTTTATCGCGTTATCTTCGCCATCGACTCATCCCCGGATTTACTCTGGGAAGTCTGGGAACTCAACCGCAGGAACTTTTCTCTGTGACTTTTTGCATATTATACGGTTGTGATTAATCTGACGCATCACTCTATAAAGCAGGTATTAACAAAACTCATTTTATTATATACCTAGGCGATGTAATAATTTACTTTCTCGCGCTTCTTTGTTTAGTCACTTAGATTGTACCTCATTTAACGCTCTTTTATATGTATAGATGCGCCTTTTGTGGTTTATTATTCTTAAAGTTATGTATCCTTAAAAACAGAAAAAATAAATTAAAAAACATCACATTAAAAACTTTTTTTTTCGCTTATTCCTTAGCTTATTTCACCTATATTTGTATTTTTGAGAAAAAAAATAGTAGTCACCATAAGAACGAATCAAAGATATGTTGTCTTTTGAAAATGAGTACTGTGATCGCAATGTTAGGAAAGTTTTTCATAAAAACTCAAATTAAACAATCCGCGCACTGAAAACGAAAGTCACAACACCACTTTAATAAGAAACATAGCTTCCGACACCGTCAAATTACAGCCGAGGGGAGGACTCACTTAAATATGAATCATTTCATTATAATACCGTATTCAATCCGAGTAAACCTCACTTCATGTTATTGCAGGGGGCCGAGTACACGTATAAAAATGTATTATACTCCCAGTAAGCCCCGTGGAGACGATAACTGACACTTAATACCATAGAGCGTGACCGCATTACGCTGTGATCTATGGTCCGCGGGATCTCCGCCTTATCTACGAATCGCACCCGTCAAAATTCTGGGGAAAATACCCCACAACTATTTCTGTGCGCAACTGTACTTTTGACTTAGAGATGAAAAATGGCAACTACTTTGTGCGAAACTGTATCGTCGCCGCAAAGAATTTTGTACTCTTTCCCTCATGTACAAAGCCGGGTTTGAGATTGGAATATTGGATTTTAGATTGCAGTGTGCAGTAAAATTGCTACAGCTAGCGAAATCGTTGCTTTTTGTGGGTTTTTTGGTACGTTGTATGCGGGTGATATAGGATCGAAAATTGAATGGATTGCGCGTTTGTGAGGGGAGACTGGGATTTTATGGGAACAGCAAATTCGGCACGTGTCGTACAGTGGAATTAGCCGTAATACTTGCATTAATAAAGTGTGAAATTGGCACCGGCGGCGTGTGTTTGTTATAATTCTCTATTAGGTTTTGAGCGGTCTCCCCGCGGGTTTACACAACAAGGGCCAAATTAGATTGTTCTTTTATGAATTAGTGACGAGTCGCTGCGTCTTAGCTAATTTGTTGATTTAAAAAATGAGCAGCAACTTTTATTTCTTCTGTGACTGTAACAGAACAAATTGCGTTGTTAATAATCTTGGGGCGATTGTAAAAACTGTGGAAAACATGATGTAATTCTTAACTTTTTTCTATTCTCTAAAACTGACAGACTGAGGTACTTTTAAAGAAGCCGTTCAACATCTTTGCTTAAATTTTAATTATAGCGCAGTCCATAAATGCCTTTAGAGCGTAACGTTTAGCAGTTCTAAACCGGACAGTATTTAATTCCGAAGTGGTTACGGTCGTAGCACTTTATTGATTGCTCGAATTGCCAAGCCCAGTGAGCCGAGACGCTGGATAAACAAGGGCTAAAAAAATAAAAATAAAAATGGCTGCCAGGCACCGCCCCCTGCTGCGACCGGCTACCGTTTCCAAATGTCATTCTCCACTGTTCTAAATTTAATGGTAATGAAGGGATGGTCAGTGTCGATTGATTGTCGACATGTCTCGTTAGATTCCTAATTTAGAATTTTGGTTAGATTAATATTTCTTTTTTCTCGTTGTTATACCAAGGATGGTATTATGTGTCTATCAAAGCACCAAAGAGAAGGTTAAAAACTAATGACGTCTAAAACACAGTGTAAAACTAAATACAGCTAAATTATTAAGTATTATTGCGGTGAAAGAAGAGGAAATTCAGATGATTCGCGTGCCACAAAAATCATAAAAACATCTTAAAGTAAGGATCACTTAGAGACAGATCGTTGCAGCAGAAGTGATGATTCAATGTGATGCAATATTTTGATGATAAAGATTGTCTATCTATTTATACAAAGTATTTCAAAAATAAACAATTTAAAAAAAATCTAAAATTAACTTCAAAAGTTAAATGGAAAGTATTTGAAGTAGAGCTGCGCATTAAGCTAAATATTTATCAATGTTGGATTTTCATTGCGCAAATATCGATATCAGCCTTTAAACAGGATTTTAAGTTTTTCTTCAGTCACATCACTAAACTTCTCGATCTTAGTTAAATCGATCGATTTTTTCTCACCAATCGGCATTCAATTCCGACTTAGGTGATATCGTATCGAGTTATTCAATTTCTTCGACTGTTCCGTTTGGTCATGGTTCTATCATTTCCGTCGAAAAGATTTTTTTCAGAAGTTACCGCGCAATAGTAGAATTTAGATATTTATGACGTGACTAAAATGAATGCTGTGTTCCTTTATATTAACAGAATTATAGCAATCAAATATTAAAGAATCATTAATAAAACGAACTAGCTGATGCCCGCAACTTCGTTTGCGTGTTAATTTTTTATTTTGAACAGATTACACTTTATTGACGGTCCATTAATGGACCTTCATTTAGTTTATTAAATATTAATTTAGTTTAAGATTTAGATTTTTACATACAAAAGTTTTTTCCCGCTAACTCCCGTTCCCGTGGGAATTTTGCAATATCCTGTTGTAACTAAGCTTTAAGTTTACTAAGGTGCCTGCATGCCAAATTTCAAGCGTCTAACTTAAGCGGTTAAGATTTTTCATACAAAAGGATTTTTCCGCTAATTCCCGTTCCCGTGGGAATTTCGGGAATTCCTTTCTTAGTGCACCTCTACGGTACCTAAGCTACGTCCTTTCCAAATTTCATGTGCCTACGTTTAGCCGTTTAGGCTGTGCGTTGATATGTCAGTCAGTCAGTCAGTTTCTCCTTTTATATATTTAGATTACTCAGCTTTTGATGAGAATATTAAGGTTGTTAATGTTACCACTGTTGAGCAAAGGCCTTTTTTCATTTTTATTAATAGGTGCTCGTAATGAAGTTCAGGCGTCTTGATTTGACTGGTAACAAAACGAAGCTGAAAACTTTCGTAATATCAATAAAAAGTTAACAAAATGTATACAGGGTGGAATTTTTTAATGCCACCTGAAGGGAAAGTACTCTTCATACTGTAGATAGAAAATTGTACTCAAAGAAAACATTCCTTTATTTTTGAAAAGAAAGAAAACTGCATTCAAGGATTTTCGAAAATTCGCTTGCCACATCCGGGAGTGGAACCGACGACAATCTGTAAGAATTACACCCTGTACTTTTATTGCATCGAACGTTAGGGTCAATTATAAGGATGAAATCTCTCTAACAAACTTGGTAAATTAAATGAAAGAAAAACAATGAAATCTTAAATTAAACCATTGGACTTAGCATGTTGGTTTTGACCCATTGAATTTTAAGTCCGGATTTCATGGTTTTCCTTTCATTTAATTTAATTTACCAAGTTTGTTAGAGAGATTTCATCCTTATAATTGACCCTAACGATCGATGCAATAAAAGTACAGGGTATTCTTATAGATTTTAGTTGGTTCGATTCTCGGGTGTGGCAACTGAATTTTCGAAAGTCCTTGAATGCAGTTTTTTTTCTTTTCAAAAATAAAGGAATGTTTTCTTTGAGTACAATTTTCTATTTACAGTATGAAGAGTACTTTCTCTTCAGGGCCTCGATTCTGTAACTCCAGTTGGATGTCGATAGGGTTTCAGTTGAGTTTCGATAGGGTGAAAGTTGTGTCTCAGAAGTGTGTCAGTGGAGTGTAAGCTGAATGAACACCTTAATGACTTCCAAATGGAAAACTTATCGTTCAAAATCCATTGTCTATGTCCACCGATCGTTTCTCAATGATTTCTCAATGAAACACTGACTTGGTATAAGTTGTATGATAGGTCATTGCCATATAAGTATTATTCCATTTCATAAACATAGAAATAAGTTGAAGTCATGTTAATGCACAACTGACATATAGATGTCTATGACATGCACAGTTATTTTTTCTATGTCTATGACTACTTTACAACAAGTCTTTCGAAACTTCACTGACCTCTATACATGTATATACTTTGTATAGAAATACAGGTCATTGAGGACTTTTGGTTTAGAAAGTGGTATTCAACTTATTTCTATGTCTATGATGTACCCAGTATAAAACTCTGAAATGTTAATGGATACGAGAAAAGAGGACATTTTAAAATCTCTAAGGAACACCATTGATGAAAAATTGCTTGCTTGCTTGGTCTTTAGATCAATTCTTTTTTTTGTATATTAAATGAAATTAAACTTAGGTTAGGTTAGGTTCTCACGGGCTGAAAAGAAGCACGATTGGTGTTCTTGAGGAAATAGGGCAGGTCTGCAGATTCTCTTTCTGCATACCGACCCATTTGCCTGCTGGACGAGGCCGGAAAACTATTCGAAAGAATTATTTCCTCTGGTTCAGCACGCACTTGTGGAGCGTCGGCCCCGACCTGTCGAATGACCAGTTCGGTTTCCGACAGTCACGCTCGACGTTGACGCGATTGCGGCAAGTCTTCATATCAACAACGCCTTTAACTCGTTACCCTGGAGGACGATAAGGGAGGTACTGGTTTACCATCAGATACCTTCCTACCTGTAGCGCCTGGTTGAAAGTTACTTGCAGGACAAGTGCATAAAGTTTAATGGTCGAGATGGAGTTCTTCATCAGAGGAAGATGACGTGTGGGGTTCCGTAGCATAAACGTGCTACTGTGGAACTTCGAATATTTTAAAATTACATGATTTATTTCTTCAGTTATCGTATTTTCCGCGGACTACAATGCCTATTAGCAAATTACCACGAACCAAAACGTCACTAATTATTTTGATGCCGTTTTGGTTTGTAAGTAATTTTAGTTTTTGTAAAAAAAAATTAACTACTACTAGTAATTTTCGAAAAGGAGTATATTTTTTCAAAGAACAAACATTAAATAAAAACTAGTCAAGTGCAAGTCGGACTCGCGCACGAAGGGTTCCGTACTATTACTTATAAAACCGGCCAATTGCGAGTCGGACTCTATAAACACCATTATCGCTATAAAAGCGGCAAAAAAAATCACGTTTGTTGTATGGGAGCCCCCTTAAATATTTAATTTATTCTAGTTTTTAGTAATTAATGTTATAGCAGCAACCGAAATACATCATCTGTAAAAACTTCAACAGTCTAACTATCACGGTTCATGAGATACAGCCTCAGACAGACTTTCTATAAAATGAGCAAAAAAATCACGTTTTTTGTATGGGAGCCCCCTTAAATATTTATTTTATTCTGGTTTTTAGTATTAAATACTAAAAACAACAAATTTTGTTGTTATAGGGCCAATGAAAAAACATCATCTGCGAAAATTTTAACTGACTAACTATCACGGTTCACGAGATACAGCCTGGTGACAGACGAACGGACGGACGGGCGGACGGACAGCGGAGGCTTAGTAATAGGGTCCCGTTTTTTCCCTTTGGGTACGGAACCCTAAAAAACTTAGTCGTATTGAGAACCTCCTCCTTTTTTTAAAGTCGGTTGAAAAGTGGTACTTATGGGATGGTAAAAGCCGAAACATCTCTGACTCTATTTTGGAATTTTATGTTTTAGAAAATTTTATTTCCTAGAGTTTTTAAAGAAGTATGTCTATGTCTAAGTAAGAACGAAGTTACAAGTACTTGCTGAACAGTAAGATTGCATTAAGGTTGTATAATGTTACCATAATGTTACTAGCAATTGACGGCTGGTTTGGTCGAGTGGTAGTGGCACTGCCTCTTGATCGACGGGTCCTGGGTTCGAATCCCAGTTGGGGCAAATATTTGTGTTAAAAGCAGATGTTTATTGTCGGGTCGTGGGTGTTTGTGTTTGTCTTTATAAGGGCTTCCGAGGGACCCACGACACAAGAGAAAACCTTAATGTGGGCCTTTGAGTGTATGGCGTTTTATTTATTTAGAACTAGCTTTACGCCCCGGACTTCGTTCCCGTGGGAATTTCAGAAAATTATGTAGCTTATGTGTTAATCCAGGGTATCAGCTACCTCCATACCAAATTTGATCAAAATCGGTCTAGCCGTTCTCGAGTTATAAGTGTTGTAACAAACACGACTTTTTTTATATTATAGAAATTTATGAAACCAAGATTATGAAATCGGGTATTGTCTAGAATCCCCAGGGATTGTTTCTATAAAAGCTCTGGAATAGTCAAATAGAGTATGGAATGAGATTATATAGTATACACTACACATACAGTGTTTTAGGTATCGTATACAGTCCCGGAACAGCAACCAGCAATGAATGCAGGTTTCCATTGATTGTAAATATAAGGACAGATAACATTCAGAATACCTAACTACTGGGTGAAAGGAACAGAAAAACCAATAATCCTTATGCTTTCTATGTTTGGAATTTATTAGATTAGGAATCATTATTAAATTACTACTGCAAAACTATGCTCAATCGTACTTTTTGTAGATATTCCGATAATTATTTCATTTTCATGAAAAAAATCAACTTTTTGAATGGCCTCTCCTTGCCTGTTGTGCAGATTCAATTCTTGTTCCTATTTACAAGTTTAAACCCTCGACTCACACCTGGAATAAAAGTTGCAATTTATAAAAGTAATTCATATAAATAATTTACAGCATGCTGAGCAATTTCCAATATGTAAGTCAGCTGGGTCAGATGGTCACTGGTCAGCTAAGACTCTCGTCGTAGTTAGGTATGAAACAGATAAACGCTAAGTGGTAATCACTTCTTCAAGAATTCAAATATAAGAAATGCGATGCACCTATTTTCTTGCTGTGTTTTCCAAAAAACATAATATTATGTTTTTCTCAAGCTTCACACAGGTTATGAGGGCAAAGAGATAAGCGTGAACCACGAGTAATTCGTGATTTTGTAAAGATAAAGACAAAAAAATTAAAAGAGCAATTTTTGTGATAAAAACTAAAAAGACTGACCTGCAGCAGCTGATACCCGTAATCCGTTCAAAAGTACAATATTTGAAGCCTTTTTCCAAGCTTTTACTTATTTCTGATCTGGTTTTTAAAAGCTTTCGGTACATTTTATGTTAGATATATAACAATAATAAAGAAATTGAAATTCTGACAATTTAAATACTATCCAATTGAAAAACATATAAAAAGAAGCAAGTCTTGCAACATGCTCGCACTGCGTTTCTCTACTTAAAAAGGTTGTGGGATATAATTTTTTTAAGTGAAAACTTCTTTAGCGGCGTTTTGCACTTTCAAGTATGGGTGACTGACACGTGACCCTGATCGAAAATTCGTAAGGCGGAGAATAAATATAGGAAATTAAAACTACAAAAGTCAAGATTTCATCCGGTGTCAGCATATAAAAAATTAAATTAAATATTAATGCACTAAGTACGTTAATGTTCAAGTTTTCACTGAGTGCAACTCGTTGTTTTTTTTTATTAAGAATGGGTTCGCTCTTGACTTCAATCTAGCTCAGGGCAAAGATATGGTCGAGGATGTAGCGAACTCACTCAGAAGAAGCCTATTCACTCGTACTTTAAAGATATTCGGATTGTATGAGTTCAAAAATACAGACGCCGGCAGAGAATTCCACTCCTTGGCAGTGCGCAATACAAAAGATAATCCCTTAGGAAAACTATAAAATCTTCTAATTATATATTTCTTAAATTTTTCTGCTGTAACATTAATTACTTAATTAAATACACTTCTCTTTTTCCAATTAGAAATAAGAATAGCAGCTCAAAATACGAAAATCAGATGAAGTAAGATTTATCATGTTTTGCATTAATATTTATTTTAAGACTGAATGAAATGGCTCAGAGTGTAACAAGGAACTTTTTTTACATAAGTTTTTTTTTGAGTTATAAAATAAGTTATATTTTCTAAAACAGTTAGCCCCAATACAACACAATACAATACTTTTTATTGTACACCAAAAAATATAAGTATATCAAAGACTCCATTTATCAGCCGTTTTGATTTATTTCTTCCAGGCAACAAACTGAACCATTACAGATATTTTTAAAAGCTAATCAGTGATACTTTAGGGCAGGTTTAAAAAATGAAGTTCGATACCAGACAGTCGAGTTCAACACGGTGTGTGATAGTTTTTTGACAGGTAGGTACTTACGAACACTTATAACCCATATAAAATTTATTGAAGTGGTTAACGTTACATTCGCACTTCGAAAATGTCCTGAATGGGCTCCGAGAAAAAGTGGGGCCTTTTTTGTTTGTTTTTGCTCTACTTGGGAAGGACGCACTACCGAGCCCCCAGATGATAATTACATCATGGCAAGTCACTGACAGTGATTACTTCTGAGTGGCATTGACGTTTCGAAAATTTTTACGTATTGTCTCTGAATAACGTGACTCTGGCTGGAACTCGCCACCATTTTCTCAAACTATTGAGAGACGATTGAGATTGCAACGATAATCATTTGGACGGCACTGTGAGACCACTGATCTCATAATGCCGTCAGAGTGTCGATTCAATTCAATTTCTTGTCTATGGCTCTCCTTTGTTGATTAGGCCAATGTCAGGTTCCAAAAAAGGTTGCAGTTTTCTTGGGAGAGTCCAATTTAATCGAGACTATTACAGGCGCTATGAGCGTGCAAGACTTTAATTTAAAAAAATAGGGTTTCAGTGTAATGACAATGACTGATTTTTACAGAATCGCTAGCCTGGTGGCATTAAAAAATTCCACCCTGTTTATTATAAATTAATAAATAAAATAATTATCAAAATAAATCAAGAAACATATCCTGAACGGTTTTTGTCTGCTTCCTCGTAAAAAAATAGGTATAATCCAACACATATGAAGCTTGAATTGAACTTTAATTCATCTTTACTTTAGACATTTCAAAAACATATCGTATTTCCACTTGATCAGTGACTTAGATTTCTATTTCTCTCCATCGATCGGATCGATGGACACGGCGCTCGATTCGACGCGCGCATTCCTAGCGTTTCTCCAATAGGGTTATAGAATCTTGCTGAACAGTTTCTGGGATCAGGTGCGTGATGACACCGTGATTGGGCGTTTTACGATTGTACAGATTTTTTACTTTTACGTTTACTTTTTTCATTCAGGTCGTTGTATTGTTTAGCAGTAAATAGCTATATGCCTTGTTTAGAAATTTTTGCTTTAAGCAATTTAAGACATTAAATTGCTATTTTTTTAATTATCTGGAACTTTATTTTGATGACCATAGCACAAAAGAGAGGAATTGTCAACAGTACTAAATCTTAGATTAACAACTCTTACAGTTTTAACGGTCGGTTTGGTCAAGTGGAAGCGCTGCCTTATGATCCCCAGTCGGTGTACCAGTCGGTCCTGGGTTCGATTCCCAGTCGGTGTACGTAAATAATTGTGTAAAAAGCATATGTTTGTTCTCGGATCATGGGTGTTCCTGTTTGACCCGCGATACAAAGGAAAATCTTAAAATAGTTTTTGAGTGTGTAGGAATTAAGTACATTAGAATTTTTATTTTATTTTACTGAATATAAGAGGTTTAAAACTATGCTAGAAAAAAAGGTGCCTTCAAAACCAAAAGAATGAGAGAATCAATCATAACAATTTAAAACATTCTTCTCAATTTCATATTACTAAACTTTATAATGAAACAGTTTTTAGCTGAACCCAATAAATTATCTTTCCGAAAACAACTTGTAAAAAGTGAATCAATCAAGGTGAGATCATTACGATACAATTACCTACTTAGTTGGCACCCCGAGGGGTAGATGCCCGTCACAGCTCGTCATTCCGCGTCACTCCTCGTCATTCCCCAGCCGCGGCGGAATTGAAGGTGTTAATTAAGGTGCGCGAGAGTCGATGTCCCGTCGCGTTCAGCGCTGGCGCGCCAGGGGGCTTCTCAGCGAGTCCTTGATTGTAGGGTGTCTGTAAAGAAATGGAAGAAATGGACATATGAGATGCACTTATCTTATCTCTATATTAATTCAAGTTGAAGTTATGCGAAACAAATTTTGTGAAACTAAGTAACACATAAGCACGTAGAACATAAGCTAAATTGTTCAACTACTCTACTTTCTTACATGTAATGAGGGATTTTTTGACAGCACAGGGTTTTTTTTCTTATTACGAATGGGTTCGTTCTTCACCACAAAAGTGTGGACTAAAATCCTTTTAATAATTTTTAAATCGTGCATTTTCATTACAGCGGTGTGAAGAAAATGCAGAAAGAATTACGTCTATCAAACCCATCTTTTACCTATCGCTTAAGTATATGTACAAAACTGAACTTTAAGAGGTTCACTCGCTATTTATTTTTGCCAGTTTGGTGATTTATTTTTGCCAGAACGAAACTAATCGATCTATTCGTTCATGTACAATAATCAGAGCAGGTATTAGTTGATTTGATAACGAATGCATCCTGAAAAAAAAAGATGTTCTCCCATAAGAAAATCTCTCATTGCTTTTTCATTAGGTAAGTATTACCGCCTCTTGCCGCTGCCTCTTGATCGGCGGGTCCTGGGTTCGATCCCCAGTCGGGGCAAACATTTGTGTGAAAAGCAGATGTTTGTTCTCGGGTCATGGGTGTTTGTGTTTGTCTTTATGTGTGTTCCAAGGGACCTACGACACAAGGGAAAACCTCAGTGTGGGCCTTTGAGTGTGTAGCGTTTATTATTATTTACCTGTTTTAGAGAAACTTTCAAGGTTTCCACTATTTTAAACTTAATGTTTGTAACTAGAAATAAAGCCAAAGTTACATTACTCGGCAGCCAATTACTTTCACGAGTCTTTGCTTGAAACTTCTTACCGAACAATATTTTTCAAAATTTTGAAAAATCCCTTTCTTCTCAGGGAAATGCGGAGTAATTCAGGTACACAAAAAAATGATATAAAATTGGTGTCAGCATGCAGTTTATCCAAAAATGACATTATTTTAGGGTCACACCAGCAATACAATAAAATGTTGTAAGTATTTCTTCAATTCCACAAATTGATTTAGAGTGTCTGTCCGTATCGAATTGCGAATGATGTCTGATGGATACTCGAGGACAAGACACAGACAGGACGTTAAAAAACTTGAAGGAATTGCTGGAATCTATTAACAGGATACCATTAAAATGAAAAAATATATATATATGAAATCGTAACAGCGTTCTTCATAAACGTTACTTATCTTTTAAATAGCATTTTATCCATCACCTTAACAATGAATAAGTTTTCAAAGGTTTTTTTCTCTATTTACTGTTTTCTATGCTTTGTATGGTTTCATTAAGTATTTTTAATGATAAGATTTTGGTTGTTGTTTAAATTTATATTATCCTATACTTTACCCATACGAAGTTCCTTCATTTTTAGCGAACTTTGCGTTGCTGCTGAGAATTGGTAGCTTTCATTTTTGTTTTATTTGGCCCAGCAGCTTTTGTATTGTATTTGCTTTAAAAAAATTATAAACTGTGGTATACAATATCAATATTCTCTCTCTTTCTAATCTCTCTGTCTGGATCTACGTGTTAAAATCATGGGCCTAAAGAAATTGACTAAATCCAAGTAGTACACGAATTACAATTTAAATGTCAAGCAGCTGTTGTTGGAATGAAAACTTGGTGTTTCAATATCATTATTTAATGTGAAGGAGATTGCTAGTTGATGAGTCGAGTGTTCCGCGAAGTGATTGATGACTTGATGCGTGTGCGCATGTCGGGTGAGTACTCTTAACTTCGTGTAACATGTTGCTGGCTATGCTATAATACCAAAGACCACATCTATTGCGGTCTATTAGAGCAGTGTTATGGAGACATCTTTTTTGGTGAAAACAGACTGATTCACGCGCAGCAGATTTTATTTGATTCGTTTGCTTTTGTATTATAAAATAGCTGTATAGCTGTGTTTCATAGAACATTAGAATGTTACTTAGAATAAGTTAAATTGGTTACTTACAAATTTCGAACTTTCTAGAGATCCATTATAGCTAATTTTTTTGCAAAATGAAATAATAATGAGACTTTTCTCGTTCTTTCTTTAATAGCTTTAGCATGGCTTGTAGTACAAAAATTCCTTACATCGTGATAACTCAATTACTGTTCGACATGATCAAGTCATAATGACCTTGTCTGTACTTAATAAATATTGAGAAATTACCGCCTTCCTTTGATCGCTTAGCTGGCTTATTTCTCATATTTTTTTAAAATATTAATTAGGAATACTTTATTATACTAGAATACTTACTCCTGCTTATCGTGTTTCTATAATCAAGTATGTGACAAACTTGACTAACACTTTATAATTAGGTTAGGCTGAGTTTCTTGTATTGTTTTGTCTTCATTATTTCTTATTCTCATAAGTAAACGGACCATCACGCAATTTCTTTCAAAGGAGTACAAATTTTCATCAATATGGAACATTTTTCCAATTCAATTCTATTCAATATTCTATATTGCAAGTCAAACAGGTTCCGATGAGTGCATTTTAACAAATCCCTCATTTCCTTTTAGTTTACTTTAAAAAAAACGTAAAATAATTTTGCAACACTTACCCAATTAAGACGCAAATACTATCTATTAGACTAATAGCAAATACTAAAACTAGACAGTGAATAAATATGGCAAAATCACTTATCACGATCCAATTAATAGCAACAAATAGGTACAATTACGATTGAATATCAGAGCACCAATAACCAATAAATAACGTTATCTCTGCACTATCAGTAACACTGATCAATGAATCTTGGTGAATGAATTGATAGGTCATAGAACAACTAAACAAGTAGAACGGAAATAGAGTCATAGGTTATAGCGAAATAGGCCAATCTAATAAAGATAATGTACTACATTATTTGTCATTCCTAAACTCTAGTAACAATAGCAAAGGAATCAATTTTGTCTACACAATGTTGAGATATTTTAATAGAATTTGTTTTTGTCTATGCCGCCGCCGCCGTTAGGGTAATGTGCAAGATGAATGGGTTTCTGATAGACGCATTATTGACGCATATATTTCCACAATTTCATTGATAAGAGGTCATTCAAAATCTAAATACGAAACAGGAGAATATATGTTGAGATTACGTATCTGGAAAGTTTTACTGAACAATTGGGAAGTTACCGTTTTGGTTTTGTTTAGATTCTTTAAATGTAATGCCGTTTTTGTTTATGTCAAGAAGACGGATAGGAGACCTTTATAGACGCTTCTGCAGCTCTAGCATGATAACGACAAACTCGCGCTCGGCTCACGTTGAAACTTCACTTTGATTGCGCGAGGGTCCCTATGGCGTTGTCAATGTTGATATTTTGACATAGGACCGCGGTGTTGTCGCGGCGCGCTGTCACTATCGTACTCGGCCTGCTGCAATTGGGTGTAAACTATTTTAAATATTTTCAGATCCTCTTTTAAAAGATCCTCTTTTAACTCTAATTTACACATTCGACTACGTCACTGATGTGATGATATTCATGAAAATAAAAAATAACACAAAAGTAATTTTGAATAGGCGGCAGTTCAAAAACAAAATAGATACAAACTTGTCCTACAAATTTTATTTCATTATCATACCTAACCTCTACCCTTTTCTTGAGAAGTCTTCAAATTAAATGTCTTATTCTGAATTCAGTCGACCAACACCGATACCATCGCAGAAATAATGGCCGGTAGCGGTCGATCATTAATCAATCGTTAATTAACGTGTGCGCATTCACACTCTCTCAATTAACAACAAGATCTATAAAGATAAGATGCAAATTCACGTGTCCACGGCCATCTTTCATGTTCTCCAACCTTGTCTTACTTGCCAAATCTCGTATAGGTCTGTCACTGTTTTGCAAAAGATATGTTTGACACAGCCCAAAACTCATATTTTATCTCGGGAGTATTTTGACGATGTCTTTCGTCTCTTTTGCTCTTTAGAAAATGGATATTCGTTGTTTCTGTTTCAGTAATGAATGGTTTTAAATAAATATTAAAAGAGTTTCTCTTAATATTTATTCGTTTTGGGAATTAAGTCGTTATTTTCTTTGTGAATTAATCGAATTGATTGCTTTTGGTACGTTGTTAGTGAGTTGATAGAATGTAATTATTTCATTATTTCACACTCGGTGCGGTAATGGAAATGTTCCGAGGTTGGAACCACTTAATTATGCATTCAGTTTTTACCTGCTGTTTTATTTAATAAAACATTTGCTTTACTTTTTAAATGCTGATGTAATTTACTGATTGTGCCGTCATGTGTTGCACTTGCTACTGCATTCTTTGTGGCTGTGCTTCATTAGCTTTCATAGACTTTGGCTGTAAAAGATTTATGTTACTGTATGTATATTTTCAACTACATAATCCAAAAAAAAAATGCTGTGTATTAATGAATTTTAGAAAATGGAGTGTTTGCGAAAATACTGGGTAAACTCGTGCATGAAAGTACTAGGCCTATTGTTTTATTTTTAAACTAGTCTTTCGCTCGCGGTTTCGGCTCGTATATTTAAATAAATATATAGAACAAAATCACCTAATGCGCAGCACCTACACCTATATCAGAAAGTCATTGCCAGGTCCTGAACTAATTCCCCAAATATTCTTGCGGATGCCCTTTTGTAGGATGCGGCAGGTTACATTAGTCATTTCGCTTGTGAATTTTATTACCTATAAACGTTTTCCTGTACAAGAGGTCTAGATAATAAAATTAATCGTAACAACATTGTTTACCAAATCAGTCATCACATCAGTTATGACGACCTAGAGGTCATCTTTGTTGACCAAAGGATGAATATCACTTTGCCCCATCACTTGCTCATCATACTTTACAGTACTGACTTTCCGTCAAATTAGAATTGCTTGACGATAACCATTTTCGGGGTCTATGGGGTTATAACATTGTAGTGCTCCAAAATTGTTATACTCACCTGCACCGTGCTGATCAACGGACTAGGCACTGACGAACTACAACCCGTTAAGCGTTTCTTTACCTGATATTGGCGACTTCGCCATTCTGTATTTTGATTAAAATACTCAGACATTGGCAAAATCAAGATCGTAGACGCTATTTTTCAAAAATTGAATTGACGCAAATTTTCCTTTGATATCACTCATGTTCGTCTTAATAAAAAAAATCGAATTTTACCATTAACTTCGCTCATAAACTTATTATAGGTCCGCTTTGGCCCTATAAAAATAGGGTGAAATTTTGTCACAACTTTATAAAAGTCAAAGCAGTTTTTGAAATCTCAATTTATTATTTTGTGTTTATGTGGAATTGCGGAAAACATGGGAATACAGGCTTGTGGTTTTCGCTCATTTGCTAGACACGTATTGCATAAAGCCGACCTTGCGCAAGCGCTTCATTGGTGTCAATCGCGCCGTTCGGTAGTGATAGTGTATGAGAGAGACCCGCGGGTTATCGACAAATGGCAGATGCAGCATCCGCTTACCGAGATAACGTTTAGTTAACCGAATGATGCATTTAACCCTAATAAATATAATTTGTATTAAATATTGTAATGTCTCTCGGCAAATAATGACTGTCTCGTACTTGTCATTTGAAAATTAACTTAGCTTCTTATTCAAAATTACGAAATTTGCCGAACCACAATAATAAAATAGAAGCACTGTAATTTAAAGACACACTTTTACATAAAAACTATTTTGTCAACATAGTTTCGTTGTGAAGATTTCAAAAGGCGATTTTAGAATTAAATTCGTCAGCACTTAGCAGATTAGGTAAATAACTTTATAAGTATTATGGGACGATGCAATAGTTTTAATTTTGATGTGTGCTGAAGTGGTTTTGGTACAGTTATGGATCTACATAAAACGAAATGGTAAAATCCAGAAATGGTCTCCTTTAGAACTGACCCCAACAAAAAAGGGTTGAATCCAGAACTAATCATATCTATAAGAAGTAATTTTAAGAAATGGTCACTGACCGCCTGAACGCTTTGGAGGGTTGGACGGCCAGAGACATAGGCTATTTTTCTCGCGAACAAAGTCACGGGTGGAAAGCTTGTTGTTTTATAAGAGATGGTAGAAATGGGGCTGGTCAAACAGAACCGAGGCCGTATATTCCAGTGTGTCGGTAATATCGCACTATCGGCCGGCTCCGGCTGTCGTAAATCGGCCTGTCCAAGCCGCCTCCAGCGCTTTTGATCCGACGGTTAACTTATGTGTCCCTGGTGGCTCTGCCGGCGTGATGCATACGACTGTATGTGTGTTTGTTTTACTATAGTTTGTATGGATGTGTTGTATGTCGAAGAGGAAGAATCATTTGCTTTTAATTATACCTAAAACGCTTCTCACTCAAAGGGGCACATTTAGGTTTCCTTTATATTGTGGGTCCCATACAAAATAGACACAAATGGATGGATAATCTCCTTGAGTATATAGGACCGAAACCTAAGAGCAATATCTGCGCTTGGCAGGAATTGAATCCAGGGTCATCGACTAAAGGGCAGCGCCACTACACCGTTGAAATAAATTCTTGTATAGATAGTTAAAGGAAAGCCCGCTTCCATCTCCGTAAAAATATTTATATCTAGACGTCATTCTTTACAATATGTAATATGAGATATTATTACTGTCGCAGATTCCAGATTCAGTAAACAGGGTGTGAATACCTAGGTACACATACACTTGCCTCACCTGTGCTTTTACCCTACAGAATAGGTCAAATAAATCAACATGTTCGTACAGATACATAAGTTCGGACGTTGAACATTAGTTTGTTATTTTCAAACCATGCAATTGTTTGCCTATATTTTCTTTTCTTGACTGTAAAATGTCTTGATATGTCTTATTTATTATTTCGTCATAAAAAATATTCACTACGCGCTCCATATGAATTTCTATTTACTATGGAGCTCTCTTACAAGATTAGCTCTCATCTTTGTACCTTTAGCGTCGACTTTTCATTCATGTTATTTATTTAACTATCTTTACATATTCTCAGACACCATTACAATCAAATACCGCAAGTTCTATCGCAGCAGAATAAAATACATCGGTAATACAATAAAACTATTGCCTGTTACACTGTGAATCATCTTTATGGGCAATTCCGGAGGCGAATTTCGGAAATTTGGTGAGTTATGGAACAATAGCTCTTAGGTATAGAACGGAGAGTTTGTTCAGTAAGAAATGGTTAGAAATATATATTCTATACCACCATCAGGACACGAAAAGATAGGCTACCGTGTCGGACACGAATACAGATCAGAGAAAGAGAAAAAATCCTGAAGGTTCTTTACTTCTACAGTCACGAATGACACCTTTTTCTATTATACAAACAACAATTTAAATCTTATTTTTCTTCGTTTGTACAGACAGCAGCAAGTCAGGTTACCCATTTGCACTACGAAAGCAGACGCTGTTATGAGTGAGATAAGGGCGACGTCAAGGTCAACATGTATAGCCTGATGTGCTGCCGTGTGTACTATCAAATGGACAAAAATAAGACAAATTCGTTTAAAAAAACATAAATAAGATAATAAGTAAATAAATAAGTCAAATATTATAAACGCGAAAGTTTGTATGTATGGATGTTTGTTCCTCTATAAAAAAAAAAAAACGCTACACACTCAAAGGCCCACACTAAGGTTTTCCCTTGTGTCGTGGGTCCCTCGGAACACACATAAAGACAAACACAAACACCCATGACCCGAGAACAAACATCTGCTTTTTACACAAACGTTTGCCCCGACTGGGGATCGAACCCAGGACCCGCCGATCAAGAGGCAGCGTCACCTACCACTCGCGTCACCTCTATGGATGGATTAACACATAGGCTACATAATTTTCCCAAATTCTAATGGGATGGAAGTCCCGGGCGAAAAGCTAATGTCAGTATAAAAGAATAGATGCCAAAAACAGAAGATGAAAAATTGTAAATTGAACATATTATTTTCAGGTGATATCTTTCAAAACATACTCAATAAATCCATTTCAATAATAAGTTAAATGACCAAGAGGCTACTACAAATAAATGAATAGAATGACCTCATCGACTTATAAAAACTGTTCAACTCAAACTAATTGCGTCGAAAGTTATATTAATATTCAATAATAAACACTTTATCAGCGGTGCGGCGGGTACTTAAAAATGTTCTACAATTTATTACTGAGAGACGATAACCTTCGCGTCACAAGATGTTAGTATAACTTGACAACTGAAAGACTTGCACGACCTAAATTGTTCTATCTTAGATACCCATATATAATATACTAGCATTCTGCTCAGGACTTTGTTCCCGTGGAAATTCGGGAAAATCATGTACCATATGTCCATCACGGATAATGTAGGATCCTAATGGTGAAAGAATTTTTCAAATCAGTCCAGTAGTTTCGGAGCCTATTCAATGCAAACACAATCAAATCTTTCCTCTTTATTATATTAGTATAGATGAAATTGAAGGCCCTGGCTCAGTGATTCATCAACGCTCAGTGGATCCTGGGTTTGATTCCCAGTCGGGACAACAATTTGTGTAAAAATCAGATGTTGGTTCTCAGGTCATGGGTGTTCGTGTCTGTCTTTGTGTATGTTCCTTTGAGTGGGTAGCGTAAGGAAATAAGGACAGGGACAATCTAGCTTTCCGACATAGACAATGTTTACTTGTCTTAGAGCTGGTTAGGAAGTCGTTTATTTATACAAAACACGTTGTTCCAAAAATGAACAAATTAATACAAGGGTTTTATCTATTGAACTCGTGTTTTGGCGACACGACAATCACAAAAGTACAATGCTCAGGCCCGTATCCAGACTGCAAAATTGGGAAAGTTTTTTTTTTATTAATAATGTTATTGCTCTTGACCACAATCGAGCACAAGCGCGAAGATGCGGTCGAGGCTCTTTTTTTATTATTATATCATGGGTTAACTCTTGACCTCAATCTTGACCATAAATGTCAAAGATGAGGTCGACGATGGAGCGAGTTAACCCAGAAAATGCCTATAAAGGCACTGGTACTCTCACGCACCGACGGAACACAGCAAGCTGTTTGGCGTCGGACTTCGGTAGGAAGGTGGTCGCGAACCAGACGGCCCTTTACAGAGCCTACCACACCGCATGAGACCATAGGACGATACCTCAGATTTAAAAAAAAAATGAAGTGTCGTTGCCTGGGATGGATTACTAGGAGGCAGGTCTCATTTGTGTTTCCTTAGTCGCCTCTTAAGACACCCATGGAAAGAGATGGGGTGGTGTTATTCTCAACCGATCACCACACGGCAAAAATCACCACAAAGCTCACCCAGAAAATGCCTATTCACTCGAACTTTAAAGAGGTCCGGAGAAATCACTGTAAAGATCGACAAGATCGATATGTTTGTTACGCGAGAACATAGGAGTTCTCGCGTAGCAAACACAATTTTTTTTTAAAAACGTCCAATCGAGAACCTCCTCATTTTTGTAAAGTTGGTTTATAAAGTAATGAGGGTTTTTTAAAGTATGTTGTGGATTATGCTATAGGACACAACATGCTGGAAAACAGTAAATTTGGTCTACGATCAAACGAGATCACTCAGAAAAAAAATACTTTTCACACTCTTCAGATTCAAGTTTTACGCATGCTTAAGGCGATAACAGCACCCGATAAAGGCAGCACACATATTAATAGTGCCATCTCCGTCTCTTAACAGGCCTGGGCCGGCAGTGCGAACAGTGTCGATACGATACACGAAGTTTACGGACTATGAAAGCGTGCGTGCGTAAAAACATGATCGAAAGTTAAAAAAATTAGATTTATGGAAAGGTAACAGCTTAAATCGAAAAATGCGTTAACTGCTTATCGAGAGTGTTCAATCACGAACATTTTGATAGCAAATTCAAGTTCCTGTGTGCATTTTACTATCGTTTTTACAGCTTAAAAGATACACAATATTGGGTATTTAGAGGTGACTTTGTGAGCTTTTTCTATCGAACCAAAAGTGCTGAATCATGTTTTCAGCAAACTACTTATCTAGTTTATGTCCTGAATATTTACCGTAGTACTTTTTTTCTTCGATTTAATGCAGTGCGTCATGCTTATCTACGCATCATAAAATCGTAATTTAGGTGCTGTAGTCGCCTTAAAGATACCATCGGATATTATACATTCCAAATTTTAAGTTATAAATTACATTAACTATTGTATAAACCCCGCAACTTTCCTTCTTAATACATGTCTGACGATACTATTATCACTTATTTGTTCTCCGACCGTTGCCTAATTATTACTTAAGCAAATCAACCCAATGTTATTGAATTAATTGCCGTTGCTAACATGTTTCTTTTAAAAAACATTAATAAAAACGATAAATATTGTCATTGTCTGACATTTGAGTTGTTTTCGCGATAATTGAAGTTGTTTTGCAACAACTAGGTACATGTGTAAAGAACATGAGTTAATTATGATTTTTCGTGTCAAAAACATTTTTATTGATTTTAAGAATATTTTTCTGATAAATAATTATTTTGGGCAAGGTTATTGAGGTTCAAAGCGATGTTTGAAAATAACACTCGAGCTATCGTAGCAACTTATAATTATTTTTTCATATCACAATAGGTATCCAACAAAGTAACTAATTATACATAGCACCATTTTATTACCTACAAGAACATAAGTACAGTTATCTAGATACTAGCATTCCGTCCGGGACTTTGTTCCCGTTGGAATTCGGGAAAATTGTATAGCCTATGTCCATCGGGGATAATGTAGCTTTCTAATGGTGAAAGAATTTTTCAAATCGGTCCAGTAGTTTCGGAGCCTATTCAATGCAAACAAACAAACAATCAAATCTTTCCTCTTTATAATATTAGTATAGATTGTAACTGATTCATAAGTAGTTTATTTTGTCGTGACGAGTTTTAACTGAGTACGAGAGTGCCCAGAGTATGTACCTAAAGGAATAGAAAGAGTGTATGGAGAACTATTGAATTATGTTTACTCTTAAATATATTCGTATAAAATATCAATGATCCCCGGAATATTAATTTTTTTAACCTGTTATCTTTGCAGCACCTACATATTAGTCTATAGCTTGATAACGACATGCAGTCCTCGTGATCACTATCCGTACTTAAGAAGCGATGAAAAGCAACTTTTCCTTTAGTTAAGACTCGTAGCAACACAATAATATAGTCAACTAGTTCCACATTAGTGCTTACAGAAAGTTCCTATTGTCATCGTCACCCCATTCTCTTTAATTTACTACCAAGTAGTCTCAAAGACGCTGAAACATTGTATTTCACCAATGATATTGTAAAGTGAAGTTATTTAGATTAAAGTCGTTTTTTATCAACTTTATCATAACCTAAAAACCAACAAAAACCTACAAGGAGAAGGAAAACTTTATTTCTTTATTTGTAATTTACAAATGAAAGCTCACAGTATAAGCAAGACATTTATACAGGACGTCCTAAGGCTATGCCACATGGAGGGAAAGTACCTTAATTATTGTAGGTGAGACATTTTACTAAAAGAAGACAATATTTTAATTGTAAAAACAATTTTAACTGCATTCATATATTTTTAAAGCATTGCCTGGTTGAACCGGGAATCGAACCCGGTATATTAGAAAAAAATCTGCCTGTAGTTTTATCATACCGGTTGGAAGGCTTCATCATAAGGATTATTTTTTTCTAAATAACATAGCATCACGCTGCTGGTCGGGGTGGCGGTCAAAATGAAAAATAGTTTTCAATTTCGCCATCTGAATAGATAAAATGGCCTCCATTGTCATTCAACCGCCATTGTGACGCAATTAATTAGTGGATACGCTCTCCTGTTCGGACGCTAATCAGTGGGGGGTTACACGCTGCGGGCAGCAGCTCTAGCACGATAACGACAAACTCGCGCTCGGCTCACGCTGAAACTTCACTTTGATTGCGCGAGGGTCCCGCGCAAAGGCTTGCTCGCCCTATGGCTTTGTCATTGCTGACATTTTGACATAGGATCGCGGTGTTATCGCGGCGCTGTCACTATCGTACTCGGCCTGCAGTTCAGACGCCAATCAGTGGGGGGGTTACACGCTGCGGGTGAGGTTAGCTTTGAAACAGAAAGGATGATTATTGATCCCACAAAATCCGTTTAAACATTATCTACTTTTCATGACATTTACTTGAGGCACGGACTATCTCATTCATATCATAACTACTTCCTACTTTGCCATACTTGTCACGGTTACGAGGCATGAAATCCTAAATAAGATGCTTTCGCCTCCACTCTAGAGACGTATTGGGGTCTAGAAGCTAATACTATACTCAATTGGTATCTTACCCTACATTTAATACACTGGATACATAACCTATCAGGGTGGAGCAACATAATAGTACATTGTTACTTAAGGGGTGAAAATAAGTCTTTCACCCGAGGTAAACACTGTGCTTTTCATTACGAATACAAGGAAAATAACAAAATCAATAAGCTGAACTCATTGTATTAATAAAATCTCTGCAATCCAGAAGTATGAACAAAACTTTACAACTCGAAAAACGAATGAAGATCGGAATGCCTATTATGTTTTTTTTCTGTGGCTTGTCAGTTATTCAGCCATTATTTTTCATTTTCATCCTTGAAAAAATGGTAAATATTTTGCCAAAATCTATGTAATTTTAAAGAAATACCTAAAAGTATATTATTATAAAGTCATTAAAAAAATATATTCTTCAATGAATACTTCACTTTTGTTATTTCAATTTTACATCGCGCTGTAATAGAGTGGTTGTATAGGATGTCGGAACATGTTTTTTTTTAATACTTAATGTGACAGCTGTCAGTTGAAAGCGATTTTCCCTAAGCCTGAAAAGTGTTACTTTCAAGCCCCTCCTTAGGCAACTTCAGACCTACTTTCAGAGTATGAGTAATGAAAAAAAACATTTCTCTTGTTATTTAATTATGTATATTAGGTAAAAGTTACTCTACAAAAAAAACACTCTTTGACAGAGGAGACAAATTCTTAATACAGAAAAAGGCGAGTTTAGTCCACGGAGGGATTTCTTAAAGCTAACCATAAGGGGTTTCTTTCGTCTGATTTCTTCCGCTGTTTTCATAATATTATGATTAATGCAAAATAAATTTATTGGTGATGGACAGTTATCAATTTTTTTCAAATAAAATAACACCACTTTTATAGCATGTTTGAAAAAAGCTGACGGATTCTATTTTTCTTATGCTCGAGCTTCTAGTCCAACGAATAAGTTACTGTCGTGTAAAGCTATAGTTTGCACTTTTGAGTGTGTAGCTTTATTTATTTTTATCACAAATTAGTTTAACGGATTTTGTATTAGAAAAAAAACGGCATGAGTTCTTTAACAGTTTGTGAAAATCGTAAGTATTAAAATCCTTGCGTAGTTTCAGAAAACAAACAAAAAAACGCAAGATACTTAAAAGCCTATGCTAAGGTTTTTCCTTGTGTAGTGGGTACCTTGGAATATACACAAAGATAGACACAGACACCCATTACTTGAAAACAAACATCTGCTTTTTACACAAATATTTGGTCCAGCTGGGAATGGAACCCAGGACACGTCGATCAAGAGGCAGCGGCACTACCACTCAGTGGCGTGCATTCCATACAAGCAGAAAAGCAGTGCCTACCCTAGGCTTTTCAAGGCAAAAAAAATACAAAAATTAAATATTAATGTACACCAACGATCACAGATCTTTGTGAAACGAATAAACGTTTTCCGAAATGACGCCATCTTCATTTCTCTAACCTTTAACTTTTCAAAACAGCGCCATCTAAACTTCTAATACTGAACTAGTAAGAGCCCTCGTAGGAGCGCGGATTTGCCTTTCTAATTATTCGTTAAAAGCACTCGTTTGAAATGCCTTTTTTGTTGAGGTTTTGTGTTGAAATGGGGGCTTCTGATTGGCTGTTTCGCCTCCCCCGCCAAATATTAAAAAACTGATTGTATGCAGAAAAAAGCTCTGCCTATAAAGCGATTCTACCAAATTGAGAAGTGTCAATATTCGGTAAGTTTGAAATGGCTGTTATAGATTTTTAATTTTGCGGCCTTTTTGTCTTATTGGATGCATTCAGCCATATTGGTTTGTTTTTGTTTTGCAACTACGTAGGTACGAAAACTTTTGCAAATTATTGTTTTATCAGTTTATAGTGATTGTTTAGAACAAAATGAGTGCAATAAGTTGTGAAAAGTGTGGTGATGATGTTTGTTTGCCGAAACTGCGTAATTTTTCAAGTTTACCTTTTCAAGAAAAAGTAAACATTACTTATCGCAAAAGGCCGATACGTGGATTTGACGCAAAAAAAGGTACTGCAGTAAGACATTACTAAAATATACTATATTCATTATTGGTTCACGGGTTGTGCGCATACTAACCGCTTAAGTATTTTGTTTTCTGTGCATTTTGTTTTCAAACTGTTATAAAAACGTATGGAACGGCGCAGGGTTATTTTGATTTGAATAACCTTAATACAGCGATTAAAAAGCATGAGCTTTCTGAAAAACATCTCAAAGCTAGGTACGTTGAAAGTTTTTTCGTTTGTCAAAAGTCGCATAGAAACGAGTTTGAGCGGTCAATTAAAACTAGACAAGTTCACTGCCTACCCTGCCTAAAATGTCTATGCACGCCACTGCTACCACTCAACCAAACCGGGCGTCAAGCAGATAAATATACGGACTTCTTATTTCAGATAATTTGGAGAGAGCCTGCCTTATCCGATCATGTAAGGAAAATTTTCAAGTTTATGTTACATTGTTTTAAGCAAATCACATAAATTTCTTTGTGTTTTTACAAAATAAAAAATGTAACACGTAACAGTTAACAGTTACCATACGGCTCCTCACAAATGCAACCCGTGCAACTCTACTGCACTTGGTGATTTGTAGCCATTGTTATTCAGCATTGTGGTGCTGTATTGTGCCACTGACAGCCTGAGCTAATATGTGTGGACCCTGTGTAGAACTGTTTATGACCGTCTTGATATATTGGGGGCGGGACAGTACTACTACTGCGTCTAGGCTAAGACCTAGGTAGCCTGTCAACATTATTTAGGTCTTCCTTCAAATGACTCCTGGTTTTAATATATTGATTGACTTTAAATTAGCTAGCGAAAATTAAGGATAGGAATCAGCCCACAAAACTGAACAACTTTCCCCCTCCTATATAGGTCGAAATATGAAAAAAAAAGTTTACCTTTCCACCTAGGGCTTCAGGTAAATCTCTTTCAACCCCTCGGGGGTTAATCAGTCCATGAAACTGAACAACTTTCCCTAAGGAACATAGGTCAAAATACGAAAAAAAATTTTGATCTTCCATACAAAATGCGCTATATGCTGATGAAGTTTGTATGGGAACTCAAATTTTTTTTTCGTATTTTGACCTATTGTTCCTTGGGAAAGTTTTTCAGTTTCATGGACTGATTTACCACCCGAGAGGTTGAAAGAGATTTACCTAAAGCCCTGTATATACAACTTTTACGATCAACTGATTTTCCTTTGTATAGCAAGTCAAATTTTCTGAGAATTTCATATACCTACTCGTAGATTCCTTGGGGAAAGTTGTTCAGTTTCGAGGGGAGTATCATTCTCTAAAGTTTCTCTAACTAATTTAAAATCAGTTTATAGAGGAGGTTGTAAAATACTGTTTGATAATAGGGATGTTGACAATTTTTTTTTTATTGTTTATCTTAAAAAGGAACTGAATCCAAAACCCAAAACCGAAATAATTTTTGAAAACTATTGAGAAATAAAAAAGTTACAAGCTATTAAATTTCAATAGAGGGGGAAACTGTCAAACAACGAAAAAGAGATGCACTTACAGGCATGTGACGTCACCACCATTTGTTTGCGTAGGTAAAAACGAGATAGCTAGCTCTCCCCAGAAAACGAGATAGCTAGTCCTTACGATAATATAAATGCCAATAACTAGTTCATTTACAAACCAATTTTAATGTTTTTTCCGGATATTAATATATTTTTAGCATTATTTTTTGTTTCACATACAATAATTCATGAAATCATACACTGTCAACATCCCTATTATATTAGTTTTTTTTCTTCAAAATATGAGTTGAGCCAATGATGGTGATATTTAATGGTGCACAAAATTTATTTTGCGAACAATTAAACCAAGTGATAAAATAGCTGTGTTTCCAACCAACTATAATGATGTAATTTCTAGTGATTAGACACCAAGAATTTAATGTAACCCGGGGTTGTGGGTTCAAGTCCCATCGCGAACATTTTTCTTCCCCTAAAATTATTTGGGAATAGCCGCGGGTAAGCGTTTAAAAAAAACCAATAAATCATTTTATTAATAATTTATCAATTTGAACTGAGTCTATTCACACACTCACGCCTATAACCTCTACTGGGGTAGGTAGAGCATCAGTCCTGAGAATTACTTTTCAAGTTTTAAGGATTACTCTAGATGAAACTAGAAAAAGTAAAAATAGCTCAGAATCCTAGAGAAAGTTTTAATGAAATATAAATTTTATTCTTAATTACTGTTTCTAATCGAGCTTCTACTGCTTACTAGAAAAAAATCCCAGTCAGTATCCAGTTCGTATGTCCCAAGTCCCAGTGCATCACGGAAATATAAAAATAATTCACATTTCAGAATACAGATTTATGTGTTCCACACAACTGGCCGGAAAGAAATGAAAATAATTTTAAATAAAGAATTGTAACGGCTACATGGCGGGAGCGAATGTGCTCAGTGTTGCCAACCGAATAAAAATAAATCTTTCGTGATTTATTCTGGTAGTCGCAAGTTTCGGTCCGCTGCAACGATGTATGACGCTTGCATATGCAAACAAGTAGATATTTTTTATTCAAAGACACTCTCACGACTATTTCGTTTTACCGCATAGATTACATTTTTTTAGATTACTAAACCTCTTTGCAAAACCTCTTTTGCAAAACGTTTTTCGCCCTTTTTACATCCGTTCTTGTACACCATCAAAAAGCTAACGACTAATGAAGCCAAATCCAAAATTATAACAACTCTAGAATAGAAGATTTAATGAGAGGGCTCACATAAACACCAACCACACAGCATACATTACACAACACACACACACACGCACACACACACACATAATTTCATTATCTTTATAATTATAATTTGTTTGAAAATTTTTTTTTTATTAGTTGATATATATTTTCGTAATGGTTTAAAAATACGCGCGAATTGCTCTGGTAGGTAATCGGCACATTTGATTACCCACGAAACAGGCCTGGCCTAGTGTGGGAATCAAGGCAAATCTTTTAAAATAATCGTGCAAAATGTTACAATAAAATTGTTATTGTCTTTTCTAATTCCATGTTTTTAAATTGTAACATTATCTGAATAAAATATTTTGTGTTTTTGTATTTTGTATTTGTAAGTTGTTAATTGGATTTTTGTTCATTTATGTAGGTTTGTAAATTATTATTTATTTTTGGCGCCAAAAATAATCAAATCACAGATCAATCTTTAATTTCATTACGCTCAAGATGCTGCTCCAGAATCAAAATTCAAATCGCGCCAACCGGAAATTGAACTCGCGCCGGTTGACCCGCGCTGTCAAAGTGACAGCTGTCAAAATCTCTCCCCTATCACCCCTTGTTCCTAAAGGACTCTTTGACCGTGAGATTGCAAACTTTTACGTGAATATTTTTTCGTGTCAGATTCTAGGAATTTTATAATGACTATAAGATCTGTAGCCCGGGGACATTTATATTACGTAAAAGGTTACCGTTTGTCTTTGTGAAATTATTATAGATTTCGCCATATACTAGAAGTGAGATCTTAATGACCGTAATGGTTACGGTCATCAACACCTCACTTTTAGTAAATAAAATGGCGAAATCTATACTACTATTATAAAGAGGAAAGATTTGATTGTTTGTTTGCATTAAATAGGCTCCGAAACTACTGGACCGATTTTAAAAAAATCTTTCACCATTAGAAAGCTACTTTATCTCCGATGGGTATAGGCTACATAATTTTCCCGAATCCCACGGGGCTAGTCTATAATAATTTCACAAAGACAAACGGTAACCTTTTTCGTAATATAAATGTCCCTGAGTTATATATCTATATGTCGGGGGTGAGTGGGGTTCCTTCCTTCCAAATTCCGCTCTGAAATTCCTGTTTCCTTAATCTAAACGTTTTCCCGCTTTTAAATCCGTCAGTGGCATATGCACAAGTCGTGCCACGCCATATATAAAAAATAAAAATAAAAAAATCATTTCCAAAATCGTCATCCTCACCCTGCTAGTGATGCACCCTGCTGATCAACAGACAAGGTTCTGACGAAAAGGGTTTCTCTATCTACTTGATATTGGCGACTTCACCATTGTTTACTTTTAAAAAATAGGTACTCAGACATTGGCAAAATCACTACAATTTGTGGACGCCATTTTTTAATTATTTTATTTTACTATTAGTCTGTAAGAGATCGCATTAAAGAGTTTATATATATTTCCTCCATAAATTTTGTGGCAGTGGAATGAAGGAAAGCAGTTTAGCTCTTTAAAGTTAGATTAACGCTACAGTTAACAATTTCATTTTTCATTTATTTATATTGAATTGAAATTAGTTAAATAACGTATAGTTAAGCATATCAATTTCATAAAGGTCTTAATAACCACAAAATCTCTTGTAAAAGATGACTCTATCTAAAAATCTTACATCATTACCTGGCCAACCAATAAGGTCAATTATCCTTTCTCTTCCTTTCGAAAACTAATCAGATCCGATCGTATTTTCACCGTCGGATTGTCCATAAAATAGAAACTTAAGAATCAATTCATGACCCTTGAGGTCAGGCTGTTGAAGATCCATAGAGATAGCGTTTAGCAGGCTATGGTTTGAGGCTGAATGCACCATAAGTGCCCATCAAAGCACGGCATCGATATTACCAATAAATTCGTTGTTTCCCAGTACCAATAGATAACGTCCTACGATGGTCGCGGCAAGCATGCGGCTCTTCCTTGAAACAACTTGTTGTGGAGACGGCTTTTTTAGTTATACTATTAAAGTGATGACTAAAGGTCGTCGCGTGCTTGTTTACGCCGCGTGCGATGCAAATCTTGTTCACCATGTGTTCTAAAAGCACGCGAAGGTTTAATCACGACCTTGTTTTTCAGATTAGTGTTCTTAATTTTTCTTGTTTTTCACAGACCACATTTCTTTACATAATTTTTAATACCAGTTCAAATTTAAATTCAAAGTTTATCGCTCTGATATTAGTGTGATAATTTCTACCTCAAATTATAAGTTCCATAAGGGAAATGTTATTTTCTTCACTTTTGTCGGGATCATCACAGCTGCCGGTAAAAGGCTTTTCCTGCTTTCCTCGACTTTGTCAAATTTGGGTTCGACCTCCAGCCAGCAGTATTCAAAACACCTACAATTCTCAGTCTGCATCGGTAAGCAACCATGCATGAGAATTCATTCTCGTCTTTCCGAATTTATAAAAAAACCTCTTTCCTTGATCATGATCCTAGCTTTGGCAGGTCAAGTCATTACAATAGAGCTGTAATGTAGCGACTGCTATCTGACCTCCGTAACCCTGCCAACAGGGGAACCTGATCGGATTGGGTTTTGGTAATACTGTTACACATTCAGGCTGCAACAATGTGCATTAGCACAGAAAACGAGTCATTGATACATTGTGGTACTGGGTATCGAACTCGGTACCTCTCACTTACGAGTCTGACCCGCAAACCGTTAAGTCTACCGAATTTATAAACATATCTAACGCAACGTAATATTACAAATTGCATTTACTCACTTCTTAAGTTCTTTCCATACTAAACAAGCCGTACTTTTGTAATGAAGACATACTGTTCCGGACCACGCCCCCTCTAAGCGGATAATTGAGTCATTATAGGTGCGCGGGCGCTCCGCTCTCCACTATCGCAGATCGCGATCCGATCGATCGGCCCCAGGTACTTTGGAAATACGAGCTACGCTATGAGAACTAGTTAGCTTATACTCATAGATTTTTTACGATACAGAAATTAAATACACGACTATTTAATTTTATTATTCTACAGCGTAAAAGTTGTCTTAGAAATATCTCGAACAGCGAGCTACGGTTTAATACTGTATGAGGGATGGAGTAGGTACGGAAAACAATACGAGCGAAGAAATAGAAATAAATCAAAATTTTAAGAATAGGTATAATATAACATACTAAACGGTTGCATCGATATATCTATTTATATCTATATATACATAGTAAATAGTTCTGAAATTGAAAAAAATGTTTTCCCTCGACATTTATCGCATAATATAACTCTTTTTTTAAAGGGTTAAAAATTAATAGGGGTTATAGGCAATATTGGCGTGAGCGTATGTAAAAATTAATTAAGCTTCAACTAAAACTATAGGGCGCAAACTTCACTGTTTTAGTTAGGATTTCTCTTCAGAACGCGTATTACACCTGCAATTTTCTTGGTCGGGAAGTGATGTACATTTGGATGTGTGGCCCTTAATCCTTGGATGAAAACTCCGAGAGATTCGTTCAGTGATGGATAAAAGACTTCATATTTGCATATTGAAATCATTTGTGACGCAATAGTTCAAGAATTATTGGCAAAAAAGTATGGGCCACACAACCAAATGCCTGCGATTCTCAGTAATGAAAATAAGATGAACCGGTTGACGGAGCCCCAATTTTATCATTAACATCTACAGTAACTCATAAAAAAATCGGTTCCGGCTATAAATCAACCCAAAAAACCTAATACTTTGGAAAATATTTACAAAATATTTACATTTATTTCATATATACATCATTGTCACCCTGACGAATTTTCCATACAAAAATGAAACCTCGATATCTCCTAAAATACTAAATGTTTTGCATTTTTTTTAATACTCACCTTCAGTAACGGAAATTCTCTTCATTTGTAACACCTTCGCAACTTATGTGACGCAGTATTGGCTGAAGAAGAAGGTTTTGAACGTGATCCACCCATCCAAATGCTTCAGAATTTGATTCACGTTTTTCTCTCTGATGAGAGTTTCTTAAGAAGATTTTTGCCGCTATATGCTGTCACATATTATATGTGATAGAGCCAGCGTCGTTTATTTTTATCTCGGGCTGCTGGTTTACCAGATATGAAGTGGGCCCTACGTAATCTTGTGGCCCATAAATAAATGTAAATATTTTCCAAAGTATTAGGTTTTTTGGGTTGATTTATAGCCGGAACCGATTTTTTTATGAGTTACTGTAGATGTTAATGATAAAATTGGGGCTCCGTCAACCGGTTCATCTTATTTTCATTACTGAGAATCGCAGGCATTTGGTTGTGTGGCCCATACTTTTTTGCCAATAATTCTTGAACTATTGCGTCACAAATGATTTCAATATGCAAATATGAAGTCTTTTATCCATCACTGAACGAATCTCTCGGAGTTTTCATCCTAGGATTAAGGGCCACACATCCAAATGTACATGGGAAGTGTTGGGGTCGTAACATCTTAGTGCTCCAATATGGCATCCTCACCTGCTAGCGGTACACCCTGCTGATCAACGAAAGAGGCTCTGGCATACTGCAATATTGACGACTTCGGCATTCTATATTTTATTTTTGTTAAAATACTCAAACATTTGCAAAATTTACCATTGAGTCATTGTGCGCATTGACATTATTGACTAGTACATATTCAGTTGACTTGGCGTCTCCGCCATTTTTACTTATTCATTTAAATCATATTTAAATACTCTGAAATTGGCGAAATCACGAGAATCGTGGACGTCATTTTAACAACAATTGAAGTATCTCACTACTGTTATACTGTCATTCTTCTTTAGCATCAATTTAGCACTTTTTTCTAAGTTCACTTTTCAACATGAAACTGATAATATATTGAAGATATTGTGATAAAAAAAAAACTTAAGATGAGTCCCGAAGAATTTCATAATTACCCTATTGGCCTGGTGGTATCTACCGCTATCCTAAGTTTCATCTTCGTCGTGGGACCAATATTAGTCCAAATATTCTCTAAATGGGAGGATAAGGGGTAATTATTACCTGTTTTTTTCCTTCGTAATTAAACACCCTGCTGACATGACCCTCTTGACCCAAACTCTATTATCCTGGTTTCAAAGTCTTAACATTTTTCAGGATAAGGTTATGTTTTTTTTCTGGGGCTTTTTCCATCTTGATTTTTGTCTTCGCAATGATGTAAACATCACGATCACAGGATCCATTTATCAGCATCTGCTCCGAAGTATAAGGGATAATAATAACAATAGCCATATTAAAAACTAGCTTTTCGCCCGGAACTTCGTTCCCGTGGGAATTCGGGAAAATTATGTAGCCTATGCTTATCAGGGCTAATGTAGGATTCTAACGGTGAAAGAATTTTTCAAATCGGTCCAGTAGTTTCGGGGCCCATTCAATGCAAACAAACAAACAATCAAATCTTTCCTCTTTATAACTTAAATAAATAAGAAATCACGACAAGAACCCGCGAACCCTGCGCTTATGGGCGTACATGACGCGCATGACCCTCTGATCGAAATTGGTGAGGTTGGATACTGTTAGGAGTATTAAATCTAACGAGTATGTATGAAGCGAATTATGACAGGTCTCTGCCTACCCCAATGGGACAAAGGCGTGAGCTTAAGTATGTATGTGATAAGAACCTTAAAGTTATTAGTGTTTGTAGGAAATAAAACTGTTAAATGTTTTTGAATCTGAAATACAAGATGGCTATCATGGCTGGACTAGCCCTCGAGTGACAAGACTATAAGACAGAAGGATGTATTGTACAAAGACATAGATACCCAAATATCCTCCGAATAACTCCCGAATTCTCCCCTTAAAATATTTAGAAATGTTTATAAAATATTTAGAGATGGGCTGAAATCAGCTATGCTGATACCCCATTTCATGAAACTGTAACTACGGTGTCGATTAGATGTACCTAAGAGCAAACTTGTAATAATTTGTTGGAATAAAAATAAATGTTATTTTTAATACTTATCAAATATTGTGGTTTGTTTCAGTATTATAAGTTGCATGATAATGCTGACCTGTTTTTGCCTGTGGTCTTTGTAAGTCAATCTTTTTATCCCTATCGTGGTTGGAGATAAGTTTTTTTTAAATCAAATTATGAAATGCGACCCAGAGTTAAGATTATAAGTCAGCATAAGTACTTAAGTATGAATTAAATTCTTCATCGACCTATAGACGCCCAAACACTGCTGGGCGTGGGTCTTTCATAAATACGCACATTCTCATTCGTTTTTTGGGTTCGCTTTTGACTACAATCAGCTCAACGATGAGATTTGGTCGAGGTTATAGGAGGTTATTGGAAGTTCACCTAGAAAAAGCCTAGTCACTCGGTGTGTATAGAAATTAGTTAATCAAAAGCTGAAATTTCTCTATTTTTTGTTGTTTTCTGATAAATTGTTTACAGTAATAATAGCTTGCGAGTAACTTGTGTTGTGCCAGTCAAGTAAAGGTTTTATCAATCAATAAAGGATGACTTTTCGGATTGATGACGGATTTTTCATTAATTACCTATCACTTGCTCAACGGTGAAGGAAAACATCGGAATTAAACCCGCGTGTCTGAGAAAATTCTTTTTCGTGCGGCGCGTGGTCCAGCAACCCGCATTGGGCCAGCGTGGTGGACTATGGCCTAAATGCCCTTCGTGTTATGAAGGGAGGCCTGTGCCCCTCAGTGGAGACGTTGATAAAAAAATGAAGAATTTGCTAGAAATAATCTCGCTGAGCTGGGTTGGCACTGCAGTAGCGTGTCTTTAGTTATGTTTCTGCCCATCATCAGACCCTGGTGGTAGCATTTAAATGGATGTGGGTTTGAAATAAAGCCCTATGCTATCAAATGTTACGGGGTGTTGGTAGAGGCGCAAATGTCTAACTTTTTTATAATTTTTAGCTGGTGCATTGTTTACTTATCTCAGATGCATCCGTTGATTGGACCTCGTCTAAGAAATCATACTCTAGCATGGATAGGAGAGAAATGGGTTAGTTATTACAGATTTTTTTTTAATTCAGGAGCTACGATGCCACAGACAGACAAACAGATACACACGTTAAACTTATAACACCCCTCTTTTTTATCGGGGTTTTAAAATACATTTTAAAAACAGTATACTTATTTTCTTTTATTTTTTCAGGGTAGTCAGCCATTATAGAAGAACACCCAGAAACAAAAACCAAAGTAAAGAACGATATCTTCCATGAGGAAGATATCGTTCTTTAAAAAGCTGCACAATGCATGCACTTCGTGTCATAACTAACAAAAGAGTGGGTTTAAAAAATAATTGTTACTTTTAATTAACGTACTTATTTAATTTTAGTAATTCAATATAAGTTATAGGTATATCAACCTTTCTTGTCTTTGAATGGCACAGATAAGTTGTTTTTTTTTAAAAAAAACAACGGGCACTTGACGATTCGGCAGTTACAACTTTGTTAGTGCTATATTCACATATTAAATTATATTATAACGTACTCTATGGAGATACTTAGTTAATTATGTTATTTTATTAATTAAGATTTATTTCAAGAATTGCAGTGCACCCACGTTATTAGGTAATTACCTATTGTGCAGCGACAATGTTAGCTAGGTTTACATTCCAATAATTAAATTATGTAAATTTAAATTTATTTAAATAATATTAAACGTTTGAATATAAAATACTTTTAATTTTTCTATAGAATTATAAAAAATATCTTAAACATTACTAATTTAAAGGTGTACCTGTGGTAAAAAATGAGATAAGACTTAGGGCCTGAGAATATACAAATACATCTATTCATGCCATAAACAACTTTGTCTCAATAACTGAATTTTTTTTTATGTAGTTGCTATTGTGTCCCACTATGGGGCAAAGGCCTCCTTTACCCTGCCAACTGGTTCTATTTTAGCCGCAACCTCCCAGGAGCTATCAAACATGCGTTGTGATCATCGCCCTTTGTTCTGCGCGGCCGGCCGCTTTGACGACGACGTCTATCGTTTTGGTACCAGGTTTTTTTTTTTTAATTATAAGACTCTTGACCTCAATCTTGATCATAAAGGTCAAAGATGAGGTCGACGATAAAGCGAGTTAACCCAGAAAATGCATATAAAGGCACTGGTACTCCCACGCACAAAAGGAACACAGCAAGCTGTTTGGCGTCGGACTTCGGTAGGAGGGTGGTCGCGTACCAGACGGCCCTTTACAGAGCCTACCACACCGCATGAGACCATAGGACGACACCTCAGATTAAGAAAAAAATGAAGTTTCGTTGCCTGGGATGGATTACTAGGTGGCAGGTCTCATTTGTGTTTCCTTAGTCGCCTCTTACGACACCCATGGAAAAAGATGGGGTCTCAACCGATCACCACACGGTAAAAAATCACGGTTATGGGTTATCTTGGGTGACTTTAAATTAGTAAGCGAAAATCAAGGATGTAAATCAGGCCAAGAAACTAAACCAAAGAAACCTAAGATAAAAAAAAAAGCCTGTAACAAAATACAACTCGTGCTGATTTGCTTTTGTACGGGAAGTCAAGGATTTTTTTAAAAGAATTCCCAAGTGGTTCAGTTTCATGGATAGAATTGCCCTCTAAAGTTTCGCTAGCGAAAAAGTCACTCCATACAGGACTTTAGGTATCTCTCTTGCAACCTCTCGGGTTGTAAATCAGTCCATGTAACTGAACAACTTTCTCCAAGGAACATTGGTTAAATACGAAAAAAAAAATTTGAGTTCCCATACAAACTGCATCAGTTTATAGCGCATTTTGTATGGGAGGTTCATTTTTTTTTCTTATTTTGACCTATGTTCCTGGGGGAAAGTTGTTCAGTTTCATGGACTGATTTACCACCCGAGAGGTTGCAAGAGAGATACCTAAAGCCCTGTATATGTAGGTAGCATAGCTGCACACGCTGATAGCCTTATATTACTTTACTCATCTGTGACTACTACTACTTGAACGACTTACTCCACTGAGAAAACGTAAGCAATAGGAATAAATAAGTGTTACAATCTAACACGTAACAATCAAAAGAGAAGCGTCGGAGTGTAATGGCGCGGCACCCAAACCCCGGTATCGAAAGATCAAAATAACATTTGTACAGAAATCATTTATCAGCACTGATTCTCTTTCCATTTGCTCACACCCTCGGCAACGCTTGTCGCCCCTTTCGGGTCTTGTTACATTAGAAAATATAAAACTAGTTCAGTTGTTAAGTGACGCACCGGTTGTAACATCATATTTGTAAAACCTTGTAGATGAGCAAAAACGCTTTTTATAGATTTTATAGGTGTGTCAGACTACTAATATAATATTTACGAGTATGTTCGACATTCAGATGAGAGAGATTCAGAACACCTTAACATAAATAAAATTACTGGTAAAATTTTCGTCTGAATGCATTGGTTCCGCCAGTGTCCCCGAATGAGAAATGGGACTCAGCACTAACATATAGTAAGAAGAAGCACTGATTCGGTAGATTTTAAAAATAGTAGACTTGAAATTACGATACGTGTGTAAGTCGCGCATTCGCTACTTGTATGGATTTTTTTAGTAAAATGATAAATAGGCGAAATCTACAAAATGCCTTTACAAAATCTACCTAAAGTGCTTATGTTTTAGTAGTCATAAGCCAAGCACAATCTAAGCACAATACAAGAGATAAAAAAAAATATTCGCTGTCGCTTCAGCGTGTTCTGTGTGCACTATCTTTCTCCGCCCACAGACTAATGTGTTCCAAGGGAATATCATCTTGCGGGTAGTGTCATTAATACTCGTTCTGACGACAATCTGATTAAAATTTAACAATCCTATTAAATCTTTATGCTTGTTATGAATACCTAAGTTGACAATAGTTTACTTGTGTTATTTATGGTGTTAGGAACGTTAGGACTTTAATTTATAAAGAAAGCAGAGAAGAAAAAAACAAAGACTAAGGACGAGAGTTTCAAATTAAATAATAATAATAATAATTTTCATCAAGTCTCTTTACAATTGATATTTTTTCAGTTTTGCGTAACAATCTACTGGAATGAGGTATTTACCGTCAGTTGCAGAAACGTTCATTAAGGTTAAAGCTTCTTTAAATGTAATATTGTCCTTGTTTAATTACGTTAACAAAAGGGAAAATGCCAGTATAATATTTGAAGAAGCATTGATTCTAAATGACTTCTCTGCAACTGAGTTTTAACCTTGTGAATGTTAAATGTTACATGTGTTTAAGCTGATTTGAATAACAAATTTGTAAATTATTTTGTGTCAGAAAATTTCGCCACTTGATGCAGTTCAACAAAAAACAAAAAATGTCTAAATACTTCTTACACTTAGTTATGTTTTAATTTTTTACAAGTTTCTTGGACAAAGGTTACAAATCAAATATTTATTTATCTATTTCCATGATAATATTCAATACCTATTTCTGTCTCTACTATTTTCCTGTTGTACGCCTACGTATCATGAATCCTCTCGCTCTCTCGTAGGTTGACTGGAAGAGATCCCCTTGTGGGATAAGTCCGCCTTTGTACCTTAAATTTATTTAATATTTATCTCTTTTGTTTTTAATGTATTTACTTTGTTTGATGTGCAATAAAGGATTTTACAATACAATACAATACAAAGGTGTTTTGTTTAGTTCTATGTGGAGATTCGAATCATTCATTACGTTTTTACATATTAATTGAACTAGTTCACCTATTAGATACAAAAGAAATGAAGAATCTCTTGTAGATAGTCAATGTCAGATAATCTAAGGTCCGGTTTGGCCGAGTAATAGTGGTGCTAAAAAAAACTTAGATCTAAGTAATCTAGATTGTCAAATCGAATACTAGACATTCTTCCTTTGTCCTTGTAATCGAGTAAATACCTTTGTCCACCAACCTACTTGTTTATTCATAAACAAAAAACCCTCTGCCCGTAAAACAGTTGCAATCACTAAGAATCCCGAAATCCCGGGATCCCTCAAAATCCTGCGGGATCCGCACAAAGGTCATCGCTTACCGTAACTCAATTGTCGCGATGGCTGTTTGCCGATCTATTTGTTTCATGGATGAAGAAAATCTTAGAGGAAGAACTATCTTGTTTTAAATTCGATAAGAATTGCTACGATGTTTATTTTATGCAGTGTTTTATGTCAAATGAATGTCTTAAATCTTGAATCTATGTAAAGCGTTGTTTATCAGAAATCAAAGTAAAAATCTGTAGGAAACCTTTACGGCTACACCGCTGCAATAAAAACAATCTTCATTGATAGTTCTCTCACTGTTAATAAAACCGTATTACAGGAAGATGCCATAGAAGGAACCCCCAATGATTGTCGTTTTACGTGAAAAAAAACGTACTTATTTTCACATTAACACAATAGTTCAAAAATAATAAAAATATCATCTATTTGTACTAATTTAAAGTCACGAGTGACAAGCCAATAACCAACAAATTAGTATACACCTTACTTCGTAACGGTTGCCACAAGTGTTAGGCCCATATTACAGAAGAAGAGTCAAGTCTTGATATACTTAAAGTTTTGATAGTCTATTTCTCTCACTATCAAAATGACAAAGACGACTTTTACTCAAGCTGAAGCGCTCGTAGCCCAATGGCGCTCGCTGATCTCAACCGATCAGTGAGGTTAACCAACGTACACAGAGGCAGGAAACCTGATGGGTGACCAAAGTGGCAATTTATCACGAGTGCTTCCGTGCTTCGGAGGGCACGTTAAGCTGTCGGTCCCGGCTGTTGTCAATTGACTACAGTCGTTAAAACCAAGTCAGAGGCCATTGTGCGGTTTGAAAACTCGATAAGAAGAAGAAGACTCAAGTTTAGATAAGAGTCCGAGTCGCGTTCTGTAACGTTACACTCGATGAAAACAAGAAGTTCGCTGCCCATACAAGAAGTCCTCTTTTCAATCTTCCTCCTCTAAACTCTCCCAGCTCTATAAACAGTTGTATTCCGATCTATTTTTTGCGAGCGAATTCTCGCCATATTGGCTGCCACCCCATCTAAATGATAATTCAAGGGCCCTTCTTACAATAAAAATTATTGCGGCCGGTTTATTTTATTACACCCCGTATTGTCCTCGAATACCTACAGACGTGTCAATTTGATTGTGTTGCGGAATTGGACAGTCCGAGTTTAGAAGCAGGATGGTTGGGGGTAGGTACCTCAATTTTCTCAATTCCTTTACGTGCTACAAATTTTTAAGAGATTTTTGGTGCTGTCAGATAATTTTCTGTATATTATTTTTCTATGAACAGTCTTTCGCGTTTCCAGTTACACTTGAGCCATAATCACAATTTGTACTCAAAGCTATATTCATCTGCCTTTTACGTAAGTCATGTTAAAAAGTGTAACAAATCATTGCTATACTTAGCAATTTGCTAGCTAAGAATTCTTCATCTAGGTTCTCCTTTTTTGACAAATACGCGTATCACACCTCATGTGGCTTTAAAGTGATTCTCAATTAAAAAAAAAACATGAACCCCGCTCGTAACTGTCGAGTTTGGCAAATAGTAATTTATCGCTTTTACCCCTTAACCAAATCTCTTGGATCCATAAGTACCTTGAGCATTATGCACGTATTGGAAATTTAAATACTTTGAATAGATCTATGATAGACGCGTTTAGACAATTAAAGTACCTACCTAACTAAAATCATCGGCAACAAACAAACAAGCATTTAATCATGCATGTTATGCATAGTCGCAGGTATAGCAGTCTCGTGAAGACTTGCATTTGGAAAAGTCATTCGTACCCTTCGGTAGAGAGGACATTTGACTTTCGAGAATGATATTAAGAGTACAAAAAGATGCTGCTGCTCTTCTTTTGGACTTTTGAAAAATAGCCTATATAACATTTTTTTAAATGCAAAAATAAATGTTTTTGTAAAAGATGCGGTGGTGGAGGTAGAGGCCTTCGCTATGAAGTGTAGGTTAATAGTTTCTACCTTATGACATCCACGGGGATCGACTTCAACTTATAATTGCATGCTTAGAGGCTCATCAATGTATAAACTCATCTATTTGAAGTTATATAAAGTACTTACAATCAAGTATATTTGTCACGCAAAAGGTGGACTAGCATTTTTTTCTAATAAATAGATCTAGTAGACAAGTGACAAAGATAAAAACAATTTTAATTAAAATTGCCTAGCAGATGTTTGTTTTATGAACACAAATGTGGTGGTAATCATCAGCAGCAAGACAAAGGTGCCACCCCTCGGTATCTCCCTTTCAGATCGCAATCAGTGCCGCCATTGCCGCCATGTTGGATGCCATTATGAATCAAATTCCCGCCTTTTTACTTTTTTCCATTCGCTAGGCACAGGCGTCAGATCTCACAGCCGATAAGGGCTTTATTATCCTGGATGATTTTTTAATCTGTGCAACTACTTGCGCTCGTGTTTCGCATTTACACATTGTATGTGGGTTGGATGGAAATTGTTGTCGTGAGAATTGCAGTAAAAAACAAATATGTTGGGGTCGTTAATTTCTAATAGACGCTTACCTTAATGACGGCCTAGATTCTAGACAAGAGGGCTTTGAAAGAACTATCAAAGACACTACGACATATTTACAAGTAAAATTTTTGCTTCCTCAAAAAATGTTTTAATTAATAAGAGAGCGTGGGTGTAAGTTTAGAGAATTTCAATAATTTGATCTAGGGTTATCTCGTGTAGAGATCTTCTTCTTATCGTTTAGGTATAGTCAAGTATATAGCGAACTTGGCTAATCCTGGTGTCAGGGTAGAGCTAGAGAGGTATCTTTTGAGTAAGGGAAATTAGATCCTGTTTCTCTGTCTGAAAGATTCAATCCAGAGAAGAATACGAAGAAAAATATAATAATAATAAACCGACAAACAACATCTTCCTAAACAAAAATAAATTTAAAAGACATCCAAAACAAATACACCTTGACGCTGAGAGCTGCGCTTGCTCCATAAATAAATCTTGGTGACAATTTTCATCCGTCGCGTATTTTGCCGAGCGTTGCCGAAGTTTTCCGATAAATCTCCAAGTCCAAGTGAAAAAGACCGCGAAGACCCACCGTAACGAGTTTCAAATTGGAAAATCTACTTAGAGACAAAGTTTGGTGAAGTTCGAGCACAGTTGTTTTTCCAATTTTCTCTTTTACACCATTCTTTTGTAGAGGTGTGTATGTAATATATGTTTAAGCCGCCCGCCCATGTATTTTCTCTTTACTATTGATTCGAATATACAAAAAAGTATTTCTATCTAGGATTGAGAATATTTGGAAAAGAAAGAAAGAAAATAACCTATTTATGAATGAATGAATGAATGAATAAAATCTTTATTGCACACGTAAACAAAAACAAAAACAGTAGGAAATATTAATATAAGCGCAAAAGGCGGCCTTATCACTAAAAGTGATCTCTTCCAGACAACCCTTTGGCTGAATGGAACAATATTTAAAAGACTGAAGCGTAGTGCGCAGATCAAGTTTATTTTGTGTTTGGTTATACGAAAAATAAAAATCAACATAACTAGGTAAGTATAACAAATTCACACAATGGTTTCTCCAATCAGTCGGATTTTCAGCGAAAAAATCATTTTTCGATGATTTGCTTGAAATGAAAGTAAATCCTCTTATGAAATAAGGATAGAATAAGGATAAATATTATAAGTTATTTCCCGAAATGTTTTTTTTTTTTGTATTCAAATTATTTTTGCCAACTAATACGATTGTTTACTAATGAGGCGGAGATCCCTGGGGTAGACGTCTTGCGGCTGACATGATGATGATGATGAATAGGATTGTTACAACTAAACGATGACGTTCAAAAACAATTTTAGAATTTACATTTTTTCATAGATAACTTTATTCTTACCGGATATGGGGAGGGGTAGAGAGATATTTTTGAAGCCGACTAGAGAGATATTTTTGCACCTACGTGCAGCTCTATATTATTCTCCATTAGGGTAAACAGAGAAAGTATTTAGAATATTAGGCATATTTATAAAGCCATTTCGTCTATGACAGGTGCAGTATTTTGATAAACAATAGAAAAAGAAACGTTACTAATGAAATACTAATAAATAAAATAAAATTAAACTGTCGTTGAGACCCTTTTAAGACTGATGACTTCTTCACAACAGGAAGGACCGCATTGATTAAGCCTTGAGCAATTTCTTAATCATAGCCCGCGAAAACTAGAAAAATTGAAGAATTAAATCGTGCAGTTCCAAAAGTTTCAGGATTGGTATAGAGGGAGGTCCCCTGAACATTGTCTAGTAAAGTCCCATCGATTTTAGATACCGCTAGGGGTAGCAGGGAGAAATAAAGGTCCCTTTTTTTCAGTTTTTTGCTCATAACTTGAAAACGGTCTTACTTTAGGAACTACACTTCCAGGTATGAATTAAAGTTCATCTCCCTCTACACAATCCTGAAAATTTTGGAACTACAAGATTTAATTCGTTTTCTGACACTAATTTTTCTAGTTTTCGTGGGATAATCATTAAAAAATTGCTTGCTTGCTCACACTAGGTACATGATGCCTAAAAAAAAATATTGACGTAAATATTAATATCGTTAAGACTAAAAAAAAATATTAATATCGTGAGTAAGAACTTTATACTTCATATTATAAAGAGGAAAGATTTGATTGTTTGTTTGTTTGCATTGAATAGGCTCCGATCGATACTACTGGACCAATTTGAAAAATTATTTCACAGAATTCTACATTATCTGTGATGAACATAGGGTACATAATTTTTCCAAATTCCCACGGGAGCGAAGTCCCGAGCGCAAAGCTAGTGTCAAATAATGTGTATAATTTTAGCTCTAAGGTCAGCCGGGGTAAGTGCCCCAACGGGGTAAGCGCGCCACCCTTTAAAATATCGAAAACTAAACAATTTATACAACTAACGCCATCTTAAATTAACAATCTCAGATGGCTCTGTTCACCGTAACTTGACATATCCGCCATTTAAGTTTGAGTGTCATTTGCACGTGGGATCGGAGATGACTCGTGTTATAAATCCGGCCAAATCTTTTAAAAGTTTTATGTTTTGTGGCAAACCAACGAGGTAAGTACAAAGTTTAGATGTTTTTCTTTAAATCTGTGAATGTATTTTACACCTAAATAGGATAATAAATGTTTTTTTTTACAATTTAAAATTATGTCTTCAAAATAATCAAGTGCGCCTAAACTGTAGTAGTATGGCGCACTTGCCCCAAGCCAGAGTTCGGCAACCTTTTTGATTTTAGTGATGTTTCTATTTTTAACTTTGTATTTTGTTTGGAATGGTGACGTTGTATGTAAATCTTACACAGTTCACAAAGGTCCACAACATAATAATTAATTACTTACACTATAATACTTCTGTGCTGGACGAAAGAAAAACATAAAATGTTCCAGCTGCCGAATCTTCCTAGGCGTACTGTAAAAATGGATTTGAGGGTTGTATTTTCATTTTATTGTGGGCGAAAGGCTGATAGCCTATGACCACGTACATATATTTCAACTTAATATCCCTCACAATATTTATCGAATGTGGCATAAAGTAGTTCTATGACCACTTGATGCTTTGCCTACCCCAATATGTTCTTTGCCTAAGTCTAAATAAAAAGGCTGATTTTTATTCTAATGAGCAATATAAGTAAGTTCCTAAGTGCCATGCACTCTAAGTCTGAATAACTTATAAGTTTCTAACTGCCGCACTCAGAGACGTCAATTAAATTATTAATCATTTAACCAGATGTTGTCACATTCTGTCTTGTTGATGTAAACAAGGATATCATGACATTTAATTACTTCTTAACTTTAATTGACGTCTCTGAGTACGGCAGTAAGTGCCGTCCACTAGAAACCAAAGAGCGTATTCCCAAAAGTGTATACTTGCATACTTTTATGCCATACATCAATTGTTACCTTAAATTTGTATCTTTTGAATTAATAAAAAATATAATAAATATCAAAATAAATTTGAATTTTATTAAAAATATTTACTAACGCACAAACTCCAAACATTTAAATTTAAAAAAAGAACCACTTTGTAAAAGTAATTTAAAGGTTTGAAACCCCTGATTAACCATCTATGGCGCACTTGCCCCAAATTCAAAATGTTAGCCGTATTTCCTTTAAAGACTATATAATAAAACAAAAAACTAGTGTGATGCTTTTAATTGTCCATGTTCTATAGAGTAAAAACAATGTTTTTCTTGTAGCGCGGTACTTAAATGCATTTTTTATATGGGCGCACTTACCCCATTTCCAGGGGTAAGTGCGTCTACGTATATGTTTTGAAATTTCATCAAAAATAGTGTCAAATTATTGATAGTTTAGATGGAATCAACATTCATTGCAATAACAAAATACCAAACTCTCACATTTTATTAAATGTAGACTCAAATATCAATATTTAGAGAATTTATCACACATTAAAATCAACTATTCAGAAAGTATGGCGCACTTGCCCCGACTGACCTTACATTCTAAGATTTTGTTACGCCCAAGCTATCGTGGAGGAAAAGAGTAGTTACTTATCTGATTACTAGTCAAGTAGAGTCAGCAGACCCAAGTTTTTAGTAGAGCTAACTATTAACTTTGCCAAGGGTGTGGCCAGAGAGTTAGACGATAACTTTTATAGACTGTTTAAAACCCTTGAGCTAGTAAGCTACTTACGAAGAACATTTTGAAATAAGATCCCTTAAGTGTTGCAAAATACGATACCTCGTAAAGTAATTATTTGAGCAGCACTATGGTAATGGCTCTCCTTCCGGCGCGGACGCCATTAGCGCCCATTTCCTGCTCGCTTCCGGCGATCGCAGCGCTGCCTTGTGGATGATTAAGATTTCACACCAATTCAAGGATTTTGCTACGTAATAGTCATTTAGTTTACTTTTAAGAGGGTATTTGGAAAAAGCGTGTTGCTTAGGCGGTTTCCTGTGTTACTATTCGCCTATCTATCAAACATATGCTCCGTGCAGCTCACCTAAATTAAACTTGATATTATATAACAGCCTCTTTGGATACTTTTTATGATGGCACTCGTTTTCCAGAAAATTGTATTCCAGTTTCTCGAATTTATTTAGATACCTACCTAATTAAATTAATTCGAAAAACTCTTTAAAATAATTTTACTTTGCACAATGTATACATTTTTAAGGCTCATAAAAATGCACGCACTGATGTATGGTAATTATAGTATAGTACATTATGCTACAAGTGTGCTAAGTTGGATATTACATTAGAGGCGAGTTTAGAGCCCGAGCCGAAGGCGAGGGCTCAATGGAGCCGAGAATGTAATATCCAATGCGCACGCGTGTCATACGACGTTTTTCAACACATTTGCGAGGAAAGAAATAAATAAAAACTTTCCTTTGATATTGATGGCAACAAGCTATCACTTGCATGTTGCGTCTCCGAAAGTATTTCTGGCGGTGTACCCACATAAGTTTACTGTTCTGCACTTGAAGAAGACATTTTTTGTGTTGTATTTCTGACAACAATAACAATCTGATGAATACAAATGCCGTTCGTGAAAACCAAGTGAAAACATCTGAAAAGAGGCGCGATTATTTTTTTCTTTTTTCGCTCGCAAAATGAGTTTCACATTGACAAGTATGCCATACAGCCAAATAATAAAAAAATAATTAACTGTATATTTTCACGTTTTAGCATAAATAAATTATAATTTCCTGTTAAATTTAAATGATTTAGTGAAATTATATTTTTATTTACAAATAGTTTAATATTTACACTTAATTTTAAATATAAAAATGAGATCTGATCTCTTTGCTGAAATTAAGAAAAAAAACCATTACGTACTTGTGTTTTATTTTTATTACTCACGGTCAGGGTAATAGATATCATTATGAACCTTAAAACAATGACATAAGACCCACTTTATGAGCAAATGTGTTGAAAAAGTATAGTATACATTTAAACAAGTCTTTTTTTATTTTACAATTTCTGTCCTATTGCTGGGCAAAGGCTTTCCATTGTTTTGACCACCGATTTCGGTCCAATGCATTGACAACACTTGAACACCTACATAAATATATTTTAAAAAAGTGCAATTTTCCCATTTTTCCGATGGTATTACCGTCTGCGAGTTTTCCCGGCTAACGGCAAAACACTACAAACTTCAACCAAAAGCTCTCAATTACACACTGATTTCGACATACTCCAGTAACAATATAAAGTTGTGTAAACACTAAAACAGTCGGGACTTAACTTCCCTCTTACTGGTCGAGTCCTCGATCAGCTAATGGACTTAGCTAGTGACAGAGAGTGGCGGATGTGGTCTGATTGAGGAGACACGTGACCACTCGATAGAACGCCGCAGTTGTTTACGGAGGGATTTGGTCGTTTAATAAAATTATTAGCTTTTTTAATCTCCGACAAGAGAGGTGTTAAAAGTTTGACGTGTGTATCTGTCTGTGTAAAGGAATGGGTCAATTGCGATGCGGTTTTTTGTTTGAAAGTTTTTGTTTGAAAGCTGAGGTAATCGAGATGGTTCTAAGTTATATTTGATCAAAATTGGTTCAGAAGTAATTGAATGTGATACAAAAAAAATTGTGCTTTTGAATTTTAAATTTGAATCAAATTGTTTAAGTCAAGCATTGTGATGAGGATGATAAAAGTGTAAAGATCCTTTGGTACTATTAAAATTATTATAAATAAAAATAACGCTATTTATTGTCACTGTCAATACCTCCTATTTAGCATAAAGAGGAAAACATATAAGTAGGAAAATGTCCTAAATTCAAGCGTGCAAATTTTTTTTTCCTTAAAAATATTTTTGTATCGTGCCACATTTGGTCGTCTCTACAGTTCTCATGATATTACAGTAAACTTAATGAACGACGACAACTTTTTATATTTGTGTATACTATTGTGAATGGTGATAAAATTCGCTCACCTTTAGGTAGGTATACGGTTAATTACGGTAACGGTAAGTCCCTATTCTATTTTGCAATCGACTAATCACTTGCTGTAAGATCTTTTTTTTCCATGCTGGACTGGAAATGAAGAAAAGTTTTGAATGAGCCAGCTGCCAACTCTATCTCTCTCTAGGCATACTGTATAATAAGTTAAAACATAATAATAATAAACGCCACACACTCACAGCCCCACAATAAAGTTTTTCTTAGATCGTGGATCCCTTGGAACATACACAAAGACAGACACGAACACCCATAACCCGAGAACAAACATCTGCTTTTTACGCCCAGACTTGGAATCGAACCCAGGGCCCGTCGATCAAGGGACAGCGCCAAAGAAGAATAAGAACTGTAGAAAATACGAAATGGGATGCGAGCGGGATTTGGTTGTATCTTAGGCGAAAGGCTGACAACTTATTACCACTACCATGATACTGATGTTTCACGTAAAGACTCGCAGAATAAACGTAAAATGTGGCATCAATTGGTTCTAAAATAACAGTAGGGCACATAAAATAAAAAGTCCTGTAAAAAAATATTTTTGGTGAATCGATATAACAAACTTTTTTCTCTGTTACATGTACGAGTAAGTACGTCAGGTATTTTATGGATGACTAGAAAAAATATTAAGGATGTTTACCGAACAAACTAAAGATTTAAACCCAAGCCATATTGTGCGACCGCTGACTGACTGCCTAACCGTGGCACGTTCCGTGAAATGGAAGGTCATACATTTTTTTGAGAATTTCTTTGTTTTTCGTGGTAAATTGTTTGGATTCATAGGGAGATTTGACGTCTAAAAGATTCGCTGATTAATTGTTTTAAATTTTTTCAATTAACCTTTCCAATGAGTTCTTTTGATTACTTTTATTTAAGAATATCTCACCTATTTCTGAAAATGCAACATTAGGTAATATTACAAATAATTTTTGGGAAAGAAAAATATTTGGTGCGAACGGGAATTCAACCCACGACCCCAAGATAAGATCCTATATTAAACATAAAAAATAATATTAAGTACAGCAAAGTGAGCAAGCAAACTTCAAGATACAAAGGGAACTAGTAGCTTATTGTGTGCGTCTTGCCATGTATTGTGTGAGGTTCAAGGAATCTTCAAAGCTGAAGTTCGCAGACTGTTTTCCATCCTCGCCACGCAGCGCGGGAAAAAAACAAAATGTCTGCCGCGGGCGCGCGCAATCAGGCGATGTATCGCCCGCACCGCGCCGGAATTTTAAACGGCCAGCATTTTATTATAATATTTTTTTATTATATTACTGCTCTTGTTTAACTGTGATTTGTGGCGGATCATTCTTTAAACACCTTCGACGACGCACTCCAACCCAGTTCTCTAAAATCAAGTAAATGTAAGAGTCGATTTTGCAAAGCAGTAAAAAAATTTAAGGATGGTAGGGTAATGCGTTGGTTTTATGTAGTTATGTTGGTTTACTGTGTTTTTTGTATTTAGAGCCAAAAAAACTGGTTTTTTTGTAGGTTTTGCATAATTTTCAGCATTGCAGACATATCACGAAAAGGTCATAGATGATATAATATAAATTACAGTCAGTGATTTGGTATTGAAAAGTATAACGAAATAACGACCATTATCGCGCACTCCCCATTTTAAGCAACCTCATTGACGATAAATGAGCAAAACCACAAAATGCGAAAATGGCGCTGGCCGCTTTACCATTATATTGATTTCGACGCCATTAAAACGAACCGGAAATTAAAAAGAAATAAAAACATATTGCTTTCCCGCGCGCTCCGGACTTCACCCAATTTGTACGCGTTCTGTTTTCGAACATCACCTTTATTCTTTAGTCCATGAAATAGCCTATTTACATTTTTTGTTATTTTCAAAAATGAACCTTAATTCTACGTGATATAGAGATAAAATTAATATTTTAGATTGGAAAAAAAATCGTTTTAAAAATGGAATATAGGGTAGGTAGAGTTTATTTGGCGTGCCATTATTGTCAGCGTGATATGATTATTATATTATCGGGCGATAAACGGACATAAAAAAGATATATGCCGCAGAGGTAATCATCTGGTGGGATTATGACGTCATTTGGTGTGGATTTATCGAGATGGTGGGTAATTAGGTTTCTGCGTGGAGTGGCGGCATTGAATGCGAAAACATAATTTTTATGCAACTTAGTACTTACGAGGTTTGACTCCAAATTGTCATCAATCTGCTCTGCTCTGCCAGTTTGTTTGTGTCTACTATTATATAATTTAGAGAATGTGAACCACTGTTTCCAGGAATTTCAGGAAGCCAAACGGCCTTTGCTCGGGCTTCGATGACTGTTCCGTTCATGGTTTCAGAAAATAGACACTCATTGCCGCAATTGGTTATTTACCTATGGTCCTTCTCCAAAGAACATCTGATAATTTGATAAGCAACTGATTAGGTGAGTTTAACCATAGCATTGCAGTGGCTTCAAAGACGCTACTAAAACTGTGACGCCACGCCAGTATAATTAAATAGACGCATGACATAATTTTGTCATGTCGATGTCATATCGTTCTGCCTCTCAGATTAATGAAATACAGAATGGATTTCATTAATCTGAGTTCTGCCTATTCCATTCTGACCATATTCTGACACTTTGCCTGTTCCATTCTATGTTCAGAAAGTCAACATATTGAGGTAAAAATCTTTGCAATAAGGTTGTCACAAAATCCAAAGTGAAACGTCCTTGTTTCATGATTTCATCACTCAAGCTTTATCTAATCATCGACTGCATGCTTTCAATACATCAATCAATTTATCTACCACTTTGTACAGTTAATCACACAATATATTGGTGGCTCTCGAAGTGTACACGCTTAACACATTAACGTAGATAGCGCTCTAATGGCTAGCTAATATTTATCCAACAGTTGATTATCTATTGCGATGCTTTTATGGAATATGATAAAAATAATTCCGGGAATTATACTTACTTATCTCAGTATTATAGAAGAATATCTTAATAAATAATAATAATAATCCAAGCGTAGGTGTACTATTAATTTTCCAAAGTCCAACCAAAGAAAGGAAGGATGCGTGGGCTGATCTGAGATAGGTTTTAGCTGAATAATAAACATTAAAAATTGGACCACAAGCCTCGTCACCAAACACGAATTACTTACTGATCATTAATTATTTAAATAATATTTAAATCACAATTTTATATTTTTTTAAGTGCCTGAATAAAATATACATTTTATTATGTACCTATGTAACTCCTTTCCTAAGAAATATCGTTCTAAATATTTTTATTGCCGATTATATTCGTTCCCAGTTTTTTAATACATTTGTTGCAAATTATGGGCGTGAGGGTATGTGTGTATCTATACATATTATAAAGAGGAAAGATTTGATTGTTTGTTTGTTTTTTGTTTGTTTGTATTGAATAGGCTCCGAAACTACTGGGGCACTATTTTTCGCCTCGCCTCGTTTCGAGCGATATCTTTCGTTGAATTGCGTCGATGCTATTGTTTTTGAATTTTTTTACTACTAAATTCCATGAGTGCTAAGACCCTTTCGCTGAAGTGTAGTGATCAAAAAGTTCGAAATCAATAGAATCCGCGCAAATCAATAAAAGATATCGTTCGACACGAGGCAAGCGATTTAAAAATCGTGCGCCAGAACCGATTTGAAAAATTCTTTGACCATTAGAATCCTACATTATCCGGGATGGACATAGGGTACATGATTTTCCCGAATTCCCACGGGAACGAAGTCCCGAGCGGAATGCTAGTCTATAGACTAGATAGATATATCTATACATATTATAAAGAGAAAGGTTTGATTGTTTGTTTGTTTGCATTGAATAGGCTCCGAAACTACCGGACCGATTTGAAAAATTCTTTCATCATTAGAAAACTATATTATCCCCGATGGACATAGGCTACATAATTTTCCCGAATTCCCACAGGAACGAAGTCCCGGGCGGAATGCTAGTCTTTAATATATTTGATTAAAAAGTTTATTAATTTTTCTAATTTTAGAATAAATAATAGAAAGTAGGTGAGAAACATTATAATTTCCTATTAAATTGGATGGTTGCCTCGAATTTTCCTGGGATTCCATCATTAGATTCTGACTTGGTCACAATGGGACCACCGCTGGATAAAAAAATAATTTTAAAGATCGGTCCTCGAATGGCGGAGAAATCGCTGAACATACATAAAAAAGAAACATACAGTCGGACATAGAACCTCCTGCTTTTTTGAAGTCATTTCTCTAAACATATTATTTCTAAACATTAGATACCTACTTATTAAAAGGCTTTGATGTTTTGTATTCTGAATGAAGGGTTGCTATCACCGCTTCATTACCTCTAAGTTTTTTTTAAATGCACCGCTCGATAAATGACTCGATTAATTAAAGCAACGTTTTTGCCATCTCTTATGCATTAGCAGAACTACTTAGTTGTTCTGCTACTAAATGCTAGGTGGCAGCACAATAAAGTTTTAACTAGTGATAGTACCTAGATGTCGTTGTCAATCAATCAATTTTGAGATGTGGCGTTTCCATATGTGATTTCGCCAATGTCAGAGTGTATTCTGCTGCGGATGTCGTTGTCGCCAGTGATAGGAAATGACATTGACAGAATAAAATGTGCTCAAAAACACACATTTATAAATTGCAGAGTATTAATTTGAAAAAAATAGTGTTTCCTACCTAAAACCACTAGAATAGAAATAGACTTTTTATAACAATAATAAATGTGTGATTTAGAATTCGAATTCCTAGGTAACAAACTGCTAACGAACCTTAAATAAACGTAAAACAATAAGTTCACTCAGTTTTGGTGAATGAAGATAGTATTTGAAGGTGGTTTATGAACACATTGTTGCAGTTATGTTGAGAAAAAGTGCTTTTGGTTGTTAAGAATAATACGTTTTCTCACAAAATATCAAGAGTTCCTTAAATTCCAATGCTTTAAATATAAAGGAAGTGTTCAAGATGAGTTACTTGACAGTGGACCGCCAGGCTTCGGCCGTAGTTACGGAGAAAACTAAAGAAGAATCCAAAGAGAGCGATCTTGAGGTACCTTTTTCTCACCTGTTTCAGGAAGTAATGGTCTTGATTTTCGGGCACACTGCCAAAATATCAAGGAAATGCATTGTAGTAAACATTCCTTAACTCAACCTGGATCAGAGAGTCATGTTAGGGAGTCAAATTAGACTGATCTTGGAACAATAATCAATAACTTTCCTCTTATGTAAATTCTAAATATTTTATAAAATCTGCCCCTTTGCCGACACGCCGACCCTAAGTAAGTAAACTCTTTAATTCGGGTTACAAGACAAACAAACAGCATAAACACCAAATCAATTGCACAAACAGTAACAACAAAAGCACATCTAGCCATCTCAAATAATGTACATTTAAACCAGTCTACTATACTATGGCCGTTATCAACTGAGTCGTCGGGCCATAAACCATTTTACCTATGTCTATCTACTTACGGGCCTTATGGAGCTGCTTAGTGAAGGGCGTAACATTTCCTATCTCTATTGACATTTATGGCCTTACGCCTCAGTTGATAACGGCCATATTATAATCATTACATTTTATTCTAGGTGGACAATTCGAAGAGTGTGTTGAACAAGATAGCTAACCTATATGCAGAACAGTTGATGAGTGACTTGGTCCTTGAGGTGGGAGGGGTGGGGTATTCAGCACACCGACTCATACTCTGTGCTAGTAGTGAAGTCTTCCAGGTATCTATAAATTTAAAAATAAATAGTTTTATAATAATTTTTTTATTAACAATTTATTATACTGTAAGAAAAGTTGTGATAACATAAACCTATTAAAACTAACTTTGGTCTATGATATTTAACTTTGTATATTTTCCAAAATAACTTTCTATGTTTTTTGCATGTGCTATGCTTAGATAACTGATTACATAGATGAATGTTCTAATGGTAGAGAAACAAGCATTTCTTTTTATTGTAAAAACATTCAGTTGCAGAAATATTTATTTTCTTTAAATGTAATGCTGTCCTTGTTTAAATCAACAGGACTGATAGTGACAGTACAATATTTAACCTGGTGCGTGCTTGTTAAAACGCCGTGCGATACAAATCCTGCACATACGGGTGCACGAGGATTTGTAGCATTAACTTTAATTTTTCAGAAAAACTAAAAAATTGGTGTAATTAAATAGATAACTACATCATATTTGCTGATAGTTGACAATAGCTCCTACTTCCTTTTTTCATGCATTTTGGAATGCCACTGTTGATGAATAAACCATTACTAAAACCATCTCTGACAAAGCTGAGAATTTTCCAGAGTTCTTCTTGAAGCACAACATAATATCTGCATGGATGTTAAGTTACCTATAGTTTCATCATTACCGCTGTACCGCGACTTGGGTATGCGAGGCGAGGCGGAGACAAGAGCGGCCGCCCTCCCACATACTTTAGGCGCGACGAGGCGCGGTGATCAAAGCAACGTAAAATGAATCTTAACAGCTACGGAGCAAAGGATTTTTTTGCCGAAAATAAAAGCCCGAAGATATCTGCCGCCTGAAGACGGAGCGACGGAGAAAAAAAACCTTAGCTCCGTAGCTATTAAGATTCATTTTACGTTGCTTGTGTATAAGACAGCGCCTTAGGCTTACGTAGTAACTATTTATTAATCTGTGCTTAGGCACGGTACAGCAGTAATGACGACACTATACAATTCCGATTCCTTTTAGGTAATGCTGATGAATCGTGAGTGGAGTGAATGGCGTGAGAGCCGCATCGTCCTTCAGGAGACTCCGACCGCCGCCGCCGTCTTTCCGCACTTCCTCAAGTAAGTAGTGTTGCAGGATTTTAAGAGCTTGCTCAAAGAAAGCAGTAAAAATAAATTTTTTGACGTCTTTATTTATTAGGTAGACAATTCTTAAAAGTTATTTAATACTAATAAATCTAATGATGCCAATGGGCCTCCAACCCATAGTTGTTGTTTCGAAAGAATCCACATCGCTGGTCTTCTGTAAATAAGCATAATGATAAGGATAGAAGGAAGCATTTTCTAGATGTACTCGCCCCAAAGACGAAAACCTAATAGAGAATTGGAATGTTAACTTACTAGGATAGGTAAGATAGTAAAGATTTGTACAATACAAAGTATTGGTAAAGCTTATCACTTTATCAACTTACTATATCAATATTGGTCAAGGAATTTACTAGCTACTTATACAGGGCTTTAGGTATCTCTCTTTCAACCTCTCAGGTGGTTAATCAGTCCATGAAACTGAACAACTTCCCCAAGGAACATAGGTCAAAATATGAAAAAAAAAATTGATCTCCCATACAAAATGCGCTATATGCTGATGAAGTTTGTATGGGAACTCAAATTTTTTTTTTCGTATTAGTAGAATCGAACTGATCTACCCACAGATCTTGATTCAGTTTTCACTAACTTTTAGGAGGATATGTCTATACAAAGTTATAACTAACATTCCGCTCGGAACTTCGTTCCCGTGGGAATTCGGGAAAATCATGTACCCTATGTCCATCCCGGATAATGTAGGATTTTAATGGTGAAAGAATTTTTCAAATCGGTCCAGTAGTTTCGGAGCCTATTCAATACAAACTAACAAACAAATAATCAAATCTTTCCTCTTTATAATACGTATAGATATAGATTTGTTCTAATTTGCATTACAAAGAAAATTCTTTTCAGGTACTTCTATACTGGCCAGATTCGTATCTCACATCATACAGTACTCCCCGTTTTATCACTAGCCGACAAATATAATGTGAAGGTAAGAATACAAAAGAATAGATTGTATTTCCACGTGAGCTTCTCTGTTAAGTAGTCAGATTTTTTTGTTTTCCGACGCAATATTAAAACCGTCACTGTTACAAGCGATTAAAAATTGAATATGAATGATTAAAAAGTCACTGTTAATTTAAAACTATTTAAAACTTTAAAAATGTAGAATTGGGATGTTGTTGGATTGTGGCCGAAAGGCTAAAAACTTATCACCACATGTATTTTCGATCTAGTAACTTGTATGTTAAATGTGGGGTTTAGTAGTTTAAGAACCACATGAAGCTCTACCTACCCCGACAGGGATATAAGGCGTGAGTGTATGTATTTACCAGAAACCTTGGCATACCCTAATAATAAGAAAGAAAGAAGAAAGAAAGAAAATAATTTATTCATTGCCAACAATACATTATAGTACAATTTTAGGTTATGATTATAGCAAAGTTCGATCAAATACATATATTGTAAATTCCTTCATCTATACTACAATATATTGCACAAAGAAATGGCCCCGACTCAGCATTTTGTCATAAGCACATGACAAGTATGTATTTACGACACTGATATTCTGCCGGTACCAAATTAGGAATAAGTTACGCGCTATTACAATAATAAAAGCCAATTGTGCAGTGAAAAAAAAAAAAGCTAAACCGCTATAAAAAAAAGCTAAAAAAGCTAAAGCTATATAATCTTCTTGTATCATGGAGTATAAGTGCTTCTAAGCTCATAGTTGGAGTGTTCTTAGCCCAGTGGCGCTCGCTGATCTCAACCGATCAGTGAGGTTAAGCAACGTACACAGAGGCAAGGAATCTGATGCTGATGGGTGACCAAAGTGGCAATTTATCACGAGCGTTTCCGTCCTTCGGAGAGCACGTTAAGCTGTCGGTCGCGGATGTTGTCGATTGACTACAGTCAAGTCAGAGGCCATTGTGCGGTTTAAAAACTGTCACCAGCAGGGTTAGTCAAGTTCGCCACACACTTTACTACCTACACTACTCGTATAAGAAGAAGAACCTCGGCAGATCCTATGAAACTCAAAATTTTTATTGCATCCATAGGTTTTACATCTCGTCGTGTCATAGAGTATAAATGCTTTTAAGCTCATAGTTCGAAAGTCGTGTAAAAGATCCACTTGGTATATATCCTTCCCTCAGGATTTGGTGAGTCTATGTCTGAACTACATGTCACAGCATATCGCGCAGGCGGCTAAACAGGGGCAGCTCATGTCATGGATGCAGTACACCATGGCTTGTGGACACGACGAGGTGGCTAAGGTAGAGTTTTAGTTATCTATTCTTTTTTTGTTCAACTTATAGTTTTCCTTCCGCGCTGGACTGGAAGTAAAAGAAAAACTTAGAATGTGCCAGCTGCCTACTCTTCCCAGGCATACTGTGGAAAATAGTAAGTGGGATGCGAGGGTTTTCCTGCATCATGAGTGAAAAGCTGACAACCTCTCACCATTCTATAACATCTTCCATTTGATAACCCTCACAATTATATCAAACGTGGCATCAAGTGGTTCGCTAGAATTACCGATGCTCTATCTACCCCGTTAGGGATTACAAGCGTGAGCGTGTATGTATAGCTCTTTTTAAAACGGCCGTGGTTAAAAGGACCACAATACGAATATCACGTTTCGTTTGTTTTTCAAATGCTCACGGAAAAAAACCACGGTGCGTTGTTAGCAATTTTTTCCGCTCAATGAGGGTTTTACATTTTACAGCCTATCATACAATGTCCCGCGTTTTTAAAAAACGTAGCAGTCTAGTTAGAAGAGATCACTATTAGTGATAAGTCTGCCTTTGTAATTTTTTCTCTTTTAACTGTATCCCATGTAATCTAAGTGCATAAAGAGCATATATGTGTAAATTATACAATGGGGATTTGATTTTCACAATTAAAAATTTTCAAAGTTTGAAAATAAAATTTCCACTATTACAGGTGTGTGAGAGGTTTGTAAAGTGGAACTTGGAGTGGGTGTGGTCAGACACGGACTTGGCCGCGTTGGAGGGAGAGACTCTAGTACATCTACTGCAACAGAGTGACTTGGTGCTCCACAATGAAATGAGTCTTTATCAGTAAGTCTTACAGTATTCGATGTTGTGAAAAATCATTTTATCGAAGGTTTGGGTACCAATTGATATGAAATTCCCCTCGATAACTCATCAGATTGCTGGAGAAATCTAATTTTTTTTCTTTTTTGTTAGAACATTCAATCCCATTGCCACGCAAAGAACTAACTGCCGTACTCAGAGACGTCAATTAAAGTTAAGTACTATTAAACTCTGATGTTGTTTCTTTCACTCTTGTTGATGTAAACAAGGATAGCATGACATTTAATTACTTCTTAACTTTAATTGACGTCTCTGAGTACGGCAGTAAGAAGAAAATTCCATAATCATCTACATTACTGGCAAGCAGGGTCATATCAAAACAATAGATTGTCAAAAGCAAGATGTTGCCATACGTTTGAGTATTTCGTTAATCAACTTTTTTGACACTCCGCTCACGGAAAAAAAACTCAACGGGGCAATGATTGAGATGATGATATGTAAGAAACGGTTTTAATTTGATCAATTTAATTTTTATTCCTTTCCAATTAGCGAATTTATAACAATGAAACGAAGTTTTTCGTCAATTTTAGAAGTACGATCTCTATCAAGGACATTTCCTCAGTTATTTTTTCCTTTGCAGTTTCGTAGTTCGATGGCTGAATAAGCAACGCGAGCGATTGGAAGCGAGTGACCTGAGCGAAGCGGACAAAAAGTCACACTGGGAGTCTTTAGTCCCAGCAGTATTCTCACATGTCAGGTACGAAATAGTAGATTGTATGACAAGAGAGCAAAATAGTATTTTTACGGTGAGGGCGCGACTTTGAACCACGAGCGAAGCGAAGGATTCTAGCGCAGCGAGGGATTCAAAGTGCATCGCCCGAGGTAAAAATAATTTGCTCTCGAGTCATATACTCTACTTTTCATCCCCTTTCTATGAGAACATAAATTACAAGAACAGAGACTTAATTCACGCGTTTTTTTTTCAATTAGCGCGGCGGCCGCCGCGCCGCCGCCGTGCAGCCAATAAGTACCAGCCAGTATACATACAATTTGCGTTCGATTTCTATAAATGACACATGTTCTACATTCAAATGTCTTTTACGCCCGCCAGAAAATCATTGGCGGTTCTTAACAGAAATGAGCTCTTTTGCTCCCACTTATAGAGGAACAAAGCGACACTTTTCGAATAGAAGGAATGAAAAATAAATAAAAAAAACATATCAAATCAGAATCGTATTTGTATTTCTGTTATTTTAAAAAGGTTTATATTTCTGCTCAAAATACATACATACAGGGCGCTTTCATAAGAACTCTATTTAGATGTCCTAATAGATAGGACCATTATTATTTGTAGTAAAAAATCGTGTACGAAAGTTATTCCATTGCTGGGGCAAATTATTTTGTTTATTTATTTTAATTAATATTAATTATTTATTTTATTAGTTTGTATTTCCACTAATCATTGGATTTTGTTTTAGGTTCCCTATGATGTGTCCAAACCAATTGGCAAAACTACTGCTTTGTCCGTTGACACAAGAACACAAGGACTTCTTTATGGAACGAATGGCAATTGCTATGAGCTATCAGTCAGGTAATCGGTTTTTCGCACTCGCACATTCAAAGTTATTATCGACCACTAGCTGATTTGTGCTTTACGTGCAAAACTTAGATTATATATTAGTGGTAGATGCACGTTCTCATACAAAATCAAACGCAAACCGCGGCACCGCGTCAACAACATGCTTATACAGATATTATACCGCTTTAGGAATATGCAAAATAGCCGTAACGTGTTTATTTAAACTTTTAATATGAACTTTAAAGCTCAGATAATAAAGTTTAACGTTAACTGTCCATGTCGTTTCCTAGCGACTATGTTCCACACCTATCGTTGGTTTTCTCTTGCTTATGAGTTGTGTAGGTAAGAGTGAAAGGGATAGGCGCGTGCTGGGTTTGCTTAAGATATTATACCGCTTTAGGAATATGCAAAATAGCCGTAACGTGTTTATTTAAACTTTTAATATGAACTTTAAAGCTCAGATAATAAAGTTTAACGTTAACTGTCCATGTCGTTTCCTAGCGACTATGTTCCACACCTATCGTTGGTTTTCTCTTGCTTATGAGTTGTGTAGGTAAGAGTGAAAGGGATAGGCGCGTGCTGGGTTTGCTTATGAGTGGCGCAGGTAAGATTGAAAGGGATGGGCGCGTGCTGGGTACATGATGGTAAATATTACAAAATATTAAATTAAATGCCGTGAAATTCAAAAAATACTTAAAATATCCTAAAAACAACACCATACTTACTGAAAGTACGACACTCCATCTCTTTTTTGCATGTTAATGTGTAGTTTTTGTACTTTTTCACTGCACATTTAGGCATTGTAACGTCCCAACCACGGCGCTTTCGATTGGCGATTGACTAAAAAACAAGGCATACGTTTGATTTATGCCTTGTTTTGGTGGCGCCGTTTATCGAACGGCGTTCGTGTATCTACCACTATATATGATCTAAGGTGCAAAAGATAAGATTCAAATTACAATAAATTTGAAGTGACGCTACAATTTTGGTAAGCGTTATTACTAATGCCGTGTCAAATAGGTGAAGGTGCTAAATTCTAACATGAAGTAATCGATCCACCCTCTCTTCTGTCGCATAGAGTCAATACGAAATAGGTAAATGTGACAAAATTATAACAGAGCAAAATAACAAAAGTGGAAAGAGCAAAATTGAAATGTCATGAAATTGGAACGTTTTATGTCAATTTCGTTCATTAGACAAAATCAGGATGTCATATTGCACTTTTGGTATTCTGTGCCTAAACGACGAAATTATCTCACGCGCGATGTTAGCCCAGCAGTTTTCATACATATTATCCCTATAATTAACGGGGTAAGCAGAGCATCAGTGGTTCTAGCGAAAGTTGAAGCTACGTTATATTTCATATGTATGTTAGTCTGTAAGGTATTTATCTATGGGCCTAGTAGCCTGATAATAAATGATTTTATTATTATTTTTACAATACAATACAATATACTTTATTGCACAATTTGAAAAGAAATACAATGATGAGACAATTACAAGTAACTTTACAAAAGGTACAATATAAGCGATCTTATCGCTTCAAGCGATTTCTTCCAGGTAACCTTTGGGTATGAAAAGTCGCATAGTGAAATCAAGAGCGGGCGCAATATATAAACCTAAACAATATATATTAAATAAAATATAAACATATATATATATAATATAAATACATGTATATAATATAATACAGTTTAATATAAATACAGTTTTATATGTATTTTTATCATTTAAATAACCCGATTCTTTTAAAATTCTAGCGAATTCGCCCCTGAGCTAGATTGTGGTGAAGAATGAACCCATTCTTTATCAAAATAAATCAAAATTGTGAGGCTTAACAGATGAAATAAGTTGTATAATGGTGAGAGGTGGTCAGGTCTCATCCCAAGCATTGAAATCTAGTGACACGAAGTAAAATTTTCAGGGCAATACGAGCGTGTAGCAGAAGTGCAAGCAACGGAGGCAGGTCGTTTAGTCTTCACTCCTCGCCTATACACAGAAGACACCTGGGGCTCCTTACTAACAGTTGATAACTTCCACTCCTTACCTTCCTACCACACTCGGACCTTCATATTTTCAACTCGACCGGCCCTGGCGGACGATTCGCCTCATGATAAGCTCATAGAGTGGACTCTAGACTTGTATCCCAAAGGCGTCTGGTTTAGAAAGAGTCTGCTCATCGTGTGGGGAGGTACTTATGATGTGAGTGTCTTTTTTTTTCTTTTTCTTAACTTATATCTCTAGGATACGTTTTTTGTAATTAATATTTAGGCCAACATTGTGGACTTTGGTCCATGACCCTTGATGACCCTTAATATCGTATACGGTACAGGGTATAAGGGATAGTCTAGCAAATTTTAAATATAGAATCTACCCATAACTGTGATCGTCTATGTAATATTTTTTCCCGGAAACGTCAAGAAGTTTTCGTTATTTATCTACTTTGGCGTTCTACGCAATGTACCACGCCCCGCGCCGAGCCCGTGTCAGAATGCGTTGTAGATTGCTGATTTTCGTGTTGTACTCTGTTGTGATTGTTTTTTATTGTGAAATGGAGTGCATTCGATTTAATAATTTAATTTTGAATCAGAAATTATTCAAAAACCTTTAAAAAATTATACTGGAAAATCATTCAGAATCATGGTCTGAGTTCAGGATTTCAGTGTTTGCTAACCTGTCCCTTATACCCTGTATAGACTAAAACTTTATTGTAACAAGTGAGAATCTGTTATCTCTGCCTACCCTGAGAGGCACAAACAATAAAACACCAGCTCCTACGGATGTGAATATAGTACCAGTTATTGTCGAAACAGGTGCCAGAAGTGGTTCTGCGAACGGTTCGCATCTCCATTACCTGCCAGAATTGTCCCGAGTACATCGTCAACCAATTCGGGGAGACACACCAGCTAGAACCAGACGTCAGAGTTAAGGTAGGGATAGTGTATAAGACATAACGATGCTGATATAGGGGTGTGTAACAATGCTGTGGATATCTGTGATTGGTAGACATAACTGTACAACTATAATAATACATACCTTAAAACTACATATATGTACTACCGTTGATGTACAGAGGCCAATCAGGTTACTCCATTTTCATTGCAAAACCGCTCTTATGACAACAGCACAGAGTGCACGCGTTTGGTAACCTGAGCTGCGGCCGTCCGTACCTTTTAATTAAATAAATAAATAGCAAACTAATATATTTATTGAAAATTCCGAGGTTACTCCATCTATATTCCACGTCAGATAGAAAGGTGAAAAGTCGCTATTACGCTTTAAAATAAGCGTTCTACGCTTGTATAGTTGTTAGCGTTCCTGATGTAGAACCGACGCGGTAAAATACAAAATTTTCTTGTCCAAATTTTGCTTACTTTCTTCAGGCCGTTCGTTGTTTCGAAGGACCATATGATAGCGTGTGAGCTGATGAACTGTTGTTATTGCTGGCGCAGCCAAACGAAACACAAGATGAACACTTATATTAATTAAAATAAAACTTTACAAATTGCCGCTTCAGCGGTCGTTCAGGAAGAGAGCCATCTGACATAAAAAACAAAAGACTATAAAAATGTTGGGGTTTGCCAACAATAGTGTTTCACTATCGCTTAAGTTTCATTTAATTTTGCGGTGTAATACGAACGGTATAATTAGTTAGGCATTGTGCTGCATTAAAATAATAAACAAAAATCGTGTAGCGTAATAGCCACTTACCGCCTTTCTATCTGACGCGGGGTATAATATTAGTCTATTCTCCAAAACTTGATAGAACTTTCGATCACAGACACACCTAAGACAAACTAGCAGGCCAATTATAGTAAAAACATACATATACATATGACGTACGGACGACCGCACATCAGGTTACCACACGCGTGCACTCTGTAATGTTGTTATAAGAGCGGTTTTGCAATGAAAATGGAGACCTGATGCACTGGCCTCTGTACATCGTGTGCAAGATTTTGTTTTAGTGTCTGATTTTTTTAAGTATTAGCTCTGCTCTAGTCGATATTTAAAGCTGAAATAAAAAGCAACATTGCAACGACCTCAAGTAGTACTGAGACAATGAAAAGACTTAGTGCTGAAAAAGGTTGCTATTGACTACGTTTCGATTCACCCCACGCCTGTATTGAAATAAACTCTGATTTTAGTGATATTTTACAGATTGGAATCTTAGTGTGGGGCATCCAAAAAGGAGTTGAACACGTATCTTCTGTCGTTGAGCGAGTGCATCGGTTTTCTGCTCAAAATAAGTATGATTTTCGCCATATTATACCAATTCTAGCCGACGTTTTTATAGTCAGAAAAATATTGATTACTTACAGCTATACCAGTTTTGTAAAAAAAAGGGTATTAAAGTGAGACCGATATACAAGGCGTCCCACAATTCCCACAGCTATGCCACACCAAGGGGAATTATTGGGATTTTTTTTGAAAATAGGAATTATTACTTAAAGAAGATTTCATTTATTTTTTTCTTTAAAGTAGAACTGCGCTCACCAACTAAATGGCCTGCCTCAACGAGAATTGAACCTACTAAAACCTGTAAAAATAATATCTTGTATTTTTATGATTGCAATTATTACTAAATAACTAAATGCAATTATTACTAAATAAATAACTTAACACGCCAAAATATCGGACACTCATAAAAAAATATAATAGTGCTTGTAAAAAAATTGTCACAATAATATTTTAAATAAGTAAAAATCTTTTACTTATTTAAAAAAAAAATTGTTGTGGGAGAATCTCCAACAAAAAACCTATTTTTAAGGTACCGTTAAAAAATGAAAATACAAATGTTGATTGAAATATTTCAGAGTGGTAAACATTGACGGAGCTTTAGACTTCGACGAGCTAAATACTCCATTGTACACGCCTAAAACACCGGAACCTACGACAAGTAGCAGTAATGCACCGATCAAGACTTATAATAATAAGTAAGTATAGCAATAACGTTTTTTTTTAAACGCATAATTTTGAATCTACAAATTTTATTTGGTAGGTAAGTAAATTTTTTGGGACGTCGTATTCCATCAAACATTGTAAAAATCTTAAAAATTAAAAAGCAAGATTTTAAAATCTTGCGGAATTTGTGGAAAATAATATATCTCTCTATCTATATGCATACAATCCCTTTCAGAGTAGGCAGAGCGTCATGTTGTTCTGGAACCACTTGACGCCACATTATGAGTATAGGGATTAGGGACCATCCATAAATTACGTCACACGAATTTCATGATATTTTGAACCCCACCCCCGTCCTTGTCAGAGCTGGTCACATTTGTGAGACTCCCCCCCTCCCTAGTGTGACGTCACAAATTTTGCAATTTTACATCTCGTAATTGGCTAAGGCTCGCAAAAAATGTACCTCTACCATTTTTTTTATAGGCCCAATTTTGAATAAAGAAAAATTATATTTCGAAAGTTCGTAATAAACTAAACTTTTGTTTTCTATGTTAGCTATTATTAACTTGTTAATATCGAACCTTTGAAATAGTGAATATATTTGAGATTAACCAAAAACGTACCGGTACAACAAATTACTTACTTCTAGTTTCATATAACAATAAAATGTGTCCACCCCAAATCGAGTTCATTGTTTTTTTTTCATCTTTAATTTACTATTTAATATTATATAAAGTATTGTAAAATATCTGGAGTTAAAACTAGTATCTCGATGGTAGATCATATAATAAAACAGGCTAAAAATAAATAAAATATGATTTAAAAAAACAAATGTGCCAAATCACATTTCACCTGTGTTATGTAGATTTGTTCCGTAGTAGTTTTTTTGTAATAAGCACTAGCAACACATTATATATTTTTTTGTAATGGCAACATTGCTATTCTCAATACGAAATGTCAGTGTCATTGTCAGACATCTTGGTTTTTGTGAAAGGACTGCCACTACTGTGTGTGTTATTTTTCGTCCTCGTATTTTCGAAACATTTCGATAGCAATTTCGCATGGTAAGTAATAAAATATGTTTATTTCGGTTAAGAACAGTTGAGAGGGACGTTACTATTATCAAATAATGTAGTTTACCACTAATTTGCATTGCATTTTAAAGATGCTACATGAAGTTTAGGTTATATTAATCACGTGTGTTGCGTGTGTTACGAAGTTGTGTGACGTAACACACGTGAAGTGTGTAAAGCTAAGTTCACATCGTAATGCCATTGAGATGTCCACTTCTGACAAAGCTCTCCCCGTGTTTTCAAAGCACGCGGTACTGAGCCAAATGCATTTTATTTATTACTTGTCATGTGAATATGCCTTAACAATATTTCCAGTGTGTTACCTATTTCCAGTGTGTTATCGTGTGTCACAAGTTCCCGTGTGTTATGGTACACTTTTTGTGAGCCTCACCCAATTATTGAATTAATGCAGCAGTTCTGAAATTAGTTTTATTTCATTTTAAATGATGTTTATACAGATAGAGTTGCAAATGTTTTTGAGTTCTTTGTTAATAGTCAAAGTTCGTGTTCTAACACTTAGTTTATAACAGATTTTGAAATGTGACGTCACGAAACTTAGGACCCCTCCCACCCCCTGGTCTCACAATGTCACACTTAGTCGACCCCCTCCCTCCCCCTTAACGTGTGACGTAATTTATGGATAGCCCCTTATCGGTTGTCAGTCTTTCGCCCATAATACAGCAAAACCTTCGACTGTTTTGCTACAGTATGCCTGATGCCTTTCAATCATAAAAACATTTTTTTATTTTAAATATAAAACTTTTATACCTACTCGATAAGAAGAAGAAGTTTATTCCTTGATTTCGGCTCTCTTCGATATACACCACGATGATAAAAGTAATATTCTCATTTATTTTTCTAGTATGTGTCCGAAATGCACAGACAGTTGCGACCTAACCGAGCCAAGACATTTACTCGGACCAAAAAGAGATCAGTTGAGGGTACGTACTTAAACATTATTTACACAGCAATAAATTTTTCGTAGTCTACACTTTTTCCATTCCCAGAACGAGGATTTAAACAAGATTTTATTTAAATTCATCATCAACAGCCAACAAATTAACAACATATTAGCTGTAGACCTCGTAAGTCAACACTTTTCGAAATGGCTGAAATATGTTATTTTTTACGTTTTCAACCAAAAAACATTTCCAAAAGCTTAATCCACAAAAAAAATACAAGAATCGGTTGAGAAATGCGACTTGTAGTGGAGAACAGCCGGACATCTCGACATACGAAAGCATTTTTGCCCAAACAAACGGAGACGCTTCGCGCTCGCTCGTCCATTATTTAAATATTATTTCTTCTCTTTCAGATACAAGTAGTGATCGTACCCTTGACTGATTACTGCCACGTCAGTCCAACGGAAAGCGGATGACGTATACGGTCCAAACTGTGGCTAAATGTGGCCACGTGATAAACTCTAGATAGCGAATGCTAGCTTCTGTTCAGTGTGCAAACAGGGACGAATCCAGAACTTTTGCGGCCTCCAGAAAATACACATATTATGTGAGACTATTCTAAATATCGATTTGATGCCGTTGGAAAAGCTTTGCGTATCTCTTTCGTGCAGAGTAAAAATGACGGATTTTTTTTTCAAATATCAAAGACTAATCGAACGATACGTGAGCTGAAATATTTCATTTTATTTTAAGTGTCAAATGAAGGAAAAAAAGAACGAACATTTATTGGATTGTGGTATAGACATTGGTGATATGTGTCAGCTCTAAAACTGTGTCTCTTGGTGACAAAAGTATGCAACGTATGTTTCAAATGTGTGTGAGTAAAGATAGCGAAATTGAAACCCTCTTTCGTAATTGTGAGTGTCTCAATTGTGCACAAAACTTTAAGATTCTTTTAGACACCTAAAAGAATAATGGAAACGCATCTAAGTTTGGATTTTTAGCATAGTTTGGAACTTTACCGATGTCGGAAGTTTTAGTAGTCAGTTTTAGTTCTGGCATGATGCTGGAAGAAATTTCTTTTTAGAGGATAAGCTAGCCTTTTGTGACGTATTTCTGTTTGTAATTGTATGTCCATGTGTCATGTATGCAAAGAAATGTAAATAAATAAATAAATAAATGTATGACACTGACAAAACATTGATTTTGTAAAAGCTCCGACACCGGCAACTTTCTATCAACTATGACGTGTTCAAATTAATTCTTAGGATAGTCCTAACGCAGCTATGTATAATAGTTTGTAACAAAAAAAATATAATGTGACCTTTCAGATGTTGTGTGTATGTCTGCTAAAGAAAACCGACTGGATAAAAATTTATTGAAAAATAATTTTAATTATTGGTTAAAATGTGTAAAAAACTAAACTTTAAAATATAACGTGGTTGCAATTTTATTTGTTATTCTTCAAATAGTTAAGAACTGTTAAATTAAAAATAATATATTTCTATAGTCCGAAATACCGTTTGTTTGTCTAGAAATAAAATACATATAACTAAAAATTTTTACTTGGTTATATACGTTTATGAATGATTACTTTGTATATAGTATTCTTGTCATTTATAAAACATGCAATAAATATATTTGTACATGTATTATTGCATACGTTGTGTATTTTTTTTAGAATTAACTACATCTATTGAAATAACTCTGAACTTAGAATGGTTCTGCCGTGCTTAATATGGACAGGTATGCACGTTTCATTTTAGTAGCACTAACAGTCTGCTAGATGGCGTTAGTGTACGGTCATTGCTCCTCAGGTGCGCTGCTGGTTTTTTTTTTCAGACGCGACCGAGCAAGCACAGGTGATCCACGCAATTCGATTCAACAAAGCTAACATTGACGATTATTGTATAAACTAGTTTCAAAGTAATAAAATTATAGTTCCATGAAATAGACTATACAGGCTGAAGAGAAAGTGTTGTGCATAAGTGTTTTGTTGTTTGTCTTGAAGTGTTACAAAACGAAACTTTCTCGCTTATCAATTTCGCGGTGTCAAACGTAAAGAATCCGGCCAAAATGAGTTGAAGCGACTGTGAACGGTACTTGGTTTTGCAGTTTTCAGTGGTAAAAAGTTTCAAAATGACCACGGACCGATTTCATAAGTAAGTACTTATTTCCTGTTGATTTATCAGCTATACAAATAGATAAGATTAAATTAAATACTGAATAGAATGTACGAATTACTGCTTCGCTATAATTTTGCTTGTTACTTTTCTGGACTTGTTTTAATTCTCTTAATTAGATAAACTATATACAGCACCTTCGTAAATAACGGTGAGCCACATATTATTATCGCAACTAAGAACTCTCTCGGTCAGTTGTAATTGTAATGTTTACCGTCAACACAAAATTCAAAAAAATAATTAAATCCAAATATTTAATTGGACAGAGCCGAACTCAGAATAAGGCATTGTGGTCCCTCAAATATTAAAATAATGTTTAAATACTTTTCAAAACAAAAAAAAGTTTTTGACGCCTAAGACTCGAGTCCATCACCACAGCTGGGCCCCAAACAACCCCCGATAACTTTAAAACGCGGCCCCGAGAAATTCTGTTTTCTTTGCCAATCGTATACGACAAATTTTGAGAAATTCTTGGCATAGTCAAACATTAAAATTTCGATTGTGGCCCAGCTGTGGTGATGGACTCCTAAGACTCTCATTCATCATGAATACTAATGGGATTAAAACATTTCACGATCAAGGCTAACAACACGATTTTTTTATACCGTGTGGTGATCGGTTGAGAATAACACCACCCCATCTCTTTCCGTGGATCTCGTAAGAGGCGACTAAGGAAACACAAATGAGACCTGCCTCCTAGTAATCCATCCCAGGCAGCGACACTTCATTTTTTTCTGAATCTGAGGTGGCGTCCTATGGTCTCATGCGGTGTGGTAGGCTCTGTGTCTGGCCGTCTGGTTCGCGACCACCCTCCTACCGAAGCCCGACGCCAAACAGCTTGCTGTGTTCCGTCGGTGCGTGGGAGTACCAATGCCTTTATAGGCATTTTCTGGGTTAACTCGCTCCATCGTAGACCTCATCTTTGACCTTATGGTCAAGATTGAGGTCAAGAGCTAACCCATCTTATAATAAAATAAAAAAAATACAGGCAAAGAAACATTGAATTTTAATATAGGCATATATTAGTCAGTTTTTTGAATATGTCACCGTAACGTTGTCAAACCCGTAATAGTGTAATTTGACTTAGTAAAATTATAAACTCTCAGTACTTTGTGAACTGTCTCATTTTTTTTAACGTTGCTCGTAAAATATTAGTAATACTTAGTAATAGGTAAGAAAGTTAAACTGCGACAGATAATTTTAAAAAAACATCTGGCCAGGTACCTCGGTTCGGGTACTTGTTACAAAATTCTGCCTCGGACACAGTTGGTATTTATTTTGCATTGTTATTTATGAGAGTAACAGTTCATCACCACAGAGTGGCAGGGCATTAAACTATTTGGACGTCATGTCAAGCGTGTCTCCTACCCACAACTTCCGTGGAAAGCTGACTACTTCCAAAATCACGTTTAATTGGGACATAAATAAATTATAATAACCGATCTTTGCTCGGGAGCTCGGTGAATCATGTTATTTAATCAAGAACTGCCGATTTCACTTTATCATAATCGTTACGTTACCTACAGCTCACTCCTTTCCCGAAGCTATTCTTTTGAATGTTAATATGAAGGATACCCAGTCATTTTGCCACATTGATGACTTAGTGCATTAGGTATGTTTCTGCAGCTTCAGTTTTAAGTACACTAGAATGCCGTGCAAATTATGGTACCACATCTATCCGTTATAAAAGTCAACTTAGCATATTTTATTTTAAAATTGCGTTCACCATCCCGCTTTCCAATCGTGGCAGTAATGAGATTCTCCACGATTCTTGTCCTAAATGCTCAGCTGAATTTTACTAACGGGCTGAAAAGTGCTTCAATGATTCAAATTCGCAGAAAACATCTCTTTTGCATAACAGAGACACAGTAAATTGTAACCACTTTCCGATTCTATTGAATATCATACAGCTCCACCACCTTCACGGTTCCTTGCACAAGGAGAGGGTTCCCCATTATATCATTTGTTTCGCTAAATAACCCTTATTGCAGACATATTCGAAACCATTCAGATGAAAGTCCTTTGGCTGGTTGTTATCAGCTTATCGATTGTAAAACATATGCAGTTAGTTACCGTGGTGACCGACTGGTTGTGCGATACGCTTCCTATGTCAATGACACGGTTGGTAACCTAGAGCGATTCTCTGGCTTCATGTTGGGTACTCATAGTTATTAATTATTACAATTTATTACCCATATAGAAATGTATTTTTTTAGATAAACTTATAAAAACTTACGTACTAATAAAAACTCGTTTAACAAGACTTTGAGGATCAACTTTTGGCAGTAGGTTGGCAATCCCAGTGTGCTATTAAAATACTTTAAAAAATACACACCATCATAATTGCTATTTTTTTAAGAAACGGGCTGGTATAATGGTATTATGACTAAATAACAATATAAAAAACAATGAACGATACTTTAACAAAATAATATTACGTGCTGTCGATCTAATTAGTACCTTGAGAAAATTTGTGTTGATTCACCGTTCACCTATGCATTGTGTCAGAAAACAGGTTTTTCTCGCATACCGAAAAATCACCTACCTATAGGTAAAATCTTATTCCCAGTATACAGACCTAATTTAAAATAAAATTTTATTACAAGTGTACAAAGCCTTATTTAATCGTACTACTGTCCTACCTATTAAAGTTTAATCATATTAAGTAATAGCACTGTTTAATTGTATTGGAGAAAACTAAAATGTTTATAATGTCTTGAACATTAAAAACATTTGACTGCAATCAGTAACCATTTGTGGGAGCGAACAGTCAATCGAGATTCTAGACGTACGTTTGACTCACGTTTGACTACAAAGACTACAATATCGACCAAACCGCCTATAACGTCACAATCTTACTTTATCCGGACTAGAATAATAGATCTTTGTAAACTTTGAATGCACAAGTTTATCTATCTAAGAATCATTAAAGCACACTTAGGGGTTTTCCTCTGCCCACCCCGCCCCGACAACCACAGAAAAAAAATGTATGAGATTCGTTTACGTATTATATAGATCAAATATTGCAATGTTCGAGTGCCTATATTTTATACTACTAAAAACGGAACCTTTTAGGGCTGGCACATAAATACGGATTGCGTGATGCCACCCTATGATAATCACATCACATCATAGCAAATTTAAATTCAAAATACATTTATTTCATATAACATTCAGGATGTTACTTAAAATAAGTCAAAATTACATTAAATACATACAAAAATACATTAAAAGTTGATTGTTGAAAGAAAAAAAGCTATGAACTTGTCACGAGAATATATTGCATGTCTCATTAACCATAGTTTCCATGTTTTATGAAATGGTTTCACTAGTACACTACAGTACGGTAGCAAGGCAATAACGGAAGCGTGAGCATGACGAGATTTTGTCACAATAGAATTACTTTCTCTCTCGATTGGCAATCGGTGCTTAAGTAACACACAACAGCTCACGTCACTGCTTTACACCATTAGACGACCTCAATAGATAAAAGAATTCACTTGCTTGCTCTAGATGAATTAGGATTTATTATTTTTTTAAACGTAGATCTAAATATGATAACTCATTGTGATAGAGTTGGTATAAGTCGTCAATGTTAGTATTCTAATTTATAAAATTGATAATTCTATTTACAATGCAAAAGCAATATTTAAATCGTAATTAGATCATAATTAAACTTAAACTTATAATGCAACTAGATTTCTATTTATAAATTAGGATAAAACAATTTGATGTAAGTACTCCAAGTTCGCTATCACGGAGGCATCTTTTTAAAACCTCTTTGATTTATGTACCTAGTCGATGATCTTGATTGTTAAAAAAATGTAAATCGTATTGATGTGATGATAGTAAGATTAAAGTTAATTATCATACTCGTACTGTGATAATGTGATAAGTGATAATTGAATGAAATAAAAATTAATACAGAAACTTATGTCAGCTTCCGTACATGTCTTTATTAAATTTTTCGAATTCTTATTTTCAGAGCAGCCAAAGATGGCCTCCTTGAAGTATTACGTGAAGCCACGCGAAAAGAATGCAACAACAAAGACGAGTCAGGGATGACTCCAACCTTATGGGCTGCCTTCGAGGGCCACATCGAAGCCTTGAGACTGCTCTGTGGTCGAGGGTAAGTTGCATTTCCAGTATTTATGTTTTTCATTTGTAAAAAAGAATAGCATATTGTAAAAATTTTGAAGCGTAGACATAGTATTTTGTGGCATAGATATACTTAGGATTAGGACCTACGTAATCATGATTTGTTCCACTTAAGTTTCATGATGTATACCCATGTACATTTTCGTAGTGTGAAGTGTTAAATTATTGAAGTACTTTTATTAAGCCTTATCATTTTATCGCCAATTTTAATCACATATGCTATCGAAAACATGACTAATTTTAATAGAAGTTTCAAGTTCGATTTGATAAAACGCCTACTTGTGAATATACAGATATACACTTATCTGTTTATGGTTTTATACTGTGTAGTTTATTAATATTGCATATATTTGCAAATACAATAGTATACTATATTATATTAACTGTATAAATTATTTTTCAGCTTATAAAGCCTTATAGAAGGTTCTTTGAGTGTTATCGAAGAATTCTCTACTCAGCATTACATAAAACTTTTAAAATGGGGTACCAATACGCAAACGCAAAAAAGTTCTAACTCTATAAAACCAGCGCATCAAGTTACCCCTCATCTTTATAACAGCACAAAGTGCATGCACAAAGTAGGTAACCTGATGTGCGGCGCTCTGTACATGAGTTAACATTCTTACTAAGTACTATCACGGATAATTGATCGCCTAATTTTACGACTAACTGTTATTAACATTATTATAGTGCATCTTCTCACTTCTGTTTCTTTTTTCTTAACGCCTTATTAGGATGAGTTCAGTTCAAATTCAAAGTTATTTAAAGTGAAATACTTACGTTTTAAATAAACAAAAAAACCTAAACGAACACATAAATTAACCAAATAAAATATGAAAATTGAACTACAACCTGTGGCCCCTTGGTTCTTACTGAATTTTTGCGCTCATTTTGTAACCTATCCGTCTCGATTGGTATCCACTCCTCATCAGTACTTTGGTCCACGTGATAGATATTAAATTTACCCATGGTCTAAAAGACAATGTATAGAAGCATGGCTCACTGTCGCTTTCATAGATATACAACTTCTTTGTAAATCCGATTCCTAATAATCTATTTAATTAATGAATTAATCACATGTCTAACTCTCAGTTGCTAGGACACCCTTATAAATTATGCTACTCTAAATATTAAACTGTCACTTTCCATTTTGTTGACGTAAACAAAGATGACATTACATCTAAGGAAGTTTTAACTTAATAATTTGACTATAGTTTATAATGTCATTTAGTTACCGTGCATTGTTGCGATGTCATTTGTAGAGTAAAATATACTCCCGCTATCAACGTATATTGCTGATAATCAGTAATCCAGCAATTATTATGACGGATAAACAGTTTTTACTTCGCTGCACAGCGGTGAACACAAAAAGACGAGTAATGGTTTTGTTAGAGCGAATGTCTTCCCTTATTTATTACCTATGCTTCGTGATTAAGTTGTGGTTACCATGATGATGATGCTATGTTATGTCAATAGATGTTTTTCTACACTCTTCTTGTTTCAATAGCAATATCAAAATTGTTTGGCTCAGTACTTTGCCATTAATATTATAAAGGGGAAAGATTTGATCGTTTGTTTGTTTGCATTGAATATGCTCCGAAACTCTGGACCAATTTCAAAATTTCTTTCACTTTTAGAATGCTACTTTATCCCTAAGTAACATAGGCTCCATTATTTTCCCGAATTCCCACGAAAACGAAGTCCCGGGCGGAATGCTGATATACTTTTATCTGAGTTTATAAATAGTAATAATAACGCTCTTTTTCAAAGGCCTACTAAGGTTTCCTTTGTATTTATTGTAGATGTCTTAAGAGAAATACATACACCCATAAGTTCATGAAAGTAAACGTTTTAGTCAGTAAATTTACATCTATTAGTAAGAAAACAAAAAAAAAACTTAATTTAGTATTTTTAAAACGCTTACCCGTGTGAGGGATATCCACATATCATTTAAAATACCTATTCGGTGTGCTTAGGACTTGAACCCACGAATATTTGCAAAAAAACATTGCTATATTATAATACTATAGCGTACTATAACTTAATGTTACATCATATAAGTAAGTATATTATAAGGTTAAGTGCACCGTTGACATAATTAAAGTTAATTTAAGCTTAATCCGGAAAACATTAATTGAGTACGTGAAGTTACGCTTATCGCATTATATCGCACTCAGTTCTGGTTTTGTAGCCGTTGAGTTTTTTTTAGTAAAGTTGTATAATGAAAAACTAACTTAGTTGCGTATTGTATTTTATTAAAAGGGTACACCAACAGAGGTTCTCATGAACATTAATAACCTAAGTATTGAGCACACCTTGAAATAGATCAGCTATCAATAAATACAATATGAAGGATGCCCGCGACTCGTTCCCGTGGGAGTTCAGATAAAGGAACCTCTTTGCTAAATTGCGGTTTCTAGACCAATGTCTGAACTTTGATAACTCAGGACTATTATCTACACTTCTACACTAATAAGTCTAATAATATTATAAAGAGAAAAGATTTGATTGTTTATTTGTTTTGTTTGTTTGCATTGAATAGGCTCCGAAACTTCTGAACCGATTTGAAAAATTCTTTTACTGTTAGAATGCTACATTAACCATGCGTAATAAAGACCACATAATTTTCCCGAATTTTCACGGGAACGAAGTCCCGGGCGGAATGCTAGTATATTAAAAAGAGGAAATATTTGTATGTTTGTAACAAATAAACTCAAAACTAAACTCTTCCACTATTAGAATGCTATCTTATCCCTGGAGTACCTAACGTAGGCTACATAATTTTCCCGAAGTCCCGGGCGGAAGGCTCATTATTTATATTAATTTAAACAAAGTCACTCTTAAGCGAAGCAATACTTAAGTATTTTCATAAAATTCTTCCAGGGGTGAGCCAGATAAAGCTGACTACTTTGGCAACACAGCGTTACACCTCGCAGCGGCCCGCGGCCACAAAGAATGCGTCACATTCCTCGTCAACTTTGGCGCGAACGTGTACGCTATGGATGTGGACGGCCACACTGCTCAAGAGTTAGCAGCCATCAATAACCGGGACGACATCCTGCGGTACCTTGACTCTGCTACCGCCAAGTTGGAGAATAATGACAAGTAAGTTCTCCTTTCTTCCTAATGCCTAATCCCGTTTCAGGTTACGGTTATGGTTGACAATGATCAGGGATTTGGCCGATCAAGTTATTAATTGGAATGACTCGAAAGGCTTGACTGACAAGCTATCGCTACTATACTCATGTTCCATTTGTATAGTGGTTATCACCACTATCGGTTGTCATATGTGGCGTCAATTGGTTTCAGAACCACATGATGTTCTTGTATGAGTGGACTGCACAGATGCGCGGCGTGTATCAAATTGAGCAACTCGATGACTTTCATTTTCTCTAAAAAAATAAAGTCACGTAAATGTCAAACGCAAGCGTACATTGCATTTTTTTCAGTGGCATTGATCTGCTGAGCACCGTTTTTATATGGATAGAACCCCATAAAAAAGAACCCCCGTACAACTGAGTTTGTACTCTGGGAGCTAGGTACCCGGGGCTCTACTCTGTACTATCTACGATCCATGGAGTCTACTCTGTCGTCTGTATAGAGCAAGACAGAGATGTACTGACATTCAACGCTTCGAAATTTCGGTCGTAGGTAGTATAGCAGGAGGGGTAGTCGGGAGGATAGGAAGATAGCAAAAGAGGGATTCACTTTTAAGTATTTTATTTAGACAAAAACAATTATACTGAACTGAAGCCATGACTGATCTGAGTCAAAACATAAAAAAACGCGGCAAAGTAAAACGAATTGATTTTTATTAAAGAACCTTTCGCTAAAAGCGTTCTAAGTAGACGGTTATATCATGGAGGTAGAATCTCCACATTAGATAGGACAGGACTCTTGGTTCAAATGATTTTCTTTAAGAAAAAAACCACTGAATGGGTGACTGTAAATTTACGCTTTAATTTAATTTAAGGTAAGGTAAGGAAATTTAATTTCCTTACCCAGAAGTAATTTTAGTAATAAGTTAAAAGTAGTTCCAAATCGAATTTGCAAACCCAATTATTTCAAATTAACCGATTGAATACGAAAAACTGCCTGACACGAAGGTACCCTACAATCAAGTTTGCGTGAGTTAATTGGTTTTAATTATGAACCAATTTGCTCATACCACATATTATATATTCATTTTTATCCACATACCTACTTACTCGACTCTGTAAAGTGTTTCTTCCTGGCAGCGTATTCCATCAAACTCCTTGATGTAAATTCTATAGATTTCCGTAACATAAAAAAATGCAGAATTTTGCGATCTGGTCTTTTATTGAGTAATTTACACTTATACGCCAGTCATATAACGGCTAGTTCTTTCGCGCTTTTTCGGTTGCTGCACAACACAAGTCTTTCGAAGCTTCAAGCGATACTGGTAGTGGTCCTAACAACATACTAGCTGTTAAAAAAAATCAGAACTAGCTGTTAGTTTGTTATTTTAGAAATTTCTAGTGTTAGATATGACTGGCCTATTAGGCCAAAATTCTTAATTGTGCAATGAAATATGTATGTATAGTAAGTGACTTTAAATTTGTATAATGTGATTCAGCCCATTGCACTGAAAAACATTTTCTCCAAGTAACATAGGTCGATCTAAGAAAACATTATTTTGCCTCTTCATACAACTTGAGCTATCAGCTGATTGCCGATAGCTCAAGTTGTATGAAGAAAAAATGCAGAATTTTGCGATCTGGTCTTTTATTGAGTAATTTACACTTATACGCCAGTCATATAACGGCTAGTTCTTTCGCGCTTTTTCGGTTGCTGCACAACACAAGTCTTTCGAAGCTTCAAGCGATACTGGTAGTGGTCCTAACAACATACTAGCTGTTAAAAAAAATCAGAACTAGCTGTTAGTTTGTTATTTTAGAAATTTCTAGTGTTAGATATGACTGGCCTATTAGGCCAAAATTCTTAATTGTGCAATGAAATATGTATGTATAGTAAGTGACTTTAAATTTGTATAATGTGATTCAGCCCATTGCACTGAAAAACATTTTCTCCAAGTAACATAGGTCGATCTAAGAAAACATTATTTTGCCTCTTCATACAACTTGAGCTATCAGCTGATTGCCTTAGTGTGAGCAATGGATATTTTTTTGAGAATTTTATATGTGGGCCAAAGGGCCTACTAAAGAGTGAAAAAATTCAGATTCATGGGTAAAATCACCCGCTAAAGTATCGCTAGCTAATTTAAAGTCACACATAAAATTCGAAAAATAATTTTATCAGACTTAATTGGAAATATTTTGCTTATTTTGTCTGCAAAGGAAAAAAGCGAAATCCCTCAAAGAAAAAGCGAAAAAAGACCATGAGAAGACCCACAAGCAGTACCAGAAACGACAGAGCAAAGCAGAGGTGTTGGCGGAGAAGGAACTGAAGAAGTTGACCAAGGAGTGGGAGCATGGATACAGTGATGACGTCACCACCATGCCGCATCGGCCCAGCACGGTGCTCATGGCTCTCAAACAGAAGATGACTAGGTCTACCAGTCAAGGTGAGATATGCACTATAGTATAGTGACTATACGATACTCTTTACAATGCAACGATCGGAAATAAGGCTGTGTTGTTAAGTATCCCAAAATCACATATGACGTAAGCAATACAATATACTTTGTATGTATATAAAAAAACATAGATTTGCAAACGCGGACTTATGGTAAGAGAGAAACAGATGTGGTAGGTAAGGGCTACTTATTTGCACACAGAGACATACAGTACAATAAACAGAACATAAAAAATAGTGAACAACAAGGCGACCTTGCTAGGTATTGCTAGGTAGCAATTTCTTTCAGGCAATTTTAATAAATAAAAATTAATCTATACTAATATTATAGAGGTGAAGTTTTTTTGTAGGAAGTAATCTCTGGAACTACTGCACCGATTTAAAACATTCTTTTACCAATAGAAAGCTCTCCTATCAACGGGTGACATAGGCTACGCAATGCCCTCAAATTCCCACGAAGTCCTGGGTGGAAAACTATTGTAACTAGTCAGCAAATAGCCGGTTTTCCGAATAGCAAGAGATATGGTCAGTATTTTATGATGACATTTGCAAGCTAATTAAATCTCTTTGTTGGACCTAGTAGAGTCCTGGTAGAGTCCCTTGCTTACAAAATGTTTGAGACACTATCGTAATACTTTAATGTTTCCCCAGGAAACCTGTTAGCTGAAGAGCAACCACGTCCAACGTACAGTGCTTTAGTGGGTACTGTGAACTCAGGGGTGCGAGGCAGGGGCGCTGTGTACAAGAAGGCTCTGGCCAGCAAACTGCGCAACGGAACTGTCAGAGGAAACACTACCACGGATGACTTTAAGGTAATTGCACCATTTTACGTTTTGTAAAACTGTGCTAGGTCTATTTTGAAGTTAAAGACGTTGATATTGATCTCAAATTCGTCATTCATTGTTTCTGCACAAAGTTATTTCACTGCAAGTTAATTTGTTTTTTCCAGGTGGGCGAAGTAGAAACAACAGGTCGTCGTTCCGTGACGTCATTGAGCGGTTTGCGAAGAGACTCTGAAGTAATGTACGTAGGGACCTTCGGAGCGGGCCCTCAGCAACGCGGGAACGTTGCGGACGTGTTCACAGAAAACGAGGCCAAGAAACAGACGCTTACCAGGTGTGTCTGAAGTGATTTCTATCGTTATGACGACTTATTGATCAATTCAATTTTTTTTGTAAGCCTGTCGTATTGTTCTATGCGACACTAAAGCTCGTTCCAACGGCAACAGAACATCCCGTGTTTTGTAGGTAAAGTGTTTATCAGGATTTTTGATTCAAAAGTACCATTATTCGAAGTAGTAAGCAATGTCGAATTTTGCTATAAAACGTAATAGTTGTTTCACACTACATCGTGTAGCGCTAAAGCGCTAAATATCGATAAATGGAATAAATAAGAGACTAATTTTTGTAATTAGTGTTTAATTGAATTAAGTAGGTACTGCAGATGCAGAAAAATAGAGGCAAACATCGTTTTTACATGTTCCAAGTTTTTATTTTATTTTACCAGCCCATATACATCACCACCGAGGAGCACAGACCTCCTTGGAAAACACGAAGGTGATTTAGGCCATAGTCCACAACGCTGGCCCAATGCGGGTTGGTGGACCACGCGCCTTTCAAAAACTAATTCTTAGACGAATGGGTTTCATCGCAATGTTCATGAATAATCCATACATAAATCTGAAAAGACGAATTAAGTAGTACAGGCCCGCACCACGATTTGAACCCGCAACCTTCGGGTTACAAGTCTGGCTTATTACCAACTGAGCTATCATCGCAAACTCTATAAATATTGATTGATTTCAGATCTACCAGTCAACCCGATTTCACAGCCCCGCAAGGCGAAGATAGCGGCATCGGACAAGAAGTGTTGCTTCAAGAACCGGCCAGCATATTCGACAGACCAGGTTTTGGCAGCGTTGCCTTCAGGTGAGCTTTCGATTTACCACTATGTTTATTTAAAAAAAGAGCTTTGCTAAGGGACAGTTGACTCCCTCTATGAGGTGTCCATCTTATTAGCTAGTGATAAGATTCAAATTAGAAAGATTATGGATACCTACTTTATTTTAATCATACATTATGATTATGAGATAGAAAAATATTTTTTTCTAGAAATGGGATGTCAGATTAGCTTTATTTATGAAAACTATTATTCTTATTTACTAATATTATAAATGTCAATGATTGTTTGTTTATTTAACTTATGTCTGTGTTGTAGATACCGAAATAAAGCCTTTAGTATTTTCCATTCTATTCTTATGTCTATGTCGCCAGGATCTCTTTCGAAAATAGAAGCACTGGTCTCTTTGTTGTCTTTGAAAATGCACGGAAATGTAACCTTTTTAAGTTATCGATTTTGACAGCTGAGATTGTAAATTACGGACCACTTACGAACGAAAGGCCCTTTTTGTTTTCTGCAGATTTATCAACAAATCGAAGTCTTCCATGATATCTTCGTTATCAACAAATCTAAGTTATCAAAGTCTTGTGCAAAAATGGAACGTGTGCTATTAATCTACAGGCGGTCTATAACGGCGACGCTGGGCGCGCTGCCGACCGGCGCCGCGGGCGAAGACTTGTCTATCGGCTCCGCGGGCTCGCTGGCCAGACACGCTTACCAACCCGCTGACTGGAACACGCCACATTCTGGTATGTTATTTATTGTAGCAGTTACCTAGTTTAGTCTTATACATAGGTACAGGTTCTCATATTCAGGCGTAGATTCCGTGCCGTTACGTTTTACCACAAAATAACCGCCATATAACTATAACATCGCCCTCTGACCAAAGTTTTTATTTCTTTTTTATCAGCTGACCGAATAAGACCTATATTCCTTGGGAATTGTTATTCAGTTTCGTCAGGAGAATAACCTCCTAAAGTTTGGCTAACTAATTTAAATATAAGTAATATTGACTTATATTTAAATTAGTTAGTAATATAAGTAATATAATTAATAAGAAATATTTTGATTTTATCAGATGAACAATGATTAAAGTGGTTCATGGCAGGCTGTCCGCCATCTATCCAAACTAAAGCAAACCCTCGCGTATTACAGTTTCCTACTTCTTAGAGTAAGCCTAGGAAGAAGTGTTACTACTACTAGTCAAATTAAAATTTTCTTTCACTCTTAAGCCCGTATTACTCTTAAGCCCGTCTTGTTCTATACTTATGTATTGATTGTCTCTTTTTCTCACCATCAAAATGACAAAGACGACTGCTACTCAAGTAAAGATTAGTCTGAGTCGCGTTCTGAGATCTAAGTTCATCGTGAAACTGTTGACTAATATCTTGTTGATTGCTTATACGTAGGTACTCATAATAATAAATAATATCCAGTCAGCTAGCCGTATAAATAAATGACATTTTTGTCACTTTGCACTTTTGTAATTTTTCTTTATTGTTATTTTGCGAATGAGTTCGAGTCAAATCGGGGCACATTTAAAACCAACCTACTTATCAATTATTTGAACTGGTTTGTTTCCATCTTTACAGAAAGCTCAACAGTGACATCAGACGAAGAAGGCGAAGCAGAAGAATCAAGTTACGCATCCTTAGAACGCTTCCTGACAGCTTGGGGGCTTTCGCAATACGTCCAGAAATTTAAGGACGAGCAAATAGACTTAGACGCTCTTATGTTGCTTACAGAAAGTGATATGAAGTCCTTAGGGTTGCCTCTAGGCCCTTATAGGAAGCTGGTTACCGCGGTCCAGGAAAGGAAACAGGCATTGTCGCATCCAGGGGCTTTGGTTGATACGGCTATCTAAAGTAAGATGTATATTTCTATGTAGTTAGCTATTCGTTGCATATTGAATAACTTTCAATGGTAATATCAACATTACCAGTAGTTTACCCCTATTGAGATCCAGGGTGGTGGACTATGCCTACTACCCCTTCACTGTTTATTTATACATGGGCTGATTATGAGATAAGTTTGTTTAATAATTTATATTATTTCACCCATTAGAACACCTAATTTCATAAAAATAAGGAAAATTTTCCGCTGCCAACTCTTAGAATTATAAAATGCCCTGTGGGAGACGGCGCTGTTTTAGGCGAGCATTATGTAATGCTCGTGGGAGATTACGGGCTAGGCAAGGGCTCTGTTCTCTTACCCCCTTATTCGTTAACGTTATTTAAAGTTAAGTGATAGATAAGAGCCTCGCGAAACCGTTTAAAAACATCTTGCTGAGACAACAACAGTCTACCCGTGACCACGGCGCGTGCAACCGCGTCGAAACGTCGGGAATAGGTAAAAATAAATAACGCGAATTTAGACCCGTTTTAGAATTTAATTATCTCTTAAAAACTTTTTTTTAAAAGCTTTTGTGAGGATCTGAACTGTCACTTGACTTTAAATAACTTATGAATAAGGAGGATGTCTAGGTAATCACATTATTTCAGATTTTGTCCAATTTCTATCAGTTACTCTTGTGGCTTTTTAGTACAGATAGGATTTTGTCATGAATACGTCTTTAAATTTGCTTTTAAAAATTCAGAAAACTTTTTTTGTAGTTTATGGCCTGGTTACAAGACCTTTGGGCCAAGTCTTTATTCAGATAGAAAACAGATGATGTCAAAATCGGGGGATACCATTTTGTGTTGCAAATACTTACCTACCATCTGCATTCAAAACTAAATTACACCATTAGATAGCTTATAGCTTAAGAATCAATCGAAAGAATATGTTATTCATTGTGCGATGAATGTGACGCATTACACGTATTCACGTTAAACACACAGCCGTGTCCACGACACAGCATATCCCGATTTTTTTATTCGTAGATTCAAGACGAATCCACGAACAATGATGATTCAGATCAAGTAGTGGTTGATTATTAACCTGAATCCTGTCTTTCTCTTGGTGGCTACCATGCCTAATGCACCTTATGTGTTTATCATTTTTCGCTACTGTTCTATGTTTTACTTAGTATACCATTAGTCGTAAGGATATACATAATGTGTTTAAATTGCCTCATGATTTGTGATACATTACATTCCATCCAGTGTATGACCAATATCGCCATATTTAAATAGATATTTTTGTACAAAGATTTTATAATATACATTTCTTAATATTTTTATGAAGTTGCTTTTATTTACTTATAATTTAGTCGTATTTAAACACATAACCTTTTTAATTCTTATAAAGTGAATTCACTAAATCTCCATGCTATGTTAGATTAAAGAAAACAATTTATGTTTTTACAATTTTTATTTTAGAAATTTAAATACATTTCAAGTGGAAAATAATTCTAGAAATCTCTAATACAAATATCATACCCGAATTTAACCTAAATTAATTAATTTACAAAAGTTCCGCAGACCTAGCTAAGTTCGTTTTAAATCTTAATATTTTGACTAAAAATGATAATTATTAATTAAATACACTCAAAAATCATTGAAAATACGAAGTAATGTACTTGAGTAAGTACATCTCAATCAAAGGACGGATATCTGTATTTTCAGTCGCGTTATATACCACAAAAACTGATTGGTAAATAAACGAAAGAAAGTAAAGTATATAGTAAAAATTATATAAATTATTTCTTTCAAACAGCTATTCAGAATTACAGTCTTCTGAATTGCAAATATTGAACTACATATTCATCTAAACTAATACGATATGTTATTCTAATTTCAGTAAAATGAGCATTGCCTTACATTAAAAGGCACAATATTTTAAAATCATTATAAAAATCACCTTTGACGGTTATAAAAAGATCCTACAAAATTACTAAAATATTTTGTTTGATTGCGATACACTTATGGCGGAGTGAACACTTACTTACTCCTAATTACAATACTTATTGCGATAAGTACACCTTGTTAAAATTATTGTCTAAAATTCGTAATGATTTGTTCGAAATGAAACATTGAAGTTTCAAGATACCAGTGTGGTGTAGAGTTTCGTAATAGCCGTGCTCAGAGGGTGAAGGAAATCCGTTCGAATTAGGTAGTATATAAAAGTACCGAACGGATGTACTCCAGCCAAAATGAAATGTGCCAATAGTAACAGCTCTACTTCTAAATCAACCAGATTCGGGCCACCCATTCAATAAAAGACAGTGTATGATTGTGTACGATTTTGGAAAATAGCAAGACAAAATTATAAACTATGGGCTGTGGCGTCATACACTGCAACGGCAATCGTTCGAAACTCGTAACCATCGTTTGTCAACTCTGTTTTCTTTGCACACACACCCGCGCTAATACATGAACGCTAGATATAGATTGTTCTTAGAAGACTTCTTCTTTTTGTTATTATATTTCCACCTCAGCTGACTTAACCGGCAGCTATCGTCATGGTAATAGGAATATTCCGGGTAGGGGACGTACGCTCCCGTGACGGGGTCTATGGGGACCATGATCGGCAGATCACTCATCGAAACGGGTCGATCCTCGTGTCTATCATAAGACGAACCAGAATCATAACCTTTCGGCTCGGCGTACTGGGGACTGCTGCTTTCGACTTGGTTCTCAATGTCCTGACTCTGATTGCACATCGGGACGCTTCTACTCGTATCTGCCGAGATGTTGGACCGGGATCTTAAGATCGGTCGGGTCGAGGAAAAGTCCGTGGAATGTTGGAGACTTTTGGAGCGCGGTCGGAGAGTTTGAGGGGGGGTTTCGTCGATACGGGATAGGGTGTGGCGGCGGACGGGGCGGTATACTTTCTTGTCGCCTAGTTTCGGTCGCTTGATGACTTTGCGGTGGGAGTTGAACGTCTCTAGAGACGAGGTGGATTGTCTATGCTGGGAGGGTGAGGGGGAGGGGTTGCGCGCGGGTGCCTGCGGGGCGGGGGCGTTGGCGAAGTGCGCCGCCACGAGGTCCCTCATCTGGTCGCATGCTCAGTAGTTGTAGGGCCCGTACTGCGAGCCGTGGTAGTAGGGGCCGGGGTACGCCTGCGGGGGCGGGTACCCGGCGTACGCGTACTGCTGCTTTTGCGGGTACACTGGAAAACAGGCAACATTATGTTAGATAGATAAGTTTAAAGATCTTTATTTATTGTTCAAGACATGGCGTCACTTACATAAGAAACTAAAAAAATATATATACATGCAGTTATAAGGCCGTGCTGAAGTACTAGAAATACTTCAAAGAAATACTTATTATTATTATTTAAAGAGTTCGAAGGGTAGGGTTCAAGCTTGTACGCAGGCTCCCGGGTCACTGCGACCTTGCCAGATCTATTGTAACAGTACCCTTCTACATCACAGTACATCCTGGAGTCCTATGCCAACCGCGAATCGGCTATGTCCTTAGCGGGCACATCCTTAATGTCTTGGTAGGACAAGTTGTGGACTCCAAGGTACCGATTCCAAGGTACGGATTGGTTTACCATGAGCAGAATAACACCAGACACTCACGGACTCAATGTAAACTTTCTAAGTCGTGAACCCCTTAAGACAAACATACTCGAATGCAGAAGCATTTTGGATTTTTCACATAAAGTTTTCCCTCCACAGGGAATCGAACCCTGGAACTGCCGCTAAACCAAACTCGTTAATGAACACCCATAAAAAAACAATATAGTGTTTTCAACCAGTACACATTTTTGTTAGTAACGTAAGGAAACAATCTACTTTAATGGCGGCAATTAAGAAATCAAAACAGGAACTGTCATTGCTTCACTTAGTCGAATGCAAATATACAACTACCTAATAATTTACACAACTTAGTCAAGTTAATTACCCAAATATTTAAACTAAACCAATATTAATACAGGTCCATGAATAACTCCAAGAACTCAAATGTGCATGTTCTAAAAATGTAAGAGAATTTATAATTGTCATAATTTCTTACGTTTCAGAAAATGCACAATTAAGTAGCTCTCCCAAAGCGAAATTAGTATTTACTTCGTAGTTAAATCGCCAGAACTACTTAGTCAGTTTTCTCGGAAGTAATAAGTTATCTAGATGTCATTGTTTTTTCAAAAGTACCTACCCGTTTATCAAAATTTTATATAAATTCGTACACCGAAAGGTTGAGTGACAGGACGGACTATACTATAAAATTAACACCTTATTATACTACTCTGGCGAATAAATTCATTTCTTTTCTATTAGTTAAATTATGCCGATGAAAATCAGCATTTATAATGGCTACGTACCAGGCATGAGGTACTGCATGTTAAGAGCTTCCTCGCGTTCTCGCTCGCCGCGTAAGCAAATGGCGGCCGATGAAAACAAAATGGCGGACAACAGCGACAGGCCCACGCCGCACCACGCGACCATGTACGACCAGTCGTACCACACGCGGGCGTTATCTCGCAATATCTGGTTTATACCCAATTTGAGGTACGACTCGACAATGCCACGTAAAACATTAATTTTATATGTAATTTTTTTGGGAGAAAAAATCACGTTTTTATATTGGACGAATTAGGTCGTTATGTTTAGTAGATTATATTCAATATGTACAACACCATAGTAATTTTTGTAAGCGTGTTAGTATTGCATTTGCGTAAACCAGATATTAAGAAATAGCGCGTTTTACAATGCGTTAATTCCGTCGCAAATCCGCCGCAGCAGTAGCGAAGTTCCATAAAACATGGAAAGAGAAAAAAGCATTTTGTTAGTTCCGAATACTTACACTTGGACTTAAAACTAGTATTAACTGAAATCAATTTACAAAAGGGGAGGGTCCGAAACCGCCAAGCGTTAGGTGCGCCGCGAAATGGCGTCGCGTTTCAAAATGGCGGCCTAACCTGGCATGATGTATTGGACGTTATTTTGCTGTTCGCGCTGTTTTTCTTTGCTGAGACAAATGGCGGTTGAGAAGAATAGGATGGAGCTGCTGAATGAAACTCCGACGGCGAGCCAGGCCAGGATGTAAGACCAGTCGTACCATATCGACGAGTTGTTTTTTAGCACCTGCCGTTGCGTGCCACAGGGAGTTTGCAAAGGAATAATTTCATTAATATTGCTTTCAGAGTCGAAGGTAGATAAGACTTTTGTAGTTTAATACGGCGACACAAACAAGAGTTGATAGTGAAGAATCTTGGAAACTAACACCTGATCTGTGCTCATCTTACGTAAATAGTTATGGATAAAACGTATTGTATTTCTTTGTAAAACTACACTGGCTGATAAAGTCCTTCTATAAAGATACAATGGCATTCTATTAAGAAAATAATAATTAATAGTAATATTTTTTTACTAACCATTATTAGTTATATCCTACTAATATTATAAATGCGAAAGTTTGTGAAGATGTATAGATGTCTGGATGTTTGTTACTCTTGCACGCTCAAACGGCTGGATCAATTTTGTTAAAATTTGGTATGGAGGTAGCCGACACTCTGGATTAACACATAGGCTACATAATTTTCCCAAATTCCCACGGAAACGAAGTCCCGGGCGTAAAGCTAGTTTAACTATAAAACAAAGGGACTGGTATCGCCTAGTATATGGGCACCAGACTCACAATGCTTTGAGCACTAGGATTATGTTTCCTTAATCATTACGGTTAGTATATTGATAGACTTACATTGGGCCACTGCTGGTAGTATTCCTCGCCGACTACTTTCTCCTTCTCGTAAAACTCGACTCCGTGCCATAGCGCCATGGCTCCCGCCGATAACAGACCTGGAAATGGGAGATTAACAGCTGCCTTAGTAAAAAATACGGTCAGATACAAATGTTTAAATATTGCACAAATAAACTACAGTAAAGTAAACTCGTTAAAAGTGAGCGTTGTACAAAAACCAGTCTTCCCCATGTAGATTTCAACAATAGTTACGGAAAAATAAACTTTTAGTAAAATAATTCTAACTTAACTAATTTTATGATTTTGGAATAAAATAAACAACAGCCATTTAAGCCATGTAATAGAAAATTGTTTCAAAGGTTTTTAGATAAGTAATATTATAATGATAGAAGTTGTTCTCTCTCCATTCTTCAGTAACATTGAGTCCGCTACTACGACACAAATACGGATGAAGGAACCCTATACTCTTAAAAACTCTGTGATGAGAGCAGTTTGGTAGGGTAAAGCAGCAAATGAAGAACCAACAAGAAGAAGAAGCACCAAAACACTGTTTTTCAGTTTTTTGTGAGTGTAGAGTGATGTTTTCACAAGGGAAATCGGTTTAAACATTTTCGCGATTTTTAAAATGTCGTAACCATAATAAGGCTGCTGGTTTTCGAAATATTAAATAAATAAATACATGCTGGAATGGAGTTTATCTTCTCATAACTGGTAAACACTTCAAAAGGAGCGTTATGTTACTTACAAGTGACCAGCATGAGAATGGCAGTAGCGGTGATGTTGCCAGGGCTTCGCTTCCAGCAGCCGACGACGCCGGTCCAGAAGGCGATGAACAAGGACAAGAAGGCCACGATGAACAGAGCCACGGTGGACCGCGCCATATGCAGCCTGGAATACAATATATAACGATTTAGGTGACGATATAGAAAATACTGCATGATAATTACCTACAAAAGCATACCCTCAAAAGCTCACGCTAAGCGTACCTAATCTTTTTTTTCTGCATGGAAGCGTTAAACTTGATTTCTCTCTCATTGATTTTATTAGCCTCTACAGATTATCTGAAAATTATGTATAAAAAGTCGTACGTTTGGGATAAGAAGACATTTGCCTAAGTTTCCTAACAAAAATCCTTAATGAATATAGCTACATTTTGTAATGTTTCAATAGCAAGTAATGTTTACAATATCCTCTTTCGATTCTTCTAAATTAAAAGCTTAAACATTTCAAAGTCAAAGGACAATCAATAAAAATTTAACATTGCTATGGACAAGATATTTCATTAAGAGATCAGCAATCATTCGCCAGTTTTGACTCGGATGCAATGAATCGATTGGTTTTGTGTCAGCTGGGATTGTTCATTGGCACTTATTGGCGTTTGTACCAGTTCGCAATCCGGCACAAGGTTGACTGACTGACGCTTGATTTACAATATGACACTGCATTGAGACGGTACTAATTGTGCGTTGCGAATTTTAATGTTTGGACTTTGCACCGTACTTATTTCGAACCCATAAGATCTAAATTTGCAATCCGTGTGTCGCGTAACTTGACTACGAAAAGTTTAATTGGAGTCTTCGGTTTTTATTCATTCATGGGACTTTGAACGACATCCTTTGTTATACATATTTAATTATAAACTGTCAAATAATTCATTTCTCCACTAAAACAGGGTATTTTAAAGCCCTCATGTTTCCATACTATTAAAAATATCATGATCTTACTTTCTTTGTTTTCGAACAAAATTGTAATGAAAAGTTATGAAGGCTAACATGATTTATGTAAGAAAGCATGGATATCGATTAATGCTAAAGTAAAATTTAAACTTCAAGGTTAACTTCATTGGCTCTTTCATTGACAGATACAGACACAGCTGCGTAGCATCTACTGTACAACTAATGTGCCCCAAAGAAAAGGGGACAAGTTCATTCTTTGTTGGACGCTTCATCAAGAGAACTGACGTACTTATTTATGACGTCCTTCTCATTATCGTGTAGGTATAGTCAAGTGTGTGGCGAACTTGATGTCATAAATATGACATCCTCAAAGACGTTTTACCTGTTCATGGCATCATCGGAGAGCCCCTTGGTCTCGTTGTTCTCGTCTGGGATGAAGTAGTCTACATTACTGCAGTGCGTCTCCACCGGAGACAGGTAGATCTCGACTGGAAACAAACGAAAATTACAATTAATAAAACATTTTTAATCCTATAAATACCATTAGAAATATAATAAATATAATCCCCAGACACCTAACTCCAATAAGTAGGTACTTCACCTTGCTTTTTTGACTATCTGACTAAAAATTATTTTCAGTTCCCTTTTTTACAGGAGATTGGTTTACCAAGGACGTACAGGGACAACGGCACATCATGCTATCCAAAACTGTCAATTTTTTAAAATCTATTTTCAATTTTATCTCCAAGCATTAGAGTTTACTATCCATTGGGGAAATTTGAAACTGTACAAGCAAAGGTGTTTTTCTTGAGATACATTTTTGTGCTTATTTTATTAGCAGAAAAAAAGGCGAGGGTTATGAAGAAGAAAATATGAGGATGATTTTTATTTTATTTTTATTTTATTTGTAAAAGTATACATGACAGATCACAGTCGTTACAGATTACATTGTATAAATCTAAATTCTGGACTACAATCCACTGAGAATGTACACTAGTAAACAACATTAAGCGAATATACAAACGAAAAAATACTTGTAATTTGGACAAAAGAGATATGAAATTACTTTTAAAGCCAGTTTTGTAAATACAAATTGCAAAAAACTATTTATAAGTAATTAAACCTACTAAACTAAATATGTATAGAGAAAAGTAAGTGAACACCTCTATACATCCAAAAACTGGTTTTTCATACATAAATTGTAAACCCGTCCTGTGATCAAACCATGTCAAGTCAATTTACTTCTTGTACACCCACGAACATTGGTTGACTCCATCAGTAAATACCAACTGATTGAATCAGACGCACAGTCAGCTGATCCGGATATGACTCGCTGTTTATAAAGATAGTAATAATGGGTGACTTTAAATCATCGGAAATTAAGGATGTGAATCAGCCCACGAAACTAAACGACTTTCCCCAAGGAACATAGATCGAAAAATGAAAAAAAAAAACACCTCTGCATACAACTTGTGCGATTAACTAATTTGCCTTTTTGTGGCAAGAAAAAAAGTTTTTATATTTTTTTATAGGTTCTGTGAGGAAAGTTATCTAGTTTCATGGGGAGAATCACCCCCTAAAGTTTCGCTAACTAATTAAAAGTCACTCCAACACTAAGGTAGGTATTTGTTCTGTTTTGCAAACTAAATAAATGAAATGATATCGAATCAGAGCCAGAGCCAATAATACCGAATGTTATTAATATTAAAGGCACACATTGTAGGTTTTTGTATCCTGGGAGTTAAAATAAAGATGGTTTGAATAAAATCTGTCGATGAGTTAGGTTAGTTACGGTTACGAGACTCCACAATGCCTTTCATTCTCTCTATATTCATGATTAATATCATATTACACTCGTAGGACTCGGGTGAATATCTACTTATCCGTCCCAATTTGGTCTAGGTTCTCAAGGTGAAACTAAAACCTTTCCAATTAGGTACATCTGCACCTATATGTCTTTCGCCAACCTTCTAGATAGTAAAAGAAGTATGATTTATACAAGTACTTGTCTCAGGCTGTTGACTAAGCACTTTGTCCCTCCATATTTTGAAATCCTACAAAAGCTATTGTTCTAGCTATTAACAACATCTCATAGCCAAGACAGCATGTTCGTTTGTAGCTCAACAAATAGTTTCCGATACGATGAACCGGGAAGCAAACCACAATACCCCGGAGGCGCTGGTAGCTATTGTCTTTACTGTGCTCTTACACCTAGCCTAGCGCTATCGTTTTACTTTGGACAATCTGCTTAAAGTAAGGAATCAGGTTAGACAAAGAAACTGTTAAACGACCAAGGCAGAGAAAGGATAAACTGCAACTTCGGCTGCCAGAAGACAAAAAAATCTATATCCTTGACACTTTTTATTGATTTCCTGGATTGACATTTTGTCTTCGGCGATAAATGAAAAGATGAATAAAATAATCACTAGTCAGTTTTTTTTCTTCGTAATTTGCGACACCTACCACGAATAACAAATTAATATAGCAAAAAAAACTTCAATAAACTTGAAGCCTCCCAAATCATAAACCTAATTATAAACCTAATTCTCTTAAATGATTCCGAAAACTCACTTTTTTAATTTGCAGAAAGTTCATTCTGCAAGACTTACGTTAACTATTGTTTTAAATTTCTCACACAAGTTCTACTTGAAATCGTGTTTCGTGAAGTCATCTCTTTCTAGCACACGACTAATTCTGATGAATGGAAGTTATAGACAACGTTATGGTATACGAAGGTTATATTGCGATTTGATTTCGCTTGAATGGCTTCTACGCATCAGTAGTAACATCCGGTTCAACATAGAATTTTTCGTGAATTGATTTGCGATTTAATATCTAAAACCGATTACTAATTATTAAAGAAAAGCAACAAAACGTATCTATTCAAATTGAAACCTGAGAAAAGGAATAATATTTTTTTTTTACACTTTTTCTATTAGGTAAGTATTCGGTGCCATTTACCAAATTATAAAATATCATGTGAACTAAAACCGTTTCTGGTGGATTGTCACATTTTGTCACAGTTCCTGTTAACCCATCCCAGATTTGAAGCTATTGGTGAAACTCTATAATTACGTACAGGTGTTGGGAGGTGTGTGCTTTAAAAGTAAGCGTACTTTCACTTATTTATTGCAGTATATTAGCGAAATTTTACTCGATGCTACAACTGGTCATAGTCACTGATCAATCTTAAAATTTTAATAAGCATGACTCATGAAAAAGTCAGTAATTTAAGTAGGAACATCTTATGTAGACATTCTAAATAAATAAAAATTTCATGTAAGTATGATACGAAATATGCAAGTCCCTGAAAAACATCATGAACTAGTTAGACACAAATCACGAGTTTTTGCTAAATAGAAGTAAGCACATATTGACATAAAAAATGCGGTTAGTATTCACAAATGAAAAAAAAATTGAAATTGTTTTTACTGGCTGCCCCGAAAAAAGCGGCAGCGCGGTAGACCAAGACGTAGATGGCGTGACCAGCTCGACCAATTTGATAGAAATGGATGGAAAAGGCGCAGGAGAGGGATCGTGGAGGAAAGCGAGGGAGGGAAACAATAGGCTAAATAAGAAAAAGTTCGCTATCACTAGAATCCCTTTACTTCCATAAGGATATTTAACAATTTGGTAGGTTAGGTACTTCGGGTATTGAAAGTTTGTGAATCCCGTAGACCTTGCCCAAGTTCTGAAAGCCATTTTTTAATGTTTTTATTCATTCAAATAATACAAATGATAGTGTGTCAGATTCGAGTCCATACTCGTTGAGTTTGTATGTAGTCACGCCCCTGCTTCGCCGCATGGAATGCAGCGCAGTGTCTGACACATGAACGGATACTACTATTACCATTGTGGTGTATTATTAGTGGTTTAAGATACTCTTACCGTTTTATCAACGCCAATACTGATTATGAAAACTTGTACTTATATTAATTTTGCTAAAATATAGGGTACCTAATTAAAGTATTTTGTATTGAATGCATGTGTCAGACACTGCGCTGCATGTTGAATACAAGTTCTAAGTTTTTACATAGTAAGTCGTATATTCACACATATACATACACTCACGCCTAAATCCCTATAAGGGTAAGTAGGCAGAATATTAGCGGTTCTAGAACCACTTGATGCCACGTTCCCTTCGCGTTTGACATAAATTATGATGGTTATTAGCTGTAAGAAACATAATGTATACCGGTGAGAGATTGAGAGACAGCATAACCCTCATGTCCCTCTTGCTGACATTTATAGTATTCCGTGGAAGAGAAGGCAGCTAGTACATTCTATGTATTTCTTTAACTACCAATCCAGCGTGGAAGCATAAGTGGAAGATTTTATTTTATAAATGTTATAAAAAATAAAATTAAAATAAATGCTACACACTCAAAGGGCCACCTAGGTTTTCTCTTCTGTCGTAGACAAATCGGAACATACATAAAGACAGACACAAACACAATCATACAATACAATCATTTCATACAATTTTACATTCGTAGCCTTTGCTTCAATTTTTCCAACGTTCAAACCGCTACTTCTATTCTGAATTCCAATCATTGGGTTTACCAAAGCAAAGTTTACAAACGTCTAACCTCCATACGCTTTTCACTCGTGTACTTAAGAGTCGTACAGCACATGCTTCGTGCAAATAGGTGACCGGGTTCTAGCGACATTTCAGCAGGCCCGTAGGCGTCTGCGCAGGTTAGAGAAAGTCGCCTTTATGTCCTTGTGAGAAGATAATAAGTAGCACAATTAATCGCTGCTGTAGAATGTTTAATGATGATTTATTGGTGGCGATATTTGTGTCAGATGTAATTTCTAATACCTAGATATACGGGCCAGTGCATACATCATTTTTGTTGCTGCGGTGCACGTAGGTATATTTAAAATAGATGGCATGTTCATCGAACCTAGTTTTGATATATATAAATGTATATATTTCTTATGTTGTATTTTTGTAATTTAGTAGTAACTGTTAATATTTATTTTTATAACTACTATAATTAATGCACACAGTCTTGTGCCCGTAATTTATAGCTTTTCTGACACCGGATGGGTTGGCTGGAAGAGATCTCTTATAGAGATAAGCTCGCCTTTGTAACATTTTTTAGTAATTAAGTATCAAACTATGTGTGTACAATAAAGAATATAAAATAAATGTGGGTACAATAAAGAATATAAATTGATTCTAAGCATTGATAATAATTCCTCAAAGCAAACTTGTTGGTGTCATATATCATCAACTCAAATAACAAAATATTGCATTCCTCACGAGGATATCGTCAACAAACTGACTCTAGAATAACCAGAAGATATATTCTATCAATAGTACATTAAACTGTTCCACCTTTTATTCTTTCCCTTCTCAGTCATAACTCCATAGAGTGGAATTTTACGCTTCTAGGCTCCCAAGAATACGCTCGGGTTTTGGAGTCACAGTCGAATTATAATTAGAAACAAAAACTCATTATAATAGACTTCTTAGAAAAGTGTTAACTCACTATTTTAAATACCAAATAAACGCTTTAATAAAAAGGCATTATGATAAACTTTCTGATTCAATGTTATGCAAGTATTATGTAAAGTCTGTACATGGTAAAGACAATGGGGATCGCACACGACGGGCACACAGAAATTGCACACTTTTATGTGCAAGCGCATGCCTTTGCATAACTTGCTAATGCCCATGTTTTAGATACCAAGGCGTTATCTGTAAATCTATGTTATAACAGGAAACCTGCATCGAGATAGATGTGTTGGATAGTTTGTTTAATTTTTTTGGCTTAGGGGCTACTCACCGACGAAGTCGATTTTTAACCACCGACAAAAAGAGGGATGTTACAAGTTTGTCGTGTGTCTGTGTGTCTGTTTGTTGCTTCGTCGGTAAACGAATATACCGAAAGTTAAAATTGATCGAGATATGAATGTCGGAGGTAACACAAAAATTTTAATTTTTTTAAGAGTCATAATCAATCTCAATCAACAATCTCATTGCTCCTATTTCGTACATTGCTTCGTTTGGGTTAAACGTTAAGTTAAATCACTTTGTTCAGAAATAATGTATGACGAAATTGATGTACGATCAAATATTTAACCGATATATTCATCCATGGTAGTCTGATTCTTATCTTATCCTGAAACTCGGGTATATTTTGCTTCCTCTGTTTGTTATCGTGATTATAACGTTTCAATCACGTTAACTGCAATTAGTCAATTAGACCTAACCATTGGAGAATCAACAATCGTGTTCACTTATTGGAGCGGTAAGCATAATTTGTTGTTTATGTGTTTTGTATTTCTACATTTTATAATTTTGTAGTTGTAGAAGACAGGAATATACGCAGGTATTAAACTTATAATACATGACCGTACATAAGTGGACTTAATACCAGTTTTGACGGCCGGATCGACGGGTCCTGGGTTCAAATCCCAGTCGGAGCAAATATTTGTGTAAAAAGCAAATATTTGTTCTCGGGTCATGGGTGTTTGTGTCTGTCTTTATGTGTGTTCCGAGGGCCCCACGACACAAGGGAAAACCTTAATGTGGGCCTTTGAGTGAATGGCGTTAAAAAAAATAAAAAAAATTTAAGGAGATACAGTACTAATTTTAAAAAAACTATGTCTTTTAGTCAAACAGTGGACGAATGATAATATTTTGGTTGCTATACTAAGACCTTACGTACGTATTTTTAGCTAATTTGGAGAGAGGTTGGCGTAGATAGTAATTACCAATAACATAACATTTTTGAACTTCCAATAAAATCATCGAAAGTTAAATCATAGCCTGATCCGTTTACTTTCAATACCGCTGGGCCTTTCTCTGGACTTGAAACTTGAAGTGTAATGAGTAGCCTTGCAAGCACATTGGAAAACAAGTGAAAGTGCATGCCAATCGATAATTGGCGGGAAAAGCAAGTGTTTTCTTTCCTGTCTTCTGTTCTATTTTTAAACACTTTGTTTAGTATATGATATGTGTAACCGGATATTACTCCCTGCTAAATTGTACAGAGGCCAGCGCATCAGGTTACTCCATTTTTATTGCAAAACCGCTCTTATCACAACAGTACAGAGTGCACGCGTGTGGTAACCTGATGTGCGGCTGTCTTGTCATTTACAATTTTCTTGTCATTTATGGATGCAAAGAACCTAAAGCAGAGATAAAAGGTAATGGTGCTCTTAAGCTCTTTTGCTGATAATTGTAATTTGGATTATAATTCAGTTCATTAGTAAAGGTTGAGAGCTAAAACTTAATTTTACCGTATACCTGCTCTGTTAGTTATTTAACAGACGATTAGCAGGTATAATTGAAATTGTATTTTTCTCGTGGTTTTGAGAGCATGTGCTCGTATGTTCACCAACATTCAAAACTACATTTTCGGTATTCAGTTTTAAAGACGCACTACCTACATAGTTTTCTGTTACTGCACCGCCAAAGAGATGTACCGTCGTTATTTAATTTGTTTTTCGTATAAAAATAGCCATTACATAGTAAATTGTTAGTACCTTTTTTATTTTTCACAAAAGCCATATTTTTATTTAGTTCCATCTCAGAATCTACAAAATGCAACTGAAAACATACAAGAAACATTCGAACATTCGAGACACATGACGTTTACGTTGATATGTCAATAATTTCATTTTCAAGTGGCCAGTAAAGTGGCCGTTAAAAGAGGAATATTAACATGATAAAGGAGTTTTATTAAGATTCGTATATACGTATCATACATTTTATGCAGAACGCGATTTAGACTAAATAAGAATGCGACAAAAAGCTAATATGGCAACTAGCTAAGTAGTCTCATCGCTAAAATGACAACTAGCTAAGTAATCTCAACGCTTATTTAAAATGAAGTTTTGGCATACCTAACGCGACATAGGCTCACAGTGTATTAGGCACACACGGCGAAAGGGTAATTTTTGTCTAATTAACTTCTTAATCGTAGATCACCTGACTAACAGAGTATGGTGAAATTGGGCCTAAGTCTTACAAGCCTATGAGTACCTATAAGGTGAATGTTAATTTTATTCATCTTGGTTTCCTTTATGAGAACGTTATAGAAAAAATGATTAACGTAACTTATTAACATTATAAATACAATGAACTATACGCTATCTAATGTTTCAATGTGAATGTTGTGATTACGATTCATACAATAAATATTTAAAACAATGAAAGAAATCGACAACAAATCGTAAAACAAAGCTTCGTTCATTGATTGTCTCGTCTCGACTCGTCATTCCTTTTCAACATACAATTTTACTTCCGTAGTGAACATAACTCATAAATTCATAGCAAAATTATGTGACTGAGAAAAAGGAAAGGTACACAGGGCAGCATATCAAAATCCTCGAATAGATCCTTGGATCGTACCGAAATTCCGAAAAATGTTTTACTGCTTTTTATACAAACAAACCACCTCACCACTTATTTTATTTATTTTATTTAACAGTTTATTGTACACAGAAAAAATCACAAATATTACAGACAATTAGAAAAACGAACACAAAAGGCACAGCTTATTTCTTTAAGAAATTTCTTCCAGCAGACCTGGGACAGTGAGAGGCGTAAAATAAATAAAGACAGACGTGCACAATTAACCACTGAAATCTAAATACTAATATAAACTACATAAAAATACAACTACACATACATATAATATATAAATAATTTATATAAATACACAGACATATATTTTATACATACATAAACAATACATATAATATTATGTTCATTATACTGAAGGGAAAGCAACAGATACATAATGTTCCTTTAATTTCTTTTTAAATATCGTACTTAGGTACCTACACCTACTTCAACGAGAAATATGTTTTATCTACCAATGAAGTGTTAATGAACTGCTTCAGTTCCATCATTTGTGCTTATTAATTGGTTCATAATCACCTAAGAGGAGTAAGGCAGAATCGAAGATATAACAGCTCTTGAAGGTGAGGCCCTGTTAGGAAAGAGAACCGAAAACAAGTGACTCGTGATTCTGTAATCGCCCTAAAAGACAATGCCGTTGTGTTGCGATGTTTAACGATACGATACTTGTGCGTGTCATGCATTGATTGAAACGACGTGAAGTGCAATCACGAGCGCTTCAAGACTAACACTATGAGCATTCTTGCCTCAAACAATTATAGATTAAAGTTGCACTCCCAGCAAACGCAAAAAAATATTATTAAACTGTCGAGATATCATTCCAAACAAACAAACAAACTTCGTTTATGGTGATTACAGATAATAGAATAATATCGTGTATTTCATACAAAACACATTGGTATGGCGAGTGGCGCAGTATAGTTTCTACGTTCGAGTTTTGACTTGCCGTTCATTCATTAATATTGAATACAATAGCGAAAAAGACAAAAAAATCAAATAAAATCGTACAAAAACCACAACGTCCTAACTCACGTCCATAATAGAAAAATCCTAACTCAGATAAAGAGCTGAAATGATACACAAGTTTATTTTACGTATAGATATGAAATAATACGGCTTTTTTGTCAAATCCCTAGGAATCAAGTTACAGACGTTCCTCTAGAAATCATATTACGGTCAATAATCGCCGAAGCATGTATAATAACCAAAGTTAGCTGTTATACAGCATTCAACTATAAAATATGCCGATTGTTCTGAATTATCTGTTTTATCTGATGATTCTTGATATGCAGACTAGCAAAAACCTGATCTAATTTAACGATACCGTACTTATATTAATTGCTGCAAATTAATGTGAAATATTTCAAAGATCTCGGCAATTAAGTGGCTATAAAGTTTTTGCCTGTGCAATAAACGGTTCTTTGCATAGAACTGCATGTATTAGCGCATGGCATGATTATTTTCTTTACTCTGATCTCGGACACGAATAGTACCAACCCTGCTTGAAATACCAAGACTTCAATCATTCCATATCTCCATGATTGTCTTCAAAGTTCATGTGAGCTGCTTAAATACGAGCAACAATATCTTTCTGCATTATTGTACTCAAAGCAGCACAAATACCTAGTAAAGCATGGAGACCAAGAGACAAGGCAATGTATCGCTAAATTAAAAGACGGAACAAAGAGCTTATAAATCCTATACATACAATAGAGTCTGTGTAATGAGACGGAATAATCCCAAATATTTAGGATATTTAGCGAAATCTATGTCAGTTATAGGCACAATGTATCTAGCATGATCAGAGTGTGCATGTGCTTACTACAGCTAGAGATTTCATGAAGTATTTAGTTTTTAATGTAGATACCTACATAATATATGTAGTTGAAGTTATGATGTTTGTTTTGCATCGAATTTTGCTATAATGTTTTTTTTTTCGTATTCTGACCTATGTTCCTTGGAAAAGTTGTTCAGTTTCATGGACTGATTAACCACCCGAGAGATTGAAAGAGAGATACCTAAAGAAGATGTAATATGATATTTTTTTTAAACACTAACCCGTCTGGTAACAAAGAACTTTTAGTAAACTTTAACAACATTCAAGATTCTACCTGATTGGGAAGAATTAAAGTCATCCAATGTGTGCCTTCAAATAGTTTTGCAAATAGCTCTGTCAAAGAGAACTCGTAGGAAATAGTGTTTATTAGACCAACTTGAATACGAAAAACACGGTTACAATAGCCTGTAACCTAAATACTAGCAAACATATGACGATGACAGGTTATTTAGCATGCGATCGCGAGATAAGCTGTCGATGTTGATGGATGCGCGACTTTCGCCTGTGTGGTGCGCCGGCGCAGCGCGGTCAAGCAACGGGACCGACTCGTACGCCTATGTCCGGAGACTTGATGTGCCCAGTTACATTTTAAGCGATTTTTTATAATTTTTACAAAGGATTGCGTTCAGTGGTGCATTTGAACGTTCTAAAAAGACAGTTTCTTGTCGTTTCTGAGCCGATATAAAAAGAGAGTATTAACTTATGAACTAATTTTGGAGGAATGGGAATCACTGCTCTAGCGTCTACATTTCTGACCGCATATAAATTCTGTTAAGAGCAAATATTTCTAAATCTTCGAGTAGGTACAGCAATTGTTTTCATCTCAAACATTGTGGACAACTTGGTTACCTTTTTATTCTTATGTCTATTCGTTAAGTCTGTGGTAGAGTGGAACATCATAACTGCAGTTAATTACGCTTTACCGTATTAGCTATAATTAATAGCGCAGTTTACGAGCCGAGAAAACGAATCGAAAGTATTTTAAAATGAAACGAAACGCCGCTGCTTTGAGGTTTACTGCCAGAGACAGGCAATTTACATTCATAACAAAGTTCAAAAAATTTTTTTGTGTTTTTTGGTGTCGTGATTTTTACCCTAAAATGGCCACTATCCTGAATAATTTGGGAATGATCCACTTGCGACAAATTGTACGTTTGGAGGGAAGCAAGCATAAACGCTAAGCAATAAAAAACTAATAAGTAATAACAATACGAACATCACGGAAGTCAAAGGTGTTAACGTAGACAATGACAAAGGACACCGTTACGGTTCGGTCTGAGGTCATGCAATTTAACAGTGTAGTCAGATGGCTCAGAATTTGTTTACTTACTACAGCTTGAGTAATATTATAAACCAACTTGTGACGGAAAATTTGATTTTTGGTTAGATATTCCAAGATTCAGGTATTTGTTAAAGTAAAAAGAGTGACCAAATATGGAAAATTATATTTTTTCACCTCATATATTTTTTACAATAGTTAATTTAATTTTAACCACTATATATCTTAGAGTTGTCAATAGAAAATTGAACACCTACTCACTAAATTTTCTGCTACCAGATAAAATGTTTCTGTCGGACTGCTAGGAGTGCCTCTTAACCATTTGCGATGTTATGTACACGCAAAAAAAATAATACTTACTGCAGTTCCTTTTGAACCCCCGCCAAAAAAGCGGTGTTGTAATTTGGGCGTGTGTATCTGTATGGCTGTCTGTGGCATCGTAGCTCCTAAACGGATGGACGGATTTCGATGTGGGTTTTTTTGTTTGAAAGCTGACATAAACGATATGGTTCTTAGCTGCATTTGATCAAAATTGGTACAGCCGTTTAAAACTTCTAACAGATGAATGTCGGGGGTGATACACAATTTTGAATTTTAGAGCTTTAACTGATAAATTGATATTGCCATAGTAGCAATATTCAAGACTAAAACAATATGCTAACACTTATCAAATATTATCTAGTTCTAGCCCACCCAGCATTTGATTTGGCACCGAATTTCGTAACGTAGAGGCTTTGGATCTACGATCTAGATAGTTTTGTAAGCAGGCAGCGTACCGCGACGGAATGTCGACCAGCAGGACGCATGCGCATACTTTATAACATATTTCTGCCTAGATCGCTTACCCAAAAAGGCGACTTGATGATTTATAACTAAACGGCCTACTGACTCAGATAGTATCAACACTGCGGTAGTTGTATGTTTCATTATTATCATATTCTTGCAATTATATTTAATTAGTCAGTAAACTAGAAAAGCATTCCGTTTTTGGACAACAGAAAAGTCGAGTATAAGTCTTACTATGTATTGATTTTTAATCATACTATCATAATCATAATAGATTTAAAATTATGTTTTTATAGGCGTGCAAACCAACAAGAGCTACAATTTTATACAAGATTGAAACACTAATCATCTTGTTCGAGTCCAATAAAACTTTATCACTGCTTGGGTCTCGGGATTTTTAAAAAATAACTTTCATAAGATATATAGTCTTCGCCCGATGCAAACGTCTAAAAAGCCAACAATCTAAGCAAAAATGCGATTAGGCATAAAGGTTAGGTCAGTTTGTTGGCCAAACGGTACACGGCAACAGAAGACAAAAGAAGAAAATCTTAATGACTTCACTGCAGTTAATAAAAAAATCGTTTAAGTACGAAAACGTCAAAAGATCAAAACAACTACGTACAGAAACAACCTTTGAGTCCTACTAGACAAAAATACTTATTTAGTAATTACTAATTGCCTATAGGTACCGCTAAAATTACTAACGCTAGGTACATTATTGTCTATTAAGAACTTCAAGATAATCTCGAAATGTAGGACAAGTCACCTAACCTAGCCACACAAGTCACACAACACAGCATACGTTCTACGTTTGTAAAAAACCGAGTTGACGGAAGTAACTGTACCATTACATGAATATATAAATATTACATGACATGTTGATAAGTATGTGCTATACTTAATTAACATATTAATCCTACCTTCTTTATAACTGTATCACCCCTGACAATCGACTGCTTATAACTTTTAAACGGCTGAACCAATTTTGATAATGACCATCTCTATTGCCTACGTCAGATTCTGTCCATTCGTTACTTATTTTTTTGCAAAATACGTAAGACTATGTAAGATCATGTATCTTACATTTTTCTAAAGTACAAGTGTTTGAGAATATTATTTTATCCTTTTTTCAGTTGTGAATTAACATGAGAGAATGCTGTGTCTCAATCTCAATGATAATATTAAGTACTACTTATATGTCTTACCTTTTTCTTCATTATAATCGGCATTTTCAGTCCCCAAACAATACATATTATATATTCTTCGTAATAATTGCCTCTTCTTGGCATTGTACGATGTCGTCAGAAATCCTAGTTTTGTTTGTTTCTGTTTACAACACATATTAAAATGAAATAAATTGTTTTATTTTCCAAACTAAATTCATTACATTACTGCATGTAGTATTATACAACTCATATGTATAATGTGTACTATGATAAGTTGGTTCTTGTTGACCTATATAAAGCAGAAATTCAGTTATTTATGATGTAAACGTATGCCTGAAGCCATATTACCTTATAAATTGTAATATCATTGAATGGTGACTAAATGCAAGATTAAGTCTGTCCCTAAATTCTGTAAATTTGGTCGCAATGTCGTAAACGGCCTAGATAACCGGAGCCTAATCAAGAGCTATAGGTAAAATAATCATTGTTTACATTGCATACCCACAGCATGAGGTTTAGTATCACACTTTTTGACAACAGACCCATCCTCGAGTAAGTCTTCTCTGGTAGGCGGCTTCTAAGTACACTTTTTATGTTTAGGAAACTATAGGAATTATCTATCTATGAAGTTTTTTATGTCTATCAAAAAAGATGTGGTCCTATATGCTATTGAAAAAAGATGTATGTGGTTGATACCAAGCGCCCATTGAATTATAATTATAACAAAAGCCACTACATGGGGTGACTTTTAATTACCCCATGGGGTAATTAAAAACCAAATTGGTGGTAACCAAATTAGTAAGGGAAACTTTTTGGGTCTGATTCCACCCATGAAACTGAAAAACTTTCCCCAAGGAACCCGTAAGATATTTTCGAAAAAAGGAAATCAGCTCATCGCTCAAGTTGTATGAAGATGGCGAATTTTTAACAATAGATTTAGACCTTTGTGCATTGGAAAAAGTTGTTACGGTTTAGTGGGCTTAATTATCGCTAACGATTAGATTAGATTAGATTTATTCATCTTATAATATATATAGCTACAAATGTCAAGTTTATAGTAAAATATGTTAGTCATTTCAGCCCATAATATAATCGTCAAAAATATAAATGATTAAAATTACAATTAAAGTGAAATAATTTAAAGTCACCCAATCCCAATATATTTTTCTATAATTAATTATACGTGTTCCTAGATAGGTCTGGCAACCCTACCTACAGCTAAAACACGATGATGCCATCGCACAAACATTGTAAGATGACATCACTAAGTATTAACGAATACTGAAGCTTCTTGATTAAAAGTGTATACTTGTTGATGACCAATATTATTGTGTTGACATTACGAGTACATATAATTTGGGTTATCTCCCGAGATTAGTAACTAATTTCAAGACCAACAACGTAGATTTTTATATTTTTAACATTTCCATAAAACCGTATCATAAGGGGTGAACCTTGGTGTAGATACGCCAGTCATATTTAACATGAGAAATGTCTAAACCAACATACTAACGGCTGATTCTGATTTAATATATGTTGTTAGGACCACTAGCAGTATCGTATATCCAAGTTTGCAGCTTCGAAAGACCTGAAATTTTCGCACTTTTTTTAGTATTCTCAATATAAATCCTAAAGTATGCGTTTAAAATTAAAATTTATACGTTTTTAAAGTAGAACAAAATTGCGAGAACCAGTACAAAAAAAAAAAATTTTTCCAAAAAAAGTGAAATATTAAGGCCGACTTACACCAAAACATATTTAGCGAGACTAATTTTGATTAACTTGACATATTTTATTGATTTGTTAAGCTATTAAATGTATTTAAGGTTTTTGTGCAAGTCGCCCTAAAAAAAGCTGATAAGTCCAGGTGGCTGCCAAATCCCAAACGAACAATATGTTTCATTTCACGCAACGTTTTTAACCAAAAAAAGTGCAAAAATTTCGCAATTTCCCTAGTAATTTACCTGAAATCTCAGGAAATTATCTCAGGTCTTTCGAAGCTGCAAACTTGGATATACAGTGGTCCTACCAACATATAAAAAATCAGAACTAGCCGTGATACGACTGGCGTAGTAGGCCTTTGAATAAAAAACAATCGTTCTTGTCAAAAATAACTTACGCTTATTTATTAGGTAAAAAACCAAAAGTCAAATATTTCAATGTTTAAAGAAAGAAAGTACAACAGGCGATTGAGGTTAAAAGCGGAACCTAGGTCTAAGCTAATGCGGATGCTAAGCAATGGAATAATTATGAATTGGCCTTTGAATGTATTGTTTCATGATACCACATTTTTATGTATACCATCATGACGACATAAGTATTATGGTAAACGATGTAAGTACCTACAATTTGGTCATCCTTGCTATGTCATAATAGTAGACAATCATTAGCAATCCGTATTGTTTTAGCAACAGGAAATAATTCTCGGTGACCTTCCATAACCTGCTATTAGGGTTCTGTAACATCTTCGCAATAGATTTTATATCTAGTATCGTTATTAGCCTTTAGTCGGTAATTGATTGATCTTGATCAACAACTATTATTAGTTTGTTTATAGGTTAGATTAACATCTTCTATAAGTTTTGCAAGTGTGAAATTCTTGTTATAACTCCACATTTATATTAAAAAGTTTTATTTTTTTACTTACCCCAGACAAAAAAAGAAGGCTGTTATAAGTTTGATGAGTGTTTCTGTATGTGGCATCGTAGCTTCTAAACGGATGGACTGAATTTGATGCGGTTTGTTTTTGTTCTCAGCTATATTTAACCAAAATTGGTTCAGCCATTTAAAAGTTATAAGCGATGAACGTTGATGGTGAAACATTTTTTTTTTAATTTTAGAGTTATAGAAACTTAAGCTTTATCACGTCACATTAAATAATATAAGTATTGTTCTGTTAGCAAAAAATGATTTCTGGTGAAGAAATTAATTAAGAATAATTTTATTGAGGAGACATGGGCTGATAATTTTTTTATCATTGAGACTGTAACCAACCAAGACTATCTCGGCCTAATCCAGACCATGTTAAAATGCTTCTTAATAATTGCTGTAGAGATTACTCGCATCCGGTGATCGAGCATATCCTTGAAAACTGTAAATTATAGTTGCATGTCTCTCTTGTATTAAATGATGTCAAATGTTACTGTAAGTTCTACAAGAGGCTATATTAAGGCCTTGTCCTTCCTCGGGATGACCGCATTTAGTTGCGCAATCGTGGTCAAACTTAAATTACCGAATCTGAGGTAAATTGACAATGATGTTACCTAATTGCTATGAGCATCTTCAATAAATGTTCATTTAAATGGCCCAGTCGCGGTCAAATTGAAAAATGTAAACATAATGTAAAATGTAGTTAATGTATTTTTAAAAGACTACTTACACAACTTTAAAACGTTGCTACCCGATCCTACAGCGAATATTTCGTCTAGCAGCGGGGTCATAAGTACTATTTAGGCCGAATGTAATATCCTATGTCTAGATGCCGGGTTTCACATAAGTCTCCGTATTTTCTGACACTAATCAGTACAATAATATACTAGTATTCTATTAAAAATCTTTCCAAAAAACAAATTCTAACGAGACAAACTATATTCACAAAACATGAAACAGTTTTTTCAGAGTGTATTGTATTTGCAAAAAATTAATTAAGAACCATATCCAACGCTGCAATTTAAATCCATTATTATGTGAACTTGAATCAAATATGTACATGACACCTAATACTTACTGTCCCCGTAAGAGTAGCAGTAGGTACGTATGATGGTGTAACAAAATTGAATACAATAGCCAGTAAGCAATTATCTACCTACAGCTAATTTCTTTACGAACAAAGGACATGTGCATAAGTTCACGGTGCAATGTAGGCTGGTGGAATTTTCTGTACTCATACAAGTGTACTAAGTACATAATGTTGCTAGTAAGCTATTGGCATTTGGCACTGATTGGTGTCAGAAAATACGGAAACTTGCTAATGAAACCCGGCATCTAGCCGCACCAAACAGTTTGGTGCGGCATCTAGCCGCACCAAACTGTGGTCATTGACTTACATGTAATAAGTCACATATTGCAGTATTTTTTCTTAGTCAATAATTTTTTATTCTAAAAATAAAGAAAATTTACAAATTATCAAATGAAAAAGTAGAACATGATTTGAAACCAGTATTGTAACTCGTCATCTATCGATGTCGATATTTGATTGCCATTACATAGCGCAGTTTTTATTAATGAGTCATGTCAATTTCCAAACTGACAAATCGAAGTACAATGGTATGTAAAACTATCAACATTGAGTGTTATTAAAGTTATCATCAACATATCATTAATCTCTGGTGAAATTTATTTTTCAAAGAAGCATCACAGAAAATTTAAACTCATGACAGGACATGTACTCATGACTTAAACTCGTCAAAATTGTGATTAATAAAACCTGGGTAGTAGATATGGAAAGTAATCGCATATCTAAAGGGTCTTATTTAAGTTATTTTACACTTTTGGTGTCATTTTTAGTGTTGTCGCACGTTGTGTTGGGAGCATAGCATAAATGCTTAATGCATAATGCATAAATGCTATGCTCCCAACACAACGTGCGACAACACTAAAAATGACACCAAAAGTGTAAAATAACTTAAATAAGACCCTTTAGATATGCGATTACTTTCCATATCTACTGTGGGAGAAAGATGTAAACATCTCTGTGGGAGAAAAATGGCAACAAAATATCGAAATCTTAGATGTGGGATATTGAAATAATCCCACATCAATTTTCTAATCTAGTGATACTCAGTAGGTATGTTGTAAGCACCCAGTCATCTATTTAAGCCAAGTATTGTATTACTAAGCTTCATTAAAACACAAAATAGTATCAAATTCCTTTATCTAACAAGGCCTTCGTGCCGAGATAATGACTCAGGGAACCGTTTTAGGGCCAGCATTCTTTGATATCTACAAATACAGCATTGTCCTTAGAAATACATGTTCTGTAGCAGAGATTGCTATCTTAAACAACCCAGCTAAATGCTTTGGTAATTAGTTAACAGCTTGATAGCTTTATGCTCGAAGTGGTTGTTGACTTTTGTTTTGAAATAAAAGGACATCAGGGGCTCTACTCTGTACTATCTACGACCGAAACGAAGCGCACATCTCTTTCTAGCGCCATACAGGTTACAGTGACAGGTAGTGACAATTATCGGCCGACCATCGATGCAGGTAGTACAGAGTAAAGCGTTCGTAGCCCACAGTGGCGCTCGCTGATCTCAACTGACTAGTGAGGTTACGCAACGTACACAGAGGCAGAGAACCTGATGGGTGACCAAAGTGGAAATTTATCACGAGCGTTTCCGTGATTTGGAGGGCACGTTAAGCTGTCGGTCCTGGCTGTTGTCGATTGACTACAGTCCTTAAAACCAAGTCAGAGGCCATTGTGCGGTTTGAAAACTCTGACACCAGGGCTAGTTAAGTTCACCACACACTTGACTATACCTACACGATAAGAAGAAGAAGAGTAAAGCTCCAGGTTCTAGTGGTGTTTATCCACTAAATAACTAACAACAACATTTTCGATCTATAACAATTTATTTAACGCGAAACCAGGAGCAAAATTCAAGTAATGCTATTGAAACTGGTGAAAACGCATGACTTGTCTGTTCACAAGTACCTGCTAATTGATAACTACCAGAGGATCTATACGATGTTAACCAGATATGTACCTACCCCCACTTGCCTGCAGCAAAAAAATTTTAGGCAAACATCCGCTCTTTTTCAAGATCAGTTTTGTTTAGAGACGTTTTTAAGGTGGCTATCATTCAGTCCTATTTTTTTTGTAGTTACCATAGTCCATACTACTTTGTGCAAGAGTTATAATTTGAGTCAACATTAGTTTAAAAATTAACCCTTAAGCAGCAACAGCAAACTCACGCACGAGCCAAAGAAGGTATTTTCAGCGCCTTATTGCTGACATAAATTAAAAGTAAAAGTGTTGAGTTACAATTACAAACACTTTAATATCACTTGTGTTCCGTGACTGGTTGGGCAACAAATATATTAATAGTAGGAGATCATGCGATGCAATATTTTGCACGGCCAATTGTAGGTGCTGAGGTTTTAATTTTGACCTCCAAGTAGATAGAGACAGGCCATTCATGTTGGTTAAGCGATGGTTACTTTGTATCAGACTATAGGCAATGCAGCGATCAACTTTTGAATCTAAGTTTTTATTGACTGGTAGCGAAAGAAGAATAAAAAATGTGCCAGCTGCCGAATCTTCCCAGGCATGCTGTAACCCGTTAGCTGAGGGTTATGTTATTTTGCGGAAGGCTTGCAACACAAGTCTCATATGATGTCCCTCAGAATAGATTGCTCACTGTGGCACAATATCGAACGATTTTCTATGACAGCTAATGCTTACCTACCTTCATAGGAAATATGGGTTGAGTGTAAGTAGGTAAGACGGATAAAATTTTGCTCTTTATTGTATTAGCTTATGACTCTGGTTTGAGTATATTTTCACTAAAAACACCATGACATCCGCTGAATATAATAAGCTCAAAGAACAAAAAATTTTGAAGTCACCTGTTTGCTCATCTACCTGTCCAGAGGATTCCAAGGGGAATAGAGACAAAAAAAAGAGTAAACCTGTTCGCAAATGCGTCAGAGTGAGATGCAAAAACAGTTTACGCAAAGACCGGTCCATGTGATTGTGAAGTGAAGATTTCACTAAAGGTAGTTACGCGAGAGTGTAAAAGTAAATAAATATGTACATGTTCTTTACTTTTAGCTGCCGTAATTCCTGATCACTAAATGATAGTATTCAGTTTGTCTGTCTAGAACTATGTATTTGTATTATGTATAACTTCAGCCAGGACAAGATCTGAAACATTTCACTTTTTTATCACTTTGTATCACTATCAGGTAAATTTAAAATAAATACTCTTTGTAACTTGAGTTGTGGTAAGTGGTAACCCTCTAATAGGCTGAAGGTATCTAACCCTCGCGCGATTCTTGCACACCCGTGTGTGCAGGATTTGTATCGCACGCGCAGTAAACAAGCGCGCGACGCGACTGATTCTATTCTATACAAATCTACGATGATAATGGCAGAATGTTATACTGCTCATCAATGGCTTTTAGAAGCTTTCTCAATGGAAACTACAATTCTTTAATAAACTAAACTACAATTCTTTAATAAAATAGTAATTCAAGGATTTGATTACTTACCTGGTGCTGACTCGTAATTATCACACTTGCTTGTGAAATTAGATCTCAACATGATGATTAACATTTTACTATTACATGACGTTGCGAGTCAGATTATGCCGCATTTTCACTTCCAAGTGACATCGGATTCCTCAGGTAAGTACCGAGAAAGTGCTGTGTAAATGAGATTTTCGAATACTCGGAAGTCAGAAGCATCGAGTAGGTCAACGGAGATATTTATCACAGATGGGCTCAGCTTTCGGAGAAATGTTTTGACTTGGAATGAATTCTTTAATAGATTAATGAACACTTTAATTTCCCACTGACGATAGACAATCTAGAAAATGGAAAAGGAAACGAAATGGAAGGAATGGGGAAAGGAATCTAGAAATGGAAGTCGATCCTAATTGAAAAAGACAAAATCCTTTTAATTTAGATCTAAGTACCTAAAAGATTTTTCGTAGATATAAAAAAAATTGGTGGTACCGTAGGAAAAAAATATAGAGCATTGAAACGTACTTAGTTTACTAGACTACTAGAGCCCTTAAGTTACTAAAATTCATCAATTGGAGTAAATTTTTTGGTATCGATAATTAAAATACTTTTGACCTGATTGTAAAACCATCTGGCGTGAGGGTCAAGGTTTTGACCTCGGATGTAGGTGGGCAAAAGCCTCACTTGACATTGTCTATTAGGCACTATAAAATAAAACAAATGCTCTACCATGCCAAATATTTGTTAGACTTCGAATTATAAAATGATGTTATAACGAAAAGCAATCCTTATTTGCTGGTAAAAATATTAAAAAAAAAAACAATAAAAAAACATGAGATTAGTGTTAATTCTAGCGATTTGTAATCAAAATACAAGTTTTAGATTTTTTTTGTTGGACTTTATTAAAGGTTAACAACTATAACATGACTTTGAGATTTTGTACAGGGTTGTATCAGGGTAAAAGTTATAAAACAAATATTTTTCGTTATAATAATTTACCCTCTTTAAAATAAAATAAAAATACAATAATTTAATCGGCACTAAGTGGTGACAGTCTTACGTGATTTATCTATGAACAATCAGTCCTTGTTTCATTGTTTGAATACTACGTTTGATTGGTACTAACTCTAAGCACGTAGTTTCCAATGTCGCCTTTTAACGTGACAGACATCTATGGCTGCAAATATACACATCTTTGATATGATAAAATAACATGGCTATATAAAGACAATACCTACTAGTTATACAAGAAGCTTCTTGCTACTAGCACACCTACTCACGTCAGTTTAAACCAAAGATTGTTCACTTTTTTCCATATTTCATTCGATCGATTTTTATTCAAAGCATTAAAATCATTCTAAAACTAAAATGCAGAATTCTAAAATCAAAATCGGCAATACGCGTTCAAGCAGAATTGGACCTTGTTGTTTTGCACCTTACTTTTAAAGTTTCAAAACTATTTTAGTAACCAAAGCAGAAAGTAAAAATATTGACCCCAATTCATTACAAATCACTTGCTTAAAATTCATGACTAACCCTAGCTCCAATATAGACACTAAAACAAGCTTACGAATAATTTTAATTCGCAAATCGTTCGACCTAGACCTTCACAAAACTATTCGACACACAACATTTTAATGTCATCCTCATCAGATTTTATTAATACTTCACTATTGTCTGCCAATGTCCGCCAGTAACACGTAGCTTTGCTTTTATGGAAGGTGGTATCAAATTTGAATATTGATTTCTTTTGTTTATTTCTGTCCCGAATTTCGCAAGCGAACTACCTAAATGTTATATTCCAATTGAATGAATTGCTATAGTGTTTCTGTACTTTTTCTATTGTCTTAGGTATTGTGGTTCGGCAAAAATTCGTATTTCGAATAAGTAAGTTAATTTTCAAAAGACAAGATCGAGACAGACACTGTTTGCCGAGAGACATTAAGAGAATAGAAGCACTGTATGTCGCGATCTTTTCCTGTCCCGAATATTCTTCGCAGCAGGTCACCACTATTCGGTTTTCAATATGGAAGACTTTCGAGCGACACCGGAACTCGATGTGAGAGTTCAAAGAACTTTCGACTGAGATATGCAGATGTGCTGATAAAGGTGTGACCGATAGGGGATTTGAGAGTGAAATTTGAAGGAGAAAATGTGGCATTGGACGTTAAGGCCATACGAGCGATCAGATGCTTCTTCCCTGGTACACTCAAGGGCACATCGAGCTTGACACTTTGGACTTTGTACAGTCAGCAGTACGTCAGGTTATCCATTTACACGACGAAGGCCAAGCGAGTTAGGGATGACGTCGGTCAACATGTATAGTCTGATGTGCTGCCGTGTGCACCATTGTTATTTCGTAGGCTTAAGAGCGAAAATAGAATAGTAGATTGTTAATCGAGGATGGAAAAAATAAATTCCCGAGGTATTTAGTATTCTTATTATTTCGAATAAGAGGGAAATAAAACTAGTTGTTTATCTAAACTATATAATATTAGTAGCACCTATTTTTTTTTAAATTCCGTCACAGATACATAACAGATTAGTATCCCGCCAATTTATGTCAACTTTTTAAATTTTAAATATGGAACTCACCGTGTAATTTTTGCGGCTTAAAGAAGTTTGCGCTAAGTTCACACTGGCTGTTTAGAAACTCACGGCCATGTGTTTTGTTTTTACATAAAACTCTTCACAGTTGACAGCAGTTCTATTTTTAAAGTTCATTCCGGCCCTTAGGTGGGAAGTAATTTGTATGAGTTTTTCCCTCCCTATGGAGGGAAGCAGCATTTTCCACCAAATAATAAGATCAAAATAACACTACTCTCCGAGTATGAGAAATGAAAAAAATTGATTGTACAAGCTCGTATGAAAATTATCTTATGAAATTTTTGTTCTATGGTTAAATTAATTTTGCATGGTTGTAACTAATTATGTAACCTTATTTGCGAATATATGAATTTAAATTTAACAAATCATCTAATATCGAAAAAAAATTTAAATTCTGAATACAAAATTAGACCAATATCACAGAATATAATATAATAGTACTCCAATATTGAGAGAATTTAAAGTTAGCGAATAAGTAAGCTCACTAAACTGAACAGCTTTTCCCAAAGAACATTGCATAGGTCAAAATAAGAAAAAAATTATTTCGCTTCTTTACTAAGTATTTGAAGCGAATAGCCGATCGCCTAAGTATGAAAAGTCGAATTTTTTATTTCAGAATTCATATCAGTTTCTTAGGGAAAGTTTTCTTTAATCTGAATATATAACCACATTATAACAATATTCATCGAGAGTCAATTAAAAGACTTGTAGTCAAACCACTGATCTATAACTTCTACAAGTACATTTTAATTAATTAAAACATTATCTTAAATACAAAAGCCATTTAGCAATAGCAACAAACTATGTAGTTAAACTATAATTTACCTAATGTTTAGTTCATTATCTATTAAACAGGCATTAAATAATAATAAACTACTAAAGCATAAATAATTTTCTTACAATTTCTCTGACACTAAAACCTGCATTTTTAACCGTGTAGTGTTTTGATTTCGTTCGCTCTAATTTCTTTAATAGTCATTCACCGTCGTCGTGTTGAATCAATCGTACAAATTGTACTTATAATTTCTAACTTTTATAAGCCACTTACTTACAGAAATGTTAAGGGTTCCGTATTTATGAACGTATTATAAACCGTGTTTTTAGTCAATAATGAAAGGGAAAGGATTTCGACAGAATTTAAACTAAGTTATATTAATAGATAAAAGTTTGATGAATGAAATGTTACTGTTTTATCAACGTGTTTTTTTTCAAAATCTCTTTATTTTAGGAATTTAAAATCTCAGAGTGACTATGGCAACTCCATAGCACCCAAAAAATCAACTACGTTATTTCTCCGCTGCCGAAAGAGTGGTCAAGTGGTCATGGCTTGCGTTTGCAATCAAATGCAACTTTCTTATGGCCACTAATTCACGATAGTATGAATCAAAACTTGTATGATATTTTCGTCCCTCATTCGCACTGTTTTAAAAATTCCCAATACTTACATCAGCATTTGAAGATACAGCATGACACAGCTCTAAAACGAAGTATGCCGGTTTCCTTTCAAACCGGTTTGCAAGAGAAATTCTCACTGCCTCTAAATTTCATTGAACACACGTGAAACCGTTTCGGTAGAAGCAAATATTTTAACTGTAATATTATAGGATTTGCATACCTTAAGGACTAATATGCGTAACGGAGTCCTTTAATTTATTACTGTAAGTAATATTCAGTTTATGTTAATTTCTTAACCAGTCAGAAACGGGATAAGGGAATCATCAAGAAATGCAATAGTATTAACTTAGTTCACGCCTGAACTAAAAAATTAAATACATCAACATTGTTAGTTGTCAGTTATGTCTCCACTTTGGATTTCTTTGGCAATCGAATGTCGCTGCATGCTGGAGACAAAAGACCCAATTCCCAGATTATTATGACCCAGAACATTTCTCGAAGGATCGGCCATGGAGATAAAGACAGTGACTGTCTTAAATCAGTAGACACGTTGATCATGTTTATCGTATTCTTACAACAGTTACACACCTGCTTCGGAAGCGTGTACCGTACCATGTGTTCGACTAACCATGCAATGTGATTCACGAAACTGTATCATATCATTTTAAAGACTAAGTTCATAATCCGATGGAAGAAAATCACAGTCCGAGCTACGCACGAGCGGATTTAGCCTTATAATTACCATGTACATTCGATCAATTAAAGTAAGAACTATGATTGTTTTGCGCCTTTCTAAGAAACTGCGGAACGTATAATCAGGTGCTTTTGATGAGCGCGGTAGGTATTTAGCGCAATTTGAGCACATGGTCGTAAACACCGTTATCTGTCTGCTCTGTGACTGTATTATCGCTGTAAGCATTAGCGTGAGCTAAGTAGTCTCTCTGTGACGTCACAAAAATTTAAATAATCTTCGTTTATCAGGCATTCGGTTAGGCGTTGTATTGTACCAGAAACAGAAACTTCTTTCGTTTTGTAGTTGTTCCAAATGGGTCGAAAATTAAAAAAGGACATGAAAAGAATACAGGGGCCGTTGTTGGACAGAATAATTTCAAACATCTTGACTAAAAGCATGTAACATTTAACGCAAACAAAATATCTGCGTCTAAATTGTCTATTGTAAATGCTAGTAAGTAACTTGCCACTAACAATACGGTTTGGCAATCGTATCTATCCGTAAATTACACTTGACCTTTACCCATTTGCAACCGATCATGCTTCGTTTAGTTTGAGTAAGTAACTGACCATGGTATAACATGCAGATATCTGTACCGATTTTATTTTTTTGGATTGAAAGAGTTCCTACCAATATTACCTTCTTGATGTCTGGTATGTGACAAAAAGATAACCGATGTTTTTTTTGTGGATTGAAGGAGTTCCTACCAATATTACATTCTTGATGTCTGGTATGTGACAAAAAGATACTGACACCATCTTATTTAAGTCTTTGAGTGACACGGGGCAGAGTGTTGCAGGTTCAAAATTCCCCTTACATGCCCTTACGAAAGCGCTACTGAGGAATAAATAAGAATCACAAATTATAACAAAAAAAAAGACTCGGTCTAGACGATAATTGAGGTTTTCAAGACTATAGAACAAGTGATAAAGAGAACACTACCAGAATAACATACCCGTAGTAAGACCTACCTACACAATTCATTGATTTCGGTTTATGTAAACTGATTAAACTCGTTATGATTCTAAACAGTTTTAAACGCAACGTAACCTAACCATATAATCAGCGTTTTTTGTTTGATTTGCAGTTTTGTTTGGGCTTTATGTTATGGCACAGAATAGAGTTATGTCAAAAGTTTGTGGCTGGAGTGCAATATGTGTGAGGAACGGTATAAAATAAAATAAGTATTTATCATATTAGAATGGAAGCTATTATGGAAAAGAAGAATGAAAACGCTGCAATGACCCTCGATTGCAGCAGGCTACTGCCAAAAAAAATTCAACAAAGTTATTCAAAAAGATGCACTGGCATAGAATTATGAAGTTTTTGCAAAATAATTTTCGTCAATTATCAAACGTAGTTAAGTGAAGTGAAGCACGGCCTATATTTTATGTATGACGTAACTTTAGAATTTTTTTAAACAATTGTAAAGAACACATTCCTCCTAACGCGAATAATGATCAAAAAGGGTTACATACCAATTTTTTTTCATGATTAATTGAAATAGCCTTTATTTTGATGACAGTAGAGTTGGTATTGGTTAAAACACTTACCCGTAGGTGGGCGTTCCTTAGGGTAGCAGATTCGGAAGAGCCCCCGCGTCCGCGTGTAGAAGTAATACTTGTTGTTCAGGCTTTCAAGAATCTGCGAGTTGCCCGCCGAATTCTCTGCCGCATATTGCTGCAAAAGAGGTTTTCTTTAATATCCTTAGTTATTTTAATTTCTGGGGTTCTTTTTGTCGTAACAAAAAGAACAATTGGTTTTTCGTAAGTATGACACGTAATATCTCGGGAAAATGTAAGTAACTCAAGTTCTACAAATAAACGATTTGAATCAAATCAAATGTTTTTTTATTTATTTATTGTTTAAATCGAGAGCAAACAATATAGATCTTATTTAATGATACAGAAACATACGCGATACGGCAGTTACGGCGTATTTTTATTAAACGGTTTTATTTAGCTCACCCCGTTTGTTTTATTTATTATTCTTGGGTCAAATTTAGTAATTCAAATTTCACCCTCTTCCTGTCAACCGATTAATCTGAAATTTTGTATACACTTTGGATTTTGGTGACAATACAATTATATTTATTCATTATCATTATAAATTCAAGATGGCCGCCGCTACAAAATGGCGGATAATTTATGTTTTATTAATCCCATCAATATGGGTATCAAATGAAAGGGCTCAACAAGCAGAATACAATATACTATAAAAAATTGAAATCCAAGATGGCGGCCGCTACAAAATGGCGGATAACGTAGGTTTTATCAATCCCATCAATATGGGTATCAAATGAAAGGGCTCAACAAGCAGAATACAATACTTATACTATAAAAAATTTAAACACAAGATGGCCGCCGCTACCAAATGTATGTTTTTAATAAAAACTAAAAACTAGAAAATAAAAATAGGTAAAAAAACTTTTTAAGTTAAACGGTTTTATGTTAAACATACATTGCAATGTTTAAGATAAATGTACTAAAAACCAAAAAATAATAAAATAGTCATACTTCTTATTAATATACTAGCTGATGCCCGCAACTTCGTTTGCGTGTTAATTTTTTTTTGTACAGAGTACACAGATTGAAAACATCTATCTTACGTGATTTAGATTTTTACATACAAAAGTTTTTTCCCGCTAACTCCCGTTCCCGTGGGAATTTCGCAATATCCTGTTGCAACTAAGCTTTAAGTTTACTAAGGTAACTGCATGCCAAATTTCAAGCGTCTAACTTAAGCGGTTTAGATTTTTCATACAAAAGGATTTTCCCGCTAATTTCCGTTCCCGTGGGAATTTCGGGAATTCTTTTCTTAATACACCGCTACGGTACCTAAGCTACGTCCTTTCCAAATTTCAAGTGCCTACGTTTAGCCGTTTAGGCTGTGCGTTGATATGTCAGTCAGTCAGTCAGTTTCTCCTTTTATATATTTAGATTATTAATAATTCTTATAAAAGTGGCCTGTTTTGATTGGTCAGTCCACCAACCATTGAAAGGTAGTGTCTATTGAATGGTAGGTATATTGAAACCTATCTCGCCAAATATTACGTGAGCAGAATTTTTATTTAAGACTCCCACAATCCCACAACCATTCGACAAATAGAACAACGGTAACTATTCGATTGCAGGTTAGAGTGGACAAGTTTCGGCTAGAACCGGTTAGTTGCCTGACAAGTCGTTAAGGATTAGAATGCCTACCACTACTTCTAATGAAAAGGGACGATTGACAATTTCAACATGAAAAGATTAGAATTTTAATCACCATTGTGATTTAGCTAAGTAATTAGCAATAGCATGTTTCGCTGCGATCACTTCACTGTAAACGCTCTTGAACTGTATGTTACTCAAAACTCTAAAAGGCACGATGCCTATGTCGAAAAGAAAATGTTCACCTGACTCAGAAGTAATCCTTAATCCGTAATTCTTTAAGTAATCAATAATCCTTTTCATTTGCTCCCGACATCGTTTTTTATACCATCTACATCCGTTACATTGCGTTTGTCGTTTTTAAACCATTTAGCGCAAAATTTCTCACCCAGCTTGTCAGTGAACGTTTCCCAAGATAACTGTGCCAAAGTCATTTGAAGGACTGTATAGGTCGCGCAACGAAAGTTGTGGCGAGTTTAGGCGCCCGCAGACGTAATATTTGCACACAGGATTTTGAAGTCGATTATCTTTCCTTCTTTTTTTTTGAGGTCGATATTATCGATTATTGTCGAATATTATACACATATTCCAATATACATAAAACATAAATTAAACAATCTAAATGCAACAATTAAGTCTGTTAGAGTACCACGTTCGTCACATCTCTCGTTGCTCGACCTAAAATGTATTTCAACAAACTTTGAGGGCGGCGGCGCTTCTACCACCTATTCAATGTTTTGCTCGATGTACAGCATTCAATATTATCATTTTCAACAATAGAAAGCGTATCGTGCTCACGGGTAGGATAATTCATTGTGCGTATAAGGAAATATAATGGAATTCCTAGCATTTGCTGCGTCATCAATGTTCTAAGGAACCGCCCATTCACTGGGAACGGGTTTGTTTGTTGGAGAATTTCACTGTCAGATCTCGATTCTGTGAACCTTTTGAGAGTGTTTTTTTTTTACTGAAGACGATAACGTAAGTATAGTAAGTAATATGCTTCTATAAAGCTTAATGTCACTGTTTATTATAGTTTAAACCGACTGATTTTCAAACATTATTGAATCAAAGTTCCAAAATGTTATCAGTAAAGCTAAAGCAGTTTCGGAGAGAAGGCTATTAAAAAATAAAAATAAAGCTGTTAGGTTGCTAAGAGCACAAAATATCTTATTAACGCATTTAGCTTTTAAATAGAGTTTTTCTTGGAAAACGTGTTGAGTCGCAGAAACCTTTCATTATCAGTTTATCACAAAACTACCTACCTACCTCGTTAGAAACAACTTACTAAAACAAATTTTTACAATAGCTGTAAAATACACTAACTGACGTTTGACGTAGAACATTTAATTAAATAGAATATACTAATTGACTGCATATTCAGGTATCTAGATTTAGGTTTCCGATCAGCCCATTATAAGTGAAAATCCTTTTCCTCGTAGTTCTCACCCAGCAATTCCAGTAAATATATGCTGTCAAGTAGTCGCCGTGAGACAAAGTACATAGAACGTGGAATGGCATATGTTTACGTTGCACTAGGGACACGCCTGTTAAACCGGTTGCGTACGCGCATACTTCCCGAAGGGGAACGCGCAAGGCTGCGAGACAAAGGCTCAAGGTAATCTGTAAGTACTCGTACGTACTGGGAAATAGAAATACATATCTTAGAAAATTCGTCTGCAGTTTCATATTCCTATTGTACATTAATGTGGATCTAAGAAAGACATTAACAAAACATCGTGATGAAACCCGCCCGTCCAAGAAAATTCATTTTCGAAAGATGAGCAGTCCACCAACACGCATTGGGCCTAAATCCCCTTCGTGTTTCGAAGGGAGGCCGTGTTCCTCGGTGGGGACATACCTATATGGGCTGGTAAGAATTAAACCTAACATTTTCTAGAGATTTTGTGTCGTCTCTCGTATTTTTTCAGCACACGAAACGCTATGTTATGGTATAAATAATTTAGATTAAGTAAAGTGACACCAAGGTTAGTCAAGTTTGCCACATATACAACACGATAATTTAAGAAAGGAGTAAGTCAGTAAATAAGAGGATCCTTTTGTTTTCAAATGTATATGCACACCCGCCAATAATCCCTTTCGGGATAGGCAGAACTTTATGTGGCACGGGGGGGGTTGCCGCTGGCGTATTCAAAGTTTTTCTTTCACTCCCAGTCCAGCGTGGAAAGTTGATATGAACTATTGAAAGTAAGTTGATATGAACTATTGAAAGTAAGTTGATATGAACTATTGAAAGTAAGTTGATATGAACTATTGAAAGTAAGTTGATATGAACTATTGAAAGTAAGTTGAAATGAACTATTGAAAGTAAGTTGATATGAATTATTGAAAGTAGAGTTACATGAATAAGTTACATAACAAATTGCAACAATAGGTGTAGCGTATATAGTATCATCAGTAGAATACGTTGACGTTGTAGCATAAAAACAATACGATTTTATTAGTAACAGCTTTGTCTCGAATTGAATTCGAATGCGTCAATAGTAAGTAAAACATGCTATTAATTTTATAACTAGGTAGACTTTAAACTATCTATGACAATTTCAACATATCACACTTTTCCAACGCAATGAGAATCCGATCGCATTCCCACGGACGATTTGCGCAAACGCATTGCTCAATGCAATTATGAACCGTAATACGTATGCATTAAGGCGGTGAAAAAATTACGATAGATCAACTCTATCCAAGCGAATCGTTCCTTCAACCCACTAGAGTTCACCGACGCCGTTTTTACTTTGGTGTCAAATACCAATGGGAAAGTGTTATGTTATGAAACATGTAAACTACATAGTAAAAGCTTTTAAATTATATTAAGATTTGATGTTCAAAGTATAATTTATACGATATACTTATAGCAAACGATAAGAGTGTTGAATAATAAATTCGAATTATACTTATTCAATAGCCTGCGACTATATAAAAAGCACTATCTATGACATAAATATACCACTTTCTACACACATTTTCTCTTCTTTTTATTTCTTTCATATATGGTTTTATACGTAAAGAGCACTTGAAACAAGTTGGGAGGGTGTGGGTTCATAACATCTTAGTGCTCCAAAATAGTCATCCTCGCCTGCCAGCGGTGCACTGATCAATCTGACGTAACCCATAAAGGGTTTTTCTACGTGATCTTGGTGGCTTCGCGGTTTTTTACTTTAATTTTGGTTAAAATACTAGGCATTGGCAAAATCACGACATTGTGGACGCTATTTTTCACAGAATTGAAGTTTTGTTTGTGGTTGACCAGAATCAACTCAAAAAAATGTGAGAATACCTATAATCAAAGAGAATATAAATTATAATTAATTAATTCTGGTAACTTACATTTTGCATTGCTGTTTTATTAACATATACAGGGCTTTAGGTAAATCTCTTTCTACCTCTCGGGTGGTTAATCAGTCCATGAAACTGAACAAATTTCCCTCAATAATAGGTCAAAATACGAAAAAAAAATTTTGAGTTCCCATACAAACTTCATCAGCATTTTATATGGGAACTCAAAAATTTTTTTTCGTATTTTGACCTATTATTGGGGGAAAGTTGTTCAGTTTCATGGACTGATTAACCACCCGAGAGGTTGAAAGAGATTTACCTAAAGCCCTGTAGTATTAACTCCAATTAACTGCATATTATAAGATTCATTTAAAATGTTCAGTGCCGAGTACGTGAGAACTGAAATGTTGTAATCTTATCATTTATTTTTTCAGTCTCATATAATGTAAGTATAATGAAATCATAAGTATCGACACCATGTTTAGAATTGTTTTGACGTGAAATAGGCGCCTGTAAAAGATAAAACACATAATTAATTTTTAAAATTGTAACTGAACGGTAATTGAATTAAACTTCCACATTTTGATTTCACATTGCAGTGTCCGAATATACATTTCTTCATGCTATGTCTCTTACGGATGTAACGACACAAAAACTATGTTACAAGTACATTCCTCGATAAAACCTAAATGCGTGCGTAACACTTGACTGGTGACATTTCCTTCAAAGTGTCGACATATTCCGGTTATAATGCAAATTATTAATGAGTCAAGTATTCGGTACTTGCGTGGTAGCATGCCAATTCAATGTAAATGATGCTGAATATTTAAAAGTGTTGCTTCACAATTACGATTTTGTGTTTTTCAAGTGCATTAGCATCAAGTGTATGCAAGCATGGGCCACGGGTTGGTGGCGGTCGCAGGGACAGGGTAGGTAAATTATGAATTAAAGGATGACCGCAAGACTATGGAAGATTTCTAAATTATACTGATTAATGAATTATCTTTAAAATTCAAAACACGTCTGTCATCGTAGGCTTGTAAACGTGAAGACATTTCCGACTATTTTCGACAACTTTCTTTTGCCTGCAGTGCCTAATTACTACATGCCATTGTCTCGTACTTTCGCCGACAAAGTCGTGTCAACATTCCATTAGGTTAAATGTAAACTCTGTATGTTTCATTCATGTTAAACATTGTCGCAGTTTCTTTTGAACGACCGCGACGCGTTTGTAAATACAGTTACGTTATTACAGTCTTTATCCAGCATCTAGACACACGTTACAGAGTCGTATCTGCTTTATACTAGCTTTCCGCCCGCGGCTCCGCCCGCGTGGTAAGTATACAGGTTATAGCGTGCCCAGCTGTGTGATAAAATGTAGCCTATGTCATTCCTCAAGGTCTTATCTATCTATACAAAATTTCATCAAAATTGGCTCAGTAGTTTAGGCGTGAAAGCATAACAAACTTACATTCACATTTATAATAATATTAGTAAGGACTTAACATATCAAAACAAATAATGTTTTTCTTGTTAGGTCCTACTATCCTCTGCTCCACACCACACCACACTACAACTTTCAGGGTGACCTGGCACAGATCTAGATGACTGTTATCTGCAGGTCAATGAGCTGACCATTGCAGTAGTGTCGCGAAAAAGATTATTTGGCCGATTACTAACAGACTAAGGAGTATTGCTAATAATCAAGACCTCGATGATCTGTTATACAGATAATGATAATTTAATTCCGATTTCTCCTCTAAAGTCAAAACTTTTTTTATTCAGAGTGACTATTCTTACCCAAGGCTTTCGAAGTCTAATGAATCTTTTATCTATACATACATATTAAATAAAGAGGAAAGATTTGATTGTTTGTTTGTTTGCACTGAATAGGCTCCAAAACTACTGGACCGATTTGAAAAATTCATTCACCGTTAGAAAGCTACATTATGGACATAGCTACATAGAATACAATGATGCTGCAGGACATAGGACATAGCCGATGGACATAGGCTACATAAATTTCCCAAATTCCCACGGGAACGAAGTCCGGAGCGGAATGCTAGTCTTTTAATAAATTAAAATAAAAGTACAGCACCATTATCAAACAAAGTGTACTCCAGCTCGAAGAATGCATAGAGATAAGGACTTTTATTAAGTGGCATATAAGTTTAAATAAGAAAGTAGACACGTCTACGTCTAATCGTTGATCACAATTTCATCAGATAAAGAGTGATAAATTGATTTGTAAGTAAAACTGATACGTGCTTAGTTGTATATTATGTGGTGGTAACGTTAAAGATTAAAGGAATTATTGAAGCAACAAGCTATATTTAATTCGTTGCGTGAGAAATGCATGATACTATTTTTTGCGCAGTGAAGCACCAGAAAGAAGAAAAAGACATTCTTATTCTCTTAAATACTGAGAAAAGTGAGTTTTCTCGACGGCGGCGTATAGATGAATGGACTTTAATATCTATAATCAAAAAAATAATAATAGAACGCGTTGATGTCTTTTACTCTACGATATGCTAAGTGATAAGAAAAAAAGTTTTTGACTTCCCATACAAAATGATTTATCAGCTGATGCAATTTGTATGGGAAGTAAAAAATTTTTTTTCGTATTTCGGCATTTGTTCTTACTTCTTAGGGAAAGTTGTTCAGTTTCATGGGCTGATTCACCACCCGAGAGGATAAGATCGAATTACGTAACACCCTGTATATTGGGATGCAAAAGTCAGAATATCCATTTTGATATTTGTCTAAGAGACATTCTAGGTCACATTTGATAAATCGCGCGAACAGCCCTTTTCTGCAGAACAATGATCGTATTGATATCCGCAGCATTACCCCACAGTAAAATGCAAAATAACTAAAATATACGGTTCTCGCGGTTTCAACGTCAGATAATTGACAGATTTTTCAACTGCGTTGGCTGCTGAACTGAGTCTGCTCGCTAATTTATCAATATGAGGACTCCATTGAAGCTTTGCATCAAGAGTTATTCCTAAGAGTACAGTAGATTCCACAACGGCCAGTTTTTCATTCTTAACCTGTACATTGGTATTAACCTGTTTAACACTGGGCAAGGTAAATTTAACACATTTGGTTTTTTTCTCTTTCAAAAGAAGGTTATTTACAGTAAACCATTCAACATAACCTTAGCTAAACTAAGCGATACTAATCATAAATAACTAACAAGGCATAAACTGAAGATTTTATAAACTTTTATTTATCACAGAAACTGCAACTGTGTGATACTTTACTAATATTTTCAAAGAAACGCAGTTCCTTCACTATTTAGAAACCAAGTAATAAAATCACAAGGAAAACATAATAAGCCTAACATCGATAAAATGGATGTTTATGTGGAAGGCAGGTAATAGAAATATTAATGGAATGCAGATATGCAAATAGGTTTCCTTAGCGTAAGTTGTCCGGAGGCAGAATTATGATTGGACACGTATCGCGGAATGCTGTCTTATGGCCGTACTGTGACATAAGTGATATTTTAGTGGCATTTAAGTATATTATTATAGTAATATTTTGAACATTCTATTATAGTTACATTTTGAACATTCTATTATATTTGAATCCCTCTTTCACGTACAGAAATAAATTACAAAATCCTAAATTTCAAGCTTGATGTTAACTTGAGTGTACCTATACGTACACCTACTTTCTAACAAAGAGAAATATTTGTACTCATTTGTTCCCATAGCAGAATATTATGTCTAAAAGTTGGACGAATTGACTAAGAGGACACTAACTAATCGATATTTTTTTTATAAATACATAATTCGTTACTATACACATGTAAGTATTTCTTTGGGGTTAGTCCTCATTATCTGAAACTAAATTATTGCACCTTATTGTTAAACTTGTTCTTAATACTCTAGAAGCTTCGACACATTGAACTTCCAAGAAAGGAATGGTCAGAAAAAGGTGTAGAAAAACCACGCGTCCACAATGGCGGCTCATCCTGCGATGCGCGTGCGCCGTGCGTTTCTCGTTTACCTTGCAATGCCGAGCGTAAGGTATTCACCCCGTGCACCTGAGGACGAGTGCATGCCAACGTCACATACTGTGCAACTATAGTTATAATAAGAAATGCAATTGTTGTATTTTGACTAGCTGCCACTTAGGTCGACGGCGCCTCGTTCAGCATTGGTTACTGTTTTTAAACAACATTTAATTCGACAGTGGTTTAGATATAAGTGACACTACTTACTAATCCCTATCTGATCGTTATACATTATGTTTTCGAATTATTCATGTCGGTTTTAGTGTCCGTTGAGTATACATTTAATTTATTCATTACTAATTATTTTACTTATTTACCTACTAACTCAATGTCTGGTTACTTTTTAGATACATACAGTTACAGGTTACTCAAATATTGAAAAGTAAGTTTAAGCAAGTCGTGGTTACTGTGATTTTGTCTTGCGCCCATAGGCGTATATAGGGGGGGGGCCGGGTGGGCCGTGCCCACCCCAGTATGGTCTAGGGCCCACCCCAGAATATTGGGCTACCAATTCGAAATTCTATAATCGATAGCAAAGTACTGATAACTTCACACAAAAATCATTAAAAAAATATCTACAGCTGAGAAATCTACATACTTACTTATTATTACATACTATAATACAGTATTAGTTACATTTGAATACACAGCGTATTTAGCTAGAGTACATTTAATTTTCGCCAGGCCCGCGGCCCCCCCCAGAAAATAACCCTAGATACGCCAATGCTTGCGCCTTCTCAGTTAATAATTAAAAAAACGTTTTTATTAATTATTTTACAATATGCGGGTGTGCTTTTGACCACGATGTAGATTAAAAGCGAAGATGCGGTCGAGGATGTAGCAAGCTCACCCAGAATAAGCTTATTCGATCTGCTCTCGTAGCACCTACTCTGTTATAATGTTTATAATCATAGCGATTAGTCTGTGTGTAAGGCAGATGTAAGTTGTATGTTGCCGTCTGTTATAAACCGGTTACGAGTATCCTTGAAATGCGCGCGATACAAAGGACTGATGATAGAATCACTTATTTTTATCAAGTCACATCATACCTTCGGTGAAGTAATTTTCGTGAAAACGAGGACGATTTTGTTAACTGTTTATTGTTGCTATTTGTTTATATTTGCATCTTGGTCACATAATATAGATACCACATAAGCTAAAGACTTTCATAAGTAAGTAAGACCTGCAGCCTGCAGCCAAGTTAGCAGGACTTTCAGCGGGGGTGGTAATACAAAGTTGACACTTACGGCGTTCCCATGGACCTAAATAGAATTAAAATAGATGGGCTTTCTTTCGTTAGTTTTTTTTACATCAATACCTTCGACAAGATATTATTAAACCACATACAGTTTGTCTTAGTGTCTTATTCTTCAGTCTAAGTATATATTACAAAGTTACAAAACTCTAATCCACATTAAAAAATTAGATAAACAAAGATATAGATTACATAATTCACAATTTTAGCCCTGTCGCCGCTATGAGAACGTCTCCCCATCAGGAAAATCATTACGTTTCTCCCCAAGAAATGAACGAATTATTAAGGATCCTGAATCTGTAAGAGGGTTTCTACCAAGTTTCCTGAACTAACTCGGATCCCTAATTTCGCTGATTCAACACGGAGTGACAATATACTGTAAGTTCTCTATTGCATTACTCCACCCACAATCATCTGGCTGACGTAATTACAGAACATAATACCTCACTATACAGGATGCGTCTCAGGCTCTCATCACCACAACCGCACCTGCCGCTATCAAATGGCATCATCTGCCCGTGCCATCGCACACCGGTCGGTCATTTAATAGCTACTTCCAGAAAAAATGCTTCTCGAGTAATTTTTATATTACTTAGGAATTAAAGTCGGTAAAGATAACTAGATTGAGATATGTAATAATTATTAAGTTTGGTACATCAAATCTGAAAAAAGTTGTATACTTTTAACTGTTCCGGTAGATACTGAATATTACAGATTGAAATAAAATGCGTCATATTGTTGACACATACATAGTTTCGTTACTCTCTGTAAAAAACTTGATTGATTTTGATGAAAACGAATGATCCTCTGTCGTCTAAAAAGAACCATCATCATATCACTGTATAATGTAAGTCATTCCAGCCAGCCGCCTTCATATTCTTGACTAACTTTAATGTAAAAAACTTGAATTTGCAATATATTGTAAAATGTACGTCTCAAATTGAGAACCTCTTCCTTCCTAACTTTAAATTTAGTAAAAATAAAGTGGATTATGGTTATTCAAAGGACATAAATAGACACAGGCCAATTCTACACCTTGAAGCATAAATGCAGCACATACCAAGACCATGCACGCTATACAAAACAAAAAGAAAAAATTCAAGTTATTTCAACCAAATTAGTCGAAAATGCGAAGGCAGCTGGAGTGACCTACATTGTCCGTGCGAGGTAAAATATTTTCTAGGTCTATAAGAATTTAAAGTACTCTGTGTACTTCAACCTGAGACTGCTTTTGAAACCTATTACAATATTTCGATGAGTGTGTAATAAGGTGTTTCGATGCTTTAAGTAATTTGTTTTTGAGAGGCAGTGAAACGTATAAAAAATGTACATATTTACAAGTTAAAGCAAAAACAGTGAGAAAAAAAAACAAAATTCTAAATAACTTTTATAATAACTATCATGTAATGAAATAGAAAGTTCAACACTGAAATACTAGGAATGATTAGAGCATAATACATTTCTGCAAACATAATTCGATCGATTAATTTTATTGCTACTCGTGCGCAAGTGATCGCTATTTCAAGTATATTGCAAGATGATTGCAAGTGACAGTTTCTCTCGTGACGGGAGCACAAGATGTCACGCAATCGCAGACTAATTATTAGCGTATTTTATAATAACCTCTAATAACAGGGTTAGTGCGGAATATATACAGACAGTGACTATAAGTTAGATTATCAAGCATTTCTGGCTTGATAATTAATAAAAAATTATGTATAGCGAGACACACAAACAAAAAATAATGTTTTCATTGTAAGGGAGACAATTATTACACTTTAGATAAAACAAACATCAAAGTTTTTACCCCTGTCGGGAATCTAACCGAGAATCGTTGATGACAAAGCAAGTAAACAAATCAGTCCGATTAGGATTCTTTGGATTTAGTACAGTGTTTGTTTCGGATGAGCCTAAGAAATAAAATTGCACTTTAACTGTGCAGCAGTCTGCTCTGCAATTGTGCGCACGATTGTACGAGTATGGATGTACATAGTTCAGTTTACGGGCGTTTTTTAATTAAGTAGGTATCAATTATATTTACTATATAGTAAGAAGTTTTCGTGTATTTTGTTATAATACGACATCTTAATAGATAAAATGTTGTAAATTTTGAATTTTGTTTGCATACCAAGTATTAAGGCACTATTCATTTCCTTACCGTTGCTTTCCACAGTTTCCACAATGATAAATATTTGCAAAGAACTTTAATACTTATGTTTTTTGCACATTTTACATCCAAATAGGTATTAAGATAAAGTTACTGCTAGAATAGTTTGGTCAAATCAAAGCATAGAAACTGAAAAACCATGAATTTATTCATTTACAGAAAGTAAAAGGATCTTGAAAATTGGCATTATGATCATTGACGTAGTTACGCACTTTGCCTTTCCGTAACGGATAAAAGCTGGAAAAGAATATCGTCATAGTGACCAACAGTGACTTTCAAACTGACTTTGACTTTATTGTTATGCTTATGAGTCTTACGACTTTTATTTTTTAATACAATTTTTTGTATTTTTCGAATATTTTATTGATTGTTTCACTTTTTTACTAAAATACTAAAGAGAGTTAATTTTATATCTTGAGCCAAAGCGTACTTTGTACTACAAGACAATAAAACAGGAAAATGGGACTCAACTTAAAGTTCTTGCTTTACACCTATAACACATTTTTTGTGACTGTGGGAGTAATGTTGATCGTTGAGAGTGTGTTATCCGTCGTGGACGAACGACACAGCGATGTTCTGGATTTGATACCTGTGAATATGACGGTTGCTTTCATCGTGAACGGAATCCTCATGCTCATTACAGCGGCTGTGGGCTGGAGTGTCCTCTATTGCTACGTCGGAGGTCTACTCACTCTTTACATATTCCTCGTAACCATCCTTAACATAACCGAGATATTCTACGCCATTATGATTCATAACCAACTAAGAGCCATGTCAGCCAGCCGTCTGGAAAGCTGGAAAACAGTTTTTGGTAAAGAAATGCCATGGCTGACTGCGAATCCGAAATCCGTTATAAAATCTCTGACTAATGCTTTAGTCGCATTCGTAATATTTAAACTGATGGCTTTAAGTTTCATCCCGTACATCTTCTTCAAGTGGAGACGATATATGCGGAATAGTGATTTTAATGATCAAATCGAACAGACACCACAACGTCGACCATTTCCATTTCAACTTCCACAAACTAAAACAGAAGACGAGGGGAAATATGCAGTCATGTGATCTACTTTTAATTCAATACCTTCGTACTTATTGAATTATAATTTCGCACAACTTTTACGTAAGTTTTATTCATTCTGCTTGTTCACAGTAATTTTACAATAAAACGATTTTTAAATCAAAAGTTTCATTAAAGGCTTTTAGACCCGGTGAAAGTGCGAAATCAGTCTTCATTAAACAAATTAGGAAACGTAACACCAAAGATTGCGAACAACACAACACTGCGTACTGTGAAGTATTGAAGCCTTAACAAATATCGTGAGTAATTTATCAACAATGTAAATTATTTTTTATTTACTTTCCATCGAGATACTTTTTGTGAACCTTTGTTTTAGAGTATAAATACATGTGTACCTGCTTCCACGTATGAATCTATGTTTGAATCTAATTAGTACCAGCCACACCCCATAAACTAACATTTACTTACAGTGCTTCTATTTTCTTAATGTCTCTCGGCAAAACAGTGTCTGTCTCGTTCTTTGTCATTTGAAAATTAACTTACTTATTCGCAATACGAAATTCGCCGAACCACAATTAGAAAATAGAAGCATTTTATGTCAGTTAATGGGATTTATTAGAAGACTAAAATGTATAGTTTATCTTTCAAAACACGGATTAAACTTCATATTTGCGGATTACGAACCACTATAGTAATGAAATGACTATACTGTATAACACGTATCTAAACAAAGTTCATCTAATGCTCAGTGAAAGGCAGGAAAACTATAAAATGTGGCTGAGAGCCAACGGTTGTGAAAGGTTTACTAACTATAAGAGCCCACGGATTATCTACACTTTCCCAGATTTATTTACAGTGAATCGGAGCAGTCCCAATGTTCGTTCACGTTATGTCACAGTTACGATCGCGGTAAAAGTCATTCTTTAATTTGCATGCCGCCGTGTGCTAGAGCGACTAATTCGCTTAAATACACCAAACTTTCGACAACTTTCTGATACATGAATCTTTTAATCTTTAGTTCAAAAGTATAACAACTTTTAGAATTCAACTTGGACACGTAAAAACAACGGTTGTTCTGAAATGTTGTGACATTGCTTAATCGGTGATTTTATTTAGGCAGCTCTGTTATTTGGCAATTATCCTGAAGTGAAACCTATAAGTAAATCAGTCGCATTTATTATTTATTTAATCTGTCCTATGGGAAATCATGGCATGAAGGCCGGTCCTTTTTGAAGGCATACGTAGAGATCCAACACGCAAAGGCACCTTTGAGATCATAATGTCAGCCGCAAGACGTCCACTGCTGGAGATAGGCCTCCCCCAAGGATCACCACATCAATCGGCCCTGCGTCACTCGCATGCAGCGGCTTCCCGCAATCTTCACCAGATCGTTGGTCCACCTTGTGAGAGGCCCTCCTTCGCTGCGCCTTCCGGTACCATATTGTATTGACATTTGAAATTTTTATATTTAAAATTGAATTCACTAACACTAGCTTAGGTTACTATTGTTACTAACACTATACATACATAGACTGAAGGTCTGTCATAAATGAATTGAATTGAGTTTACCTACTTGCTTAGTAAGTTATGGCAACCGAAAACAACTGAATCAATTGTACCGTTATCTTCATTATTTTCTAGCTGTTTGCAATAACTAATTCATCAACTGAAATTTTAAACGGGATTCTAGTGAAAATACCACAAAGTCTGTCGTTTGTCAACATTGTAAAAGACGTGTTGTGGCTTTGGCAAGCACCTAACTGTTTTCTGCAACAGGTTTGGGATAGACAACAGACTAATATTTTTATCTAGGTACTTCGGAAACGTTTAAAACAAAAATAGATATGTAGTATTTACTCGCATTGAGTTTTCAATTTCTTTTCTTGATAGTTTTCGATGTTCATCACCTCAATCTTCATCAGCCCATATACGTCCCCACTGCTGGGGCACGGGCCTCCCTCAATAACATGAGGGGTAAATGCCATACTCGCCACGCTTGGCAGACGGGTTGGCGAGGGTTTTGATATAATTGCAGAGTTTTCCTTCTCTGTGTGCAGATGAACTTGCTTGCATATTTACCTTGGTCGCCTTGTACGACACCTCGGTAAGAAAGAGGGTGGTCCTATTCTACTCTGCCGGGGGATCACCTCAATCAATTTTTACAAATAAGTATGATGTTCTGTTGAGACGAACTACTTAGCATCGGGCCTTTGAAGGTACACCTTATATACTTATGCACGTTTTTTGTTGCTATCGCGAAATTTGCAACCAATAAACAGAAAATCAAATCTTTAATTTCAATTTCGGATAATGATAATAACACCTGCGAATGTGGCGCCTCTCCACAAATCATAGCGCGTTCATTAAGATTTTCCAGCGTACTCTTTCACCGCTGCACACTTATGGATCGTTTTAAGGCAACTGAAAATGCCATGCGGGTCGCTGAACACTGTATATACCTTTAAAATTGTTGTCAACGATTTGAGAGAAGAATAAGATTTCAATTATTTATCTTTTAAAGCAGAATTATTTTCCTTACATCAAGAAAGCGGAATAGGATGACATTACGCATTATGTTGCCGGCAAAGAGGAAGTCGTGAGAAGCATATAGTGAGAAGTAGTGCCATGCCAAGAAAGCAGGTTGCAGAGGTTTAATCACCCATTCTAAGCACCCATTGTTGATGACGTGGCTTGGCGACATCGAACGTTTTTGTCCCTCTTTTCTATTAAGACATTACATTACTAAGTACCTAGGTACTTATAGTTCCCACTGCGCAAAATCGTACCTTTGTGAATTTCTATAAGTTTAACGTTATACCTCGTCTACGTCATAAAATGAACCTCTAGAATCGCTTCCTTCCTACGTCCTAAGCTGGGCGGTGATGGATGATTTAAAACCAGGACTTTATTAGTACCTATATCAATAAAATATATCTTTTTACATAAATTACTACATATTTTAATCGTTGTTACGATATTAGAACCGAAACGCCTTCAAGTTAAGGTGGATGTAAAGACACGTGAGATCCGTTTAAAAGAATTTCCGTAAATAAGTTTTTTCGTTTATTCCCAGCTACGTAAACAAACAGCATCCGGTCTCCGCTCAGGTAGAATAATAAACAAACTCCTTTCGTCTGTGTTTAAGATTCGTTCTTCCTGTCTCTGTTTTACTTTTTGGTAACAGTAAACCAAGGTTTTTTAACCACCCAAGTTCAAATAACACGGCTTTTTTATAGTAAAACTATTTAAAGATCGAATTTCCAGTCTAGTCCACTCGTTTCTTACATAGAACGCATTATATTCTGAAGAAATCAGCTTCTTTAAATCTTTTTCATTTTACATTGTACTCGTAATTTAGACAGTCTGAGATAAAGGAAATTGCCGTAAGTTAGGTCCTATGGTTTAGGTGAAACTAGAGATAAATAGTGTTATTATTATTAGTTACACGATATTGGTTTTAATTTGATGTCATTTATGTCCCTTCTTATCCTCTTCGAAATGTGGCCAGGTCATGGTTACGATTAGCATTATATAGGTACCACCGAATTTTTTCACGTAGAGTCGTAAACATAAACGTGCCCTGTGAGAATGTCAGTTCTTAGTTTTGAAACACATTATACTTAATAAGGGGTTCTTACCATGATTTTGTTTTTAAATGAGTGACCACGGATGAACTTGAGAACTGCGATTACGGTAAGAGCAGAAAACAGTCTACAGCCTTTCTTGTTCGTTTCTCTTAAACATATAATATCAGTTCTTCTTCTAGTCTAGAGGTTATTATTTTCTTTTGTTTTATACATGTACCATTAGCTATCTGGAAGCCTGCGAAATCCCCAGGAGGATTCTGAGCTTCTGGTCGTTGCTGGGTGTCTGGGAATAGTCACCGACCAACACGCATAATGGGCCATTTTAGAGCCTAGCGGAAATGTGAGCCGCCCCTATCAACTAGGTATTAACTAACTAACCATCTGGATTTTAGAATGTCTTCATGCAGAAATAAATACAAATAGGTAGTACCTATTGCAAGTGGAGATCATGTACCTTTACCTATCTTTGTAATGATGCAATACGAGATCAAACCACACCACAGGATTGCTGACTTCGGTAGTACTTATAAGTACGTAGGTACTTTAGAGTAACTACGAATGCATCGATCAATTGTTGTGGAATGCATCATGTAATTGTATAACGTAACGCGTACCTAATTGTTTTAAAATTAATGTTTTTAAAACCTGTGTAATATAATAAATATGTTTAGACCATTCAGTTTGCGTAATAATTAAATGAAACATTTGTTTGCCGCTGTGAATACCTTACTTAACTTACACAATATAAGTTTGTAGGTACGTGTTACTCACTTTTTACAGTTTAAAAAACTAAGTGAGAACTGAAAACATGACCTTAATTGTAATGGAGTACAACAAATCAACTTTACCAGGAGTAAAGATTCATAAAGTCGCTATACCTACAAGCCGTTCGGCCGCAAAAAATCTTGACGAAAAAAATAAACGGTTGAAAGCTGTGCTGCAAAAAAAATTGTGGTGGGTATACATAACAAGCGAATTATGCATGACGCGTTCCAGATTTTTGAAAATGTTCTTTCGCTTTTCAATGTCGTTTAGCATGGTAGTGCTGTTAGTTTTTGTTGAAGCAAAAATATATATAGTCACTATGTCATTTTTTATTTTATCAGTAAGTAAAGAAACGATTAATCACACATAGCGTAGGTTCCAATTTTAAGTCAAATTCCAGAGTTCACAAGGTAGGTCGATATTAGGTGCGGTAGGTCGCAGCATTAAATAAGGGCTGACACGCCGAGACTCAAGTCGTGATCTATACTTAAGTATTAATTGTCTCTTTCTCTTACTATCAAAATGACAAAACGACAGCTACTCAATAGATTAGAGTCAGTGTCGCGTTCTGTAATACGGAACGCATTTATGTTTATATACAAGATTTGGTCATCAGAAATTACTATGTAGTACTATGTATATGTATAGTACTATGTAAATAGTACTATGTATATGTATTAGTGGTGGGTGCCTACGATGTTCCTCACTTTATCTATACGAGCATACAATGAGCGCGCAGGAGTCGACTCACGGAATAGTACAGTTACGCACACATTTGTTCGTATTTAATACGTGCATATTTATGCGTAACGTGTACGATTTAACGGTACGCTGCAAGGACTCAAAAAGAACTTGCTACAATCTTTTTAGACCTTGTTCGATAAGTATTTTGATGTAGTACCTTCGTGAAAATAATTGAAGGAAATGTTGTAAGATAGCCCCGAGATGTGCCGATGATCATCGCTGTATTGTTTAAGAAATGGACCGTGTTAAAAATGTTTTATGATCTTAATAATAAAGAAACATAGGTACTTACAAACAATAAGGAGACTTCGAATTTTATTTCCGAGTCGGTAGTTAAAGATAAGACGTAAATTTTAGAAATGCAATTTTCAGGTTTTAGTGAATTACAACCTAAGGTGGTATATTTTTCTTTATTTTACCAAGGTACCAAGAAGGAAAGATAGTTCCGTTCGGCGCTCATGTCCTGATTTAATAAATATCTAGCTAATTATCTGCCTGTCTACTTAATAGATAAGCTATGTTTGAGTGACTCAAAGCTACCCGTTATTTTTTTTTAAATTATGTACATACGCCGCGCTGAGTTTATTTGCAACCAAGTACCTAGGTAGGGTACTTACCTATTTATTAGATTAGTTAGATTAGAGTTATAAAAACTTTATGTGGCATACTTCGTACGGAGTTACGGAGTAGTTAAACAAACTAAAATAACTAAAATAATTAAAATTACTGAAAAATTATTTTTAAAATTCACGATAACAAAATTATAAAACTTACTTACCTGAATATTTGTGCGCTTTACTTCAATGTAAAGCCAGTTATCCGTCGAGAATGCTATTGCCATCAACGCAGCAGCCACAATTGCTGTAATGGTCGCTATAGATAGAGTTACCGCTGAGCAAGGCATTTTTACAACCTTTTATGAGACAGCGAAAGATAGAGGAGCTACAGAATAGTAATCACAATCACAACACTTTGTATATTCCAATAGTTCACCTATATAGCATTTTTGCTAGCACTTTGACGGAACAGAGAACACGGCAGCACACTCACGATATTATAAAAACTCATATAAATGCGGTCATCGCCTGCAGCGCAGCGTACCGAGTTCGCGCGCGAGACTTCTTTGCCTACTTCGCGTTGCCTTGCCTCGCCTTGCCGCTCTCTTGCGGATGTGAAACTTTCGAAAGCGAAGCGACTCCTCCAAGTGGCGGGAATGTAAATTAAAAAACTGGTTATTGGGGTTGCTATAGCTAAAAAATACCAAATATTGGTACGTTATTCTCAATTTAATTTGAGTAGCCTACCCACCCTCTATGAGTTTACATTAAAATGCCAGATTCAATCATTTTGTTTTCAACATTTATTTTTCTATCCTTAATGTGCGGTCATCTATTACATGGATCTATTCTACATGGTGACTTTTAAATACCCTTCTCCAATCCGATTTTATTTATGTTACCGGAAATGTATGAAATTTAGGAATTGTATACAATTCCTAGGAAATGTAAACAATTCCGAGGCTATCTAGGAAATGTATAAATATTGTTTCAAAGATTTTTAATACACACAAATTGCTTTAGGAAATGTCTAAAACGAAATTTCTTTAGGAAATATATATAAAACTAATGTTTTCTGTGAATTAAATTAAGAAAACAACCTAACCTAACCTGAATAAGCTTCGTGAATTTGTCTTGGCGATATTAAGGATTTGCTCACTTCATGAAATGTTCGAGAATTCCATGAAATGGTCACTTTTCTTAACTTAACGCAAACACAGTCGTTTCTGGCACTTCGCCGGCCGCTGCCGCGTCACGCTCGCTTCGCTCGCTCGGCTCGTGCGTTGGGGGCCGCAGTTCTAAACTAATCTAACCCAACCAACCCTAGAGTTAGGCTTCTAACAAACCTACTTGTCACAGTTCCATCTATCTCAATCGAACAAAGAAGTCGAATTACTTATAAATAGAAAAAAATCTAACATTTTATACATTTCCGATTGTTATTTAGGAAATGTATAGATTTCCTAGAAAATGTAGGTACTCAAATCAAATATAATTCATTTCACACATTTCCGGACGATTTTAGGAATTGTACTTATACATTTCCGAACCCGTCGCGTGCTTGTTTACGCCGCGTGCGGTACAAATCTCGTACACCATGTGTTCAAAAAGCACACGAAGGTTTAACATATACATTAGGTATTCTACCTACGTGCGGACAAATTCGAAGGAAATTAATTAATATTACCTTTAAATGTAACATCTATCCCTAGGACCAAGAATCGCTGGTCCTTCGATTCTTGGTCCGAGATCTAATCCTATCCTATTTCTGACGTAAAATGATAAAATGCCCCGTAAAAGAAACAAGAAAGAGGTTCCTCCAAAGAGAGAATAAAAACTATAAAGACAAACAAACAACTAGATTCGAGAACATCGATTTGCTGTTTACAGAAACACGGAACACTTACAGAAATGTTTGCCTAGACCGAGAGGCGAACCCTGGAATAGCCATTGTACACTGTACCAAATAGGTTGTGAAACCCAAATAAAAAAATCGAAAATGTTTGTTTGTAGAATTTTAAATTTTCTACTTGGTAACACTTTTTTTGACATGACAGGTGTGACAGTGACAGTTGCTTGGAAAATCCACCTTTGTTTAGCGTTGTATCGTTTCGATTTTTCTATTAAAACACTGTTTCAAACACACCTAGAATGGATACAGCTAGTGCTATAAAATATGACGAAGTTCTTACTCAAATCCTGGTAAACGAAAAGTCTATTCTTGGGTTTTTATCAACAATTTTCAACTTTTTGGCTAGACGGTAAGACTCCTCTGTTTTTTGTAAAAATGGGGTTTTTGCTACTTATTTCGTTTATCTCAAAACAGATTTTTAAATTATTTTCTGATTTTTTTTAACATTAAACTGTTGCAGCACCGACTTCTACTATGTCCCCCAAGGACCATACGAAAACATGGGCTTTCCACCAGGTGTTGCAGAAGAGCTTGTCATCAAAGTCCTGCGCACATGTGACCCGAAGACCTGGAAACCACCTAATGGCGCCAATAAACCCTCAGACATAAACAACGAGATCATGTGCTCTACTGTTGCCCAGGAAGTGGAAGTTACAGCTAACGAAGATGTCGAAGAACTTACTGAACCATCAGGGAGTAATAGTGAATGCTTTGAAACCACATCTCAGCAAAATGTGGGACTAAAAAACTTAACCTTAGAAGACACTGGGACTACATCACAAAAGACTGAAAATAAAACAACAATTATAGAGAATAAGTCAAGTATTTCAATGGATGAGCCCCCACCAGTTATCCCGACACAGAGAAATAGTGAAACATATAATGGGGCTGAAAGAGACAAATATTCTTGGGCTCAGACTATAACAGAACTAGGTACCATATACTTAGACAAATCTTTCATACTTGGCCAATTCACTTAAAATAGATGATTGTAATGGTTACATCTCAAAATTCCTTTTTGTATTGTTTTACCCCCTTTAATGTTTTGAAGGGAGGCTTATGGGCATGTATATGGGCTGATGACACCTGTACTGTATCCTATAATGATTTACTGATGAATCTAATGATGGTTTACAGATGTGACAGTAAAATTACCTCCAAATATAAAGTCTGCAAAGGACCTAAAAGTTACCATCAACCCAGGTGAAATCTGTGTGGCTTGTCGGAACGGTGACATCCTGATAAAAGATTCTTTACCTTACAAGATCCATGCCATAGACAGCTTTTGGAGTGTCAGTGAAGGAAACTTACTGATTCATCTTGGTATGAGTTCTTACTTATTTTATGTAGGTGATTTATAGAAAATTGGTCATAATCCATGTTTTTTAAACACTTCATGCTCGAGAAAATCACTACTAAAAGATAAACATTAAAAACAAATAGTTTTATGAAAAATTAAACTAAACAATGCATCAAAGTATTAAGAAAACTCAACTAATCTATGTATTTGGGAGCCTGTTATCATAAATATTACCTATTTTTCCTATCTAAATTATAGAAGTAAGTACATGTTTCAATAAATTTATTTAACTTCCAGAAAAAGTTCAGGAACGTTGGTGGAATAAATTTTTAAACAGCGAAGAAGCAATAGACTTGTCTAAAATAGATAGTTCACGGCCTTTGTATGACCTTCCAGATGACCATATTGCCAAGGTGAGTTATTTTAAACTACATAGTTATTTGTTTGTCTCCTCAAATCTCAGTAGTTGGTTGCCCAATCAATTTACACTAATTAGTTTCACTCAGTACACAAAACAATTTCAGTTTGTATTGTAATTCCCTGTTTGAAAAACCTTTAGAATAGTTACCTACTGTTTTATTATTTACAATTTAAGTGGTGTCACACAATCACTAATCAGAAAATGCAGTGTGTTGTCTGTCACCAGATTCAATAAATGTTTACTTTTGACAAAGATATGGATTCTTAAACACGCAGATCTGGTCAAGTACATGGTTGAGATAAAAAAAATACTTGTATATGTATAGATTTTGCCCTTTTAATGAAGACCTTCCTGTGAATTTCCTGCTGAGGTCTGGTAGATACATATTTTTACTACTACAAGACTTGAAAAATTATCTTTATTAACTTCTCATTTTAGGTTCGAGAGTTGCAATGGAATCAAGAACAAAAAATGAAAGGCCTGCCTACAAGTGATCAGCTTCGCAACATTGAAATCCTGAAGAAGGCTTGGAATGCTGAAGGTTCTCCATTTAAAGGCAAAGAATTTGACCCAACTATTTTTCAAAATCAATAAATAAAAATCTTATAAATCAAATTATGATGTTTTTTTATTTATTATAGATACCCCATTACCCATTGTGTATCACGAATATCATGACATGACTTAGAATAACTTACGATTATGAGTACCTATCAATATTTTAATAGTTCTTAAAAACCTGACAAAACTAATTTTCCTGTCATGGTCTGCTTTTCCATAACTTGATGAGCCTCCTTCAAGTTAGCAGCATTTATTGGAGATAAGACCCTAGTCAATGTGGTCTTCAAAGTTCCTTTGTCTAACATGGATGAAATCAATCTCAAAATGTCATTGTGTCTGTTCTTATCCTCAGTGTTGTATTTTATCCTTGTTGCCATCATTTCTGAAACTAAAGTAATGCTCTTGTCCTTAAGAGGTCGAATATCCACTGGACCACTAGCATCAACAACAACACAAATCTTCCCTTGAGGTTTAATTACTTTCATCATTACGTTCCAGTAAGGGAATGGATCATACATAATGAGTATATAGTCTACTACCTCAAATCCATGTTCCTTCAGTTGTTTACTTATATCCGATTTGTAATCAATTACAATATCTGCTCCAAATTTTTGTGTGAATGCTTTTGTTTCATTACGACTAGCTGTTCCTAATACTTTCAAACCTAATTTCTTTGCTAACTGAGTAGCGACAGATCCCACACCTCCTGCGCTGTTTATAATCAATAATGTTTTACCCTTATCCTTTTCGGAAAGTAACAATCTATCAAATAGAGCTTCATATGCAGTTACAGAAGTCAGTGGCATTGCAGCAGATTCTTCAAAAGATAATGTTTTTGGTTTAGGTGCTACCATTATCTGATCAACAGCAATATATTGAGCATTGCATCCATTTCTTTGTAAATCTCCAGTAAAGAAAACATTGTCTCCTTTGTTGAACTTTGAAACCTTTTCACCTTTGTCAACTATCACACCAGAGCCATCCCAACCCAAAATCCGAGGTTTTTCCAAAGGTGGCTGATTACCTGGCCTGGGGGCGCGCACTTTTGTATCTATTGGATTAACGGCTATTGCTTTTACTTCTATTAAAACATCCGTAGGTTCAGGGCTCGGCACAGGCACTTCTATATCCAGCAAGCTGTCTTGATGAACTATAGGCAAATGTTGGAATATACCAACAGCTTTCATAGTTTTCGGTAAATTAAACGGCATTTGAGACAGACTGGCTTCTACCTTGTATGATATACTCGAAGTTCCTATCAAAACAAGACGGACAAGATTACGGAGAAACATGATTAAACAGATTGCGCCGCTGTGTGTGATGACACTGATAACCTGTTAAAAATCTAATCCACGGGTTCACCAACAAACAACTTGCAAACAACAAAGTCAAGCAAACTAGCAATTTCCATGCGATTTCCACAGATGAATAACAGAAAGTAATTTCTAAACAACAAACTGATTGCAAAGAGAATCACTAGGTACACATTGACGCACGCAAGATATAGGTATTTTTTTTATTTCGCCAACTTTTATTCGGTGTTGTGTTTGCTTTTTCGCGCGTTTTGTGTTTCTCCGTTTCTAAAAAAAATATTTAAAAGTTTTCAACAATTTTTTTTACCAATGTTAGAATAAATCACTTGGCAACTTCGCCAATTTTTTTTTTGTCTATGTCTATGATTTATCCCTTTCGGGAAAGGCAAAGGAAACTATGTCCATACAGCCATGTCTTCAGTGAAAAATCTTCTTTCTTCAACTTAACCTAAGCCCTAAGCTCCTCATGTTCTGCGTAAAACCGGATAGCGTCTGTTTTACGAAAACAACCGCGAGGATCTTTGTCGGTACCAAACGGAGCAGAAACACTGTTATCACTTGAATTTTTCATCACTACACGAATCATAATACACTATCACTGTTACACATTAAACAACTTTTTCACGCAGAAAACGAAAATTCAATTGACAAAGCAACCGCTCACGCCGAGTTCCCGCCAAAGACCCCGCAACTTCGCCAAGTCGATTCCGTCACACAATCTCTATCCGTTAGTGACATTATTAGGGGCGTTTACACCATGTCTTCACTCTTTTCTACATTGATGTGTTATATACTCCTTGTCTTTGGCGAGAACGCGGCGGCGTGGGCAGTTGCATAGTCTACTTTTCGATTTTTGCGTCAAAAAGTGGTTTAAAGTGTTTTATGCAGAATTGATTAAAAGTCGTGTGTAGTGATAAAAAATTCAAGTGATAACAGTGTTTCTGCTCCGTTTGGTACCGATAAAGATCCTCGCGGTTGTGCTTCTCGCCTCGCCGCCAGTTTTCATAAAACAGACGCTATCCGAGTTTACGCAGAACATGAGGATTTAGTTAGAAAAAGATTTTTTACTAAAGACATGGCTGCATGGACATGCTTTTGCGCTTGCGCTTTGCGCTTAGTTTCCTTTGCCTTTCCCGAAAGTGATAAATTAAAAAAAATAGTCTTTTTTTTTTCATTTCTTCAATCAATCGAAAAATGAGAAATGCAATCAAATGAAAGAAATTTTAAACACTAGAATGCAACAGTGATTTAAAACTTCACGAAAAACGAGTTACTGCCGCGCTCATTAAAATAATGGACGTAGACAACTCCTCCACTGCCCCTAATAAGCTTTACAGTCAATTTAAAAACGACTCCGTGTGTGTGTTATCGTTAATTAATAAGTTTGTAAAGGTGCACCTCATTAAAAACACTATTTTCGAAGGTTTTCTTCATTCTGTGGATCCTCTAACAAATAGGTACAGTTTTTTTACATCTTTTAATTAACAGACTTCTGGGAGTGGGAGTATATTGTAAGGCAGGCTAAATGATGATGGAAGACTAACCTAACATTTTCATTTTGACGTGCCCCACGCTTCGGATAACATAATTTAAGTAATTTCTGTGTAAACCTCACTCATTGAAATAACTGTTATTAAATATAAGATGACCCCCTGACCAAGTAGGTATTTAATATTTTTTTTAGTGAAACAATGCTCTAATTTGGTCCTATTAGTGCATTAGGGCCATCCATTAGTCAGAGAGGGTCATTAAGTATTAATATCGCAGACTAGATGGTCTTAGCACTAGTACAAATCGTCATAAAAGTATTTTTTCACAGGTGTCAACTTATTTATGTGTTAAGCTTAAATACAATAAAATGAATGTAAAGATTCTAATTTAGCAATTGCATACAATAGGGAATATGCATGTATTTTTAAAATATGATGAATCTATGATGAAAATTAAAATAATCGTAAAAAAATATCTAGATGATGAAAAGTAATAATAAAGTATTTTTTTCCAAAAGTTAAAAGTAGATAGGTAACCGAAACGAGAACTTAAAACTGCCACCATTTAGGCATGCTTGTGTGAAGTCACAGTTCACTTTTTCATCACAGATTTTAGTTTAATTTCAATGTTTTTAACACATTTCCACTAAAGTTTCAACTAATTCATCATAAAACAACATTCTCCATCTATAGAACGGTCTAAAAAACCAATATACAAGTATTAATTAATTTGAGTTATTTTGTTGTAATGAACTCTGACATTCACTCTTAGCATAGCAACACTTTTCGGATATTTGAATTTTTCGCAGTTTTTGTGCACTTGAAATATTAATTTCTAACTCAAAAATAAATTATTATCAAATATATTCAAATAGACATATTTGTGAAGTGCTAAAGATTATTTAAAAAAATTTGGACCCATATCTCTGATTTATTACATGCATATTCCCTATTGTCTAATTCCTTTATACCAGGCAGATTTAAAAAAAAAAGTACAATGGCAAACTCAAACTCAAACTCCACCAACTCAAGATTCTTTAATGCTAATGTTAGTAATTTCTTAATTTTCTTTTCAGCATTATCTTATTGATACCACAAGACCAAACATTCCAGACTATGCTAATACCTGGTCATGCGGTATTGGAACTAGTTGCAATACAAGCACCTGTTGGAATTACTCTTCCTCCTCGCAAGCAAGTCATCAAAGAGAACCCTGAAGAAATTCAAGACAGAAAAATTAAGTTGATTTCTTGGTTCAAATCAAACCTCCTCCCAGTTACCGGTTCTGGTGAAAATATAGTGGTAGGAGCAGTAAGCATCTTGCCACCATACACTGTTAGTGATATTTTTGCAGAAAACCCTGTTGTTGCACTTCAGATTACAAAAATTATGGAAAGAATGCCTGAATCTTGAATTTTGTTTTTGCTTATTTTGGGGTGGTTCCCTACTCGCCAAATAATTTGATTTTATGATACTTTGCCAATTCACTCGCTGTTTTTATAAAAGACTATCTTGTAATTCCTCGGATAAGTTATATAACTATTAAAAGCTAGCCCTTATTTAATTTTACTTTAAAAGTGATTTACCTTTTTATGAAGAAAACTGTATTTATAGTCAAAATCAAAAGTAAATTGCAATATAAACATGTTACAAATCAATTAATTAACTGAATTACACATTTAACTAACTACAGGGTGAAATCGAAAACATTCGACAAACTTCGAGAGATGAATCTACCCATGATTGCGAAGAACTTTTTCTATGGGACCAACTTTCCTACTACAAAAAAAAACTGCTGTTCCATACAAAAGTTCAATACCTACTCAACCAAAATGTATGGAACAACTGATTTTTATTTTTTAGTAGGAAAGTTGGTCCCACAGAAAAAGTTGTTCGTAATCATAGGTAGATTCATCCCTCAAAGTTTGTCGAATGTTTTTAATTTCACCCTGTAGATTATTGTACATTTTAACATGAATCTGACCATAATTTTTAAAGGCTTTTGTTGTTAACTGTATAGTTTACCTTTTAAAAATCTGTTTGCAATTATGATTATTATTTATCTGTGAATTTTTGTTTTTTTGGAATCTTATGATCAAAATCTATAAATTGCTGGAAATACTACCTTTTTTATGTAGCCCACAAAACTCCATCTCAAACTAGTTTGCTTTACAAGTTGTTTTGAATTGTTACTTAACTAATTCAAAGAATTATCAAGTGACTAACCCATTCTCAAAAACTTTCATGTGGTAGCTTGTGGGTATTTCAAAAATTTATTTTAGCTTAGTTATTTTGATGTCAAATGTTTTAATAAGAATGAGGTGACTGCAAAATTGTTTCGGAAAAACATATCTACTTATAAACACTTAAAACTGTGTAGGTATATGCCGTAATTTTTCATACAAGCGATAAAAGCATACTCAAGACACATGGAGGGATCTAATTTTCAGATTAGCAAGCGTTAAACCTCTTTTGTGAAAACGTGACGGAAACGATAATGCACTTTTTTCCTGCTTTTTGTATGGAAATGGTGGCATTTTTTCAAGCAAATAAAATTTGTTGATTAAAATCCCTCTTATTTTTTTTATTTCTTTTAAATTTACTTATAAAAGAAAAACATACATTTTATTAATCTACGTTTCGATAAGCCCTAGCGGGTTAGTGAAATGAGTTCGAGTTCGATTTGTATCGAGTATGCTTATATAGCTTTTCCAACAGGTCCTTTTTTGTATGAAAAATCATGAAATATCGCTAGACAGTGTGTGTGTATACTTTAGTACTTTCTTTGGTATTTAAATATCTAAATTTATTTCGTTTTATTTATGTTTGTTATTTATATAAACTCATGTTCGTTAATTTTGTAAATATATCCTATCTTCATTGACATGGCTCTCTTTACATAATTTACGAGCTTTTCGCCCCTGACTTTCGCGTATAAAAATAGCTACAGACATGCTTTCGCATTTCAAATATTAGTGATTAAGATTAGTACAAAATATTATAGGTAAGTACAATATTGAGATACTTAACATATACATATTTAGTAATAACTACCCAACCAGATCGATGTTAAACAAGACTGTCTTACTTATAAAATAGTTATAGTAAAGGCCTTAGGATTAGGAGGGGTGAAATGCTTGAATTGAAAAAGTAAAATAATATTTGAGTTATTTTTTATCCAAATTAACTTTAAAAATGCAATACCTCTATATTTCAAAGTTTTAAAAATACAAAGAATTAGACAAAACGTTTTTTGCTTTTACAAATATTTTTTTTACCTGCTCTTAGCAAAAACCCCTCCAGTTTCATCTAGGCATGTTAGGACTTTAATCTTAGAATTACGTTTAATTTAAGATTTTTTAAATAAATGTATTTAATTACTTCTATAAAAAACAACAAAAAAACGAATAAATAGGCACTTACTTATGTAAATATGTCAGCACATTAAGTCACCACATAAGAACGCTTCTGCGATGAAAATTGGATAATCCGGTGAGCTGGCCTCAGAATGATAACGTAGTAAGTCTGTCACTAGTCTTAATTTTTTTATTAAATAATTACTTATTAAGCATCAATTATTTATTCAATAAAGTTACCAGTTTACAGTCAAGACTTTTCACTTTGTTTGACAAGTTAACAGAGATGGTCCTCTATCTGATAAAAATGGTATTGGGCAATATTATTATTTTTTAATTATTTCGTTTAATAATAACCTTTAAAAATAGTTATACAACGGGCGAATGACTTTTCGAGAATATCGAGAGCTCTTGATTTGTCAAATGCTTCTAGGAACAGGGTTGTACCTACTTGTTCAAATTACACGGTTTCTAGAAGCATTTTTTTACGAATCAAGAGCTCTAACAACCTTGTTGTACCTAGCTAATTATTTTCGCGTGTTCAGATTGATTTAAATTGTTAACATGTTTTGTAAAGTCCTAAAGTTAGCGCAAGATAAAATATGTTTTTAGTCTGAGCACGCTGAAGCGAAGCTTCGTGGTCAGTGAGGGAGGAAACTCTTATACCTACCTATGATTAACTCGGTATCAAATTCCAATCGAATGATTAAAAGGGAGCCGATAGTAGGCTATCTATCCTGTCTATTAAAATGTTTATAAAATGTTATCGACCTTAAAGCCATTTTGTTTTAGAATGTGTAAATGTTTTATAACATATTTATGAGTCATGTATGTCATTATAACAAGACGTAACAGAGTATGTCAAGCTAGAAAAAGAACGTGTAAAAGCAAATACTTTTGTGTTCATTCAATAAAAATGCAAAACAATAGGTAGCCTTAAAAAAAAGTTACGTGTTAAAGTGATAATGATAGCTTGATATCTGAAGTTATTCTTGTCAATGTGAATGAAGTGAGTCGATTCAACACAATTCATTGCTTGTTTTATATCGTTTTATACGCCTTGCCACGGCTTGGCCACGTGAGTATGAGTATTCCTACATCATACTTAAATAACTCATTCGAACGCGAGGTCGAACAAAGCGGCGCGCGTCTGTGTTGTTTTTCGAGCCTGTCTACAAGTTATTCGTTCCTCTTATTGCTGATAAGCGATAACTGATAACAATCCTTTGAAAATGGACTAACAGTTTCCAGCAATAAATTAACTGTTTCACTTCACACAATGCGACTTTCACAGAGAAGACGTATCGGAGTATGCAATTTAAGTGTAATTTAATTTTGTATTTCCATTTTACCGACGCAATTTTTTCACGATGCCGGATACAAATAGGAAGATTCAGTATTTGGCGGGATTGTGTGGTAAGTACTTCATTTAAATTATTAAATACTGAAAACTTTTGTAATTTAAGTAAATAGTAATTTTACCGTTTAGGTTCGCTCGGTTTCGTATTTACCGGCGCAGTGCTATCGTGGGGATCGCCAGCGATTCCAAAGTTCAGGAACGGTCAAGAAGACTTTCATATTACAGATGTGAGTTAACGCAGATATCTTTTACCTATTAGTACCTACTACAAATTAGGCAACGACACCTAATAAGATAAGACCGTTTTATCAGTAATGTAAGCAAGTAAGTAGATAATTATTGATAAATTGATAGAAAGGTATTCCCCGGCATTCAGACAAAACGTCTTTGTTTTTTTAGATCAAACGTACAGTATACTTACTTATACAGGGTGTTTGGTGCATCGTGTGCCAGATTGAATAGGGTGATTGGAGGGGTCTTTGGCTACCTCTTCAGCCCCCATAAAAAAATCTTGGTCTAACTGAATTTTTTATGCGGATTTTAAATATTTTTGGGTGAAATTTTGTAAAAGTCGAGGTACATTTAAATATTAATTTAAAAAAAACTATTAAGTCTAGCTTAATTTTTTTAAATCTTCAATCTGTAACGTTGTACGCTTCTATAGAAACCAAAATTACTCGCCAGCAACATCTAGTTTTTTTTTACTGACCCGCAAAGTTTTTTAAAGTAAAAAAAAAACTAGAACGCCAACTTTCGTTTCGAATTAAAAAAAAACTAAAAGTGATCATGCTCTTCGTGCTCTTCTGATTTTTTAAAAACATCCCTGGACTATCCCCTTTCTAATGGTATGCAATATGCCATGAAAAGTTATTAGTAACATCGCCAATGAATTTATTTTCTGAACTTTTCGAATTTTTCTAATATTTATCAGGTGAAATAAAAACAAGTTTTTGAGTTAATAACACTCACAAGGCAAGTATAAATTTAAAATTTCGTGGGTTTTACTTGAAATATAAAAAAATATTGCATTTTAAACATTCATTTCATAATTTTTACAGTATTTATAAATCCTGCTCAAAAGTCAGAAATCCTTTCAAAGAAAGTTTAGTGTGAACCAATAACCTCAACAGTTTTTTAAATTAAAATTTGAATGTAAGTAGATTTATACAAAATTTCACTCAAAAATATTTAAAATCCGCATAACAATTTCAGTTGGACCAAGATTTTTTATGGGGGCTGAAGAGGTAGCCAAAGACCCTCCAATCACCCTATTCAATTTGGCACACGATGCACCAAACACCCAGTGTAATAATGAGATCGTTTCCAGCTCTCGTCTTTTATGTTGCACATTATACTTATTCAATCTTAGATATGAATATTTTTTCCTGCTATTCTAAATCATTAAGACTCGACAGACGATTTTGACCAGTTTCCACGAGTGCCCTACGCTACGTCTCTGACGGTTTCAGATTTTTTTATCCGTCCAGTCAAAAAGGAGTTTAATGTGGTCATTCGAGTGTAGCGTTTATTAATTTTCAGTAAAGCTTTTAGCTAAGAAGCTAAAATTCGTTATCGCTTGGCGAGCAGTCCACCAACCCGCATTGGGCCAGTGTGGTGGACTATGGCCTAAATCCCCTTTGTGTTTCGAAGGGAGGCCCGTGCGTATATGGCTGGCTATATGGGCTGATAAAAAAAAGTTTTTTCATCCTCTTAAATTAAAATTTTCATCCTCATTCTCTGACTGATGTGATGAGGATCATAACCACGAACAAATTGCTTCCATCTTGAGTGGTTGGATGCGATATGATTGAAATTTTCGTATGCCAAACATTGCTTCCTTTAGAGTTTTTAAACTTAGATCCTGTTGTCAAAACCTTAATGTTCTGATTCTTCTAAAATATGCAGGAAGCAATTCTCTTACCATGGGAAGAAAATAGAAGCAGTTGGGAAGACATAGTATTATTTCAAAGTTACGACTGTTAACCGGCCATTCTGACGGTTACTAGGTTGACTGACTGTACAGAGGCCAGCGCTTCAGGTTACTCTATTTTCGTTGAAAAACCGCTCTTGTCGCAACAGCACAGAGTTCCCGCGTGCGGTAACCTGATGTGCGGTCCTCCGTACAATAAATAATATTTAAAACTAAATACCAACAAGCAACAGTGGGCACACATTAGCCCCCTTCCTAATAAACGTAATTTGAAGTCTAGGTAGTTATAGTTAAAAAAACGCACGGTAGTGTGTAAATATTATTAAACTAGCTGATGCCCGCAACTTCGTTTGCGTGTTAATTTTTTCTTTTGAACAGATTACACTTTATTGACGGTCCATTAATGGACCTTCATTTAGTTTATTAAATATTGATTTAGTTTAAGATTTAGATTTTTACATACAAAAGTTTTTTCCCGCTAACTCCCGTTCCCGTGGGAATTTTGCAATATCCTGTTGCAACTAAGCTTTAAGTTTACTAAGGTACCTGCATGCCAAATTTCAAGCGTCTAACTTAAGCGGTTTAGATTTTTCATACAAAAGGATTTTTCCGCTAATTCCCGTTCCCGTGGGAATTTCGGGAATTCCTTTCTTAGTGCACCTCTACGGTACCTAAGCTACGTCCCTTCCAAATTTCAAGTGCCTACGTTTAGCCGTTTAGGCTGTGCGTTGATATGTCAGTCAGTCAGTCAGTTTCTCCTTTTATATACCTATTTAGATGCTTCCATGAGGCTCTTAATTTCCACTTTAAGTTACTTACTTTTATAAATAAAACCTTTTTAATACCGCACGATTTGATTAGTTACCTAAGGTGAAATTAATTTTCTCATAGCCTTGATCGAACTCACGAGTAATGTCTGTTGATATCTCGTAATCTGTGGTTTAGCAAATTAGCAATTAACGTAGAGTATTAATTGAACACTTTAAGCAGGCTATTCATACTTACCATGACTTTTAAGATCTAACAATAAAATGTTTTTACTTCATTAGCAACTTTTTATGTTCATTGGATATTAGGATAGAAAAGGTTTTATTACATTGGACGTCACAACACAAAACAACATATGTAATACAAAAGGTTACAAACAAAAGCAGAGCTAATAGAGGTATAAGCGAGATAAGGGAACCGATTTGCTCCCGTGTGTTCATATGATATTATAATACTTACACAGTATTAACCTATGATACATTACCTACAATAGAGAATTAATATTTATGAAACTCATAAATTAAAGCATTCTACTTAACTAGGTTACTTCCCTTATTAACCTGTTTATTTTTAACAACTTAGTTAGGTATTAATTAGATACCTACTTACACACAGTCATAAAATGTTTATGTTCCATATTCCTTCTTCTGGCCATGGGTAAGTATAAAAAGAAATATCGTTAGGTACATTCTTATTTTTTTTCTGGCACTTATTGAACTAAAAGTAGAAAGCTGATGCGTTAGCCTGTACCAAATTTTTATTTTTTTAGTATTTTAAAAGTAATCTCTAGCTAGTAAAATGAAAAAAACAAAACTATGCAAGTATTTCAATTTTTATTGATAAAACTTTTAATTTTTTTTTATTGATAAGCTCTTGACTTTACCTACTATCTATTGTACAGAAACCAGTACATCAGGTTACCACATGTATGAACCCTGTGTTCTTACGATAAGAACGGTTTTGTAATTGAAATGGGGTAACTTGATGTACTGGCTACTGTAAAAAAAATTGTTTGTGGCTAAAATAACGCTGTATCCATATTTACAGGCACAAAGCTCATGGGTGGTATCTCTACCATCCATCGGCTCCATCCCAGGATGCTACTTTGGACACAAGCTAAGCGAGCGAATCGGCCGAAGAAGGACTTACTTTGCGTCCGCAGTGCCCGGGCTCGTAGGTGCGGTACGTAGGGTCATAATGAACTCTGGGGCCTACCATAGTTACTTATATTAATAAATCGTTATCGATGTCAACTTCTTTATTGTACGGACGGCCACAACTCAGGTTACCACACGCATGCACTCTGTGCTGCTGTGATAAGTGGTTTTGCAATGAAGATGGAGTAACCTGATGCGCTGGCCTCTGTACGAACGACCAATCGATATCGTTCCTTAAAAATCAACATACCTACTTATTCGTTGGTGCATGGACTCAAAGATACAGGATGTAAGGGACGCTAGCAAATATGTACTTAAATGGCTACAAGAAAAAAACCCTTCCCAAAAACGACACGTTAAGGAGTTTTTGTTGACTAGGTACTTTACCCAAGAAAGTCGTATTAAATTATCAAAAAAATGTCGACTACTTATAAGTAGGTACTAAGTCAATCAGCTCATCGCTCATCGAGTAACACAATTTTTTTTCACTAAGTATTCGACCCAAGTTCCATGCAGTCAACGGCACATCAGGTTACCACAAGCTGTCAAATTTCCCCAATGAATAGTAAATTCTAATGCTTGGAGATAAAATTGAAAATCGATTGAAGAAATTTGACAGTTTTGTATAGCTTGATGTGTGCTGTTGACCCTGTACCTATCTGTGACGAATTTGTGATCGAAATCGACGTCACCATATGGTAGCCCCCTGATCGCTAACTATAAGAACCAGTGCATTGTTGTTTTTAGGCTTCTCCCGGTTACTTATGACAAAAGGTGTTTATTTTGGCAGATTATAATACTGTTTACGAAGCAGCCAGCACTGATGATTGTCGCTCGTTTGCTGATGGGGGTAACTACTGGAATGACTGCTGTGGTGAGTTAATACCTAAGGCCCTTATTCATAAACGTGATTTAAGGCAAGTGATAGTTAAGAGCCTCGCGGGAGATTGTAAAAAATCATATCTTAATTTTAAAGAAATAGGAAATATGTATTTTTAAATGCTCCCATGGGGCTCTCAGGGGGTGAGCATCTATCTATACATATTATAAAGAGAAAAGATTTGATTGTTTGTTTGTTTGCATCGAATAGGCTCCGAAACTCTGGACCGATTTGAAAAATTCTTTCACCATTAGAATCCTACATTATCCGGGATGGACATAGGGTACATGATTTTCCCAAATTCCCACGGGAAAGAAGTCCCGCGCGGGAAGTTAGTTTAAAATAAAAGGGAAGGTGCCCATTTTTGGTAGATACTAGTTACGAAAATAGAAATTCAGATAATACCGAAGTGGGTAAACTGTTAATTAAGTAAATAATGTAAATAAATGAAAGTTAGGTACTACCACAGTGAAAGGGAACTCGCCCCGCCCCTTAAATACAGTACAACGCTCAAGCTCAAATGACTTTATGGCATGCTTCTTTGTAAATTGTATTTTGTAGTTTTTATAATTATTTTTCAGGTAACGATGATATACATAACGGAAATAGCTGACAAAGAGATTCGAGGAGCGTTGGGAATGTTTGTTCAAGTTATGAACAATATCGGAAGCCTCATCATGTATAGTGTAGGACCTTTCGTCTTATACAAAGTGCTCAATTCTATTGTATTGGCTATACCTATAGCGTATGTTGTTGCCTGCGTTTGGATACCAGAGTCACCGTACTATCATTTGAAAGATGGAAGGATGGATAAAGCGAAGAAAGAGTTTATGGTCATAAAAGGCACGAAAGATGCGAAGGTAAGGACACTTATAGGCTCTCTAATATTTAAAAATATCTGATTGAATCTGTAGTGTAACTTAGAGCGTTTTTCATAGATTTACTCGATTTTCTGTTCTAACTTAGGAATGTATCGTATTAGGAGGTGACAACTATAATAGTGGAACCATTTAGGGATATACAATATGTCTCATTTAATTTTTTTCTTCCATATTTTTGTGTTTTTAGAACGCTTATCCGCGTAGGAGCATTGCGCCAAACATTTTGCTTTTCCAAAAAAATATTTCTTCCGAATCACAAACACACGATACTTTCACGTCAATTTTAATTATTCCTAGTAGGTATATACTATTACGATTGCTTCTCAGTAAGAAATCAATAAATTCTGAAACTAATATAAGAACAAATTGATTCTTCCTTACAGTCCAGTGAACAGTAATTTATTTTTACCTTGAACAAAGGCGGGAATAAAGACCCTGAGCACGCGACCCGGATATCTATACTAATATAATAAAGAGGAAAGATTTGAATGTTTGTTTGTTTGCATTGAATAGGCTCCGAAACTACTGGAACGATTTGAAAAATTCTTTCACCATTAGAATCCTACATTATCCGTGATGGACATAGGGTACATGATTTTCCCGAATTACCACGGGAACGAAGTCCCGGGCTAAATGCTTTACGAAATCGAATAAACACAAAGATGACGCCAAGCCGAGTCACCTCGATGCTTGCCTAGGTTAAATTCAGGTCCATATTACAGAATGCGACTCTAATCTATAGTTAAGTAGCAGTCGTCTTTGTCATTAAGAATAGATCAAGACTTCAGTCTCCTTCTGTAATACGGGCCTCAGTTACCTCTTAAACCAAAACGGTGAGGGTGACGGATGACAGAGGGTGATGTAAATTTTTGCTTTCGGTTTTCTTAGCAACTTGAGCTAATTTTTAAGAATTTAGTCCAGTCATTTGTAAAACCAAAACATTCCTTTGAACTCGTTTAGATCTCAGTTTTTAACAAGTATTTAACAATGCTAAAGACGATCGTTATCAAGCTAACAACTTCTTGGTATAGGCACGAAAATACCTCTCTTTTCATTTGGTACGATCTTCCATTTACCAAGACTAGAACAAAGTTTAATTTAAATGGTAGGTGGGTAGGTTTCTTTAGACATGTTATCAATTAATTATATCAATAAACAAGTGCAAAGAGACCTTTAGCTTGAAGGTAAGAGAAGGCAAACATTAGGTTTACAATGTAAGATTTAGATAAGAACTCTTATTTTATTAGTTCCCTTTATTTGTCCTACACAAGGGCCTTAGATATACATTATTTTGGGTGATTTTAAATTAGTTGGTGAAAATTAAGGTTGTCAATCAGCCCATAAAACTGAGGAACTTTCTCCGAGGAATATAGGTCAACACGTACATACATACATACATACGCTTACGCCTGTTATCAGTGGTTCTAGCACCACAAGATGCCACGTTTGACAAAAATTGTGAGGTCTTTCAGATGGAACATGTAAAATGGTGAGAGGTTGTGCCTTTTGATCATGATACAGAAAAAAACCTCGCATTCCACTTACAAATGTTTACAGAATGCAGCTGGCACATTCTAACTTTTTCTTTCACTCCCATCCAGCGTGGAAGGAATCATTGGTCAAAATACCCAAAAAATATTTTAGCTCCTCCATACAACTTGTGCGATCAGCTAATGCCTTTTCAAAAGAAACCGAGATTTTTTTATATAATTTCGTATGGGTTCCCTACGCAAAGTTGCATGGGCCAAACCACCACCCTTTTCAAGTTTCGCTAGTCAATTTAAAGTCATATAGGTACTTTGTGGCATTTAATGGATTGTTTTGCAATGTTTTTGAAGCCTTAGGATAATTTTGAAATAATTAATAATTGTTTCGCAGCGTGTCTTAAAGGCATATACAGGGCTTTAGGTATCTCTCTTTCAACCTCTCAGGTGGTTAATCAGTCCATGAAATTGAACAACTTTCCCAAGGAACCATAGGTCAAAATACGAAAAAAATATATAATTGAGTTCCCATGTACAAATTTCATCAGCATATAGCGCATTTTTTATGGAAGATAAAAATTTTTTTTTGTATTTTGACCTATGTTCCTTGGGGAAGTTGTTCAATTTCATGGACTGATTAACCACCAGAGAGGTTGAAAGAGGGATACCTAAAACCCTGTATTTTGACGTAATAAAAGGATTGTTTTGCAGACCGTTTGCGGCAAAAAATGATTTTGTTTTTCAGTGGGTCGACGATCAATTAACTACAATCAAAGATCGTGTTACGGAGAGCATGGAGAATAAGACTACATTTATAGAACTAATAACAAATAAACGATACCGAAAAGCTGTGTATATTGTAACAGGTAATAAAACAATACAAAGGCGTGACGCTTTAGGTTAGTACAGTCAAGAGCACGTCAAGCTTGACACTTTGGACTTTGGCCCGGTCCTGCATTGTATGGCGCGCGGTATAAATAAGTGCTCAGCTTAAACTGGTAGTGTCAAGCGTGACGTGCTCTTGACTGTACAGTGTCGAATATCATACTATATTATAAAACAAAGTCCCCCGCCGCTCTGTCTGTCTGTCTAAACGCGATAAACTCAAAAACTACTGAACGGATTTCAATAGTTTTCACCAATGGGCAGAGTGATTCAAAAAGGTTTGCGTGTATATTTCATTCCCAAAATTCTCACGGGAACGAAGTCCCGGGCGGAAAGCTAGTATTTTTATATTAAGTGTCCCCAATTGATGCATAAAGATTTTATCGTGCGCTGCCATTACCAAAATGGGCTTCCAATAAAAATATGAGTACCTTTTCATTCTTGTCTTACTAAACTTTTACAACGGTTTCAGGTCTAAAAGTGCTGCAATACATGACTGGTAATTCAGCCATCCAATCCTATTTGGAGATTATATTTAGACAAAGTAGTTCAATATCGGGACCTCTTGTGAGCATTGTGTACGGAGTTGTACAGTTATTAGCAGGTAAGACCTAAAAAAGACTAATCTTATTTAAACCTAACCAAAAATAAAAATGTGAATTATCCCGATAATATCCCAGTTCAGTTTAGTATGGCTGCCTCTGAATCCACGGTTTCCGGTGTAAATATTGTTTGCCATAACTGGCATCGAGTATATTTTTGTTACAAAATAACATCCATATTGTACGAGTATGTACTCATTATACAATGAAGATATTTGATGCGTGGAAAGTACGTAAGTACTATACTGTGGTCGGATGATAACTTGAAGAAAATACGTTTGGTGTAAAAAGCAAATGTTTATTTTCGGGAGGCTATTTACCCATGACGTCGCCTATCGGTTACGTTTGAGAAAATCTCTTTTTACAACAGCAATGTATGACAAGTGAGTTTATATCTAAGTAGTTTCTAACAAATCTCCTTGCTTACAGGAATAGGAGCAACATTCCTATCAGGTTGGTTCGGCCGGCGAATCCTCATGATGCTATCATGCCTTGGGGTAGCAATCTCGATGACCCTCGTAGGTATATACTTCTACCTACAAGACTCAGTAGGACTTAGAGAAAACGTTTTGTCTTCTATCTCATCTCTGCCCCTTGTAGGGATATTAGGATTTAATATATTATATGCTATAGGTATAGGAAATTTGCCATATGTTATGCAAGCAGAATTGTTCCCTATGAATGTTAAAACTGTAGCTTCGAGTGCAGCTACGATGTTCGCTTGCGTTTTAAGTTTCCTTGTAGCCAAATGTTATCAAACTATTAAAGATAATTTTGGCCATTACACTGTGTTTTGGGCGTTTGCAGTAGTAGCGTACTTAGGGGTGTTATTCATATACTGCTTCGTACCTGAGACTAGAGGGAAAACTTTGGAAGAGGTTCAAGATAATATGGAAGCTACTGAGACTCGAGCCTTGCGTGATGTTAATAAGGATGTAAATGCGAAACGATAGATAGATTAATTTCAGTTCTTGGCTTCAAAATATTGAGTTTAAGTGAAATTGTTGATTTTGAACGAATATTTAGTAAATGTTTTAGTTAAGTGTAGGTAAGCTAGTCCAATTAAAGCTATGATTGAACATAAATTCGTTGAGGCTATATATGATCATTTTGAGATTGATGTGCACATTCCATAACATTGTTTTCGGTGAATTGAATTAAATGAAAATCAAATATTAATCAGCCTAATAAACTGAAAAACTTTCCTCAAAGAAGACAGGTTGAAACAGTATTAGATAGAAGTAGAATTTTAGTAGAATGACAAATTCATTCTTTTGGAAAAGTTGTTCAGTTTCCAGAAGTGATCCACATTTCGCATTGAAAATAGCCGTTCACTATTTTAGTTTTTTTTTATTAATATGGAGACTGATTCTGTCTAGTTTTAAGTTGGCACCATAACATTTTGTTATGCAAAAGTGATACGATAATAAAATTCAAACAAAAACTGTGACAGTACAATTGTATTGTTGAATAAAAAATACATACGAAATAATACAATGATTATTTAATTACCTGAATAACATTTTTGAAGAGGATATTAAATACTGAACTATACAAATAGATACAGGATCTTGGATACAAAACGGTTTTTAACTCAATAGAGTTAAGGTCGAAATCCCCGTGGCGTTAGTATGAGATTGTATAATTCTCACTAATGTGAGGTTTTAGACAGATATTGTCAGGCCCTCCGATGAATGGTTTGCGTTTTCTCTATTGCCCAGTTATGATAGACTGCTGAGCATATTCACAAGTTTCCGCCTGCCATATTAAAAAGAGACTCCAGGATTAGTTTTTTAAATATTTTCTAAACACATGGAAAGTGAATTTATGTCACGAGATTACTTAGATCCCTAGCACACGGCGTATTTTTACGGCGCTGAAAACGCGCGTTTCACGCTCGTATACGCGCTTCAAGCGCGACTGGAACGAAACTTTGCTACCTCAGCACACGGGACGATCGTGAAACGCACGTTTACAGCGGCGCGTATACGCGCAGATACAGCGATACAAACGTGTTTCGAACGCGCTTCACACGCGCGTTTAAATCTATGAAAACGCAAAAATCGGCAACGCGCGTTTTCAGCGCCGTAGAAATACGCTGTCTGCTAGGGGCCTTAGATAATAATTGAGTGCAAAGCGATAATACTCTGACCTGTGACGGAATAAATAAATTAGGAGTTAATTCATTTCCTTCATCAATCCTTGTTAGAGATGAACGGGTGATTTGACTAACCCTGGTATCACTTATATCTTGGCATAGTCTTGTTTGTATTTACAGAATAATAATAATAATATAATAATATGAAACTGGCGAGCCCGTACAACTTACTAATATTTTAATTGTGAAAATTTGTGAAGATTTATGGATGTTTGTCACTCTTTCATGCTCAAACTGCTGGAGCAATTTAGATAAAATTTGGTACGGAGGTAGCTGACACATAGGCTACATAATTTTCCAAAACTCCCGCGGGAACGAAGTCCCGGGCGGAAAGCTAGTCAATCACAAACCAATCAAAGAGATTCGCACATATCACCGGAGGGCCTTACATCTCAATCGCAAACGAATTAATATACAATCAATGTTTAAACGGTTATATCTCACAGTTGTTTAAATCCTCTTAGCGTTCCCGTAGGAATACAATGGCGCGAAGGGCGTGTCAGCCGGCTCGTCGCCGCTTTCCTCTGACGCATCTGATTCGAACGTATTGTCTGGGATATCGTACAGACGAATCAACGGCTTGTTAGGGTCCTTCATTATCAGGTATTTTCCTGTGGAAGAGAATATTTTTGTTACGACAGAAACGAAATGGGCCAGGGGCTCCACTCTGTACTATCTACGACCGAAACGAAGCGTCGAATGTCAGTGTCTATACAATTACAATTATCAGCCGTCCGTGGATCGTAAATAGTCACAGTAGAGCCCCTGATTCGAACTCATGAATTCAACTCATTTTAGGCCATAATAATCGTCATGATTATGAATTATTAACAAAAATAATCACTAACCAGAACAGCACTATCTTTAACGCGGATTTCACTCTCGGACAACAATGATGCAGTGCGTAATGCCACATGCGTTGTCCTATTTAGGTAAAACTACGTAGTTTATCATCATGATCGAAACTATCACTAACCATTCTTTTGCTTCATGCATATATCCCCAGGTATTATCCATAGGTCGTGCAACCACGTTTTTGGCTATGTGATGTATCATAGACCTAAACGTGAAATCATTATTGTTTCTATTACTTTTATTATGACGATATCACTATATTTCAGAGAACTGTCATTACCATTAGAATGACTATGATTAACTATCATTCTGCTTCATTCGATTTCAATAAGTGCTGTCACAGAGGTTTATCTGAGCGACGTATTCGTGCGACCTTAATTATTTAAATATGTAGCGTCATTGATTCCATCACTATTATGTTAAGAATATCACTATCACAGACCGGACTATAAGTGAACAAACCATCACCATCATGACTAATATCACGGTCATAGTCGGGACTATCACAAACCATACCATCACTATCATAAACATGAATATCACTAACCATCTTTCTGCTTCATGCAGATATCGATGATACAGCGCAGAATGCCCCAAGCGTTGTCCATAGACAGGTTGATTTGCGCGGCAAACTCATGCGGCTTGAACTGTTGCGTTCCAAGGATGACGTGGCGAGAGTTGTCGCGGACTTGAGAACGGGAGACGTAGCCGAATTTAATCTGGTCCGACCCTGCTAGAAGAGCCTGAGGAAGAATTGGAATTTATGAGTACAAGATTTTTTGCACAGAGTAAAATATAGAGCAACGTACGCAATGAGACTCACTGTCGTGAGATTTGATTGCTAAGGAAACAACCTGTCACCACTCTTCTCAAATTCCACCTAACTCTCAAGAGTATCACGCACGCATAAACGGTTGGCCAGATTTAGATGTTATTTGGTGCATGTGTGAAAATAACCTTAAATGTGGCCGTAGAAGTTTGCATTCCATTGACTTTGAGAAATGATATTGAATTGCTATAAAAGGACACCGGTCCAAACTCAGACCCACGAAAAATAAAAACTTATCTAAATACAAATAGAGTTCATTTTACATACTGTCATGAGAGAAGTCACATTGCGTATGCTAGAGTGGCTGGAGAGAGACAGAAGCTTCTTTTTCACGCGAGCAAAGTCACGGGCGGGAAGCTACTAAATATACAAATTTGACTATTTTTTTTTAAACTGAAGCTTCTTTACCCTTTAAGCAGCCTGGTGTACGCAGTTTTTTTAATTACTTTAAAAATAAAAAAGATATGAACGTTTAAATCTCTCAATTAAACAAAGAGAGAAATACAAAACGATGACGTCACAGTTGAGTACCGCCATATATATGTATACAATATAGAATTTCGTTTTGTAAGAAAGAGATAGACATACATGTTTGATAGGCTATTTTTTTTATTTTTTTTTTGAGAATGGCCCTGTAACATGGCCACGGAGTGTACGTTTACGTACCCCATAAAACACATGTCATGTTATGTAATTTTGAAATTAGAAGAAGATTTTGAAAAGAAAAAAGATATTTGAAGTAATGAGCAAATAAATCATTTTTCATATACCAAAATTCAACTTCAGTGGCTATTCTGTGATCCAGTAAAGTTATTTTTTACCCGACTGCCAAGGAAGGGTTATGTTTTTCGCGCGTATCTTGTATGTATGTATGTTTGTAAATTTCTTTATTACCTCGTATCTTCCAAACAGCTGAATGGATTTCGACAATTAAGGTATCGTTTGATTCGTCTTAAACACCCGAATGTTCTTAGGTAGGTGATTTAAAAAAAAAACAATATGGCGGAGTTTTGGCACCAAATTGTAAGTTCTTAATTTATTTTTTCTCGCCAATATCATCGAATGGGATGTCATAGGATAGCTTTTTAAAAGATAGAAGGGGTTTACTAATAACGTTTTTCAATTCAGCACTCCGTTTGCGAAACATTAATTTTTAAAGTGAAAATTTTTGTCAAACTCGAGTCCCCCCTCTCTACCAGCCAAACTGCTGTTTCTAAAAATGTGGAAAAATTCACGATGGTAGAATATACGACGAAATTAAAAGGAACACTATCACAGATAAGTTGACCCTTCAAGTTAACGAATAATGGTCGACCAAGTGCCAAACATTGTTGGGATTAATAAGAATAATATATTTATTAATATTAGATCCTTGGTACTACAGAGCTGAAATTTGGCATGGTTATACATATCAATTGCGCCGACATAAAATGTTGGGAAAAAATGTTTTTCGGGTGTCTCCCATACACATGAAAGGGCGACGAACTTTTTTTCTCGCCAATATCATCGAATTGGCTGACATAGGATAGCTTTTTAGAATTCCGTAGCAATCTACAAACCCTTTTAGTTTCGCCATATCCGTCTGTCCGCGGGTTTCCTAAGATACCCTTGGTACTACAGAGCTGCAATTTGGCATGGTCATATATATAAACTACCCCGTCAGAACTGTAGGGTAAAATCTTAGAAAAAAAAATTTCGGGTGTCTCCCATAGACGTGAAAGGGCTATGATTTTTTTTCTCGCCAATATCATCAAATAGGGTGTCATAGGACAGCTTTTTAAAAGACAGAAGGGGTTTACTAAGAACATTTTTCGATTCAGAACTCCGTTTGCGAAACATAAATTTTTAAAGTGAACATTTTGTCAAACACAGGGGTCCCCCCCTTCTAACAGCAAAACGGTTAATTTTAAAAATGTGAAAAAATTCACAGTAGTAAAGAGAAATTAAAAGAAAAACTATTACACATAAGATGGCTCTTCATGTTTGCGAATAATAGTCGACCGAGTGCCAAACTTAGTTGGGATTAATAAGAATATTATATTTACTAATATTAGATCCTTGGTACTAGAAAGCTTAAATTTGGCATGGTAATACATATTGATTGTGCCAACAGATTGAAAAAATAAGATTTTGTAAAAAAAAAGTTTTCGGATGTTTCCCATACACGTGAAAGGGCAATGTTTTTTTTTTCTCGCCGATATCAACGAGTGAGATATCATAGGATAGCTTTTTAAACGTTTCACGCTAACAATGAGGCGAGCCAAAAGCGAAGCTGTAACACATTGACATGTCAGAAGTCGTTTAATAGGTTTTTGGGGGTGCTAATTACGAAAATAACATCAAAATTATACACAATCACCACACGACCTGCTTTAGTAGCAGCTCGATATTATTATATTATTCCTAACAATAATATTATAGCAAAAAAAAAAATTTGCGCTCGCTTCGCTCGCACATTCAATACTTTTATTCTGTTATAATTAGGCCAAACTACAGTTATTTCTGAAACTACAAACTTTTTAATACATTTTTTTTGATACTATAGTATTTGGTGATTTTAACATCGACTATGACAATATGCTCTTAGAATTAAGAAGCCAGCTGCATATTTGAACCATGCTGCCACGGAACCCTACAATGCGCGTGGCCCGACACGCTCTTGGTCGATTTTTTAAAGATAGTAGGGGCTTACTAATAACGTTTTTCGATTCAGCACTCCTTTTTCAAAACATAAATTTTTAAAGTGAAAATTTTTGTCAAACACAAGTGTCCCCCCCCCTCTACCAGCTAAACTGTTGTTGTTAAAATGTGGATAAATTCACGGTGGTAGAATATGCGACGAAATTTAAAGGAAAACTATCACAGATAAATTGGCCCTTCAAGTTAACGAGTAATAGTCGACTTAGTGCCAAACATTGATGGGATATAAAGATTATTATGTATTTACTAATAGTAGATCCTTGGTACTACAGAACTGAAATTTGGCATGCTCATGCTCATATTCATCCCACAGAAGCGTAAAATAAAAACTTGGAAAAAGTTTTTTTTCGGGCGTCTCCCATACACGTGAAAGGGTTATGTATTTTTTACTCGCCAATACAAGGTTCCACGTTAAAAGTAAGGCGGGGCGAAAGCCAAGCTTTAATATATTGACATAGGTGTCGTTTTTGGGTGCTTATTACGAAAATGACATCAAAATTATAATTCAAAATGTTCGTGAAATTAAAAAATTCAAAAAACAAACAAAAGTATTTTTATTTGTAAAAAATGCCTACTTTACATTACAACAATTACAACAGAAAACTCGCGCGGCACGCCACTCGACTGACGACGGTACAATTTCACCTTGATCGCGTGAGGGCCCTGCGCAAAGGCTTGGTCGCCCTTTGCCTTTGTCAATGTTGACATTTTGACATAGGAACTAAGTAATGTTCTGTTATTCAAATATTTCTTAATAGGTATTTGGAGATTTTGACGACGACTATAACCATAACGATAGTATAACACTTTTAAATTAATACGTAATGTTAACGATTTTTATACAAACGTTTGTATCCACGCGAGGTGGTTCTTAAACTATACGAGGTGGTTCATGTAAGGCTCGTTTTTATTAGACGTTATTAGCGGTTTACTGCTACGGAACCCTATAATGCGCGTAGCCCGACACGGTCTTGGCCGGTTTTTGTTTTGTTTGATACACTATCACTATCAATAATCCTACATCTTGTCCGATTTACATAGGTCATAAAAGTAGGTACACGTTTTCGTTCAGAAAAGTGTGCCGGAACACTAAAAAGTCTAAAATAAAATAAATTATTTAAAAAACAAAAAACCCGACTGCAAAAACATCAACAGATAAGTAACGCACTAAAAAGAACGAAACAAGATTGAGAAAACAAACTACTAAAACTAAAACCCAATAAACTCTACTATGGTTTAACAGACTGAATTATGAGTTGAAAGCCTAAGTTACCTAAATAATTTACATTATGTTTGGTAGCAGGCGGGACCCATTCGCTAATTATAAACCGAAAGAAAAATAATGGGTCCCGCCTATCAATCTTGTTTCGTTCTTTTTCTCAATCTTGTTTCGTTCTTTTTAGTGCGTTACTTATCTGTTGATGTTTTTGCAGTCGGGTTTTTTGTTTTTTAAATAATTTATTTTATTTAATTAAATGATGAATAAAAAGTAAGCAAAAATACTGACAAAAATGTATGACGCAATAAAGAGTAGCTGATTTGATAATTCAGTGACCCTTTTGACAAGTGCGAGTATTACCTTTTTCATAAAGCTTCATACTGGCTGTATAGAATGACAGCAAAGAGTTTTAATGTCTGACAAAATAATTAGAAATAAAATATAAAAGTGAATTATTTATTTTACTTTTTCAATAAAACAAATCTGATTTTTAACAAATAGTTGAACTATTTAATAATTTCTGTAGGCGCAATTGGCATTTTATTTACTTAGCCTTTGCCTCATAATTGTGGAAAAATATTTTGCTCGTCATTTGAAATTATTTGTTCAACAAAATTATTTTTGTGTTATAAAAATGTTAATTCCATAATGTTTTGTGTTTAATCGTAAAATATTAGTGCACATTGTTCAATTGTAACACGTTTTCAGTGAATGTTGATTGAAAATACTATCTTTTAAAATTTGGATATACCTATACCTATACGATGTATTTGGATATACCTATACGATGTAAGTTTTTGTCAATTTTTTTTTAAGTTTCGTTTCCTCGGCTACTGCATTGTAAAACGTTGAACAATATACGTGCCTTAGGTAATGTGTAACTGGAGCCCTATAAAACACTCGCTTCGCTCGTGTTTCAAATGGGCTCACGTTACACATTACCTACGACACTAGTATCGTTAATAACTATTTTCGTCCATTTTCAAATATGATTACGAATTCTGTTATCATTTACGTATGTTAATATATTATCTTAATGTATATGATATTCAATATCAGTCATCTACCCAATTCCTCTAACCTGCACAGTCCATTTAGCGAGTTTGCAAGAGTTGTTCCTAAGCTCGTTAGCAAGCACGGCTCCGCGCTGCGTGTCCAATTTCTGACGCCATTCGACTCCGTTTGCCAGCTTGGAGTCCCATTCGTTGAGGGCCTTGATTGACAGGAACTGGGTCTCGCCTTGAGGACCTTGCATCACTGCGTCGTGCTCGCAACGGGCTACCAACACCTGGGAAGTTGTGGTATAGTTAATTCAAGTAAAATCGTTTTTTGCAATCCATAAACTTATTTTTCGACTAATTTTGAGTAACACCTCTATATATCGTCTATGAAAAAAGCTATTTTTAATTTGAAAATTTGAACATACGTAAAGAGTAAATGAGAATCAAAATTTAACACAAAAGTCTGAAAAAAGTACTGTCACATTCGAAAAAAAAAGAACGAAAAAAGTACGTGGACATTTGCGAGATTTAGTCACAAATAGTACATCATTAATTAAGGCGTGGATTTGTTCGAGTAGTGTAGGAGATCACATTGCCTAGGAATAAATAAATAGTAATCATTCCGAAACATGCAATAAATACTTGGCAAGTTAGTATGTCTTTATGGTTTTCACATTACGAGTCAAAACTACTGATTTTTTTAATATTTTGGAACATAACCATTTTGCTTCGGATATAGAAACATTAACATACATACGCACACGCCTATTATCCCTAACGGGGAAGGCAGAGCATCACTGATTGTAAGGATTATCAGATGGAACAAGTTGTATGATGGTGAGAGGTGGTGAGCCTTTCGCCCATTATACAGCAAAACCCTCGTATCACACTTGTAGACTTTTACTGTATACCTGGGAAGAGTAGGTAGCTGGCACATTCTAAGTTCTTTTTTCAGTCCCAGTCCAGCATGTAAGAAACATTAATCTGCTTACAACACTGAAAGTGAGGCAAAAAAAGAAAAAGGAGACTCACCACACCATTGTTAAGGTTCCACTTGCGGTAGCGGTACCCTACGGATGCGACTTCGCCCTCTTCTTCCTCAGACACAAACGGGTTCGGTTCAGGGAACTTGTATTTTGGCTCGTTCGGTCCGGATTTCAGCACCTGAAATTTGTCTTCAATTTATTAATATTCTGAGACAAAGGTTTGTGTGTATGTGAGAGGTTACAGGCCAATGAAATAGTTCTGCCCTATTTTTGAACTGAACAATTACATATATTCTAAGGCAACTAAGAGATATGTGTTTTAAGGGTACGAAACCACCTGGGTTTTGATTTTTCACGTCAGAGTCAGAGTTACTTTGAGTCCAAGTAATGGAAATCAAAGCAAGGGTAAAATACAAGTAATGGAAATCGAGTAATAGTGAAATTTAAACCTTTGCGTGCTTTTTGAACCCATGGTGTACGAGATTTGTATCGCACGCGACGGGTTAAGTAATTGAAATTAGAATAAGGGTTGTTTCAGGTAGAAGACGGGGCGATTCGCACCCCAGATTAACTCAAAGGCTACACAATTTTCCTAAATTCCCACGAGAACAAAGTCTCGGGCGGAAAGATAGTTTTAACTAGTCAAGTACCTGCTGACTGAAGTTATGGTTGATGAAGGTGGCTTCGAGCGCGAGGTTTCTCGGCGAATTGATGGAGTTTCCATCATCAGCCGGCGGCTCCACTGACGTCTCGTTTACAGTCAGCAAGTCGAACTCCGTGTTGTCACGCTTGTCAAGGAACAGCTTGTCCCCTGGGAAAATACATATGATGAGGACTTTCACTATTGTCAAAATAGCTATTCCAACCAATTAATAAAGAATCAATCAGTCAATTCCAACTAATCTCTTTAGGGATGTTATGTAGTTAATGCTATTAAAATTGTTATTTTTTGCAAATGGAAATTTACTTTGTATGATAAAAAAAAGGATAATTGTCTGAATTAATTCAGGGTTTCATTTTTTGCTAAGCTGTCCTTTCTTCTTCTTTTGTCTCTTACAGCTAGTGATAAGTGATATGGGCTCCCATTTCCGCATTTAGGCTCTTAAGTGTAGTGTAAACAATACACTCAAAGGCCACATTAGGATGTTCCTTGCAGTGTGGGTCGCTTAGGACTCAAACATTATCATTTAATACAAAAGTTTGCGAGGACCGGGACACGAACCCAGGAATCATCAACTCAGAGGCAGCTGTAAACCGCTCCATAAAGAATAAACATTATGTAAATAAATTAAGTCTTAATGAGCCAAAAAATGTGTTATCAAAGGCAAAAAAAAACAGACTTCTATGAAAAAACTCAAACTCACCAATCTTCTCAATAACAATATCCCAGGAGTAATTGGAACGGGTGCAGCACATGATAGTGGCGAGAATGGCATCGGTAGCGTACACCGTGCCAGTAGTCTTACTAAGGCGACGGATTACCGGGTCGTCAGTTGTAGTAACCTGCAAAATGTAATAAGAATATTACAGTAGAGCCGAATCCTAAAGTTACATATGACAGCTCAATCAAAATTCAATAATACCATATCTCCCTAATTAATTACAAACTAAAGATATAAATTATCATAACTCTAAACTAAAAAAATTGTTTCCTAATATTAATATCATTTGAAATTAATATTAGGAAACAATTTTCATACGTAACGTAAGTTTGGGATTCGGCTCTGCTGTAATTTAAAATCAGCATGTGCACCAGCTGTGAATGTGGGAAACCGGTGCAAACAATGGCGCACCTAGAAAATTTCTGTAAAACCCGTAACTTGCCAAAAAATTTAAGATACAACTACACTCGGCTTCAAAAAAATCGCACCTTTTAAGAAATCTATTTTAAACATCTTTCAATCGTATTTGTATTATGAAATATTGGTAATGTTCGGTATCATTTGAAAGGTAAGGAAACAGAGAATGCAAAAACAATAATTCATTCAATGTTTTTTATTGGAACTGAGCAAAATTTACAAAACAATAAAAATCCTTAAAAAACACTAATGAAATCTGATTAATTTTTCAAAACAAAGTTGCTTAAAACTAACCTAAAACCTAGTGTTACCCCCCCTAGCCCTAATGACGTCTTCCATGCGCTCCCTCATGGATCGCACCAACTTTAGGACCTCTTTTTGAGGGATTCTGTCCCATTCCTCAATAACGGCGTCTTGGAGCTCCTGAAGAGTCGCGGGAGCGGGATCACGGGATCTAACCTTGCGTTTCAGCTGGTCCCAGAGGTGCTCTATCGGGTTCAGATCTGGACTTCTCGCTGGACACTGCATGACAGGGATCCCAACCTCTTGAAGGTAGCCCTGCACAATTCCAGCAGTGTGCGCGCGAGCGTTATCGTGCATTAATGTGAACCCGTCGCCAATAAATCCAGCATAGGGGACCACATGTTCTTCCAGGATCTCTGTGATGTACCGGTGAGCAGTCATCGACCCTTGCCCGCGAGCACCGCCGGTCCGAGAGACGTAAGAAAGTTCAGTTTTGCCGTCGGCAGATATGCCGCCCCAGAACATGCAGGAACCGCCCCCGTATTCTACCGTCTCTTGGATGCAGGCTTGGGCAAAACGTTCCCATTGTCTTCTGTATACTCTTTTGCGTCTATCGTTGCAGAAAAGGCACACTCTCGTTTCGTCTGAGAAGAGAACAGCTCTCCATTGGTCCAGGGTCCAATTGACGTGGGCGCGAGCAAATTGCAGGCGTGCTCGCCGATGCGCTGCGGTTAATTTTGGACCCGTGGCAGGTCTTCTAGCCACAATATTTCTCTCCTTTAGTCTTCTTCTAACTGTAGAGACACTCACGGCCCTTCTACGAACTGCTTGAAGCTGCTGTTGCAACTCAACAGCATTAGAGAACCGATTTCTCAAAGACTTCGATACGACGAATCGGTCATCTCTCGCAGAAGTGCAGCGATTTCTACCAGACCCACGCCTTCGGACAAAGCCACCGGTCTGCAGGAACCGCTGGTACACTCTTCGAACAGAAAAGCGACTCAAGTGCAATTGCCGAGCAACATCACACTGACGTAGTCCTGATTGCAGTAGTGCGATAACTTGGGCGGCTTCAGCAGCAGTAGTGTCCATCTTCAAGGACGTTTTTCTGATGAAAGATATTCTTCTGTGTCTTCTTCGACTGTTGGTAGCAAATTTATCCCCCAATAAGCTGTATCGACCCTTTTATACCCAAAAAACAAAACAATACAAACAAAAAAACCGTTTGCCTGTAAAGTCGGTATACGGGCGAAAGTTTTACGTGACAACGACTTTGAGTGGTAAAATAATTTTAGCGCCTAATTCTCTAGTGCTGCGCGCGCGGCAGACCGATCATAGTTGAGTGGGAGAGAGACGCAAGGCATTCGGCGGGCCTCTCTCTCGTTCGGTGACTCATCGTAACGTTACCGAGCGTTACACTTTTTCATAAGTGACTCCCAGCCGCAACCTAATTTAAGACGTTGTCACGTCAAAATTTGTAGAGGAGAATCAGTTCCATTGTCATTCACAGTGACTTAAAGTGTCAAGCTTTTTCTTTAATCAAATGAAATGGATATTTTTTTAAAGAGTTTTTATAGGGCTCTCAAATGATACCAATATTGCTACGAATAACTGCTTGTCTTAAGGATTAACAGTGCTTAAAGCCCTTTTTTTACGGACTTGCGATTTTTTTGAAGCCGAGTGTATAAGCACTTCTGTATTACTGTGGCTTCTGTTACTAAATAAAACATTAAACCATATTTCTTGATGAAAGTTTACCAGTTGCATGAGGAGATGAATATCCTTTAACTTTAAGCTTGCTAATTAAACTGACTCTTTTTTATAGCATGGTAATAGTTTATCCATACTAATATTATAAATGCGAAAGTAACTCGGTCTGTCTGCCGTCTTTCATGCCTAAACTACTTAACCGGTTGGATAGATTAGAGCCTGGGAAAGGACATAGGCTACATTTTATCCCACAGTTGGGCACGATATAATCTGTAGTCCACGCCCACGTAGCCGCGGGCGGAAAACTAGTTGTATATAAATAGTACAAATGGAAGTCTATTTTCTTGCCTAAAAATATTTATCAACTAGCTTTTGCCCAGAACTCCGTTCCCGTGGGAAAATTATGTAGGTGTCAGGGTGTCGGGTACCTCCATACGAAATTTTATGAAAATTCGTCCAGCCATTTGAGGGTGAAAGAGTAACAAACATCCATACATCCTCACAAACTTTCGCATATATTCGTAGGATGCTCACAAATAAGTGAAACAAAATTAGTTGAAAGGCTTACCGTATGGAAGATACGGTCGATACGTTGCAAAGGCTTTTCATGCTTCACATTCACCCGGTCATAAGCCTTGTCGTAGTACTCCAGAGTACCACAGCATGCAATGTCTTCACCTAAAACAAACAGTAACATTTATGTTATACCTAATGCATTTTTGTAGCCACTTTTTCTTTACATATACTTTTGTGTCTGTGGGAAATGATTATGATGATAAGCATGTCAGATTACAAACAGCTTCTACCAAGAAATGGAACTTTTATTCTACCAACATCATCATTGAATGAAAGGAAAAAATGCATACAGTATCAGAAATGATTCATACCTTCTTTAATTCCAGGCAAAGAAAGCTTTGCCAATCGAGGAAAGTCCATGTCCTCAATAGTGACCCAAGTTGGCCGTACAGTTACGGATGCGTCTCGGATCTTCATAGGGGCACCACGCTGACCCCATCTCTTGCCCAGCTTACGATCACGTTGTTGCTTCAAGAGAAAGTAAAAATTACTATGGGTTGACTTTGTATGACCTGTATAAAGCAGCAAGAAGATTGTTAGAATGTAGCTTTAAAAAACTAGCCTTCTGGCTAATAGATTATGTAACAAAGGATCAAGAATGAACAGCTAGGGCTTGTATAACTATCATAATGACCCACTCTTCCTCTGGCTTCTCCACTAGTAATGTCTCCGAAATTTCAAAAAATTATAGAAATAAATTTCCTGTGATGTGCCAGGGAGGACTTTGCTTTATGGTATTTATTGATCGCTCAATACCTTGCTCAATGTAGTCATCCCGCCAGGGGTACGCGCGCCCCTTGCACCACGACCTCTTTGTCCACGAGCACGACCCCTTTGGTACGGGGGCTTTTGCACTCTTGTAGTGTCCACCAAGTGAAACGTTGACTCATCTTCATCATGGTAGTATGCATACGACGAACCAGCGCCAAATTGAGATGCATACTTATCTGAAATAATAAGATTAATAAGTCATCATTTTCGACCTTCAAGAATGATTGATTATAATCTTAGTGTACTTTTGAGTTTATGGAGACTAATATTTCTGCTTATTAAGATTACTTTGGGTGTTCTTGAAATTGTGGCTAATTAAACGGGAGTACATCGGCAATTAGGTTACTGGAAGACATGGTCAAAGGGTCTTAAGTTTTAATTTATGGACAAATCTGTGGAGTGTCATCATAACCTCAAAAGCCTAAGCAGATAACCTCACAAAATCGACTAATGTATGGAAGATAGGTGGGTTTACTTACTCTGGTATTTCTTGTCCTGAACAACTGTCCAGTCACTTATTTTACCCAAGCGGTCCCCTTTACTGAACGGCTGATAGGGCATGTCGCGAAACTGTTCCGGCATTTCGCAAGGTCCCCATCCTGTAGGATTATCCTGAATTATTGGCGCGATGAATTTAATCGGCTCTTCGGACGGCAGCACGTGTTCTGACATCACGAAACAAATGTTTCCGAGTGTTGTAATTTAAATTTTCTTTGAAAAATCTGCATGAATGCCACACGACACTTTCTCAAAGGACCATAGATTGAAAATTAATTTGACAATTGATTGACAGTTTAGCAGTCCCGCCAACCTGACAAACTCGCGTTCCATAGACAAATGAGCTAGGCTGATAGAGCTGCACTGCAAGGTGTTCTCTTTCGGGATTTGACAAAGTCGGAATTTGGTGTTCTCTTTCGGGATTTGACAAAGTCGGAATTTTGAATAAATTTTGGTGCAAAAAACAAATCTGTGCCTTTTTTATTTTCCATTTTTTATACATTATCTGTTATGTAACAACAGATCTTACAAATCTGTTACTGTTAGGTTGATGGAGCTTTTAAGTAGGTAGTATGAACAAAATACATTGGACATAATCTAAGCCACATTAGGTGTACCTAAATAGCAATTTATAAAACCGCAGTAAATTATTCAAATCAACGGCTTTCAGAAATTCCCGAAATAGTGTTCTACTTCTACCTTGCAAATGCTTAACAGTTAGACTGACTTATGCAAAGCTAGATAAAGCGCTTTATTATGTTAGTTCCTTTGCAAATTTTGTTTTGCGAAGGTTATGTTAACAAAAAGAATTGAATACAATTCTTTACAAAGTAAATATACATAGGGAGGCATTTGTAATGTGTTTGTATAGGTACCTTCCTACATAACAACTTTAGAGGTAAGTTTATTAAATCATTTGTGTAGGTAGGTACTTACAGTAAAGAAAGACCCAATTAAGTAAGCAAATACTTACGTCTTCCCTTTTGCAAAAGTCGCCGGTTACGGCTCACACTTAGTTTTCTTCTTAATTGTCTTACAATTAATAATATGCTGCCTTACTTTGTAGAGTACTTAGGTAGGTAAATCATAAAGTTGGATACACTTAATAATAATAATTTAATAAAATAACTATAATTTTGTTGGTTTTTCGGTGGTTTTGTTGGTTCCTTTTATTTTATTTTATTTATTTTATTTTTATTTAAATTATTTTAATTAATTATTATTATTTTTATTTAAATAATTAATTATTAAATTATTTATTCGAAAACACACCATTTTGCAATAAAAAAGCAACAATAACAGCGTAAAACATGAAAACAACCAATGCAATTAAATCCTTAAAGCGGCGCGGTGGCGACGATGGTTTCGCAGAACATTGCATAGCGCGAAAATAGGTAGGTAGGTAGGTAAATATTGTCGTTTTCTAAAAAAATATGTAGGTAGGTGTACCTACCTACTTACTAACTTGTAACTGATCGTCGCTATGGGTAGATTCCATCATTTAAGTAGATATTTGCTAAGCTGCTCCTTACAGTAGGTACTTAAGTATAAATATTTTAATGTGTTTTTTTACTTACTTACCTACTCAACCAACACACCTACAATGTTAACTAACGTTGGGCCACCTAGGTACTCGTGGGTAAGCGTAAGCAGATTAGGGGGAAACTACAAAAAAACGTAAATAAATTTTCACTACTTCACAGGGTTTTAGTTCATAACGTCATAGACTTAAGATATTAATGATACCTACCGAGTTGCTAGGTACACTTAAAGTAAATCCCCCAAAATGATTTTAAACTCTTGGGTAAATCCCCGAAACTTTAATTAAGCCCTCAAGCACTTATAAAAAGGGACGCTCGCATAACTACTTCTACAACAATGTGCTCATTTTAACAAAAACAAAAAACAGTCTGTCGCGAAACACTATCCTAACCGAACGTTTGTTCAACGAAGTGAATAAGTCCTGCGAGATTTTATTTGAAAAAAAAAAGGGATTTATGTGAGTAAGATAAGAGTTTGTAAAATTATTTAACTTTTTTAACCGACTTTAAAAAAGGAGGAGGTTTCTCAATTCGACCGTATTTTTTTTTATGTATGTCCGCGGATAACTTCGTCGTTTATACACCGATTTTGATTATTCTTTTTTTGTTGGAAAGGGAGTATCCCAAGGGTGGTCCCATGGTAAGGAAACCAGGATCTGATGGTGGAATCCTGAAGAAATTGAGGGAAACTCTCGAAAAAATTGTCTTTCCGACTAGTGTGTTCCTTAATATTATTCAATATAAAGAATTTTAAAGCCCTATTATTGTCAATAGATATTTACTTTTAACTATTTTTGGGATTGAAGTCGGTGACTCTTACGTTTTTTACGTGGAAAATTATTTGTTATCAATAGTGGTGTTAGTCTTTGTTTATGATTTTTGATCTTCTTATCGTGTAGGTGTACCTAGTCACCTTCTTATCGTGTGGTGTGTGGCGAACTTGACTAAGCCTGGTGTTCGCCCGCCCGGTGGAACCACCAAAATGGCCGACTTAGTTTTACCGACTGTAGTCAATCGACAACAGCCAGGACCACCCGCTTAACGTGCTCTCCGGAACACGAAAACGCTCTTGATAGACTTCCACTTTGGTCACCCATCAGGTTCCTTGCCCCTGTCTACGTTGCTTAACCATACTGATCGGTCCAGATCAGCAAATGCCACCCTGCCACTGATAATGTAGCTGTTGGTGTACACCTACTTTAAGTGCTTGCACCCAAGTGGCACTCGCTGATTTCAACCGATTCGTGAGGTTAAGGAACATACATAGGGTCAAGGAAACCGATCGGTGCCCAAAGTAGCAATTATTATAAAAGTTTCCATGCTTCGAAGGACACCTCAAGCCGTTGGTCCCGGCTGTTGTCGATAGACTACGTCGTTAAACTACATTACGTCAAAGGTCATTTGGCGGTTTGAAGACTTTTGACACCAGAGTTCGTCAAGTTCATCATATACTGGACTATACTTACACGATAAGAAAGAAGAAGGTGTGCTATTGCTATCCTAGGGTTCGATTTCCGGTTGTGACAAATACCTATATTGTGTGTAGACGTAGATATTTGTATATGGAAGTTTGTGTAGTGGTTATGTTTGTGTGTCGCAAGGAAAGAGACATTTTAGAGCGACTCTAATATAATGTGTATTACAGATTATAATTTTCTTGTTATATAAGGTCCTAATTTATTAGTCACTTTCCTTTTAACACGTTATTGTGTAGGTCAAAATATATCATTTGAGTCAAAAAACAAAAGCATAATATTAAATTTAAAAGGTCTTGAAAAATTTTGTTATGATATTTTTTCATTACTATGTTGAATAAACCCATCCATTTAAACGTAAATAATAATGGCAGTAGTAGAGTGGGCGAGCGGGAAGTGGACGGCTTTATCTTTAAATGGAAATTTTTTTTATATTTTTTTTACAAAATTTAATTTTCACATAATTAATTTTTATGTTGTTTTTTGGAATACTATCAACCTATACAATAACGCCTTAGAAGGTAAGTGACTAATAAATTAGGACCTTATATAGTTGCTAGCTACTTACTTAGATAGGTCGCCATATGAAACTGTAATTTGTTTTCGTTTAAAAACTAAAAATTGGCCTTAATTAAAAGTCTGCCTAGCACATTCAACAAAGCTCTATATTTTAGGCCGACTCTACTTGAACGGAGTACAGAAAACAGCATATCAGGTTACACATTTGCACTACGCAACGATGTTTCTTACGAATTAGATAAGGGTGAGACGTCAAGGTCCTCATGTGCAGTCTTATGTGTTATCGCCTGTAGGTACCTGTACATACATATTTCAAAATCACACATACATATTTCAACATATTTCACACATACATATTTGTATACATATTTGTATGTACATACATATTTTCAAAATCATTCATTCAGAGCTTAATTTTGTCGCGTATTAAACCCGTTACAGAAAAGCAAGTAGGTAAAGAAAAAACCGGCCCAGTGCGAGTCAGACTCGCGCACGAAGGGTTCCGTAATATTATGTATAAAAACGGCAAAAAAATCACGTTTGAGCCCCTAAACATTTATTTTATTCTGTTTGTTGTTATAGCGGCAACAAAAACTTCATCTGCTGTGAAAATTTCAACTGTCTAACTATCACGGTTCATGAGATACAGCCTGGTGACAGACAGACGGACAGCGGAGTCTTAAGGTGGCACTTCACTTGGCGTTGCGTATTTGCGTATTTGCCGTATTTGGCCAAATACTACCATTTGTGGAGGATTTATTTGTCTATATTTGCAATATTTGCACAAATATGACAAACACACAAATAGGCAAATTTAGACCTTATTTTCTGTTGGCATCCCAAGTGAGGACGTCGTGTTTGTGCTGTTTGGACTACGTACAAATATTTGGACAAATACGGCGAATACGCTACGCAAATACGCAACGCCAAGTGAAGTGCCACCTTTAGTAATAGGGTCCCATGTTACCCTTTGGGTATGAAACCCTAAAAAGGTTTTTTTTTAATTTACTTGTGGCTCTTATTGTTCCACCACGTGTCTCAAGTCCCTACAACTTTTTTGTTTAGGGTTTTTTGCGTGGAACTTTCGGAGGCAGAGAAATTGGTTTATGCCAGGATAGCTGTTAGTTTTATGGTCAACTTATCGCTATAAATACAAAACGAAAACATAGTACTATACATACTAGGTAGCTACTTACTTATCAAAATTCGGCGAATCGATTAGAAAAAAGAAGGAGTGTCGGATATTGGATATGAAATTATTGTGTGTAGTGAATTTTCGGAAGTCGCTTATCTGAGAACGATATTTTTTTTACAAACGACAACACTTCTCAGGCATAAAGGTCAACATGACCTTTATCTCGCCAGCGATGGAGATCGTTTTTGTAGTTGCTTGCTGTTGCCTGTACCAACACTCCATTCCACCAACTATCTTAAATCCTACGGTTACCAAACAACACTGTCATTACCATAAAGATTTTCCTTTAACAACACTGTTAATTTAATATTTTCATTAACCCCCGACAAAAAAGAGAGGTGTTATAAGTTTCATGAGTGTATCTGTATATTCTGTGTATCAGTCTGTCACATCGTAGCTCCTAAACGGATGGACCGATTTTAATGCGGTTAAAGCTGACGTGATCGAGATGTTCTTATTTTATCAATATTTAAATTTATAAGCAAGGAATGTCGGAGGTTATATTATATTTTTTTAAATTTTAGAGTTATTTAGCATAGTGACATTATGTTTCAGAAAATGGTAGAGCCACGCAGCAGGAAGGTGCAATATTTCATTGCCTTATCAAGTAAGGAAATTAACTTTTCTTCTCTCTGTTTCTGGTCATATCCCAAAATGTCGGGAGTAACCTCCAGGTCTATTACCTAATACGACCGAAAATGTTTTAACAATTTTTTTTTTTTAACTTAGAGCTTTCAATCTATGTTACCCACCATGTAAAAAACAAATCTGCTTTCAGTATGCGTGGCATCATTAACAATAGGGATAGCGTCAGGTTGGGCCACACCAGTTCTGCCCAAATTCAATGCAAACGAGACAGCCCTAGAAATCAATAAGGTAAGAAATTTTTTCTATGAGGTTGCAACTAAGTTTTTTTTTTGGTTAGATTTCGTGAAATGCCAACTACAATGAAATCAACCGATAGGATTTTAATACATCTTCCGATTCGTCAGATATCGTATTGTCGGATATTACAATCAATACCTTAGTTCACGATTGAAATAACGATCGAAATGGTTCCTTGTACAGTACTAAGAGGATGCTCGGAACTTCGTTCCCGTGGGAATTTTGAAAAATCCTTCCTCTTTCCTTGCCTACGTTATAAAGGGAACCCTTTTACCAAATTTCAGCTTTCTCGGTCGAAGGGTTTGGGCTGTGCGTTGATGAATCAGTGAGTGAGTCAGGACCCTACATTTTTACCCGACTGCGTGACGCAAAGGAGGGTAATGTGTTTATCAGCCTATGTATGTATGTATGTATGTTTGTACCTTTGCGGCACTATTTAGACCAAACGCGTGTAGTAGAGAGCCGTTCGGTTTTAACCTCGGAACTCAGTTCCACTGAATGGATTTTCGTGAAACTTTTTTTATTACATTGTTGGAGGTATACATAATAAAGTTTACCCCTCAGCCGATCTCAATTATACCGGTATTTAGAAATTCCCATACAAAAAAATCATCGGATTTTTTACCCACTTGCAAAGATTTCCATGCTAAATCAAAACTATTACAGCTGTAGCTTTGAAATTTTGCAATACTGTAGAAGCACGAAGTTCCCATTGTATGGCGAATGGTATGGCGTCCAATAGTTGATATGTGCGTTTGGTGTTTTAGTCGCAGCCCTCTATCTTTCAAACTATTATAGAGTGCATGTAAAATTTTTCAGAAAATACGTATTATGATAGTAGCTATTGTAAAATATATTTTTAAAAATTCAAAACTTATACCACTAGGCTAAGTATGTTTTAAATGTGTAGGTACTAAATTTTAAGTGTATGCATTAAAAAGTTTTTGAAATAGAGCCGTAACAAAAGTTGTTAAAAAAATGCGATATTTAGAACGTTTGTCGTATGGGGACCCCACTGTGGTTTAAGTTTTTAAATTATATTTTACGATAGCTACTATCATAATCATAATATTTATTTTCTGAAAATTTTGACTTGCTCTCTATAATAGTCTGTAAGATAGGGGGCTGCAACTGAAACACCAATTAGCGTACGCCCTACAATTCGTTCCCATAGGAACTCCGTGTAATCTCTTTTAGGCAAGCTTTCACAATGTTTGAATATTATCTTTACAAAATTTCAAACTTACAGCTTCGATAGTTTTGATTTTGCATGGATATCTTTGTCAGTAGGTAAAAAAATCAGACTCTTCTTTTGTATGGGAATTCCTAAATACCAGATATAATTGAGATCGGCAAATTTTCAGGGGTAAACTTTATTAGTATACCTTCCAACAGTGAAATAAAAAAAGTTTCATGAAAATCCATTCAGTGGAACTGGGTTCCGAGGTTTTGTTCTAACGGCCCTTCACTAGTGGGCCGATTTTGATAATTATATACCTATTTAAGTTTTTATGTGAGTATAATTCACCTAGTTGAGAATTTCTGTCGGATAATTAGAATATAATACCTAAACATGATTGTTGCAGCATGAGATAGCTTTGATGCTTGCAATGGGTGCCCCAGGGTTCATGGTAGGGAGCATTGCCACCGGAGTTATCATGGACAGAGTCGGAAGACGAGCCACTTTGCTGTGGAGCGCCCTGCCTTACGGAATTGGAATGGTATGATTCTGTTTCTAGGGTTTTTATTCTGTTTCTCAGATGTGTAGGATTGATGATTGTTCGCCACGATGATTCACATTATTCAGATAAAGTATAACCCCAACGATGTTTCTTACGAAGGAATTGTTCCATGGCAATAAGGCCACCACATTGTATGTACACAATTAGAAAAGTGTTTTTTTGTTTATACGTAATAGTATGTTTTTGGTAAAGAGTATTTTATTAAAAGTAAAAGTTTCTAAGGAAATTACTTCGAAGCTTTTCGCTGTTTTTATCATAATATGTTTATATTTGCAGATAATCGTGAACACAGCGCTAAAACCTTGGCTATTATGTATCTCACAATTTCTGTGGCAGTTTGGTACGGGCATGCTTTGTATTGTAAGTATCTAGCCACGACTGGGCAATGCGAATTTTAACTTTGTATTTTTACTAACATGTGAAAGATTGTTTGTCTTGTCAAGAAGATTTTGAGAAGCTATGGACCTAGTAGCATAGTAGTTTAGTAAACTATGTATTACCATAAAGATAGGGTTTTTTTTTAAATTAATTCAATATGGTAACGATGCCATTTAGTTCAGTGAAAACAAACCGTGGGCAAAACGATAAAACAACACTATTTTCTTTCAGTCAATGACGTTGTACTTGAGCGAAATATCAGACAAAGACATCCGAGGCACACTTTCTCTAATAACAAGGATATCAACTAATCTGGGATCTCTTCTAATGATGTGTGTTGGTCCTTTTCTCTCCTATGATACACTGAATCGTGTCATCTTGGTCTTACCGCTGATGTATTTCGCTGCTTGCTGGTGGATCCCTGAGTCTCCATACCATTACCTGAAGGATGGAAAGGTGGACTCAGCTAGGAAGTCTTTGGGGAAACTGCGGGTGTATAAGGATCTGAAAGTGAGTACAATGTTAATCAAGTCAGTGATTTTGACTCTACAGAGATAGCGCGATATCGATTTGACATACCTACAGGTGTTTTTATTTCACTCATCAGTGAAATTTTTATCGACAATAGTGCTATTGTTCTTATTTTAGACGGTAGTACTATCAGCTGATAGATACCAACCGGATAAAGATGAAGCTATCAAACAAAAACGTAAAATTGTGCTTAAGCGAAATTTTGCGTTTGAAAAACTTAATAAGTAGTATGCAAAATATCATTTGAATACCTAAAATATTTCGTATAATAACTTTATCTTTATTTCATAGAGGGGTGACTAACTTAACAGCTGACTGTGCCTTGTTTGATGGAATTCAAACCTTAGTTTAACGATTTGATAGTACGATGCTTAGGGTGTCAGGTCTCAGGAAGTCTTAACTAAAGATACTTCGGGGCGCACCTTCAAGGATTCAGATAAAAAAATTAAATGATCAGAGTTTTAGATATATTGCTCCTCGTAAGAAAAAGCTTCGATCGAGATCGAACGATTTGGTATCTAATTAGTTGCTGCGGGGCTTGACGGTTAATCCTAAATGTTATTTTACACCTTGAGGTCTGATTTTAAATTTTTGTATTAAATATTTTAGGAACAAAATGAAGACCTACTTCAAATGCAAGAACATGTCAAAAGAGAAATGAGACAGTCAGGGTCGCCAAAGGAGTTGTTTATGGGGAAACAATATCGGAAAGCCATTATTATTGCTGCCGGTAAGTTATTGATTATGTAATTAACCTTATGACCTTAAGCCAATTCCATGTAGGTACTTCGATTTGATTCGAGACAGACAGCGGTAGACTCTGTTATGCTAATCATAATTTGAATGAAGTCGAGATTCAAAATAAAGAGCTAGTCTGAGTTTTTAGGGTTCCGTAGTAATCTACGAACCCTTATAGTTTCGCCATGTCCGTCTGTCCGTCTGTACATCTGTCCGTCTATCCGTCTGTCCGCGGGTTTCCTAAGAAACCCTTGGTACTACAGAGCTGAAATTTGGCATAGTCATACATATAAACATAAACTACGCCGCCAGAGCTATAGAGTAAAATCTTAGAAAAAAAAATTTTTTCGAGTGTCTCCCATAGACGTGAAAGGGCGGTGAATTTTTTTTTTCTCGCCTATATTATCAAATTTGGTATCATAGGACAGATTTTTAAAAGACAATAGGGGTTTACTACGAACGTTTTTCGATTCAGCACTCCGTTTGCGAAAAATTAATTTTTAAAGTGAAAATTTTTGTCAAACACAAGTGTCCCCCCCCCCCCTCTACCAGCTATATGGACGTTTCTAAAAATGTGAAAAAATTCATAGTGGTGGTATATACAACGAAATTAAAAGGAAAACTATCACACATAAAATGGCTCTTCAAGTTTGCGAGTAATAGTCGACCAAGTGCCAAACTTAGTTGGGATTAATAAGAATATTTTACTCATATTAGATCCTTGGTACTACAAAGCTGAAATTTGGCATGGTCATACATATTGATTGCGCTAACAGATTGAAAAAATAAAATGTTGAAAAAAAATTGTTTTCGGATGTTTCCCATACACGTGAAAGGGCAATGGATTTTTTTTTCTCGCCGATATCTCGAGTGAGATGTTATAGGATAGTTTTTTAATAGATAGAAGGGGTTTACTAAGAACGTTTTTCGATTCAGCATTCCGTTTGCGAAAAATTATTTTTTAAAGTGAAATTTTTTGTTAAAAACAAGTGTACCCATCTACCAGCAAAAGGATTGTTTATAAAATGTGGAAAAATTCACGGTGATAGAATATACAAAGAAATTAAAAGGAAAACTATCACACATAAGTTGGCCCTTCAAGCTTGCGAGTAATAGTCGACCAAGTGCCAAACGTTGTTAGGATTAATAAGAATATATTTACTAATATTAGATCCTTGGTACTACAGAGCTTAAATTTGGCATGGTCATACATTTGATTGCGCTGACAGATCTAAAAAATAAAATGGTGGAAAAAAAATTGTTTTTCGGGTGTTTTACCATACACGTGAAAGGGCGATGGATTTTTTTTCTCGCCGATATCATCGGGTGGGTTATCTAGGATAGCTTTTTAAAAAATGGAAGGGGTTCAGCAATTCAACAATTCAGCAATCCGTTTGGGAAACATTAATTTTCATAATGAAAAAAAAAATTGGAATAATTCACGAGGGTAGCATTTACGACGAAGTGCACTAACGTACTAATCGTATCCAAAATGGCTGCCATACAAGGTTCCACGCTAAAAGTGAGGCGAGCCGAAAGCCAAGCTGATATTGATATTTCAGGTGTCGTTTAATAGTAGGGTTTCTGATTTCACGACCTTTTTTATTTCTCGAGTTTCGAGAATTCTCTAGGTCAAATTCTCGAGTTTTCTCGGATCTCGAGCTTTTTTATTAAAACCTTTGAAATCTGCTGAAATACAGGGTGTTTGGTGCATCATTTGCCAAATTGAATGGGCCGTAAGAGGGGTCTTTCGCTAGCTCCTCAACCCCCATAAAAATTCTGGGCCTCACGGAACTTTTTATGCCATTTTTTTAATTCTGGTTTGAAAAATTATAAAAGTCCGCATTTAACATTCACTGAAAAAAAAGTGTTTGGGACTGGTCTAATTTTTTTTAAATCTGTAATTTCTATTGATATGCGGTTCTAACGAAATCAAAATTACTCGCCAGCCACATCTAGTTTTTTTCTTATAGCCCTGCAAAGTTTTTTGAAGTTAAAAAATTAAACTGATACCTCAAATTTAGACTTGAATAAAAAAAAAAACTAAAAGTGATCACGTTCTTCCAATTTTTGGACTGTCGGCTTTCTAATAGTATGCAATAAGCTATGAAAAGTTTTTAGTAACATCACAAATTCGCTAATTTCCTGTACTTAGTCGCATTTTATTAATATTCAACAGATGGGATAAAAACAAGTTTTTGTGATAATAACACACCTACAAGGCATTTAAAACTGTTGTCTTCCTTTTGCACAGTAGAATTGAATCTTCTATGTATCTATCTATCATAAGGTAAACTGTATCTAGACGACCTTTACCTATGTATCTTTATGTATCGAGAAGACATTAGGCTGAAGAAGAGACATTCATTCATTTGTTCGCTCACTACCACACTTCGCTTGGCATGACTCTACCAGTAAACTGAGATCCCAGGGCCGCCAGACCTTACTTATTTTCTCATTAACCAAAAGTGTGGGAAAGAGTAGTGCTAATAAGTACTATTTACATAATAATATGAATACCAGCTAGCCTGATTTCAGCTACCAGGTTCTGAAGGTACTTCCAAAAATTACTCACTTTCAGGACAAGTCTGGGTGCTGTAAAAAGTATTGTTATAGTTCCCTGAACATCAAATAAAAAAATCACGGCTCAGATTGTAGGTACAATCGCATAATTTACTTGCGAGCTGTAGTGTCTGGTAGAAATTACAGCCGATTGATAGTATCTAGCGGTGTAGATAATTTATTTATATATTTAATTAATTATATTCTATAAGACATCAGCATCCAGACTTCAAGACAATAAAGTGAGTAGTTTTTGGAAGTACCTTCAGAACCTGGTAGCTGAAAATTGGTTGTCGGCCGAAGCTAGCAGGTTTTCATATGTTAATAGTACATATTAGCACTACTCATATCGAATAATGTCTCGCGGCCCTGGGATCTCAGTTTACTGGCAGAGCCGTGCCGAACGAAGTGTGGCAGTGAGTGAACAAATGAATGAACGAGCACGGAGCGCGGGCACTGATAAGTGGCGAAAAAAAATTGCGCGGCGCGTCTGGCTTGATTCGAGTTCGAAACTCGAGAATTCTCGAGTTCCGGTAATTTTTTTCTCGTCTCGAATGAACCCAAATTTCTCGAGTTTTCTCGAGTTCGAGAAAGCTCGAGCATAAACCCTATTTAATAGGTTTTTGGGGGTGCTAATTACGAAAATGACATCAAAATTATACACGATCACCACGCGACCTGCTTTAGCAGCAGCTCGATATTATTATATTATTCCTAACAATAATATTATCGCAAAAAAAAAAAAATACAAAAAAAAAAATTCGCGCTCGCTTCGCTCGCGCATTAAATACTTCCATTCTGTTATGTGTAGGCCAAAACTACACTTATTTCTGAAATTACCAACTTTTTAATACATTTGTTTTTGATACAGTATTTGGGGATTTTAACATCGACCGTAAAGATATTGTTTTACAGACTCCCTTTACCAGAACTACTTTTGCTAGTAGGCAATTTAATTCACTGTCGGCCTTCCTGTACAATAAAATTAATAAAGAAAAAAGTATACGACAAAAATATTTATGAATGCAAGACACTTGTATTAAAATGGATCAAGCCTAAAACATACGCTGATACTGAGTCCTTGTTAGATCGTATTATATGATTGTTGCAGAATACATCTACAAACTCACATTTACACATTTTATACGACACCTAGTCACATTCACACACTCACACACACACACACACATACACACACACACACACATACATACATACACACACACACACACACATGCACACACACCCCTACACACACATAAATGCACACACACATACACACTTCATTTTATTTGCTTTTATTTAGTTTTTTTAAGTTGTGTTAATTTTAAGTTAAGTTAATTTAAACCTATACTATTGTTGTTTGTCATATATATCAGTGGCGTGCATAGACATTTTAGGCAGGGTAGGCAGTAAACTTTTAGTGATGAAAATGATTAAGATTTTAGAATGTTAGTTAAAACAACTTAAGGTTAATCAAATCAAAATAACCTGTGCTTCCAAACTTTTATATAACAGTTTGAAAACAAAATGCACGGAACACAAAATAAGCGGTTAGTATGCACACAGCCCGTGAGCCAATTATGAATGTCGTATAGGTATTTTAGTATTAAAATGTCTTACTGCGGTACCTTTTTGTGCGTCAACGCACGCATCGGCCTTTTGCGATAATGTTTACTTTTTCTTGAAAAGGTAAACTTGAAAAATTACGCAGTTTCGGCAAACAAACATCATCACCACACTTTTCACAACTTATTGTACTCATTTTGTTCTAAACAAATGTCGAATAATCACTATAAACTAATAAAACAATAATTTGCAAAAGTTTTCGTTCGTAGTTGCAAAAGAAAAACAATCCAATAAGAAAAAAATGCCGCAAAATTAAAAATCTATAACAGCCCTTCCAAACTTACCAAATATTGACACTTCTCAATTTGGTAGCATCGCTTTATAGGCAGAGCTTTTTTCGCCATACAATCAGTACGTTAATTTTTCGCGGGGGAGGCGAAACAGCCAATCAGAAGCCAGCAGTTTTCAACAAAAAAGGCATTTCAAACGAGTGCTTATAAGCTTCGCCATCTAGCGGCGGCGGCGAGCGGCACGGCTCTCTTCTTACGTTGAACTAGTAACTAGTTTAGATGGCGCTGTTTTGAAAAAGTTTTAATTCGGTAAATCGTTTCACAAATTTTGATTCTGTGATCGTTAGTGTACATTATATATTTATTTTTTGTTTTATTTTCGTTGAATACCCTAGGGTAGGCACTGCTTTTCTGCTTGTATGGAATGCACGCCACTGATATATATTATGTATGTATATATGTATATATATATATATATATATATATATATATGTGTATATGTATGTATATATATATATCTTTTATACCTGATTTATCTAGTATCTGCATAATGTTAGTGATTCTCTTTCTTTTGTTTTAATAATATTTTTAAACACTACATTGTATTGTACACCATACAGCCTACCTATGTAAGTTCCAATGGAAGAGCGGGGCCTCCAAACACAGGCTATGTTCGCTTAAATGGAGACCCCAACCCACCAATTTTAAGGCTTTAGTGTTAAGAAATAAACATTTTCATTTTCATTTTTCGACTATGACAATATGCTCATAGAATTAAGAAGCCAGCTGCATATTTGAACCATGTTGCTACGGAACCCTACAATGCGCGTGGCCCGACACGCTCTTGGCCGGTTTTTAAATTCTGATAGTATTTAGTGCCTTATTTAGGTTTATTTTAAAACATGGATCAAATACGTCGTTTCTCTTCGTTATAATTATAAGTTTCTCAGTTTTTTGAAGGGTTATTGGCTTATTCAGCGTTTTTCATGTAGTGTAGCAGAGTCCTATTTTTAAAGGTAAAACGTTGTCGCAAATTTTACACAAAAGCTGAACTCCTTTTTAATTTATTTTCAGGTTTAAAAGTCACCCAAATAATGACTGGTCTTGGCACCATTAAACAGTACTTAGGATTGATAATGCAAGAGAGCGCCATACCATTGAGGGTTGAAACTGTAATTATTATATTCGGTGCAATCCAATTCGTTGTCAGTAAGTAATCTAAAACTATTTACATCTTTATCTACATCTAAATAATATATTTTATATAATGTACAGTCATAAAAATTTTTTTCGCGGTTTTGAAGTATTGATAAGCTTGACAAGTTCTATGAACGTGCTGCCAAGAAGAGTAGTATTTATATTCTCTTTGAAGAAGAGACTACGTTTTAGCGAATTTTATCAAAATTTAAATATCGCCTTCAAGATTGAAATGTGTTAAGGGCCAAACAAAAGACGTTCAACGATTCTGGATTCAATAAACACCGAAGCAATCACCCAAGTAAAAAGGAAAAGAGGGTTATCCTTTGCAAGGAGAACTTTAATGCAAGCCTTAAACTGCGAGGCGGAGTTTTAATTTAATAATTTCATTTGCAGGTGTGATGCCATCCTTCCTGGCTGACCGCGTAGGGCGTCGTCCACTTCTTATCTACTCATACTTCGGCACTTCGCTTTCTCTCGCCATTGTTGGTTTCTACTTCTTCCTTATGGACGTCATTCACGTCGATAAATACATCAGCTACTACGGCGGCCACATCACCTTTGGAGCCATCATCCTAGCCAACATCATCTCTACCGTGGGATTTAACTCCATCGTCGCACTGGTTCCCGGTGAAATCTTCCCTATGAATGTCAAAGCCTCCGCAATGGCCTCTTTAAGCGTATTTAGCGGCCTCCTCGGTTTCACTGTAGGAATCAGCTACCAAGCTTTGAAAGATGTCATTGGACTTTGTGGAGTGTTCTGGCTGTATGCAGTAATAGCTTTCTCTGGTGCTATATTTTCCATACTACTCGTACCTGAAACAAAAGGGAAGAGTTTGAAAGAGATACAAGTATTTTTGCAAGGTGATCTTTACGACAACGAAGAAGCGACTAGTACGCTTAATCGTATAGAAAATGGTGCTATTGACGAAGTTTATGAGATCAAAGAGCTTGAAGTTTTAAACAAAAAAGTGTAATGCTTTCAGAAAGCAATCAAATATCTACCAGCTAGTAGTTTAGTAAGTGTTACGAAATTGCGGACAAAGTGGTGCGTATTCTCAACATGTAAAATGGTATTAATTGATCAGTTATTATTTTTAGTTTTTTATTGATTGAAACTAACTTAAGTAATGTGTAAACAGCAGTATTAGCTCATTCCGCCACCATTGTTTCTATCGGACATCCAGACGTACTGTGGGGTGCCGCGGATTCGCACTGAGCGCTTTTCATCATCCTTTATATTGCGCACTGCCAAGGAATGGAATTCCCTGCCTGCGTCTGTATTTCAGAGCTCATATAACCCGAATCTTTTTAAAGTTCTAGTTAATAAGCTTCTTCTGGGTGAGCTTGCTACATTCTCGAAAAAAAAAATTACGAGTACTATGTAGACACTGTTTTTAAGTATAATGACAAACGAATTTTGATGTTTAATGACGCAGGTAATAAATGTGCTCGACTACTGTTCATAACTGACAATGATAAAATTTCTTAAAAAGTTTTCCTAGTCGACTAAAATTTTCGACAAAAGTTTTATCTCTAAGATGAATCTTTTTATATTTTCATCGATTTGATCGAAGACGTTATACCTAGTTGTAGAGTTATAGGTTTATCTGACATTATACTATCGAGGCTGACATGCATTGCATTTATTAATATAAGTAAAACTTTACTTTAAATAAGCTAGCGAAGCTTTATTCCCCATAAACAATTTTACCCATGGAACCCATGTTATTTTCTATAAAAAGACAAATCAGCTGATCGCATAATTTGTTTAGTTTTGTGTGCTGATTCACATTATACATTTTCGCTAACTTAAGTCAGCGTACATGTAATGTAACCTATAGATAAAATAGTTAGATATGTTGGGTAATTCTAACTTCTTACCAGCCCATATACCTACGTCCCCAACTCCCCACCGAGGGGAACGGGCCTCCCTTCGAAATACGAAGGGGATTTAGGCCAGTCCACCACGCTGGCCCAATGCGGATTGGTGGACCGCCCGGCTTTCTAAAACGAATTTTCTCAGACGTGTGGGATTCATCACGATGTTTTCCTTTAGCGCTGAGCAAGTGATAAATTATTTATCCGAAAAATCGAATTTAGTGGTATAGGTAATTTTAACTTATTGAAAATTAAGGATATAAATCGGCCCAATAAACTGAACCAAAGTTCACGAGGACCATGTATGTCGATATATGAAAAAAAAGAACGAATTCTCCAAACCTGTGCCATATACTTGTTTAAATCATTGCCTGAAAGTTGCACTTTTTTCCAAATGGGGTTCCTTAGGGAAAATTTGTTCACGTCTTTAAATTTTACCAGTTAATTAATTGAACTCCACTGTTTCGAAGAGATGCACGTGCCCCTTGGTATGGGGGCGTATTGTATACAAGGCTGATTTATTGTTTTGTATTGACGTTATGACACACTTAATTTGAGACATGAAGTTATATCGTCATACAAAACCACATATTAATGAACCTGGAGGTTCTCGTTAAGACTTTATTCATTGAACAAATAGCTTTATCGTGATGCTAAGATTAAATGAATGACTGAATGATAGAAATGAATAACTACGACTAATAGTAATTAGTTACAGTAGTTTTGAGGATTTTTGATAATGTTAATTTTACAAAGCTATGATACTCTCAATTTTGTAACATATTTGATATTTAGAAGTATATAGATTTAGCGCAGACAAATTCTGCAAACACCTAGCAACCGAACAATCTAATAGCGGTTGCGCTATGGTCGAAGACAAAATGTCATCTAATGATATTACTCCTAAATTTTGCCACTAACGACGTATAAAATGGTCACCACTGTCAACTCACTGCCATTGATTAGCAGAATAGTCTTTCTGACTCACTAAATAATAGTATACGTTAAGTTTAGTACGTATTCCTACTTGTTAATTACTGAAAGAAAATTGTATGGTACTTAAGTCAACCAATTGTTTGGTCTGTTATTTACAAGCGTCTGATTTCCACCCAAGTTTTCAAATAAATATTTATTTTTCAGAAAATGTTTTTTTTTAAGAAAACCTTTTCTTTAGCCTAAGTAAAAGGTACCTACATAATATTATTATTATTATACATAAGTTGCTTCTGAGGGAAAGGCCTTTTCTGTGGGACTTTTAGGAAGATTTGACTGCCGCCGACACTGAAGAAATGCTATATATTAAAGAAGAGCAAATATAGTTTCCAAGAACAATGATCGCAATTGTGACAAGCCAATAAAATGTATTGTCAATAAGATTCGCAATCTAGGGGAACTTTGCAATGCAAAGCTAGTAACTGTATTACTTCAATAATTTATTATGCTTGACTGATATAAACTTGAACGAGCTCCATGCCAGCGACTGGTGAGAGACTGCACAAGACCAGGGGGGGTTACTACCGATGACGGTCAATTAATGAAAATGCCTAAACGATGAAGTACTAGGTACATTGCTGCATTTGGCTTATACCTTCAGATAAAATCACATTGTGCAGAAGTCATGTACTTATGTATGAAATTGATAACGTTGTCGATGCGTGGACATCGGCTTCAAGATCCATGGTCTTCTTATCGAGTAGATATGGTCAAGTGTGTGGCAAACTTGGTCCTTGGTAGACCCCCGGGACAAATGGCGAGTTCTCGTATCGCAGGCCAAGACTCACTTTGGGTCGTTATAAGCGAAGTAAGTATTAACCACTTTCCAGGATTTGGCACCTCAGGTAATTACGCAGTGGAACAACTGCCTTGTGACCACAGTGACCCTGCTGTCAGGGTAACCTGACCGGATTGGATCATGGTTAGACATTCATTCGTCTGAGTGTGCCGGTTGTTTTATGACGTGGGATCGATAGTGTGAAACAAATGCAAGGAAATTCATTGGTAAGTATTGTTCATAACTCGGCCCTAGGGATCGAACTCGATACCTCGTTTACGAGGCTGGTACGCCACCGATGCTTGTCTGAGAGCTATAAAAATAATGAAATGCATTGGACGGTAGTAGAATTTTAAGCAGTCATCAAGATTCACACTAAGTGGACTTCGCGAGAGTAAAAATTTAAAATCATACCTAGTTAAACTGGCATTCATGGGTGTTGATCAGGGTACCTACCACGATCGTTTAAAAGCATTTCTGTTTAGGATCCAAATTTGAACTGCTTCGCAATTGGAATGTTTTTTAAAATGGTACCATGATGGCGCTGCTTTTCAACTGCTCGGTTGTCTATGGTCCATTTTAAATGTCTTCATAAATTGTCGCTGGTCTGCCTTTGAATCGCAACAGCGCCAAAATTTAATCGCTTATAAGCCATCATGGTACGAATAAGCGTTGCAGACTTGTTTAGGTCCTACATTGGATCGCGCTAAGCGGTCATGGTAAGCCTCCAGTAATCACCATTCGGAATTTAGTATTTCCACATACATGAGTAAAATCCTTTCCAAAGCTATTTTGCGGACACGAAACTAGTTCTGCTGCATACATTTTTAAGAATTGTTTCTATTATTTAAGTTATTTCAGGTTTAGCTAAAACGAGAAAATAAGGAAATTTAAAATGAGATTGTTTTTCTTAAAGAAGGCCATCCCTCGGAGTTTCTAGCCTATTCTTCTCTGTGGAAGACTGCACCTTTGCGAATTAGGCGTAGAGTCATAGAAGATTCAAAAGAATGAATATTATGTAGGTATGTATTTTAAATCCTTTAATCCGTCGCGCGATTGTTTGCGCTGCTTGCGATAGTTATTTCGTACACCAGGTACAATTGGCACAATTGTGTACAATTGGCGCGCGAAAGCTTGATCTTCATAAGTACTTTGACTAATTTTAAGTAACATATTGAATGTTCTACGAAATAAAGCTATTTTTTTTACTTTGAATTTATGGAAGGAAGATAGCAGTTAGCAAGTTTTTCCAACAGCACTGTTGGTTTGCAATTGCATTCAGATATTACTCAGGTTTGTATTACTAATTACAGCTACACACTACACACTTACACAGTACTGTTTTGTTTAGTAGCTCTTGACCGACGAGAAGAGTGGACGTGCCTCGCGCAGCTATTTTAAAACTAGTTTGACGTATCATCCATCGAAAAGATAACAGTGTTACGAAAGCGGAAGATCATCAAACGTGGTTCAATGTTAAAATATTAAAAAATATTTTGTTTATAAACTTGGAATTGGAAAACGTGATTTGGCAATTCGGTAAAATAAATAACGAAAATATATTTTCAGATGTGAGATGAGTACTATTCGGACAAAGTGCTACTAATTGATTATAAAACACGTGGTTTCCAAGTATTTATAAGGTAAATCTAATTTAAATGCAAAGACAATAGTGTTGCTTTTTGCTTGTCATTCTTGATGTCAATGTCATTTTCAGTCGGAATAGTAGATTGTTAGCCGAGGGTGGAAAGAATCAATTCCCGAGGTATTTAGACGCCCAAGCGCATCGAGGGCGGCTATAGTCCGAGTAGGAATTGATTCTTTTACCCGTATCAAACACTCTACTTTTCATTTCGAATACGAGGAAAATAAAACTAGTTGTTTATCTAAACTATTTATTGATAATGTATATATATAATAATATTAGTAGTACCTATTTTATGAATTCCGTCACAGATACATAACAGATTAGTATCCCGCCAATTTATGTCGACTTTTTAAATTTTAAAAATGGAACTCACCGCGTAATTGTTGCGGCTTACTCCGCACAAAGAAGTTTGCGCTAAATTCACACTGGCTGTTTAGAAACTCACATGTCCGCAGCATTTTTTTTAATAGTTTTTTTTACATAAAACTCTTCACAGCTGACAGCAGTTCTATTTTTAAAGTTCATTCCGGCCCTTAGGTGGGAAGTAATTTGTATGAGTTTTTCCCTCCCTATTATTTTCCACACAATAATCAGATCAAAATAACACTACTTTCCGAGTATGAGAAATGAAAAAGTTTTTCTTTTAGGTACTTGTCGCGATCGGAAAACTAAGTAGTCGTAACAGGTTTAATTATGAAGTGCTTACGTCACGTCAGGGTAATTAATTTGCCTGCTTATTAAGTAAATTTTAAAAAAATATGTTGTTTCAGTAAAAAATGGCTGTCGAAATCATTCAGAAAGGCAACAGAAAAGTTCAGTACTTAATTGCTTATGCTGGTAAGTAAAAATCATGCTGATGTTCCATTACCCTCTGAGCTATTAAAAAAATTATAAGCCAGATTTGTAGTTTGACCTATCGTAGATCCTATCCTAAAAGGTATAGACAGCAGCACGTCAGGTTCCCCATTTGCACTAAGGAAGCCAGCCAACGCTATTAAAAGCGGGATAAGGGTGATGTCAAGGTTAATATGTATAGCCTGATGTGCTACCGTGTGTGCATAGACTCTATGAATCAAACTGTTAGAAAAAGGATTTACCCGCATGAATCGGAAAGATTTTAAAGATGCAGCAGGTAACAAAACTTCACGGCCAGCGGTATGTATATCCTTAGTCGTTTTCACGGCACTAATGGGAACAGAAGGGGATATATCGGGCTTGATTAAACAGGGTGTCAAAGGCAGCTTCAAGTTTTCGTTATCGTAGGATTGCCGTCGCTAGCAAAACCTCGTTCATTCTTTTTTTGTTTTGAAATGTCATTACATAAGGGTTTTTATTGCAAAGCGAATAAATTACGTAAATGTGGATGTAAGTAGCTAAAATTATACTTAAAAATATTTTTTTCAAAATTTTCTTGACGATAATTCAATCAGGAAATCATTCAGGATGGTGATTTGTAAACAAGGATTACTGTTTATTAAGTTCTCCCTTATACCTCCTTTTACGTATAGTTGGTACTGAAATGAATCATTTACTCGTATCAAAATTAATGTAAACATATTGGGCCTTTTTATAATTCGAACAGCACGGCACGGCACTTCAAAATTTGAATTACTTACTATATTGCCTTCTATGTTCTCAGCTTCTAGTATTACTATTACATAGGAAGCAATGGTAATACACTTTTGCCGTGCCGTTTTCGAATTATAAAAAGGCCCAATTTCATCACATTATTTACTGCCGACTGCCCCTTCGCCCTAAAGAAAGTTGTGATGTCAGCTCTGAGTAATGCGTTTGTTTCTTTTTCAGTGGCCTTAGCAACGGTTGCTACAGGATGTTTTTCATCGTGGCCAGCTCCAGTGATGCCAAAGTTTAGAAATAATGAAACAGATGTGGAGATATCAGACGTAAGTACTTGATATTCAATAGTCAAGAAACCCTCGGAGTTTCTTTCCGATTCTTCTCTGGGGAAGGCGCACATTTGCGAATAGGCGTAGAGTCAGTAGAGTCAAAAGAACGAATATGTATGTGTATGTATTTAAATCCTTTAATGTAACATCTTCAATGAACGAATATGTTTGTATGTCTATATCTATTCTTCTATACATATTATAAAGAGGAAAGATTTGTTTGTTTGTTTGCATCGAATAGGCTCCGAAACTACTGGACCGATTTGAAAAATTCTTTCACCGTTGGAATCCTACATTATTCGGGATGGACATAAGGTACATGATTTTCCCGAATTCCCACGGGAACGAAGTCCCGCGCGGGAAGCTAGTATTAAATATAACTGACTTATTTTAAGTAACATTCAAAATAAAGCTATTTTGAATTTGAATCAGATGGCATTGCACCCGAATCAGGTGATATGCACCCGCTTTTGCCATTTCTTCGCGATTTTTTTATATTTAAGGGTAAACTATGGAAGTACCTAATCAATTGAAGAGATATGGAGACGTATTTTTGAAACGATAGAATACCAATTCGCATACGAATCGACAAGATTCGCATGAGAATCGCATACAAATCTTGTCAATTCGTATGCGAATTGAAATTCTACTGTTTCAAAAATACGTCTCATGGTCTCCTACATTTTGTAACTAATTGATTACTCACACGTCTAAGGGGCGTAACTCCTTAGACGTGTGAGTCTAAGGAGTTCAGAATGTAACTCCGTGTTAATAACCTGATATATAGGTCGCATTTTGTAAAAAGAGCTAGTAAGTTATAAACAAATTGTGAAGGGTTCTTCCCACGTTAGTTGTTCTTCATGATTATATCCGAAACTAGCTTTCCGCCTGGAACTTCTTTCCTGTGGGAATTTGAAAAAAATATGTAGCCTATGTGTAAATCCAGGGTGTCAGCTACTTCTGAACCAAATTTTATCAAAATTAGTCCAGCCGTTCGAGCGTGAAAGAGTAACAAACATTATATTATTTTTTCATAATTAATAAGTCTTTGGTAAAGTTCTATAAAAACATTTACAACGAACCTAGTTATCAATAATAATATATACCTCATATTAAGTGTACAGATGTATCATAAAATGTTGTCTTTTTGTATTGGTTTATATGTTATTGATGAAAGTTTGCTGACATATTTATGACTGTTTATATTTATAAGTACATTAAAAAAAACGTATATTTATGAAAAGATTCTTTGGGTACCTACATATACACTGGGCGTCAAAAATAAGTAGTACACTTTTCAAATTGCAATTACTCCTAAACTATAGTAGTTACACTTATGAAATAAAAAGCAGTTTATAGTAAACTTAACGAAGTTTATTAAAGTTATATTTTATTTGGCATGAATAAAGTTTCAAACTTAAAATTAAGATAAATACTAAAAAGTATCAATTTTTAACGATATGTCAACCACTTAATTTTCACGTTTTGGAACTTTTTCACAATTTAATAACTTGTGTTGCCGCCTCGGGCTCTAATTACAGCTTGGATCCGGTTTGGCATGCTGAACACTAAGTTTCGGAGGCGGTGTTGGGGAATATTTTCCCATTCTTCTATCAGCGCATGTTTTAGAGCCCTGAGTGTGGCAGGAGGTGGACTGCGCCTTCTGACTAGCCTCCCAAGCTCATCCCAGGCGTGTTCAATCGGGTTGAGATCTGGGCTTCTCGATGGCCAAGCCATCAAGTTGATGCCAACCTCCTGAATGTACTCTTGTACGTGGTGAGCAGTGTGTGGCCGGGCGTTATCATGCATTAGGATGGCTCCATCACCCATATTTATTAAATATGGCCCTGCATACTCGTTGAGGATCTCCGAGGCATATCTTTCACCAGTCAAAGTCCCATTTTCTATTACCACAAGCTCTGTGCGACTCTCTGAAGAGATACCAGCCCATACGTGTACAGAGCCCCCGCCATATTGGACTCTTTCCGAGATACAAGCTTGAATGTATCGCTCACCGGGTCGTCTGTAGACTCTCCGCCGTCCATCTGAAGTGTATAAAGAGAATCGAGACTCATCTGTGAATAAAACTCTAGCCCATTCTTCTTCGCCCCATTGTACGTGTTGACGGGCGTAGCGTAGTCTTGCTACGCGATGCTCTGTCTCAAGTTTGGGGCCATTTGCTGGTCTTAGAGGCTTCAGGTTAGCTTCAGCAAGTCTTCTTCTCACTGTACTCTCACTGATGTAGTCTGTTCGGGTCCGAAGAAGCTGTTGCTGAACCTCAACTGCATTAAGGTGTCGATTTCTTAACACAGTGGAAACAATAAAGCGATCTTCTCGGGTACTTGTGCACCTGGGTCTGCCATTACCTCGTCTCCTTAGATGGTTTCCAGTCTCTTCGTACCTTTGCTTTACTCGCTGAACCGTTCTTAAAGTTACACCCACCCTCCTTGCAGTACGACGCATACTGATGCCCACTTCGAGAAAAGCTAAGATTCTTGCACATTCTTCTGGTGAAAGAGGCATGATTAGTCAAATTTACTCTCTGAAGATACCTATGCTTTTCAATTACAATTGCTTTATCAGCAGCGAATGTGTCAAACACAAAAATCCTAAGTAAGACAACACCTTTCAACAGTTTAAAAAAAGTGTTTTTATTTATTCGTTTTTTTTAAAGTCAAGCATTATAAGTTCTTATAATGCATGAAGTTTTTATTGAATAAGATTAAATTTTCTTTTTAACCTTTTTTGTTTCAAAGGTCTAAGTTTTATAGTTTGGGAGAAATCGCAATTTTAGAACTGTACTACTTATTTTTGACGCCCAGTGTATTTATACACTCGACTGTACTATCAGCAATTTTTTTGTTTCGTTATTTTGTGAATCTTATAATCATTCATGTTACCTACAGTCAAAAATCTCGCTTACGCTAGCATTTAACCATTGATGACATAGGCTAAAATAACATGAAAGGCTAAGCTTAATTAAACAAATCAAATGAATGAATAAATCCCATATTACACACGTAAACAAAACAAATGTCCAAAATGTTTTACGGCTCTTGGTAGAGAAATGCACCTAGGTACTTAATTAGCTTTTTAATTTGTTATTATAGTTTTTGAATCGCATTAGCAAATGTCCTTACTTACGTAGACGACGTTATTTGTTTTACTTGTTTGTCTTAACTTGGCACTGTAGCGAACGCAATTATTCTAAGTATCACTTACTGTAAAGTAATTTTCGCAAATGAAGTAAAATTACAGAAAATAATAGGCCTGTGTATTCTACAGAAGAGCTGTTGTCCACAGATGATAAAGATCTTATTCACGTGCATGGATTTATATTTACATATGCCTATGAACAACTGACATTACAGGCAATCTTAGGCTTGTGACGATAAATCAGTACCACAGATTCACAATCATACTATTGAGCATTCGTATTTATAGTCAATTCTACTTAGTTTCTGTGGACTGTTGATACTTATCCAATTAATGATACGTATGAGGATATGTACCTATTCCAACAGTACAGGACCGTAGTGTCTGCTTAAAGTGTATTAAAATACGCGCGACTTATAGTTACCTATCAGTCTTGAGAAGCAAGAGGATTATTTTTTCTTTTCTTTCGACTATAGATAGCTGGTGTGAAAAATCCTAAATAAAAACAGCCACTCATGTTAAATAGCTTAGCTCAAGGTCAAATGATTTCCACTTACATAAAATGACAAGCGAGTTTTACCAATGCAATGTTTTCATACATTGTTAAACGAAGACACCAAGGCCAATGTGCTAAATGGAGCTAAATACATGTTTTATAATGTACTGGTTTGGTCCAGTGGCTAGTAACAGCCTCTAATTCCTGGTTAGATTCCCGGTTGGGAAAAATATTTGTGTAGTAAGCAGATAAAGAGCAGTTCTCGGGTCTTGGGTATTGTGTGTTCGTCCTTGTGCGTGTGTAATACTTTCGTCATCATCATCAGCCCGTATCAACCCACTGCTGGGAACAGGCCTCTCTCCTCTGTAGTGCCAATCGTCACGATCATTTGCTAACCTGATCCATAGATCCCGTAAATTTGACAATATCGTCGGAGTATCGGGCTGGTACTTACGTATCATAATTTTTTACTTGATGAGATACTTAGTTATTACTAACAAAAATGATACCGATAGAGACAAGCTTAGGTAGAGTAAAATTTTGTTTATCAGATCAAATTAATTTGAAGATACGTTACAATTACATTTTCTTGGATAAAATAGATTATAAATATTCTTGCTTGTTCCATATATCTTCTGAATTTCCTAAGGCTTTTATCATATATGCTGATTGAAATTTTTTATCTATTTTATAGAATGAGCTAGCTTGGATGGTGTCAATGACATCGCCCGGCTTTGTGACCGGTAGTTTGGCATGCAGGTTCATTGCTGATCGTCTCGGCAGAAAGTCTACAATACTCCTGGCTGTAGTGCCATCTCTTGCCGGCAGTGTAAGTGTTACAAAATACACCTATTCCCCGTAAACCAGTAGCTCTATCCGGGCCCTGATTCTGTAACTTAAGTTGTGTGTTGTCAATGAAATGGAGGCCATTTTATCTGTTCAGCTGGCGAAATTGAGAACTATTTAATTTTCATATACTTGCTGACAACCACCCCGACCAACAGCGCCACTGCCAACCGGACGTAAAGTTGCAAACTACCTAGCAACTGAAAATTCAGTTGGCGGTGGCGCCACCAGTCAAAGCAGCCGTCATTGGATGTATGTTTAGATAGTTCTCAATTTCGCCACCTAAACGGATAAAATAGCGACCATTCCATCAACGCATCACTTAAGTTACAGAATCGGGGCCCAGGTTGAGAGGATTTATGTCTCAAAAAATCGCCGTACTCGCTTTAACTTTTTATGAACTGACATTTGATTTGATTCATACATTCCGTTTTTCATCATAGCTGTTTAATTTTCAGATAATCGTTGCGTGTGCAGTAAAAGCTTGGCTGTTGTACATAGCAAGATTTTTGTGGGGTTCTGGTACCGGCATGATTAACACTGTATGTATTTGAACTAGCTATTTTTTCTGACTCTACAATTACAAACATACATAGGCGCAAATCCTTGGCCTATTGGGGTGAACAGAGACCACAGAATGTCACCTGGTACGATCCAAACACAACCTCCCACCCTATAATTTTAACTTCCAAAAGATAGCAATCGAATATGGAATTCTTCTTCAATGATAGGTAGGGGTAGCCCATATAACTAGGTCACAGGCATTGCTATAGCGGCAGTTCCCCTAAAGTTTTTTAAGTCAGACCTAAAACATTTGGTTTTTTGATTCACTGCAATTTATTGTATTGTTTAAAGCAAAATTTCGGTGCTAATGTGTTATATGTGTAATGTGTTATGTTTTCTTTTCAGGTGGCAGGCCTATACCTAGCAGAAATAGCTGATAAAGAAATTCGAGGGTCTGTTACCTTAGTCACAAGATTCATGTTCAACTTTGGGAACCTTCTCCTCATGTGTATCGGCCCATTCGTGTCATACAAAGTACTGAACTACATGATACTAGCATTACCAGTTATTTACTTCGCATCATGTTGGTTTATTCCCGAATCTCCGTTTTATTGGTTGAAGGAAGGAAAACCGAATTCAGCAAAAAAGGTCTTGATGCAGATTCGAAAATACAAGGATTCAAAGGTGTGTTGGATCTGAATGACAGAAAAGGTCAGCATTTCTTTGAGGGCAACATAAATTCATTAATTTAAGGAATAAGTTGGTCGCTTCGATTATTTATGACAATAAGAGGAACTTTTTAAATTGATAAAGACAAAATAAAGTAGTAATAACTGTCACAATTCCGAACGGAACCGTTCCATGAAGATAAGGAATGGCCACTTACGAATGTTTCTGGGAATACATAAATTCAAAGACAAAGTAAAAAGTATTTTTTTTACAAATTATTGGTCCAGTCAAGAAAGATGAAGGTGGAGACGAAGTAGATACTTAGCTATCAGTTAAGTAGTTTAAAGATGAAACACTTGACATGATCATCAAAATAAAATAAAACAGTGGTCAATTAAGTTCGAAATAAACAAAACGTGAAAATCGCTACAAATACAATTCTAGACATGGTAAAAATCTACACATAATCAATGAAATTATTCGATTGGGTTTTCAGATGTTAGAAGATGATTTGTTACAAATGCAAGCCGATGTGAGAAATGAAATGCGCAGTGACAGTACTTTGAAGGAACTGTTTACCAGTAAGAAGTATAGGAAGGCAATTATAATTTCTGCTGGTAAGATTCTCCTTATGATGCAAATAAAATCTCCTCTCTCGGCCAACCTGAATGGGATAAGGGCGAGAGCTTGTGTTTGTATGTAGTTTATGTTATTTTTGAGGATTTTTATAATATACTGTCAGAAGACCAGACAAAATCCTTATTTACCGATTTCAAATTTATAAAATGAAACTTCTTTATTATTATTGATGTCCTACCCTAACTCTGCCTGGAAGAAATCGCTATCTAACAATAAGGCCGCCTTGTTCCACACCTATGTTTTATGTTCTGTTTATTATACTATGTGCAAATAAAGTGTATTGTATTGTATACAGTAGGTACAGAAATGCATTGATTCCCAAAGTGGCCCACGGGAGACTCGACGGGGGTCTACGTTGGCGTGATACAATTCGTAAGCAGGGGTCCACGAAAATTTATCTGGTTTCAATAGTGAAGAACCAAGCCAACATTTTAGGCTTGACTTCTAAATAAAATAAGTGAAAATGGTTTGGTTCATTGTGCTGTGAGTAGATGTCATTAACGTAAAGTTGGTCATTCTTTACTTTTTTGACATCCACTCACAGCATCATCAATCAATTCACCTTTTTTTTCGAAAACTGTTAATTGGTGGTAATTGGTTCTATATAGTTAGATCTAATCTTGTAAAACTAAAAAAAATACCTAATCTACTTTTTTTCGAGTTTTGGGAATATGATACAAATGTAGCTGCAGGGATTACCGGAATAAGCAAAATTTTGAAAGTGGTCTTTGGGAAATAAAAGTTTGGGATCCTCTTAAATAAATAGTTACCAGTTGAAATCGTTTTTCTTCAAGTAAAAAGAAATTCTTATTTTTCCAGGTTTAAAACTAGCACAATTATGGACTGGGCAGTTAGTGCTACAACAGTATTTAGGTTTAATAATGATGGAAGGAGGAGTTCAAATCAATCTACCAGTCATCTTCATTATCTTTGGCACAGTTCGATTCGTCACTAGTAAGTTCCCATTTTTGTATTATGGTTTTCCTTATGACACCGAAGTAGGCTCAAAGATAAACAAGATCAAAATCATTCTTGATATTGATAAAATATAGTAATCAGTTTTAGCGCTTAAGATTGTCGAATTCCTAATCGTAAAGTGATTTTCCGACTTATATTAAACTCCGTTGCAAATGTTGCAATTTGTTGTCATTTCTTAATATCCAATCATAACTTTTCACGACACTTATTTATTTTCCAGGTGTAATGTCTTCAATGCTAGCAGACCGCCTCGGACGTCGTCCACTACTAATTTACTCCTTTATTGGCACAGGTGTCTCCCTCGCTGTCATCGGAATCTACTTCTTCATGCAAGAAGTCCTTCAGTATGACCGTGAAACCCTCAGACCTTACAATTTCATTCCATTTGCAGGCATGATCGCTTGCAATATAATCTCCACTCTAGGGTACTACTCCGTCATAGTTGTTATTCCAGCTGAAATTTTTCCACTCAATGTTAAAGCGATTGCTATGACTTGCTTCAGCATTTACGGAGGAGTCATCCATTTCGGTGAAGCTAGAGGATATCAAGTGTTAAAAGACGCTGCAGGTCTATGCGGAGTATTCTTTTTTCTGAGTACAGGGGCTTTCTTCGGAGGGTTATTCAGTGTTTTTTATGTACCAGAAACTAAAGGGAAAAGTTTAAAAGATATACAAATTCAATTACAAGGTAAAATGTACGAGGCTGGTGATGTATTTACCAAGTTGAATGGCAACAACTGTGAATTAGATATGAATGGCTTATCTGAGGGTAAAGAATTACTAGAGTTTAATAAAAAAAGTCACAGCTAGCCACAACAATGTACCGATAAGTAGGTAGGTACTTATCTAGTAGTATTGATAACTAGGTATTTTCAACAAAGAAATTGCCACTTCACGTGTCTACTGAGCACTCAGCATTGTGATCTATTATGATGAAGTAGTTTTTATAATATATCGTATGACACCATACGCCTGATTTATAGTATTCGAGATAATATACAATCGAGAAATAATTTAAAGAGAAAAATAGTGTTTTTTATTTTATTTATTATTATAAGAAGGGTTAACTCTTGACCTCAATCTTGACCAAGGTCATAGATGAGGTCGACGATGGAGCGAGTTAACCCAGAAAATGCCTATAAGGCACTGGTACTCCTACGCACCAACGGAACACAGCAAGCTGTTTGGCGTCGGACTTCGGTTAGAGGGTGGTCGCGAACCAGACGGCCCTTCACAGAGCCTACCACACCGCATGAGACCATAGGACGACACCTCAGATTCAGAAAAAAAATGAAGTATCGTTGCCTGGGATGGATTACCAGGAGGCAGGTCTCATTTGTGTTTCCTTAGTCGCCTCTTACGACACCCACGGAAAGAGATGGGGTTGTGTTATTCTGAGCACTTCGTAAGAGAAGCACTTCGGCACACCAAGTCAAAACTTTCTGAGGATTATTAGAATGTGACAAGGTGAAGCGATAGTACTTAGTCTTCATAAAATAAAAAACTACACAGTTGAAACAAAGTTCCTGACGATATATTCTATTCGATAGATACTATTATTATGTACTTATAGAAGTTTAAAAATTATTATTTTAGATGATCTCTTACTATGGAAGCGACTGTACTTTATTGTATGGAAAAATATGAATAAAGTTTTAAAAACAAATTATTACCTTTAATTTATTTTAGTTTACGTGAGCACATTAAAATATTTGAGAAAGCGTCTAGGTAGAAACCTAGGCTTTAGACTAAGACAAGTTAAGAGCTACATAAAAATCCCTGCGTTAAAAGCTCTGTCTAGAAGTCACTTAGGCCCGTATTACAAAAATCCTTGGATTTTGTTAACGTCCCTACTAATATCTACTTTTGTCAATAAAAGTTAAGAAAATGAACTTTTTGCCATTTGCAATACAATAAAGTTTTCAAAAATTGTGCGGCATTTTAGCGAGTAGTTAGAACGGGCTAACTACTCACTAAAATGCCTCTGTTAACGCTGTGAGCGAGGGTCTTCAGCAAAACGCTTTATGATGGAAATTGGAAGACGTCATAAACCGTTCTGCTGAAGACCCTCGAAAGTTACTTTCAAAATAGCTATTGTATGATTCAATAATTTATATAAAAATTACCCATTTTCAACCGACTTCAAAAAGGAGGAGACAATTCGATTGTCTGTTCTTTTATTTTTTTGTATGTTTGCTGGCCGATTTTCAAAATTATTTTTTGTTCGAAAGAGGATACTCCTGAAGTAGTCATGTAGGTCAGGACAGCTGAGACATGTCGCCCAGAGAGATCTCGCATATTCAGGTCGATAGCAAATCGTTTGTGACGACAAACAAGCAAAGTTTCATTGTTTGTGACGATGTACTTTCGCCAAAAAATCAAAAAAACATGGTTCAGCCAGCCGGATTTTGCACTTTTTGGAGCACATCAGATCTCAGCTCCTGAAGGGTTTTCGGGATTCGTTCCTGATCAAAAGTAATGTGACGCCTATGTGACAGAAATCCAAACTGATTTCATCTATCGTGATGCAATACTTTTGGAGAAATCTTGAAAAACAAGTGTCCAGCCAGCCTGATATCCGGCTGGCTGGACACTTGTTTTTCAAGATTTCTCCAAAAGTATTGCATCACGATAGATGAAATTAGTTTGGATTTCTGTCACATAGGCGTCACATTACTTTCGATTAGGAACGAATCCCGAAAACCCTTCAGGAGCTGAGATCTGATGTGCTCCGAAAAGTGCAAAATCCGGCTGGCTGAACCATGTTTTTTTGATTTTTTGGCGAAAGTATACCGTCACAAACGATGAAAGTTTGCTTGTTTGTCGTCACAAACGATTTGCTATCGACCTGAATATGCGAGATCTCTCCGGGCGACATGTCTCAGCTGTCCTGACCTACATTCATCGTCCCATTTAAATTTTATCGAAAATGATTCAACGCTTTAAAAAAAATGAACAAAAACCAAAAAATACTTACAAACCAAAACATCTTTCAAATAATGAATGACATTTTCGTGTGTGGTTATCTGCTAATAAGCATTGTAGATAAATAACAAAACTGAGGAAATAATGTAGTTTCAAAAGTTGCAAGATTATGTACGGCTCCCCTGAATGTCACTTAAGGAATTCCAAAGATTGTGAAATTTGGGTCTTATGTATGTTACATAAAAACGAACGTGTATCGTGAAATATCGAAATCTACTTGACTAATAAAGATTAAATTTGGCAAGTAGGTAGTCTGTACTTCAAAAACTACTTGACTTCACGCGAGGGGTGCGGGTAGCGCTCGGGGGGTGCACCTGAGTAGTGTCTACGTTTAGGGGAAAAAAAATATAGCTATGTTTTTTTCACCCTGTACTTACAAAACTGCATACATATATTCATCATGGATTTTTATTTTGCATATGACATTTCCAGAATCTGGCATTTCCAGAATACGACATTTACAGATCATGCCTGCAATAATAATAATAAAATAGACTACAAAATACAGTGATACTCTGATTATTTTTTAGAACAAGAAAATTCATTTTTTTAAATGAAGTTTAAGGATAGGATGCAAGTTAACAATATGCATTTTGTAGTGTATTTTATTATTATTAAACATGATTTTGTTTAGTTAATCTAACTTGAACAGTTTAGAAAATTTGACAGTTTCAGTGATAGGTACCCTAATTTTTCGACATTATCCTAAATAACTCGAAAACAAAAGAAGATCGAGGACTGATATTAAGTATAGAGTGTTCTTAGGACCTGCCAGTATACCACCTGAAAGAATGACCAAATCCGTCGTTAGGGGGCACTCTTGTTCGCTTAGCCTGCTTGACCCTTTATCCAACTTTGATGAGCTAAAGCATGAGAATGGGTAGTCCAAAAAATATGGATCTGGTCTTATCCTACGCAGGATTAAGTGCCCTCCAACTTTCATGAAGGACAGTTTTCGCTATTGTAAGTCCTTTACGAGATATAACCGAAAAATCGCAAAAATATCCATTTTCGGGTACACTTTTAAACGTTAGTACTATTATTTATTCTGTGCTTTTAACCCGCCTGCACTTACGAGTATGCACACCTCCGCCGAGAGGGAAAACTTAGGATAGTCTTATTTGGCAAAAAATGAAGCTATTAAAACAATAAAATCTCTCGTAGGATTTAAATCTGATTTGAACTTTTTGTTGGTTTTATTATATTGACCTATTATGTATTTGCAAAATTAACTTTCAAACTCATTTGATATCTCTTTTGTCAAAATTACACGGTTTTTTCCGTTTTTATTTGCCTACATTTTGTTTACTAGTGTACATTTTTAGTGGATTATAGTCCAGAATTGATCTGTAATGTATACTTATTACAAATAAATAAATAAATAAATATATTCAAAAAAGTACGATAAAATGATATTATCCGCAGGGCGTTAATTTCTATAATTGTCCCTTGCGTTCTGGAGACCCCGGGTCTCAGCAGGTCAGACGGGAAGAGGCCTGGCGGTATAACTATGGTGCCATGGGAAAAGGGAAGGCGCTTACTCTGGGACGCCACGTGTGTCAGCACCTTTGCCGCCTCGCACTTTAGTCATAACGGTCAGGGAGGTAGGGGCCGCTGCAGAAAATGCGGCAGTAAAGAAAAGGGAAAAATACTCAGCGCTAGGGCAAACTTATATTTTTATTCCCTTCGCTGTGGAGACCGCAGGGAGTTGGGGTAGTGAGGCCAAGGGTTTCATCGCCGAGGTAAGAGATAAGAGTTGTGACCCCCGCTCCGGGTCATACTTGGTGCACAGGTTGTCCATTGCCATGCAACGTGGTAATGCCGCAGGTGTTATGGGCACCTTTGTACCAGGGATGACGAGGGGCGGTTTATTTGACTGATTTTAATAATTTAAATTTTCGACATAATATGTTTTTGCATTGGTTGTAATATTATTATTTATCTGACAATAAATTCTATATACGAGAATGGATATAGGTAATTACTACGCTAATAAAATTTATATTATTTTGGGAATAGATCCTGCCTAAACTACTGAACCGATTTTGATGACTAAGATGTCATTGGAAAGCAGGTGATGTGTAAATTGTGTAATGTGGGTTCATATGTAAATTTCGAATACCCCTCCAAATTGGATTCATAAAACGGAGTAAAACGTCATCGAAATTAGAATAGAATAGAATAGAATAGAATATCATTTATTCGGTGATCACACATTAAATTACAATTTGACCTCTAAAATACGATAGGGGTCAAACAAATCCAACTTGCCTCCACATCTTAGAATAATCGCTATGATATCTTCTAAGCATAATAAATGATAATTTGATGCTTTTATCACTCAGAGAACAATTTTTCAAATTCCCGCCCAAACTACTGGGATCTCCGCCTTCAAATATCGATTTTCAGCGGTAGGAATTCATTTTACAGAGGGCTAATGAATTCCTACCGTGCGTGCTATTATTACGGGGGACAGCGCGTACGCAGTCCCCACTACCAAAAATTACGCACCTTCTGCTACATAGACCTATTGCTAGTTGGCCGTTTTGTCCGTTTTGTTACATGGACGATTTGCTAATTAGGCAGATTGCTTATTAGGCGTTTCGCTCTGTTAGACGTTTTGCTACTTAGACTTTCTGATAGCGAGCGTTATCCACATTAGGGATAATCGCAGGAATAGAATAGAATAGAAAAAATATTTATTTTATAGGACTTTCAGGATGTCACTAAAAAAAATAGACGTGTGGCACTCGGGGACTGCCGCGGTAAAGCTATTGCATAGCATTTTGCATAAGTTAATACAAAATGCTATGTAAAAATTTCAAAAAAGTTTACCATTATTTTTGTTTTTTACGGCCGCCATCTTGGATTTTAAAATGGATGTTATTTTCGCAATCAGCACCCCCGAAAACCTATTAAACGACACCCATGACGGTTTTTTACAAAAAATACATGTCCGCCATCTGATTTCAAAATAGATGTCATTTTCGGAATCAGAACCCCCGAAAACCTATTAAACGACACCCATGTCGGTATGCCCGAAAATTTCATATCCGCCATCTTGGATTTTTGGTGGGGGGAATCGAGACGCTCCGGGCTTTGCCCTTCGCGTCACGATTCCCCCAACTAAAATCCAAGATGGCGGATATGAAATTTTCGGATGGCGGTCGGCGGGTAATATGCTTGGTGACGCTTCGGGCTTCGCCCTACGCGGAGCTCGGCCTTCGGCCTCGCCCTATACGCAGCTCGCGTCGGCCTACGGCCTCGGCTCGCGCGTTCGGCTCGGTCTGCGACCTTGCCTCACCTTAAAAATCTAAATTCGTATGGTGGCCATCTTTAATTAGGGGGGGGACGCTCCGGACTTCGCCCTACGCGGAGTTCGGCCTTCGGCCTCACCCTATACGGGGCTCGACTCGGCCTTCGGCCTCGTCTCACCTTTAGAATCTAAACTTGTATGGCGGCCATCTTGGATTTGGGGGGGGGGGGACGCTCCGGGCTACGCCCTACGCGGAGCTCGGCCTTCGGCCTCGCTTTTTACGCAGCTCGCCTCGGCCTACGGCCTCGCCTGGTGGAATCGAAAAACTGACCCGATATTCGGAGTCATCGACCCCCAAACCCCCCAGATACCGATTTTCGTCCGGATCGGAGTAACTTCATTTTATTATTATTATTATATTATTATTATTTTATTGGAGAAAAACCATTTTCTTCTCCCATTTCTGGGGATTTATTAATATTATTATTATTAGTATGTTATTATTATATTATTATTATTATATTATTATTATATTATTATTATTATTGTTGCACGCACACAAACACCGTGTCGAAGACTGCCGAACTGAAACGACGTTAGACGATGCACGGCCTTCAAGCCACACCTCCGCGCCCGTCGGAGTGGGGGGAGCGTTAGGTTTTTTCGTTACGGAATTTTTGGATTCGGTCCCCGCGCTCAAGGCCCGCGATAGAATCTATGCAATAGCTTAAGGCGATTAGATCCCTCAATTTCCGAATATTGAGCATTTTGTAAAGCTTACTTCTCATTTATGACTGGCCAGGGAAAGTTGAAAAAAAAATATGTGAAACATCTGTTCAAGGACTACATGTGGAACGTCAGTATTTTTTTTTTACGTCTTTGTATTGTATTTAAAAAAAAATGCCACGAGACATCGATTTTTGACTTAAATTCCTTACTGCTCCTAAACGGCTATGATATATGGAAATATTCTTATACTAATTAATTAAGAATCCCTTTTTCTTGAGACACAACGTTTAAATTTTGTAAATCGAACAATATTTTCATTCAAAAGTTACGAAAAACGGAAATCCGAACGTTTAGTTGCAGAGGGTGGTCTGCGCGGGCGCGGGCGGCAGTCCTCCGCTGGCATTCCGACGGGACGGCTGTGTCACTCGTATCCAAACTTTTACGAGCGATAAAGCGTATTTTCTGTTTGCCTGTGTGCGTTGACACAGTATATTTATGTATTAGTGTGCTTAGAGAGTAGTGCAGTCAGACGATATTATTGTGTTACGGTATAGCTCGCGCGTGGACGCTAATTGTACCTACTATTATAAGTTTGTAATCTAGTCGTAATATTTGATTATTTTGCGCTTATAGACGTTTGACGAAATTTAATTGTATTAAGTACTTATGCGGATCTAAATCTATATGATTGAATATATATAATATGTATAGGGTGTTAAGTAATTCGATCTTATCCTCTCAGGTGGTGAATCAGCCCATGACACTGAACAATTTTCGAAAATTCGCTTGCCACACCTGGAATCGAACCAGCTGAAATCCAAAAAAAGCACCCTGTACTTTAATAGTATTGATCGATAGGGTCAATCGTAAGGATAAATCTCCCTAACAAACATAGTAAATTAAGTGAAAGGAAGACCATTAAATCTAAGCTTACAAATTTGATGGGACGTGTTAAAGCACTTTTACTTAAGGGTCCCATCGTTAGGTTTTATGTAGTTTAATGGTTCTCTTTTCATCTAATTTACCATGTTTGTTAGAGACATTTGATCTTTACGATTGACCCTATCGATCGATACCATAAAAGTGCAGGGTGTTATTTTTTTTAATTTAAGCCGGTTCGATTCCCGGGTGTGGCAAGCGAAATTTCGAAAATCCTTGAATGCTGTTTTGTTTCTTATAGAGCGGGACCTATTCGTAAAAAAGTCTTCAAATAACGATTTTCGTGGGACTTACCTCCGCCATACGAACTACTGGTATGTACTTATTCGGCATATTTTCCTGAACACAAAAAGTGCGGTAGTCACTTTCTAAGGGTATGGAGGGGGTAGCTATGACGTGACGTATTTTATTTACGCTATATTTAGATAACTACTGGACAGATTTACTTAAATAGGGTCTCAAATGAAAGATAATTTAATGAACATTGTTTTATTCTAAAGATTCATTAGTGTAAACCTAGTAACAAAATAAATATTTTCAAAAAACGACATTATGTAAAATTAAACTTTTTTTACTGTGTGAAAAGAACAGAAACCGTTAGGATTACGGTAATTTAGCTCATTATACAAAAATAGCTACACTTATCAGCATTCTAATGAACCTAAAAACGTTTAAGTCGAGCTATAAACAACGGAACTGCAGTCGTCTAAGTGAGCGTGGGTAGCGCCGAACTGACTACGGTACTTAGATTTGGTACGAATAATCTTGAAAATAACGTGACAAAACGGGTAGAATCACAGCAAAATGAAAAAGTATTATGAACAGGCATAATTTTTATTAACAGGCTTTTTTTGTCAAAAATTTTCTTCATTTTGTTACGAACTATTTTCAAAAATTCTCGTAACCAAAATAACGCTTCGTATCGTATCGAAATAAAACTCTTCATACTTGCACGTACTTGCGTTATATTTTAAAACAAAGGACTCAATGGTACTGGTCTGTACTGATGGGTATGAGAGTGTAAACGTACGCACTCGAGGCAGAGGCAGGTCGCTGGCGTACAGCCGCCATTATATTTTTTTACATCGGCAACACTGAGATTCATTCGGAGGAATCCCTGCACCGTGCTGCGACGTGAACTTTGGCACTTGTCGCTTCATTCATTTGAAATCGTTTGGTCAGGCCTATGACACTGTTAGTACCAATAGCTGCGAAATTGCGCTGCTATCGCCTTTTAAAACTAAAAAAAATAGTTGATGTTTGATATAAAAAAGTTCTTGAGCTTCATGAGGAGCCCTAAATTTTGCTAGTTTAAAAGCATTAATAAAGCTTTTTTTATTTGAATCTTTGGCCCATTTTAATAAATCATACATGAATCGAAACAGACTCTTGAGTAACTGTTGCCTTTATGTTGTTGCTACGTAACAGCTACTAGTTTGGTATCCTCTAAGTTTAATTTTTTGCCTGTTCTTGGAGAATGATTGCACATTAAACAGACATAGTTGAAAATTCTAATGCAATTGTTTTAAGCATCTCCTTTTCAGATAACTAGATAACTAGATTATGTAATATGACATGCTATGGTTAAAGTTACATTACACGAATCAAATGTTTTTGACCCTGATTGATTTGTTAAATACATAGTTTCATTAAATAATAAAATAAGATAATAGATACATATCCAATCGCAGGGAATATTTTGTTATGTTGTTTGTGGTATTATCTAGATATAACTAAATAAAAAAGAAAAAAAAACAATCAAAATATATAAGGAATTCATAAAAGTAGTCATATCTTCAAAACGGCTACTCCTAGCGCAAAAATAATCAAATTTCCAGCCCCCTTTAAGAAACCCCTACACAGAGTTCGAGTAATCCGGTGCCACCATATTTGATTCCGTCGGTTACAGTTTTGTTTTTGATTATAGCTTGAATGTAGGTAGAGAGAAAAATTCAAAGCACTCACAATTATTATGTGTATAAATAAATTCCCAGGTACCGAGTCGGTATCTTACGACATCGATGACGTCATTCTATGTAAAAGAAGGACCATTCTACCAATTGCACATAATACTTAGCTGTAAAAATTAGCTGTGCCAAAATATAGAATTTTAAAAATAACTAAAAATAGTTAACCATCTACCTTCATAACGATTCCCTTTTATGATAGATCGGTTATTGCCGTTGTATCTAATTAATCATGAAATATCTACATCAAAAGGGTTTCCTTTAAAACAATTAAGGCGTGTTACTTACGCGTTTATGCGTTGTCCATCCCACTTCTGAGGTGTAAAACGTGCATCAATCCAAAGGAAACACCAATCCTCTTTAAACGTATATTTCCACTTCATGGTAATGTACAATTTAATTATATTTTAGATCTCACTATTTTAACGGACACTTCCGTAAACTACATTTTCTAAGGACACGACTACTCTCCTCAACTGCCAGGCAACGAATGTCCCCGTCAGCCAAACTCCCCTTCCCTTTTTGAATTTCGCATCAAGTTAGCCACTAAACTTTGCTACTGTTTTGTCTGTCAGTAGTTGTACCGGAAAAAGTCATTCACCGAACTATTCAATTCAAGTTAAACACTCAAAAATATTTTTAAAAAGTGCAAAAATTGCTAAAATATGTAACGAAACCTTACACTCGACTTAAACGTTTTTAGGTTCATTAGAATGCTGATAAGTGTAGCTATTTTTGTATAATGAGCTAAATTACCGTAATCCTAACGGTTTCTGTTCTTTTCACACAGTAAAAAAAGTTTAATTTTACATAATGTCGTTTTTTGAAAATATTTATTTTGTTACTAGGTTTACACTAATGAATCTTTAGAATAAAACAATGTTCATTAAATTATCTTTCATTTGAGACCCTATTTAAGTAAATCTGTCCAGTAGTTATCTAAATATAGCGTAAATAAAATACGTCACGTCATAGCTACCCCCTCCATACTCTTAGAAAGTGACTACCGCACTTTTTGTGTTCAGGAAAATATGCCGAATAAGTACTTACCAGTAGTTCGTATGGCGGAGGTAAGTCACACGGAAATGAACTTTATTCTCCTTGGGTCCCGCTCTATTATTAAAAATAAAGGAATGTTTCCTTTGAGTAAAATTTTCTATCTACAGTATTTACAATACACAATACAATACAATATTCTTTATTGCACACATAGGATTACAGAATATGTTTATACAGCGAATTTGAAATAATGTATACAAATAGGCGGCCTTATTGCTTAACAGCAATTTCTTCCAGGCAACCTTATGGTATAGGAGTTATAGATTGAAATGCGGGAAAGGCGCAAATATTAATTAAATAATAATTATAAATAAGTTAACTATTTATGCACTAAAAATATATCACAAATATATATTTATTAAGATTTATATATATTTATTATATTTATTTAGAGTACTTTCCCTCCAGGAGACGTTAAAAAATTCCACCCTGTATATATGCGACCGGTGAGAATGCCAGAATTGTCGAATAATAGCATTACGTCGATTGCGGCAATCAAAATAATTCAACTTAGATTAAGTATAATTACTTACATACACCGACATCTTTTGTTATTAGAAGTACCTAGTTAGATTCATCAATACAAACTCAAGTGATAGGCAGTAATGTATGGAGTGCGCTTCTGTGCATTCTACGCCTGTGTATTCTTTGACCGGTGTTTTCTTGCGGGGTGCGGGTTGTGGCGCGCGGGGCAGAGGGCTCAAACGTCAAGGTCATTGACGACTCTAATCGCCAGATTACAATGAAATACATACAAACATAAATTAAACGATTTAAATACATACATACGCATTCGTTCTTTTGACCCTACTGACTCTACGCCTATTCGCAAAGGTGCAGTCTTCCTCAGAGAAGAACAGGCAAGAAACTCTGAGGTTGCTCTTTTAAATCGCATTACAAATTTTCTTATTTACTAATTTTAACTAAATCTGAAATAACTCTAGAGCTGAGCAGTTCATTCTCATGACTGCCTGTCTGATAGATAATCAGAAATTTTGTTATAGCCCTTTTTGCAAAGTTTTTGTTTAATTACTGTCTTAAAGGTGATTTTCAAAATGGGCCTGGTCTTTGTACAGTATCCAGAAAAGTAAAAATAAAATAGTTTGTTCCTGGAAAAATAAAATAAAAATGTAAAAATCCCTGGCTGATTTGTAAAAAAATATATGTATATAAAATATTGAAAATTATAAGTGTTTTTTCAACACATTTGCTCATAAAGTGGGTCTTATTTCATTGTTTTAAGGTTCATAATTATATGTATTACCCAGCCCGTGAGTAATAAAAATAAAGCACTAGTACGTAATGGTTTTTTTTCTAAATTTCAGCAAAGAGATCCGATCTTATTTTTATTGAAAATTAAGTGTAAATAGTAAACTATTTTTAAATAAAAATGTAACTAAAAATATAATTCCACTAAATCATTTAAATTATTATTTATAAGTGCTAAAACGTGAAAATATATAGTTAAGTATTTTTTTATTATTTGGCTGTATGGCATACTTGTCAATGTGAATCTCATTTTGCGAGCGAAAAAAGAAAAAAATAATCGCGCCTCTTTTCAGATGTTTTTACTTGGTTTTCACAGACGGCATTTGTATTCATCGGATTGTTATTATTGTCAGAAATACAACACAAAAAATGTCTTCTTCAAGTGCAGAACAGGAAACCTATGTGGGTACACCGCCAGAAATACTTTCCGAGGCGCAACATGCAAGTGATAGCTTGGAAAGTTTAAAGGAAAGTTTTTATTTCTTTCTTTCCTCGCAAATGTGTTGAAAAACGTCGTATGACACGCGTGCGCATTGGATATTACATTCTCGGCTCCATTGAGCCCTCGCCCTCGGCTCGGGCTCTAAACTCGCCTCTAATGTAATATCCAACTTAGCACACTTGTAGCATAATGTACTATTGTAGATACCACACTGAGGTCGCCGTATTGTTTGACAATTCACGTTCAAAGTAGTCAATGCTTAATTGTTAATAATTAATCGACTTGTTTATATTTAACAAGTAAATCCTAGCTAAATCTTCGTAATATTGGATAAAACAAATGGCTAAAGAATAATAGCACCAGTGCATTAACTTTTTATAATATTTTGATGTTAAGAGATGTAACTGGTAGATAGATTTTTGAACGTGCGTGCACTTGTCAACTGTCATTAATGCCACTGTCATTTCATTCCACCATCATTGTTAGGCAATAATCAATCTTAAATATATATTTTTTTCTATAATAAAACTAATGTATTTTATGAAAAATAGACGCTACCAATGTCATCATTAGTATTAATGACGACTTATGGAGTACTGTACAATGACCAGGCCCAAGCTCCATATAAAAGTGAAATATCACCTTTGTCCGAAGGTAAATTTTGAATACACATGAGAATCTTATAGAATCGTATACATTGACCCATAAAAGAGTTCGTGACCTTGTGGAGATGACTGTCAAGTACATCCACCAGTTTATGCTTTGTCCTAGTATTTAGATTAGGGATCCGCAAAAAGTATCGATACCTGAGTAGTATCGATACTTTCTCTTCGATACCTAGTATTTTTGTACTCGATACTTTGATTCCGATACTTTACTAGGTATCGATACTTTTTCACATACTCGATACTCTTGTCTTTTATCTCACTAGTGTAGTTTTACGCCACAGACTCTTTGTTTTACGCAATGAAAACGTTTAAAAAAGAAAAGAAAAGCCCTCATTGAAGATTTCGGCCAAAAGGACTAGAATCCAGGCTAAGAACCAATTATAAAAAAAAAAGTCACCATTTCTCTTTCTGACGTGTAACGGTATCCCTCTCGGTCGAGAGATATATTCTGGGAAAACCCCTACCATAGACTACGGTGTGGCCATGTCGTAAACGTAAGTAAATTTTCGGGAATTCGTTAATGATTGATGATCAGTACTTAGAAATTAAATTAGTTTTATATTTTAATCCCTACTAATCCCTACTAATATTATAAATGCGAAAGTAACTCTGTCTGTCTGTCTGTCTGTCTGTTACCTTTTCACGCCTAAACCGCTGAACCGATTTTGATGAATTTTGGTACAGAGATAGATTAGAGGCTGGGAAAGGACATAGGCTACATTTTATCCCACAGTTGGGCACGATATAACCTGTAGTCCACGCGGGCGGAGCCGCGGGCGGAAAGCTAGTATTATAAATGCGAAAGTAACTCTGTCTGTCTGTCTGTCTGTCTGTTACCTTTTCACGCCTAAACCGCTGAACCGATTTTGATGAATTTTGGTACAGAGATAGATTAGAGCCTGGGAAAGGACATAGGCTACATTTTATCCCACAGTTGGGCACGATATAACCTGTAGTCCACGCGGGCGGAGCCGCGGGCGGAAAGCTAGTATTATAAATGCGAAAGTAACTCTGTCTGTCTGTTACCTTTTCACGCCTAAACCGCTGAACCGATTTTGATGAATTTTGGTACAGAGATAGATTAGAGCCTGGGAAAGGACATAGGCTACATTTTATCCCACAGTTGGGCACGATATAACCTGTAGTCCACGCGGGCGGAGCCGCGGGCGGAAAGCTAGTATATCATATTTGAATGTTATTTTAATTTTGTACACAAGAAATCTACATAATAGATTGTTTATGTGGTAAGAACTTATAAATTGACTCTGTTGATAAATTTTATTGCATTTTGTAATTATTTAATAGCAACATTCGGAGTCTCAATCAATACAGTTCGTTCTTCGTTGTTAGATAAGTTAGAGGGGTGCGGGAAGCGGTGGGGGGGTGCACCCGGGTGGTGTCAACGTTTAGGTAAAAAAAATCCACGGGGAAAAAAAATCAAATGTGTTCTAAAAGTGATACTGGTTCAGGATTTTGAATAAAACTAGGGAGTTCTTTATCACCCTGTATTATGATACTGTGTGTCTTTTTGTATTTTATTAAAAAAAAAGACATTTATATTGTAACTTATTTTTTAGATCTAAACTGAATGCTGTCAAAACGACGTCAAGTCAGGCCCTGATATCTACGCTAAGGCAAGTATGTGATGAAGAGATACCCAGTACATCCAAGACTGGTACTGACAAAGATGTCGTGATGTCAGAAACAGAGGAAGAAGCAGAAATTACGTCAGATGATACGTCTAGTACAAAGAACGTTTTAGCTGCAAGAACTAGCACGACTGAAAGTGTTCAAATACTGTCACAATCACAAAAGTCTGCTTCTCAATCTGTTCAGTTAACTCTGGATGAGACTTTTCGAAGAGCATCTTCGTTTTCAGACGGGGGACTTCGTTATGAGGCACTTATAAAGCATTTATTATATTTTATCGCTGTTGATAATCGTCCATTTCACGTTGTTGAAGGAAAAGGCTTCCGTCGTTTAATGAAATTTCTGGCACCTATGATAAAGTTACCGTCAGAAGACACACTAAAAAGACGGCTTGATGACATCTACGATGTAACTTTGGACAAATACCGACAAAAATTCGCTAATATTGCTCAGGACAACTATTATGCAATAACTTCTGACATTTGGTCGGAAATGATGAGTACGCCATTGAGCTATTACTACTACGTATAGAGAAGACGCCGCTCACTAACTCTGTGTTCCGTTCAACTGCGGTCGGCCGGCCGCAGTTCACTCAGTCGCTTGCTCGCTCTTGAGCGTTTAGGTCTTGTATGTTTTAAAGCAACAACCCGTGATAACTCAATAAATATGCCTTCGTGTGTTTTACGATATTGCACTAATAATTCGAGTAACACGTCAAAATGCAAAGGAATAACTTTCCATCGGTTAGTAACTAAATAATCGTTTTTAAAATTTAATTCGAGCAAAATATTTTGTGGATGCCATTTTGCGTCATTTTTCATAGACTAAAAATATGAGAAGCGACATTGGGTGTGTAACAGTGTAAGTACATTACATAGTATAAGCTGACGTTTATTTTTATAGTGGAAAATAATAATCTTACACATTTAGAAAAGAAGAAACTGTAGTTATTAATTGAAAATAGTTAAGGCACTGTTTGTAAGGAATGAAACTTCCCATGATCCTGACTGAACCAGCTAGTATAGGTATTTATGCCAAATATTGTTTGTTCCACAGAGTAAAGTCAGTTTATACCAAAAATAAATATTATAATTAAAATTGTTTTTCAAATAATGTGCACTTAAGAGGTACCCAATGAAATAGGCAGAATATAAACAAAGTGTCGCCTCTATAACGGTGACGTCGCATCTATGAATCATTAGCCGCCCCCCGCGCGCCCCGCACTGCCGCGCATGTTGCAAAGATGTTGTTCGCGCTGACTTTTCTAGTACGCTAGTACATAATACTTCAATGGAGTACGCAGAGTTTTCTTGGCTTGACAATTCATTATTTGGAAGCCGATGACATTAAATCAAAAATGTTGGCGACCAAACCGCTTGACAATCGTCATACGGGAGCAAACATTGCACAGCATTTGGAAGAAACAATTCACAAATTTGAACTGAAAAATAAAATATTACGGCTATGGTTACGGATAATGGCGCTAATATGGTAGCCGCAGTGAGCACATTTCTTGACCCGGCGAAACATCTACCGTGTTTTGCACACACTATTAATAGAGTAGTGGAAGAGGTTATTAAAGTGGAAGACACCGAAAAACTGGTAAAGAAAGTTCGAGAAATCGTGAAATTTTTCAAAAATAGCGTAATTCAAACAGATTTATTGAAAAAAAAACAAGTTTCCAACTACAAAAAGTTGATACTGGATGTACAAACCAGATGGAATTCGACATTTTACATGTTGGAGCGGTATCTTCAACTAAGAGGCATTGTGAATGAAGTATTGCTCGAAAACCCAAATGCACCAGACATACTAACCGCGCTGGAAAACAAGATGCTCCAAAAAATACTTTTGGTTTTAAGACCCTTTGAATATGTCACTAAGGACATATGTGGCGAAAAATACGCAACGACAAGCAAGATTATACCGACAGTAAATCGTTTGAAGCTACAAATAAAAGATATCAAACCATCAGATGATGAAAAAAATATTATACAGCCATTGAAAGACTGTGCTTTAAAACAGCTTAACAGCAGATTCGGTCAAATCGAAAACAACCATATCTTAGCCGTATCCACCATTTTGGATCCAAGATTTAAAAATATTCATTTTACCGATGCAAGTGCTTGCGCTCGGTCGATTTCTTTTATAAGAAGATCGGTAAATGCTGGTGATTCACCACCAACGGTCCAGTCTTCAGAATCAGATGTAGCCCAGTCTGTGGGGAAATGCTAAGGCCTTTGCATTGCAAAAGGTGGCGTAGAAAATGTTTTGACACAATATTGTTTAGGTTTGGCAGGTTAATAAAAATCCAAGTTCTCGACCTTGAAGGACCCAGGCGTTAGCCGCCATCTTGAATTAAAGGTGCCAAAATTATGTATATTTTAAATAACTTCTCAATTGTTTACTAAATCACAAAAGTGTCTATGAAAGGTTCAAAGAAAACAAAATTGCCTACATTTTTTGCATACATGATTATTTTGTAAGTCTTAAAGGTAAAAAGTTACAAGCGACGGAAATATTAATATTTACAAAAAATAATTTAGTTTGGGCTGTGCATTGTGCATTGATATGTCAGTCAATTAACCCCCTTAATCCCCTTAGGGGTAGAATTTCCAAAAATGCCTCCATAGTGGATGCCTACACTGTATAAGGTATCATGTGCAAAATTTCAGGTCCCTAGTTCTAGCGCTTTGGGCTGTGCGTTGATCGTTCACGCAGTCAGTTTATCCTTCTTTCACCCCTTTGGGGGTAGAATTTTCAAAATTGCTGATACACGAGTTCATTATTTTTTAATCATCATCCTACATACGAAGTTCTAAGATCCTAACTTCAAAATTCACGGACTTTCATACAAACTTCCATCCCCTATTTAACCCCCTTAGGGATGGAATGTCCAAAAATCGCTCCTTAGTGGATGCCTACACTACATAAGGTATCTATGTGCAAAATTTCAAGTCCGTAAGTCCAGCGGTTTGGGCTGTGCGTTGTGTACCCCCAGTCATTTTTATCGTTTTATATATTTAGATTTTTGTAAATATTATTATTTCCGTCGCTTGTAACTTTTTACCTTTAAGACTTACAGAATAATCATGTATGCAAAAAATGTAGGCAATTTATTATTATTTCCGTCGCTTGTAACTTTTTACCTTTAAGACTTACAGAATAATCATGTATCCAAAAAATGTAGGCAATTTTATCTTCTTTGAACCCTTTATAGACACTTTTGTGATTTAGTAAACAATTGAGAAGTTATTTAAAATATACATAATTTTGGCACCTTTAATTCAAGATGGCGGCTAACGCCTGGGTCCTTCAAGGTCGAGAACTTGGATTTTTACTAACCTGCCATACCTAAACAATATTGTGTCAAAACATTTTCTACGCCACCTTTTGCAATGCAAAACTACCTACAGACTGAACTAATGATGAAACGGACAAATATGATTTCTGGAGCCCTCACAAAAAGTTAGCCAATAAAAGGCAAACCAGACGCAATGACGACGCCTATAGACAAGATGAAACGTCACTTTACCTCGCAAGCCCCGTGTCCTTTTTAAAGTCTGACCCATTTAATAATTGGAGTGAGATGAAAGCAGTTGTTCCAAAATTATATGGTTTGGCATGTCAGTATTTGGTAATACCAGGCACTTCAGTCCCATCTGAAAGGCTTTTTTCGAAAGCTGGAGCGACGGTGACAGCGACTCGAAACCGGCTCACTGGGTCGCGTATCGACAAATTACTTTTTATGTCTGATTGCATCGAAGAAGATTTGGGATTTAAAAAATAATTTTAGTTTTTACAATACAAAAGAGTACTTACATTACATTACAACACTAATATTTAATATTACAACACTAATATATTTACTCTAAATTACATTACAACACTAATATTTTGAATATTAGTCAAATTGACATAAAAAGTCAATTTGATTTGATTGATAGGTATAATGATACTTTATTTTTATGATAATTATAATGATAATTTTGTATGTTTTTAAAATAAATAATAACTTGAGTATGTGCTTGTTTATTACTGTTTTTTTTTTGAGATTTTTTACAGTTTCTAAGGTGATCAAAAAGTACCTTGATACTGAGTAGGGATGGGCGTTGAATCAACGGACTAGTTAAATCAACCGTCTATGAACACTAAACGTTTCTACTAGTCCATCGCTCACCAATGGACTAGTTGAATTCAACGGCTAAACAAAGAGTCATAAGTTTATATCAACTTGCGACGCGACGGTTAACGCTTCAACGTGGCCGTATAAATAGTACATCGTTCACTAAATCAACTAGTTGTATTCGTAGACGGCTAAACAAAAGCGTAGACACGTTTGTATCAACTTGCGATGCGACGGTTAACGCATCAACGTGGCTGTATAATACTTATCGACCTCGTTATTCGACGGTCTAACAAATTTCAACTCTACTGGAAAAGTATGAAGGGAAGATTTAAACAATTAATATATAGTTGTAGATTTTTTCGTAGATTTGCAACGAACGTTCGACTACTATATACCGTCGATCGACCGTCTCAATCGTCGTCAATTCGTCTCAGTTTACATATCGACTAGTCGAAGATTTCAACTAGTTGATCGACTAGTTGATGAACGATATTTAACGGTCTAGTCTCGTTGACGAAAAATACGTCGACGACCCATCCCTAAAACTGAGTAGTATCGATTCTTTTATCGATATCAGTATCGAGTAGGGATCCCTATTTACATTGTGCCTATCGCTATTTTTCTTTAACAAATGGTAATCAGTCCACCTCTTAAAAGAAAATAGCGATAGGCACATTGGGGGTCAACCCGACCGCCTTATTGATCATGGTGTCCCCTGTGCCAGAAGGGAGAGTACGATTTATCAACTCTAAGCGGCCGGGTCATTCAAACGCGGAACATCTCAATACCGCGATGTAGAAATGTAGTCACACTGCACAGTGACATCTAGCGGATTTTTGAGGCAACAAATACCAGCGGCAGCGTTCAGCTGTTTCTAACGTTTAGGTACATAATGTTATAAGTTATTTTAGAAATAGGATTCACAAAATAAATACAAAAAACATCAACGAACTTCTCATTTTGGTGTGAAAAAAAAATTATGATTTATGTCAGATTACAATGTGGTTTTCAAATCGGAGACCATGCCTTGATCTTTTTGCAAACAGCTACTTACGGTTAAAATAACAAAAATAGACGTAGGTATATTAAAGTGACATCCTATTATATTGTCGTAAAAAAAGACACTTTTTTAGGGAATGTGAAACCCAAATGGGAGATCTGGACAACAATGGGATAACATTAAGCGAAGAGCCTGATTAAGTTTATTAGAAGCTGAAATTGTCACAACGTAAGAGCTAAAACAAACATTGAAACGGGCTACGGATCAAATAAGTTACAACTTTAATTCGTTATTTATCAGTAAATAAATACTTACCTTCGTAATCAGTAAACAAAATCTCCTTAATATTAGAAGTTGCTTTTCAATCATGAACAAAATATTAAGTTGGCAAAATCACGCTTATGCAACAGTATACAGGTAGAGGTCAATATTCAGCGTCCACTTTTATGTCATTGTACTCCTAACTGTAACATCCAGTTATGCACAGGCTCGCTAACGGAGGTTTGGAAATAACAGATTAGGTAGACATATACCTAGCTGGTGGCATAATTATACCATTTGAGGTCTGTGGCAAATGGACCCCCACCCAGTCATAAAATATTAATAATCCCTAATCTTCCTTACTAATTTTATAAATGTAAATGTAAGTTTGTTTATTTGTTACGCTTTCACGCCTAAAAGGATCGTTCAACAATAACGTGATCATTTTTGGCCGTTTTTTTAACCCCCCCCCCCCTATGTAATCACAGCGTAATCTTTTGTTTTTACCCCCCCCCCACGCCTTGATTACGTAATCCGTCCGTGTTTAAAATTTTTGCTGTATTAGCACTTGACTCCTATGTTATGTTTCTATGGGTCTTAGGGAAGAGGGTGTGTCATTTGTCAAAATGCAAAAAGGTTAGAACTATAAAGTTAAATCAATAAAATAGATAGTTTTTCATTTCGCTATACGTTAATTAAAGTTATAAAATAATGACGTAATCATGGCTTCTTCCCCCCCCCCCAAATAATCCGATGTATATACAAGCACCCGACCCCCCCCCACCCTTCCGGTGATCACGTAATTGTTGAATGATCCCAAACTACTGAACCAATTTTGATGAAATTTTGTATAGAAATAGATTAGGCCTTGGAAAAAGCCATCCTTACTTCCTTACTAATTATTATAAATGCGAAAGTAACTCTGTCTGTCTGTCTGTACCAAATTTCATCAAACCGATTTTGATGAAATTTGGTGCGGAGATAGATTAGAGCCTGGGAAAGGACATGGGCTACATTTTATCCCACAGTTGGGCACGATATAACATGCAGTTCACGCGGGCGAAACGCTAGTAGGCTATATTTTATCCCACAGCTGGGCACGATACAACCTGTAGTCGATATAACCGTGGGCGGAAAGCTAGTTTTTAGGGTTTCGTAGTAATCTACGAACCCTTATAGTTTCGCCATGTCCGTCTGTCCGCGGGTTTTCTAAGAAACCCTTGGTACTACAGAGCTGAAACTTGGCATGATTATACATATGAATCACGCCGACAGAACTGTAGAGTAAAATCTTAGAAAAAAAATTTTTTTCGGGTGTCTCCCATAGACGTGAAAGGGCGATGAATCTTTTTTTCTCGCCAATATTTTTGAGTAGGGTGTCATAGGATAGAATATTAAAAGATAGAAGGGGTTTACTAAGAACGTTTTTCGATTCAGCACTCCGTTTGCGAAATATAAATTTTTAAACTGAAAATTTTTGTCAAACACAAGTGTCCCCCCCCTCTAACTGCTAAACGGTTGTTTTTAAAAATATGGAAAAAATCACGTTGGTAGAATATATAACGAAATTAAAAGGAAAACTATCACACATAACTTAGTCCTTCAAGTTTGCGAGTAATAGTCGACCAAGTGCCAAACACTGTTGGGATTAATAAGAATATATTTACTAATATAAGATCCTTGGTACTACAGAGCTGAAATTTGGCATGGTCATAGATATTGATTGCGCCGACAGATCTAAAATATAAAATTTTGGAAAAAACATTTTTTCGGGAAACATCCCATACACGTGAAAGGGCGATGGATTTTTTTTTCTCGCCGATACCATCGAATTGAATGTCATAGGATAGATTTTTAAAATATAGAAGGGGTTTACTAAGAACGTTTTTCGATTCAGCACTCCGTTTGAGAAAAAAATATTTTTAAAGTGAATTTTTTTGTTAAAAACAAGTTTCCGGGGGGGAACTACCAGCTAAACGGTTGTTTCTAAAAATGTGAAAAAATTCACGGTTATAGAATATACAACGAAATTAAAAGAAAAACTATCACACATAAGTTGGCCCTTCAAGTTTGCGAGTAATAGTCGACCAAACGTTTTTGGGATTAATAAGAATCCACGCTAAAAGTGAGGGGAGGTCGAAAGCCAAACTGTAACATATTGACATTTTAGGTGTCGTTAAATAGTCTTTAATTACGAAAATGACATCAAAATTATTTTAACAGCAGGTCGATATTATTTCTAACAGTAATATTGCCGTAAAAAAAAAATTCGCGCTCGCTTCGCTCGCGAATTTGATACTTACATTCGGTTGTATTTCGACCAAAAAAAAAATTATTTCCGAAATTACAAACTCTTTAATAATACATTTGTTTTTAGGGTTCCGTAGTAATCTACGAACTCTTATAGTTTCGCCATGTCCGTCTGTCCGCAGGTTTCCTAAGAAACCCTTGGTAGCACAGAGCTGAAATTTGGCAAGGTCATACATATAAATTACGCCGACAGAACTGTAGATTTTTTTTTCGGGTGTCTCCCATAGATGTGAAAGGGTGATGATTTTTTTCTTCTCGCCAATATCATAAAATGGGGTGTCATAGGACAGCTTTTTAAAAGACAGAAGGAGTTTTCTAACAACGTTTTTCGATTCAGCACTCCGTTTGCGAAACATAAATTTTTAAAGTAAAATTTTTTGTCAAACACAAGTGTCTACCTTTCTACCAGCTAAACGGTTGTTTCTAAAAATGTAAAACAATTCACGGTGCTAGTATATACAACGAAATTAAAAGAAAAACTATCACACATAAGATGGCCCTTCAAGTTTGCGAGTAATAGTCGACCAAGTGCCAAACATTGTTGGGATTAATAAGAATATATTTACTAATATTAGATCCTTAATAGTACAGACCTAAAATTTGGCATAGTCATACATACCTACTGATTGTGGTGACAAATCTAAAAAAATAAAATGGTCGAAAAAAATTTTTTTCGTGTGTTTCCCATTAACGTGAATGGGCGATGGTTTTTTTTCTAGCCGATATCATCGAGTGCGTTATAATAGGATAGCTTTTTAAAAGATAGAAGGGGTTTACTACAAACGTTTTTCGAATCAGCAATCCGTTTAGGAAACATTAATTTTTATAACGAAAAAAATGTGGAATAATTCACGAGAGTAGCATTTACGACGAAGTGTACCCTAATCCAAAATGGTTGACATACAAGGTTCCACGCTAAAAGTGAGGCGAGCCGAAAGCCAAGCTGTAACATTTGACACATTAAAAATATTCACCTGCTTAGCTTGATATTATTATATTATTCCTTACAATAAAATTGTCGCAAAAAAAAAGAAAAAAAAAAAAATCGCGCTCGCTTCGCTCGCGCATTAAACACTTCCATTCTGTTATATTTAGGCCAAACTTTTTAATACATTTGTTTATGATACTAAGTATAGTATTTGGGGATTTTAACATCGACTATGACAATATGCTCGTAGAATTAAGAAGCCAGCTGCATATTTGAACCATGCTGCTACGGAACCCTACAATGCGCGTGGCCCGACACGCTCTTGGCCGGTTTTTTTATGTAAATAAATGGTCTCTAGTTGTGTCTAACTTTAAATCGACTTTAGATAGATTCATAAACATGCTCAGATTTTCAATGGTTTTATTAATGGGCAAGCATTGATGCTGGTGGAGGAGCCATTGAGTACCTATCTTGAATTAATGAATATTAATCGCAGTAGCAAAAAAAAAAAAAAACTAAATAAAAACGAAAGTTAAATACTTAGACCATTTTCAACCACTTTCTGCGAAAACCGAAAGCGATCTATACGAATAACTCTAAAATTTTTAATTTTGTATAACTATTGATATTTATCGCATATAATTTTAACTCATACACGGCTATATCAATTTTAATCAAATGTAGCTAAGAAGCTCTGAAACAAAAAGAACCTCATCAAAATTGGTCCATTCGTTTATACGGTACCATAGACAGACACACAGATACACATGTCAAACTTATACAACCCCTCTTTTTTGTCAGGATTTAAAATGTACTCACAACAGTCACAACAATACATAAATCAGAAATCACAGTTTTATTAATGGAACACTCCGCGATGACGTCACATGACGGTTCCAAGTTTAAATTAGAGTTCGGTCAACTATTACGAGGAATACTGCCATGAAATCTGACCTGACGTCATGCTTAGTTGCAACCCGGCTGTTGTATCGGCCGCACGTACGTTTTTATCTCTTTAAAAAACACAGAAAACATGTTTTACAACGTAAGAGTGACACAAACGTAAACATTTATTGAGTGATATACCAAGTGATATAGTGAACTTTTAACCTCTAGCTCCGATTTGCAAAGAACAAGTGAAATAAACGTGATGTTATGTGATTGTTGAAATTAATTTGGTGCAAGAGGCGGGATTCAATGTCCAGCTTGTTTAAATAGAGAGCATAAACCATATCGGACATACTTAACGATACTGGTGCAATATAAATCGTATATTTAGTGTTAAAAATATAAATGGATTGAGTTATAGTGGATATACTACAACCGAACCTGACATTGTTATCATTATCACGCATTTCCGTATATAAAAAAGTACTCTGAGATCACGCAGAACGCACCGTGTGAAAGAGATTGTTAGATATACCTATCGTGACTTTTTATCTTTGCTAAAAAGTGCTCAAGGTTAAGATCGTTTTTGAGAAAAACAGAGTCACAAATAGAACCGAGTAAGTATTATTTTTATTTGCTTTGTAAACAGTCATTGACATTACCTCGATGTTTTAAAACTTTTCTAAGTTTGATATCGTCAGTGCCCAACTAAGTACTTGAAAAATTATGTTAACTTCAGATCATTCTATTTCTATCCATAAACTCACGCTTATTGTCCCTTTCGGGGTAGGCAACTTTATGTAGTTCTAGAACCATGTCACTTTTGACATTCATCCGCAAGGTAATTAGATTGAACATGAAGTAGGGGTGATAGTAGTGTCAGCTTTTCACCCACGATACTGAAAAACTCTCGCGTCACACTTACTGCATTCTACAGTATGCCTAGAAAGAGTTGGCAGCTGGCACATTCAAAGTTTTTTTACTCACTTGTCTTGAAGACTGGGTGCTAGAAAAAATATTGTTACAGTTCCCTGAACAGCATATAAAACAATCACGGCTCAGATCGTAAGGACAATCGCATAATTTACTTGCGAGCTGTAAAGCGTCTGGCAGAAATTACAGCCAACGGAGAGTGTCTGGCGGTGTTGATCATTAATTTTTATATTTCATTAATGAAACCATTAATGATATTCTATCAAATAAGATAGAATACCACATGCTTAAAAGAAGGCTCCAACAATAATTATTTAAGTACTTAAAAATTGTAAATGAAAATAAATATTTTTGTATTTTTTTTGTATCAGACATCAGCAGCCAGACTTTAAGACAAGTGGGTAATTTTTGTAAGTACATATGTACCTTCAGAACCTGGTGGCTGAAAATTGGCCGTCGGCCCAGGTTAGCTGATATTCATACGTTACTAGTACGTACTAGCACTGTTTGGTTAATGAGAAAATAATAAGGTCTGGCGGCCCTCAGTCTAGAACCTTTTTGAAAAAAGTCAAAAAAAAGAACGACATTTTTCACATGAATATTTTTTCGAATTCTGTAGATTCATTTTCAATGTGTTCGATAGTCGTGTGAGGCAAGAATCACCTCCTAAAGTTTTGCCAACTAATTTAAAGTCACTAGAGGTATATTACTACGTCCCCACCGAGGGGCACGGGCCTCCCTTCGAAACACGAAGGGGATTTAGGCCATAGTCCACCACGCTGGCCTAATGCGGGTTGGTGGACCGCTCGACTTTCGAAAATGAATTTTCTTGGACGGGCGGGTTTCATCACGATGTTTTCCTTCACCGTTAAGCAAGTGATAATTAGAAATCCGTACATAAATCCGAAAAGACGAATTTAGTGGTACAGGCCCGCACCAGGATTTGAACCCGTGACCTTCCGATCACAAGTCTGGCTCATTACCAACTGGGCTATCACCGCGTATATTGTATATTGTGGAAGTACATCTATGGGTAATTTCCATGATTTTTGTTTTTTTACTAACGGTTACACTAGGTTGGTAAATTATTCAAACAATTTGCCATGGCAGCTTATCGCAGGCATTACCATAGTCGGCGTTACTAATGCAATATTTCACGACGAGTAGCTCAACACTTTATAAACGGCAGCATTTCAAATCGTGGGCATTTTTAAAGAATAATATGCATCTTTGTGAAATGACAGCGCCGTAACACCTGCCATTTAGACCCCTAAATATTGAAGTTTACTTGAGAAGTTACATAATAAAAACACGGTCATGTATAGACAGTAAATTTGTTTCATTTTCTGTCGACATTGTATTGTTCAAAGAAAACAATAGTAACGTTAATCACTCTAACAAAAGCAAAAACATTGTCGACCTGTTGGTACGGTTAAGGCGACTACAGCACCCGATAAAGGCAGCACACATAGGAATAGTGCCATCTCCGTCTCTCAACAGGCCTGGGCCGGCAGTGCGAACAGTGTCGATACACGAAGTTTACTGACTATGAAAGCGTGCGTGCGTAAAAACATGTTCGAAAGTTAGAACAATGAGATTTATGAAAAGGTAACAGCTTAAATAAAAAAATGCGTTAACTACTTATCGAGAGTGTTCAATCACGAACATTTTGATAGCAAATTCAAGTTCCTGTGTGCATTTTATTATCGTTTTTACAGCTTAAAAGATACACAATATTGGGTATTTAGAGGTGACTTTGTGAGCTTTTTCTATCGAACCAAAAGTGCTGAATCATGTTTTCAGCAAACTACTTATCTAGTTTATGTCTTGAATATTACCGTAGTATTTTTTCTTCGGTTTAATGCAGTGCGTCATGCTTATCTACGCATCATAAAATCGTAATTTAGGTGCTGTAGTCGCCTTAAGTACTTACTGCTTTATAAATTGTAAATAAGTTGTAATTGTGTTTTAGACAAAGAGAGGATTTCTCTTCAATAGTGAAACTATTCAGCTATCATAATAGTTTAAAAAATAAGTAAAAACATAATAGAGTATTTTGCTTGTTTTTTCCTATTTTTTTAAAACCTATGAAACCCATTTATCGTACCAAAGTAATGTGTATTGCTAAGTAATATTTTTAATATATGGTTTATGAAGTAAATTAAACAATGTTTCTAGGTAGGGAACTTACTTTGTTAAATGAGTACTTAAGTACCTAATTATTTTTCGTAAAAGTCCAAAAATCGGTTCTTGATTTTTTATTTTTGACCTTAAATTAAAGTTCTGTGTTTGAAGTACTATAGCATAACTCTTAGGGAGCTGGTAAAGGGAACCAATGTTCGAGACCAGGAAAAGGCAGAGAAATACTTTTAAGGCATTTATTGATTTATAGAGAAACCTAACTCGCGCGGCCGAAGCCACGGGAGGTAATGCGTCAGTTGAATACAAAAACCTGCTTGTAAATAAAAAAAAACGCATCCAAATCGGTTCACCCGTTTGAGAGCTACGGTGCCACAGACAGACACATAGACACACAGACACACAGACACACACACACACACACACACATAGCGGTCAAACTTATAACACCCCTCTTTTTGCGTCGGGGGTTAAAAAGGCGCGAAATGACCCGAATCAGTTTGAACATCGAACCTTTGGCTAAAGGCGTTTAAAGCAGATTATTATCCTGGAGATAGAACCTCCACAGTATATATAACTGTTACTATGTTCGTGATTTACTTAATGATTTTTTTAAATACTTATCTTCAGGGAATTATCAACAATGGATTCTACAACTACGACAGACAAGCCAAAAGCGGTTGAAAAACGAGGGAACAGGAAAGTGCAATACTTAATAGCTTATGCTGGTAAGTAGCTTTCTTTTTTTTTTAGTCTATGGCGACTTTCAATTAGCGAAATTTTAGGGGATGATTCTCCTCATGAAATTGAACAATTAGATTACATTATTTTAGCGATTAAATCACAGTAAATAATTGGTTAAAATTTGTTTATTGCGCAAGTACGCCGATCCTGTGAATAGTCTCCTTTCGTCTCTCTCAAGAGTTAGCAGGAAAAAATCCCTCTATGGCAGGGTTTCTTAAAGTGGGGTACGAGAACCCCTAGGGGTTCGCCATTCGTCGGTAGGGGGTTCGCGGCTTGATGCCGAGTCAGAATTAAGGTTAAAATTGTCCAAAATTACTCCTAAAATTGACTTAATTTGCGACAAGAAACAAGCCCACCCATCACATTAATATTAAAAAGATTTTTCTTTTGACACTGTATTTCTAAAGGCGGGGGGGGGGGGATCTAATTGGTTAGGTTAGGTTAGGTTAGTTTGAGAAACCCTGCTCTATGGGATAAGTTTGTCTTTATACATTTAGTTTTTTTTGTATACATCTCTTTTGTTTTGTACTTCTGATTATGTGTAATAGAGATTTTTTAATAGCCCCCCAGCTATTAAAAAATCTTCACACTTTGTACAGTGGCAATGTATCTATATACTTCACTTTTGGGAATAGGGCCTCAATTATCCAGCAACTTTACATTCGGTTGGCGGTGATCCTGCTAGTCAAAGCAGCTGTCATCAAATGCATGAAACGTCATTTCTTATACATGGCCAAGGATAAAATAGTCACCATTGCATCGTTATTCCACTGACATTGAAAAGCCACTTATTAACAGAGTTGCCATCGAAATCAATGTCGATGTAAACCCTATTGACGTAACGTTGTTTCTAATTTTTCCGAGAAAATTAAAAATTACAAAACACTGTTACATAGATGGCCGAAAGGATACATTTCTTCTAAAGTAACCTTAACAATTGATTTTTGAATTTCAGTGGCATTGGCGACCGTGGGCTCAGGCGCCATGTCATCATGGCCGGCTCCCGTCATGCCCAAATTTCGGAACAATGAGACGAATATAGATATTTCCTATGTGAGTATTTCCATTATAGTATATTCGTAAATAGTTACCTTGAAATAGTTATTAACCGAAAAAAGACTTACAAAATACCCAATAACATATTTTCAAAATTTTAGGTATAATTTTTGAAAGTTACAGTTTGATAGCTCTGACATAACTCTCCGAAATAGTCTAAACTTTCACTAATTTACTTAGAAAGTAGTTTCTGCCCATCTTCTAGCTACGACACCTCCGGGGAAAGAATAGAGTAAATAGTATTTGTTATTCGTGACAGACACCACGGTTTAGCATAATGTGAAGAATCAATAGATTCAAACATTATTTGTTGGCGAGCGTTGCCCTGACAAACAACTCGGTGACGGCAGAGTCTTCATTTCCCAAGGATACCATTGGTTGGGCGAAATATGACATGTATCGAGTGTACTGATTTGCGGTAGCAGGATGACGTTACACCGTTTCTTATCTGGCGCATGTTTTTGCACAAAACAGGCGATGTACCTATTGTAAAACTAATGCTATTTTCGAAGGATTACTAATTCATAGTGTAAAGAAACGATAGTTACTTCCATCCATGCTGGACTGGTGAAAAAAAAACTTAGAATGTGCCAGCTGCCAACTCTTCTCAGTCATACTGTAGAAACCAATAAGTGGGACGGGAGGGTTTTTCTGTAACGTGGGCGAAAGGCTGAGGCTGACAACATGGCTAAACTACACTTATGTTGTATGTAATGTTTGTCAAATTAATGAGGTGTCATGGTAAAAATTTTAACTTAGTATGATTTGAACTTCCAGAATGAGATAGCATGGATGGTGTCAATGACATCACCAGGATTCGTGATCGGCAGCCTGCTCTGCAGATACGTTGCTGACCGTTTTGGAAGGAGGACCACAATGCTGATTGGTGCTGCCCCTGTTATGGTTGGCACTGTAAGTCACGAAACATCAATTCTTCTTACATGAAAAAAAATCACTTAAATCAGAAAAATAAGTCAGCATACCTATTCAATAAACGAATTATTTCAAACGCGACATTTTATCAGAGGAAAAACTGCTCAGGCTAATTCCAGTGCATTTGTTTTTATAATGTACCTGAAGACCTATTGTGTGTCATCAACTCGTAGTGTAATAATGTATTCTGACAATTTAGATAAAATCACTTACAATCATACGTCCTGGAATCATTATAAGTAATTGCTCGATTAGGTAACACCCTGCTGTATTATTATTCTGTTACAATTTTGATATCTCCATTGCAACGATAGTCAAAATACTCAACAATACTTCTAATCCTTTACAAAAACAAAACAAAGTATACATCATATAAAAACAAAGTCATCCGCCGTGCCTGTCTCTCTGTCTGAACGCGATAAAGACAAAAACTACTGAACGGATTTTCATAAGGTTTTCTACAATGGACGGAGTGATTCAAGAGGAAGGTTTATGTGTATAATTCATTCCTGAAATTTTCACGGGAACGAAGCCCCGGGTGGAAGCTAGTATTAATATAAAATACGGCTTTGATTTGTTACACATATATGTAATACGAGACTATTTATTATGGACGATTTGGTACAGTCGGTTCCCTCAATAAACTATCCACTCAAGTTTTTTGTTTCCTGCTAATATTGGAATCGAAAGAATTTAAGGAAGGTATCCAAAATGTAGGTGACCTCAAATAAAAAAAATGGTGTTTGACCTTTGTTTTATATTTAAGACAAATTTAAGACAGTAATTAAACAAAAACTTTGCGAAAATTATAGAATTTATGATTATTGATCAGACAAGCAGCCGTGGGAATGAACTGCTCAGCTCTAGAGTTATTTTAGATTTAGTTAAAATTAGAAAATAAGAAAATTTGTAATGCGATTAAAAAGAGCACCCTCGGAGTTTCTTGTCTATTTATCTCTGGGGAAGACTGCACTTTGCGAATAGGCGTAGAGTACCTAGTAGGGTCAAAAGAACGAATGTGTATGTATGTATGTATTTAAATCCTTTAATTGTTTGTATGTATTTCATGTAATTTTGAGTTATTATCTTGAATGTTCTATAAAATAAAGTTTTTTCTTGCCATGTGGTGATCGGTTGAAAATAACACCACCCTATTTCTTTCCATGAGTGTCGTAAGAGGCGACTATGGAAACACAAATGAGACCTGCCTCCTTTTAATCCACCCCAGGCAACGACACCTCAATTTGTTCTTAATCAGAGGTGGCGTCCTATGGTCTCATGCGGTGTGGTAGGCTCTGTAAAGGGCCGTCTGGTTCGCGACCAGCCTCCTACCGAAGCCCGACGCCAAACAGCTTGCTGTGTTCCGTCGGTGTGTAGGAGTACCAGTGCCCTAATAGGCATTTTTTGGATTAACTCGCTCCATCGTCGACCTCATCTATGACCTTGGTCAAGATTGAGGTCAAGAGGTTAGTTACCCATCTCATAATAAAAATAAAAAATAAAAAAATATTTTGAGTTTGAGTTTGAGTAAGGCAGCTGATTTTAATTAAGGTGCAAGAGTCTGACGTAATGCCCAGTGCACCAAAATGTCGACACATACTGCACCTGCTGCCTAATAAAAGAAGGAGGGAGAGAGGCTCTGAACGTACTAAATCCACACGATGTGTCCAGCGATGTCAGCCATAGTAACCACTGACTCCTACACTTTTTGGTGCTCATGCCAAAAAGACCCATATACTCGTACCAATAACAGTAACCAATTTTTGTTTCTACTTAACTCTTACAGGTGATCGTAGTGTTTGCTGTTCAAGCATGGATGCTATTCTTTACAAGATTTTTTTGGGGATGTGGTACCGGAATGGTTGTCACGGTAGGTTTTACTTTTTTAAATACTCTGTAGGTAGTGTTATCCAATTTACATAAAGACATTCATATTTTCAGCTACGATATATATATTTTTTTAACTTTTAGTTCGATTTGGCTTTAAATTCTATTCTTGATAAGATATATCGTAAATTATTTTCGAGATTTTGCCAGTCATAGCACTAAAATGTTATGATTCCACTTACTCTCGATTTGACTTTAACATTTAACGTAGAATGTCATCCGTCTATATTTACCTATGTCAAGAAAGAGAGTCTTTTTGATTATCGGTATCGAGTACAATGCCTACATCTATGTTTATTCCTCCTGCTTCTGAATTAGGTAATCTATGATGTGGCAGATCAATTTTACCTTTTGATTACATATTTTCTATCTTTGTTTCAGGTGGTTTCACTTTATCTAGCAGAAATAGCTGACAAAGAAATACGAGGATCTCTTACACTAATCACAAGATTCATGTTTAACTTTGGGAATCTACTCATGATGTGTATCGGTCCGTTCGTTTCATACACGACTTTAAACTATTTACTCCTAGCATTGCCTGTGATACATTTCATAGGTTGTTACTGGGTTCCAGAATCTCCGTATTATTGTTTAAAAGAGGGGAAAGTGAACGCAGCTAGAAAAGTTTTGAAACGAATAAGAATATACGAGGATGAAAAGGTGTGTTGGAATAACGTTATGGTAAAAGGTCAGAATTTTTTCTCAGTAGTTATAATTATTGTGCTGCAATGTTTTAAAAATAATATGTAGTAGTGATTGAATCGCGTGCCAGGATGGTTCAAAATCTTCCAAAGGTTAGGAGTGGCATAAGACCGATCAAGGAGATATCGAAAAAAGTTTAGCGGTGAGACCGCCTTTTCGCTGTATACGATATCTTTGGAAACACAAAATCTAAATGTTTACAATTGTCCTATTGGCACACCTAGTTCTCCTAAGTTAAAATCATTTTTGTATTTACAAAACAGGCTTTAAAAGTAATTTCATATCTCTTTTGTCAAAATAACAAGTATTTATTCGTTTGTATTCGCCTAAATGCTGTTTACTAGTGTACATTCTCAGTGGATTGTAGTCCAGAATCAAAATTTAGATTTATACAATGTAATCTGTAACGACTGTGATCTGTCATGTATACTTTTACAAATAAATAAACAAATAAACACCAAAGCCCACTATACTCTTTACCATCATCTTTCTTTACCAAAATACATTTCGACGTTATATTGCGATGTTATAAAGAAACCGTTATCCATCGACAGACTCATATTGCTCAAGGGTGTTTTCTTGCATTAAAGGATTTGTTCTGGACTGATTGTAGTCGTTAATTGAGGAATTTCTGTTTCTATAACTATGCTTTCTTAAACTGGACAATCAGTTTATGTTAGAAAATGGATGAATGGTAACCGTTATTTTGCAGAAACTGATAGATATTTCCCTGTGTTCCCACTGATAATGCTGTCCCGCCGGTAGCAGACGAGACGGGATATCCCTGGCTATCTCATTTAATTAAATACTTTTCTTAAGTCTACCAAGTGTTTTGATGGTTTTTTTGTCTTTTTCAGATGTTAGAGGATGACTTATCACAAATGCAAGCAGATGTAAAACATGAAATGCGCAGTGAAAGTTCACTCAAGGAATTATTTTCTGGAAAGAAATACAGAAAGGCTATTGTAATTGCTGTAGGTAAGAAAATTGAGGGCAAACTTTATTTCAGCTTAAAACATTCATGTGTGGAGAGTATAAAAGAGCATATTATAATGACTTCATTGAAGGTTAGAATTTTGAAACAAGTATTTGAATTGGCCTTGAACTGGCTGACTGTTTTATCTGGTTTCATATTTCAACTATTCATTGATGTCGTAGATGGAAATTCCTTTTTTAATCAATATCTAACTACCTAATAGAAAAATTGTTTAGTTAATGTTAAACGAAACTTGTATAGTAGAAAGTTCAGGGAACAGTTTTTAAGAGTTGTGTTGAATATAGACCTAAGACTTCCGGTCTGCGGCTGGTTCCATAAAAAAACTGTTCCTGCACTGGTGCACGAAGTGTGTCATATACATTAAATTGCAGTCAACAATACCTAACATCAGCGAGTTGCTTAACTCCACTAACATTTTAGTGGAAACGTGCTGCTGGATAGGTACATTGTGACTGTGATTGTAAGCCCCAAAAGACTCACGTTAAGGAAATCTTAGCGTGGGCTTTAAAAAGTATGTAGTATATCTTCATAAGAACTTACAATTAAAGAGTATGAGTATTGTGCAATTTGAATCGCATATCACCACAGAATACTAAATAGGGGGATATCAAACTCCCAAATTACGAAAAATCCGAATAATTTCTGCAAAAAGATGGTCTAATAACAGTCTTATACAGATTTTCTTGATTCCAGGTTTGAAACTAGCTCAGTTGCTGACTGGACAGCTGATTCTACAGCAATACTTGGGACTCATTATGATTGAGAGCCAAACAGACATCAAACTACCTATTATTTTTATCATTTTCGGAGCAGTTCGGTTTCTCACAAGTAAGTAATGGCGCTATGATGTATCTTTTGATTAAATCTTTATATTTAAACAGGGATGCGGGTGGCGCAGGACCGATCGAGGTGGAGATCCCTGGGGGAGGCCTATGTCCAGCAGTGGACGTCTTGCGGCTGACATGATGATGATGATTTAAACAGGGGTCTCACACATAGTAACAGTAAAGTTCTTTATTTAAAATGCCGTCCTTGTTTACGTCAACAAGACGGAAAGTGACAGTATGACATTTAAATTCGCATTATTGTTAATGGACTTTTATCATTTAAATACAGGTGTGCTTACTCATTTCACGAAATTTAAAAAATATATACAGGGCTTTAGGTAAATCAGTCCATGAAACTGAACAACTTTCCCAAGGTACAAAGGTCGAAGTATGAAAAAAAAAATTTGACTTCCCATACAAAATGCACTATCAGCTGATGCAGTTTGTATGGGAACTAAAAATTTTTTTTTCGTATTTCAACCTATGTTCCTTGGGAAAGTTTTTCTGTTACATGGACTAATTTACCACCCGAGAAGTTGAAAGAGATTTACCTAAAGCCCTGTATATTTACTAAAATCCCTAACCCCTAGATTAGGTGTCTATAAGCTTTCTCTTTTGGGTTATTTTATACCGATAACCTGACAGAAAATGAGCCAGGGAGTTTGAGTAAATTCAAGATCATTTGAGTCCAAAAAGTCAGCAAGCTGTCGAAAAAGTCAGCAAGGAGTAAAGCTGTCGGATAAAGTTTTCATTTTTTTTTCACAGGTGTGATGTCATCACTGCTAGCAGACCGGTTAGGAAGACGCCCACTCCTCGTCTATTCTTTCCTCGGAACTGGAGCATCTCTTCTCATTATCGGCATCTACTTCTTCTTTAAAGAAGTTCTGGAATACGACCGGGAAACTTTACATCCTTACAGTTTCATCCCATTCGCTGGCATCATAGCTTGTAACATTATATCTACTTTAGGTTATTATTCTGTTGTAGTAGTAGTCCCAGCTGAAATATTTCCTTTAAACGTCAAAGCTGTCGCCATGACGGCTTTGAGTGTATTTGGCGGACTAGTAAACTTTTTAGAAGCAAGAGGGTATCAGGCGTTGAAAGATGTAGCTGGTCTTTGTGGAGTATTTTGGTTTTTGTCTGCTGCAGCGATTGGTGGTTCTGTATTCTGTGCTATGTTTATACCAGAGACGAAAGGAAAAAGTCTTAGAGAAATCCAAATACAGCTACAAGGTGCCTTGTACGAGTATGATGATATTTGTGCTGTGAAGTTGAATCCAGGGAATGATTGCGAGGTAAACATGAATGGCGCTGAGGGAAAGGAGTTGTTGGACGTTAGTAAAAAACAATGAGAAGTAGAGACTTCTTCACTTGGTGGATGACAGACGGCATAAGTTAACTGAGGACGAGTTGTTAGGCACAACTTGCCCGGTGATGGATAACGATGATCACCAATCTAAATAACAAAATATCGATTCTTGGGTTTTTGGTATAGACACTTTCAAGGTTTTTTTTTAAATGACACTGAAAAAAGAGTATAACTGTTATCTTAATAACATTTTACATTCCTTTTTTTGGTTCTTATAAGATATGTATGAGAAATAGGAAGGAGCGTGTCCTGTCATTTCATTAAAAGTGATCCAGTTTTATAAAATTGGTGAATAGATGACTGTCTTACTTTGTTACGCCTATAATTTTGATTTATTTTAATTGTAGAATCAGTAGAAAGTGAAGAAATTGTACCACAATGTTACGTAACATAAAGTGTTATTATCTTAGGTAGGTATTTTAATCTGTGATAAATCCACGCAAGGCATATAGTTACTAAAACCTATTGCAGGCAATTAGATATCCATCAACATAATTTTTGTCAAGTTAGAAAATTATAGAAAGTACGTAAGTACCTAGTTACAAAAACAATTTAACGATAATAAATATTTTTTATCAAATGACTTTTGTTTTTCAAATTCTTCCTGTAATTTAATAAAATTGTTGTAACACATACAAAAACATAGCAACATACTCTACACAACTCTAAAACACAACACACACTCACACAACTAATAAAATTGTTGTAACACATACAACATACTCTACACAACTCTAAAACACAACAGACACTCACACAACTAATAAAATTGTTGTAACACATACAATAACATAGCAACATACTCTACACAATTCTAAAACACAACAGACACTCACACAACTAATAAAATTGTTGTAACACATACAACAACATAGCAACATACTCTACACAACTCTAAAACACAACACACACTTACACAACTATTGAAATTGTTGTAACACATACAACAACATAGCAGCATACTCTACACAACTCTAAAACACAACAGACACTCACACAACTAATAAAATTGTTGTAACACATACAACAACATAGCAGCATACTCTACACAACTCTAAAACACAACAGACACTCACACAACTAATAAAATTGTTGTAACACATACAACATACTCTACACAACTCTAAAACACAACAGACACTCACACAACTAATAAAATTGTTGTAACAAATACAACAACATAGCAACATACTCTACACAATTCTAAAACACAACACACACTCACACAACTAATAAAATTGTTGTAACACATACAACAACATAGCAACATACTCTACACAACTCTGAAACACAACAGACACTCACACATACAACAACTCTGAACTCTCGTCATTCAAAACTATATTTGAGTTCAAATCAAATGTTGAGCATTGATCTTAAGCATTTTAAGTTGAATTATGTCAGCTGTCAGCTGATACTAGTTTGAAAACCCGATTTGATCTCATCTCATTTTTTTTATAGTCTATGGTTTTATAGTAATGGATAATGGAAGTCTGTTTTGATTTGCATATTTGGTATTATTTATTGACAATATTTTACGTTTTACGCAGCAAATTACGTTGAATTAATTTATTTTATGATATATTTCAACATTTTACATTGAATAGGAACGGTGGAACTGTCTAAGGTGTCAAAAACTGATAGATGACAAGAAAAAAAAACGCGGGAATGCTCAAAGAGAAAAGTTAGAAATCCTAACTCACGTAAACAAAGATCAGACTGACATCTGCTGAGTGACATTACAAATGTCACCTGAATGTCACTCAGCAGATGTCATTCAGTGAATTTTGATCAAAGAAAGTTACGTTCTAGAATACGATCTCATACTAAAAGTTTTTCTAAAGCTTGATTCACGACTGAGACGAATTCAAGAATATGGGTCTAAAACACACAACTACATAACTCTAAAATTAAAAAAAAAATTATCAACCCTGATATTCATCGCTTATAACTAATAAACGGCTGAACCAACTTTAGTCAATTACAGCCAAGAACCATCTACATTACGTCAGCTTTCAAACAAAAAAAACCGCATCTTAATTGGTCAATTCCTTTAGGAGCTACGATGCCGTAGACAGACACACACAGATACACACGTCAAACTTATAACCCCCCTTTTTTTCAGGGGTTAAAAAGACGTTCTAAGTGGTATACAAAGCGTAACAGAAAGGTGTAGTCATATTTCAGGATGGTGACCAGCCAATAAAACTGAACAACTTTCCCGAAAGAACCTAATTGAAATTTCAAAAAAAAAATTCGACCTTTCATACTAAACCTATCAGCTGATCGCATAAGTTGTATGGAGAGGCTAAATTTTTTTAAAGATTTTAAATAGGTTCCTTGGGGAAAGTTGTTTAGTTTTATTGGCTGGTCATCATCCTGAAATACGACAACACCTTTCTGTTACACCCTGTATTATAAAGTGCTTTGTGCGTAGATTGAGGAAACGGAGTCAATAAATCTTGTTCATATATGCACATAATCACATTCAATATACTTAGTTACTAATTGTTATCTATCAGTCTATCACAGACAGCTCGTCACATTGATACAAAACTATCTAGTTCACTTGTGGTGTAAGAGAATTAATGTGATTTTTCTAATTGTGAAAAAAAACATTGAGGGAGTTCATAAAGTGTTAAATAACGCACATAAATTTATTAAATAGTACTCACAAAAGTAATGAATAGTAAATTGATTATAGTCCACATAATTTGAGACTGGATTACTTTTAGGTTCATTTAATATATTTTGTTCATGTCTTTGTATACTACGTGAAAATATATATAAATGTCTGATTTGTACAAAATGAAAAATCTCAAAAGGATAATTCAGTACTTGGTCGCGTTTTCTGGTAAGTATTTTTTATTTATCAAAGTTTAATTAGGAAGAAGTGTTATTTAGAATAATTATTGCAGCTGTTTAAATACAACTCTCAAGTGATTCTCGAACTACATGACGTTCTGCCTACCCCGAAAGAGATTACAGGCGTGCATGTATGGATTAATGGAATGTAACTCTAAAGTTAAAAATGTTGTACCATCCCCGACATTCATAGGCTAAAATCATTTTCATCCCCCCATCTCGGAAAGAGTATTCTTGCTCTTCGACATCTGAGTGCACAAGGCGGTTTTATCCGCTAGAGGATAAAGTAAATTGAATTTAGAACATCGTGTGCACTAAGTTTATATTCAAAACATCATTAAACCTATTTACTTCTAACTCCATGGTGCCGAATTTATCATATAACTTTTTTAATTTGTTAAAAACTCAGACTCGGAACCTCCTTGGTGTACTTTTTTTAATTTGCTTTGCACGCGCCATTTTCTTTTCATGTCATATTGATAAAACCTTTGTAAATGTTTTTTTTTGCATTTAGTCATTTCCTCGCTGAGGTGGTATGAAAAGTTACGTGTTGCACTCGAGTGCAATGATTTTTCACCTCATGCTCTTTTGATTCCCTCGCTAAGGCTTAGGATTCTAATTTTGAATCACTCGCTGCGCTCTTGATTCAATTTTAGAATCCTTCGCTTACTCGGTCATCAAAATTGAGCACGAGGTTAAAAAGCAACTTTGCACTCTTGTATAACAAATAACTATTAAACGCCTGAATTTGATCAAATAGAGCTAAGAACCATCTCGATCAATCAGCTTCCAAACAAGAAAAACTGCATGAGAAATATAAATAGGCTTAGGGGGCAAGTCGCCCGCCTAATATCTGGTCCGCGAGCGAGTTAACACTTTTTTTTTACTTACGATGCCACAGACAGACTGACACACACTTACAAAGACACAGACGTCCAACTTATATCACCTCTCTTTTTGCGCCGGGGGTTAAAAACAAACCAATTCCGATTACTGAACCATAGAGTGGCTGAATTCTTAATTACTTATTTTTTTCTTATTTCCAGTCTCGCTTGTGATGACCACAGTGGGATGTATAATGACATGGCCAGCTTCCATCATACCTAAATTTCATAACAACGAGACCGACTTTCAGATTACTGAAGTAAGTTTTTAACCGACTTAAAAAAAAGAAGGATATTATTTCGACAGTATTTATGTAATATTGTTAAAAGTTTTAGTATATGTTAGTCTTTACCAGCTTCAATACATGTGTGATAAATTGATAATGATAAATTTCATAAGTGCATGTATGAATGTATGTTTGATCGCGCAAATCTCCTAACCTAACGTCAGGTTGCAAAAACTATGATTTGGATATTTTAGTTGGAATTATTATATTCCAATTTAGGGAACAGTGCAAGTTTCATCAAAATCCGTTCAGTAGTTTTTAAGATAGAGAGTAAATTATATATCTGTCAATAGAAATAGTTTCAAATGACAACTGTAATAAAAGAATAAATAAAAAAGTTTAAAAAAAATGGTCTTCAAAACTGTAATTTATTTAATTAATAATTAAAAAGGGATTAGCTTGCGCTGCGTGGGTTGTCCAATTATTAAAAATTATAATATAAAGCCTTATAATATAATATATTAAAAAATTATTACAAATTATAATATTAGTCTACGCTAACCTCAAACAAATACCTAGTTGGCATTTTACTTTAGATTTTTTTAAAATAAAACTTTGGTTTCTCTCTTTTTAGTTATTTTAATAAATTTAGTTTTGAAATACATACGTATTTTTCCCGAATGCAATAAATGCATAGTTGGAAAAAACAAACTTTAACTTAAACACATTTAATGTAAGTTACGGTGACAAGGTTTAATATAAAAATTATCTCAGACAGACTTATCCTGGATAGTAGCTTTGACCTCACCAGGTCACGTGGTGGGCAGCCTCTTCATGAAAAAATAGCAGACAGATTTGGAAGACGAATCACTGTTATAGGCAGTATCATACCGTGTGCTGTTGGGACGGTGAGAACTATTTTTACTATTTACCTACTACACAGGAGCATATTACGTACACAGGGGTAACCCAAAGTGGAAACTTATCGCGAGCGTCTCTGTGCTTCGGAGGGCACCGTCCCGGCTGTCGTCGATTGGCTGCAGTCGTTAAACTAGAGGCCACATGGTCATCCATTTGGCGGTTTGAAAACTCTGACACTAGGGTTAGCCAAGTTCGTCACACACTTGACTATACCTACACGATAAGGACGGATGGATTCCTTCTTCCTGCTATTCCTATTGTTTTGTGAAGTTTCAGTTTCCCATTTGGCCTCCTGTCTCCCTTATTCTTCTTTTTACCAGCCCATATACGTCCCCGCCGAGGGGCATGGGCCTCCCTTCGAAACACGAAGGAGATTTAGGCCACAGTCCACCACGCTGGCCCAACGCGGGTTGGTGGACCGCTTGTCTTTCGAAAATAATTTTCTTGGCGGGTTTCTTCACGATGTTTTCCTTCACCCTTGAGCAAGTGATAATTAGAATTCCGTACATAAATCTGAAAAGACGAATTTAGTGGTACAGGCCCGCACCAGGATTTGAACCCACGACCTTCGGATTACAAGTCTGGCTCATTACCAACTGGGCTGTCACCGCCCAGTCTCCCTTATTGTGGAGATATAATCAAGTATGCGGTGGTCTTGACCAACCCTTACAGTGTTTAAACCACCAAATGGGCCTTTATAAAATTCGAACGGAATTTCCAGGCACGGCAAATCTGTATTACCATTGCCGCCCATATTCTTAGTGAATCTAGTGACATTTTCCGTGCCGGCTCGTTGAAAATGCCCGTGATAAATTGCCACTATGGTCAACTAATCAGCTTCCCTGCCACCTTGAACATTGATCGAATCGAATAGTGAGCACTACTGATGGACCACAAGAGCTGCCGGATATGCTTGACCACGATTCATAATTTTGCAGATTTGCGTTGTTCTTGGGAAGTCAGCATGGCCCCTTCTTGTGGCCAGATTTCTTTGGGGCATTGGAGGAGGTCTGATTTCTTGCGTAAGTAAGACTGTTTTGTCATCTTGTGTGTAAAACAAACATACTCTACCTAGGGCTTTAGGTATCTCTCTTTCAACCTCTCAGGTCGTTAATCAGTCCATGAAACTGAACAACTTCCCCAAGGAACGTAGGTCAAAATACGAAAAATAAATTTTGATCTCCCATACAAAATGCGCTATATGCTGATCAAGTTTGTATGGGAACTCAATTTTTTTTTTTCGTTTTTTGACCTATGGTTCTTGGGAAAGTTGTTCAATTTCATGGACTGATTAACCACCCGAGAGGTTGAAAGAGAGATACTTAAAGCCCTGTATATGCTTTAAATAGAAGCAAATATAATTAGTGATACGAATCGGTACATCCAATCTTTTGTAGCTGTGCAATTAATACATTATGTTTACCAAGTAAACAGTATAATAGTGTAGGGTTGTAGATAAATTATGTCAGTAAAGTTTAAAATGTATACAATAAATAATGGAAAGTACTCACGTGCTTTTTGAACACGTGGTGTACAAGATTTGTATCGCACGCGGCGTAAACATAGACGCGACGGGTTAAACTTCCATTTCGAACAGAAAATAACTTTGAAAATCGGTCTATAAACGCGGAGAAATCAGTCAACAATGTGAACATGCATAAAATAAAATAAAATACATATAGTAGAACATAGAATCTCTTTTTTTAATTCGGTTAAAGAATTACTGTTAAAGGTTTGTTATCTATCTACAACCGACACAAGTATACAACTGATACGAGACTCGTCGTTACCAGTCACTGACATAAGCGGTCGTATACCTACAGAATTATGTATTTCGTTTCAGATTGTCAACGTATACCTAGGTGAGCTAGGTGACAAACAAATACGTGGCTCCCTGGCTCTAGTGACAAAATTCATGTTGAATTTTGGAAATTTCTTCACAATGGTCATTGGTCCTTTCGTGTCTTATTATGAACTCAACTACATTCTTATGGCATTCCCCATTTCTGCATTCTTAGCCTGCTGGTGGATACCAGAGTCTCCTTTCTATTGCTTAAAGGAGGGACAAGTGGATCGAGCCAGAAATGTTTTAAGGCGTACGCGTACATTTGAAGGCGAACAGGTGAGTATGATTACAAGTTTGAATTAGTGTGTAGAAATCCTCTTGACATTGAACAATCCATAAAATAATTTTCCACGTTAAAAACGTATGAGTCACCGACTTTTATCCCAACAACAGTTCGCACAAAGTAGATATCTAGTTTTTTGCGGACTGCAATGCCTATTAGCAAATAACTACAAACAGAAATGTCATTCATTTATTTAGATGATGTTCTAGTTTGTAGTATATTTTGTTTTTGTTGAGTTTTTTTAAAAGCGCTTAATCATTTTCGATAAAATTTATATGGGACCTCTTCAGGAGTATACTCTTTCGAACAAATAAAGAATTTTGAAAATCGGACAACAGTTGCCGGAGTAATCGCGTAACAAATATACAAAAAAAAAAATACCGTCGAATTGAGAACCTCCTCCTTTTTTGAAGTCGGTTGAAAAGAAGGATATACTCTGTTATATTAGACTAAAATAAATAAAACTATTTACAAAAACAGCAGACGCAACAGTGACAAGAGCTCTTACAAAATCAAATGAAATTGACTCGCACTTTTCGCCTGGGTCTTCGTTCCCGTGGGAATTTCAGAAAATTATGTACTCTTTATCACCTGCTGATAATAGAGCTTTCTATCGGTAAAACAATTTTTGTAATGGGTCCAGTAGTTTTTGAGTTTACATATTATACAAAAATACAAATCTTTCTTCTTTATAATACTGGTGTAGATAAACAATTTATCCTTTTTTACAGGCACTAGAAGAGGAGTTATCTCAGATGAAATCTCAAGTGAATAACGAAATGCGTCGCTCTGGTTCAACTAAAGAGCTGATCACAGGGGAGCAATATAGAAAGGCTCTCTATATTGCTGTAGGTAATTACTTCATCATTTGGAGTGTTTGTTTCGTCACTCTGAGCTAGTAAATATTATTTTCGTCAATCTCTGTTCATGGATTCTGTTGTAGGAAAAACACTGGTAGTACTTTACAAAAAAGAAATTGAGTACGTATCTAAACTTTACTCCAGATCATTCCACATTAATAAAATTTCACTTGGATTTGGAACATGCAGAACATTTTTCAAGTTGTGGTTGTTAAACAAAGGTTTTGGTTTTAAAGTCATAATTCATAATGTTTTTGTATTTAATTTATTTAGTATTTAAATATCTATCTAAATACAGTTTTCTATATAATTATCAATAGCAATGTATTTGTGAATACAGGGTTGAAAGCCACTCAAATACTATCAGGACCTCTAGTGATCCAGCACTATGTGGGGCTCATCGTAACCAAGAGTAAAGTCAACGTGGACCTGGCTACAGTTCTTGTCGTGTTTGGTGGTATCAAGTTCGTATTCGGTAAGAGATTTCTTGACTGTTATTGAAATATTTTCCATTGTACTGATGACCATGACCCTCAGAAAACGATATCGACGACGTTTTTTTTTGTATCAGGTGAATCTACAAAATAACTACAATTTTTCTGTAATATGTGATTTTTTTTAAAGACTGCTCATAATTGTCTACATTTAATCAAAGTTTATGAAGCATGCGGTGTGAGGAGCCACAATTAAAGGCTGGTAATTTTAAAGGGCAGATAATAAACGCCCTAATATTCACAGGGTAGAATCTACAAAATATGTCCTAAATCTTAAAACATGTCTCATAAATATAACTTTACGAAATATTTTGTAGCATCAAAGTTAATTTTTGAGACCGTGCGAACTGAGGGTCCACAAACTCATTGGATTTACTTTGTGTTTATTAATTAACAAGAGCTGTTATTTATGTATGTAGCCCTACAAATTACCTGCTAAATATTGCCATTCATCATGATCGTTCATATTGCCCAGATTCAGTAATATGACACCCCACAGTGCTCGTGAGTTGTAGTGAGTTGTAGCGTCCTACCTATAACACTTACAAATTTTTCCCTTCACCTACATTTCTTTTAAGAGACCTGCTGAAAGTGTATGAACTCAAAACCACATTTCCCGACTTGGTCCCTCAGAGGGACTTGGTCCCGAGAGGATACACATAGATTATTTCAATCTCGTTATTCATTAAATAATAAAGATAAAATAGCTCTGATAACTGTGGTGATTACGCCGGGGTCACGAATGTAAAAACCTACTCCCAGGTCCCTACAGGTTCAATCATTTTGTTTTCAATATTGAGTTCTGAAAACGATACATTTCTCGCATTTTCGTTTTAAATATTTAAATCTAGCCAGCATGAAATTTATCACATTACTTTTTTTTTTGCAGGTATGCTATCATCAGCAGTAGTCGATAGACTTGGCCGTCGACTTTTGCTCATTTACTCCTACTTTGGTACCGCGTTTGCATTTGCCTGTGTTGGGATTTACTTCTTCTTACTTAACGTCATTCTTGTCAACTCCGATTCATTGGAACCCTTTCGCATTATCCCTTTTGCTGGTATTATTCTAGGCAGTGTTTTTTCAACTTTAGGGTATTATCCTTTAGCAGACTTCATGCCTGCTGAATTGTTTCCTCTTAATGTTAAAACTGTAGCAATTATGCAGTTACATGTATGGGGAGGGCTTTTAAACTTTATTATAGCTAGAGGATATCAAATTACTAAAGATTATGTAGGTATAAGTGGAGTGTTTGCATTTTATACTGGAGCATGTTTCTTTGGAGCTGTGATCTCATTGTTAATCGTACCTGAGACTAAAGGGAAGAGTTTAAAAGAAATACAGTTAATATTACAAGGAGAATTATATGAAGAAGATAATGATAAAGTAGTTATAAGAAACGATGTTGCTGAAAATAGGGAAATGGAATACTTATTAAAAGATAAACGTAAACAAAATACCTTGCTGGCAAATAAGTAAGCAATCAGTACCTACGAGTATGTGTTATGTTTATTAATATTATTAATGCGAAAGTTTTATAATATTAGTAAACATAACACAATTTTACTCCTTTGCGCAAAAACGACTAAATAGATTTTAACAAAACTTTGCAGCTTAGACGTTAGAATAACAAATCGGCTATATAATTGTCCAAAATTCCCTCGGGAACGAAGTCGTTTCAGTGAATATTTGTTGAATGCTTTATGTCTCAAATTTTGAATAGTTGTAACTAATCTAATACCTACCTATTGAATATTTCATGCATAATTCTACAGAAAATGATAAATTGAACGAGTTTTTTTAATCCTTTGCGTAGTAGTGATACTATTAAATTCTCAGATTGACTCAATACCCTTATTGACTTCTTTAAAGGGGTCGAAAATAGTCATGAGGACCATGTATAAGAGGTTAAAAACTAGTGAATCTTCATACAAAAGGACCTAAAAAAGGGGATGGGTGTGGGAAAGGCCTCTACCTTCCAGTGGGCTGGCAAAACATGGGGTTTATAATATTAACGCTGTCAATAAATAAAAAACTTGCATTTTGTTTAATTTCTAAAATCTTAATTATAAATTTTCTTTCTAGCACTTTGTCCCAATTCACAATCGAAGTATGTTTGACCAACTTGAGATCGAGCCATAGCTATTGCGCAAGTAAAATAGATTGTAGACCTCATTGATCGCAGAGAAATAATTATACTCAGTTTGATTCTCTCAAAGTTATCTGTGTGACTCCGTGTTATGTCACTTATTTATCTTGCATGACAGTTTTAGGCTCACCAATTTGTGCCAGCAAAACTTGTAGTTCCTTACATTTACCATCAGTTGCTTTTTCTATGTCTTTCTTTGCACTTGGATTCGTAAACGCTTCATGATCTTCATACATAGCACCTTGCAACTCAATTTGTATCTCTTTTAAACTTTTCCCTTTAGTTTCTGGGACATATAGCGAAACTATTGCCCCTGCCAACGCTGCTAAAGTGAACACAGTAAAAACTCCTGTGAGTCCAGCGAAATCTTTTACTATTTGGTAACCTCTTCCAGTTGAAAAGTTTAACAACCCCCCGAAAACTGCTAGTAACATTATTGCTACTGCTCTGACATTTAGTGGAAATAGTTCTGCTGGCAAAAAAGCTAAAATTGAAGTGTACCCTAAAGTAGATATAATACTGGATAACACAATGCCGGCAAAGGGGATAAATCCGTACGGTTTAAGAGTAAGTTTGTCCACTTTTACAACTTCTTGTAAGAAAAAGTATACGCTGATGAAACCAAGAGTCACAGCTGTTCCAACGAAGGTGTAGAGCAGGAGAGGACGTCGGCCGACCTTGTCTATCACAACTGATGAAATCACACCTGAAAAAATATGAAGACATTTTATCTTAGATAAGTGGAACAGTGGCAAAGTCAAAGATTAAATTAATAATGTAAGTAAACATTGTATATGTCTGTCTTTCACGGAACAAATGCCTCAACTAGAAATAATATTTCAACTTGATACTTGTTCTTATAGAGAACGCGTGATGGACGATAGATAATAATCATAATGCTAAACTGAATCAATACACAGCATTTATAAGAAAATAAATTTGAATAATTTTATTTGTACGGGAATACAGATTTGCCCGATATTTGAAACTTCTTTAGGCATGCCAAGGTTTTGGGTACAGACGTTAGCACCACCAAGTAAGCCCATAGGTGTAATCTATGTTGTTACATTAAGAATAGTTTTGCAACAAAAATATGGTTGTATGATGCGCTGATGTTAGATGGAACCTTACGCAAGATACAGAGAATGTAGGTATCTACCTAGTGGTAAAATGTTAGTTCATTGCCCTACTCTTGAAAGAATTTTTTTCATTTTGAGATTTAATTGTAGTACAGGATTAGTAACTTACAAATTATGAATCTTAATCCTCCGAATACGATGAACACTGTGGACAAGTCGATATTTGCCTGACTCTCCTTTACTATGAGTGCTATGTATTGCTGAATTACTAGCTGTCCTGACATTATATGCCCTATTTTCAAACCTGTGGGTAAAAACAAAAAGAAAAAAGTTTTAATTCAATAGAATTAAAAAGTTACTGCTAGATGATCAATTCTAGTGCATATTACTATAAATTTAATTCCATCTTTCTTCCCATTAAGATAAGTGCAAGAGCGGAAAGAACAATAACTCGAAATATGTTGTGTTAATAAACCAACCATGTGTTAGAAAACAAATAAACCAATAATGTGTTAGAAAATAAAACAAGCAAACATTTAGATAAAAGGTTTTAGAAAACAGTTTCAGAGTTAGGTTAGATAGAGCTAGGTCTGATCGGCACGCTTTGAGAAACACCTCACCTCACGGCAGCGTGACACGAAACCTATAGGCCGAGTACGATAGTGACAGCGCCGCGACAACACCGCGGTCCTATGTCAAAATGTCAACATTGACAACCCATAAGGCGAGTAAGCCATTGCGCGGGACCCTCGCGCAATCAAAGTGAAGTTTCAGCGTGAGCCGAGCGCGAGTTTGTCGTTATCGTGCTAGAGCTGCTGGACAGGGTGAGGGGAGACCTTATTGCTCAGCAGGTACACAATATTTTATCTTAATAAAAACAAAAGTTATATTTTTACCAATACACAATAGAACAGCTTTCCTGTATCTCAAGGACGTTAGAAGCTCCTTAACACTACCTGCCCTTTTCGTTTCATTTCTCACTTGGGACTTCATGTTAAATAAGTCGTCCTCTAACTCCTAAAAATCAGTTTTGAAATTAGTTGAAAATTGAGTTGGATAATAAATGAATAAATATGACTTTAATGAGAAAATAACAACACAAACCTATTCGAAAAGATAGGTACAATACACGGGACATAATATTCATCATTTGCAGTTTCATCTTTTCTAAATAAAGATGGAACTGCAAATGATCAATATTTTGTCCCATTATACCAAGGCGGCTATTTCACTAACCAATGGCGTCTCAATGGCGTTGGAATGATATTGGTAGCAACTTCATCCAAACTTAGAGCTTTCTAAACATTTGATGACAGCTACATTGATTGGGGGCGCCACTGTCAGCTGAATATTAAGTTGCTAGGTAGTTTGCAACTTAACTTGGTGGTGGCGCTTCTGGTCGGGACAGTTGTCATTAAGGGCGACCGCTGCGTAAGCGGATGCACGGCGCGGGCGCCCGCGCGGCGTGCTGCTGTTTCCTTGTAATCTCAATAGATCAGCGCTGCGTGCAGCGGGTCTCCCGTCGCGCGGGATTACAAGGAAATAGCACCCGCGGCGGGTGCCCGCGCCGTGCATCCTGCGGCTCCGCCCGCGTGGACTACAGGTTACATCGTGCCTAACTGTAAGATAAAATGTAGCCTATGCCCTTTCCCAGGCTCTAATCTATCTTTGTACCAAATTTCATCTAAATCGGTTCAGTAGTTTAGGCGTGAAAGACGGACAGACAGCCAGACAGACAGACAGTTACTTTCGCATTTATAATATTAATAAGTAAGGATAAGTTAAGTAGTGTAGAACATGCTATGCTTACCTTTTCGTTGCAGTATCCCCTTATCTTTGACAAAATTTTCCTAGCTTTATCTGTCTTTCCCTCTTTCAAACAGTAGTATGGTGATTCGGGGATCCACCAGCAAGCGAAAAAGGCTATAACGGGAAATATGAGAAGGATATAACTAAGCATGTTGTATGACAAGAAAGGCCCCATGATCATTGTCAAGAGTGTTCCAAAATGCAACATATATCGTGTTATCATAGTCAGCGATCCTCTTATTTCTTTATCTGCTATTTCGGTTAGATAAACACCTGAAAGCTGAAATATATTTTTTTAATGTGAAAAACAAAACAGTTATTTTCAATATACAAACTGTAAATCTGCAAGGTTGCCATATTCACAGGAGCAAATATACAGCTGATATAGAGTTGAAATCAATAATAATATAAAAACCTAAAATTTTGAAAATTAATTTAAAAAAAAAAAAAATTATCGACAACTCGCGTGCACATCATTAATTCATCGACACTATATGCACATCACTAAAATAACATTGCACAGATGCGATAATGTTGAGGTATTCTCAGTGCAGTACATTTTTTATTCCAGCTTAGGTGGGTTATTCTCTAAAGCTCAAAACAAAATCTTGTTTTTTTTTCCTGTATAGTTAAATGTTCCGTTTTCGGTATTAATGAATAAAGTTGGTCCCATACCATACTATTCCATCATTGAATATGGCAATCTTGCAGATTTACACCCTGTATACAGAGAAAAGGCATATAAAAATATAGGTCATATTTTCCTGCCTCATATCAATTTTTTTTTTAATTTGTTGATGCTAAGCACACCGTATGAAATAAATGATTAAAAACGTAAAAAAAATTAACCAAAAGTATTGACTTTTGGTACATTAGTATTCAATTTTTACTTTGAATGGTATTCAAGGCATACAAACACCATATAGAAAGGATTGTTAACTTTCTAACTAAAAGATATTATGGTTCCCTAAAGAGAAGAATAAGATTCTGTTGAGTACCTACTGCCAAAATTAAAAAAAAAATAAAATCTTCATGTTTTCCGAATTGAAACTCTACCAGCTTATTATACTTACATTATTTGTCATTCCTCCTCCGATTCCCCATAAAAATCTGACGATATATAGAAACCATGCTCGGGATGCAAATAAAATAATACTCTGAAAAAAAAAAATTAGGGTTTCATAACTCCAAGGACTTTCAGAAATCCTTTTAGGATTACTAAGTTTGTCTGCTTGTCTGTCCGTCTATCTAAAAATACCCTTTTTTAAGAGTACAAATCGTTTACATCCAATCTTCACGAAAATTTAAACTACTATGGAGAGTTATGGGTAGTATTAATATTGTAAATCAAGAATTAACAAAAAAAATTATTTAGCCAAGGGCATGGACATAATCTGTGGATGCTAATAGCACCTAACACAAAGAAAAGAATGAGAAAGATAGGTATACTGTTTAAAAAACATATCTGCAGGCAAGCTTGACATCTATTCCGGAGGTCTACGACAGATAATTTGACATATGCATCGAATGTCAGTCTATTTTTCTCTCTTTTGCTATGTTTATCCATAGCAGTGGCAAGTATCAGTTGTCATCGGTCGTACTCTTACAGTGCATGTATCCGTAAGTTAATGACCGATACTTCAGTGCATCGAATGTCGGATAATCTCTCACTCCTGCGCTGCGCTATCTTTATAGACAGCAGTGAAAGTATCAGTCATACATTATCGGTCATATATGGCCGTACATCGGTCATACGCTCACAGTATAATTGTATACTGCCTATCTAGCATGACCTGCGACAAACTCCTGCGTCACATTTTAACCGCGCAGTTTTCACATTGTACTTTAGCTGCTGTTCTGCGAGTCAACATCAGATGTTAGCATTAGCACAACCTTTCTTCTCTTCTCCCTCTTTTGCGGTATACAAAACAGTGACAGATCGTGACAAGTCTTGTATCGTTCGGAGTTTCGGTAGTAGCTTTTTAATTGTGTAGACGGTCTTGGAGATACATTTTCTTTGACGTACTTTACCAAGTAACTTACCATGCCAAAAATAAAAGGTAGAACGCTGTTTAGCACTGCGATTCTTCTCCCATATCGGTCGGACATTAATCGCATGAGAAAGCTACCAAATACGTAACCGAGTGGAGTCAAAGCCACAAGCCACGATATATCAGTCTGAAACATAATGATACTTTGTAAAAAGAAAAAAATTAAAATTATAACGTTCTCCTTCTTCTCATCGTGTAAGTATAGTCAAGTGTGTGGCTAACTTGGCTTACCCTGGTGTCAGAGTTTTCAAACTGCACAATGGCCTCTGACTTGGTTTAACGACTGTAGTCAATCGACAACAGCCGGGACCGACAGCCCCCTGGGCCGGAATTAAAATATTAAGAAATAAAAAAGAGCAATTAGGGAAAGTTGTTCAGTGAAGTAAGTTGACTCTCAGTCCAGCCGTTTAAGAGGTAACCGGCTCGTGCAGAAAGTAAGTGTACTTAACAGCATAAAAGTTGCTGGTCTTGCTGCCTGACCACCGCCTCTTTTCTTCGTCCGTACCCTTTTTTTATCAGAATTGTCCTTAGTTTTTCAACAATTTCCTCTTAAAAGTAAGGAATTTTTTTGGACAAAAATGCTGACTTTTAGTTTCATCTTTTCTCTACTGATAAAATATCAATAGAATCGCAACTTACTGACCAAATTTTTGGTGATCCTAATTGCATTTCAAAGAGATCCATTGAGATAAAAGTAGGTGAAACCCCGAGACAATCCTCTAAAGGATGTAACATTGAACATTGACCATGGCTTAATCTACACTTCGACCCAAATACTTATCAGTAGATATTGAACGCAATTTAACTATTGGGCAATAAGACAAATCGGTAGTACTCTTTTGATTTATAGTATTAAATGTAATAAATATTAGAATTTTGAGCTCGATGAATTCAAATTTAATTATTTTAAAATTCATTGAGGTGGTAATGCGGCCAGCTTGATGGGGACGTTTGGGCTGGGTCAGATTCAGGGCAGGTTATTTAATTTACGAAACGTATCTTCTTTATCTACATCTACACTAATATTATAAAGAGGAAAGATTTGTACCTATTTTTGTATGTTTGTATGTTTGTAATGAATAGGCTCAAAAAGTACTGGACCGATTTCAAAAATTCTTTCACCATTAGGATACTACATTATCCCTGAGTAACATAGGCTACATAATTTCCATGAATTCCCACGGGAACGAAGTCCCGAGCGGGATGCTATATGTGTATATAATTCTTCTGTACGTATGTTGACTGAACTCGTAAACGGCTGGACCGATTTTTATGATTTTTTTTGCATGTGTTCAAGTGGATTCGAGGATGGTTTAGATTCACAAAAAAAAGAAAATCCACCGGGAACGAAGTCGCGGGCGGACAGCTAGTCTATCTACTATATAAAAATAAGTCGGGTTTTCCTTCCTGACGCTATAACTCCAGAACGCACGAACCGATTTCCACGGTTTTGCATTCGTTGGAAAGGTCTCGGGCTCCGTGTGGTTTATAGCAAAGAAAATTCAGGAAAAATTTCAACAGAAAAGCGGGAAAATCTTGAAAATCGATATAACCTGTAGTCCACGCGGGCGGAGCCGCGGGCGGAAAGCTAGTGTATTATAAAAAAGTCCGTCAATGTGAAAAATATGACAGTTCACGAAGTACCAAGAGTTTATAATACAAATTACATTATAACGGGTTTGACAATGTTACGGTAACAAACTTAACCTATGATTGGGCTTACTTCTGTGACTTCAATCGTGGTTTGTTTGTCGGCTAGTTTCGGCATAACAACTGGCAGCCATCCTGTCGTAGCGCCGAAACTGGTGGTCACCATCGCCACTGAATTAATTAAAAAAAAACGATTGTTATAGACTGAAGTCCATGTAGCTATTAAATTAGCTAGCAAATACTCTTATCTCAACACGGTCTAGGGATATTGCATGATTTTTCATACAAAAGACGTGTGTTTGAGAAGCTATAAAAGCATACTCCAGACACATGGAGGGATATAATTTTCAGATGAGCAAGTATTAAAACTGAATTTTAAATTTCAGTCAATGAATTATGTTTAAATTGAAATTTGATAAAACGTGACGAAAACGAAAACAAAACTGCACTTTTTTCTGCTTTTTACATGAAAATGGTGGAATTTGCGCATTTTTTTTTTTCATTTTCGTCTCGTTTTCACAATTTCAAGAAAAATTAAATTTATTTATCAGAACTGAAAATTAAAATTAAGCACTTGCTCATCTGAAAATTATATTCCTCCATGTGTCTTGAGTATGCTTTTATAACTTCTCCAACACAACTCTTTTGTATGAAAAATCATGCAATATCCCTAGACAGTATTGATGTGTGTACGATTAAGGATGTGAATAAGCCGTCACGACACTTAACAACTTTCCCCAAGGAATACAGTTGGAAATGGAAAAAAAAAATCGTCTTCTTACAATTTGTGCAATCAGATGATTTGCCGTTGTATTGTCAAACAACATTTTTGAAATTGTATATGGTTGGGAAAACTTGTTTAGTTTCATGTTTCACCTCCTAAAGTTTCGCTAAGTAAGTAATTTAAATTCACCAACAATAAGTTACAATTAGTAAGTAAAGTAAATTTAATTTATTTACAATAGTTTTTATTTTTTATTAAAGACAATCGATAAGTAAAATTCACATCTTATTTTAAAAAAATTACATCAAAGAGATGCTTTTATAACTATGTATCAGTGGTAGGTAATATAATAGTCCACCACTAATTAAGTGAAACGAATGAGTGCGATTTACAAGACTAATTTGAATACCTACAAGATTGAGAGTATAAAAAATATTCTATAATAATTCTATAATAATTCTATTAAATGACTGTATTTAGTTATGTTACGATGCGGCGCGGCGGTTAGCAAGGAAAGAGGCAAACACCAGTATGGAGTGTGCTTGAATTTAGAGGAGTGCTTGAATTTTAGTTACTTTTGTGTAAAAGTAAGCGATCAAAACAAATTTTGCAATATTTTTGGAATGTATTTATTAATACTAAAGTGGTCCTAATGTTTTGTTCAAAAATAATAAAAATTAAATAAAACATGTTAGATACATAGGTGGTAATCCAACTGTATGTGTTAAAGAATTAAAAAAGGTAGGAAACGATTTATAATATACTAGCATTCCGAACGGAACGTCGTTCCCGTGGGAGGAAAATTATGTAAACCATGTTACTCAGGGATAATGTAGTATTTTAATGGAGAAAGAACTTTTCGAATCGGTCCAGTAGTTTCGGAGCCTATTCAATGCAAACAACAAAGAAACAATCAAATCTTTCCTCTATATAATATTAGCTTGTATTTCAATATAGGAACAAAATCTATTTTACTATATACTTACATGAAAATGCAATAAAATACTGCACTTTTCTTTTCCTATTATTCTTCATTTTTTATGTATTTTTTATACCTCCTTTAAAACTAATTTATTTGTCAAAATTGTAACTGAACACTATTAGTAAAACATAAGTATCACTTTTTATTGCGACATATATTTAAGTTTACGTTTTAAAACAAATATGTGATTTTTCTTTTCACTTGTTGTATTACATTTCTCAATGAAATTAAAGTATTCTCTAAGTATACAGTTGGGCATACTAAATGATGCGCAAGCTTATATCCAAGCCAGATAAAAATTATCATTCGTTATCTTTTATATTATAAACATTAGTAGATATGAACGATAAAAAGTTGAATATATTAAAAAAACATAGAAAACTATCTAAAAAATTAACACAATGATGTTATAAAAACAGTCAGTATAAATGTAGGAACTACAATATTTTCAATAAGAATATGTTTAATCTCGATTTAAGTTAATCTTGATTTCGATTTAAGTTCAGTTTAATAGGTAAAAGAGATAAATCACTCGGTTTAAAGTCACCCCACTCCATATATTATTTACAGTACAAATAGCTCCGGGGTCATCTATTTTATAGTGCATTTAATAGTACCTTATCAACAAAGGTAGATAAATAGATAATATACGGATATTGGACACTTTATTGCATACTTTAATTAAGTACTTAACTTTAGCTTACAATGTTACAATATTTACTGACATACTCGTGGAAAAAGATATCTTAATTAGTTCCGAGCGTAGGTACAGGCACGTCCAATTACATAGAAACACCCTTAAAATTCAAATTGACGAAGTAACCTTACCTAATTACTATAAGATATAGCGTAGCATACTTATTTATGTGATCCAAGGTGCTGTTTATACAGGGTGTAAAAGACAGCTTGGCAAAAAGCTTAAGCGTAGCATAATTACTTATAGCTGATGATAGTTATGGGTAGATTCCACCATTTAAATATTTGCTAAGCTGTCCTTTACATCCTGTATATAAGCGACGTGAAATGAATCTTAATAGCTACAAAGCAAAGGTTTTTTTCGTCCATTGCTCCATTTTCAGGCGATGGATGTCTCTTAGTACTTCGATTTTCGACAAAAAACCTTTTCTCCGTAGCTATTAAAATTCATTTTATGTTGCTTAAACAGCGCCTTAGATCGCATAAATAAGTTTAGTGACGGAATGAAAACCTTCATCAGTTTTCAAATAGGATATATTACCTTTTGAAAATTGGATACAAAACTGACAGTCGCCTAGAAAATTATGTTTTATTGTTTCAACAACAAAGTTAAAATTGTTTTAGATTAGTATTTGTGTTGAGTAAGAAGATTATTATCATAGAAAAGTTCGCACATGTTATGATAAACTACAAACTTCTTTTGGGAAGATCTATGAACAAAACAAGGTATTGTCATTTCTAATTTACCTATGTCAAAGACGTCAGACATAATATAGAATTGATTGATGCCAAAAGAGAAAATTGACAGTAGATGACGAACCTTGCAATTGATAGCAAACGTCACATTTTTTAAATGTTAGCAGCAATGTTTTTGTTCTAGAATTGGCATAATTGATTCCCGCATTCGTGCAAGCAAATATCGACCTTAAAGTGACGAACTTTTTATTCCTCGACTGTACCTAAGCTAAGCTTTGTCTTACAATTAGGTAAGATAATTCAGATAACTTGGAATAAAGTTGTTGATCACATATTTTTTGAATGGGAAGGGTTAACATGTTGTAATAAATTTTACCATGAATATATACCTAATTGCTCGTGACTGTACACTACCTACCTCGTCGTGTTTGTAGATAGATTAGTAGAAACACTTAGTATAAATCATAATTAAAAGAGATTATCCCATAACAAAGGCAAACAGTGCATTTACTCTGTAAGTCGACGATGTCTAAGCATCGGATGTCAATCAATTAATCTTTTAGATGAGGGGTTTCCATAAATGATTTCGCCAATGTCAGAAAATATTTAGCTGCGTTTAGATTCTGTTTGGCGACTTGAAAGATCAAGGGTATCTTTTTATCATATTTACATTCCTTATGGACCTCAACAATGCAGATAATTAACTCAAGATCAATAAATTATCTGCATCGCTGTTACCAGATGTCAGTATACCTTTCTTTCGGTTGACAGTGACAGTGGTAGTGGCAGGTAGTGACAATTAGTATCTCACGTATGTCGGTCGTAGACTTAGGTAGGATAGAGACGCACTTGTCATAAAATAAGAATGCTATAAAGTACATATCTAGATTGATTTGCTTTTAAGGGCCGGTATTTCCATAGAAGCTTATCTTAAATTGATCCAGGATTGAAAATTTGTATTTTAATTTAGTTTTAAAATTAAGTGGCACCTAAACTCCATCCTAACTACCCATAATCTAAGCGGAGGATTTCTGTCGCTTAAGTCTGTGGCTTAAGTTGCAGAGATTGGCATGTGGCTAAATTTCCTTCATGATAAATCTTTTTCATGAAGGAAAAAAGCCGCCGTGTGAGTCTCCGGCAGAGTAGAATAGGACAACCCTCTTTCTTGCCGAGGTGTCGTACAAGGCGACTAAGGTAAATATGCAAGCAAGTTCATCTGCACACAGAGAAGGAAAACTCTGCAATTATATCAAAACCCTCGCCAACCCGTCTGCCAAGCGTGGTGAGTATGGCATCTACCCCTCATGTTATCGAGGGAGGCCCGTGCCCCAACAGTGGGGACGTATATGGGCTGATGAAGATGAAGAAATATTTTTCAATACGCTACAGTAGTAATGAAATAACGGCTATTTGCTGGATGTAGACCACTCTTCATTAATTTTTGCAGCAGAAATATCGTGAAATTAATTTTGAAACTTCTTAATTTGCAAAGGAGAATGGGCAAAAATGTATGGAGTTTGGTTTATGTTTTATGCAGAACTTTTTTTATTATTTTTTATAACGAGTAGGTTTGCTCTTGACCACAATCTAACCCATTGTGTGAATACACCGGTTAGTTTAGGAAATAAAGAATATTTTCTTTTATAATTAAATTACTTTCGAAATGGACTTGTATCGCAAAACTAATGATATTGACTGTGAAAACCAATACCAATGAAACATACATCGCGGTTTATTTATATTTCTAACCATGACTCGAGTTGGCTGCCATATAAAAAGTTTCCTAATATGAGTCTAATTTTGATTTTCTATGGGTACTTGAGACTGCAGCTTACTTTTTTTGTTATTGATTATTTAAGACCAAAATTCCCATTCTCGTTTATTTTTATCAATAGAAGTGCCATGCAAGTCAATGTTAGATGTCAATGTAGAGCTAAATGTACTTTTTCTATGTAGACATAGAAAAATACCAAATGACAACAAAAATCATAGACAAATAACGTTATCTGTCCATTATGTTGCAATATTGTGAGTGACTTATCTCGGATTAGTTAAGGCGAGGAATATCCAGATTGAAATACACACACTTCAACCCTTCAAATGTGAGACTTAGCTTAAATGTAATACTTAACTTAAGCAAAGAGATAAGGTAATATTGAAATACCGGCCCTATTCGTAGTTCATATGTTATGATTTATGAAGAATCAAGATGTATCAATACCACACCTTTGCGAATAGACATAGAGTCAAAATAACAAATGTAATGTGACTAATTTAATTGACTATGTGTCCGACAAAATATACTATTTTTAACTGACTTAAAAAAAAGGAGGAGGTTCTCAATTCGGGTGTATTTTTTTATACGTTTGTAACCTCAAAACTCCGTCATTTGTAGACCGTTTTTTTTGTTCGGAAGCATCTACTTCCAGATTGGTCCCATAAAAAAATTATCAAAATTCGTTCAGTAGTTTAGTTAAAAAATAAAAAATAAACTGAAATTTACGGTCATATTATGTGGATGATACTAATAGGTCATCAATGTAAACGAAGCAAAAACGAAGTTGTTCCCTGAGACTTTTAAGTTGTTTTTGGGGCTCTTTTGTGTCCTGGGGCTCTACCGTTCAGTGACCGGTAGAGTATATTACCACCACACATCTTTCCTGCCGTCTGGTGATCGGTTGATAATATCACCCACCACCCCATATCTTTCATGCCATCTGGCGATCAGTTTGAGAATTGTTCTACCCCGTATCTTTCCTGCCATCGTGCCACTGGTTGTTATCACCATCTCATATCTTTCCGTGCGTATCAAGAGGAGTGAAAGTAATTGATTACTATATCGCTCTTTAATCTCGAGTGATTTAGTGTTTTATAATAAATCTACGAGGAAAGTTATATGAATGATAAATGATAACCTTTAAAAAGTATAAAATAAGATACTTAAAAAAAAGTTGGCCCGCCTTCAAAAAGGGTGAAATAATTATTTAACCCTCCGCATACCAGGTGGGGTCTAATAAACCCCAGGCAGTGAAAAATCGATATATTTTCAAAAATTTTCGTGCGCGGAATCTGAAGCTCTCAGTAGCTGGAGTTGCGACGTTCTTACACTGGCAAGTACCATTAGTTTAGTGGTGCGTGCGTTTTTTAGGGCTCTAGATGCGTTTTTGTTTAGAATTGTTGTTATTTGAGCATATACAAAATGCAATTACGGCGAACTAAAGAACTCCTACCTCGAGATTGAAGTAAAAAATTAAAGATGTAGCATCGTTGTTCAATTTTTTTAAATTTAGTCAGTTTAATTACAAACATTGGTAATTATCCATTCTTAGGGTGATTTCAAGTCTAAATTAGTAGTCAGAAGATGGCATTTTCGCTAGCCTTTTTCAACAAACCATTTAATCTATTTCATTTTTTTTTATAAAGTGCTACTCAGGTTATGTTCAATTTCAAAAATATGCAATAATAATTCAGTACCCCTATTCCTATCTGATTACAACGACCATTTTGTTAGGGTATGTCAGACCCCACCTTGTATGGCATGTTACAAATTTTCACCTGGTATGCCGAGGGAGCTATATTCACGAGTATATAAGTAGTGGTTACTTATATACTCGTTATATACTTAAAACAGTAAATAGGTGAATTCATAGCGGAATATGGTAAATAGAGATAAATATTTTTTTTTTACGTCGGCGCCGGTATGAACAGGACCTAGTTTAACGAAATAAGTATTCGCAGAAGCTTTTTTTGGCAGTATAAAAACTAAGATAGTTTTAATAGCCATGCGAGTAATTGTTCGGCGGCGACGTCAAAAAAAATATTCTCTCTATTTACCATATTCCGCTATGAATTCACCTATTTACAGTTCTACCCGTTACCACTACTTACTCATGAATATAGCTTTAAAAAAATATTTCACCCTTTTTGAAGGCGGGTCAATTTTTTGTTAAAAATATTTTATTGACTTTGGCTTTGTCCGTCGATATCTGAAGTTATGGTGTTGGCTATTCGTAGCCCAAGTTCTGCAATACCAATCCTCATATTTTAAATTAAGTGTATTTGTGTCATCTGATTGCTGTCTAAAAATACGCTGTTGCATCTTTGTAGTATTTAGAAGTCGAAGTGATGAGTCATTTATAGCATAAAACGCCATCTTCCAGAAAACCTTCATACTAAAGCAATTCACGTTACGAGTATAAGGTGACAAAAGACAGGAACTAACAAGCCTTTGAGGGTAGATTGTACTCTGAAATTACATAACATGGTACGCGCTCTCAACACGAGATGGCATTTTTTTAAACTTTCAAGATTGCGCTGTAATCAGTCATTTCTTTGTGAATCCTCTCAAAATGTGATCTTGATAGTGGGGGGTTTTCTCACTATTTCTTGTAAAGAATTTTTCATTACTCATACTCAGAAAGTAGGTCTGAAGTTGCCTACGGAGCGGCTTGAAAATAGGTAATATTTTTCAGGCCTAGGGAGAATTGCTTTCAACTGACAGCTGTCAAATTAAGTATTAAAAAAATATGTTCCAACTTCCTATACAGCCACTCTATTACATTGCGATGTAAAATTGAAATAATAAAAGTTAAGTATTCATCAAAGAATACTTTTTTAAATGACTTTATAATAATTTACTTTTAGCTATTTCTTTACAATACTTAACATAGATTTTGGCAATATATTTACCATTTTTTTCAATGATGAAAATGAAAAATAATGGCTGAATAGCTGGCCAGCCACAGAAAAAATAATAATAGGCGTAATGGCAATCCGATCTTCATTTGTTTTTTCGAGTTGTAGAGTTTTGTAACTTTCGCATAGCAGCAGTGAGTTTAGCTTATTCATGTTTTTATTTTTACTTTCTTTGTATTCGTAATGAAAAGCACAGTGTTTACCTCGGGTGAAACAGTCTTATTTAGTCCCTCGAACTATTAGCTCCCTCGCTACGCTCGGTCGCCAAACCCCGTCTCGGGACTTAAATAAGTTGCTTTTACCCCTAAAGTAACAATGTACTATTAAAAATTCATTATCTTGTAATCACTTTAGCTAATAATAATAATAATAATAATAAGGTTTACTGGCGATTTTTTCCGTGTTGTTTTGTTTTCAGGTTCGAAAATAGGTCGTATACTGTCAGGATAACAAACAATCCCCAACAGGTGGCGTTCTTAATGAGGGAGAGTCAGGCGAATACAGACTTGGCCATAGTGTTCGTCGTATTCGGAGGAGTTTATAAGAAATATTTTGGTAACTGTTAAAATACACTACTGAAAGTCTCTAAGGATGTCCAACTTGGTCTAATGGTGTCTTTTTGAGAATCTAACAAGAAAAGGGGTATTTTAATTTTCGTATTATTTTCATAAATTACAAGTCAAATACAAATATTTTAATCGTCATCAGCCCATATACGTCCCCACCGAGGGGCACGTGCCTCCCTTCGAAACACGAAGGGGTTTTAGGCCATAGTCCACCACGCTGGCCCAATGCGGGTTGGTGGACCGCTCGTTTATCGAAAATTAATTTTCTTGGACGGGCGGGTTTCATCACGATGTTTTCCTTCACCGTTAAGCAAGTGATAATTAGAAATCCGTACATAAATCCGAAAAGACGAATTTAGTGGTACAGGCCCGCACCAGGATTTGAACCCGCGACCTTCCGATCACAAGTCTGGCTCATTACCAACTGGGCTTTCACTGCTTAATATTTAATAATATGGAGGAAATACGGTATATAACATGGATAACGTTATGTGTTTTTATTCTGACTGACACCAACAAAATCATCAAGATTTTACGAAATTTAGGAAGGACCCGGTATCCTGTTTGATAATTATATTTCGGGTCTCTGCTTGCATTATTGCTAGGCTTAAGCTACGGCCGCCTCAAACAAGGTTCGAATTTATTCACCAGATTTCATCCCTTTGGGAGCATTGACCCTAAATGAACGGTTTTGTTTCACCGTAACGATACAATGGCTTGAGTGATGAGATCCTAAACAAACAATTAAAAATACTGTTGTTCATTATGTTCGAAACAAACATTTTGTATCACTATAATTCCCAATCATATATTTGAAAGATGACGTGAAGTTTTCAGGAATAGTAGGTGTAACATACACCAAAGATGTGTGGTTTCTGATTGAACGGTCAGTTTATTAAGAGTCTACTTGCGTATGCCTTATAATTATTTTGTTTTTTAAACATTGAAATCTAAGACCTAAGCACTTCTGAATCATTGAAGATATTTTTTTCATTATTATGTATCTACCTACCTACATGCTTAATTTTCTTAATTATTATTATTTTTGCAATGTAATAGGTATCTACTTTAAATCAGTTTTTTTTCATGTCATTAAAGATAAATACATGTATTCATAGAATCTACGAAACAAAGATAATAAGATACGAAAAAAAATAAAAAAAAATTTACCAGCCCATATACATCCCCACCAAGAGGCATGGGCCTCCCTTCGAAACACGAAGGGGATTTAGGCAATAGTCCACCACGCTGGCCCAATGCGGGTTAGTGGACCACGCGTCTTTCGAGCATGAATTTTTTTGGACGGGATGCAAGTGATAATTAGAAATCCATACATAAATCTGAAAAGACGAATTTAGTGGTTGATACAGGCCCGCACCAGGATTTGAACTGGCAACCTTCCGATTACACAAGTCTGGCCATCACCAACAGGGCTATCACCGCTTACAACAATAAAGATATACTCGTATGTACCTAAAACAAATAATAAGTAAAATTCTCCGGGCAAAATCTTTAATACGCACATAGTTACTGTATGAAATACTGTAAACTCATGTAGAGTTTCTGAATGAGACCCTGGACGATGCTTCGTCCCTGTCCGTTCATGATAGTGATGATGCGAGTTATTATGAGTTTTGTTTATGCGACATTTGGTCTCGAGATACACTAAAAGCTATGCTAGTTTAGCTATTACTCCGTTTATTACATTCCTATTGTTGAGTCGTTAATATTGGAAAGCTACTACTGAACGTGTTCGTCTAGTTTGGTAATTTATAATCCCCGACAAAAAGAGAGGGGTGTTATAAGTTTGAAGTGTGTATCTGTGTATCTGTCTGTGGCATCGTAGCTCCTAAACCAGGGTTTCTCAAACTTTTGGCTCCACGAACCCCTGTTAATGTTTCCAGATGACAGCGAACCCCTTGACTAACCAATTAAATCCCCTATAGAAAATAATTAAGTCGACTGTTGAAAAAATAAAGTTTTTATTTCAATAAAAGGTAACAAATACAGTGTCAAAAGAAATATATTTTTAATATTAATGTGGGCTTGTTTCTTGTCGCAAATTTTAGGAGTAATTTCAGTCAATTTTAACCTTAATTCTGACTCGGCATCAAGTATATTTCTCTATTTCGTTTTTATCATGACCAGGTGTGAAAACCCACTCTCACACAATCTTACCGCGAACCCCCACCAACGAATGGTTCGCGTACCCCACTTTGAGAAATCTTGTCCTAAACGAATGGACCGATTTCGATGCGTTTTTTTTGCTTGAAAGCTGACGTAATCTAGACGGTTCTTAGCTATATTTGATCAAAATTCATTAAAAAGGAAAATCATTAAATCAAAACTTATAAATTCGATTGGATAAGATAAAGCACTTTTACTCAAGGGTCCGTCGTTATGTTTGACGTAAGATTTGATCCATATGGTTGACCCTATCGATTGATGCCCTATACTTTATAGGGTGTAAATTTTTCGGATTTTAGCCAGTTCGATTCCCGAGTTATGGAAATCCAATTTTAGAAAATCCAGGAATGCAGTTTTATTGCTTTAAAAAAATTGTATAAAATTTGCTATCTCCAGTATTTAGAGTACTTTCCCATCAGGTGTGGTTAAAAAATTCCAGTCTGTATAGGATTCGTGCTAAAATAATATATCAAATTACTTGGCACAGAATAGTTGACGCTTTTAGTTATATCCAACCTTAGTTTGGAGTCGGGATATAAGTAGAGGTCTCATTGCTCCAAAAGGTTGCGTCGTTGTCATAATCGTTACATTTTATAACATCTAGTTTTGCAGTGTATTTACTTCGAGAAGTTTTGAAGTGTTACATGAAGACCGTTACAATTGATGATAATCACTATTAACTTTGTTGTTTTAGTTAAATATTGAAGGGTAACCCCAAGCATCCATATACATATACATAACAGGGCTTTAGGTATCTCTGAACAACTTCCCCAAGGAACATCAAAATACGAAAAAATACATAATTTGATCTCCCATACAAAATGCGCTATATGCTGATGAAGTTTGTATGGCAACTCAAAATTATTTTTTCGTATTTTGACCTATGTTCCTTGGGGAAGTTGTTCAGTTTCATGGACTGATTAACCACCCGAGAGGTTGAAAGAGAGATACCTTAAGCCCTGTATATTCTTTGTTGCACTTAGATTACATGGGAATCAAAATAAAAAGAAAAAAAGATTACAAAGTCACTAATAGTGAACCCAAGCATCCATTATAGTCTTCTTGTAAATAATCTTGACTGGACAAAACGAGACTGTTTTTTAACCTAACAAGATAATTAGATACTTACAAAACAACCGGATTTTAGGTTCCTAGGAATTAATAAAAAATGTTTTTTTTTTCAGAGAAACAAAAATTGCTGAGCCGATAATGTACAGAGAGCAGAGCAGCAGGTTACCAGATTTTCATTGTAAAACCGTTCTTATCGTAATAGCTCAGAGCGTACGTGTGTGGTAACCTGATGTGCTGTCCTTTGTACGTGACATATGTTGATTGTTTTTTCTAAATACTCATCGGTTTCGTAGTCTACAAGATCGAATACTCGTTTATTTCTATAGTTAATCCCAGTCCTAGAATCGAACCTAGCCAAAGAGCGAGCAATGGACCGATCGCAACAATATTCACGAGACAGATTCGATTAATGCGTCCATAGAATACAAGCACATAAAGAAAATTGATGACTAGGCAGCTAAGGGATGACAGCACTCTCACTTGATCGACGGCTTGCTAATTACAATTTTGATTGTGTAAACACTGCCTTATTGCAACCGCTAAATTTGCCTTTGACCGTGTTTGCGCTTTAAGCAAAATTAACATAAATATATTAATTTCTTGGCTATTTGCAGTTGTAAATTGCGTTTAGAAAAGCGATTAGGAAGTTGCTTTTGATTAAGTGGAGTTATGGTGTCATAGCTAATTGAATAAATTGACCTTCTTTATTAATTTTTTGGAAATTAGAGAATGTTTTAGGGCTTAAGTAAGTGTAGTATGTGACAGTTGAGAGCTTAAGGGTGTAAATATAACAATGGACACCCTTAAGCTCTCAACGTCACTTCTTCTTCGTATCGTGTAGGTATAGTCGAGTGTGTGGCGACCTTGGCTAACCCTGGTGTCAGAGTTTTCAAACCAAACAATGGCCTCTGACTTGGTTTCAACGACTGTAGTCAATTGACAACAGCCGGGACCGACAGTTTCACGTGCCCTCGGCAGCACGGAAACGCTCGTGACAAATTGCCACTTTGGTCACCTAACAGGTTCCCTGCCTCTGTGTACGCTGCTTAACCTCACTGATCGGTTGAGATCATGGATTGATTTAAAATTCAACTTATTTCAACTCTATTCTTGGATTTGATTTATTGATTCTTAGAAATCTTAGATCGTGTTGTATTTTTTGTAAAAAAACGCAAAAATTCAAACAAAACTTTCTCATGCAATCCTTATCCTGCAAGAGCTTACCCTAGCTATTTCTTCACCACCTTTGCTTTAAATATACACTTTTATCCGGTGCATTTACTCATATGCTAGTCTTTTGGGAGAGGGTATGCGGTCACGCGCGGTGCATCGAACGTGCCGTCAGGGGTGCACTGGAGGGGCAAACCACAGACACGGAGCAATAAAGAGAGAGATGGTCTTATTTCCGTCTATTATCTACAGTACTACCGACCTTTTGGTACTACCGATTCTTCTCTGGGGAAGACTGCACCTTTGCGAATAGGGGTAGAGTCAGTAGAGTCTAAAGAACGAATATTTATGTATGTATTTAAATTCCTTTAATGTAATATCCTGAATGACAAATATGTTTGTATGTATAAATAAATAAATAAACGCTACACACTCAAAGGCCCACACTAAGGTTTTCCCTTGTATCGCGGGTCCCTTGGAACACACATAAAGACAAACACAAACACCCATGACCCGAGAACAAACATCTGCTTTTTACACAAATGTTTGCCCCGACTAGGGATCGAACCCAGGACCCGCCGATCAAGAGGCAGTGTCACTTCCACTCGACCAAACCGGCCGTCAAATAACTTTGTCAAATAACCGTCAAATAACATATTTAAATAACTTTGACTTATTTTAAGTAACATCCTCAATATTCTATGAAATAAAGCTATTTTGACTTTGACTTGACTTTGTCGTCATACGGACCAGACCGCATCTTGCGCTTGCATTTCCTATTACTAGCCAGCTGTAATATGTGAACACACAAGCCCCAGCCCGAGGACAACGTACAACACAGGGGACAGGATAACTGGGTCCCTTGAACCTAGAACAGGGTCCATATTTGATATTGTATTTTGTAACACCTTTATGTAAAACCTATGGATGCAATAAAATTATTGAGTATTGAGTAACAGCGAAGCACGATCTGAATTTTTAGTACCCCGTTTTACTTAATGTTTTATGTTTGTAGGGAGTCCAAGAATTAAAAGTGCACACATGAAAGAGCCCCGAGAAAGTAGCGCGCGTATCTCCTAAGATTCGGTTCGTATGACCGCAATGTCGGTAGGCCTTTGGTCAGTGGAGGAAATACTAACCAAACTCGACTTTGAATCAATCATGACTTTTTGACAATAAAGTATGTTATTTAATAACAGATATGGTTTGTGCCGTTTAATCTGTAGTCATTTGTAAGTGCCTGCAGTTTATTATTCCGACGCAGCTAGACCCAAATTCAGCTGCGTAAACATTTAAACATCTCGCCAGACCATCTTCTCTCCCTTATTATTTCGTGTGGTGCATTGAACGTGCCGTCCGATGGTGCACTCGAGGGGCTAACCACAGATAAATATTTGCACAACGCTGCAACGCTCGCTAAACACGCGCTACAATACAACCAACAGGCTATCGCAGACGTGACTGATGCTATTAGTTCGCTTTTCTTATTTGCTATCTTTTGTCAGATGCTTTTCGAGCATTCTTAGAGGATAGTACGACAAAAAACGCCTAATTTTACATGGGGTATATCTACGTTAGTACTAAAAGCTGGCTACGGGCCGACAGTTTCAATCTTATACGAGGATCTTCATTAAGGAGTAATGCATGGCAATCGCGGCCCAGTTTTTATGGCGATTGGCGACCAGGTTCGAAATTAAATTGAAAAGATAAGAAAACTTGTGGTTTCATCTCAGTGTCCATGTACTCGTATCAATGATAATGTAACTAAAATAATTTTGGACATAATTTTTCCTACTGATTTTATGAAAGCTATCTAAAGGAAGCTGTTATTGTTACCCGACTACGGCGAAGCAACGAGGAGTATTGATAAGCTTTCTGGAGAGCTATATAAGTGGTCCAAATTCGATTGTATTTTTACAATCTTTTACATGCAATGATATTTGTTCGAGTGAAATCTTGCAACTGAATATTAAAGGCCACCCTACCCCCGCCCTAGCCTATATTACCTACCCTGAAAAGATTGAGCTGAAATTTTGCTTAATTTTAAATGACAATGCAAGGTAAAGCTAAGTGACGACCTTCTAAATAAAATTTGGCGCACTAGTTATTTTATTTAGCACTCCCATGATATGGTTATCAAATGAAACTGTTTGCTGTGAGAAGAATACGAGATATATTGAATACGAGATGATTTTAGGGTTCTGTACCTCGAAAGGAAAAAACGGAACCCTTATAGGATCACTTTGTTGTCCGTCCGTCCGTCTGTCTGTCAAGACCCTTTTTCTCAGGAACGCGAAGAGGTATCAAGCTGGAATTTAAATCAAATACTCAAGTATACTGTCCTTTGGAGCTGTGAAAAAATCAAACTTCTAAGCCTACGCAATCAAAAGATACAGCTATGCCGCAAATCGACATTCGCAAGGGAATCAAAACCTACAGGGTACTTCCCGTGAACTCAGAATCTTGAAATTTGTTACAAAGCAACGTCTTATAAGTTATAACACAGATAAAGGAAAAATTGCGGAAATTGTAAATTTTTAGTAACAACATAGAATAAAAATATTTTTAATAATTTTAAACTTATTACCCCTTTCCTCATGAACGCGTAGAGGTATTAAATTGAAATTCATATCAAATACTCAGGTCTATAATACCTTTAAACAGGTTTGTACGGAACCCTCGGTGCTTGAGTCCGACTCGCACTTGGTTCTTTTTTTAACAAATCTTATTTATTAGCATTTTAAATGAAGCGAGTAAAGTGAGGGAAGCTTTGGCCCAGCAATGGGATGCACTAGGCTAAGTTTAATAAGATAAGAAGTATTTTCTTTAATAATAAGGTCGAGGTCGTGTCGTTACGACCGAGAGGTCAACTAATTGGCGGAATAATCGTTAATCATGTGTTGATCCATACAACATCGTCATATAATTTTATAACCGCCGCCACATTTATGTGTTCATAAATGAAAGTAAATAAATTCCAACCCATCACAAACCATCTTGGATAAGTATTTGAATATCCCTTTATTACTGTCGTTAAAATGTCAAATTACAATCTAATTTGTTTCAAGGAAATTAGCAAGGTTTTGGAGAATCAAGAGAATTGTGCGGAATTAAATTTAATCTTGTTCAAAACGGAGTCCCATAAGCTTCAAACATCTTCATTATAATTAAAACTCTTGCCGTTGCTGTACAGAAAATTTTAGGTGAAACTTTTTGGAAATGTGCGAGAAGGGTCCAACTTGAGTATCTGAAGCTGTAGGGAAAAGTATAGTAAATTATTAATTGCACGACTATATACCTACTAACTTATTTGTAGGAGTTTTTTACGGTGCCGCATAATTATTAACCATTTTCTGTCATATCTGGTAGTCTTTAGTTTATAGTAGACTAGCATTCCGCTCGGGACTTCATTCCCGTGGGAATTCGAGAAAATTATATAGCCTATGTCCATCGGGGACAATGTAGCTTTCTAATGGTAAAAGAATTTTTCAAATCGGAGCCTATTCAATGCAAACAAACAAAGAAACAATAAAATCTTTCCTCTTTATAATATGTATAGATAGATAGAAGAATAGATATAGAAGATAGATACATGAACTAGTTTTTTAATGCACATCGGCTGGGAATAGGCATTTACTTTTCTCTTTTTTCCGTTACTTCAATAATACATATTATACCTACATATTATCGAAACTTCGAAACTCCTAAAATTGCCCTATGTAAAATCTATGTGTGCTGTAGAAACAAAAAATGCTGAATGTTATGTCTCTCATTCATTTAGATAGAAGTTCATATTACGAGAGTTAGGATTACAATGTTAATAATTCGTTCTTGTATTCCTCCACAAATTAATATGAATCGCAATTCGAAGTCTATTTATGTCTCTTTCTCTCATGCTTATAATATTATATTAGGTAGACATACAAGTGAGACATTAATAAATTATATGCCCGCTTCTGCCACAGCTGCGGCCTTTCTGCCCACAGAAGTGAATCAAACTGGAAGAAAGTGAATTGCAAAATTAAGAGTAGGTACGGGGTATTGTATTATACATACTCGTATACATACTATCGGTGGTACTTATTTTATTTTAATAAGACCTGTCAGTCAAAGGCAGCAGCTGTCGTCAAATGTATGAATCTTAGATAATTCTCAACTTCACTACTTGAAAGGGTAAAATGGTCACCATTGTCATTCACCTGCCATTAAGGCGACTACAGCACCTAAATAACGATTAAATGATGCGTAGATAAACATGACGCACTGCATTAAATCGAAGAAAAAAATACTACGATAATATTCAGGACATAAACTAGATAAGTAGTTTGCTGAAAACATGATTCAGCACTTTTGGTTCGATAGAAAAAGCTTACAAAGTCACCTCTAAATACCTAATATTGTGTATCTTTTAAGCTGTAAAAACGATAGTAAAATGTGCACAGGAACTTGAATTTGCTATCAAAATGTTCGTGATTGAACACTCTCGATAAGTAGTTAACGCATTTTTCGATTTAAGCTGTTACCTTTCCATAAATCTCATTTTTCTAACTTTCGAACACGTTTTTACACACGCACGCTTCCATAGTCCGTAAACTTCGTGTATCGACACTGTTCGCACTGCCGGCCCAGGCCTGTTGAGAGACGGAGATGGCACTATTCCTATGTGTGCTGCCTTTATCGGGTGCTGTAGTCGCCTTAAGACGCCATTGATTAGAGGAATAGCCGCCCTACACAGCTAACTCTTGCGTCACGACACTCCGATGACGGTAAAAATGGTTTGCTCGCCCTCCAATTCGACACTTTTTTTTACATTTGATCGCTTTGTTTTCACTTTGTGCCTAAGCTATTGGTCTGTGGTGGTATCTATCAGTATCAGTTAGCGAAAATTAAGTCAGTAAGACGCCATACACTGAAAGGCCCAATAAGGTTTTCCCTTGTGTCGTGGGTCCCTTGGAACATACCCAAAGACAGACACAAACACCCATGACCCAAGAACAAACATTTGCTTTTTACACAAATATTTGCCTCGACTGGGATTCGAACCCAGGACCCGTCGAACAAGAGGCTGCGCTAGTACCACTTGACCAAACCAGCCGTAAAATAGATTAGGTACTAAACTGAACATTTCACTAAATATATCTTGGGCAGATTCTTGTGACAAGGTTTCGCTAACTAATCTAAAGTCACCCTATACATTGCATTGCTAATAAACAAACAGAATTTTCCAACCATTAAGGTTTTCTTTGGGTACAAAACAATGTAGTTTTCGATATGTCAACTGTGAAAACCTTAAATAATTGTGTCTGGAATAAACAGGAAAACTGACAAAAAAATAAGAATACGAAGAAAATAAATTTTCCAAGAAAAATATACATATATATTATACCAACAAATAGTTGTTATTTAGGTAGAAAGATCTATTTTTACCCAGTTTCGGGTAAACTTTTCAGCGGTTTCATAAATGGGATAAAGCGAACAAATAAAAAGATACTGACTGCTATTTTGTAGGTAATGAGAATATCAGGCCAAACATAAAAAAGTACACTCCTTCTTGTCAGCGTCCGCGCGACAAGAGACAATATTTATCGCGAAAAGACATGCAAACACATCTATCTAGATTCATGTCGACGTGCGGTGGCATTGCAATTTCTATATATGTGACCGTGTATTTTTTGTAGGTAGACGACGGGAAGTTGTTGGAAACAGGAATGTTTTTCTTCCATATTATTTCTTGCGAATTCAATTATCAAGATCCAATATATGCCGGTTATCGCGACTACTGGCGACGAATCAATGCGTTGAATAAAGACTTTTCTCTACGAAGTTCCTTTTCGATGTAAGGCATGTTTGTGTAGGTTTAGTGCTTCTAATTTTTTGTTGTGTTTCGAAATACGTCGATTTTCCGAATTCACACATATTCTGTAAATTATTAGATTTATTTCCTATACAATAATTTGTATTCAGATTTACGTTAATTTTCATTTCCATGCCAATACAGTGCTTATTTTCTTAATGTCTCTCGACAAAAAGTCTCTGTCTCCTTCTTGTCTTTTGAAAATCTATACTAATTCGAAATTTACCGAACCATAATAAGAAAATGGAAGCACTGTAAATATATTCGATTTATTGTTGGCAATAATTTAAATTTAGCAAAAACACAGAAATGCTGCCATAAAGTGATAAGAAAGAAATTATGGAAATGTAACAGGTAGAGTTGCAGAAAAATGCAAATTTCTAGCTGTCCATTCTTACTGCGAGAATTTAGAAGCCGTTAAGTCGACGGTAGAGTTGCTAGAGAAGTGCGAAATTTGCAAGTCATACTGGCACTGTGCACTGTTTGAGCGTGGATTAAGAGTCAGTCATTGACTGAGACATTTCGCGGATTTGTTTCCATGGATTGTCACTAATTTATATAAATACTTATTGCTCTGCCTATGTATTCAATGTATTCCTATGTTTATGTTTTTCCGGCTTTGTTTTTAATTCTTCCTCCTTGACTCTGCATGTCTCTTTTTCGTACGCGCCTAAATGTCATTGGCAAAATGTGTTAACACACCAGATCGAGAATCCACTATCGAGAATCGCTGTTACATTCTCCTAAAAATCAGACAAATCTATTAGCCATCGCTATTTTTAGGATTGAGAATAATAACTTTGGCTTAGTCGTGGAAGTTCTTACCCGGCTTTAAAGTTAAAATTGCGCAGAATTTTTAAGTGATGGTCGATCAAGATAGATTATAGAAAAAGTTTATAATACAAAACGAAAAGTTTGAAAAAAGCAAAACTTCAGTTGCTCCATCTTTTTCAAGGAGGGATTTGTGCGGACTCATCATGGTTTGTTTGAATTTAAAAGATACATTTAAAAACAGATTATACTGGACACTGAACTTTGTACCGTCCTTACTTCGTATGCGTAAGAGTTAAGATCGCATATGTCCGGTGTATTTTGCTTTTCACCTGGCACCAAGAGTTTTCAAACTGCGAAGTGGTTTAACGACGTAGTCGCTCGAGAATAGCCGGGACTGTCAGCTTAAAACGTGCCTTCCGAAGCACGAAAACGCTCGTGACAAATTGCCTTATACGTTCCTTCTAACAAACACATTAGCGTTAACAAGTTTTTTTTAGTAAAGATAAGAATTCTTAATGTCTGACGTGTTGTAATAGTATATTATAGCATATTTAATTCATGGATTTAAGTTTTTCTTTTAAATTGGATACAGACATATGTTATCTTTTTTTACAATTTCTTTCTGTTATGTAACTTTTTTTGACGATTAATTTATGGGGTGACACCACATATTATAATTATTTTAAAATATTAACTTTACTGTAAAAATAAAGGAAACTTAAACTAAACTATACCTTGTGAGAAAAACTTCCATATTTACTTATTTACAAACTATTTATTAAAAGTAACAGCAAACACGTCTTTGATGATTAGTACGACGAGCAAAACCTTCATTTCTATAATGTTTTTACCCCCGCACAGTTTCGTTTATCAGTAGAGGGCAGAAAGCGAGCTGCCCACTCTTTATTAGGGGATCACAACGTAATTACACGGCGTCAGTGATATCGTTCTTTATACTCTGTGGGAGAAAACGTGCTGTAATATTACTCCACACAATTTCAAGAGAGAGTGTGAAAAGCTCGTGGCTTGCATAACTCGTTGCGATAGAACTGTCAGTCAGTATTGTGATATGCAGTCTTTGCCGTGATGGGACTGCATATACCACATACGTTACTGGCTGATCGGAGTTGCTGTCACCAATTATCAATTTAACTTCAAAATTGATTATGATATTCTGGAAAAATAAAAGAAACGGAGAGACAGCAACCCGGGGCCAGGCGTCATTCATGTGTGGACTTTCAAGTGTGTTATATGTGTTCCTTTACCGCGTAGATTCCTGTGTTTAAATAAATAAGCGTTCATGTATGTCGCGTCTTTTTAAGTAAAACCAGTTAATACGTTGCAAACGCATGTATGATATACTACAATATTCTCAAAAGGGCATCTATTCCACTAATCAATAGGCCTTTTTATAATACGAAAACGGCACGGCAAAATTGCATTACCATTGCCTCCCATGTAATAGTGATCTCAAGCTAGGAAAATAGAAGCGTTAGTACTATTATTTATTCTGTGATAGAAGGCAATGGTAATGCCAATTCCGTCCTACACCGTTAATAATAAGAAATTCACTCACTCACTCCTCAGATGTCAAGCGCCTAACCTTGAACGTAGAAAATTGATTTACATTTAGTTAAGGAGGCTGAGTTATTTAAAATTGCCATGGGAGCGAAGTCTCGGGATTTCATTTACTTACTTCGCTGGCTCTACGACCCGAAGTGGTTCTTGGCCTCCGACATTAAAGTGCACCATTTGATACTGTCTTGTGCCAATTTTAATCAGTAGGGAATTTTCAACTCTTTTAAGACTTTGGCGACTTCATCATACCGCCGGGGTTTCTCTATTAGTAAATAATGTTACTACAAAATATATTATTGTTTTTATTGATCCAAAAACTACAATTCTAAAGTCTTCCATGATTTAGCTCGACACAGAAGTACCACTAGGAAATCCATCCAACATCACATTCACACAAAGTCTGTGCCCTATCTCAAAAGAAACCCCGCACAAGTGAAAGAAACTTTTTTACTCGTATCTTATCGGGTTGCTTTGTTACGATTCGATCATACACCCTTTTGTGTGGAACCCCTTCTATGGTTCCACAATTCCACAAAGCCTCTATGTAATCTGACATATTGTGAAGATCATACTTCATTCTGTTATTGGCTGGGTATCTTAAGATTGGACTCTTTCGACTTTCTTTAAAATTATACGGAATTGAAACTGATAAGTACTTTCTCAATTCACTGACATCTCATTTTTATCTGAAATAATTTTTCTTATTTGTAATTTGGAAAGTCGTGGAAAAAGGATTACGTAGCAAGACTAATTATGTATGTATGTATGTATGTATGTAAATTCTTTATTGCTCAAAAACAGTGTTATACAAAACATTTTATAGGTAATAAAATGTTAGGGCTTGTCCCCATTACGCTCATAGTGAGCTGACTGAATGCCCGCCTCCCTATATATTTTAAATAGAGTGTCCATATAGATATACGCAGTTTGCATTGCACTCCATTTAAAATGTATAGGGAGGCGGAAAGTCAGCCGCTAACTATGAGTCTAATGAGGACATGGCCTTAAAGAAGCATTAACATTAATGGACGTTTCTGCGACTGAGTGTTAAAAGCTACAATTGTCGAAAATCAAAAGAAGAATTTCGTCCTCTACCGCATATCGCTATTAAAGTTGTAAAGGCTTTTAAATACATTTGACATTGAGTAGATCTGAAAGCTAGTTAATTTCATTTGCGGTTTCCTATTCAAACATAGGGTTTGTAGAATTCTATGAATCTATTCTCCAATTGTATACTTCAGCAAGAATAAAATTCGTCGAATCATTCACAAAGGGAGCATTTCCATCGAATAAAGCCTCATTCGCGTTACGATAGCGCCGATGTACAATTTATTGTCAACCAATTGAATAGAGTTCGTTTACAAACGGGTTCTTGGCCGAGCCTATTTCTTCCGATTCGCTGGAATGTGTCGTTAGGAATTTGGTGTACCGAGAGTAGGTATTACAAACTTTTTTCGGTGATACAGAGAGCAACATTTTAGCCGGTGATATTTTTTTATTAAAGTTTTATCGTATAGGTAAATAATGTCGGTTATCTGTACTAATATTATAAAGAGGAAAGATTTGTATTTTTGTATGTTTGTATTTTCAAGATTCAAGATTCAAAACGTTTATTTGACATACACACTACAACACAACAACAACGTTACATAATAACAACACAGAATAAAAAAATAAAACGTAAAATAAATAAAAAAATATATAAATTAAAATGAATGGAGTTGTGATGTAGTGCGATGACAAACAGGACTCACCTCAGCATGTGTTGCAGCAAAGGCCACAACGCTGGTTTTCAGTTGAGCCCCTTAGATCAGTGTATGTGTACTTACGTAGCTAGACGGGAATGAAGAAAATATATATGTATGTGTTATGTGTAATATATACGTATATAATAAAATTAATTCATATATAAATGATAACATAAATATGTGTTTTTGCAATATAGTATGGGAGGGTTATGTTATAATAATAAGTGTGAAATTAGTAATAATAATAAAAAATAAATAAATAGTAATAGTGTAAGTGTGGACGTGTAGCAGGCGGAGGTGAGCATATGCACACTAAGCAACAACCCGGATGCAATGTTGGAACAACCCGGCCACCAATCGGTAAATCAGATTGATAAATTAATAAGTACTTTTTATATTTAGTTTTAAACGTATGTTTTGATTTTAATTCCCGGAGGGGTGGGGGCAGGTTGTTCCAACACTTAGTGGCGGTATACTTAAAGCTCCCACGAAATGCAGCAGTACGATGTGTGGGCATACGCAGTTGCCAGCTCAACACACGACATGGCACAGCATGGGCGTCGCCCCGCCACTGCAGTTTCTCGAATAGGTATTTTGGCTGACCTGTTTTAATAATTCCAAATAACAAAGTAGCGAGGCGATGCTCTCTGCGTAGAGCCATTTTTAGTAGGCCTGCTGTGTTGAGGTAGGGGGTAATATGAGTACGCGGAGGGACTTTGAAGCAAAAACGGGCGCAGGCATTTTGTACCCGTTGTACTACACGCTCAGTGCGAGCCAATAAGCGTGGTCCGTACACCAGATCAGCATACGCCATCTTGGATAGTATGAGCGCGTCGCACAGCCTTATACGTAAGTCTACGTTGAGATATTCTCTAATACGGTAGAGTATCTTAAGCCTGTAAAAACAGACTTTCGCAACTTCTAGCACATGATTCTCAAAACGTAGACCCTCATCCATCAGTACGCCCAAACTACGCTCCTCCGAGACACGTTCGATCTGTTCACCCAATATTGATACAGCAAGGTTTTGGTTAGATATGGTGTCCAGCTGATTGGGGGAACCAAACACTATCATTTTGTTTTTTTTTGGGTTTAATACGAGCGTGTTAGATTCTGACCAAGCTGCAATATTTGCCAGGTCTTGATTGATTTTATCCACAGCAGAAATTGTGTCCCTAGGATCAAACGACAAGTAGACCTGTGTGTCGTCCGCATACATATGGTACTGACAGTGCTTAATAACTGAGCAAATATCGGCAGTATACAACGTAAAAATTAATGGCCCCAATATAGAGCCCTGTGGGACCCCTCTAGAAACCGGACTTGGATCTGAAAGAGTGCAATTTCCATCACTTTCTATCAATTTTACCTTCTGCAATCTACCACTGAGATAACTGGAGAACCAATTAACAGTAGGAGCAGAGAAACCATAATATGTCATCTTGGATAGTAGCAGTGGAATATTGATTGCATCGAATGCACGAGAATAATCCAAGAGAACCATTATGGTTCCCCCATCCTGCGCGGTTATAATGTTATCCGTTATATCAAGAAGGGCAGTGACGGTGCTGTGTGATTTTCGAAAGCCGGACTGAACGGTCGGCAGCACACCGCTACTCTCCAAAAAAGAACTCAATTGCATATAAACAATTCTTTCCAGAACTTTAGATAGACACGGGAGTATGCTAATTGGGCGCAGGTCTTTCAGCTCGGCAACATTTTGCTTCTTTGGTAAAGGGGTTACTAAAGCTGACTTCCAGGCCTCGGGAAAGACGCTTGTCGTGAGTGACCGATTGATTATTGCCGTTATTGTGTTCAGACTGTCAGGAAGCGTGAGCAACAGCATATCCAATGATACACCATCAGCTCCTATCGCATTAGACTTGAGGGACTGGATAACCTTCATAACGCAGCACTCATCGACCGGCCTCAGAGAAAACTCAAAGTCGCCGTAACGTCGGAGTTCAAAATGGAGCAACATTGAGGGCGATGCCTCAGAATAACCCGGTACCGAGAGAAAATGGGCATTTATTTTGCCTGGATCCCGCAACTGAGCAGGCAGCTCGTAATTATGAATGCTGTTCGAAATGTTAATTGTTCGATGTAAACTATTCCAAAGAGCCCGAGGATTGTGAACATTTTTATTTATGTGCTGATTAAAGAAGGCTTTTTTTTCGTAATATAATGCCACGTTAACGCATCTCTTAAGCTCTTTGTAATAATCTCTATCTTTGTCTAGACCAGACCTGCGGGCAGTGTCATGTGCACTATCACGCAGTTTCATCATCTCCTTGATAGTGAATGTTATCCAAGGAAGACAGGTTTCTCTGGCAACTACTCGCTTAATAGGTGCATGTTTGTTGAACACTGACAATAAATTAAAGTTAAAATAATCAACTATTTTATTCACATCCGATGTCGATGAAATTTCAGCCCACTCCACCCTACTAATATCGTCGTTAAAACAGTCGATGTTTATGTCCTTAAGTGGACGAAAAGTTAAATACCGTTAGGGCGGTTTACATTTTTTTACTATGAGTTCGCCCGTAACTAGTGCATGACGGCTAATAGTTGGGATATGGTCAACAACCAAGCTCATAATAGATGTGTTGCTACAGAATAAATCTATAAGTCTCGCACTGTGGTCCGTGAAGTGCGTGGGGCAGTCGACATACTGCTGTAAGTTCATTGATTTTAGGAAGCTAATTACTTTATCTGCATCACTGTCGGTTCGTATGTCAATATTAAAGTCCCCCGCAAGTATTATATAATCCCCCTGTGACGACAAAGAACAAACAGATTCAGTTAGCGCATCGAAAAACAGATCGGCGTTAACCCATTCTGGACGGTAAGCAGTACCGATAATGAACCTTATTCCCGCGCAGGACAGTCGCACCCACATTTGTTCGACAGGGGGGGAGGCGGGGTGTGCGCACACGCGGACCGACAAGCCTCGCCGCAGATAGAAGCCGACCAGTGTTGCCATACATACGGATTTGTCCGTATTTATACGGATTTTGCAAGTTCAATACGGATGAATCAAGATTACGGATTTTTATACGGATTTACTCTAAACACAGAATTAGCTTCAAAAGGTCCCCGTTTTCGAGCCTTCTTTACCTAATTTTGAACAATTTCGTCACAACGCTGGTGAGTTTGCTCTACTGTAGTGTGGCAGTACAGCAAAATTTCTTCAATGAAGACGAAACCAAGAAATAAATTATCTACCTCGACGATAACGGACCCGCTACTACTAAACAACTTTTAGGGAAATCACCCTCTTACGATTTAAATTTTGACTCAAAAATGTTACGTTTAATTTTTATACGGAATTTCAATGAAAACAGAAATACGGATTTTATACGGATTTTTATAATGAAAATACAGATTTCACTTCTACTTCATGTGGCAACACTGAAGCCGACCCCGCCGCCGCGCGCACGTCCTGAGCTCAGCGGTCGCGGGATGTGTCGCAGCCGATATCCGGCCAACGTCGGAGCCCGCCCGTCCTCCCCTTCCGATAACCACGTCTCATTTATGCACAGAATGTCTACTTATGTCATGTTTAGCTATTGCTACGGTAAGCTCATCGTGCTTGTTTCCCAGCGAACCGGGATTAAGGAAACCAATTTTTAAGTGTCGTTTCCTAGCGCCGGCGCCAGCAATAAATAGTGAACCTAAGTGAAAAACAAGCACAAATAGGTACTAAGAGGTCAGTGTGTATATGTGTATTTGAATGATTATTGTGCGTTAGCGGCGCAGTGATAGTTGTCAGTGTATGATTTTTGCATTTGTAGTGAGATATAGGCTGGTAGCGTGGCAGAAGTATGTAAGTATATATATAAACATAAATAGGTTTGGTGTCTAAAGTGAAATGCATGTAACGGTAGTGGATGTTTGTACATAAATAATAATAATAAGGCAATGATGAAAGTATGTATGATATGTATTGTATTGTATGATTGTATCGTAAGTCTTTGTATGCAAATAAAGTATATTGTATTGTATTGCATTGTATGTTATATAATAATAGTCTAGTCACAGATTCGATATTAGTAGGGGCACAACTAGTGAGGCAGTATCTGTTTGTCATCGCGCTACATTTGAATAGGTGGTAGACAGAGAGAATATTCACATACAACACAAGACACACAACAAAATAACCAATTAAAAGTTTTAAAGGTAGCGTAGTAAATGTCAAACCAATATAACACCAAAAACCTTGTCAATGTCTTGTTTCGTACGAAGGCGGTACACCTGAGTGTCTGATTTTTGTCGAGCAAATATACGGCCCCCACGGGTCCACACAAATCTCCATTGGTGGTCATTGCCCATCTGTCTGGTTTTGCCAAACAAGCGACGGTTCGCACGGGTGAGCCTTTCATTGACATAAAACCGACGCACCGGCCCCGGCAGACCGAAACCATCAGTGTCAGCAGTGCGACGCACGCGTGCCTCAGTCAGCAGCTTGTCGCGGAGGTCCCGGCGCGCTAGGCGCACAGCCAGCGGCCTGGGCTTGCCGTCGTCCCCGGGCTGCCGCCGTGCGCCCACCCGCTCCGCCGACACCACATCCCGCGATTCCAAAGGCACGCCCAGCTTGTCAGCGACCAGCTTCACCGGGTGCACAGGATTCTCGCCGCTTACCTCCGGTAGCATGGTGATTTCCACATCTGTCGACAGCAGCTCCTGGTCCCTATCGTTAAGTTCTACCTTGAGTTGCTCAACTGTGCGGGTAAGCTCGGTGACGTCCGTCGACGTCTCACACCCACCGCTGCAGCGTTCTTCTAAGGTAGAAACACGAGTCTCCACTGCATTGAGCCGACGGTTAAGACTGTCTTCTATGGATGACATTTGGCCTTCCACACCAGTTAGGCGATCGTTAACACCATTCATAGTGATCATCATTATTTCCATACGCTTCGCAAAACCGGTCATCTCTTCACGCATTGCTGAGATCTCCTGTCGGAAGAGCATTAGTTCTTGCGCCAAGTCGACATCCTCTGACCTGTCAGATTTTGGGGAGTTGTTGTTGTCATTCTGTTCGGCATCCCCGGCACCTTTCACTGGAGTGTCGGTATTATCATGACGTGGCTGTTTTAATTTGCATCCAGGGCACATCCAGTCCCGTGGGATTTTAACAGTCTTAGGAATCTGCATACAGGCTTTCTCGAATAGACATTTACATTTCGAACACTTGATACCTTCTTTGTCAGATACAAAATGACCACAAGCTCCGCACTTCGACATTGTACTCTAATTGAAAGCGCTTAAAGGTGCTTATCGCAAAACTAGAAAAGTAGCGGTACACGTCAGCTGTTGAGTTTAAAAATTAACGATTCACTGTTTTTAGTGTTTATTAGGCACTTTAGAAGTCTGAATATCGAAAACACAACAAAATCTTTATGCAACACACAACTTTAGCGAAAATTTTAACTTTTGACAGCAATTTAGAATTAATTGTTACGGAGTCGGTTAGAAACGATACCGCGCGCTACGAAGCACACACGCACGCACACACACATTTTGTATGTAACGAATAGGCTCCGAAACTACTGAACCGATTTAAAAAATCTTTCACCATTAGGATGCTACATTATCCCTGAGTAACATAGGCTACATAATTTTCTCGAATCCCCACGGGAACGAAGTCCCGCGCGGGAAGCTAGTCTTATATATAAAACTAGCTTTCCGCCCGCGGCTCCGCCCGCGTGGACTACAGGTTATATCGTGCCCAACTGTGGGATAAAATGTAGCCTATGTCCTTTCCCAGGCTCTAATCTATCTCTGTACAAAATTTCATCAAAACCGGTTCAGTAGTTTAGGCGAGAAAAGACGGACAGACAGACAGACAGACGAGTTACTTTCGCATTTATAATATTAAAGTAAGTATATAAGTATAAGGATTGGGGGTCCTGATTAACTGACTTATCAACGCCCGGCCCAAACCCTTAGACCTAGAAAGCTGAAATTTGGCAAAAAGGTGTCTTTTATGACGTAGGCAAGCACTAAGAAAGGATTTTTAGAAATTCCACCCCTAAGGGGGTGAAATGGGGATTCTAAGTTTTTATAGAGAAAACAATTTTTTTGGACATCTTTTAATCGAAATCTTGTCAAGATATATTATATACCTTGATGCAAATAAACGGAAATGTGTAACGCGATTTTTTAAAAATCATTCCCTCAGGGTTCACGAATGAAATGGGTGACTAAAAGTGTTCGTTGCGCGAGCGAAGCCGCGGGAAAAATCTAGTTATACCTATAATACCATCCTTGAGCGTCATTCGAGCCACATCAAAATTTCTGAATCTACACTCATATTACAAAGAGCAAAGATTTGTATTTTTGTAACGAATTAACTCAAAAACTACTGGACCGATTTCCAAATTCTTTCACCAATAAAAAGCTCTTTTATCAGCGGGTGACATAGTGTACATGATTTTCCCGAATTCCCACGGCAACGAAGTTCCGGGCGAAAAGTTAATGTCTAATAACTAAGCAGTTAATATTGACACGCTGGAAGTTTTTATCCAATGAAATGGGCCTTTTTATAATTCGAAAACGGCACGGCAAAATTGTATTACCATTGCCTCCTATATAATAGTAATACTTGAAGCTGAGAACATAGGAGGCAATGGTAATAAAAATTTTGAAATGCCGTGCAGTGCCGTTCGAATTATAAAAAGGCCCAATAGATATCCCTTTTATGTCTAAATAGTAATGTTATTTTTTATTTGCAAACCCAGCGCAAAATGTTTACTTTATAAATTTGCGCAAATAATGTAACAATAACTCTAAAATTCCCTGTTAACGAGCGTGCATGACTACTGAAACGAGGAGAATGGGTAACTTGTTAGCCAAATATTATGTTAATTAGGATGCACACTCAGATTCACGTAGACTGAGTCCATTAGTTAGATATAGAGCAAACTAAACTTTTTTTACATACTAAAAAAATCCCAAAAAAATGCGAATAAAAATAACACGTAAAATAATTTTTGTCGTCGGAATTCCAGCGACTTTTTAAAATATTTTGGGTTAGGAGCTGTAACCTGGTAATCTCGTTTTGATATTTCAAAAATGTTTTAGCAGCATCGTATTGTTTTGTCAGTATTACCATTTATTTAAACACAATTTAACTGTACAGATTTAATGCCTGAAAATATTATCTACTATCAGGTATGTATATGGTGTCCTATAATGATTGCCCTTTTATCACTTACTGAGCGAAAAATAAGGAATTGACTTACCCAACTTCTCTGAATGTCTTTCCCCAATTGAAATAAGTTGAAATAAAGCCTCAACTGAGAAAAAAAAATCGCATTTCTCATCATAAGCGATCAGCTGATTGTCGATGTATGAGAAGTCAGAATTGTTTTTGAGTTTAATTTGGTTCCTTAGGAAAGTCGTTCAGTTTTAAAGAGAGGTCACTTCTTAAGGGTTGGCTAACTTACTTAAATATTAGCAAAAATATCATAAATCGTCAATATAATAACAATATAATAGTAATAAATATCTTTATTCATTCTCTCACACAGATAGTTATAACAAGAGTTAATCTAAGTGTACATTACTAATTAGGGTACCTATCTATGCGAGAGACGGTATCCGTACTAGGAAAACTTGTATGACAGATTACCAGCCTCTCCGTCTCCGGACCAAGTGCACAAGACAGATACTGCTTAGGACTAAGACGACTACAGCACCCGATAAAGGCAGCACACATAGGAATAGTGCCATCTCCGTCTCTCAACAGGCCTGGGCCGGCAGTGCGAACAGTGTCGATACACGAAGTTTACGGACTATGAAAGCGTGCGTGCGTAAAAACATGTTCGAAAGTTAGAAAAATGAGATTTATAGAAAGGTAACAGCTTAAATCGAAAAATGCGTTAACTACTTATCGAGAGTGTTCAATCACGAACATTTTGATAGCAAATTCAAGTTCCTGTGTGCATTTTACTATCGTTTTTACAGCTTAAAAGATACATAATATTGGAATTTAGATGTGACTTTGTGAGCTTTTTCTATCGAACTAAAAGTGCTGAATCATGTTTTCAGCAAACTACTTATCTAGATTATGTCCTGAATATTATCGTAGTATTTTTTTCTTCGATTTAAGCAGTGCGTCATGCTTATCTATGCATCATAAAATCGTAATTTAGGTGCTGTGGTCGCCTTAAGACGAGAAAATTGATTGTGTGGAAATAGTGCGAGTGCATAAAAGAAGTAAGAGTATAGGGTGTGTATGTGCTTGTGTGTATATGTGTGTGTGTTGGGGTGTGTGTGTGTGTAATTTTACTTAAAGACCTCGTAACTTAAACTTTTAAAAAACTGTATTCAGTATGACTCTACTCTAACTGTATTCTAAGGAGGGCGTAACATGAGCGACATTTATTTAAAAGAGAGCAGAAACCGTTCCGAGGAAGGTTCACATTTTTTTTGCAAAATACAAACATGTAGCAACATTTTATGTTAATGTTTCTTTTCTTGGATAGATATGTAAATTTTTTGATTTTTACGGATACTTACTAAGTATAGTTGCAAATTGAAACTGAATGCCATCGGTGGTAGAAACCTCTGGACACCAAAATAAAATTGGTCACGTCACTCGTTTACTTGATTTAACCTAGACATGAAGGATGAAAGGAAGGTGCAAATAAAATGCAAATAAAATTATTCAGAAATCAGTTACTGATATTAAGGCAATATTATTGTGTAAATTCTTATTGTTTAGAATTAAAATTTTCAAGAACATTTTTACGAAATAAAAAAGTAGTATAATTGCGTAATTTTGCAATCTCATCTCATCACAAACGCCAATGCAATGTAACACGAAATGAGATGTTCCTCTGAAAATGCTCGCAAAATTACCGATCGAAAATTTCCCGATTTCCTCTCGCCACGATGTCGGATTAAATAAAATCGCCGAAAAGGATGTATTGAGTCATTAATTTGGTTGATATTGGCTCATTGAGCCGCCTCACCGCCTGTCTGCTCGTATTTATTGTCCCCTTCAGATTACTGACCAAACAAAGGTGGGTAGTAAATATTAATCATTGGGGATGTAGCCGATGAAGCGTGAGACATTATAGAAAGGTGCGTATTCGAATCTTACCTTGATACTCACAAGTTTTCGTAACTGAAGCTGTCAGGCACTCGTAGCTCAGTACCCCTCGCTGATCTGAACTAATTAGTGCGGTTAAGCAACGTACACAGGAGCCAGGAACTTCATGGGTGACTGACCATAGTGGAAGTTTATTACAAGCATTCCGTGCTTCGGGGGGCACGTTAAGCGTTTAGTTCCGGCTGTCGTCGGTTGACTATTAGAGTCAGTGCACCAACTCAGAGGCCATTCGTCGGTTTGAAAACTCTAAAACCAAGGTAAGTCAAGTTCTCCACATACTTTATTATTATACCTATACGACAAGGAAGGAAAGAAGCAACTTTTATCTGCGCCTCAACGTATACTTTCATGAAGTAAGAAGGCCAAAGTTACAATGCCAAAGTTATAACAAAATAGTGCTATGTATCTCTTTTAAATCATCATTTTACGAGGACTGTTGGAACTATTCATAAAACACGAATAAGTAATATGAATAATCCAAGATTCCACTGGAACAGCAAATGTTGGAACTGCAAGTTTAGTAGATACTTACAAATTGTAATCGCGGTAATGCACTCTGAGATTTCACGACGCTCTTGTTGAGACTGCAGCTTGTTGCGAACTTTAAGAGATTTAACCTCTTTTAAAGCAGATCAGGGAGAGTGGCATTACTGGCAACACTGAAACACTCGAAATGCTTTGGAACAAGCGACTGGAGGCAGATTTAAATATGGAACGCCGTCGCAGCACACTTTACGGTACAATTTAAATATCTATTCTAGAGTAACTTGCATTCCGTTTTTCCGTTTGCTAGAATTGATAGTTGAATACGTTTGTTGAAGCTCGTTACTCGCAGTTGGAAATTTTGCTCGAAGCGCGTCGGCAATTTGTTGCATCAGAATAGTCAGTTGAGTTCTAGCTTAAACAGTTCAATTCTCTGTTTACATGTGTAATTAGTGTTTGCAGAGTTAGGTTACCGATGAGTTGGTATTTAAATTATAATACAGTTTCAGTCGTCAGTGCCATGAGGATTGTTGTAGCCATATTAACTAAAAAATAATGTTTCGTGCTGCAAAATCGTTTTGTAAACTCTTACAAGAAAGTATCATGATTTGGAACAAGTCATAGTTTAAAATTAGGATATGTTACAGTAACTACCTATGGAAAGATATTTTTTTGTAACTAGATACCATTCCAAACACTTTTGGACTTTTCTTGTAGTGTACATAATGTTGAGAATGTTATCTATTGATGACAAAGGCCGATAAGCCATTTTTTTTTTCGTAGAGCGCTGTACCGATCTACTTACGTTTAATTCGTCAGCTGAGGTACCTGTCTAGAAGCGACACATTCAGGCGAGTGTGAGCCGTACGGGATTATTAATCTTCTTTAATGATGCAAAGGCTTCGAATTGTTCCCTGTTCAAATTTATTCCCTCTTTTCTCCTAAATTTCCCGCGGTAAAATCGCGACATTACCGTATTTCACGTTGACACGAAGTAAATGAGGTTTAACCTTAGCTGAGTTGCGGAAAGACTCCCAAATGAGAGCTTTTATCCCCTTTTATAAATTCACCACGATGACAACGTATAAACAGTTTGCTATTGTGAAAACAGCAGGCGCGTAGCTAGTTGTTTGCCTAATCACCCTCGCTTGATATTCTCGTACAATATTACTGACTAAAAGTGAATACTATCCTGTGGCGATAAGCCAAGATGACATGCGATATGTTTTTGTTGTAAAATGCACGAACACTAATATTGATAAATGAAAAGCGTTTTACGACTAAATTGTACTGAAAGCATAACTTAATAGTTAAATCCAGAAACGCATATTAAAAGTTGTTAATAAATTAATAGGTACAGTAATTTAATGACATCGTAAATAGATATACAAATAGCAAGTTAAAAGTAACCTAAAGTGCAAGCTACAAAAAGTCTGGATAGCACCAGAAACATTTACTTAAATAAATTATTTAGGTACTGATTTCTTAGAACAAAATGTAAGATATTGTAAAAGAAAAAGTATTAATAGTAGGTATCTTATACATATATTTATAATAAAATATATTAGCACCTACTTCAAAATAGGAAGCGTAAGATGTTTTTTTTGATCGTATCACGTAGCAATCGATGGTTCTTGCCTACCCCAATGGGACAAAGGCGTAAGCTAAAATGTAGGTCTGAATTTTAAAATAAATTTCATCTCAAAGAAGAACTTCAAAGAAACCCCAATTCAGCCCTGTAAACTACCTGATAATCATTGGCTGAAAGTGCGATATCTGACGAGGGAAATTTTCAAGCTTCTTGACCTTTTGTGACCTTGTGCAATAAGAATATTCATGTTAGGGGCAGGGGGTGCAATAAATCTACTCTTCCCCACTTCCTCTGCTTAAATCGGGCTTAATGTCTTTTTTAGAATCTGGTTCGTATCAATTCTGTGTTGAATTTCGTAATTAGGTGGGTGACGCGTATTCTTTGTGAGGTTTTTAACCGACTTCAAAAAAGCAGGAGGTTTCGTCTGTAAGTTACTTTTTTTGTTTGTTACTCAGCCAATTTTATATTGGGTTTGATAATTCATTTTTTTAATAGTAGGTAGTTCAGCGATAAAATTTAAAATGTTGATCGCCGAAAAACACAAAAAATAAAGAAGACAAGTTTTTTTAAAAAAAGAATGAAAGGATTTAATTAAACAAAAAATTACAAAAATTCGACTTAGACCCAGAAAAATAAAGATTAAGGAAATTGAACATTTAAATTAAATTTTAAGGTGTAACACACAGGATAACCTAACACGCAAAACAATTTTCAACGTATAGATATTTTGTTTGGAAATGAAGTGTTGGAATATTTTGAACGGTTACAATTTCATACCTAAAATTTAAACACGAGGCCTACCTAAAATAAATTATTATCAGTAGCAAATAGGAAGAATATATTCAGCGCCGAATAAATACCCCACCTACTTGATAGATAAAACTAAAACTGTTACAATAGGCACATTTTAACAAAAATAAATTGAGAGTATTTAAAGGAATGGATAAAAAAACTTAGCTACTGGTCTTCCAGAGGCCGCTGGTCGAACCGCAGTAGAATTGGTGGCAGGATCTGGTGAATTAGGTAGCTCAAATAGGGTACTCGTCTGTCAGAACTCCCAGGGGTAAATTGTTGCCCAAACTTTTAATGTCGTTTCTTAATTACACTGAAACTACAAAAATTCCAAATTGGACTAGGATACCTAAAAGGTCACGAAACCCGAAAGGGCCCAAAGAAAGAAAAATAGAGATATATGAGTATTTATTAGAATAGTAAGGATGTCTAGCTAGTGTAACCTATACAAGAAGGATATTCTCCTCTTGCAGGTCGTGAAGTAATCCCCCCAGGTCAAATGATAACCAGATTTGATTTAAACCATAAGACCCAGGATTCTCGTAACTGTTGCAAGAACAGCCTGATAGAGTATTTGTCTGAGCGTGAAGAAGATGTTGTAAAAGTGTACTGTATAGCGTAGGTAGGGTAGAGTAGGCGTGTGAGAAAAAAAAAGAAAAAGGTGAAAAACTTACATTTTGATTAACACAATTGGATAATAAAAAAAATCTTTAAATATATAACACCATACATTTTTAATCTCTCTGTTGACCGACGTTAGTAATGATGAATTTAATATCAAAAATAAATCAAATAAAGTATTCACTTTCACATAAAATCAGTCGTTTCACTGAAAATTTTTTGTCGAATGCTTCTGTCAACTTCAATCCCAAACAAAATCCAAAAATCAAGCAAATTCTAAAATTTTGAAATATATTGAATTAAAAAGAAAACTAGACCGGAAAGAACATAAAAAAGATCGCAAGCAGAAATGCTGCAGTAGGTAATAAATACTGCAAGGTGGCCCCATAAAAATTCCATCGAAACTAATTTAGCGCTTTTAGAAAAATAAAACGATACATATTATATCAAATGACGATATAAGTAAATGGGTAACCTGATGTGCTTGGCTGTACTTTGATGGGCTGTACTTTGATATGCATTTATGTTTGTGAAGCTAAATACTCGTAGATAGGTGACTAAATTAGACTTAAATAGAATATGGTACTTTTTGGAAAAATGTTATAAAATGATTTCCTTAGCCATTTTTTTAAGTTTATTTGGGCAAACAAGATATAGAGCAACGTCACCGCAGCTTTGATCATTGTTACAACAGTTGCGTGAAAATGGTACCTATACAGTAAACATATTAGTTTACTCGAGTTATTGTTGAGTTTATTGTATGAGTTGTATGCATATTATTTCAAATCAAAGAATATCAAATTTTAGAAAAGGTATAAATAGAAATACATTACTTAAAGATGCAAGTTGTTTGGCGTCAGACTTCGGTAGGGTGGTTGCGAACCAGACGGCCCTTTACAAAGCCTACCATACCGCATGAGACCATAGGAAGCCACCTCAAATTCAAATAGCTCAGGGCAATGATGCGGTCGAGGATGTAGCGAGCTGGGTGAGCTCGCTAAATCCTTGACCGCATCATTGCCCTGGCTAGATTGTGGTCAAGAACGAACCCATTCTTAATAATAATAAAAAAGGATTAATAGGAGGCGTCTTATTTTGTTTCCTTAGTCACCTCTTACGACACCCATGTAAAGAGATGGGATAGTGTTATTCTCAACCGATACCCACATGGCACAAATATCAATATTTTTTAGTCTCGAAATCCGATTTAAAACTTCAACTATACATACAGTTGATAAATAACAAAAGCTGTAGTTATAAAACGATGATAAGATAGTACTTAACTACTCACACAAAGCGTGGAGCAGCGGTGCAGTGAAGTTAGTATTGTGAAGGCTTACAGCTTGTACCGAGTTGTATAGTTTTATTAAAACGACAAGGCGCGGCCGCTAGCGACAATCCAATTTTCCACAGACTCTTCGACCGCAGAGTAAATGTTTATACAGCATTTTTACTTCAGAAGACTCTTTTTACGCACATCTCTGTGTTTATACTAAACTAGCGTTATCCCTGTAACTTTTTACGGAGTGCAATATCAAGGGAATACTTGTAGAAGAGTATTATTTTTACTCATGAGTCATGAGTCATCAAATTACTCGTTTGAAGAAAAATAACGACGATCCATTTAGGTAAAATGAAGTGAAGAAACAACAAATTAATAAAAAGACACATACTTATCCTAAACATTGAAAAATAGAAAACTCCATCTCGGCATAATATTTTCCTCGTAGTAGTCGTCCGCCATCTTGCATTTCATACCTAATGGATGCCAATTTGATCAAAAAACGGATTTACTCAGTATAATCTTAATGTACTAGAAATACCTGTTCAGATTTTCTTATACTATGTTTTTTATTCGACGACGGACAGAGTGACATTTTCAATTTTAATTTGAGAAAGTCCTCACAAAACTTCGCAACTTTAAACCTGCAGCTCAAGAGAGTTCATCTAAATTTTCCGAATTTTACTAGAGATTTGTTACTTGAAAGTTTAGATTAGGGAAAAAATTTGTTCCATGTTTTACGTAAATAAAATTCATCAAAAAGAGTTCACTTTTTGGTGATGCTGAAACTCATTTCATATACTTTACTTTGAGTTTTTGGCAATAAACATACATATCATTTTAGACTTCAGTGTTGTAATTATCGTTTACTGTCACCATATGGTTGCCATGATTGTCAAGACGTTAACTTTATGAATGACACAAATCCGTGCGCGTTATTTTGATAACTACTTTCTCACCGTGATGACAGTATATATAATAGTTGCCGTGACTGTACCTATCATACTTATTTAGTTAAAATACCTTACCAGCCCACATACGTCCCCACCGAGGGGCACGGCAACACGAAGGGGATTTAGGCCATAGTCCACCACGTTGGCCCATGAAACCCACCCGTCCAAGAAAATTCGAAAATGAATTTTCTTGGACGGGTGGGTTTCATCACGATGTTTTCCTTTACCGTTCAGCAAGTGATATTAGAAATCCGTACATAAATACGAAAAGACGAATTTAGTGGTACAGGCCCGCACCAGGATTTGAACCCGCAACCTTCCGATTACAAGTCTGGCTCATGACCAACTGGGCTATCACCGCTTTTTGTTTAAAATATCACATATAATTTGAACTTAATCTATCTAAAAGCCTATGAAAGCATGTTACTAGAATCTTTTGTTTGTAGTCAATGACATTAAATTAGTGTGGGTTGATTGTACGAAATTAGGTGTAATAAATAACATCTCAAGGTCGAAGTGACAAACTTCTGAAGATCAAAATTTAATGTATGTAAATGTCTTTCCTTCGTTAGTCGCCTGATTACACAACAGTTACGAATAAAATATGCCGCTTGAAGACAATCTCGACCGAATTGTAAAGAATAAGAAAGCTTATAGTTTGTGGGATGGTATATTAAATGAAGGCGGAGTATCGGTCAAAAGGTTCCTGTTAACAAGTTAATGAATGTGTAAAAAAACTTATATTCTAAAAAAAAGGCTTTTTCCGAAATAAAATATAGCGCCTAAATTTAACTTTACTTTGGAAATCTCAAAAGCTCTCGCGACAACAAATAAAATAAATTACATTTTACTTTTATGTTTAGTTGGTGATGAAACTAACACCAAACTAAAATTCATCATATTCTTAAACGAAGTCTCTCTAGCAAATAATAAGCATTTGTATCAGTATTTTGTTTCAAACCGACTGACCCACGGGTCAGGTACTTACTAAAGCTAGATATTTTATAGGTACGAAATTTTATATACTTACTTATCTATACGTACACCCCGTCCGTTCTTTCATCACGTTCTGATGATAGTAAGAGTTTGCGATTATCTGAACAGATCGGTGTGATAAGTTCAATCACGCGAGATGGATCCCAAGCGAGTGTTCTACGGACCACCTGCGGCCTCTCTCATTTATTTTACGGGTTTCCCTGATAAAATACATAGAGATCAACAGTAAAATGGTCTCACTACGCGTTTTCCAAACGGCTGATATGAGACTTGAGTGTCTATCCAATTTCAACGTTCAGGTCTTTTTAGGTCACAATGGGAATGGAATGAAGCTTTTACCAAAGCTGTTTTAGTGAAACTTGGAACTTTCTTAGAAATTGTGTGATTATAATAGCATCATTTACATCCCAACAAGTGTTCTTGTGTTGTAGGAATAAACACAGTTACATACCTTTGTGTATAATTTTCTTTTTTTATTTATTTAAACAGCTTGTGAATATTACTGTAATAAACAATAAATTTTTGTTAAATTATTTCGTGAAAATTTAATTATTGCGTGAAATGTATCTATCATCACAACAATTTGCGATTATAAGATTAAAAGAAAGTTATGTATTCCGTTAAAGCCGATTTTAGACACTTTTAAATCAAGCTGGCCACTTACTTACACGCCACAAAATCGATTTCATGGGTCAAACGATAAACCTAAAATTAGAAGTTTTGTATCATCCCAGACATTTGTTTGCTTATAAACTGTAAATTCAATTACGTCAACTTTTAAACAGAAACAGCCGCATCGAAATCGGTCCTTTCTTTTAAGAGCTACGATGCCTCAGATAGACACAAAGATACACATATATACAGATACAGATACACACGTCAAACTTGCCCTTCTTCTTTTGACGGGGGTTAAATGTTTTTAAACGATTTCTGTTTTGACGAACAAATGAAACGATTTCTTTTTCATACGAAATTTCTCACTTTGTACTTGAAAAATCAGAAAAGAATAAATACGCTGAGTAATTGCGAAAGTCGTTACACGACACGTGATACCATCAACAATTCACACCGAAATTGCTTGTTAGCGTCTATTCACCGAAAAAAACGCCTGAAAAATGTTTTATAATTTCGAGATAAAATTAGTTGCGAGCATGAGGAAGAAAATAACCAGACAAATTTCTTTAGGTAGAGTAACGCTTGTAGGTTATGGACAAAATTTATGCGGATTATTGTAATTTTATGCGGCAACAATACTGAATTAGGAATGCGAATATTTTCCATTTGTAGCATTATTTAGAAGATTATTCCCTTTTCTTGGAGCATTACAAACCTTTGGGGAACTCTTGGAGACGTTTCCTTAGATCGTTTTTTTCTCAGTTGTCTCTGGGGGGCGTTTTGCCAAGCTTATTTCCTTTTTCCGAGACAAAATTGCTGCCGGCTAATTAATTGGGATAGAACTTGTATGGCGATGTGATTGAATGTGTTCGTATACTGTAATTTGGCAAATATCTACGCGTGAGGGAACATGTATTTATGTATTTTCAAGAACAGTCCAGTGTTTTCGAAGCGGTAAGTTTTTTTGTTGTATTAATGGGTCATAATTATATCAGTGATACTAACACCAACCAACGTAGGTATAACGTAGGTATTCTTTAATTTTAACCGCCGGCGCAAAAACGGAGATTTTATAAGTTTGACGTGTGTATCTATGTGTCTGAGTATCGTTGTATCTATCTGTGGCATCATAGTTCTTTAACGAATTGACCGACTTTTATGTGGTTTTTTCGTTTGAAAGCTGACGTGATAAAGATGGTGCTTAGCTATATTTTATTTTTGCTCAACTTTATAAAAGTTACAATGCGATAAATCCTTAATTGCAACAATAAAAATATAAAAGTTAGTTTGTATCTTTACATTTCCTTTACATCGTAAATTACTATCTATCATAAGGTAAACGGTATCTAGACGACCTTTACCTATGTATCTTTATGTATCGAGAAGGCATTAGGCTAAAGAAGAGACATTCACTCATTTGTTCACTCACTGCCACACTTCGTTCGGCACGGCTCTACCAGTAAACTGAGATCCCAGGGCCGCCAGACCTTACTTATTTTCTCATTAAAAAAAGTGTGGGAAAGAGTAGTGCTAATATGTACTATTAACATAATACCTTCAGAAACTGGTTTTCAGCTACCAGGTTCTGAAGGTATTTCCAAAAATTACTCACTTGTCCTGAAGTCTGGGTGCTATAAAAAGTATTGTTATAGTTCCCTGAACATCAAATAAAAAAATGTTGGCTCAGATTGAAGGTACAATCGCATGATTTACTTGCGAGCTGTAAAGTGTCTGGCAGAAATTACAGCCGGCTGAGAGTATCTGGCGGTGTAGACAATTAATTTTTATATTTAATTAATTATATTCTATAAGACTTCAACACCCAGACTTCAAGACAAGTGAGTAATTTTTGGAAGTACCTTCAGAACCTGGCAGCTGAAAATTGGCCGTCGGCCCAAGCTAGCAGGTTTTCATATGTTAATAGTACATATTAGCACTACTCTTTCCCACACTTTTGGTTACTGAGAAAACCAGGTCTCGCGGCCCTGGTATTTCAGTTTACTGCTAGAGTGGTGCTGAAAAAAGGGTGGCACTGAGTGAACAAATGAATGAACGAGCGCGGGCACTGATAAGTGGCGAAAAAAAATCGCGCGGCGCGTCTGGCTTGATTCTTGTTCGAAACTCGAGAATTCTCGAGTTACGGTAATTTTTTCTCGTCTCGAATGAATCCAAATTTCTCGAGTTTTCTCGAGTTCGAGAAAGCTCGAGCATAAACCCTAATCGTAATAGAACTAAAGTTACTCAGGAATACTACTCCATGAATGGTGACTTAAGCTACTTTTCCTGTCAAAAGAAGGCACAGGCGAAAGTGGTTCAATTAATTGGGTAAATACCGCCCGTATTTAAAAGGTCGTGTCAGATACAAAGTTCACTGTCAGTCTTTTTTTATAACTAACTTTTTTCTATTTACATTTTTAAGTTAGAAGATTTCTTTCTGCAACACAACACCATGTAACTCTTTAATGTGACGTGGTCCTTTCATACGTTGGGACAGTTCAAATCTCGAATTCCGCATACTGTACAAGACATTCGAGGCAGCTGGGATCTCAATGCACACACTGGTGCATGCTGGAAATACTTACGTACAGGTTGACTATTCTACTAAACAATGGCGTCACATTGGCGGTAGAGTAACCATTTTCGCCATTTTGTACATTCAGGTGGCGAAATTGAGAACTATCAAAATTTCATACGATTGATGGCGGCTGTTGCAGGTTTGACTGGCGTCGCCACTCGCTACCGCAAACTAAATGCCAATTTACTAAGTACGTATAATAGTTTACAACTCAACGTTCAGCTGCTGGTCAGGGTGGCTACATACACGTGGTTTCGATAGTAATAATAATAAAATCATTTATTTTCAGGCAACTAGGCCCATAGATAAATACCTTACAGACTAACATATATATAAAATATAATTTAACAAAATTAAAACTTAATTAACGCTATTTCCCGGGTGTTTCAATACCACCCGACCATATATAGTTCTCAATTTCACTACCTGAACGAGTATAACGGTCACCATTGTCAAGTAACCGCCGTTGTGACGCCATTGATTAGTGGAATAGCGGCCCTGGATACATGTCACTTGAATACTTGCTTCAAGACAAAATTGCTGAAGTTTCGTGTCTCTTTGTGCTTCTTCCTGGTATCTGTGTATCGCTAGCATGTTCGACGTTAGCACTAAGTGTTCGACGTAGAGAATGGTATCTATGGTTAACCGACTTCAAAAAAGGAGGTGGTTCTCAATTCGACTGTATGTGTTATTTAAATTTGTTTGTATGTTTGTTATTTTGTATGTGTTTGTTACGAGATACCTCCGCTAATTGTCGGCAGATTTTCAAAACTCTTTTTTTTCGAACATTTTATCCAATTTCATTCAGCTCTTTAATTTTTTTTTTTTATATGCTAACTGCAATCAGTGTGATCACTATAAGCAGCTGTTATGAGTGAAGCTGGCGTGTGAGATGGCACCTTCCACCGAAGGGCTCTTCTCTCTTTAATCATCTCTCATGCAGGTCCATGATACTATTTCTTTTTAGCCTTTTCGGGTAACGAGGCTCTTGGGCGAGTGCTATTGCCAAGTTATTAACATGGTTAGCTAGGCGGTCTCTATAGCGCCTAGACGTTTTGTTAATTTCCTCTTATATGGTGTTCATTTGCAGATATTCATGCATTTCTGAGGTTCTCGTAAACCAAGGTGCATTCAGAATTTCTCGAAGCACGGAATTTTGGTGTCGTTGAAGAATTTCTACGTTGGAGGTGCGAGCCGTACCCCAGAGCTCAATCCCATACGTCCAGACTGGTTTGAGGATGGCTTTATATAAAAGTACTTTATTGGAAAGGGATAAGTTCGACTGTCTTCCGAGCAGCCAATGGAGCAATCTAAAGCGGGCGTTTAGCTCATCTCTTTTCTTCTGGATGTGTGTTCGCCAGGTTTGTCTACGGTCTAGGTGCAGGCCCAGATATTTTGCCACTTCACTATGAGGTAGTGTCTCGTCAACAATTGAACAAGTGCACAGAGTTGTTGACAAAATACGGCTTAGCCTTGAGAAGAAAGAATACTGTTCGGCTGCCTTTCTCGACATCCAACAGGCTTTTGATAGAGTGTGGCATAAAGGCTTACTCTATAAGATCAAACAAAACCTTCCACACTATTACTTTACAGTTGTGAGGTCTTACCTGGAGAATAGAATATTTAGAGTTCAGGTCAATGAGAGTTACTCCGAGTTCCACGACATAAATGCAGGCGTACCTCAAGGATCAGTACTGGGACCAGTGCTGTACACACTATTTACTGCTGACCTACCTGAGTCACCCGAAGTACTCACCGCAACATTCGCCGACGATACTGCCATTCTTAGTAGCGACGTGGATCCAACTAAAGCATCTAATGTACTACAACACCAACTAAATGAAATAAACCACTGGCTTCTGAAGTGGAGGATCAGAGCTAGCGCCACGAAATCCACACATGTTACATTTACTCTGAGAAAAGAAAACTGCCCGCCCGTCTTTAAAAATAAATTTCAATTATTTGTTCTGTATACATAATCTGCCTAGTATACATAACGAGTGGAAATCCTTTTTGAGAGCCCTATGTCCATGATGAAGGATAACAGGATTCCATCATCATCATCATCATACATAATCTGTAACAGAATATAAACGCGAGTTTTGACCGGTGTTAGTATTAATTACGTGTTCAAATCATCTGACTTTGCAATACCCCTACGGGGTGCTACATGTCACCGTACTTATATTAAAATTAGACCTAAGACAACCGTGTAGCAACGCAATCAATAAATGAATTATGAATAAAAAAAATCGCGAAAGTTTGAAGCGGCATTATATAGTAATTTGCATCACATTCTCTTAGTAACATAACCCCATGATATAAGCAAGCAGGTATATCTATGAAGGATCTTCAGTTGTACCCGTATTGTTAAGTGAGCGCATACAACGTTTTGTTAATTTGATAGTGGTATGAATAGCACCACCATATCACAGACTTGAGGTCCTTATATTCAGTTCTACAGCAACTACGTTTCCGTTACCTACACTTAAAATGAACTCAACACTAAGTTAGTAAGTATGGGGAATTCGGTGAAATGGTCCCAAATAAGTGGACTGATCACCCACCTATATCTGTGAGGCGTTTTCCCTCTATACCTCTAGATAAAAGGTTATTTCACGTGGAGGCTTTTTATGAACCTCGTGCGCCTTCCTACCCTTAAAAACTTCATTTTTTTTGTAATAAAATACGTCGAAATGTGTAAATTTATTGGTTACCAATTAACCTACGAAAATAAAAAAATAAAAACGATTTTCCGGAGCCCTTTGAAACAATATAAAACTGAATAAACGAACACGCTTTTGATATAAACAGTCAGACACATGTTCGACACTGTTTATCCATCGCTCCATCGCTCGCTCCATCGTCGACCTCATCTTTGACCTTTATGGTCAGTATTGAGGTCGAGAAATAACCCATTATATTAGAAATAAAATTATTTTCCAATTCATTTCCAAATGTACAGCAAGTCGCACGGAAATGGAATCAGACTGTCGATCGTAAAAAAAGTCTTTGTGCTTTAAAACGTAGAGCACTTTAAATAAATAGTAATGATACTGTAAAATATTTACAGCAACTGAGCATGATTTCCAATAACGGAAAACATTTCCAGGAAACGTGAGAAATGTTTGTATTTGTGTTTTTCACCAAAGAATACTATTTTTTACTGAAGTTAAACGTGTGTCAAAGCCATGACAGGTAAACTTTTCCAAATTTTACATAATCTGTTTCTGACATTGATTATGTAGAAACCTACAGATGGAGATAATTATTTTTTACATATTTGAAACATCTAAAACAGCTATACCTATTTGTAAAATCTCAAATGAAACAAATTATTCTTCGTTTTTTCATAACTGTAAAACCCATAGGGCCTTTTTATAATACGAAAACGGCACGGCAAAATTGTACTACCATTGCCTCCTACATACTAGGGATTTTTGTAGTTAGGAACATAAGGGGCAATGATAATTCAAATTTTGACATGTCATGCCGTGTCGTTCGAATTATAAAAAGGCCCATAGAAAATATGAATACTACTAAGGTCAAAAGTTAACCCATCCGTACTTTGATCAACACTCCCAACTATAGATAATGGGTCAAGTACAAAATCAAAGCTAAACGCTGTCCGTGTGAATTAGTTGTAGAAAATTTTTTAGTTCAACCTGAATTACAAGCATGGCACCTAAGAAAAAAGTCACAAAAGCAAAAATAAGAGCTCACGTCTCAAGTGAGTCGTTATTTGTGTGACGATTGGTTTGGTCGAGTGGTAGTGGCACTGCCTCTTGATCGACAGGTCCTGGGTTCGATTTCCAGTCGGGGAAAATGTTTACATAAAAGCCGGTGTTCGTTCTCGGTTCTTTGGTGTTTGTGTCTGTCTTAATATTTGTTCCGAGGGACCCACGACCTTAATGTGGGCCTTTGAGTATGTAGCGTTTATGTTTATTTACCGAGTTTTTTTTGCACAAACCCGATGTCTAGTTTTTGTATCAAAGCATCCGTATAGTGTTCACATGAAATACTATCAAACGAGCCTTCAAACTAACGAAACTGATTACTCTAATAAGAATGAACAGGGAAGACAAACGGTGAAACAGAAACTCGCCGAGTCATAACTATTCCTTGTTCTATTTAGTTTCTGTAACTGCGACTGGTTTAGTTCACAGTTTATAGAAATTGTCTCGAAGTTACAGTTTCAAACACTGTAATTATGTTTGACTTTGTGTTATTTAAGGTGGTTATTCTACTAACCAATGGGGTCTTAATGGTGATGGAATATGATGACCACTTCATTCGTTCAGATGGTGAAATTTAGAACTCTCTATACCTCATACATTTGATTACAGCTACCTTGACTGGAGGCTGCTTATCTTAAGTCACTTTTGATAGTTCTGAATTTTGCCACCTGCATGCCGAGTACGATAGTGACAGCGCCGCGACAACATCGCGGTACTATGTCAAAGAGTCAACATTGACAACGCCATAGAGCGAGCAAGCCTTTGCGCGGGACCCTCGCGCAATCAAAGTGAAGTTTCAGCGTGAGCCGAGCGCGAGTTTGTCGTTATCGTGGTAGAGCTGCTGAGCGGATAAAATTATCACCATTGCCATCCAATCACCATTGAGACACCATTGATTAGTGGAATAGACGCCTGTTGTTGCAATGACACTGTGTTATGCGAGATACCTAATACAAATTATCACAGCATTTGCTACTAATAGAACATTTCATTGTCGATCGGGCTTTAAAAGTTGAACTGTATTTTTAATGTATCTGATAGAAAGTACTATGGGCAATTCTACCCCACTGATTAGTGCATAGTTTTGAGTAATGTTAATTGATTTGCCTATTTTTGATATAGTGCCAGAGGCATCTGCTATAATATGAGATAAATAAGTAACAATCAAGTCTCATTTTATTTTGAAGACGTCAACACAAGTATCTCGCATAATCGCATCGGATCGATTCGTCTTATCCGCACTAAAGTGATCCTCACATAAATTGATTCTTCTTGCCGGCTTTCGCATGAATTAGGCATATTATATTCATGAATGGCTCATACATATAGCCCCATGAATATAAATGAGATTAAAAAAGTTTTTGTGTTATCTACAACACGATGTTCTTTTCGTTCTCGCTTTTTTATGGTATGGGTGTTGGGGGTCACTAATGTTTGTGTGGTGGGAAAGGATTTGTGCTCGTATTTTCTTTGAAAGGGGTAAATTTAGTAGCTGTAGCCAAAATATACAACAAAATTATTTAAATCAGTGTCACACCTTGACTGTTTTGAGAACAAACACTATACTTTACTAATTTAGTTTATACTATTTCTCAAATATAATGATTTCGCCTTTGAGTGTTTTTAACGGACTTCAAAAAGGAGGAGGTTCTATGTTCGACTATAAGTTTTGTTTAAATTTTTTATGTACACTCATCAATGCGGTCCAGGGATATTGCACGATTTTTCATACAAAAGAGGTGTGTTTGAGAATCTATAAAAGCGTACTCGAGCTACATGGAGGGCTATAATTTTCAGATGAGCAAGTGCTAAGCCTGAATTTTCAATTTTAGTCAATAAATTTTGTTTTACTTAAAATTTGTGAAAACGTTACGGAAACGAAAACGAAAATGCACTTTTTGCCTGCTTTTTGTAGAAAAATAGTCGAATTTACGCAATTTTTTTTTTGTTTTCGTCACGTTTTCACAAATTTCAAGTAAAACAAAATTTATTGATTAGAATTAAAAATTCAGGTTTGGCACTTGCTCGCCCCAAAATTAAAGCGCTCCATGTATCTCGAGTATGCTTTTGTAGCTTCTCAAATAGACCTCTTTGTATGAAAAATCGTGCAATGTCCCTAGACCGTGTTGATGTGTATATGTTCACCGATTTCTTCGCCAATTAAGGAACGATGTTCAAAATTATTTTTATGTTCGAATGGAGTATACTCCAGAGGTGGTCCCATATAAAGTTTATTGAAAATGACACAGCGCTTTTAAAAAAATCAACAAAAACAAAAAATACTACAAATCAGAACATCATAGATAGATAAGATAAAATATTTATTTGTAACACTTAAACACACACATTATTTACAAAATCAAAACACATACTAGAATAAAAAAAAATCAAAACAATAAAGATACAAAAAAAATAATAATAATGATTACTTATTCTATATGTGTGCCACAAAATGGTGGTAGGTCAGCATTTGTTTTCATCTAAATAAATAAGTGACATTTTCGTTTGTGGTTATCTGCTAATAGGCATTGTAGTCTGCAAAAAATACTAGTTATCTACTTTGTGCGAACTGTTGTTGAAGTCGGTGACGCACACGTTTTTTTAACGTAGAAAATTATACTAGATTTTTTATAATCCGTACTTAAAATTTTTTGTAAAGATTCGATTAAGTTTAGCAACCTGTTTTTTTTCTTCCTAAGGAGAAGAAAAAGACTTTATAAGAGCTGGTTTGGTCGAGCGGTAGTGACGCTGCCTCTTGATCGACGGGTCCTGAATTCCATTCCCAGTCAGGGCAAACATTTGTGTAAAAAACAGATGTTTGTTTTCGGGTCATGGGTGTTCGTGTCTATCATTATGTGTGTCCCAAGGGACCTACGACACAAGGGAAAACCTAAGTGTGGGCCTTGGCTGTAGCGCTTTTTTTTATGGCAACCTTTTTTTTACTTTAGGATATTCCCAACTCATATCACAAGATAGAGAGTCATGGAGGGAACGGAGAGAGGCCTTTGCCCAGCAGTGGGACACATAACGGCTGCATAAGATAAGATAAGATATCATTTTAATTGAGTAAGTAAATTTTAACCCTCATTTAGGATTCATGAAGGGTGTTACTTTGTAAGTAAAAAAGCCCAAGTGATTTAATTTGTTTGAACTTTCTCTGACCCATAAATATCAATATTTAAATAAATTTACATCACTAAAGGTTAATTTCCAAAGGTAAAAAGTGCACGCAACTTAACAAAAATGATAGTGAGTAGTTTTCTGATGAAGAAATATGATAAGGTATACATGTCTTAAAACTTATTCGCAAACTAATTGTCTAATTTGTGACCATATATTTCTTGAAAAAAAAATCAAAGAATTAAACAAAAACAAAAAATATTACACATAAAAATTGTTTTAATAAATAGTTCTCTTGTTTGTGATTTTTTTTTATCTTTTTCAGTTACCAATATTACCTCCCTTGTATAGGTAGATAATACACAACCAAATAATTAAATTGGGACCAGAGTTGGTAAAAATTTTTTTGACTAAACCCAAAGTGAACGCAAATCCAAATTAAGCTAAATAAACCCTCATTAGCAACTCCTAGTCAGTTAAAATTTCAGTTTAGTTGGCTAGATCCAAATTTTGTATACTTATTTTCAGAGTCATCAGTGTAGTATTTGCAGACCCTACAAGTTTGAAACTGCAAGCTGGCTCATTTAAGCACTCCCACGCATTCCAAGATTACGTGGGCGACTGTTTCATCAGCCTCTAGGCAGCCCCTGCGGAGGGGGCTGTCGGTGGCGTTTAGAACGAATAAGTTCCTGTTTAAAGCACAGTGGCCCGTGAGGGTACCCACCATTATTCGTAAGTTATTTCTATTTAGGCCAAGCAGCGTTCACGTCATGCGCGTGGTAGGTCCGGTTAGGGACTCCTTTGACTGCCGACTGGTCCCATTTGTCGATGTTTTGTGAACGGGTACGATCGTGAATCCAAGTACGACATTGGCTAAAGGGAATTGGGATAATTGGCACAGGGCCTGCCAAGGTGGTATCTAATCCCTTCCTAGCCAAAATGTCGGCTGCGTCGTTACCCATCGATCCACTGTCCCCTTGATCCATTGTAGGATGACCCTGTTGGCTGATGCTATTTTGTTCAGCGCTTGATGGCATTCGATAATTAGTCCTGAAGTGAATGTTTGGCTCTTCAGGGCCTTCAGTACTGCGACACTATTAAAGAGTATTCTGATGTTGTAGTCCTGGATACCCCTTTTAGTGACTGCATTGGCGGCTTCTATTATGGCTACACATTCACACTGGAAGATTGAACTGAGTAGTCCCAAAGCTAGTGATATGTGTATGTTTAGATCAAGGGAGAAGACCCCTGCCCCAGTGCCGACTTTCATCTTAGATCCATCCGTATAAATACGGACTTCGTGGATCCCAGATTGGTCCTTCTCTGTCTCGTTAATTTGTATCTGATATTTCTCATCAAATGCACAGAATTTGGAAGTCTGATCACATGGGGCTTCAATGAGTGGTTGGAACTCCAGAGCTCTGTCCAAAATGGACTCATGTGTGTGCTTCTATAAAAATTTAAATAAAAAGTTTTTATAAACGAAAAATTTGCGCTTCTATCACTTACACTTATAGTCTTTTGATGAAAACTAATATTGTTGAAGACAAAAGCTTTTTGTATCATAAATATAATTTAAGTATAAAAAAGATGCATATATGCACGGTTAGGTAGTGCTTGTTTTTATTTTACGCGATTTATTGCAAATTCTCCGCAGGTTCTTACGTTTATTTATTTCTTCTCTTGTTTCAACCCAATTAGCTTTTGATAAGGAGCCAAATCGCATGTCCAACTGAAAATAAAAATGATTACTTTTATAATTTCCAAATTTTCGTATTCTGGGCAGCAGCCAAGTAAATCTGTGAGACTCTAGGTTTTTAAAGCTAAGTTTTTGAGGTCGTGTCCCCACCAGACAGCTTAATATAAGTAGTTCACCTTCCTTGTTCTTTTAGAACTCCCTACGTGATTTCTACGGAAATAAATCCTTATCTGCGCATAAGTACGAGGTGCTAGGTAGCCTAGGTGTTAGAAGTTACTAGACTTCAAAGGTCGATAAGCTTAGGCACTTTTTATTCAATAAATGAACGCAGCGAGAAACTAAAATACAAGGTTCAAAAGAATGAGACCTTATTTACTCATAGTTGCGAAATAGTAATTCAAATGACTAGAAAACTTTTCTCTTTTGACATAAAATTATGTTTTTTATGATAAATTTTGAATATATTTTGCTCTCAAAAAAGTTAAATAACGATTTATAATTTCCGAGAAAAATGCAGACAAACAAATGATATAAGGATTAACATTTAAAAAATACAATTTTTTAAGTTACAGTATATATTTAAGTCGTAATATTGAAAATCAAAATACATTTTAAGTCAAATTCTTTTTTTTTTGTAGAAAAACAAATTTTTATTTATTTTATTTTATTTATTCAGGGCAACAAACAATTGTAATTACAAGAGATTAATACATACAAAGGTTTACATATATGTTTAGGTATTTGTACAATAAACTTACAGCATTATATATTACAGCATATATATACAACTTTAGGTAATCAGCCAAAAATAGTCTTCATTGAAAAATTTAACACAATATCGTTGGAATCTGTTAGATCTAAAACATAAATGATACAAAGTTTCATTCCATTATCTAATTACTCTCAGGATAAATGTCAAGTGGCGTCAAGTGGTTCTAAAACTACATGAACGTTCTGTCTACCCCGAAAGGGACTATAGATTTGAGTGTATAAATGTTTAAACATATAAATAATATTTGAAATTTTAATATATCTTATTAGCCCAACGCGAAGGAGGCATGTATGAATGTGTGTTAAACATAATGCTATAATTTGTACAAACGAATGTCACGTACGCACATTATTATTATTCACAGCAGATCGTCCCCGAAGTTTTTCTTTTCAACATGTATCCATTCAGGATTAGAGCGGGGCCCTAATGGCTGTTACTTACTCTATGTTAATTAATCACTGCTACTGCGAACTGCTATTGGTTGCAGGTAAGACGTTAATCCGCTTTATCAGCTGGATAATGGAATTATATTTTCAAGTAATCTCTATGCTAATTGAGCTGGATAGAGATAGCTTAATAAATATAACAGAACAGGTAAAAACTTACCTCATAAAGTTTTTGTAAAACATAATTCTAAAATTAACTCCCGACATTTATGTCTGATAAATTTTGAACAGTTAAACCAATTTTAATCTAATACATCTAGGGACCATCTCAATTACATCAGCTTTTAAGCAAAAAAAGCGTATTCTAAATCGGTCCATTAATTTAGGAGCTACGATGTGACATACAGACACACAGATACACAGATTCATATATACGCGTCAAACTTATCACACCCCTGTTTTTTTGTCTGGGGTTAAATACCAGAGAGAGAAAGAGAGATAGAGGAACCGTTTCCAGAGAGTTAAACTGTTGAAATGCTAGATTAAAAGTTTTAGTGGTGCGTTTCCCAACGTGCGATTTTTTTTTGTTTGAAAGCTGACGTAATATATATTTTAGCTATATATGATTCAAATTGGTCAAGCCATTTAAAAGTTATAAGCAATCTAATGTCGGGGGTGGTAATTTTTTTCAAATTTTAGAGTTATCTTTTTTCAGCCCCCGACATAAAGGGCGGTGTTATAAGTTTGACGTGTTTATCTGTGGAGCCTGTGTATCTGTGTTTCTGTCTGTAAGCCCCTAAACAAATTAGTTATTTTGTTAAAAAGCGGATGTGATCGAGATGATTATTTGCTATATTTGATTATAATTGGTTCTGCCGTTTAAAAGTTATAACGAATGTCGGGTGTAACATAACATTTTTAATTTTATTCTGAAGGTGTTGTTAGATGGAACGTGACTTAGTAAAATATTTTCACAGTATTACTAAAACATCAGCTGATCCATCACACGCTGTTTAAACTTTTCCCCGTTAATCCCATCTCTACCCGCCTTAACCAAATTACTTTCGACGATCCCGCCCATTCGGAGTTCGGTATTTTTTCGTCTATCAAAAAACTTTTTAGTCATTAGCCTCGCCGTTTTAAAAGTTACCGCTGGTCCCTTCGCTTTGCCTTTTGTTAGTGGTGAATTTCTTAAACGACACTAATGTGATTTTATTATCACTTACGAGCGCTGTATTAGGGTAATTTATTCTGCAAGTTTTGGTACTAAATTTTGCTCCAACCGCAAAGCGACCTGTTGTAAGGGTAACATTTTTTACTCGAAGCAATTTGTGAATACTGCGTAATAGAGCAGTTTTGTCCAAGTTTAGTATAAATTGAAGGCTTGAATAATTTGAAAACTAGCAAGTGTTTTTTCGTAGATGTGATCTTGAAGTGTTTTTTGATAGGATGCCTACGAAATGCTACGGCGTAGCTCGTAGGTCCTACGAAAAAAATCAAACTCTTTGACAGAATAACTAATTAAATTATGTAGTTTGTAATGTGAAGATTTCTAATAAGCATAATTCTAACCCTCAATTTTTTATGAAAGTATTTTAATATATATCTGTTAATCTTCCATGAAAAAGGTATCAAACAAAGATAAGTCTTAACAATTTTTACAATTTTAGTCATGTAAATTAATATTGTGGATAATTAGTTTAGGTAATAGGCATGAGGTCCCTAAATCTTCTGTTACTGTCTTAGGAAATTTCATTGAATTGAATGCATTGAAATTACGTCAGGTGAATTAACTACAGGAAATGCATTTTGTTTTTATAATTATAACATCAGACTAGAAAATATTATATCGCTGTTATAGCACTTAACGCACCAATATCTATTCCTCTCACCCTCCTCACAAGTTTCTCTACGATTCCTGTTTATATTCAGTTATCGAAGGGCGAACTTAGGAAAAAACAAATAAAACAGTCGTACAACACTGTTATGACTGCAAACTTCGCGCTTTCGTGTAAGTTACGGTATATTTACTGCTGTCCGGAGGTACTTAAACTTTTACGTTGTATATACAATCATAGTCTGTAAGCCCACTGCTTGTTTGCATGGCATGAGTTGATGCTGTCACTAGTACCGTAATTGTTATCATCATCAGCAAGGGGCACGCGGGCCTTCCTAATACTAGCTTAAAATTTTCACCAGAAATTATTATTTACATAAATTTTCAAATTTCTGCCCAATTTAGGTGTGAAATCCAATTGTTCCTATCTTTTTATTACTTTTTTGACCGTATGCAATGCGTTTCAGAATGATATCATATCACATTGACAAACTTACATTGGGCTTACGCACTACCACTGGCAAAAGTTCATACTATAATGTTAATTTTAGAAGACTAGAAACTTGGATGAAAATTTAATTCAGTGTACTGCAGGAAGTATTTTGTCTGTTTTCGTTCATAGTTCTATAACTTTAAGATCAGAATACAAATATTAGCAATATTATGCTGCAAAATTTAGGTTTTTGAGGTTCCAACCTAAAGTGGAATATAAATAAAAAATGTTTTAAGGGATAATCTTGTTCTTCCTTTTTTTTAACCACGTCAATATTTATAAAATGATTCAAACATTACCACAGGGGAAGTTAAATAAGTTACAATAAAGTATGAAATTTAAAAAAACTCATACGTTTAATTGACACTACAGCACAGAAATTTGTAGGTAACACTAAGTAAAACTTATAACAATAGGTGTAGGATAAATTGATGTAGGATTTGCTGTATACAATGTCAAAAAAGCTATCTCAGCATGTGTTGAGACCACGGTCACAACGCTGGCTTTCAACTTTAAATAAATACTTCGATATTCACAAGACGTTCTAACATAAAGTATGAAAGAGATACCTACTACATTCAAGTGGTTTAAACAATTTTCAGCACGTAAATTGAGCGATGCTTAGCTACACCTGCTTCGTGCATTGACTGCATACATTGTCAGGCAATGTATCAAACGAGAACTCATCTGACACGAGTTCACAAAATATTTCATTTGTATTTCACAATTTCAAACAATGCCACGTCAACGGATTTTTGTGGTTGCCATTTGAATCGTCGAAACAATTTTCGAACAAAAATTAAATACAGTGAACCGAAAAGTGGACTAGGAAACCAGTTTTGTCTGAATGGACATGGACAGTAAAATAAAGGTCGATGTAGGTCTGGGAGTATTGCCGCCATGTCTTAAAATAATATTTAGGTAGCTTTACTTAAGAAGAAACAGAGACATAGCTAAATGAGAAAAAAGGACAATGCTTTACAGGTAAAATTGAAGTAAGATTATTTAAATTTCATTATGACGTAGTAGTAGGGCCTCTGATCAATCCCTGACCGCATTCAACACACTTCACTGTAGGTATTACGAGACGACGCGAAAACTGCCGAAGAGTCACTATTTACTACCCTATAAATACACCACGCTTAGTTGCAACTCGGCCTAATTACTTAAAAGTACAGCTTAGTTAATTTATTTGACGTCACGACCAAGGAAACTTCCACCTCAAATTAAATAACGCATGTAAGGGATAGAGATAGAGAGAGAGTTACATGAAAATTCAAAGTATCCAAACTGGAACAGCTCATTGACATGTCTATGTCATGAGCAAGTAAATATGGAGCAAGGGTGCGACGAAAGACGATATTAAAATATATTTTTCAAAAACTCTTTTGAGTATATGTTACAATAATGTCTATAACATAAAAATAGATTTCATTTCTATTTGCGTATGATTGCGTTGCGTATCTTGTCGCTACACGAAAAGACTTAGTTAAAAAATTATTACTGAGGCTCAAAGGCAGAACATAGATAGGGGTCATTTGTGTCATCAACAGGATTGTTCGGAATACAGATCCCCCAATTCATAGCAGATGAAGAGCAATAAATAACCGATAAATCGCTTATTAATAAAGGTAAGCTGTGTGGAGTTTCCAAAGTAATAAATTTTTAAAAGTGTTTTGAGGTTAAAACTCTTTTTCATGGAACCTTTTTATGGTTTCTATTTGTGTAATGATTTCCGGTTTAATATTTAAGTACTTTCATTTTTGTAAGCTCTACTAAAAATATTCGAAATATTATAACAAACTTTCTCCTAGGATGCGTGTGGTATAATAGGCGAAACCTCTCATCATTCAACAAAATTTTTCATCTGATAACCCTCACAATTTGAGTCAATCGTGGCATCAAGTTGTTGGCTAGACCCACTGATGCTCTGCCTACCCTAAAGGTTTATAGGCGAGAGTGTATGTATGTATGTAACTTTCTCCTTATTTGCAACTTATTGACAAGATTTATGTGTGAATTTTTCAGTTTACTCTTTTCGGGGTCATAGTATAAAGAGCGATCAATTTATATTCTACAATATGATCTCTACTCAGTAGTCTATAAGTCTATCTGAAATGTTTTATTTACAGAAAATGGGTAATCGTATATTAAGTAGGGATTAAATTTTATAGAATACGGGCCATTACATCTAGCATTACATTTAGGAGTCTGGATTAAGGTTTCCATCTTTAAACACTAAAACATGCATCTTTGTGGACTTGCATTTTGGGTAACATCGTCGAGTCAAAGAATCATGATTTTTGACAGCGACATAAACTCAAAATGAGGCTTACAAACCGGACAATGCTTAGCAGGAAAAGCAGAATCCATTTGTTCAGATTATCCTGAAGGAAGTTGATAAAAAAGTGGAGTAAGTAACCAGGTGTGATCCATTTACCAAGACAAATTATCCCGACTCTTATCTCAAGGCTTTCAAGTAAAAACAAAAAACTTTTTTCTTTACAAAGAACATTTATCTACTTGTCGTAACGTTTTATTTTTCTGAAGTGTTGAAGTCATAATTTTTTGTTGCATTATTTATAATGTTAACAACCAAAATTTTTGCCACGATTTCACAAACTTTATATTAATTCAGTCTTTTCAGAATAAAAATAGTTTAATAAAAATTTATGAGAGCTGCAAAGTGCCATAGACACAAATTTTATTGTTGTGATAGAACATCTAATTCGAGTTTTAGACTACAAACATTAATGTAAATTACATCTCCTTTCATATTTCACAGATGAAACAAAGCCCGCGTCTGAACATTAAGTTTTTATCCATGCATAAATCAAGCTATAACTACTCTCCCCGCGTACAGTGCAACGCAAAAAACACAACGATGAGAATAAAATTGAAATATTTCACGGAATTTAAGCACCGTCTATAAAACATCGGGCAAGTGTGACTTGCAACCGATGAGACAGGTTCTGTACTGAGTCGTAATTTTAAAAATTAATGTATGAATCTGATACACGTCTCTGATTTTTTTTGTCTATTAAGGTCGCGATAGCTTTAACCTCGACCTTTAAATTTCAATCCACACTGCGCATTTATTAGACTGATTTATTCACATTGATAATTCTTTAAAGTTCAAATGAAAAGGTTTTTTTCCGTGTGAGCTAGCATCCTCGACCGCATTTTTACTAGATTGTGGTTATAAACGAACCCATTATTAATTATTATTGAAATAAAAATGTTTTTTTGTGTTTTGCCCTGAAGTGATGTATAAATACTTTACAGGTAGTTACTATAAAGCTAAAGCCTTGACTTCAAGTAGAAACCTTAAGGCGACTACAGCACCTAAATTACGATTTTATGATGCGTAGATAAGCATGACACACTGCATTAAATCGAAGAAAAAAATACTACGGTAATATTCAGGACATAATCTAGATAAGTAGTTTGCTGTAAACATGAATCAGCACTTTTGGTTCGATAGAAAAAGCTCACAAAGTCACCTCTAAATACCCAATATTGTGTATCTTTTAAGCTGTAAAAACGATAGTAAAATGCACACAGGAACTTGAATTTGCTATCAAGATGTTCGTGATTGAACACTCTCGATAAGTAGTTAACGCATTTATCGATTTAAGCTGTTACCTTTCCATAAATCTCATTTTTCTAACTTTCGAACATGTTTTTACGCACGCACGGTTTCGTAGTCCGTAAACTTCGTGTATCGACACTGTTCGCACTGCCGGCCCAGGCCTGTTGAGAGACGGTGATGGCACTATTCCTATGTGTGCTGCCTTTATCGGGTGCTGTAGTCGCCTTAAGTTATTGTATTGATGAAAACGTGATACCCTTACTAGAATAACTTCGAAAATACAATTTGATGCGAAACCCTAAATAACATTATTTTAAGTGTTACCGATTTTGGATCTTATCACCTTAGAATCAAAGTTTAGTATTTGAAGAATTTAAAGAACTTTTTATTATCTGAAGTTTAGGCGCGGTACTTTAAGGCTATAAATTGAATTTGTTTGCATCAAATGCGGTAGGCGTATTAAGAAGATTTCATTTGGGTCGCTTTAATTCGTCTTATAAAGCCCATCACACGTAAAATTCATAGTTTGAATGTTTACACGCCTGAAATACTTATCTATTTTTGAAAAGAAAACTTCTTTAGTGGCGTTGTGCACTTTTTGGGATGGGTACAAAATGTTAAACTTGCGTCAGGACACGTGACCTGATCGAAAATTCGTAAGACAGAGGAAGAGTGAAAACTTCTTTAGTGTGCACTTTTTGGGATGGGTAAAAAATGTTAAACTCGCGTCTAGGCACGTGAGTAGACCGCAAGAAAGTAATATTATGTTCAAGTTTTCACTTCTGCCAGCACTCCCGGAGTGCAACCCGTTGTTTTTTTTCTGACTTTAAAAAGTGAGGAGTTCTTCAATTCGGTTCTATGGTTTTTTGTATGTTTGTTACGCAATAATTTCGATAGCATGTTGATCGAAAGAGTATACTGCTGAGGTGGTCCCTCATAATTTCTATAGAAATAAGTTTTTTTTTAAATCTACAAAAACAAAAAAACACATTCATAATTTATTTAGATGACGTTTTGGTTTGCAGTTATCTGCTGATAGGCACTGCTTGGATTAAAGTTGGTTGATTCTTTTACATTTAAACGTGGACAATTATTTTCACGTAGAATTGACGTTTTTCAACGTAGTACAGTCAAGATCAGGTCACGCTTTACACCTTCAGTTTAAGATGAGCTCTGATTTATACTGCGCGCCATACTATGCAGGGCTGGTCCAAAGTCCAAAGTGTCAAGCTTGACATGCTCTTGAGTGTACGTTTTGATCTCACGCGCTTCAATATTTTATTTCACTTTAACTAAAGACAAATCGTGGTGGAATCTGTTATTAGATGTCAAATGTCAATTGGGTACTTCATGTTATTATTACCGATCTTAAAAATATATTTTTTGTACGTGTAGTATAAGCGATACTTTGTCAACATAGAAAAAAACCAGCCAAGTACGAGCCGGACTCGCGCACCGATGGTTTTATTTTTTTTATTGTAAGATGGGTTAATTCTTGACCTCAATCTTGACCATAAAGGTCAAAGATGAGGTCGACGATGGAACGAGTTAACCCAGAAAATGCATATAAAGGCACTGGCACTCCCACGCACCGACGGAACACAGCAAGCTGTTTGGCGTCGGACTTTCGTGCAAACCTGCTTAAAGGTATTAAAGGTATTATAGTTTTTAATACAAATTTCAATTAAATACCTCTACGCGTTCATGAGGAAAGGGGTAGTAAGTTTAAAATTATTATAAATATTTTTATTATATGATGCAACTAAAAATTTACGGTTTTTGCAATTTTTCCTTTATCTGTGCTGTAAGACGTTGCTTCGCACCAAATTTCAAGATTCTGAGTTCACGGGAAGTACCCTGTAGGTTTTGATTCCCTTGCGAGTGTCGAAAATTTGCGGACATAAACGGCTGTATCTTTTGATTGCGTTGGCTTAGAAGTTTGATTTTCACAGCTCTAAGGGACAGTAGACTTGAGTATTTGATATAAATTTCAGCGTGATACCGTTCCTGAGAAAAAGGGTCTTGACAGACAGACGGACGGACGGACAACAAAGTGATCCGTTTTTTCCTTTCGAGGTACGGAACCCTAAAAAATAACGCTACATACTGAAAGTTCCACCCTTGTGTCGTAGGTCTCTTGGAACATACACAAAGACACACCATGACCCGAGAACAAACATCTGCAAACAAACACCAAACATCGCAAACAAACACAAAAGATTGCAAACACTTTTCTTAGAAGGAAATACTAACAACAGTTGTGTTTCATCTTCGCTTTGATCTATCAAGTTCACCTCTTACTTAAAAGGTATAAGCTCATAATTTCTTGCATTATGCCACTGAAAGCAAATATTAACTCAGTTATCCAGGGGATTTAAATGCACCCGTGATATGTCAAAGGGAAGCTTACCTAACACTCAGCGAATAAACCTCTTAAGACTATTTCAGACGCAGCAAACTGCATTTAGACGTCTGAAGCAGGATTGGACTTACATTTTGAGGTTATATGACGATCTTCTCTAGTTAAGAAGCTTGTTGAATGTCACGTTTTACTCGGATTTTGGAATAGGATTACATTATTCAAATACATACATACGTGTAAGGGACAGGTTAGGAAAAACTGAAATTCTGAACTCAGACCCTCTCATGCTGAATAATATTCTGTAATAATGCTAGTCATATTCGCACACAGTGTACCTATAATTACTGTTTTTGAATAAAGTGTGAAACTTAACAATTTTCCAGTGGAATTTTCCTTACGAAATTTTAAATTAAAAAAAAAAAACTTATATTTTGTGCTTTAAAATTAAATAGTTTTTTCTAATAAAAACAATGATAATAGCGTAAAACACAAAAATGTCAACTTCAACTCGCGCCGCGGCGCGGGTGGACCACGTGTGGAGCGCGGTTTCGCGGTACCTACATTGCATAGCGCCAAAGTAGATAATTAACGAAAACTCCTTAACTTGACGTATCCTGGAAAGAATAATTACTCGCGGTCGATCATAGTTATGGGTTGTACATTTCACCATTTAAGTACTTGCTAAGCTGTCCCTTACATCTTGTATGTCATGTTCTTGTTTGCTGTCTGTTTCGTTCGAGTAAATCTAAAGGTCTAACTACATTGTACCAAACCACCAGTGGCGTGCATTCCATACAAGCAGAAAAGCAGTGCCTACCCTAGGGTATTCAAGGAAAATAAAACAAAAATTAAATATGTAATGTACACTAACGATCACAGAATCAAACGAATATAAACGTTTGACTAAATCACGTTATCTACATTATATTTTTACTGAATTTAAACTTTTTCGAAACAGCGCCATCTAAATTAGTTACTAGTTCAACATTAGAATGTGTCGCTCGCCGCCGCCGCTAGATGGCGAAGCTTATAAGCACTCGTTTGAAATGCCTTTTTTGTTTAAAAATGCTGGCTTCTGATTGGCTGTTTCGCCTCCCCCGCGAAAAATTAACGAACTGATTGTATGGCGAAAAAAGCTCTGCCTATAAAGCGATGCTACCAAATGGAGAAGTGTCAATATTTGGTAAGTTTGGAAGGGCTGTTATATATTTTTAATTTTGCGGCATTTTTTTCTTAATGGATTGTTTTTCTTTTGCAACTACGAACGAAAACTTTTGCAAATTAATATTTTATCAGTTTATAGTGATTATTAGACATTTGTTTAGAACAAAATGAGTACAATAAGTTGTGAAAAATGTGGTGATGATGTTTGTTTGCCGAAACTGCGTAATTTTCAAGTTTACCTTTTCAAGAAAAAGTAAACATCGCAAAGGCCGAGTAAGACATTTTAATACTAAAGTATAAGACATTCATAATAATTGGCTCACGGGCTATGTGCATACTAACCGCTTATTTTGTGTTTCGTGCATTTTGTTTTCAAACTGTTATACATATAAAAGTTTGGAAGCACAGGTTATTTTGATTTGAATAACCTTAGGTTGTTTTAACTTTCTAAAATCTTAATAATTTTCATCACTAAAAGTTCACTGCCTACCCTGCCTAAAATGTCTATGCACGCCACTGCAAACCACACTTCACTATACCACATAACTGTAGTGTGAATACTACTTTACCGGGTCGTGCTTGTGCGGTGTTATAACTTTCTGCTCTATGATCCATTTTAAACCAACTATCCAACGATTACAAACTAACAATGCTGTTGAAAAAACTTCCTTGCCATCATTTTTTCCATATTATTAACTGCAATAATAAGTTTGTTAAACCATGTAAAACCAAATGAAGAACTAGTTTTGTGTTCGCAAAATAGCCTTGTATCATTGGATAGTTGGTTTGAAATATATATTAAATTAGTTACGAAATTTGGGATATTGTTCAAATTATGTACAGAAGCAAGCGCATCAGGTTATTCCATTTTTATTACAAAACTGCTGTTATTACAACAGCACAGAGTGCACGCGTGTGGTAACCTGAGTTGCGGCCGTCCGTACTATTAAGTGAAAATACCTTTCACTCATTACAGTCCTTTAAATTCGATATTTTAATAAGTCACGCACCAGCTTACGCGCCGTGCGATACAAATCTTGTATCTAAATCTAATGTGATACTTTTTGGTGTGACGGGTTCATTACAATCCAAGAACACAAATCTCCGATCTACGCGCGAAAACGATCTATCAGAGGAGCCTTTTAGTGATGTGCCACACCGCGTGGACTGGTAGTATTGTACGGATGGCCGCAACTCAGGTTACCACACGCGTGCACTCCGTGCTGTTGTGATAAGAGCGGTTTTGCAATATAAAAATGGAGTAACCTGATGCGCTGGCCTCTGTACAACTTGTGTCGTCGATCAATTTTCTCCTAACAGTAATTTCTTTAAGATGATGTAAAAGGGCATTTTATAACATGTTCGTCGTATTTGTAGTGACACACTCGTTTTTATTTATTTGTGTAAGTTAGGTTAGTTGGTTTTGTGTGTTTACCTAATAATGTGATGGACGAGAAATCGAGAATTCATCGCAACATTCATTACCCTATCTTTGTTCTGAAATGATTCAAATAACGTAGGTAGGTATACCTTAGAAGCAGTCACGTGTACTCGGTATACACAGTAGAGACCCAAGATTACTCATAAAGGGTGAAAGGAACTATTATGTCGAAATTATTAACAACAAAGATGGCCGTTTCCACGTGGATGCAACTAAAAGGATCACTGAATATACTATGTGAAGCGAGAGAAGGTGACTTCGTCTCCTGTGAACTGGAAGAGATTTGGAGGAAATATCAATGATTTGAGAATTCGGGTTCTATGCTCTTGAAGGAATCTGAACACGAGATTTGTTTAGGCTGTCTTTCAGATGTGTACACATATACGAATTCACACGATCTAACTAAACCTACATGAGTTATTGTAGGTTAAGTTTTGTAATATTTTAAGTGTTTTTATACGGTAAAGATATGCAGCTTTTAACCATAGAATCTGATGTTTTTCTAGCTTAACTTACTCTACCTAGGCAGAAATTTATTCATATGGAAAATAACAGAAATCTGCACGAGTAACATTAAAACTCGGTTATGTATGTAAACATTTGTAGGAAGGAGCCAATTTCAATTGGGAAATACATGACTGGAAGAAATCTTGTAGGATAAGTCCGCCTTTGTCCCCAATGTCACTTTATGTTCCTTAATCGTTTCATTGTTAGATCTTGCGAAAGTTTCAATCGGAATGATTTATTTTCATACTTCAGACGATCTAGCTTGAAATATTTATATGAAACGTAGAAACAAAAAAATACGGGTCTGTTAAATTTTCATAAAGTACAAAAAATTTTGATAGTGATAAAAAATTTACCCTGTATATATTATGTTTATTTTTATCAAAAATAAGTATACTATTTATAACTTTAACTATGATTGAGTCTGGTATTGTAATTGTAATAATATTACCTATGTATAACTTAACAATGTGTAACTTACAGTAATGTAATAAATTTAAGTGGAAACTTTGTTTGCTTCTGTGTTAATTAAGCTGTTTTATATCCGATAGATCTACTAAATGCTGTATGTTTCCCAATTCGTTAAAAATAAAAAGTGTCTGAATTATAATGTTTGTTTTGTTGTACTTACATCCTTACTAATATTATAAATGTAAATGTAAGTTTTTTGATTGTTACGCTTTCACGCCTAAACTACTGGATCGAATTTTGTGAAATTTGGTACAGAGATAGATTAGACCTTGAGAAATGCTACAGGATACATTTTATCCCACAGCTGGGCACGATATAAACTGTAGACCACGCTGGCGGGGCTGCGGGTGGAAAGCTAGTAAATGATATTTTAGACATTTTTTGCGAATATCCGAATTGCCTGGTTCAGTAGACGTGTGCTTACTTTGAAGTTTTCTGAAAAATACAGCCCTTTGCTTCAGTCACACTTTTCATAAATGCACCACAAACAGAAGCTCACGCGTGCCACACTTCCGAGGATTTCTTTTGATGACTCAGACATTCCCGAGCATTTATTTCCCTCGGCATACATACATCCCATCTCATTGCAAATCTTGGCGAAAACTTTAATCAGATGTGTGTGAAAAATGGAGGTGATTTGTAACCGTCTCCACAGAATGCGTGGCGTGAGCCTGTCGAGGAAGTTTTTACTCCTCATGTCGAACATACCGGGATGTTGTTTGGCAAGCACACAAAGAACTGTGACACTGAGTGTGAGTTTAAGGTCCGTATTACAGAACGCGACTCAGACTGTGATTATACTTAAGGCGACTACAGCACCCGATAAAGGCAGCACACATAGGAATATTGCCATCTCCGTCTCTCAACAGGCCTGGGCCGGCAGTGCGAACAGTGTCGATACACGAATTTGACGGACTACGAAAGCATGCGTGCGTAAAAACATGTTCGAATGTTAGAAAAATGAGATTTATGGAAAGGTAACAGCTTAAATCGAAAAATGCGTTAACTACTTATCGAAAGTGTTCAATCACGAACATTTTGATAGCAAATTCAAGTTCCTGTGTGCATTTTACTATCGTTTTTACAGCTTAAAAGATACACAATATTGGGTATTTAGAGGTGACTTTGTGAGCTTTTTCTATCGAACCAAAAGTGCTGAATAATGTTTTCAGCAAACTACTTATCTAGTTTATGTCCTGAATATTACCGTTGTTTTTTTTTCTTCGATTTAATGCAGAGCGTCACGCTTATCTACGCATCATAAAATCGTAATTTAGGTGCTGTAGTCGCCTAAGTAGCAGTCGTCTTTGTCATTTTAGTAGTGAGAGAAGGAGAGAATCAATACTTAAGTATAGACCAAGACTTGAGTTTCCTTCTGTAATACGGGCCTAAGAGTATTTAATATTGTTATTTATTTTTCAGTACTTCAACAATATAAAACCATCTTTCGATAAAAACCTATGTATTGGAAATTCGTAGGAAAGTTACTTAAGTATGTCTACAACTGAAATTGTTTTTGTTTTCTCGTAAACTTAGGTATAAGTCAGCCTCATAATTATTTGAAACTTAAAAAAAATCTAATTTTGATCCCATGTGTCTTGGGAAAACCTGTTTAGATTAGTCGGCTATTGCAAATCTAGAAGTAGGTATAAATACATACAATCCATCCACATTTACAAAAACTGTAAGGACGATTACCCACTTTTTTTAAAAGAATTTAAGAGTTTCGTTGTATTTTGACGGTTTATTCCTTTTTTATTTTATTGAGTCTATTAATTTAAAATGTTCTACATTATTGTTCAATATAGATGACCGTATATCCCATGTCGCGTAGATTGAAGCCCACTATGCAGATAAACAGTGATTTATTGTCACTTTTTGTTGCTATAATAAACAACGATCCAGCTAAGAAATTTCTACACAAATTCCAAAAGAGAAAAAAACTTTTTCGTCAATTCATTGATTTAATATAAACCCCCGAAAAATAATCTAAAAACTTTCGTAAGCCTGCCCGAAAGTTTGTTTTCACCCTTTTTCTATTCGCTTTGCTGATTAAATTACTTAAGAGTTGTTTTTAAATGTTTGTTCATCTCAAATTTTACTTGCAACCTGGAGGCCTAGACAAACTCACCTTATGTTAGCGATTATTAAGGTAGGTATTAATAGCTAAATTGTATTTTTGCACCCACAATTATACGGTGTAATAATTTCTTCTCCACACCCAAAGGTTGTCGATAAGTATTACTTCTTAGCAATGGGGCCGCATTTTTATAATAACTTTATCACTGTTTTTATATGATGTAACTTTCACTTTATACCTTGTTCTGCTATGTTGGTGTGTAATAAAGTATACCTACCGTGTTGTAGTTCTAAAATGAAGTGACCACGTGAATTTTTCATTGTGTCTGTCAGTCCCATAACATTTAATAACTTTCGATTTCCTTTATCGGTAAAAGGATATTATATTGTCTAGAAATCCTTATAATTGCTTCTATCTAAATTCCTTGCATCGAAGTAGTCTGTTTAAGTCTTAATTTGAGTAACAAAAATATATAAGAATATCCCATTTTACTAAAATCCGTACCGCAGCTTTACCTGTGATCAAAGCTCAAACTCTATTCGTTTCTACATAAATGTCTAGGTATATAATAATAGCTAAATAGCTTTTAGATTCATGGAACATTTTGGTGACCATTGTTGAATGGGTAGATGCTGTGACCTCACAGATATCTTGATCTCAATCACAATTTGTAACATGACACGCAAGGCCCTTTGGTATGGGCAATGAATACTAAATGTATAGGATGGGGATGCCCTTAAAGAGGCTACTTATGGAAAGGGTTCCATACAAAATAAATTTTCAAGAAAAGGTCACAGTTTGAAAGCCAATAACGTAATATTGTAAGATATTGGGCATTCTTTACAAAATCAGAAATGTAGCTATATGGTATTTGGTAAATTTGATTTGGTAAACGAACACTATGAATGATTATCAGCCATTATGGGCTTGTATAACTGTAGTGTAGTTATGGTAAAATTTGCAAGATCAGCCAAATTGCCTTATTATTTGAAGGAAAGAAGAATTACGTGTAAGAGTTTGAAAAAAAGGTTTCAAGTTTCCTCATATAGCAAGAAAACAAAGCAATTTATTTTAGAATTCTACGACTGATACTTCGTAGCATCGAATGTCAGTACAACTTCTCTCTTGTGCTATGGCTATGGCTATACAGATGACAATGACAAGTATCTGACTTAGTTATAGTATCTGTCACACACCTAGTTGCAGAAATGTTCCTTGTTTACATCAACAAAGTGACAGTATGATATTTAGCGTTATCTTTAATGAACGTTCTGACTTAAGAAGTAAAAATTTTCAAAATTATTGACTGAAGCAATTTCAGAGGCCTTCATGAATCTTTATTAGGAAATTGAAAGATGGTGTTCCCAATTTGTCGAGGCCGAAATTGGATTACTTATGCCATTTGACATGGGAATTCGTATTACCTGTTTCACAGAGTTTCAGTTATTTTAACCATTTTATATACAGGGTAGAATTTTTTAACCTCACCTGGAGGGAAAGTACTCTAAATACTGGAGATAGAAAATTTAAATCAAAGGAAACATTCCTTTATTTTTAATAAGAAACTAAACTGCATTCAAGGATTTTCGAAAATTTGCTTGCCACACCCGGGAATAGAACCGGCTTAAATTCAAAAAAATAACATCCTGTACTTTAATAGGATCGATCGATAGAGTCAATCGTAAGGATCAAATCTCTTTAAAAAACATGGTCAATTAGATAAAAGGAAAACCGGTAAACTACATAAAACCTAACTATGGGACCCTTAACTAAAAGTGCTTTAACTCATCATCCCATCCAATTTATAAGCTTAGATTTAATGGTCTTCCTTTCACTTAATTTACTGTTTGTTAGGGAGATTTGATCCTTACGATTGACTCTATCAATCGATACTATTAAAGTACAGGGTGCTTTTTTGGATTCCACCCTATATACGATTTATATTGTCCCTATAATATACCTTATAATAGATAAAGGAACGATGCAATTTTGAGGTTAAGTAATTTCTGCGGGGCGGTGCATCTTGATGGGTTACTACCTACAGGGGGATTTTCGGGGCTTTTTTGATTACTGCCAGATATAGGACAAACTTGTGATACTAGCAGTCTTGTCATACTAGGCTACATCCTAAGTCACAAACATGTTACGGTAATAACCTTTCTTCATCAGCCCATATACGTCCCCACTGCTGGGGCACGGACCTCCCTCAATAACATGAGGGGTAAATGCCATACTCATCACGCTTGGCAGACGGGTTGGTGAGGGTTTTGATATAATGTAACTTTTCATGTTGCAAATTGTTTTCCAGCGACTGTTTTATTTTTCTTTAAGGTATAATATTAGGGACTATGTTCTTGGTATAATGTTACTTAAATTTTTTTGAATGCGGTTGTCACCTATAATTGGATTACCATTAAGCCTTTTTTTGAAAATTTGTGCCATTTTAATTAAGAGTTGGTGTGTAACTTGTTGGTGATCTATTAAATAAATAAATAAATAATTGCAGAGTTTTCCTTCTCTGTGTGCACATGAACTTGCTTGCATATTTACCTTAGTCGCCTTGTACGACACCTCGGTAAGAAAGAGGGTGGTCCTATTCTACTCTGCCGGGGACTCACACGGCTTTACACGGTACACGATAATAACCTTAAAATTATTAAATTACAGGGTAGTGAAATATGTTTTTTTACACATTCAAAGGCTCACACTAATGTTTTCCCTTGTGTCATGGGTCCCTTGGAACTTACACAAAGACCAATGACCAAAGAATACTCAAAGACAAAGACCTATACGAACACCCATGACCATGGACATCTACACTAATATAAGATGACAGATTTGATTGTTTGTTTGCATTGAATGGGCTCTGAAACTACTGGACCGGTTTGAAAAATTCTTTCACCCTTAGAATCCTACATTATCCCTAATGAACATAGGCTACATAATTTTCCCGAATTCCCACGGGAACGAAGTTCCGGGCGGAAAGCTAGTGAAATACAATTTGTTTTATGTGTTTAGGGTTTATTAATTTAATAGGTCACACATGCTATTGTAGAAAATTTTTAATAACATTTTTATTTGTTCAGTGGTTTTAGAATTAAGTGGTGACATTTACCAGAAAAGATAAATAATTACATTTACAACAGTATTATTTATTCTGTGAAAGTCTTCTTCTTCTTCTTCTTATTAACGTGTAGGTATAGTCAAGTATGTGGCGAACTTGGCTAACTCTGGTGTCAGAGTTTTCAAACCGCACAGTAGAAAAATTGCATTCGTAATTATTATGGACCTTTTATACAGGGTGTCCCAGAAATAGTGAATGTTTATTTGTAACAAATGTACAAAGAAATCCAAAACGCAATAATTAGAGCTGGAAACTTGATAAAATTTGATGATTTTCCCGTTTTTCGGATATATTTTTTTATGGTCATGTGCGTTTTATTATTTTTCATATTTTTTTATGTACAGGACATTAGTCAAGCTTCCTCCCATAGCAATTTGATTCACTATTTCAGGGCCACCCTGTATAGGTTAAGAATAATTTACATTCTTAAACGATTCAACGCTCTACAACAGCTAGTAAATTAAAATTTGAATACAGCCAAACTTTTATAGCTGCATTTCCCTTTTCATTTCCTTCTTTAACAAAACGTAAGTCTACTGTTCTTACACAGCTAGAAAATAAATATTTCACCGCTCGCTACAATGTCGAAATCCGCGACATGATGGGCTCTGAAGCCTGCTAGGGTTTAAATGTGGTTTTACTGGATCCTATAACATAAGTGTTTTTTTTTTTGTGAAAGATTAATTTTAAACAGCCTAATAAGAACTTTATTACTGTATATTATGCAAAGTGATGCCAAAGCAAAAGCGTCTAGAGAAAAATATTATTCACAAATAATTTTAGGGAAAGGACAATGTTCAGCGCGATTGGGACTAAACTAAAAAATACTTAATTAAAAGTATTATTGACATATCTGACACCACCGAGAAATTTTCTGGATTGTTACTTTGTTCTCCAAGATATTTAAACATTTACCATTTTTGTTTTCTTGTTATCTAATCAGACATAAATGTAAGTGCGCGTGTGTGTGTATCTAGAGTGGGGTTTGATGTTTTGTTTTTTCTCGAGATGATTCCCGGTTACAGACAACCCCGGAAAATTTTCCAGGATTTAGTGTAGATTTTTAAATTCTTTTATGTGCGATATAATTTTTACTCTGTACCTTGTTCTATAATGTTTGTGTGCAATAAAGTATATTGTATAGTGTTTAAGAGATTTCCATTTATTATAGTTTCAAAGGGCCATGTTTGCCTAAAATAAAGTCATGTGTGGTATGTCGGTGTCAGAAGTGGTCAGTTCTTATGAAATAAATAAATAATGTAAAATTGTTTTTATGTAGTAGTGTTTGAATTTAAGCGTCTAAGCGAGTATGCTCCTCAACGTTCGTGCATTTAAAATCCGTATTCAAACGACTGTCGTCTGCGTCTTGAGTATTTTGTCTTCGCAAAACACAGTTTTGTCTGCTCCATACAAAGGGCCGTAGTGTCATTTACATTAACGATGCATGAGGAACGTTAGCAGGCACTTTGGTTTTGAAGATCTTGCGTTTTATACCCTTTTAGTCTCTTTTACTCGAGGAAAGCGCAGTTTTTGTCTTTATAAATAAAAAGGGGCTCGATGTACAAAAGGCCGCATCAGTTTACCACACGCATGTATTCTGTGCTATTTCAATAGGAACGATATTGCAATGAAAATAAGGTAACCTGAAGCTCTGGCCTCTGTCATCATAAAATCGTAATTTAGGTGCTGTAGTCGCCTTAAGTATTTGGAATTGTTTTTATTTTTAAATACAGGGTTATTTGTAAAACACCAGTAACTTCACAGGACTGGATTATTTTCATCATGAACGACTTATAAATCGTTGGATTTAAATTTACTTTTATCCAAATTAAATGTTTTTATTTACCACTCTAAAGGATATGAATAACTATGGACAGCGCACGGGCGCGGGCGGCGCCGCTAGGTAGGTACGGAGGGTCGCACATCAAACACACCCGATTATCTGGGTCCACACGCGTGCATTCTGTGCTGTTGCAATAAGAGCGGTTTTGCAACGAAAATAAAGTGTTAGATACTTGCGTAAAACATAGATGTTAATATTGTTAGATAATTAGTGCAAAAAAAACTTAAAAATTCATTTTCGCGCTATGTTAAAAATCGTAAAATAAAAGTTATTGATTATAATGTAAGCATGTACTGCGAGGTTATTGATTTTTATAAATAACCCTGTCACTAATTTCTTGAATTTTATTCCTCTCAATTTTTTCTAAAGCAACATTGTAAAACATGTGAGTTGAAAGTTCGAATCTAAACATGCATTTAGTCTCCCTTTTACAGATTACAAACAGAGTGCTAAGCCGAGAATGTCCCAAAAAATTTACAAAATCACTTTTCTCGCACTTTAAACTGTGTACATTGCCAATAAAAAAGGTTCAGTGCTTTTTTATGAACCGTTCGCGGAAAGGCCGTGTGGAATCACTTGGACCGTTTTAAGCCTTGTTTGCATTAAAATGGCCATTTATGAATTTAGCTCGGTTTTAAGGGCTTATTTTAAATTTTACAACGTTTTCCTTTACTCTGAACGTGCTTGGTCTACTGGCTTAAAACTTTTGCAAAATAATACAGATATTGTTTAATGTTTTTTTTATATTATTTTAGATTGGGAGCTTGGGAGATTTTGAAAATCAACAAGTTGCTGTAAGTAGATCGCGTCAATTTAGTTTGGATTTATTGGTAAAATAAAGGCTTAACCCATTATTTTTTTCAGAAATGTCGGTAAAGAAACGCTTCTCCTATCTAACTAGTAAGATCAATTGATTGTTGAAACATGCGATTTTTTTATTTTTCAGGGACCAGCTGAAAATCAGCCCATTTGTATTCTTCTATTCTAAATGTTCATGTGTCCCATTAGGTACTTAAATCTTTTAAGAAGGAAGTTTGATTTACGACTAACGTTAAAATTAACTAAATTATATTATTACTGGTAGCGCTCTACAACTGGTTTTGGATAAGTACCTTCGCCTAAGGTACTTATTTGAATATACACATATAAAGGGAAAATTAACATGCAAATACACGATGCTTGAGACGTATTCGCTTTCACTAGAAAATTTGGGCGTTCGAAAATTTGTGATTTTGTCTTCCTAATCTTAAAGGAGTCAGGAGAGTTGGCATTTACTTTTAAACCCCGAAAAAAAAGGGTTTTTAATAAGTTTTATCTATGCACCTGTTTTTTTTACCAGCCCAAATACGTCCCCACCGAGGGGCAAGGGCCTCCCTTCGAAACAAGAAGGGGCTCGTAAATGAATGGTCCGATTTTGAAGCGGTTTATTTTCTTTGCTGTATTTTAACGTATATATTTTTTTAAATTTTAGAGTTACGTACGAAAAAATTATGATAGGTAGGTACTTAAAAAAATAGAGTCTACATTTTCCTATGTTCTATGATTTTTCAGTCACCCCTGAAAATGTTCAACCTTTAGGTACTTTTGTAACTTCTCGAGGTATTTTTTTAATGAAAATAATGCATATTTGCACTGGATTCTATCGAAGTGGCAATAACATGGAATTATAATTTAGGTTAAATAACTTTGGAAAATCTAGTATTACTATTTACTTGTGTCTCTTGGTAGGGTAAGCAGACTTTTCTGGGAGAATTCTTGTTTACTCCAAAACCACTCGACGCTACATTAGACATACATAACATTCATTCTAACAGTTATTTTTCTTAACTGGAACATAAGTGTAATGGTGACAGGCTGTCACACTTTTGCCCACGATACATTAAAACCCTTGTGTCCTACTTACTGGTTTATACAAACTGTAAATCTGCTAGGTTGCCATATAGTTGAAATCAATAATAATATAAAAACCTAAAATTTTGAAAATTTAATTTATTTTAATTTATTTTATCGACAACTCGCGTGCACATCATTAATTCATCGAAACTATATGCACATCCCTAAAATAACATGGCACAGATGCGATAATGTTGGCGTATTCTCAGTGCACTACATTTTTTATTTCAGCCTAGGTGGTTATTCTCTAAAGCTCAAAACAAAATCTTGTTTTTTTTTCGTTTATAGTTAAATGTTCCGTTTTCGATATTATCGAATAAAGTTGGTACCATACCATACTATTCCATTATTGAATATGGCAACCTAGCAGATTTACACTCTGTATAGTGTGCCTGGAAATAGTTGGAAAATGGCACATTCTCTTTCACTCCCAATAACATCCAGCGTGTTAGAAAATCCATAAATGCGTGGAAGTAAAATGTTTATGAAAAACTGAAAACTTACTATCAATTAGATAATGGACCCTTTTGATTCCATCAACAGCCAAGGCAGGGTCATTAATGTTGTTGATTGATTAAACGTGATTAAATTCACCCTTCCCTTGTAAATTGGTACCACGTCAATATTGTTTACCGTTATGTACCTACCATGTACCATGTAACCTACCTTACACACTTAATGTAATTTAGTCCATTGCGAATCTTTCATCAAATATTTTTATAAACACACATCAACACGGTCTAGGGATATTGTACGATTTTTCTTACAAAAAAGGTCTGATTGAGAAGCTATAAAAGCATATTCGAGATACATGGAGAGCTATAATTTTCAAACGAGAAAGTGTTAAACCTGAACTTTCAATTCTAGTCAATTAAATTTTGTTTCACTTGAAATTTGTGAAAACGTGACGGAAACGGAAACGAAAATTCACTTTTTGCCTGCTTTTTGTATGAAAATAATCGAATTTACGCAATTTTTTTTTCATTTTCGTCACATTTCACAAATTTCAAGTAAAACGAAATTTATTCTTTAGAAAATTCAGGTTTAGCACTTGCTTGTCTGAAATTTATAGCGCTCCATGTATCTCGAGTATCAAAAAAAAATTATTTATGTCTCACATATTCTTCGTATAAATAGGCAGGGGTCTCCTTTTAGGCATGAGAATGCCTGTGCCAGGGGGCCTCGCTCTTCTCTTAGATACAATTCTTATGCTAGAACAATTTAGGCATGCAAAGTGTAAGTGTAAATATACTTTTATAGCTTCTCAATCAGACCTTTTTTGTATGAAAAATCGTGCAACATCCGTGTTGATGTGTATATTTTGATTTAGTTTTTCATAGACAGTTTGATTATTCCGGGAGTCAAAAATTGATTAAAGGTGTGACTTGATTAAGCACGTGTCTAACTGACCTGATAGCTCAGTGGCCTTGCCTGCTGATCTGAAGATTGCGGATTTGATTCCCTAATACCAACACAAATATTTGAAAAATCACATTTTCAAGTACTATATTTAATTAGATAATTGCTTACTACCAGTGCTCAGGACCTACCATGTGTATTTAAATGCAAGGTTACTGTAAGCCGGTAAAATATGTACTCCCCATTGATAACAGAGGAATAAAAATACCATACGTCATGTTCTAGTAAGAAATTGCTTGTTTTGTTACTTTTTTATTAGATTCGACTCTATCAGTAGCTGAATGAGTACGTACTTACAAAATGTAATAGGTACTCGTTTTAGTTAAGTAATTACCTATGTGAGAGTAAGTAATTATTTCTTAACTGGAACGAAATATTTTCAGCAGTTAAATGTAATATTTTTTCGGTTGACTAAGATATTTTTAGAGCCAACGCTTGAATATTAGATCTTTTGATTTTTGACAAGTAGATACAGCAGGCTGAGTACGATAGTGACAGAGCCGCGACAACATCGCGGTCCTTTACCAAAATGTCAACATTGACAACGCCATAGGGCGAGCAAGCCTTTGCGCGGGACGCTCGCGCAATCAAAGTGAAGTTTCAGCGTGAGCCGAGCGCGAGTTTGTCGTTATTGTGCTAGAGCTGCAGATATATGCATACGGGTGACTTTTATTCACCAGTAATTTTGTTCTTACGGTGTCAGTATCGTTGATAGTACATAAATAAAGGATAGTGAGGAAGTGTTTGTTTAATTTTGTTTTTTTTAACGACGTTTTTGCGATGTTTTGTGTGGGGAACAGATCCTTCCTTTTTCAAACAAAATAAATAGTAATAGAAAACTAACAACCCCACAAGTAGGTAGTATCGAAATAAACGATATTTGTAACTTTAGAAGGAGTTATACGAGTTAAAATTATATTTGACAACTACTTCCTTTGAAAAGAAGTTTTAACTGATAACGGTAATTGAATTGATTGAGGAGTGTCGGAAGACAATAAAATTTACAAATTCAGTAGGTTTTTTGTAGTATTGTTAGTACCATCAACGGGTATTGCGACTGATCTACTTTTACATCAACTTTGAACCTTTTTGCGGCTAGGTAGCGTCGCGATTCAGAAGATTAGCTTCTAGACTCTAGAATAGACGTTATTGAAGGTAATCTATGGAGTGACTTTAAATTAGTTATTGAAAATTAAAGATGTGAATCAGCCAACGAAACTGAATAACTTCCCTAAAGAAATTTTTCGCCGTGTGGTGATCGGTTGAGAATAACACCACCCTATCTCTTTCCGTGGGTGTCGTAAGAGGCGACTAAGGAAACACAAATGAGACCTGCCTCCTAGTACCTAATCCATCCCAGGCAACGACACTTCATTTTTTTCTGAATCTGAGGTGTCGTCCTATGGTCTCATGCGGTGTGGTAGGCTCTGTAAAGGGCCGTCTGGTTCGCGACCACCCTCCTACCGAAGTCCGACGCCAAACAGCTTGCTGTGTTCCGTCGGTGCGTGCGGGAGTACCAGTGCCTTTATAGGCATTTTCTGGGTTAACTCGCTCCATCGTCGACCTCATCTTTGACCATTATGGTCAAGATTGAGGTCAAGAGTTAACCCATCTTGTAATAATAATAAAAAAGAACATGGGTTGAAATATGAAAAAAAAATTACCTTTGCATACAACTTGAGCGGTCAGCTGATTGCCTTAGTATGAAATATCGATTTTTTTTGAGAATTTTATATGTGTTTCTTAAAGAAAGCTGTTCGGTTTCATAGGGAGAATCACCCCTTAAGTTTACCCCTTAAGTCGGTAACTAATTTAAAGTCACCAAATAGTAGGGATACCATTTGACGCCAAAATTATCCAAGGACTAAAATGAGGTGACCAAAATAAGATCGGAGTCGATTGAATTTGTACTTGTAATAAAGACGATAATTTGATTACACATGACTTTGGACTTTATTGGCCAAGTACAATGTAAACATGTTCCGTGTTATTGACTAATTTATTAGATTTAATAAACAATTGCATTTAGTAGATTTAATAAGTAATTGCATGTAAATTTAGGGCATGGTAGAAATAAAAAGTTTTTTTATATATTTTTTATTTAAACATAATTTTGTCTTTTAAACGCATTCAATTCAGTTACTAGCCGTATTGTATGAGGTTAAAGTTTAGCATTTGTTCATCGTATAATATAATCAATAAAATTATATCAACTTCAATTAATTATTAGTTTTATCAATTGAAAACTAAATGAATGGCTGGGTTAAAGTGGTACTTTACATTTGAGTTTGTTTATTCAGCTAAGTAAGCTATTAATATGAATATACAATAATATGAGCTTCACCTAAGCTAAGTACACAATATAACATCTCTGCTTCGTAATAGAAAATTTATGAAACCCTCTTTGATGTGAAACATAATATTCGCTTTATTAATTCAATTAAAACTTTACATGGTTTTAGATTTAGAAGTGTTTGACTTAATTATAGTAGGAGCAGTATCGGTTGGCAGTGTTGTAGAAAATAGACTTAGTGAAATAAATAGACATAGACATAGAATTTATTAACAAGCACAGGTACACACTACATTACAGAGAGAAATAATAATACAACAACAAAAATAAAACACAAGTACACACAGGACACAATGTAGGCGCAAGAGTCATAGTAGTGTGCACCGCACCTGCTATGAATGGGCAATGGCTCAGCTACATGTTGCAGGCAAACTGCAACGCTTGTTTTCGGCCAGTTGCCCCAAGTACAAGCGAGCTTGAGACGCAATGATTTTGGCTCCAAGAGCTAACACAATTTTAAGTTAATAAAAATGCAACATATAAAAATAAAAAGTTCTAATAAATACTAGTAATAGAATATAATTAATTAAATATGTATAGATGAATGTATTTAATGTGTATACATAAATATACCAAATATAAAATAAGATATTTATGTTTATTACATATATATCATACATAATCAAATATTATATATGATATATATCATATATATCATGTTATATATGCATATAAACATCAATTATGCATCCAACAACACTTATTTAAATTAAATATTTTTCTTATCGTGTAGGTATAGTCAAGTGTGTGGAAAACTTTTCTAACCCTGCCCTTGGTGTCAGAGTAATAAATGAAATGTTTTGCTAATAGAAGCTGGTGATGATCCACCGAAAGCAATTGCACAGCCTTACTGTGCTTTGTAATTGTTTGTTACATAACAAATTAAAACAAATGGTAATGTAATTACACAACTTTACTAATTTTAACAAGTTTTTCATTAGTTTCAGCAGTCTTTACATTAAACGCAGTCAAGTATTTGAAAACAAGTTTCAAAATATCAGAAAAAATCAAACGAAATTCGAGTCAAATAACTGTAAGATTGAAATTTTTGTATCACCCCTGACATTCGATTGCTTATAGGCCTTATAACTTTTAAACGGCTGAACCAATATTGATAAAATACAGCTAAAGTCCATCTCAATTATCTCAGCTTTCGAACAGAAAATAACCGCATCGAAATCGGTCCATTCGTTTAGGAGTTACGATGCCACAGACAGACCCACAGATACCGACGTCAAACTTATAACACTCCTCTGTTTTTGTCGGGAATTATAATGGGCGATGTATCTATACAGTGCCGACAGATAACTCTCATAAGTAGGTAGATTTTAAGAAATCACGTTTTTGTTTTCACTCATCGAAAATAAATGTATCTTGAATTTCTTCAAAACATCAGTTTTCATTAATTTTTAATAATACTGTTTTGGATACCAAATCTGGACAAAGCAGGTTTCTCATAAAATATGACTGGCAATACAGAACGGTCAATAATGGGAGGACTAATCAAGCGAACCAATTGGGCTCCGTAAATTGGCCGCGCGGGAAAATGTTTGGGGGTTGCAGCGGTATTAACGCCATGATTTATATTTGAAGGAACCACTACGACTTCCAGCTTTGGTATTACCAAGGAAACAAAAATTGGTATCCAGATATCGTCAGAAAATATTTCATGAATAAGTAAAAACAGTTTACTTAAAGTGTTTCGAAGGGAGGCCCGTGCGTGCCCCTCAGTGGGGACGTATATGGGCTAGTAAAAAAAATAAAAAAAATACAGTGAAATATTTCATGAATAAGTAAAAATACTAAATATTGTATCCCTAAGATAACTGGTGTTAAGGCGACTGCTTAAATATTAATTTTGACATTCTATAGTTTCAAAACGTGTTTAGTTATTTACATAAGTACTTACGTAAAGTGGAGATCGAGTTATCGACATTGGTAGAGTAAGGCTGAGTTTCAGTGACGGGTGTAATTTTTAAAATCTAGTTCACTGTCTTCCTTCCCCGCTGGAATGGGAAAGAAATAAAAACTTAGAATGTGCCAGGTGCCAACTCTTCCCAGGCATTCTATAGGAGCCAGTAAGTGGGACGAGGGTTAAGCTGTATATTTAAATAAATAAAATTAAATATTATTTATTATGTTTGTATCTGTGTGCTGCATAGTAAAATAAACGTTTTATTATTATTATTATTATTTAAATAATAATTTTGACATTCTATAGTTTCAAAACGGGTTTAGGTATTTACATAAGTACTTACGTAAGGTGGCGATCGAGTTATTGACATTGGTAGAGTAAGGCTGAGTTTCAGTGACGGGTGTAATTTTTAAAATCTAGTTCTCTGTCTTCCTTCCCCGCTGGAATGGGAAAGAAATAAAAACTTAGAATGTGCCAGGTGCCAACTCTTCCCGGGCATTCTGTAGGAGCCAGTAAGTGGGACGAGGGTTTTGCTGTATAGTGGGTGAAAGGCTGACAATGTACTTTCATTTAATAGCCCGCAGAATGAATGTCAAAAGTGGCGTCACGTGGTTCTAGACCTACATGACGGTCTGCCTACTCCGAATGGGATTATGGGCGTGAGTGTATCTGTTGGATGATGTTCACTGTTGCCGAGAGTTAACTGGGTGACTTTTAATAAGCAAAAATTAAAGATGAGATTCAGGATACCAAATTAAACAACTTTCTTCAAGGGACTACGAATAAAATAAAGAAATAAAATTCGCTTCTACATACAAGTCGAGCGATCAGTTTGAAAAGTAGATTGAAGAGCTAATATTTTTGAAAATAAGGTATAACGTACGGTGTACGGAACGTGGTACGATGTGATCAACCACATACGCATACATACACACATACATAGAAATCCGTACATAAATCCGAAAAGACGAATTTAGTGGTACAGGCCCGCACCAGGTTTTGAACTCGCGACCTTCGGATTACAAGTCTGGCTCATTACCAACTGGGCTATCACCGCTCGGTCTGCCTACTCCGAATGGGATTAAAGGCGTGAGTGTATCTGTTGGATGATGTTCACTGTTGCCGAGAGTTAACTGGGTGACTTTTAGTAAGCAAAAATTAAAGATGAAATTCAGGATACCAAATTAAACAACTTTCTTCAAGGGACTACGAACAAAACAAAGAAATAAAATTCGCTTCTACATACAAGTCGAGCGATCAGTTTGAAAAGTAGATTGAAGAGCTAATACTTTTGAAAATAATATATAACGTACGGTGTACGGAACGTGGTACGATGTGATTAACCACATACGCATACATACACACATACATACACAAACGCAAACACACACTCCTTACATACTTCACACGCTAATTTTACTTTATGTTAATGTTATAAATTTTAATATGACAGACTATGTAATTGGCTTAACAAATTTTTGAATTAAATAAGTTTAAGGTGAAATATTGTACGCTGTATAGTTTGCAACAAACGATAAAATAAATAAAATAAAAGTGATATGGTAAATTAATTATCACATTGCACAGCCTTACGGTGCTTTATAATTGTTTGTTACATAACAAATTAAAACAAATGGAAATGTAATTACACAACTTTACTAATTTTAACAAGTTTTTCATTAGTTTCAGCAATATTTACATTAAGGCGACTACAGCACCCGATAAAGGCAGCACACATAGGAATAGTGCCATCTCCGTCTCTCAACAGGCCTGGGCCGGCAGTGCGAACAGTGTCGATACACGAAGTTTACGGACTATGAAAGCGTGCGTGCGTAAAAACATGTTCGAAAGTTTAAAAAATGAAATGTATGGAAAGGTAACAGCTTAAATCGAAAAATGCATTGACTACTTATCGAGAGTGTTCAATCACGAACATTTTGATAGCAAATTCAAGTTCCTGTGTGCATTTTAATATCGTTTTTACAGCTTAAAAGATACACAATATTGGTATTTAGAGGTGACTTTGTGAGCTTTTTCTATCGAACCAAAAGTGCTGAATCATGTTTTCAGCAAACTACTTATCTTGTTTATGTCCTGAATATTACCGTAGTATTTTTTTCTTCGATTTAATGCAGTGCGTCATGCTTATATACGCATCATAAAATCGTAATTTAGGTGCTGTAGTCGCCATAAACGCAATCAATTATTTTAACTTTGTTCTAATTTGAGTTTGATTCTTTTATAAATTCAAGGTCAAAATAATTTAATTTTTTTTGGCGTAGGAATTTGTTTCAAAGCCTATTTCCTTATACAAATCTACTTTAAAGCTAACAGCGTTATTTTAAAAACTCGTTAATCACCATCTTAAGGATTACTTAACTAAACAACTACGTAAGCCCTTATCTATGTTGGAAATTTTCTTATTCATAAGCATCAGCCATTCAGCAGCTGTGCTTTGTCCACCCTTTTGCTATTTAAGCTTTTAATCAATGATAAATGGCTGTTTAACTTGATAGCTCGTTAAGAAGCAATGACTAGCAGCTCGAGCACGATGTGCTCGCGCGCGAAATGCACCGTGGCCCTATGTCAAAATATCAACATTGACAAGGCAGAGGGCGAGCAAGCCTTTGCGCGGCCTCACCCTTCATATTTTTTTGTTTAAATTTTGAATTCCGAGTCCAAATTAATATGTAATTCTCTTACATATTATTATGTAAAATACCCTAGTAGTCGGGTATTTTACATAGTAATATGTATGTATATGAATATGATCTTAACAGCATTGATTATTGGAAATGCATTTGTATTAATTTTGTTGCAACACCTAACACCTATTGTAACACCTATATGTAAAACCTATGGATGCAATAAAATATTGAGTATTGAGTATCCTGTAGGTATACATCAAAAATGTGTCCTGATCCAAAAGAGTGTGTTGTAAACAGTCGTCTGAAAGTACACGGTATCAAAAATCTTCGAGTAGCTAACGGTAGTATTATACCATACCTATAGTGGCAATAGCAATGGTCCAATAACAATGATTGGTGAACGAGCCGCTGATATCATTAAAGAAGATTACAATATAATTTGACACAATTTTTGAAAACTTCGTGTAAAATTATAATACGATATTGTAAATTAGAACAAAACACTTTTGTAATTTTGAATGTTGAGTTTTTCTTATATTATACTCGTTGAAACACAGTAACGTCAATAGTCTGCAGGTGCTGAAAAACGCTCAATCAACAAAAATAATAATTTGAATTATTAAAGCTGTATCTCATATTGATTTGATATCAACATGAGATGCAGCTGAACCAATAATAGGTTAAACATTAGGATTAATTTTTAAAATTTAACTTAATTTAGTAAGGACTGATTTTTTTTCTAGACAGTGGCAATAAAAATAAACTGCTATTGTTGTTCAAAAATGCACATAAAGCTTATGTTACACCAGTAACCTGATGCACTCCCAATTGTCATCACAAATAAGTTCTGCTTTCTAAGCCCGTGAATAATTTACACAAAAACACCCGGGTAGGATAAATGACCACAATTTGGGGTGCACCCATTATTTTTGTTAATGTTTATTTAATGGAGTCCACGAAAATCATGCGTTTGAATTAGTCCGTTTTAGTTTGATAAAAATGTTATACTTAACAAGATTTTATTAAATTTTATTAAATTATAACTATCTATTTATTTCACGCAATAATTTCTTTAGTTACCAAGATCGTGTTACATTCAAGTCAAAATATAATCAACAACGAAGAAAACTGTTATTTCTTTTTATTGGCGATACCTTTGTATGCGTAACAAAAACCTCTTTCAACCGCCAGTCAATCACAAGACCACTGACAATTCCATTCCAGTAAATCATGCTGGGAATACAATATCTTTGCCCGGAGTCAGCAATAAAGTACGCCGCCTCGACCTCGTATTAATCATGTCATTCTACGCATCACTGGCGCCCTCTATACTTCAGACGAAGGCATTGGGACGGAATTTATGCCTACCTCGACTTGCCTTAAGATCTGCATATCATTTGGCAGTTATTATTAGCTCTTTTATGATTTTTGGTGGCGTTTCTTAAGTGGTATACTGGACTGATTATATTTTTAGTTGAATAGCATCTCAAATTTCCAAAAACAGGTACAGTGCTTCTATTTTCTTAACGTGTCTCGGCAAACAGTGTCTATCTCGTTTTGTCATTTGAAAATCAACTTACATTTTCGAAATGCGTTTGCTGAACCACAATAAGAAAATAAAAGCACTTATGAGGGTGATTCTAGCCATGAAACTGTACTACATAATTTCCCCAAGGCACCCATATGAAATTATCAAAAACATTTCAACTTCTCACTTTAAACTTTCGCGATTTGAACACATAATTAAATTCTAAAACGGGTCTAAATTCGCGTATATATATTTATTTACCTATTGTCGACGTTTCGACGCGGTTGCACACGCCGTGGTCACAGGTAGACTCACGTGCTCACGTGGTCGTATATTTATTCGTGGTATAAATATATATACGCGAATTCAGACCCGTTTTAGAATTTAATTATGTGACCACGTGAGTCTACCCGTGACCACGGCGCAAGCAACCGCGTCGAAACGTCGGAAATAGGTAAATAAATATATAAACGCGAATTTAGACCCGTTTTAGAATTTAATTATGTGACCACGTGAGTCTACCCGTGACCACGGCGCGATCAACCGCGTCGAAACGTCGGGAATCGGGAATAGGTAAATAAATATATATGCGCGAATTTAGACCCGTTTTAGAATTTAATTATTTCGACTTCTCATACTAAGGAGACGACTTGTTCTCAAGTTGTATGGAGAGGAGATTTACCTAAATTCCACATTATTAATTTTCGGTTATTAATTCAAAGTCAACTAATATAGCAAGCGTGTCACTATCAGGCGAATAACTAACGAGAGATTATCGGCTGACTTAAAATAATATCCTCTAACACAGAATTTTCGGACCAAAGATCTTAAAGTTTATCATATCACCCTCAATGCTTATCTTTTCGTTACTTTCCTTTTCTCAATACCCACCCATTAAAAGTATAATTACTAAACTTTCCATAATTTGCCCCCTGGTGTTACAACACAATCCATAAATAAAATACAGTTTTTCCGAGACTGTACATGATTTGATGCTCTGCTTAAAGTAAAAATACATATTTATTGTGTCATGAAATAGGCTGCAACAAGGATATTTAAAATTTTAGTGAGATTTCCCTCCTGTGGTAATGAAGCATAATTTCCCAGTGGGCTATCCGTGGTGGGACATAAAAAATGTATGAGCTTTTCAAACGTGCCGAGTTTCCTCACCAACTTAATATAAAGGTTATACTAGGCGTACCATATAAAAGAGTGATAAATAAATTATCTTTCTTTAAATAAGAATATAGTTTGGAACGTTTGTTTCTCATAAATTTCAACTTCGTAAAAGTTGATAATGAAATAAAGTTACTGTAGAGGTAAAATTCAGAATGTCCAAAACCTGTTAGTTACTTAACCCTAGGGAAAAGGTAACAGTCTTGTTACTTCTTTAAGTTATCATAGAAATGAGAGTTTCCTTCTATGAAAGGAATTTAGAATTTTCCACGGAAATAAAGTCGTAGTGAAATAATGAAGCCCTTCGTGAAATTCTCCTAAATTTTCCATTTCAAGGGTACTTACCGTTATTAACAAAAGATTTTCCAAAGTTCATTTCGAGGTGACAAAGGGTAGGGACCCGGAGTCATTGACATTGTGAATAAATATTGCATGGCTTACCAGCGCTGTCAGTTAAAACATGAAATATGAAAATGTGTTTTGTTTATTTTCCTCGCAGGGAAACGCTGTGATATTTCATAGTGGATGTCGGAAGCGGTTCGGGCAGATTCTATGCAACATTGAAACTTGATATGTTTGCATTTGCTGCTCTGCTGTTGCTTTCTAAACCTCTAACTGTAGCTTTGTAAGATTATTTCGGTGGGTGGTAAAAGTTGAATTTCAACATGATTTGGTGTTACTATTTGGTTTATAATTTTCGTGTGCTTACATATACTGTAGGTACACAAACCTACCTATTTTTCAATGTGTGCAGTGCAAGTACTGAATTTATTCGTTATTTGACTAAACTTCTGTAATTTAAACGAATTCATAATTTTATAGAGTACTAGCTGATGCCCGCAACTTCGTTTGCGTGTTGTATGTATTTTTATAGACCGAGTTTGTACTTTGACACAACTACAGATACATGAATTGCCGTTTTTTATTGAAGCAACTATTTCGTTCATATTTTCGTTATATGAACGAATAGCAACTATTTCGTTCATATAAGGAAAAGCAATTTCTAAAAATATTTTTTATTTGGAAACTTGGCTAACTATGTCATATAAGGTTGATACTTAATACATTACTTTGGATCTGAAAACAAAGGTCAAACATAGTTGTTTCCTCTATCGCTTATATTTTCTATACCATTGTTGAACGCGACTCAGACTCTGATCTATACTTAAGTAGCAGTCATTTTTGATTTTTTGATACTGAGAGAGATAGACAATCAACACTTAACATGAGTCAGTGGTGCCTCTAAAACATCTTGTTGTCTTAACAATCCCACAAAAAGTGGTTAATTAATATTGTATTTCGCGTTTCTGTGAAAAACGTAAGGATTTTGTACTTATAAAAAATCAATTTTGATAAAATAAAAATATGTGGAGTAAAAAATTTACGAAAATTGTATGTTGAAAGACCTATTACTTAGGTAAGTACAATAAATGGCACACGAATTCCTTAGTGCTAATTACGGACTTATTTTTGATTTTCAGTGGAATAGAAGTTTCTGAAACAGGTCACCTATGTCAGTATCTAAGACAACCCTTGTGCATTTGAGATTTCAGCTAGCACGCTGCTTTTATTGTGCTTTGCGATAATTGTGTAAAAATGATTCAATAAAAAATTAAATTTAAGATAGAAATGACTAAGCTTTTCCCTTCAATGGACATTTGTAGAAATAAGCAAAGGTGTCAGTGCTTGATCCAAACTAAGAAACTTATTAGAATAGTAATATTATAATATTTATCCATGGCTTATATACGCAATGCTACGCTTGATGTAAACTAAAATCAAAAAATCAATAAATAGCCCTTATTTCATGTCAGAACATCAAAGCCATAGATCAAACCTATATAGACCTGTATAGACCATATTCATAGTGGTTTTAATAAAACAAATGTCAATTGTCAGTTTCTATTGAGTTTCCCGCCTTTAAAAATAAGAAATGCATTGAAAACACCGGCTGTACGGCCATAGATTCCTTTGCTTAAAAATAAAAATAAGCCGTTTTATTGTTTTCAAAAAGTGATATCCTGAAGATTGAATAATGTCATTTAGTTAGGGCCGAATTAAGATTTGAAGACTAAATACTTAATCAACTTCGTTCTTGTTAACACTGTATTAATTATTTAGTTTTGGGTAGTTAAAAAAGTGCAGAATAGCCGAACTATTAATGGGGAAGCTGTCAAAAGTTTCGATATTTTAGATATTATACGCCTATAATCCTCGTTGGGGTAACATAAGTCACATAACTTTACATGTCATGAAAATTTAAAAAATGGCATATTGTTTATGAGTATATAATACGTTGTCTAAATTTTGCAATGCACGGACGGTCCCAACTCAGGTTACCACACGCGTGCACTCTGTGCTGTTGTGATAAGAGCGGTTTTGCAATGAAAATGGAGTAACCTGATGCGCTGGCCTCTGTACCAACAATGCAATGTATTTGGTTGGCAGCTGGCACATTCCAAATTTTTTGTTCAGTGCCAGTTCAGCACAGAAGTTTTTGTTTTATTTTTGGATATTTGTGGATCAGTTACAATAATTTTAATTTCTTCCGACTCACTTTTATTCGACGATAGCTCTTAAAAATAACATCTATCTAATTATAGAGCAGCACCCTCAGATTTTCTTTATAAAGTACTTTTTTAAAGGTGAATTTATGAAGTTAGAAAAAGGTTATTATTACCTACAAAGAAAACTCAATAAGTAGCATCATGGCAGAATACCAGCGCTGCAGTCTGGTACTGCAGCAATATGCTGAGCCAGCGCCAATTTGATTGGCATGATACAGCTAACACGGTGTAAAATAGTTTTATAAAATTATTTGTTTCTGTTTCTTACTCTGTTTACTTCATTGTTTGCTTGCTGATTCATGTTTACTTGATTGTTTGTTATTTGTCTATTACTGTGTTGTGCTGTTTTATGTCAATTGAATAAAGTGTCAATCTATCTATCTATCTATCTATCATAAAATCAATTAATTAGCACTTCACACTGTAACTTTCTGCACTAAAGTTTCCCTCGTATGGTTTGTTTGCCCAAACCGGAAATCGAATCCAGAAACCGTCGATTCACAGGCTGTGTAACTCTACTACTCAACCAAACTTCCGACAAAAAATTAAGAAAGGATCTTTTATACAAAATATCTCATAAATCTCTATCCGGTCCTTTTATCAAATGCTACGTACTCATAGACATAGAAAAAATAAGTTAAATATCAACACTGTCTAGGGATATTGCTTAATTTTTCATACAAAAAGGTGTGTTTGAGAAGCTATAAAAGCATACTCGAGACACATGGAGGGATATAATTTTAAGATGAGCAAGTGTTAAACCTGAATTTTCAATTCTCGTCAATGAATTTTGTTTATATTGTTTTTTTAAACGTGACGTAAACGAAAACAAAAATGCATTTTTTTCTGCTTTTTGTATGAAAATGGTGGAATTAGCGCAATTTTTTTTTCATTTTAGTCACGGTTTCACAAATTTCAAGAAAAATTAAATTCATTGTTAAAAATAGAAAATTCATGTTTAGCACTTGCTCATCTGAAAATTATATCACTCCGTGTATCTCGAGTATGGTATTATAGCTTCTCAAACAGACCTCTTTTGTATGAAAAATCATGCAATATCCCTAGACAGTGTTGATGTGTATATTTTTCTATGTTTGGCGTAAATAATAGAAAGAACTTGAGAAACATTGTAAGTGCCTATTCCATTCAAGGGTTGCCTTTGATTTTGATGGGATTCCATTAGATCCTGACTTGGTGACAATAAGACCACTTCTGGAGTATACTCTTTCGAACAAAAAAAAAGGATTTTGAAAATCGGTCCAAATGGCGGAGAAATCGGTGAACATACATAAAATAAAGATATACAATGGTTTAAGATTTCGTAGTCTTCCTTTCATTTAATTTACCAAGTTTGTTAGAAAGATTTAATCCTTATAATTGACACTAACGATCGACGCAATAAAAGTACAGGGTATTCTTACAGATTTTAGTCGGTTCGATTCCCGGTTGGGGCAAGCGAATTTTCGAAAATTCTTGAATGCAGTTTTCTTTCTTTTCAAAAATAAAGGAATGTTTTCTTTGAGTACGATTTTCTATCTACAGTACACAGTTAAGAGTACTTTCCCTTCAGGTGGCATTACAAAATTCCACCCTGTATACAGTCGAACATAAAACCTCCTCCTTTTTGGAAGTCGGTTAAAAAGTAATTCAAGTGATACAGTATATCTGCTCCGATCCAGCGGCAGTGCTTCTCGCCGCCATAGTTCTTCGTAAACAAAACACTATCGGCTTACGGAGAATGAGAGAAGTAATAAAGAAATATAAATTGAAGACATAGCTAAGAAATACATATATTGAAGACCTGGCTGTATGGATGCAGATTCCTTTGCCTTTCTCGAAAGAGATAAATTTAAAAAACAACATGTCCTTGCTTTTAGCCCATGTATATGTCAAAAATACGTTGATCTCTATGGTATGAGTAAAATGTTCTGAAAAACACCTAGCTTTGAATCTTTTCAGGGGTTTTTGTTGTTGGTTTTATATTTACTGGCTAAATTTCGAGATTTTATGTAGCCTAAATGTTGATCGGAGGTATAAGGTACCCCTATGCAAAATTTCATTTAAATCGGTCCAACAGTTACGGAGATTAGCCCGTGCAAACAGACAAACAGACAAACAGACAAACAGAGAAACAAAAAAATCTAAAAAAATCGCGATTTGTTTTATTTCTCTTCTTACATCCCCCTGACTCGGTTTTTAGCATTTTTTTTCTATGTACAGAAATTCGACCTCTACAGTTTTATTATATGTATAGATTCATGACACTAAACAAATGACTCTCCGATCTCACTGAGTACTGAAAATATTTGCAGGATTCTTTAAGTTTGAATAAATAAATTTATATAGCAAAGGTGGGTAGGTAAGTTGCTGGACTAACTGGGCTTATAGAAACAAGAAAGTAACGTAAGCTACACAAATGTTAGCGAAAAGTCTGCAAAAATAAAAAAAACAACGTGCGGTGTCGGATCTAACAATAAAGGAACTTCACAATCCGAAAATTAATTCTTCGTTATTTTAAACTTGCTGCTGTGTATTATTTTTGTTGCTTAGCATAACAAAATATAATTTTACTTCTGAACCATAATATTGGATGACTTTATATTAAGATCAGCCCGTTAAACTGAACACCTTCTTTATTCTTTATTGTACACACAAATGCATATAAAAAATTACACAAAGAAAGGACATGTACAACGGCGAGCTTAACCCCCAAATAACATATTATATGTCGAATTTTATATAAAAAAATCAACCCTTCATAAGACATGAGCCATCAGCTGGTTGCTTTAGAACGAGAAGTTGAAAGATTTTTTCAGAATTTCATATACCAAGGTTACTTGAGGAAAATTGATCAATTTTATGAAGAGAATCAAATAAGAGGAGAATATTTTACAACAAACAATGATAAGCTCCTCCTCCTTATACAATAAATGGTTAACTTGACTAATCCAAGTGTCAAACTTTTTAAGCCATCTAATGGCCTGTGACTTGATTTAGCGACTGTATAGTCTACATGTATTGAAGCACGGAAACGCTTGTTATTAATTGGCACATTTTTAACTTAAGTATCCTGTTCCCTGTCCTCGTGTAAGTTGATCTTAACCCTGATCGACTTACAACACTGAGGACCACTTGGTTCCGGAGCTTCTAAGATGATTTTTATAATAATTGTGGTCTCCGCCTACCTCAATGCGAGATGGGCATGACTTTATCTTTTTAATACATAAAACTGAAAGTCCAGACTCACCGACTCATCAACGCCCAGCCAAAAACCGTGTATTTAGTAATCTGAAATATGTCAAAAAGTTTCCTTTTACAGTGTAGGCAAGGAATAAGGAAACGAAGTTCTGGGCATTCTCTAGTTTATTTATTTATTTTAATCGGGCAACGAGGCCCATAAAAATACATGCAATACAAAAAACTACTTAAACACTACTTCCCGAGTGTTTTTCCGGGGTTTATGCGTAAGTAAGTTGTTTAGAAGCCTGAATGTTGTTATTTAAACTAAAGCTCGATTTGAATGAGCGGAATTACCTATCTACAGCACTTAGTTTCTATCAAAGCTTAATCCCAGGCTTGAGCCAGGCTTTGAAATATCGTATTTTAATTAATGCGCGAGAGGTGAGAGCTCACTGAAGTCAATGACATAGATATCGTTGTACCTAATAAGTGCTTTAGTTAAAATTTTGCTCTTAAAATCTACATAAATCCTTAGCTACAAAGATAATTTTAAATTACGACTTCTATTTATTCTAACTTTACTATCTTTATCTGGTTTTCCGTCTGAGAAATCGTTCCGATGGGATTTTTGAAATATCATAACACTTATATGATTTTCTAAAGTAAAAGTATTAAGCTACATTAATTTACATTTTCATCAAATTTTGTTAAGTAGTATTTTGCGTGAAAGAGCTACAAATATAAATTAAAACTTTGTCCGTTCAGCCATCCAAATGCCATAGATAATTTTGAATTGTATGAGGATAGGAAAAGATTACATTTGTTATCGATTTTACTTGAGAAATTACCGTGAAAATGTCAAAAGGCTCTACTTTTTAAATGTTTTACTTAAAAATAGTAGCCCGTGTTCCATAATAGAAATCAGATTAAATATTAATAGCTAAGGAATAGTATCCTTCAATTGAAATAGACATTTTCGCAAATACCTAGAACTTCTGTCATAAATAACGGTCTTATATTTTCCCAGAACTGTCACATTCCGAGCTCTTGAAGTTTTGAGTCGGTTACGTCACGAGGTTGGTTTCAACAATGGGATCTCCGCTCTCCGCGGACTTCCTTGTGTAATAAATTAAAGGTCTAATCCTACGGTTGTCGGGAGTCGCACCCACTCAATGAATCAGTGGTGTGTTTAGCTTAGAGCACTAAAATGTTAGACGCATCCTTAATACTGGCGCATTAAAATCTTGTTATTTATTATGGCAATCGGTCATCTCTGGAAATAAAAATCTGTCAATGACAAGTAAAATATTTTAACAAAATAAAGTAGCGAATCGCTAGTGTCAAGTAGAGAAAACTAGTACGGGTTGTACGTTAGAGCCTGCCTCGTCCGTTGATCGACAGAGTGCACCGGAGATGAGGATGATTTTGTAGCACTAAGATGTTATTGCCCCCGCACCTCATTAAAATCCTTCTAACTACATTATCTTCAGGTACATGTATGAATAAACAACTATTAGACCAGCATACTTTGAAGTCGCAAAGAATTCAACTGTTCTGTGTTCAATAGGCCTTTTTATAATTCGAAAATAGCATTGCGAAATTGTATTATCATTGCCCCTGATGTACTAGTGATATTAGAAGCTAATAACGTAGGGGGCAATGGTAATAGAAATTTTGCCGTGCCGTGTAGAGAATCATAAATAGCCCCAATACCTACTCGAAAATGTATGGATGTTTCTTTTCGCGATTTTATTTTAGGTCCAAAGTAACAGTTCTTCATATGAATTCCTGAAACCTATTGTTAAAAGTATGTATTACCTATTATGAAGGAAGTTAATTGAAGAATAATAGAATATGAAGTATGAATTCAAAAAGTCGAACAGTTGTGTGTCAGTTGCGAGATAACGTTACATTATTTATTTATTTGGTGCCTCAGTTTGGTGCTAGAGAACGACGGTGTCAAATCCCGAATTCATCTGTCAAAATTGCAATAATTTTATGTTCTTTTGTTCGTTTCTTTAGAAATCAACCAAATAGCACATCCATTTTTAATTTCTAGGTCTAACAGAGGCAACAAAAGTGCACTTTTACTTTAAAGAGCCAATTATTATCTAAGTTTATGAACTAACTCTTTTCTGAACTTTACACAAACAAGTGAAGTTATCGATTCATCAAGTTTCAAATCAAGTGTCCATTAAAACTTGTAGTTGTTGAAATTTATTATATAAATATAATAATTGTGTGAAAAATATAATGTTTGTGTGAAAAAAAAATTGCAGCTCCAACAACTACGATAACCTGCCAAATAGGGTTTTGGAGTCCTTTTTTTTACCTGCCCATATACGTCCCCACCAGTGGACACGGGCCTCCCTTCGAAACACGAAGGGGATTTATGCCATAGTCCAAGCTTGTCTTTCAAAAATGATTTTTCTTGGACAAGCGTCTTGGACAAGCGTTCATCATGACGTTTTCCTTCACCGTTGAGCAAGTGATTAGTTAGAAATCCGCACATAGACCCGAAAAGACGAATTTACGATTACAAGTCTGACTCATTACCAACTGGGCTATCACCGCTATACGGCGTTGGTGTCATAACATAACTAATTATAAACTTAAGTGACCTCTACATTTTCTTTTCATAAAGTGAGTATATGGATTGAATTTCGTAAAAAAAATATTAGACAAAATGTTCTAACATGTGTATTTGTATGTCCGTCTGTAGTATCGTAGCTCCTAAATGAATTGAACGATTCCGATGCGGTTTTTTTGTTCGAGAACTGACGTCATCGAGATGGCTTTTAGATATATTTGAAAAAATTGGTTCAGCCATTTAAAAGTTACAACCTTGTAGGTTATGTCAAAGGTCATACTTTTTTTTCATTTTGGAGTTATTCATTCGATTATTGCAGGTCCAGTGTAAAATAAAGTTATAGGTGCATTATTTGAATGAAACGAACGGATTTATTTTTCAAATGCATTGTTTTATATCAGAATTTGACGAGGCTTAGGGTGTAAATTTACGCATATGTCAGCCATGTAGGAGATTTTGAAATTTTGTTTTTGAAATATGTACTGAATTCAATGAAACTAATTCACGTTCATTCGTGGTCACTTATTCGTGCTTTAGTCTTATACAAAATATTTCATCTTAAATTTCCTAATTTATTTCATATTTCATTTAACAAAAAGACCCAGTTTTAGCCCCACGCCTGGTGAAATTCGACAATGATCAACCATTATTATGCCTTCATTCATGAGGACAACGACGCCTTCACATTTCTATTTGCTCACATTTTGTTGACATGACAAATGTGTATCGTGACATGGAACGAACAAGAGTATTACATTTTTTCGTTTCCTCTAGCACCCGTGTCTAATGGCATCTTATTTTCCTTTACAGCAATTACTTTACATTGGAAGCTATCAACGCAAAGTTTATTGTATTTCCAAAATTCGTAAAGGTTTGTTTCCCTGTATTTTCAATATGAAAGGAAACACTGATGCATGATTTTTGTAAACGAAATTGAGCGTAAAGTTTCTATTTACATAGGCTTACAAAAGGACGCGGTCAGTCAAAAATAGATTGTTTATGTTTTGAGATAAGATTGAAAGTCGTTTTAGATGAGGGAGGACGGATGGTTCGGATAAATCGACCCTGAGGTGAATGACTAATAGCGTAACCGTGTGCTGGACTTGAAGGAAAATAGAGATGCATCCAATAGTATCGATGCGATCAAATTGGTATTGAATATTCCGTCTACGATTTCATTCAGTTTACTCTCAAGGCAAGCTAGAGTCACTTAGGCCCATATTACAGAAAGAGACTGAAGTCTTATGACAGTTGCTTTGGTAGAGCTGGGTGATTTGGTGAATTAGAAGATAGATATGCACTGGATCACTTTTAAGACATTAATAAATAAATATGTAGTTAGAACACAAGTTGATTAAAAATAAAATATAAATAAACGGGTATACGGACAAGATTCGAGCTCAGCCGCAGATATAATTCGAATGTATTACTTTGAAGGACAGATAACATGCGGATATTTTTTTTATAACAGGAATCTGAACTACAGAAGCAAAACTGGAAATCATAAAGGAGATTAAGAACAACACGCTTACAGTCTCATTACAGTCTTCCTTAGGGTTCGTTTAGAAGGAAACTCAGAGTAACGCAAAAATGATCATCCGTTGTAATATTCTTGAAAAGTTGGGGTCAAGAGTGAACCCATCTCGTAATAAAAAAAAAACATATGTCATTCATCATCATCACCATGTCAGCCGCAAGACGTTCACTGCTGGACATAGGACTACAAGAGACCTCGTTCGGTCCTGCGCCACCCGCATTCAGCGGCTTCCCGTAATCTTTACCAGATCGTCGGTCCACCTTGTGGAGGCCTTCCTACGCTGCGCTTCGCGGTACGTGGTCGGCAGTCGCCACTCGAGGACTTTTCTGCCCCAGCTGCCATCAGCCCTACGAGGCAATATGTCTTGCCCACTAAGTGATCTTAAGGCAATATATCATTAGCAGCATTAAATCAGAGTATGATTCTATAGTTTAGTGCCAATTTTGCCTCTTTTCATTTTGGTAAAGTATTCAAATCTGCACAAACAGCATTCACCGGCTAAAAAAAGGCCGAATACCAAAAAAATGCTGAGTAATCGTTCCGTCTCTAAAAATTTCCCGTTTCGCTTTGATGGGAAATTGAAAAATAAACCCGGAACGGTTCAAAGAAGCGTTGGTGAGGTACGATTTATAGAAGTGACCGTTTTTATCGGCCATTTTCTTTGAATCTTTTTGCACTAGCGCTATTACTTATTGTACTACTAGCTTTCCGCCTGGGACAACGTTCCCGTAGGAATTTTGGTAAATTGTTAGTATATATATTATTACAGGGGACACCCTGACAAGCTACCTCCATACCAAATTTTATCAAAATTTTAAATGAGTTAGCGAAACTTTTGGGGATGATTTTCCCCATGAAACTGAACATTTTTCCCCAAGGAACCTGTATGAAATTCTCTAAAAAAAATCCCATTTTCGATACAAAAGCAAATTAGCATAACGCACAAGTTATATGGAGAGGCAAAAAATTGTTTTCGTATATCAACCTATGCTCCTATGCGACCCGTCGCGCGCTTGTTTACGGCGAGTGCGATACAAATCTTGCACACATGGGTGTGCAAGAATCGCGTGAAGGTTTAAGAAAAGTTGTTCAGTTTCATGAGCAGATTCAACAAGGGTGAGTGAGTGTATGAATTAACTATAAACGGTATTCATTCAGCTATAGTCAGTTCCTTGTGTATCTTGCACTGTGAGATCGAAAACGGTTTCGAGTTTACTTTCCATTAGTAACTTTAAACGCGTTCATTACAAATTGGCAGGTGTACCGATGTTCATGGTTCTGTGTTTATTCTAATAGTTGTTAGCATAATACAGGGCTATTCCACTAATCAATGGCGCCTCAATGGCGGTAGAATGACAATAATGGTCGTCATTTTATCCGTTCGGGTGGTGAAGTTGAGAATTATCCTTTCATACCTCGGGCTGCTTTGACTGACGGCGCCATGGCCAACTGAATGTTACGTTGCTAAGTAATTAGCAACATAACGTTCGGTTGCCAGTGGCGCTGCTGGTCGGTATAGTAGTCATGAAATGTATCGATAGTTCCCAATTTCACCAACTGAATAGGTATAATGGTCACCATTTTCATTCAACCGTCATCGACACGCCAATAATTAGTAGAATAAACGCCCAGCTAGCTGCTAAATTTACTCCGCCTTCTCATAGAAGCTCACATTACAGGAAGAACACTACTCGTGCCGTAATAAAATGTTACCTACTGACGCATGATGGTTTTTTAACCGATAGCATTAATTCCCTACTTTTTTAAACGTGGATAACAAAGTTTTGTTTTACTATATAAGATAAATTGATGCCCCATGGTACTAACCTAACCTAATCTAACCAACCACATATGAGTAGTAAAAGTCTTCAAGTCACTAAATGGCTCAGGACTTCATCTACTGAAAATTTTTCTTTAATAGACAAAAGCTAGGATTGTGCTGTGCAAAGCTTTTGAGTTAAATCCCTGATTAGTAGTATAAAATATTTAGCAAATTGATTGAAATAAGGAGTCCAGATGATCTTTAGATTGAAATGTAAATTAAGCAAAAATCTAGGTTAACTTTCAGATTCGAGCGACGACGCAGAAATTGCTTTACGGTACCTTCTCTTTATTATGCAAAATTTACGAGTATCTACAGCATCTTTATGAGCAAGAGACGTCAAAGATCAACGCAATATAACCTAGAAACCTAAAATTTAATCTTCTTGTTTCCTGGAAGTAGAAATTCTTCGATAAATTATGAAATACGACTGAATTAACTCGATTATTTTCATCGCAGTAACCCAGTATGGATAGGACGGCCCGCGACAAACTCGCGCATCACGCTACTCACGGTGAAATTTCACTTTGATTTCGCGAGGTCACTGCGCCAAAGTTGTTGTGATAGATAATTATGGTGTTAAAAAAAATACGGGATTTTTCTAAAATTTGAATTTCGTGGATAGTTCAAAAAATTACCTTAGTTTAGGGATTTATAAAAGAGCAGTAACCCCCCTCATGTGATCAGTAAATTCGAGTTATACCTCCTCATGGCTACCGAGTTAAAATTCTTAACATGTCTCATTATTTTAGTGATAAAGAAAATCGAAAACTCATCAAAATCAGTCCTTCACTTTATCGAGGGCGAATGGGAATTAGGGCAGATGGAACAAGGGCAAATGAGATTGAGGGCAACTGCCACTAACTCCATCCGTGGGTCATCCGTGGGGGTCATCCGTTTAGGAGTTACGATGGCACAGAGAGACACACAAGATACCCTCACCAAACTTATAACACCCCTCATTTTTTGTCTCGGGTTATAAATTTATGGAATTGATAGACACAATAGAAAAATTACGTCCATCCATCTTGGAAAGAGCTAAAATAATTTGACTGTTTAGGCCTCTAGATCTTGAATACATTTTCCTGGCTAATGACAGTTATTTATCAGTTACACTAAAAATTTTTTAGTAATCTGTTCTTGATATCATATTTCTCATAAACCGGATATAGTAAAAATATCAATCTGAAATGTTGAAACTCTGACATACTTGTTGATAAATTATTTCAGTATTAGAAAATGCATGTAACCAAAACAGAAAATATTTAAATAGTATAATAACAGTTCATTACCATACACGCAGGTGCCACTTTTGGAATGTGAATAGAACTGTGGTGGTGAGATAAAAGTAACGACTCCCCAACCATTTGTTTAATATTGTGGTTTAAATAAATATGTTGAAGATAAATTCGATGATTTCAGTAAAAAACCTCGTAAAACTTAAAAACTACAAGATATACATATAATTTTAATAAGTTAATTCTTTGTTAAATGTACATGAATTCTTGTTTCGTGTATAAATGTTATTTGAATACAGGGAAAACTTTTAAGTGTATACGGAATCATTCTAAGTTTAATTTTCAATGGAAGTGTTCATTAAACAACAAAACACGTTTCCTAAATAAAAGATCGGTTACACGCTGTTTTTCCTTATTAATTCACAATTAACGCAAATAAAATACAAAAACGTGTACGTTTATGTATAAAATTTTCGTAGCTCTTTTAGAAATCCATAAACTCCTATAAAGATAATACACATAAAAAAGAGCTTTGTCCTATAAACAGACCAACACTCATTTCCCATGCATAGGAGTGCTCTCTATTGTTTGCCCTCACTTTTTTAAAAAACAAATAGTAATGGCTTGGCACAATGCTGAAGCGAAATTCGCATTTCATTGTCGACCACACCTTGTGCATTTTAAGCCTTTTATTTTTTACCCACCTACATATTTAATGGTTCTGGATACTGAACTTTTACACTTTAAATAACGTTACATTTTATCTTGAAATCTATTTATTTTCGTCTAATCTTATAATCTTATAATAAATCTTATAATTAATATAATCTTAATTATATTATATATCATTTTAATCATATAATCTTATAATAAAAAAAAAATCGTCTATATGAGGCGACTTCAAACTAGTAAGCGAAACTTTAGTGGGTGATTCTTCCCAAACTGAACAACTTTCCCTAAGTAAACAATTTGAAATTCTCAAAAAAATAAAAATAAAATAAGACTTCCTAAACAAAGGCGAATTAGTGGATTGCTCAAAGTTTTATGTAGAGGCGAAAACATTTTTTTACATGTCATTTGAAATGTGAATCGGAAAACCTTCTAGGAGTTGAGTCATCTTTTTTTACATGAACATCATTTTCTTTAGATTCATGATGGATTGGGAAGATACATTTCCTTCGTAAATAGGTTAGATTCGGCTGATTTAAATTCTAATTCTTCTTCTTATCGTATAGGTATAGTTAAGCGTGTGGCGAACTTGACTGACCCTGGTGTCAGAGTTTTCAAACCGCAAAAATGGCCTCTGACTTGGAAATTCCCATCTAATTGAAAATATCCTAATCGCTATAATTATCAGGAATACTTACCTTTTATATTAGTGCCTATTATTACGTTCTTTGTTCTTTGTATTAAATTAATATCAGTTTCAACAATGAAATAGAGGAATTTGTATTTTTGTGGTAATTCAAGTAGTTGAACAACAAGATGATGCTATAAAAACCAAACCCGATTTCAAAGAAAATTGGAAAAACCATATCTGAAAATAAAACAGGCTTGGATAGGTAAAAATGTATAAGTCTAAAATCGTTTCCGTCTTTGAGTTTAAACCCAGAATTTTCGTCTTACCTATGAAACGTAATAAACGTTACATCTGTAATGGTTGCTTATCATTGTATCTAAGGTTTAATGTTATAAATTTATATGACAAAAAGACCAAAAAACACCACTTAAGTAATTTGAGTAAGTTACCGAATGACGACGAAGATAATATTAGAAATTACCATAAACATTCCGTTACATAACCTTGATCAGATTTTCAATTCATTAACATTTTTTAATTTTCAGGAAAACCATATTCTGAAAAAGACATACCTATCTGATTCCACTCTATCCCCGGAGACTAAAAATGAATGTGCATCGGGTTTTTTGTAAATGAAGATATGAAAAAATCACAAATACATCGGGGAGTCGCAGTCAGAAACGAGGTGAGCAGTGTCACATCTCTAGAGACGAAATTCGGTTTTTGCACGCTTTTATTTTAATTAATAAATTGGGTTATAAGTTCTGATTTTAAATCATAGCCCCAGACAAAAAAAAGATAAAAAAAGGTATTATAAGTTTAAAGTGTGTATCTGTGTTTCTGTGTATCTGTATGTCTGTGTATATGTGTGTTTGTGTATCTGTATCTTTGTGTTTGGCATTGTAGTTGCTCCAAAACGAATGGACCGATTTCGATGCAGTTTTTATGTTTGAAAGCTGATCTAATCGAGATGATATTTAGCTATATCTGTTCAAAATTGGTTCAGCCATTAAAAAGGCATAAGTAATCGGGGTTGATTTTTTTTTTTTAATTTTAGAGTTATTTCGTTTGAAATTGTTTTTATGAGCTTTTAAATTAAAGGCATTCATATTCAACTTTGAATATTCCCTACTGCTTTGTTTCATCACGAAATACAAATGTAAAGAAACATTAAAAATGTTAAACAAAAGATTTTGCCGCAGCACAGGGGAGTACCTACTGCTGACTAGTTTTCTTTATTTTAATGAAAAAATTAAATAACAGAAATCTTTTTCATTGTCTCTAGTCTGTCTGTAGTTTTTAGTTCAATATTTGCCATGAAGCTTGTAAAATTGTTCTTTTTATTTACTCAAGTTATTCATGAAACGGCACGTGCGTACCTATTCGTTGGTTGCTGCTTATTCAGATTTACTTTTCATTACAGAAAAAAAAGAAAAGTCCGTAGTAAGGAATACAATGGGCCTTTTATAATTCGAACGGCACGGCACGGCACTTTAAAATTTGAATTACCATTGCCCCCTATGTCCTCAGCTTCTTGTATTATTATTACATAGGAGGCAATGGTAATACAATTTTGCCGTGCCGTTTTAGAATAGGGATGTTGACTATTTTTTTTATTGTTTATCAAAAGGACTGGATCCAAAACCCAAAACATATTCTTGCAAATAAAATAATTTGAATTTTTTTTGAATGGAAATAATTTTTGAAAACTATTGAGAAATAAAAAAGTTACAAGCTATTAAATATCAATAGAGGGGGAAACTGTCAAACAACGAAAAAGAGATGCACTTACTGGCACGTGAAGTCACCGCCATTTGTTTACGTAGGTGAAAACGAGATAGCTAGTTCTTACGTTAATATAAATAACTTGTTCATTTATAAACCAATTTTAATGCTGTTGTCGGATATTAATATATTTCTAGCATTATTTTTTGTTTCACATACAATAAGTCATAAAATCAAACACTTTCAACATCCCTATTGTAAAAAAGACCATTAGGTCCATGAGTAGAGCTATGGAAACGACACATTCCTTTACTGCGAGTGCCTGTTTAAATTCCATTTTAACTCGATCTCAAGAGTAGTTTATACACGAACGCTACTCAGTAGTTCCTTTAAAAATTGATAAGGTAGTTTATAATACCATATTCAACCTATTTCGAAAGTGCACTTAAAAGTTGTGCCTATAAAGTGGGTAAATTGCTCTTATGCATCTGCATATCTTTGTAGAATTGCCTAGAATCCTATTTTCTAAAGTATTGAAATAGAAAATCAGCGGAAATGGAGTGTTCTAGAGGCTTCTGGATTCGCGTGTACTTGCATAATGTACACAGAGTTAAATAGACAAAGAGAGCATCACAAAACAATTTCTTCAGTTTTGTTTATGGTTCCCAAGATAACACGCTTTTACTCATGTTACTGAAAGTCAGCGTCGGGCCTTCATCTGAGAGTGAGGAAGGTCATGCGCTAACATTCCCGGCCCGTCTTCTACTATCTGATTTATGTGTAAACCTCACGAATTGGTTAATCATATCATCTTCATACGCAGCGTCTCTATGTTTGTCTGTTTGTCTGATGGCGATAAACTCAGAAACTGCTGAACCAATTTTCGTACGGTTTTCACCAATCGACGGAGTAATTAAAGATTAAGGTTTATTTATTCCCAAAATTCTCACGGGCACGAAGTTCCGGATAGAAAACTAGTATTTAAATTTGTTTATGACATTAAGTTTTCGCTTATAAAATTAAGTTAGCTCAAAAGTTTTGCCCCTGTCAGCGACATCCGAAGCATCTGTGGTCATAGATGCTGCCAAAAATATTGATATATTAACTTACAGACTTCTCACAAGATCTAAAGACAGGGATGATTGCAGAATTATCCTTTGCAACAGGACAGTAATGGCTGGTGAAAAAAGACAAATCCATGACGCTTTAATCCTTTGTAGAGCAACCGTTCCGGAACCTCGAAGCGTCCGTGTAGCTCGGTTATTTAAGCAGCCCGCTCTGTGGGTGCGAAACGGAATTGTAACAGAAATAAAATTAACCCAGTTTTTGTTAACTGATTCCTAGAAAATTTAAATGCAGGTTTCTCGAGGACTTAAGCAACTGTGAATGCAAGAATTTACACAAAAGGTTTAAACCTTCGCGCGATTCTTGCACACCCGTGTGTGCAGAATTTGTATCGCAAGCGCCGTAAACAAGTGCGTGACGGGTACTAAAAATCTATTTTTGGAATCAACTAGCAACACTGCGCTTGTTAGGATCAAAATAAGGCCAATTTAGCAGGTCTAGACGTTCCTTTATGAATGGGATAATGCTACAATTACTAGCTCATAAGGCGTGATGAATATCATTTTCATGAAATGAAATGAAATGAAATATTCTTTATTTGCAATAAATGTGGTACAGTACATTGGTGGTATATGATAGGTAGATTCACACATTTAACCATTTGAATGGTATGCAATAGGGTTAAAATTAAAATACGATTTGGAATACATATGTCAAGGCAGGAAGGGAATCAATGTCAAAATGTGAGATATTTAAAAAAATAAAAAATAAATAAAGATAACAATAATAATTTCAAAATGTCAAAATGAACTAAAAAATACATATTCCATTAAATATTAAGTATGTGCCATAAATTCGTCTACACTATAAAAACATGGATCCCAATCTAACCTATTTTAGCCCACTACTCTTTCAAGGCCTTTTATCTGTAGTGTGTCAGTTGTAGAAACGTCCATTAAAGTTATAGCTTCTTTAAATATAATGGCGTCCGTGTTTACGTCAAAGAGACGGTATGTGTCAGTACGATATTTAAAGTGTCATTAATGGATGTCTCTGCAAGAAACCAAGAAATCAACTTACGCAATCAATTCTAGTAATTTCTTAAACGCTGTTGTTAAGATTGCAAATGTTTGATAAGAAATCTTTTGATTGGCGAATTATATGTGTTGTGTAGAATATTTACTTTAATGTTATGCTGTAAGATGTCCTAAATAAATTAAAGAATAAATCTGATTCAACGTTATCGATAGTCAAGTGCTTGTTTTGTTCACTGTTCAGAAGAGTACGCCATAAATTAGTTTTTACTGTAAAACAAAATATTCGTACTTTAGAATATTTTATGAGTCTTTCTTGTACTGGTTTCCTTGGTTCATCACTCGGTTAATCCTCGCACATTTCTAATAGAACCTCATCCTCAAGAGTCCGTAAAATTGTCGTCACACTGGCGAAACGGTTGAAAAATGAACATGTGCTATGCAGTAGACACCTCGTTATTATTTAATCTATGGCACCGTTTGCTCGTAATACAGTTGATGTATTTGGAAAGCGGTGAGAAAACGTTGATTACAAATCGCACCCTCAGCAGCGACAAACTTTTGCGGCGCGCCACTCGGATGACGCTGAAACTTCACTTTGATCGCACGAGGGCCCCGCGCAAAGGCTTGCTCGCTCTATGGCGTTGTCAATGTTGACATTTTGATATAGGACCGCGGCGTATTACGCGCGCTACCTATCACCATCGTACTCGATCTACAGAACGATAAGGGCTCATCAAAAAAAATCTACTTTTAGGGAGATTCGGAAAATTAGAACTCTTAACTTTGACAGTAATCGTTTCACTCGTTCTGTTTGTCTGTGTGCTTATTCTATAATTAATGTGACTTAGTTTTAATATTTCATCGGATAGAACACTTTTTTAGTCTCTCTATGATCGTAACTCAGTTTGGCATTTTTTTATTTAGGCCCGTCCTTCTGACTAGTCATCGGAAATACTCAATACTCAATCATTTATTGTTTTCCATGGTATTTTACAAAGGCGACAAACAATAACACTTCTGAGAACTCACGTAAAGAAACGAAAACCATTGCCCAGACACTCGAAGCACTTAGGTTAGGTAACTCAAATCTAATTACAACGTTTAATAGTAGAAATCATGTTCTTTTGATATTTTATCTCAGATCGATTTCTGAGAAAGGCAAACTAATTATAATACCTACGAAGAGAAGGACTATTTTGCGGAGTGAAAAAGTAAATTTGTCAAAAAGTTTAAAATTAAAGATTTGGTGTAACCTCCGATATTTATCGTTTATAACTTTTAAACGGCTGAACTTATTTTGATCAAATATAGCTAAAAACCATTTCAATTACATCTGCTCTCAAAAAAAATCAGCATTGAAATCGGTCTATTTGTTTAGGAGCTACGATGCCACAAACAGCCCCTCTTTTTTGTCGGGGGTTAAAAGAAATAGCACTTAAGTTCAAAAAAAAATTATAACTCCCAACATTTAGGATCAAGCCAATCCTTAAAAAAATTAAGTATGTCTCCCTATAAATTCATTTGTGAAATGTGCATGGTATAAAATACTGGTATAATATACGGTACTTAGCTGCGGAAATATACGAAGCGCGCGTATTTATAATTAAGGCAATAAGTCAGAGTGAGAGAGCTACAGCACTGTATTTCGTGAGCACGGTTCTCAAAATAAAGCTTGGAATCATATTTTTTAAGACTAAATTTTCACGAAGTCGTTGACCTTACAGCGAGATGAATAATCTTATTATGAAAGGGTTTTATGTATTTTGTTTACTTGCTTATCATGTATTAGGTACAAGCAAGTATGTGGCAAATTTGACTATTGATATTTGCATACATGATAAATGAAAATATAAATTATTTTGTTGAGATTTTGTCTCTGAAAATATGTAGAGATAGTAATAAGTTTAAATATAAATATAACGAAACTCAACTATAATGGCTTTGTTTGATGTCATATTGCGGATGACAAATGATTTCAACGAACTATGGAAGCGAATGATATAATATTTAGTAATGTGCGACCAATCGGTGTTATTTTTTGATTTGTATAACTTTTTTAATTCAAAAATATACTAGTAAAATATACTAATAATTTTTAGGGAAGGAGAAAAATTTTTCGAACCGAATGGGACTTGAGCCCACGACCCCTGGATCAGATCTCCTGGTGCTCTAACCAATTAAGCTATCGTGCCTTCAAGTAAATTTTTTAAATATCCCTCACAGGGGTAAGCTTTTTAAAAATACTAAAATAAAATACAATTTGTTCAAAAATACACTCGATTCTAAAATCAAGTAACTTTAAAGATTTAATTTTGAAAGAAGTAAAAAGTAAAAAAAAAACCGGCCAAGAGCGTGTCGGGCCACGCGCATTGTAGGGTTCCGTAGCAGCATTTTTCAAATATGCAGCTGGCTTCTTAATTCTACAAGCATATTGTCATAGTTGATGTTAAAATCCCCAAATACTATACTTAGTATCATAAACAAATGTACCTATTAAAAAGTTTGGCCTAAATATAACAGAATGGAAGTGTTTAATGCGCGAGCGAAGCGAGCGCGAATTTTTTTTTTTTTTTGTAAGGAATAATGTAATAATATCAAGCTAAGCAGGTGTATATTTTTAATGTCGTTCTCCCATTTTGGATTAATACACTTCGTGGTAAATGCTACCCTCGTGAATTATTCCACATTTTTTTTCGTTATAAAAATTAATGTTTCCTAAACGGATTGCTGAATCGAAAAACGTTTGTAGTAAACCCCTTCTATCTTTTAAAAAGCTATCCTATGATAACGCACTCGATGATATCGGCTAGAAAAAAAACCTTCGCCCATACACGTTAATGGGAAACACACGAAAAAAAATTTTTTCCACCATTTTATTTTTTAGAGTTGTCACCACAATCAATAGGTATGTATGACCATGCCAAATTTTAGCTCTGTACTATTAAGGATCTAATATTAGTAAATATATTCTTATTAATCCCAACTAAGTTTGGCACTTGGTCGACTATTACTCGCAAACTTGAAGGGCCATCTTATGTGTGATAGTTTTTCTTTTAATTTCGTTGTATATACTACAACCGTGAATTGTTTCACATTTTTAGAAACAACCGTTTAACTGGTAGAGAGGTAGACACTTGTGTTTGACAAAAATGTTTACTTTAAAAATTTATGTTTCGCAAACGGAGTGCTGAATCGAAAAACGTTGTTAGAAAACTCCTTCTGTCTTTTAAAAAGCTGTCCTATGATACCCCATTTTATGATATAGGCGAGAAAAAAAAATTCATCACCCTTTCAAATCTATGGGAGACACTCGAAAAAAAAATCTACAGTTCTGTCGGCGTAATTTATATGTATGACCTTGCCAAATTTCAGCTCTGTGCTACCAAGGGTTTCTTAGGAAACCTGCGGACAGACGGACATGGTGAAACTATAAGGGTTCGTAGATTACTACGGAACCCTAAAAACAAATGTATTACTAAAGAGTTTGTAATTTCGGAAAGAATTTTTGTTTTGGGCTAAATACAACCGAATGCAAGTATAAAATTCGCGAGCGAAGCGAGCGCGAATTTTTTATTTGTTTTTTTTTTTGTTTTTTTTTACGACAATATTACTGTTAGAAATAATATCAACCTGCTGTTAAAATAATTTTGATGTCATTTTCGTAATTAACACCCCCAAAAAACTATTTAACGACACCTAAATTGTCAATATGTTACAGTTTGGCTTTCGACCTCCCCTCACTTTTAGCTTGGAACCTTGTAAATATATTCTTATTAATCCCAAAAACGTTTGGTCGACTATTACTCGCAAACTTGAAGGGCCAACTTATGTGTGATAGTTTTCCTTTTAATTTCGTTGTATATTCTATAACCGTGAAATTTTTCACATTTTTAGAAACAACCGTTTAGCTGGTAGTGTCCCCCCCGGAAACTTGTTTTTAACAAAAAATTTCACTTTAAAAATATTTTTTTCTCAAACGGAGTGCTGAATCGGAAAACGTTCTTAGTAAACCCCTTCTATATTTTAAAAATCTATCCTATGACATTCAATTCGATGGTATCGGCGAGAAAAAAAATCCATCGCCCTTTCACGTGTATGGGAAACACCCGAAAAAATGTTTTTTCCAAAATTTTATATTTTAGATTTGTCGGCGCAATCAATATCTATGACCATGCCAAAGTTCAGCTCTGTAGTACCAAGGATCTTATATTAGTAAATATATTCATATTAATCCCAACAGTGTTTGGCACTTGGTCGACTATTACTCGCAAACTTGAAGGACCAAGTTATGTGTGATAGTTTTCCTTTTAATTTCGTTATATATTCTACCAACGTGAATTTTTCCACATTTTTAGAAACAACCGTTTAGCAGGTAGAGGGGGGAGACACTTGTGTTTGACAAAAATTTTCACTTTAAAAATTTATATTTCGCAAACGGAGTGCTGAATCGAAAAACGTTCTTAGTAAACCCGTTCTATCTTTTAATATGCTATCTTATGACACCCCACTCAAAAATATTGGCGAGAAAAAAAAAACATCGCCCTTTCACGTCTATGGGAGACACCCGAAAAAATTTTTTTTTTCTAAGATTTTACTCTACAGTTCTGTCGGCGTGATTTATATGTATAATCATGCCAAGTTTCAGCTCTGTAGTACCAAGGGTTTCTTAGGAAACCCGCGGACAGACGGACATGGCGAAACTATAAGGGTTCGTAGATTACTACGGAACCCTAAAAACTTTATTTCATAGTATAATCAGAATATTAATTAAAATAAGACACAGTGACGATGATGATGTAATCCTGTTATCCCTCATCAGGGCATAAGGCTCAGAAAGGATTTCTACTCTTTTCGGTTTTGTGCGGCAGCTTTGATGTCCTTCCAGTCTAGACCAGTTGATGCAGTATCTTTATCAACTGACCGTTTCCAGGTGGTAGAGGAATTGACTACGTGACTACGAAGACACGTAGCCAATTATCAATTATAATAGCATTTTTAACGTTGCGCCTATTCGCAAAGGTGCAGTCTTCCTTAGAGCAGAATAGGCAAGAAACTCCGAAGGTTGCTCTTTTTAACTCAATCATACTTTCGTAATTTTAAAATTTTAATCAACTTAATATCTGAATAACTCTGGAGCTGAAAAATTTATTCATTGTTATTTAAAATATAAATAAAATTTATAATAGCCCCTTTTACAAAGTTTTTAAAACAAGAGTTTTTTTTTATTAACAGTTAATTGTGCATCCACAGATTCGATGTCCGTGTTCTTGTCTTATTACATTTAATATTTTTGATACTTATTTTAAATTTTTAACAGATTTTATACTCTCCATTTGAGTTTACAATAAATACATATAAATATACTAAAATATAAATACAATTTTTATTCTATGTTGCGTACAGTCTTTTTTACCTAAGCCAGCGGTGGTTTTTGCCTATTGTTTCCAATCCTTAAAGCATCGATAACAACCGTATCGCGATTTTAGATGGCAATTTTTAGGTTATAATAATCAATCACTTTTCCTCGGACCGTCGCCTCTGCCTCTTTGACAAAACCTCCTGATCGCATCATTAAAACTAGAGCTTTGAATAGTACAGTTTGAGTAACAACACAGAGAAAACGCACGTGTTTATCAGAGCTGCAAGGATACAGTACTCTAACGTTATAATTACGATTTAAGCGATATCACAGGACAAAGTTTGTTAATTACCTTTTCAATATACATAAACCCAATATTAGATATATGTAAACATATACGGGTGTAGGTTATTAACAGAACAAGGAAATATTAGTAATTTTGATTAATAAGAAATTTCCAGGTTCATATAACCAGAATCTCTTTAAAGTTTGAGTGAATAGGCATCTTGTAGGAGAGCTTGTTACATCCTTGACCGTGTCTTCGCCCCTGTGCTTGATTGTGGTCAAGAGCAAACTCATTCTCTACAAAAATAAATTATTGCAATCATTCGGGTTCACTTAAATTATAATACACAACAAGTTGAACTTCTCTCTCTCTCTCTTATCAGCCCATATGCGTCCCCACCGAGGGGCACGGGCCTCCCTTCAAAACACGAAGGGGATTTAGGCCATAGTCCACCACGCTGGCTGGCCCAATGCGGGTTGGTGGACGGCTCGTCTTTCGAAAATGAATTTTCTTGGACAGGCGGGTTTCATCACGATGTTAATCTTACTCGCTTATAATTTCAATGACAAACAATAGAAGTTGATTTAAAGCTGCTGTTTATTTATTACTAGCATTCCACTCGAGACTTCGTTCCTGTGGGAATTTGGGAAAATCATGTACCCTATGTCCATCCCAGATAATGTAAGATTCTAACGGTGAAATAATTTTTCAAATCGGTCCTGTAGTTTCGGAGCCTATTCAATGCAAACAAACAATCAAATCTTTCTTCTTTATAATATGTATATACTTAGATAGAATAAGAATTTTGAGCTCTTCTATGAAACAAACAATTTTTAACCCCTGACAAAAAACAGGGGTGTTACAAGTTTGATGTGTGTATCTGTGGCATCGCAGGTCCTAAACGCATGGACCGATTTTGATGCGGTTTTTGTTTGAAAGCGACGTAATGGAGACGATTCTCAGCTACATCTTATCAGAATTGTTTAAGCCGTTCAAGATTTATGAGCGATGAATGTCGGGAGTAACCCACTTTTTTAATTTTAGGGTTATAGGTATTTTAAGTTCTTCCGTTTGGTTGCATTAAAGATTTTTTTTATGAACACTGTTCAACTCTGTATCAAAAAGTTTCAAAGTAAAACATTGTTTACATTCTTACTTATTACTATACTGTTTATGAAAATAACAGACCGTCTAAAGGATATTTGATGCTGCTTTATAATTTTTATTTTTTATCTAACAGTTAATTGTGCATCCACAGATTTGATGGCTTTATAATTTTGTAACCATTACTATCTACACAGCCTAGAGATGTGGGGTTTCCACCAACATGAAACTGCTTAAATTACAGTACGCAACAAGTGAGGTTAATTTAATGAAACATGTTCCGCATTATCAGCTGCATCCTAGGGAAATGCAGTAATGAAATGTGGCATACACAATTTGATTAATTGGGTCAAACGAAGGTCCCAAAGAAGGTACTGTAGAGCACATGCTATATTAGCTCGGGGGCCGTGCTCTATACATGAGCATTTCCATTATTGGTGGTAGAATTGAAACAATGTAATTGTCCATGTTAAAAACGTAAGAATCAACTGACTTCAATCCTATCAATGCCTATCAGCAAATAACCACAAACCAAAACATCATCTAAAAATAATGGTTTCTTCATGTTTTTTTGTTGTTTTTTTTCTGTTTGTTAGCCTAATCTGTCTTACTGCTGGGCGAAAGTCTACCCTCGTTTTAATTAAAAGTATTAAATAAATTACGATATGGGACTATCTCAGGAGTATATTCTTTCGAATAAAAAAATTACTTTTAAAAACGACTGACAATTGGCAGAGTTATCGGGTTATGAACATAAAAAACTAGATATAAGATGATCCTCTATCTGGGTATTTATAAGATCCTTAATTTTTTCTTGTCAACAAAGACACAAATCAACAAAACAAGGATTTGCTATGATGCCCTAACGATGTCCTTTCTTTTAAATTAATCGTTTTGGGATTTTATTGATGAGATCTTTTGACAGATTTAATTTGAATGATATTGATAAAACATAATTTGTAATTTAGTTTTAACATTAGATATCTCGTTGTCTTTTGACGTAAGTATAAGCTTTGAGTGATCTCGATAATAAGGTATTTCATTCCACAAAAGGCACGAAAAGCCGTTGGTTTTAGTTGCCGTATCAAAGGCTTTCCTGGAGTTTCTAGGTAATTCTAAAGTGAGCATATAATCGTGGTGGTTAACATTAGAGCTTAAATAAGTCAAACTCAATTCATGTACCTTTTTTACTGAATTGAATAGTATATGCTTAAGGTTCACTGTCATATTATATTCTGTTATTAACAAGGTTCATATACATTATAAATTTTTTGTTCATATTAAGACTAGGCATCAACAGAAAACGTTTTTTATACGATAAATCCTTTTTGCACAATAATTAACGCAAATAATGAAATATTTCTAACGAAGGTCTGTGTGTGTAACTGTAATTGTATAGAATAGACTATGAAAATAACAACAAAAGGTTGGAAAATATAAACAATTCGTTGAAGCACTCGTAGCCCAGTGGCGCTCGCTGACCTCAACCGATCAGTGAGGTTAAGCAACGTACACAGAGGCAGAAAACTGATGGGTGACCAAAGTGGCAATTTATCACTAGTGTTTCCGTGCTTCGGAGGGCATGTTAAGCTATCGGTCCCGGCTGTTGTCGATTGTCTATACAGTCGTTAAAACCAAGTCTGAGGCCATTGTGTGGTTTGAAAACTGTGACACCAGGGTAACCCAAGTTTACCAAATACTTGACATGTATAAGAAGAAGAATATAAACAACATAAAACAGGTAAAATAGGGTTCATGATTCGTAGTCATACCAAGTTGTCACACTGGTATGAGAAAGAAGAAAAATTTTAGTCACAAAATCTGGAAAAAAACAAACTTTGTCCATTACATTATCAAATACTTTGAATGTTACCCATGTCAAACATCTCGTTAGCAGACCTAGAAGCCAAAACCTTTTGGTCATAAACATAACATTGTTCTAATCATAAATAATACTGCTGGAGTTGAATAAATCCCTTATAAACCGTCATCTAAATTGTTGCCAAGTAAATCCCAAATTCTGCTGAACAAAAGGTTGCCAATAAAATTGAAACCACGAGAACTCATCTCATTGCTGACTTTTTTGTCTATCTATTTAGACTCTCCCTAATGGGAAACCCCAATATTGCTTATTTATTTCAAAGATCTCCATACACTGTGATTTCTATCCCAATAACTGTCCCAATTCTATTGCAATTATAATCTCTTCAGCTTACGGCCCAGGGCTTCCTTGCTGTGAGAATGTAGGAAAATTAAGTAGCCTATATGTTATTCTGATGTCGAAGCTGTATACTGCCAAGTTTCATCAAAATCCGTCGAGTAGGTTTAGCGTGAAGGAATAACAAACATCTATCAATCTATCCAAGAAACACACACACACACACACACACACACACACACACATAAATTTATATACAAACGCACACACGCTCACACTCTTATTTTAATTTTACTTTTAATTTTTCGTAATGTTACTAATTTTAATATGACAGACTATGTGATTGGCTTAACAAATTTTAAATTTAATAATTTGAAGGTGGAATATTGTACGCTGTATAGTTTGCAATAAACAATGAAATTAAAAAAAAAACCATTCCTACAAAATTTCGCATATAAATTTATTTGTGAAATAGTAGAACGCTGATTTTTTACTTTACAAAATATTGCGAGAAATAAACCGATAGTAATTGTTAGGGATTTACAATTCCTCTACTAAACAATAATCCCGAGAAACCTTTGCCGGATTTGAATTCCGACAAACCTCGGCCTGTGGTAACGAATGTAGGTTATACCTACACGATATACAGTTTGTACCGTACTAACTTTACGTTGGTCGATTCGTTGTTCCGTTGCGAACGCAAAGGAAGGACAAACAAACACACTTTCATATTTATAAAATACTAGCTGTCTGCCCGCGATTTCATTTCTTTGGGAATTTTTTGGGTGGTTTTTTTTTAAATACTAGCATTCCGCCGGGGACTTCGTTCCCGTGTGAATTCGGGAAAATTATTTAGCCTATGTCCATCGGGAATATTAATGTAGCTTTCTAATGGTGAAAGAATTTTTCAAATCGGTCCAGTAGTATCGGAGCCTATTCAATGCAAACTCTATAATATTAGTATAGATAAAACAGGTCGTGACACTTAAGAACACAACAAAAAATAATAATCCGAATCAGTGGAGCCGTTTTTAAGGTTTAGCGAATAGTTTGGCTGAAAACCTTAAACGTCTAACACAAATCATCTATCTATATCTATCTACTATACATATTATAAAGAGGAAAGATTTGATTGTTTGTTTGTTTGCATTGAATAGGCTCCGAAACTACTGGACCGATTTGAAAAATTCTTTCACCATTAGAAAGCTACATTATCCCCGATGGACATAGGCTACATAATTTTCCAGAATTCCCACGGGAACGAAGTCCCGGGCTGAATGCTAGTTTTATATATAAAAGTATTTTTATACAAAGTATTCTTGCCTAGAAAAAAATAATCCTTAAAATTGCTATAAGTACCTACTAATTCAGTTTTTAAAACAAACTTGTTTCGCGGTCCTTTTGCATTGATTTTGTACTAGTATACAAAATAAGTATTAGATCCTACAAATAACTTTGTATCTTGGAAGTTAGATTTAAATGAAATTAAACTATGGTTTATGCGAATAGGGTATTCTTTTTATAAAAAAATCGCATTTTTTTTAATTTTAAGATTTCCAAGTAGTAGGTATTCAGGAGCTTTGTTCTTGCACATCTTTTCTCGTTAATAACAACAATGAAAGGTGTCGCTAATACACACATCAACGCGGTCTAGGGATATTGCACGATTTTTCACACAAAAGAAGTCTGTTTGAGAAGCTATAAAAGCATACTCTAGATACATGGAGTGCTATAATTTTCAGACGAGCAATTCCTAAACCTGAATTTTAAATACTAGTCAATAAATTTAGTTTTACTTGAAATTTGTCAAAACGTGATGGAAACGAAAAAGAAAATGCACTTTTTTCCTGCTTTTTGTATGAAAATGGTCGAATTTAGGCAAATTTTTTTTCAGTTTCGTCACGTTTTCACAAATTTCAAGTAAGACAAAATTAGTTAACTGGAATTAAAAATTCAGGTTAAGCACTTGCTCCTCTGAAAATTATGGCCGTCCATGTATCTCGAGTATGCTTTTATAGCTTCTCAAACAGACCTCTTTTGTATGAAAAATCGTGCAATATCCTTAGACCGCGTTGATGTGTGTATTACGAAAAATACTAAAAGTCAAAGAATACAACACAGTAAAATTATAAATGAGATTAAAAAAAATATACCATGACTAATAAATCTAGCAGTTGCTAATAAGTAAATCAGCAATCACCAACAAAGCATGCATACCACCACTCAAGAACCTATTTCAAAAATTCTTGAACTAACCCCTAAAAGCGTGGCGTAAATAATTAAAGAGACGCAGATATAATAAAGTTGAGAGCCTCAAAGTTTTAAGACGTTCACCTCAAGTGGTTTGTTACACTTCTCGGAAGGGGTTGCGGTTTCCAAATAAGTTCAGGCTTAATTCGAAACAGAGCACAAACTTGGAACTGTGGGCACTTGTGGCCAGTGAGGTGTTACTTGATGATTCTGTGGTTTTAACCTATAAAGACTTAGAGACGTATAAAAAGTATTTGTGTTATCAACTAAGCCGTCCTCTCTTTTTATTTTGATATGTTTGCATCTTAATTAGGGAATAAATTGCCCCAGTTTAAAAAAAAAATCATGTATCGGCTTTTGTAATCAACAACAGCCTAGGTCAAACGTTTTCTCTAAAGCACTGAATTGCTCGTGATAAGTTTACTGCCTCTATGGCGCCTTGCACATTATCTGATAAGCCTTATCACTATTTCTATGGTCTTTACCTTTTGGTTTTGTGACGTCAGACAAAAAAATTCCGTCGAATTGACAGATTTTCCATGGTAAACAGCTATGGATAATTCGTGAACCAGGGAAGAACCTAAGCGGGAATTATCATCTTCACAATCAGGAAAAAGAAGAGCGGAACTTCTTGATTTGAATATTAGAAGAGAATCCTTTTGTTGTTTTCCTCTCATCTTTGTAATTTGTAACCATCATCTTATTCTATTTCGGACCACTTCTCAGCTCATTGAAAAGAAAAATTTGTCGGAGAAGTTTGAGCCAATAATAATCTCTTAGAAAATTTTCTTCTAAGAAGTTTGTAACTTGTAACCATATTGCTACATTCGTACTCAATATTTATTAATATTGTTCTGATGAAGCGGTTAGGAACATTATTTTTCTTTCAACTGCGTAGTAATGTTATCATTAATCACTACAAAACCGATCACAAAGGACGTATTTTTTGTTTAGATCCAAAACAGTGCAGAAATGTTATATGAAATCTCATCATTGCACTGTTTTTCATTAAAGCACTGTTTGTTTTTTAAATTAAAACATAAATTTACCACAGAGGTTTAATGTCTTCCAATAAGAATAAAAGCATTAGATCAAAAGGATATCGTCTGAAAATAAAAACCGGCTGAATAAAACCTACTTGGCGAAGAAAAAAAAAACAAATGGCGCGCATTCTGTACGACTTGCTAAGTGAGCAATTAATGCGCTCGTGTTAATTTAATGCCCTCGCACGCGCTCGGGCACCAATATAATACTCGTGCAGTAATAACTCACTTTGCGCTCGGTGCAACAATCTACTAACAAATTCCTTCCTGTCAAACATGCGTTTTGTGTTTTCATGTTTGACAGATGACGCGACCTCTATTATACAAAACTTTGTTGAAGTCGAAAGTTACTCGTACTATCCTCACTTCCTTACTTAAAATATTATAAAATTTATAAATGTATATGTATATATGTATATAACATTTTAAATGCGAAAGTAACTCTGCCTGTCTATCTGTCTGTCTGTCCGTCTTTCACGCCTAAACTACTTAACCGATTTTGACGAAATTTAGTACAGGCATATATTAGAGCCTGTGAAAGGACGTCATAGACTACTTTTTATTCCACAGTTGGGCACGATATAACCCGTAGTCCACGCTAGTAATAATAAAGATAGAAACTGTGGTCTAAAGTTTTAAAAATGATTATTTTCCTCACATCTTACCGATGATGCTTTTACGGGATAAAATCATCCTCTCGTAATAGACTCGTATATCAATCGCAATGAAAGTTTGAAACTAGACAGGACATGGCAGTCTAAGTAATCGTATTCACACAGTAATAGGTCGTTTCGTCGTCTAGTGCACAGTTGTTGGCATGCAAACTCCATCTGATTCCAACCCAAGACTGGTTGTGGGGCGTATAATTCTAGGAGAATTTGCTCGGAATATATACTGTATGGCTGTGGCTCCGGTTATGAATAATCACTTCATTTCTCCTCGTGTATGACGTAAAATACATATGACTTGAGTACTTCCAAGTCACACTAAGATTTAACAGCCAGCAATCTATGCCTTATTAGTTATTTATTATGGTCCACGTTTATTTATTGAAATAGCCAATTGGGTCACTTATTTTTACTGTAGTTAAGAAAATCATTATAAATAGATGGTTTTCTCTGTTATTTAATGCAGTGATATCTAGTAATTGAAGAGTAGTAAACCTTGCTACGTCCAGAGGATTGTTGTATTTGGAACTTTTATTATCTGTGGGCTGGTGTGCTTCAACGCGTATTTTGTAGGTGTACCTTAATCACTTTTTATGTACCCTGGTTAGTAGATAGGAATAATACCATTCTACTACGCCGGTAACCACACGGCAAGGTTTTAGTAAATTGTCAGATGGGATGACTTTTTCCAAGAAAAAAAGACTTTCGCGTCTCTTTATAAGATCTGGAATCAACTGACTTAGAGGCAAATAGGATTCAAGTATATTCTTAAACTTACCGAAAGAGGCCTACTTGCTAAAGGGGGAACAAAGAGCAATTTAGAGCGTGCATAAAGAAATAATAGTATTACAAACGCTTTGGGGCTTAAACGTTTCAAAGCCGGGACTCAGAAGAAATTCTCAGCATTTTCCTACTATTTCCTATTTGTGTTTTCGACGTGCTCGACACTCTAACGCCAGCGAGACCTTTCACTTATTCCGCGTGCTCGCCTTTCAGTCCCTCTACAAAGTGTACATATTGCCCCTATTCTTGCATTGCAAAGTGCCAACTTGTTCTCAAGCTCGAGACTCCCATAAATTCTGCACGATGCAGCTTAAGAGCTACATACATCAAGCCGTTGTCACACAAACTTGGCCCATACCCGTGTGCGAAGCGGATTGCGCGTTTTCGCTGCAGCAGATTAGTGAAATGTCTTACTTAATTCGTAAGTTTGGCTTAAGTTGGTAAGAACCTTGAACGCTTAGTTCGAGAAAAAAATTGCTTGTAAACCAAAAACGACAATTAAGCGATGCCTGGGGCTTATATTTTGCTTTCATTTAATTGTCACCAGTAGTAGTGGAAGGCTAATTGGAAAGGATATCTCTAGGATTTGAAACTTAAAAAATTGTTTCGCTGATTTCTCAATAGTCAAAACATAGACTGGTTTGAAATAAATACAAAATAATGTTCTGACATCAAATACTAATAGAACTATTGATAAATATCTCTTCAGAAAGATAAGTTAAAGTTGATTGTCATGGTTCGGCACTTTTCACTGCCACCTTTAAGACAACCCAATCTACTATTAAATAAAAAATTGCGCAGAAAATCCTGAGTATAACTTTCACATAGATGTAGATTTCCTCAATTTTTCGGTTAAAAATACAGTGCCAGTTTTTAAATAAGCTTTGGTGAAAAATATGAAAAGCTCTGTGCTTTAGAAAGGTTTTAGCGGTTTTACAGATTCAAAGTTTGACCGTTGATTTGCATATTCACAATTAATAAATAGGAAACATTTTTCCGACTCTAAACTGGGTTTGTTTGAGCGGCATAGTTTTTTTTACGGCATATTTTGTGACTTTATTTGTTCGTTAGGACATGGTTAACGTATTTTTATACAACCAAATGGCTTAAACATAAGGCTGTACTAACTTTCAATCTACAATACCTGCAAGAAAACTTGAGAACTGCTGCTGGTATGAATGTACTCCTGAAATATGACTAGATGTATTTTCAACCCTCGACAAAAAAGAGGGATGTTATTTGACGAGTGCATGTCTATATATCTGTCTGTGGCGTCGTAGCTTTGGGTACGAACGAAACCTAAGGCTTTATAAGAAAATGTATTTTCCAGACATACCTTTCTAATAAAAATGTCGTTTTGCCTAGAGGAAACGAGGGACGCCTTTGCTCTGCAGCGGGACAGCAACGGCTAATTGAAAAAATCGCTGTCCTTTTAAATACTTACAGTCTTACGAGTTTTTCACATGTTTATTGTTTTCCAAGTTACATCAAGCATCATGATCACAGAAGAAGTCAGGAAACAAACATATATCTTTTATATGGATGAACCCCTTACAATATATTTGAAAATTGAGGAAGCTTACACTCAGAGAAAAGATAGCTTGGAGTTTCATATTCTTGGGTTGAGAGTAATACTGGCAATCTTTTCAGCGAACAGGGGGATGGCCCGACTGCAATTTTATCAGCAAAGCTGCACTCTGCAGCTCTGTGAGCCACAGGTGCGGCTTATCTTACACGATTGCTTTCAGGTTTATTTAAAAAAAGATTGTTTACATGAAAATGTATCTGTTACAACTGTTATATATTTTCGTAACTTTTATTATTGTTACTTATTACAGAAGCGGTGATAGCCCAGTTGGTAATGAGCCGAGAAGCGGTGATAGCCCAGTTGGTAATGAGCCGGACTTGTAATTCGAAGGTCGCGGGTTCAAATCCTGGTACGGGCCTGTACCACTAAATTCATCTTTTCGGATTTATGTACAGATTTGTAATTATCACTTGCTCAACGGTGGAACATCGTGATGAAACCCGCCCGTCCAAGAAAATTCATTTTCGAAAGACGAGCGGTCCACGAACCCGCATTGGGCCAGCGTGGTGGACTATGGCCTTAAATCCCCTTCGTGTTTCGAAGGGAGGCCCGTGCCCCTCGGTACGGACGTATATGGGCTGGTAAAAAAAAATTACTAAGTCAAAAAAACATTGGTTCAAGAAACATTTTTAAGTCAAATAACTCGCCCCTTGTCGGTCTGTTTGGTCGAGTGGTAGTGGCGCTGCCTCTTGTGGACGGGTCTTGAGTTAAATTCCCAGTCAGAGCAAACATTTGTGTAATAATTTGACCTGCCAAAATCTGGATCATGATCCAGTGTACCCAGAATTTTAAACTGTACTAAGCCCTAAAAAGAAGAAGATATATCAAGTGCCCCAAAATGCGAAATGGGACAAAGCACAAGGAAAATTTTATTCTGCCTCTGCAGTTACTAGTAAGGGTTGGAAGAAAACATCATATGGGGTTATTTTAATATTAGTTAGTTATAAGTTAGCGAAAATTTAGGGTGTTATTCTTCCCATTAAACTGAAAACGTTCCACAAGGAACCCATATGAAATTCTTAAAAAAATCTTCCTTGCTCGCTCATGTTGTTTAAAAAGGCAAATATTGGTTCTCATAATTCGGCCTTATGTTCCTTGGAAAATTTGTTTAGTGTAGTAGGCTGGTTCAGTTCCTTAATTTTCCCTTAATAATTTAAATTTACCAACTACATGAAACGTGAGCTCCTCTGAAATTACCGTAATATCTGAAAAGGGGTTGTGTTATTCATAACATAACCAACGGTTGTACCTAGCTCGTTATAACAATAATAAACAACTAATATGCATAATAAATCCTTACTAATTACGTCTACGTTACCACAATCAAAACTGTGGGCGTACCGTAAGCTCAGACATTCACCGTAGAATTAACGTTACTTACGTGATTACCTCATATAATACAAAGTCGTAGGGTCACGTCTTGGTCATACATAGTCTCTATGAATCAGACGACATCGTAATAGGGTAATTTATCTAGAAATGGAAGGTAACCTTTCTATATGTTCAGTGGGTTCCATTAATTGGTATCAACCGGAGTTTCTTATTTACTGGTGATAAAGATCAATTTAGAATGAATTAAATACCAATTGGAGGAACTGAACTGAACAAAGGTCTGTTGTATTAGCATTTTCTTAATGGCAGCCAGAGGTCAGGTAATGTGACAAAAATAAAATAGTTTTGATTTACTTCATATTGGCTGACATTAGGTTAGGTAGAAAAAATTAAGGATCAGCATAGCTAGCACGGCCCGCAATAAATTCAGATGACGGTGAAATTTCACTTTGACTGCGCGAGAGCACCGCGCATAGGCTTGCTCGCCCTCTGGGGCGTTGTCATTTTGACACTCTTTTGCCCATTTCACCGCGAGAACGTTGTGTTCAAGCTGCTGACTGCGTAATAAACTGCCGTGTGATTAGTTTCCTTATAATCATTTTATTTGGCTGTACTACCACATAATACTTAATCGGGTATTATTCTAAAATTCTGGTAAACTAAGTAACTGTGTACTTGAATATCTACAAGCAGCGATGGAATGAAAAATTTAAACTGAAGATACAAAAGTCCAGCTAAAGTTTAATAATGGCTCTAAATTTGGATTCTAATTTGAAGATCCAGTCCGCGTGGAAAAGTTTTTGAGCGACTCTTAGGAAAATTACTTGTAAAATACTTAGAGAAGTGATGAAAGAAACTTTGTTTAATTCGGATAAAGTTTGAATCTGTCGTTAATAAGTAGTACTTACCTATTTAAAGCGTTTAAATAGATTTGTTATGACTTTGTGAGGTGATGAATGGTTATTTACCTGAGTTCTATCTAATGACACTAATGACGATGACAACATGTTAGGGCAACATTCTTCTTATTCATATTTTTACCCTGGCATCAGAATTTTCTAACCACACTTCGTCTTGATGGGCAACAATATCTTCATTTTTAAGTTTAAGGCGACTACAGCACCCGATAAAGGCAGCACACATAGGAATAGTGCCATCGCCGTCTCTCAACAGGCCTGGGCCGACAGTGCGAACAGTGTCGATACACGAAGTTTACGGACTATGAAAGCGTGCGTGCGTGAAAACATGTTCGAAAGTTAGAAAAATGAGATTTATGGAAAGGTAAAAGCTTAAATCGAAAAATGCGTTAACTACTTATTGAGAGTTAATCACGAACATTTTGATAGCAAATTCAAGTTCCTGTGTGCATTTTACTATCGTTTTTACAGCTTCAAAGATACACAGTATTGGTATTTAGAGGTGACTTTGTGAGCTTTTTCTATCGAACCAAAAGTGCTGAATCATGTTTTCAGCAAACTACTTATCTAGTTTATGTCCTGAATATTACCGCAGTATTTTTTTCTTCGATTTAATGCAGAGCGTCATGCTTATCTACGCATCATAAAATCGTAATTTAGGTGCTGTAGTCGCCTTAAGGGCTTTCTTCTTTACGTGCAGCATTGTATTATCAAGTAAAAACTAACTTTTATAGACCTGATGTCAGAATTTTTAAATTAAAATTGACTTTGGTCAATCTGTAAAAAAGAAGAGACTGTCTAGCTCACAGCACAACTAGTAATGCTGGGTCTAGAGGCATTAAAGATAGAGCGTTATTTTCAGCAATAGAAACGAGCATAAAGTAAGGAATTTTAAAAATTCCCTACGCAAAATAACGGTTTAGGAAGCCGCGGGCGGAAAGCTAGTCGACAATAATCACTTATTAGCCAAGCCTACTGACTGTTATGCACGTGAAAATTGCCATTGTGGTATGACTTTGACTATTGTTTTTCTCCATAAAATTAGCAAATAGCTGTGCAGTTGGGATGGTGTGCCACTTTTGCAAAATTAATTGAAAGATCTTGTATACATTTCAATACAACATCTTATTTCCTCTTTTTACACTAATTTTCTCATAGAGACTCACAAAATCTAAACGTTACGTGTGCTTCACTCCAGATAAACAATTAATGATTAAATACCTAGGCTCTTCGATGTCTTTTCTTTGTAGCAATTTGCGTGGGAGGATATTTGTTGAATGTTTGAAATGTTTTTGTGGAACTCGTCTTTGTGGCATTTAATTTAAGAAGAATACGAATTCGCATGAATAAAAACTGAAATAAATTGTAGACATCGTCGGCTCAATTTTTTTTATTTCATGATATGTCAAACAGCGGGAGTTTCTAGGGCCCAAAATAAATTAAAGATGTTATATCATTCGTGCTAAACACTAGATTGATTAAAAAACAACAATATTGTGGGAAAGTCAACTCCGAAAGGGAAAAGTTTAACAGTATAATACGCTACATACGCTTCTCTTGGTTTGAAAATACACATCTATTGTATTTTACTCATTGTCTCTAGGTATCATATAGAAATCCTCTAAGAAAAATAGATTTCCAAGAATTTGGGCAGAACGATGATAAAGATCGAGTGTGAAAATTTCTTTTAATTTCCTAGTTGGTTATTTAGCGCTCCATTCTGATGTGAAATCAATGCAAAGTTAGTAATTATAACATTTAGAACAAACAAACTAAACTTCCATTTCCAGAGAGAGTTAATCAAGTTCATGGTGCGATTACATGGCTTTTAGTAAAAATGTGATAATGGCCAGAGATGGCGCCATTTTGGGTCGCGCGCGTTGTCGGCATTTCCTATTCATAAATTCATGGCCGGCAATGAGGGTTCAGCTCATTTTCTAGCGATATAGTAGAATTAAAAAATACATTGAAAACGAATAAAATGACATTCAGAAAACAGTTATTAACGGAATGTAAACTTTAAGTTCCATTAACGTTCCTTTATATGACGGCAGGCCTAGTCGAGCGGTAATGGCACTGCCTCTTGATCGACAGGTCCTGGGTTCCAATATTTGTGTAAAAAGCATTAGTTTGTTCTCGGGTTACGTATGTCCGTGTCTGTCTCTGTGTATGTTCAAAAGGACCCATGACATAAGGGAAAATCTTACAGTGTAGACCTTTAGGCCTTTTTATAATACGAAAACGGCACGGCAAAATTGCATTACCATTGCCTCCCATGTGCTAGTGATACTAGAAGCTAGGAACATAGAAGGCTATGGCAATGCAAATTCCGTCCTGCCGTGACGTGCCGTTCGAATTATAAAAAGGCCCTTTGAGTGTGGAATTAATCGACTCTATGGTAAGATATTGTTTTACTTTATGTATATTAGCATATTATTTTATGTACTACCTATTTTACTCTTTGAGTATGTAGTATTTGTTTATATGGAGGCGCAATATTTGACATATACATACTTATGAAGCGTGGCCAGCCGCCATTTTTGTTAAGTTTGTTTACATTTCACTCGTGAGTACTTCAGCTGTCAAGTGAATAGCAACATTAGTGAAAAATTGTGTTTATTGTTGAGGAGAAGTTGTTTTGTGGTTTTGTATAGTGTCAGAACATTGGATGAGAAGGTAGCAAAATGGCTTCGTGCTCTGTAAAACAGTGCAGCTACAGGGCTAACAAAAATAGCAAGCAAACGACTGTGCATCAGTAAGTAACCTTTTTTTGTTGAAATACGCCTATTAAACCCAAAAATACTTCTAAAACCTTTATTACTAAGATTATATTTTATAGTTTTCACGTTCTTTACACCCTAAATTACCTTTCTGGCTAACTTTACATAATATTTTCCATAACAAAAATTTCTATACAAATGACATTAGTGATGTAATAATAATGGCTATCGAATTTATATCGATGATTCTGTATTAGTTACAGAGCATATTTGTACGAGTGATCAGTTACAATATTTTTTTATATTAAAATAGCGGTGGGACACATTAAGCTAAATATGATAAGAAGCTGTTTTTAACTATCTATACTATCACTTTCTGTATTCAAGGTGTAAAGGGACAGTTTTGCTAAAAACTGGAATGGCGAAATCAAATCATAGCTAAGATTTAATAGGTATAGTTACCTACGTTTAGAAAATATATTAATTTAATTAATGTTATTCTGTATGATTATTTTACCTTAGAAATTTGTTTTTCTTTTAAACTACATTACCAATACCAAGTGAGAGGATTATTAGTATTAGTACGTATTTGGTTTGATTATGTTTTCAGGTTCCCAAAAAAAAGCGTTGCGACGTAAGTGGTTTGACATTATTGGGAAAGATAATTTGAAACCTCATAAAGTACCTACTCCACCTATGCTCTTTACATTTCGAGGAATCAGCATTTAATAAAACCTTGCAAATGTAAGTATTTCTGTGCCTTCTGTTTCTTTTTTGGTAAGGAAACCATGAAATTCTTGGAAAAAAAATCTCATACTGAGGCAATTTCTAGTTGCATGGAGAAGCTAAATATATTTTTTTTTACGTAGCATTTGCCCTTAGAGAAGTCTACAGTGGCATTTACTCGTCGAAACTTCGTACGCACTCCTTAAAACTTGAAAGGTATTATACAGATGCACAGATCGATCGAACCCAGTCCGAAACCCTGTACCTTGTTCATACACAAGTAGAAAAGACAACTCTACCAAACCAGGGATACGGATCGGGCACCGGGTCATGCATCCTCACCATACACGAGGCTCAAGGGTTGACGTACGAAAAGGTGGTGATCGTGCGTACTACAACGACCAGGCAGGAGCTACACGACAGTATCCCACATGCTGTAGTTGCCATATCGCGTCATACCGCCAGTTGCAAATATTATGCGGATGATGGTAACGATGCGATAGGCAGATTCATCAAAGAAGCAGAGACGGCAGGCAGGGGAAAAGTGGTCAATTACAACCTCAAAATGGCGATCAAAAGTCGAGACACAGCCGTCATAGATGCCTTGAGGTCTGAATGCAACAGCGAAGAACCGTCACTCGTTTAAATATACATATATTATATACATTATGTATTCATATATTTATTATACTTATTTATAAATTGTAAACCTCTATGGAAAGTATTGTATTATAGTTAAAAATCAAGTATTAACAAGAAAACTTAATCTAGACAAAGGCACGGACATAAAGTCTGTGGATGCTAATAATAACACAACTAAAATATATATATTTGTATTTCCACCCGTTCCTTGGGAAAAGTTGTTCAGTTTAGAAGGCGGATTCACATCCTTAAGTTTTGCTTACTAATTTTATAAGTCACCAAAAATACTTGCTGCCTGCAATGCTAGCTTAAATTGACACTAACACACTCTTTAACCTCCTTACTCTGTCTGTTTTTTCGAGGAGATTGATAACCTCGACGATCACATGTTGGTTTATTCGCAAGCTTTTGCGTATCTTTTAATAATATTGGCAACAGATTCCACTTTTATAACTAGATTTTTTCAATAGCGTGCATGAGTGTCATTTTTGTAATAAGCATTTTTTCGGGTGCTATTGAACGACACGAAATATCAGGTTCGCAAAAGTTCATACCTATCCGAGATCTTGAATTTTAGGTTGGGTGAAACGTCACGCTCCGCGTCGCTCTACGTAGAGCTTGGCCTTCGGCCTCACCATATACGCAGTTTTCCTCGGCCTGCTGCCTCGCCTCGCTCTTAGAGTGAACCTTTTATGGCGGTCATCATGGAATTGAGAGGGTGGTCGCTCTGCGCTTAACCCTGCGCGGAGCTCGGTCTTCGGTCTCGTGTCACGATTTTGTATGGCGGCTTTTATTTTAAACAAAATATTTTTTGTATGATCATTGTTACAATAAAACACATACATAATTATGTCACCGTAAAATTGTCAAAGCTTTAGTAAAATTATAAACTTTGTGAACTGGCCTTTTTTTTCACATTGACAAATTGTAAATAAATGCTGTGATTTTGTTTATTTTTCAATTATCATAAAGTAACCGTACTCTGTACCACCTATCGATACTTTGAACAAGTATCGATATTTTGATACCCTAGCATGTGCTTACTATTGGCACGCATATTTTTGTGAAATTTCCTGTCCTTTTACTCTTTAGTCATTGATTTTACTTCATGATCATAGCGTATAAAAATAAGGCGAGTAAATGACACTTGTTAATTATGACACTTGTTCTAGTTTGTTGGTTAATTTAGTTCTAACCCTTTCCTTTTTCTAGTACCAAAGCTATTGTATTGTATTGTAAAATCCTTTATTGCACATCAAACAAAATAAATACATTTAAAACAAAAGAGATAAATATTAAATAATTTTAAGGTACAAAGGCGGACTTATCCCACAAGGGGATCTCTTCCAGTCAACCTACGAGAGAGCGAGAGGATTCATGATACGTAGGCGTACAACAGGAAAATAGGAGAGACAGAAATAGGTATTGAATATTATCATGGAAATAGATACATAAATATTTAATATGTAGTATCCAGAAATATTTAAATAAATACATAAATATAGTATAGATATATACACATAATATAAACATATACATATAATATTACGAGAGAGTAATAGTCTTAACTCAAAGCATCAGCGGTATAACCAAGGTGTTTTTTTAATCTGCTTTCAAACCGCTGAAGGGCTCGGACCATGGACCTTATATTTAAATATACTAGGTTCATGGCCTTTGACTGAGTGACATTAGCGGTCAGTTTGACGATCTATTCAAAACTCGATAACGCTTGACTCTTAAATTTTCTAAACAATAAAAAACTAAAATTGCTCTGTTTCCCGCTGACACACTCCCCGTGTCCTAATGAACAATTTTTCTCCAATAGTCTCATGCCTGCTCTTTTAATGGTCCAAAATTGAAATGCAAATGTTGCCCGTTTGCAATTCCGAAGAGGATTTAATAGCAGGTCGCTATTCCGGTCAATATTTCCCCAGTAGATAAGACGAAATGATCATTCGAGTTCTTATCTTATTTCCGATGCGTTTCCGAATAGCCTCCTTCCTGTGATTGGGATTATGGGCGGTACTTAAATAACAGGGAAAAGGGCAGATGATGTTGTGAATATTTTAAAGGTTATTGGAAAAACTTGAGACTTTGAAGTTTTGAAAATGTCAGATCTGGGAATGTTGGGCTATAGATAATTATTTAGTTTGTAATAAGTTGATACCTGTAATGAACTACAGCTTCACTTTGATTGCACGAGGGTCCTATGGCGTTGTCAATGTTGACATTTTGACATAGGACCGCGGTGTTGTCGCGGCGCTGTCACTATCGTACTCGGCCTGCTGTTGTGATTATATGCATATTATCTTAGTTTTGTTTTTCAACTTTGGTTATTGAGGATAGTCAGTGTTTATTTTAGCCTATATTTATGTATGTAAAATTGAAGGGCCTGACTCATTAGGTCTTAAATGCTCAGCCCAATCCCTTGTACATATAAAGCTGAAAATTGGCGCAAACGTTCCTTATACAGGGCTTTAGGTAAATCTCTTTCAACCTGGTAAATCAGTCCATGAAACTGAACAACTTTCCCAAGGTGCAAAGGTCGAAGTATGAAAAAAAAATTTTGACTTCCCATACAAAATGCGCTATCAGCTCAAAAGTCAAAAGTCAAAAGTGTTTATTTCATTGAACATATAAAATGATACTTGAACACGTCAATATTATGAATTACATTAGCACTTTTGGCTTTGCGCCTATTCGCAAAGGTGCAGTCTTCCTCAGGAGAAGAATAGGCAAGAAACTCCGAGGGTCGCTCTTTTTAAGTCAATCATATAAATTTTCTTACTTTTAATTTTAATTGACTTAATATCTGAATAACTCTGGAGCTGAGCAATTTATTCCCATGGTTGCTTGTCTAACAGATAATCCGAAATTCTATAATAGCCCTTTTTACAAAGTTTTTGTTTAATTATCGTCTTAAATTTTTCTAAAGGTAGGTTTTGAATACACATGGGAATCTTATTGTAGAAGCGTATACATTGACCCATAAAAGAGTTTGTTACTTTGTAGAGACGGCTGTCTAGTTTATCCAAGTTATGTTTGCTTCTAGTGTTTACATTGTGCCTATCACTATTTTTCTTAAACAATTGTCCATTTTTCTTTACATACAAAAGATTATTAAATATATACTGGGACGCAAATGTCAAAATATCTATTTCCTTAAATCTATTTCTAAGAGACATTCTAGGTCTCATTTGATAAATCGCGCGAACAGCCCTTTTCTGCAGGACAAATATCTTATTAATGTCGGCAGCATTACCCCACAGCAAAATGCCATATGACATAAGGCTGTGGAAGTAACTGAAATATACGGTTCTCGCGGTTTCTACGTCCGATAATTGACGGATTTTTTTAACCGCGTAAGCTGCTGAACTGAGTCTGTTCGCTAACTTATCAATATGAGGACCCCATTGAAGCTTTGCGTCAATAGTGATACCTAAGAATACAGTAGATTCTACAACTTCCAGTTTTTCATTTTTAACCTGTACATTGGTATTAAACTGTTTAACGTTAGGCAAGGTAAATTTAACACATTTGGTTTTTTTCTCGTTCAAGAGTAGGTTATTTGCAGTGAACCATTCAACTACCTTTGAGATCGCAATATTCACGCCGTCATAATTAGTGTCATATCTTTTCACTTTAAATAAAAGTGATGTGTCATCTGCAAATAATACGATCTCATGGGCCTCTTTAACAAGAAAAGGCAAATCATTAATGTACAGGAGAAACAAGAATGGTCCTAAAATTGAACCCTGCGGGACGCCCATACAGACTGTGGACCCAGGTGATCTAGTGCCGTTAACCTCAACCTTCTGGATCCTATTACACAAATAAGATTCCAAAAGCCTAAGTGCATTTCCTCTTATGCCATAGTGATGTAATTTTCTGATTAGAGTCTCATAGTGAACACAGTCAAAAGCCTTGGACAAATCACAGAAGACTCCAAGAGCATCATGTGAATCCTCCCAGGCCTCAAAAATGTGACGAATAAGTTCAACACCGGCATCGGTTGTTGAACGACCCCGTGTGAATCCAAATTGATTAATATTCATAAGTTTATTAGCATAGAAGTGAGTAGTTATTTGACTAAGGATAATTTTTTCAAAAATTTTGCTAAGTACTGGTAGTATTGAAATAGGTCTAAAGTTGGTGGGGTCAGATGTACTACCAGCTTTAAACAGAGGAATTACTTTACTATGTTTCATCAAATCAGGAAACACACCACCATCGACACAACTATTGAAAATAAACACTAAATGTGGAGCAATACAATCTATTATACAATTTATTACTTTTACTGAAAGACCATCAAGGTCCGCAGTCTTTTTCATGTTTAACATTTTAAAAGTTTTAAGAATGTCAACAATTCTTATGTGTGAAAAACTGAAATGAACCTTACTTTCGTCTACATTTTGCTTGAGTAGCGATTCAGCGAGAGCGGGAGATGAGCCAAGTGATTGAGTAGTGGAGACTGGAATGTCAGTGAAAAACCTTTCAAACTCTGTAGCAATAGCTACATCGGAAGTTAGGATTTTGTCATTAATATTGAGCTTAAAATCAAACTTGCGAGCCTTAACCCTTCCCGTCTCACTATTAATAATTTTCCAAGAAGTCTTAACGATATTACTACTATTTTTAATTTTGTTTCTAACAAACATAGCCTTCGCCGCTTTACATACACGTTTAAATGTTTTGGAATAAGCTCTAACATACTCAACAAAAGTTTCAGAATGGTTATATGCTTTCTCACCATAGAGATCATATAGCCTTTCCCTGCTTTTGTGAATTCCCACTGTCGCCCAATCACTAAACTTCAAGGAGTCATTAATTTTTAGCGTCTTGGATTTAAACACAATGTCATATTCTTGCTTAGATAAACTGAGTACAGAGTTATAAAGTTTGTTAGGATCATCACTCTCAAATCTTAGATCTGGTAGTTTGGTGATCATATTACTTCTGTAATTCTCAAGCCTTATGTCACTAATAGGCACATATTTGATACCTCTTTCTACAGCCTTTCCACGAAGCGCATCAAAGGAAACTAGTTGGCCCGAGTGATCCGATGGTAACTTGTGGATAACAGATTTTTCCGAGGGATCAAAATTTGTATATATGTTATCAAGACACGTTTTGGAAGTTGCGGTAATTCGTGTAGGCTCTAGAAATAGATTGCGCAAATTATAACACTTAAACAAGGATATGATTCTTTTACTAAGAGAACTATTTTCCAATAAGTCGACATTAAAGTCTCCACAAACTACAATGTTTTTATTATTATTACTAATTTTGAATAGTGCTTCCTCCATGATTTTTTCAAAGGATTCATATGATGATTTGGGCGGTCTGTATACGCATAATACAATAAGCTGCTCAAGCTCTATACAGGCTAATTCAGTAGTGCGCTCAACAGACAAGCTTACTATGTCATTACGTTCTTTAAACTTTAAATTGTTACGAGCAAATATAGCGGAACCTCCTCGTATGGCTTTACTTCTGCTGAATGCACTAGCAACTTGGTGATTATTGAAGCCAAATATTAACTGATGACTACGCAACCAGTGCTCGGTAATACATAAAATATCAACTTTATAACAGTTAATAAATAGCTCAACCAATAATTCTTTGTGTTCCATTCCTTCTAAATTTTGATGCACCAAGTTTATACAATTATTATTTTTCACAGACGGAACATCCTTAGTCATATTGGAGTTGCTAGGAAATCCTTGTCCTTTTTTTGGAGAGGGATTTCCTATTGTCTCACTACTTAGTTTAAAGAATTTTGTTGTATATAAATATTGCTATTATTAATAGCATTTGTCTTAAAATTATGTATGCAATAGGCTACAGTTGTAGCTAAATGTCGTTTACATTTTTTTCTTAAGTACATAGTACTTTTCGTCAGAATAATATTATTAATAAATTTATTTGTATCGAAATACATAATAGCGTCAGCGTCACTATGACTACATAGAATACTATGCACATATGTGTTGATTTTAAAAATTAATTTGTTATGTGCTTGCGTCCAGTTACTGAAATAAGGGAAGGCACAAAAAACGAACTTACAATTAGTTTTATTTTTAATGTCTAGCAAAGTGCACAAGCCCTTATTTAAGTCTGCACGGGAGATGTTTCGAGAGTTTCCAAACATAATTAATACAGTTGTTTTACAATCAAAATTATCATTTGCTATCTTTGAAATCATCGAATTAAAAGTTATGCCTGGATAGCTATTATTAATTATGTTTTGGTTTAAATAAGTGCTTAATACCACTCCGAAACCGCTCCCTATGTCATCCGAATAAACCACAGTCTTCGGTGATACCCGCTCCGCTTCAGCAGTCATGCCCCCGGCCCCCCCTCTCCGACATGCCTCCGCATAGCTAGTGCGTACCGTGCGGGGTCGTGAGGTGGGCGCTTGTGCCCTTGCATCGGCGGGTGTAGTGCACTGTATACGGGGTGGAGTCGGGGGGGGCGGGGGGGAGGGCGCGCGCGCCCCTGTGGCAGCGGCCGCCTCGCACGCCGCCATTGATAAGCGCTTGCGGCGGCGGCGACGCCTGGCGGAGCGGCCATCACCCTGTGTCACGGTCACAGCAACGCATGCAGTACTGGGGTCAGACTGCATGGACGTTGGTGCCTCCACTGTCTGTTTATTCGTATTTTTCTTATTACTAAATTTACATCCTAGTTTTGAATCGGGTACATTTACAATAGTCGTGTTCCCGTGATGGTTTAGCTGTAAACTCTTAGATTCACCAGTTTCATTAGTATACGAATTTACACTGAAGTTCGATAACGAGAAGGAAGCACACATATCGTCGACTTTGTCACACGACTGCGCAGGTGGTGCGAGTGAGGCCGCGGTGTTACACACAGGCAACAAGGACGGCAGAGAATTCTGATTGCAACTACACGAGTGATTGCTGGTCAGAAACTCGAATGTGCTAGCATTATACACTGGGCGTCTAAAATAAGTAGTACACTTTTCAAATTGCAATTACTCCTAAACTATAGTAGTTACACTTATGAAATAAAAAGCAGTTTATAGTAAACTTAACGAAGTTTATTAAAGTTATATTTTATTTGGCATGAATAAAGTTTCAAACTTAAAATTAAGATAAATACTAAAAAGTATCAATTTTTAACGATATGTCAACCACTTAATTTTCACGTTTTGGAACTTTTTCACAATTTAATAACTTGTGTTGCCGCCTCGGGCTCTAATTAGAGCTTGGATCCGGTTTGGCATGCTGAACACTAAGTTTCGGAGGCGGTGTTGGGGAATATTTTCCCATTCTTCTATCAGCGCATGTTTTAGAGCCCTGAGTGTGGCAGGAGGTGGACTGCGCCTTCTGACTAGCCTCCCAAGCTCATCCCAGGCGTGTTCAATCGGGTTGAGATCTGGGCTTCTCGATGGCCAAGCCATCAAGTTGATGCCAACCTCCTGAATGTACTCTTGTACGTGGTGAGCAGTGTGTGGCCGGGCGTTATCATGCATTAGGATGGCTCCATCACCCATATTTATTAAATATGGCCCTGCATACTCGTTGAGGATCTCCGAGGCATATCTTTCACCAGTCAAAGTCCCATTTTCTATTACCACAAGCTCTGTGCGACTCTCTGAAGAGATACCAGCCCATACGTGTACAGAGCCCCCGCCATATTGGACTCTTTCCGAGATACAAGCTTGAATGTATCGCTCACCGGGTCGTCTGTAGACTCTCCGCCGTCCATCTGAAGTGTATAAAGAGAATCGAGACTCATCTGTGAATAAAACTCTAGCCCATTCTTCTTCGCCCCATTGTACGTGTTGACGGGCGTAGCGTAGTCTTGCTACGCGATGCTCTGTCTCAAGTTTGGGGCCATTTGCTGGTCTTAGAGGCTTCAGGTTAGCTTCAGCAAGTCTTCTTCTCACTGTACTCTCACTGATGTAGTCTGTTCGGGTCCGAAGAAGCTGTTGCTGAACCTCAACTGCATTAAGGTGTCGATTTCTTAACACAGTGGAAACAATAAAGCGATCTTCTCGGGTACTTGTGCACCTGGGTCTGCCATTACCTCGTCTCCTTAGATGGTTTCCAGTCTCTTCGTACCTTTGCTTTACTCGCTGAACCGTTCTTAAAGTTACACCCACCCTCCTTGCAGTACGACGCATACTGATGCCCACTTCGAGAAAAGCTAAGATTCTTGCACATTCTTCTGGTGAAAGAGGCATGATTAGTCAAATTTACTCTCTGAAGATACCTATGCTTTTCAATTACAATTGCTTTATCAGCAGCGAATGTGTCAAACACAAAAATCCTAAGTAAGACAACACCTTTCAACAGTTTAAAAAAAGTGTTTTTATTTATTCGTTTTTTTTAAAGTCAAGCATTATAAGTTCTTATAATGCATGAAGTTTTTATTGAATAAGATTAAATTTTCTTTTTAACCTTTTTTGTTTCAAAGGTCTAAGTTTTATAGTTTGGGAGAAATCGCAATTTTAAAACTGTACTACTTATTTTTGACGCCCAGTGTATTTTGATAACTCTAATAGTTCATCCATCGCCACCACATGCTTATCTATAGTTTTTAAAGCGGTTGCATAATTGGCAGAAATATCAGTCACAGATTGAGTTAATCGTTCAACCTCCGACTGTAACAGCTGTGTGTCAACGTCATATGATTTCATCTTGTAATATAATCTTTGGTTGTTTCCGTATAACTTAACATTATCATGGAAAAGTTTTTTATTTTTCTTAACTAGTGTTCTTGACCGTCTAATCAGTTTACCTACTTTGACATACTTTTTAAACAAATTTTTGTTTAGAGTCATATTATGATTTAATGGTAGGTATATGGATTCATCACAAGTAAGATCAACATATGTCATAGTAGGTTGTCTATTCACGGGCGAAAAGGCAGGAACCATATCCGGGTTTTTAGTGACCAGCTCCTCGAACAATGATTGCCTTTTAGTTGACCTAAGGTCCTCAGAGACACATTCCAGAGTGGATATGTGTTTGTGTGTGTCTCGTAACTCAGCCTCCAGAGCAGTAACACGCCGGAGTGATTCCTCCAGCGTGGTACTGTCCCGGTCAAATGAGTCTACCACTCGCTGGAGCTGGTCTCTTTGTTCCATTACATCCATTAGATGGGAATGCATTTCGGCCATTTCACCCTTTAACATCTTGTTTTTATTCAATATTTCGATAAATTCCTTCTCGTTATCATCTCTCTCCGATAATAACTGTTCACATTGTGTTTTTGTAGTCTTTAATTCTTTAAGCGTTAGGTCAAGTTTGTTTTCTAGCTGTTGTTGTTGACGAGCAGCCGTGGCTCCCCGAGTTAACATTGTGAAACAACTAAATTTGTAATGAGATAATAATAATAAATCGGTGGCTGGTGTTATAAGACCGAGTGATCAGGAAGAAATTAAGAAAAAAAACACTGCAGCCGTGTTAATTTGTTTGCCTATGAATGAAATATAGTGAACAGTTACTACAAGATTGAGGTTATGTTGACAATATTATTGTTTCAATTACACTTGTTTTGTTACTTACGGTTTAACAGGTCAGTAATTGATATAATACACAATTATTTATGGGGAATACTCAATAGTATTCAGAAAAATAACACAAACTTTTTGAATTTCGGCAACCGTCACAACGAATTTTTCTTTGCCGTAATGGTACAATTTATGCACTTAGAACTATCTGATAACACTTATTATAATATAATATCAGTAAATGAAACTGGTAATCACTAATTAGACATTAGAACATAATGAATATTAATTAAAAATCACAGAGCTCTTTTGTTTACAGCTGAACCGTTTGACAGTTTTTTTTTTTTTTTTCAGCTGATTCTGACACCACGGTTAGTCAAGTTGCCACACACTTAACTATACCTATACATGATAAGAAAGGAAGGTAAGTATTATACCGGGCTTTAGGTATCTCTTTTTCAACCTCTCGGGTGGTTACTCAATCCATGATGTATGTATTTAAATCCTTTAATGTTTGTTTGTATGTATTTCATGTAATCTTGACTTGTTTTAAGTGGCATCCTGAATGTCCTATAAAATAAAGATTTTTTTCTATTCTATTCTATTCTATTCTATGAAACTGAACAACTTCCCCAAGGAACTTGTAGGTCAAAATACGAAATTTTTTTTTATCTCCCATACAAAATGCGGTATATGCTGATGAAGTTTATATGTAAACTCAATTTTTTTTTCGTATTTTGACCTATGTTCCTTGGGAAAGTTGTTCAGTTTCATGGACTGATTTACCACCCGAGAGTTTGAAAGATATTTACCTAAAGCCCTGTTTAAGGTAGGCAAAAAACAAGGAAGTATCTTACGAAATTCTTATGGGTACGAAGTCCTGGGCATCCTCTGGTTTCTCATACTAATTCAAAATCAAAATGACTGTGTTTCATTTTCATAGAACATTTATTTGTTACTAAAAGTATGTCAAAGTAGTGAATTACATAAGTTCTTTTAACTCCTTGCCTATTTGCAATGTTGCAATTTACCACTAAGTAGACGTCCCTCTACATGAATGCCTACATCTTGAATGACTGTTTAAGCATTAGTGTGAGATTAGCACCTTGATTGTGGTCTTCACTTTGGCCCGCATATCTGGGGCTCTTTACAATTTGGGGCTCTTTACGCACTAAAACTAGTATTTCTGCAAAATTGAAAAACCATACAGAAGTTCTCTTTTACAGGAATTACAGGCAGATATCTTTTTAGATAGTCCGGCCGGCGCGGCGCCTAAATGAAAAGGGGTGTGACCACCGCTCCAGGTCATACCTGGTGCAAAGGCTGTCCATAGCCATTCAGCGAGGTAATGCCGCGAGTGTCATAGGCACCTTTGCACCGGGGATGACAAGGGGCGGTCTGTTTGATTAGAGTTAGATATGTGACGAGGGTGTTTCCGATTTAGAATATGTTTTGTGACTTATTAATTACTTAATAAAACTTGTCATATTTGATATATTAGTCAATAAGTGTTATTATAAAATAAATGATTACTTTTTAGATAGTTACTTTCAAAAATGTATCTTCTTCCTAGCGCTTAGTCCTTTTCGCATTCGGGATACGCTTGATCATGATCCTAGATTTGTCAGGTCAAGTTATTATAGTGGAGCGACTGCCAACTGACCTCCGCGACCCTGTTAATAAGAAAGCCTAACCGATTGGATCATGGTAACAGATTCACTCACTGTATTTTACTCACCGTAAAAGCATTAATTAGTGAGCTACTAATGTACATAACTCGAAAACGAGTCATAGGTACGCGGCAGCACTGGTGATCAGACCTGCAGCTCGAGCACAATGGCGACAAACTCGCGCGGCGCGCCACTCGGCTGACGCTAAACTTCAATTTGCTTGCGCGAGGACCCCGCACAATGGCTTGCTCGCACTCTGGCGTTGTCGATGTTGACATAGGACCGCGGCGCATTACGCGCGCTACTCGTGTTGCTGGTACCTATTGTTTACGAGTCCGACCCCACTAGCTGTAAGACCACTAAACAGGGTGTAAGAGACAGCTTAGCAAATAATTAAACGGCGGAATGCATCCATAACTGCGATAAACTACAAATATTTTTGAAGTGAAAACTTGTTTAGCGCTGTTGGGCACTTCAAAGTATGGGTAAAAAATTTTAAACTCGCGTCAGGACTGGTGACTGTCACGTGACCCTGATCGAATATGCGTAGGATAGGGTTGCCACCTTTTTTGAAGTGAAAACTTCTTTCGCAGCGTTGTGCACTTTGAAGTATGGGTGGAAACCCGGATGGATGGCAGCCCTATGGTAATAAATAGCTTGATCTCTGTGACAGATGTCAACGAAACCAACGAAGTAACTTTGAACGAGCGTTAGTTCTACAATTTTATTTATTACTAGCATTCCACCCGGGACTTCGTTCTCGTGGGAATCCGGGAAAATTATGTAGCCTATGTCCATCGGGAATAATGTAGCTTTGTAATGGTGAAAGAATTTTTCAAATCGGTCCAGTAGTTTCGGAGCCTATTCAATGCAAACAAACAAACAAACAATCAAAACTTTCTCTTTATAATATTAGTATACTTAGATTACCTTAATTTTTATTATTTACCTGCCAGTTTTATCGCAATGGAAATGCAATACGTTATTGATAAAATAAAATAGATATTCACACCTAAAACATACCTCGTAAGTTCTAAAATACATAGATATAATTTTATGAAAATATAACGATTACGCACGTACAGTAGGGTGGGTCAAAATTTTTTTTTCTTGATTCCTGTATTCTAATAGCGACAGAAGGGTGCAAAATGGACTAGAAATGACATGTTTGAAATATTATAACTTTCGCATATGATTAACTGCCTCCGGATTTACTTCAAAGTTTTTGAAATTATGGTTATAGGAGGTAACTTCTAGAGCTTGAGTTATTAATTATACTCAGGATTTAAAATATTTTATAACGCCGTTTTACCGAACATATTGTTATTTTGCTAAATAAGGTCAATAAACCTCTTGTCGTTAGCTATTTGAGGCTTGAGGGGGGTCACCGATTGCACTTAGCGCGCCACATTTCTTGCGTCAGTAACACGGAAGCTAATGAAGTCGTAGGTTGTTTTTTGCTCGTTGTTACTATGGAACGTACTCAAAACTCGACGAAATGTCTCCTGTTTGGTGAAATTTGTGACTTGAAAGAAAATATATTACCTTCTTATGAGGATATAATGAAGTTTTATGCCATTACATATCGCCACTACAAGTCAAGCTAGGAAATCTTTGAAAAGAAAATTCCAACAGCAAGAATCTTTGCGCAAGTATCAGGAAGTACGTAAAACTAGGCATCTTCTGTGCCACTTGGTGCACTTTCTACTTCTTTTTATTCCGGTGAGTCTAATCACAGTAACAGCGAGCTCGCACTGCATGCAAAAACTGATCCAGCTCCGCGGACTGGACTGCCACCGTTTCCATGGATTATTGTACTTGTGACAAATATGGAGTATCAAACAGAGCAGGGGCAGCTATCGCATCAGCAGTTCTGCAAGTCACTAACTCGACTGTACCAGGAATTGATCCCAATAAGCTACGCAGAGAACGAACGAAAACCAGCTGTTACAAAAGGAAAGCTACCTGAAGATTTAGCCAACAAATCCCCAGGTAAAATGTCTCATGCTAGATGGCTGATTCGAGCGAATCGTGTTCTTCGTGCCTATGTTTCAACAAAAACTGCATCTGAAAGTTTAATAATATTAGCAACCTAAGTTGTTAAAGTTTACGCTCCGACTTGGTTCGCTATCAAGACTCATCTTACTTACAAGGATGGAGCACGACACCTGTGGAAGCTGATCTCTTCATCTAGGTACCTGTCAGCCGAACTTAAAACCAAAGTCGATCCTGTAATTCAAAGAAATGGTTATTTTGCCCATCCCGAGAATTTATTATTGGCATTGCTGACTGATCCGCTAAAACACATTCGTGACTTAGCTGCGCGACGATTACTGAAAGCTCGCCCCATTACATAGAACCAAATCCGTCTATTTGAAGTTCTGTAGATAAACCTAGATGCATCTTCCTACATAGATCTGATGGATTGGCAGCAAAATATCACCGAACCACCGATCTAAAAGAAATTAGTGACGAAAATTTACATTTGACAGTTGATCAAAAAGGTGAGGGTGAATAGCCTCTGCTACGTCTTCCCTGTCATACCCAAACAGTGGAAAGGGCAGTTAAGACTGTCACAGAAGCTTCAAGTGCTTTGTGCAGCAAATTTGCAAAAGAAGGCTACATTAAAAACCAGTTAGCGTCTCGCAAAGATATGCCAAAATTTGACAGCAAGAAGGATTTTTTTGTGAATTAAAGGCAATAAATTAGATATAATTAGATAAGGTGCGGTATTTAATTTTCAAAATTAAACAAGTATGTTCTATAGGCTAGTGTTTTATTACAAAATATTATATTAAAAACCAATTTTGATACTTCTTAAGGGAATTTCCTAAAAACCTTTTTTTGTATCTTTTTCTTAATTTCAAGGTCAATCCGGAGGTTGAAGATGATATCTGATCGTAACCATTTTTTGCATATCTAAGAATAACGCATTAATACACTTTTTTATCACTATTACGTTTAAATATAAGACATTTTATTTTTCTCCATACATTCGTGACCCACCCTAACGTACAGTCGTACAAGGTCATACCGGACGAAAAAATGTTAGCCTTCCCGCGCGAACCGTTGGACTTGGACCCGTGGTGCTCGAACAAAGGTCGACCCACGCCCTGGTCAAAGTCAACCGGTGACAATTTTTTTTCGATTTAAAAAAAAAAACAAGATGGCCGCTCCACAAAAACAAGATTTCGGTATCTCCTCCGATTCGGACCAAATTCGGTATCCGGGGGCTTTTGAGGATGCTGAATCCGAATATCTGGTAAGTTTTTCGATTCCGCTATTTTCCAAGATGGCCGTCATACAAGGAGTGGGGAGCGTTCCCCTCCCCAAATTCAAGATGGCCGCCATACAAGTGTAGATTGTAAATGTGAGGCGAGGCCGAAGGCCAAGCTCCGTGTAGGGCGAAGCCTATAGCATCCCTCCCCCAATCCAAGATGGCCGCCATACAAGTTTAGATTCTAAAGAAACCCGAAGCGTCACCAAGCATCTTACCCGCCGACCGCTCCGGGCTTTGCCCTTAGCGTCACGATTCCCCCAACTAAAATCCAAGATGGCGAATATGAAATTTTCGGGCAAGCCGACATGGGTGTCGTTTAATTGGTTTTCGGAGTTGCTGATTTCAACAATGACATCTGTTTTGAAATACAAGATGGAATACAAGATGGCCGACATGCGTTTTCAAGAAAATGACAAAAAACTAAAAAACTTTTCTTAAACTTTTAAAATAAGTGCACAACCGCCTCGAGGCCCGCTTTAGCAGGTCACGCACCACGCAAAAACGAGTAGGAAATTAAAACTGCAAAAGTCAAGATGTCATCCGGTGTCAGTATAGAAAAAAATATAAAATATAAATGCACAACGTTAATGTTCATGTTTTCACTTCTGCCGGCACTCCCGGAGTGCAACCCGTTGTTTTTTTTGTCACGGAAACGTCATGTGAAGGATTTTTTATTACTTACCTACTTTGGCGCTTCGCAATGTCTCCCCGCGCCTCATCGTTGTTAGAAAGCGATGCACATTGCTGGTTTTCGTGTTTCATGTTGTTATCATTATTTTTTATTGGAAAATGGAGTGTATTAAATGATTAATAATAAAACAAAAAATATAAAAAAAACATTAAAAAAATAAAAGTTTCCTGATTAAAATTCCGTTGGAAAATCATTCGGAATGTTGGTCTGAGTTCAGGGTTTCAGTTGTTGCTAACCTGTCCCTTATACCCTATATTGTTTAATATTAGTAATGCGACAACAAAAGTATAACGAAAACAAAGACAACAGGTCAAGGCGAAAGAAGTCCTTAAACATAACTTCGCACACAATGAGCTCTTTTACCTCACTAATCAATATCTCCCCGTTTGATATTAATACAATACACCCACTATAATCTCGTAAACAACAAGCAAATGTTGCGTAGATTCTTATAATGACGCATATATAGACATATTTTTCACTAGCTTTCCGCCCGGGACTTTGTTCCTCTGGGAAAGAAAATTATTTGAATCTTACGTGTTACTCTGATGTCTATGCTATATTAGGTACTGCTTAAGCCCTACAGGTTTTGCGCGATTGAGTAACAAACATCCAAATATCTAAACTTATACTTACTAATATTATAAATATGTAAGCGTGTTTGTTTGTTTGTCCTTCCTTCATGTCGTAATGGAGCAACAGATCGATCAGCTACCCTAGTATACGCAACGTATTGTGACTTTTATCTTATGAGAGTATAGACTTACCACTCAAGACAAGGAAAATGGATCCTAATTGTCTTTGGAGAAGTTTTCATTTGGCAGGCGGAATGAGCTCACGAGGACGTCCAGACGCACCGCTAGATACCACCCCCACCTTGTCGAGATTTCTCGGATCCGTACAGAGCGCTTCTCTTCATCTTTTATATGTATTACACACCGCTAAGGAATGGACTTCTCCACCTGCGTTGGTTTTTTCGGGCTCATATAAACCGAATCTCTTGATAGTTCAAATAAATAGGCTTGCTTCTGGGTAAGCTTGCTACATCCAAGACCAACAAACATAGTGGGAGGGTTGGAGAGTGATATAAGCTACTTTTCCACGTGAACGAAGTCACAGGCGGAAAGCTAGTTTATAATATCAGTAAGGATGTAGTACCAACCCCATCTTATTACGCCTTTAATCTGTTAATTGACTACGGTTAGATAATGGGTGAGTAATATTATACAGAAGACACGCTTAATGGGTTGTTTATGTACGCTCGCTCGTCGCTCATTGCCATAATATTTGTTAGTAACAAAGCTAATAGCTAGCATAGCTCGCGACAAATTCGCGCGTCACACCACTTCAATGACGGTAGAAGTTCACTTTGATTTCGCGAGGGGGGCCCGCGCTAAGGCTTGGTCGCCTTCTGGCGTTGTCGTTTTGACACTTTTTTGACATTTAATTGCGTTGTTTTCATGTTGTGCTTAGGCTGCTGCTCGGCAGGAGAGGCTGAGAGCCTCCAAGGTATACTAAAAGAGAATTTTTGATTTAATTTGTCGAAGAGATAAATGTGTAGGTTAATTAGTCTGGTTAATGAAGTGAATATTAGTACAAATTTGTTTAAGTAGTGTTCACTATTTATAGTAGAGACTGAAAATGAAAAACAAAAAATACTTACAAAGACGAAGTACTTACTTTTACTTTTTTACGTACCTGCGTTTTTCCCTCCTTCACGTCTTTAAGAAGCGATTATTGAAGTTAAGTAACGTACATGCATAGAGGCACCTGATGGGTTACCAAAGTAGCAATTTATAACAAGCGTTTCCGTGCTTCGAAGGGCACGTTAAGCCATCGGTTCCGGCTGTTGTCGATTAATTACAGGTTAAGATTAGTCAAATTCGCAACATTCTTGAAGATAGGTTCTTATACGATAAGGAAGGGCCGTTTTTAGTGGGCAATGGATTGACATGATATTCGCTCATGAACAATTTAAGGCTAAAAACTGACACAGGTTATTTCTTTTACGCAAAAGAAGTCGCGGGAGAAAAACTATGGTTCTACAATATTTAATTTATGTAACTTTCCATTGAAATCATGACGTCTAAAACCTGCGTTAATGCTGCCATTTATATAAATGTCTACCTATTTAACCATTTATATCGCAATTCATTAATTAACTGGTGTCCACTGGAAATATCTGAACAATTAATATTGCGAAGGTTTTGTCTGCCTTTGATTCTATTCACGTATTTTGTTGGGGTCACTCCGACCCCACAGTCCTTTGTAAAGTTAAGTGTTGAGCCTAAATATGTACTGTTAAACGCCAATGCTTTATAGAGTTTTGTATAGGTAATTAATTTAAGCTGGATTTATAACAATAGGGATGTTGACAGTGTTTGACTTTATGAATTATTGTATGTGAAACAAAAAATAATGCTATAATAAATTAATATCCAAAAACATCATACAAATTGGTTTATAAATGAACAAGCTTGCTTATGTTTACTCTAAGGTTATTAGCCTTGTTATTAGCATTTATATTAACGTAAGGACTAGGTATCTAGTTTTGTGGGGAGAGCTTGCTATCTCGTTTTTACCTACGCAAACAAATGGCAGTGACGTCACATGCCGGTAAGTGCATCTCTTTTTCGTTGTTAGACAGTCTCCCTGAAATGTAATAGCTTGTAACTTTTTTACAATACAATACAAATATACTTTATTGCACACCAACATTACAGAACATAATACAGAGTAAAAGTTACATTATGAACAGTAATAAAGTTAGGGTACAAAAGGCGGCCCCATTGCTAAGAAGCAATATCTTATCGGCAACCTTTGGGTATGGAGAAGATGATATTACACCATATAAGTGTGGGTGCAAAAATACATACTTATATATACTTACATAAACTACATTACACACATACAATATACCTAACACAAATAAATACATATAATATATATATACTATACGTAACGGAAATACACAATGGAAAAGTAATAACATTCTACAGAAAGGAAAAATAATAATAACAACAAACACATAACTATATAGACTATATAGAGACAACCCAGCCGACTATCACTCGACGACAAGGAACTAATAATTGCAAAGCAGTTCAAAGTGCCTCCTCAGCAAAGTTTAGAAAATGGCTAAGGTTTGCGCGGATCTTATAGCATTAGGCAAGAAGTTCCAAAGGCGTACGCCGTGTACTGTGAAGGATTTGGTATAATAGTTTCATGGACCGGCAGATCTATGAGGAATCTGGTGTTGCTGCGCGGTTCACGCCCGTGGCCATCTGAAAGAAACGCAAAGCGTTCCTTAAGATAAGCCGGGGCATGTGGGTCGCGCAGTGTCTTGAAAACCAAACACAATATGTGTGTGTCACGGCGCAGCCGAATGGGCAGCGTGTGTGCAAGATTTGTATCGCGCGCCGTAAACAAGCGCGCGACAGGAATTATGTTTAGTATAAAATGACTTTAAATTATAGACATCAACACGGCCTAGGGATATTGCACGATTTTTCATACAAAAGAGGTCTGTTTGAGAAGCTACAAAAGCATACTCGAGATACATGGAGCGCTATAATTTTGAGACAAGAAAGTGTTAAATCTAAATTTTAAATTCTAATCAATAAATTTTGTTTTACTTGAAATTTGTGAAAATGTGACGAAAATGAAAAAAAAAATTGCGTTTTCATACAAAAAGCAGGCAAAAAGTGCATTTTCGTTTTCGTTTCCGTCACATTTTCCCAAATTTCACGTAAAACAAAATTTATTCACTAGCATTGAATTTTCAATGCTAGTGAATAAATTTTGCACTTGCTTTTCTGAAAAATATAGCCCTCCATGTATCTCGAGTATGCTTTTATAGCATCTTAAACAGACCTCTTTTGTATGAAAAATCGTGCAATATCCCTAGACCGCGTTGATGTATGTAGTTGGCGACGTTAGCGAAAATAAAAAATGTGAATCAACCCACTAAACTCATAAACTTTTTCCACAGAACATCATAGGTCAAAATATGATTTTTTTTACCTGTCCATACTAGTTTAGTCGTCAAGTTCAGAAACGTGATTATGCCTCAAAAATTATGTGCAACAGCTCATTCGATTCAGAATAATGTCTACATCAAAAATTGCAAAGTTATAAACAATGAAACACCTCAAAAACATGGTGTTTAGTTTTTCACCTATAGTTTGTAAACTATAAATATTTTTGGATTTTGAAAAAAAGACCCTTAAAGAAGAGGAATTTTCCTAAAAATAAGTTTGGAGTCCCGGAGCTGTACCTCCATTATTTATAATTTTAATTTAACGCTCAAAGTAGCCCTCCGCACGCCATTGTTAGGTTGCGCGCACGGCGTCGAAACATAAAAAAAAAATTAAGTTATATAAAGTAGATTCAAAAATTAAAAAAAATATGGTATACTTTTAACGCTTGGAAAAATTCATTACCGTTGGAATTTTTCATAAAAATCAATTTTCCAACAAGTAGGCTATTGTTAAGGCGACTACAGCACCCGATAAAGGCAGCACACATAGGAATAGTGCCATCTCCGTCCCTCAACAGGCCTGGGCCGGCAGTGCGAACAGTGTCGATACACGAAGTTTACTGACTATGAAAGCGAGCGTGCGTAAAAACATGTTCGAAAGTTAGAAAAATGATATTTATGGAAAGGTAACAACTTAAATCGAAAAATCCGATAACTACTTATCGAGAGTGTTCAATCACGAACATCTTGATAGCAAATTCAAGTTCCTGTGTGCATTTTACTATCGTTTTTACAGCTTAAAAGATACACAATATTGGTATTTAGAGGTGACTTTGTGAGCTTTTTCTATCGAACCAAAAGTGCTGAATCATGTTTTCAGCAAACTACTTATCTAGTTTATGTCCTGAATATTACAGTAGTGTTTTTTTTCTTCGATTTAATGCAGTGCGTCATGCTTATCTACGCATCATAAAATCGTAATTTAGGAGCTGTAGTCGCCTTAATTAACAAAATTTTCTCGAATTTTTCTCATCATTGCAAACTAATAATTTAAATGTTTAAATAATTGCCGTAAAAAATTCAACAATAAAACATGTTTTATTGTTGAATTTTTTATTGCTGAATGGAATAAGCTAACGTAGGTGTATTTCCAAAATTTGAATACGTTTTGTCACTCAGTTTATTTTTTAGTTCCTTTTTTTGTATTTCTTCTGCCTTGGGATAGCTACTTAAAAAACCCACCTACCACTAAAAAAATATATATTTGTACTACATAGTGTAATTGGCTAGTGTTTAGTTAAGTAAGCTGTAGACCTAACATTTACAAAATAAAACCCCTTAGCAATGGTACTATTCGTTGTCGTCCCTGTATTATGTTTGACTAGTTTATTTTATTCACTTCTTTAGTAGAGAACTGAAAACGAGCTATTATTGCCACTGTTCGCGATAATATCCTTTGCTTTTCGCTGAAAAATACAAAAGAGCTTCTTATTTTGAGAGAAAACAAGAAAGAGCAGTCCTCTTGTAATACTGTAACAATATGAGAAAAGCTTCTTTGTTTCACTTGCTACGGAAACACGAAGAAGGAAAGAAAACACCATCTTATGCTAAAAAGCGTGTCACTGACTTGTCCATGTCCATGTCGCGTTCGAAATTATCGCTATTTTTAACCAACTTCCAAAAAGGAGGAGGTTCTATGTTTGACTGTATGTATTTTTTTTATATACAGGGTGTAAAAGACAGCTTAGCAAATACTTAAACGGTGGAACCTACCCATAACTATCATCAGTTACAAGTACTTATTTTTTCCGGAAACGTCACGTTAAGGAGTTTTCATTATTTGCCTACTTTGGCGCTACGCAACGTATTGTGAAACCTCGCCCGCGCGCGATCCCGCCGCGCCGCGCTTCTATCGGAGTGCGATGTTCATTGCTGGTTTTTGTGTTTTACATTGTTTTTTATTGCAAAATAGAGTGTATTCGATTAAATAGTAAAACATATTAAGCAGAAAATATTAAAAAACATGAACAAAAATTAGAAAATTTTCCGAAGAAAAATTCCACTGGAAAATCATTCAGAATGCTAGTCTGAGTCCAGGTTTTCAGTTTTTTCTAAGCTGTCTTTTACACCCTGTATATTTTTTTAATGAATATTCACCGATTTCTCCGCTATTTATAGACCGATTTTCAACATTCTTTTTTTGTCAGGATCTGATGATGGAATCCCAGGGAAATCGAGGGAAACCCTCAAATTAAATAGGCACTTACATGGTTTCTCACCTACTTTCAATTTTTTACACTAAAAAAAGAAAAATGATTAACTTTTAACAAAAAAGGAAAACCGACTTCAAAAAGTGAAAAATAATAACGCTGCATTTAGTGTGCTACATACCTACTGTTTGAAGTTTGAAGTTTTCTTTTTTTGTAAAAAGTTAATTCGTTTGCCGAATGTGTCGTGTGTTTGCCGAATATCATATTTTTCCCGTTAGGATAGCAGCAGAAATAAAACATACAAAATGAATATCAAATATTGCACACAAGAATACACAACACAAGAAATAGAACATAGTGTACACAAGGCGGCCTTATTACTAGAAAGCAGTTTCTTCTAGGCAACCTTAGGGTAGGAATGTCACAACAGAGGTAGTGCATTTTGGTAGGAGAATATGTGCTAACACTGATAAATAATACCATGGGTCGTTAAAGTTGTACAATAAGTTAATCGTGTGGTGATCGGTTGAGAATAACACCACCCCATCTCTTTTCGTGGGTGTCGTAAAAGGCGACTAAGGAAACTCAAATGAGACCTGCCTTCTAGAAATCCATCCCAGGCAACGGCATTTCTTTTTTTTCTGAATCTGAGGTGTCGTCCTATGGTCTCATGCGGTGTGGTAGGCTCTGTAAAGGGCCGTCTGGTTCACGACCACCCTCGTACCGAAGTCCGACGCCAAACAGGTTGCTGTGTTCCGTCGGTGCGTGGGAGTACCGTGCCTTTTTAGGCATTTTCTGGGTTAACTCGCTCCATCGCCGACCTCATCTTTGACCTTATGGTCAAGATTGAGGTCAAGAGTTAACCCATCTTATAATAAAAAAAGTTAAAAAAAAAACTTGCTTTACTTATAGACCAAGTGTTCGCTTTAAAAACTTTAAGAAGTTTTAATTACTTTTCAATATCATTACTTATACCATTTTAATATCACAGAGTGTTCTCCCTAAAATTATAAACTCTAAAAAAGTCTTCTAAAGTTGAAACTCAAAACTCGAAGGAACTCGAATGTCTGTTTGAAGACTTTTCGTCGCGTTTATTATTACCTGTGGTTGCACTCTACGTTCTTCTTTGAGTTTTGATAGGTTAGAATTGCGCCATCTGCTACTGACAAAGTGCAAGATCCAGTCTTTATTGCCTTTGAAAATCCCCCATTAAAAGCGAGGAAACTCTGTAGGAAAAATCTGCCAATTTAGGAGAGTGCGCTGATTTTTTATGAAGGTTTATTTTTATTTCATATTTTATTAAAGTCCAAATTAGTTTGTTTAGGGCCAATGTGATGGGCGTTTAAATTTTTTTTATGGTCAATATGGATCAGCGCTTTGCTTATCTTCGAGTTATAAAATTAACTTTATAAACGACTTCAAATACATGCAGATAATAAAATAACGACTACGTTTGATATTTTTTAAGAATTTTCTTCGATATTTCGAAAAAGAAAAAAATTTACACTGTCACTTTTCTAAGAAGCTTTTTTATTTTTCATGAGAGAAAATTTTTCATTTATTAAACTTTTTTTCATCTTTAAATTGAGGCAAATAACCTATGTGTGATTGTTTGGAATCAAGGGAAATGAAATGATTAAAAGTAAATTATATTTTTCCGTAAAATTTTGGGCATCAATTTTGAATTTCCCAAGTGTTTATTAGCTCTCCTTACACTTCAAAGTGATAGATTGCTTGGCAATTGGGTTTGTAGGGATTTGATGGATGATAGATGTATTTAGATTTTCCTTGATTAGTATGTTATTTTCACTAAAAGTATCGATGTAACAGAGCTACATCGATCGTCATCCAAGGTTTTTATGGACAATCCGACTTTTTAATGAGAAACAAAAGATGATCCTGAACAATCATCTCCTAGGAACGTTTGTATGAATGTATTTTTTTTAATTATTAGATGGGTTAACTCTTGACCTCAATTTTGACCAAGGTCATAGATGAGGTCGACGATGGAGCGAGTTAACATAGAAAATGCCTGTCAAGGCACTGGTTACTCCTACGCACCGACAGAACACAGCCAGTTGTTTGGCGTCGGACTTCGGTAGGAGGGTGTTCGCGAACCAGACGGTCCTTCACGAGCCTACCACACCGTATGAGACTAATTCATGATGATGATGATGATGTTTGTATTTATTCTTTAATGTAAGTACAATGATAATACAGAGAAGTTTACAGTTTTAGAAAGTTTACAAAGGTGGACTTATCCCACGAGGTGATTTCTTCCAGTTAACCTATTAAAATGTTATTATAATAACGTATTATTATTAACAAACTATTCTGTTCATCAACGGCGTTTCAATGGCATTGAGATGGCGATGGTGACCATTCCAAACTACCTAGCTACTTAACACTCAGTTGGAGTCCAGCAGCTCTACTGTAGGAGCAATCCTAATCCGTTGTATGGACGTTTAACAATAATTCATAACAGTAAACTTCTTCATTTATTTATTAGATCAGCTAGTTTATATATGACGGCCGGTTTGGTCGAGTGGTAGTGGCGCTGCCTCTTGATCGACGGGTCCTGGGTTCGAATCCCAGTCGGGGCAAATATTTGTGTAAAAAGCAGATGTTTGTTCTCGGGTCATGGGTGTTTGTGTCTGTCTTTGTGTGTTCCGAGGGACCCACGACACAAGGGAAAACCTTAATGTGGGCCTTTGAGTGTATGGTGTTTTATTAATATTGTTTTATTTTATATATGAATGAACCATAAGTCGGGTTGGTTGTCAGCAAGTATATAAAAATTAAATAGTGCTCAATTTCGCCACCTGAACAGATAAATCCATCGACACACACAAATCGTATAGATTTTTTAAAATATGGTTTCTGTTACATATCTTGGATTTTGGTTAAGACACTTATTGTTACTGTAAATAAACCTATTTTCAGCAAAAAAAGTGTTACTATTTTTGCTGTAAAAAAACGTACTTTTTGTGCGCATTTTTGTTTCTGTAACTTCCTGTCCGCTTTGCAGATGGATTTTGGCTAAGACACTCATAGTAACTGTAAATGAACCTATTTACAGCAAAAACATTTGTTAATATTTTTGCTGTAAGAAAAACACTTTTTGAGCGTATTTTTTGTTCTGTAACTTCCGGTCCGCTTTGCAGGTGGATTCGTAAATATAGGCTCTTAGATTTACTCAAAAATGATTAAATTATTACAAAAAAAAATAGACTGTTATGGATTTTTTCCAAAATTATAGGATTGTTCTTACAGTACTCGAGCACGATGGTGACATGCTCGCGCGGCGCGCCACTCGCTATAACTTCACTTAGATTGCGCGAGGGCCCCGCGCAAAGGCTTGCTCGCCCTCAGGCGTTGTCAATGTTGACATTTCGATATACCTAGGATCGCGGCTCATTACGCGCGCTATCTCCACCGTACTCGAGCTGCTGACGTTAGTGTTTAAAATTGAGAAACCGAAATCACTACTTGAATTCATAAAATGGTCACCATTGTCATTGCATTACCATCGATTATCAAAAAAGAGAAGAGAAAACACTTTTTTTTCATATTTACAAATTCATCAACCAACCGCTCACCTTTTGAGGTAGGTATGCCTAAGACCTTAGACCTTTTTGTCAAAGACCAGACTACTAAGACCTGTAAGACGTGGGTAAATAAGGAGTAAATACTACAACCCATGTTAATTCAGTGCCAGTCATCCAAAAGGGGCATTGAACATGAACATAGCAATAAAAGCGGGGATGTCTGAAGTAATTAAATAGTAACGAAGTAATGATGACTGGTGTTTCAGACCCACTATAGATCAGTCCCTTGGGAACCCTTGCGTTAGAGGTCTATTCATAGAATTTCTGGAAGCGATAAGGCACAATTTGAGATGTTTCTCTTCAGTTCGCTTAGACGGCCGGTTTGGTCGAGTGGTGGTGGCGCTGCCTCTTGATCGACGGGTCCTGGGCTCGAATCCCAGTCGGGGCAAATATTTGTGTAGAAAGCAGATATTTGTTCTCGGGTCATGGGTGTTTGTGTCTGTCTTTATGTGTGTTCCGAGGGACCCACGACACAAGAGAAAACCTTAATGTGGGCCTTTGAGTGTATGGCGTTTTTTTTTTTAAAAAATGTGAAGTGATTCATTTAGTCTTTAAACATTTTGTCATAGAATCTTGACAGATTTTATCTTTATAAAACTTTTGTTTCTATGTATTTTAAATTTATTTATCGTCCTTTAAAGTTTCGCTAATTAATTAGAACTTGGCTCAAAGCTGTCAAACTGCTACAGAAAATTCTAAAATTTTTTTTTTTTATCAAATAAAAAATAGATCAATCTTCTTAGTCAGCTCACGCAGCACCATCTAAGCCTAAACTAAGAAAGGCTCATGATGCTAGCTAGGTAACATTTTTAAGAATGTAACACAATACAATACCTACCTACCTGCTTGTTTATTGTAAATACGTCAGCAGGCCGAGTACGATAGTGACAGCGCCGCGACAACACCGCGGTCCTATGTCAAAATGTCAATATTGACAACGCCATAGGACGAGCAAGCCTTTGCGCGGAACCCTCGCGAAATCAAAGTGAAGTTTCAGCGTGAGCCGAGCGTGAGTTTGTCGTTATCGTGCTAGAGCTGCAGATATATGTATACGGGTGACTTTTATTCACCATGAAACAATATAAAACAAAAAAACACAGTTCTGTTAATTTTTTAGGGTTCCGTACCCAAAGGGAAAAAACGGGACCCTATTACTAAGGCTCCGCTGTCCGTCCGTCCGTCCGTCTGTCATCAGGCTGTATCTCATGAACCGTGATAGTTAGACAGTTGAAATTTTCGCAAATGAAGTATTTTTATGTGCCCCATAACAACAAATACTAAAAACCAGAATGAAATAAATATTTAAGGGGACTACCATACAAAAAAAATGATTTATTCGCTCGGTTTTATAGAAAGTCTGACCGAGGCTGTATATCATGAACCGTGATAGTTAGACAAATGAAATTTTCAAAAGTGATTTATTTCTATTGGTCCTATAACAACAAATACTAGCAACCAAAATAAAATAAATATTCAAGGGGGCTCCCATACAAAAAAACGTGATTTTTTTCTCGTTTTTATAGATAAATCTGTCCGAGGCAGTATTTCATGAACCGTGATAGTTAGACAGTTGAAATTTTTACAGATGATGTATTTTGGTTGTTAATATAACAAAAAATACTAAAAAGTAGAATACATTCAATATTTGAGGAGGCTCCCATACAACAAACGTGATTTTTTTGCCGTTTTTATAGAGATACTGGATTTTATAGAGACCGACTCGCACCTGGCCGGTTTTATAGGTAAGGTTACGGATCCCTGCGCGCGCGAGTCCGACTCGCACTTACCCGTTTTATTTAAACTTTGTGTAGAAGAAATCATATTAAATTTAATCATAATGTACCTTTAAAAAGAAACTTGGATGCTTCTCATTCCAACTTTCTTTTCAAAGGTAGAGTTTATTACGTAATACCACTATGATATAAATAAAACGAAAGCCTTAGAAATATTACAAGGCTTATATGAAATGGGAACGTAATTACAAAGTAATTAATATAATCAAAAGAGAACGTTTAGGTATAATTGGATATAAAGCGAATAACATGATAACTCCGAGCAACGACCTTTGGAAACATGTTTGATTGATGTAATAAGAGTATGAAATAGTGGATGAGTATATATATACATTCATGTAATTAAATTATTTTGAAGATTTGCTTTTATTAGCTTATAAGATTTTTGCTGTGTAATGTGAAGCTCTGCTCTGATTCAGGGTTCCTTTGTCTCATCTTCAGAAACTTGTTGGGCATTTACTTTTCCTGGAACTAGTATCAAGTCGGTTTTTAATGTTACTTTGATTATTAAGGTAGACTGGAAGGAATCCCATTTAAAGGTTTAATTCAACTTAGCAGGAAGGCTATTCCATGAATCAATGACGTCGCAATAGCAGTGGAATGGCAACGGTCGCCATTTCACCAGGTGGGGAAATTGAGAACTATCCTTTCATATACCTTTGATAACGGCTACTTTGGCTGCATGTCTGTTGCTAAGTAGTTTGCAACATAAGTGTTGCAGCTCATCCACCTATACCAGGTCGTTTACGGTCCACGCCGCGCGGCTGTGGAACAACCTGCCTGTGTCAATCCGTGAGGCCCCATCGCCCGCCTGTTTCAAACTCCGACTGAAAAAACACTTCGGTTACAACGCTGATGTTTTGAGTTGAGTTGACGTACGACTTATTCATCTCACTTCTGATATTTTATATATTTATATATATGTATAAACACGTATGCACCTATATATTAAATATATGTTTATATTTGTAATAATATTATTTAAGTATTGTATAGTTCATCATTGTTTATTTGTCTTTCTGTATCTATTCTATTAATTTTTCTAATCCTTTTTGTACTTTACGCCTACTCATCAAGATTTCTTCTCAATGTTCGTTAGGTTGACTGGAAGAGATCCCCTAGTGGGATAAGTCCGTTTATGTACCTTTAATGTATTCTAACTTTAAGTACCATATTTTGCTCCTGTAAGAATATTTATTGTACAATAAAGGATTTACATACATACATAACGTTCGGTTGGCGGTGGCGCTGTTGGTAGGAGTGGCTGTCATCAAATGTATGAGGTTTCGATAGTTGTCAATTTCACCACCTGAATGGGTAAAAGGTTTTGAGTATGTAGTATTTTGGTAAAAGGTCACAACTGTCACGCAATCGCCATTGAGGCGCCATTGATTAGTGGAATCGAATAGACAAAGTACTCGTAATGCTCTTGGAGATTTTGCGAGATTTTTTACAACAAAACACGTGTAAACACACATCATATAGAAATGTTTAGTTAAAAACTAAGTATCACAAAGTTTTCAGGAATAAAATGTAATAAAATCCTAAAGCGTCATGTTAAAACTGCTTGAGAGCACCGCAACATCCTTCTTTCAATTTATTTCTCTGTTAAATTGTAGTTCGTGATATATCCAGTATCTTTTTGCCGAATCGCATACTTTTGGCCGAACTTACGGTTTACCGAAAAACGAATTACTACGTGACCATTAGCATCATTGTTGGTTTATAGTTTTATTAAAGTGGCCTTCTGTTTTAAGAATAGAATAGAATAGAAAAAAAATCTTTCATTTTTCGTTAGAACTCGTTTTCCCTAGTTAAAATTAGTTATTACTTAATGCCTTTGTTAAAACTAGAAATAATCAGTTAAAACTAGAATTTACCACTGACATATTTGATTTTCAGATAAAACTAGTTGTCACATCGAGCTATAGTTAAAACTAGGTATAGTTAAAACTCCCCCCCCCCCCCTGCGGAGATTATATCGGGGCAGAAACTGTAAGATAGGTTTGTTAGTAGCCTAGCCTAACCAACCCGTTAAGGGTAGAGGTTAGAACTGCGACCCTCAACGCACGAGCCGAGCGAGCGAAGCGAGCGTGCCGCGGCAGCGGCCGGCGAAGTGCCAGAAAAGACTTTGGTTGCGTTAAACGGTAAGCACAACAACAACATTACCCACAACATAACCTCAAGCCAATCAGAATAAGGTATGATGAACTCTAACCTCGGTCGGAACAGTTTTAACTGACTCGCTTCGGGAAAACGCGTTTTGTCTTGCAGAAACTAGTTTTAACTGATATTTGATTCAGACATTAGTCAATTCTAGTATTAACAAAGGCATTAAGTAAAAACTAGTTCTAACTAGGAAAACCGCATTCTATCTACTAACTAGTTTTAACTGTAACACATGTCCGCATTCGTTCTACTGACCCTACTGACTCTACGCCTATTCGCAAAGGTGCAGTCTTCCCCAGAGAAGAACAGGCAAGAAACTCTGAGGGTGCTCTTTTTAATCGCATTACAAATTTTCTTATTTTCTAATTTTAACTAATTTTGAAATAACTCTAGAGCTGAGCAGTTCATTCCCATGGCTGCTTGTCAGTTAGGTTATCAGAAATTTTGTAATATCCCTTTTTGCAAAGTTTTTGTTTAATTGCAAAGTTTTTGTTTAATTACTGTCTTAAATTTGTCTAAAGGTAAATTTTGAATGCACATGGGAATCTTATTATAGAAACGTATACATTGACCCATAAAGGAGTTCGTGACCTTGTGGAGACGACTGTCTAGTACATCCTTTAGCGATAAGATACGACTGCATATTATTTGCGGACGACACAACATTGTTAATCAAAACAAACAAGCATATGGATCCGGAAAGAGAAATAAATGATACCATGTCTTCAGTAACTAGCTGGTTAAGTGATAATAGTTTGAGTATGAATATTACTAATACTAAATTAATCCAATTTATGACATATAATAGTAAACCATTGATATTGAATATTAATTTTAATAACACTAATTTGGACATACAGTTAATAGCACTAGTTTTTTAGGAATAACAATTGATAATTATTGTAAAACCGCATGTTGACTATCTAATAAAAAAACTTGACAAATATGTATTTTTATTAAATAGACTTAGACAAACAGACTCTAAGAAAGCAGCTTTATTGGCATATCATGGCTTGGTATCGTGCTGCTTACGTTACGGCATTGTATTATGGGGTTTTTCAGTGGAAGCACAGAGGATATTTTTGGTTCAGAAAAAGTGTATAAGAGCCGTTTATGGAATAAGCTTCTTAGAAAGCTGTAAGCCTCTATTTAAGAACCTTGGTATCTTACCACTGCCGTGCCTGTACATAAATGAAATGTGTCTATTTGTCAGAAAATACCCAGACCTTTTCCTAAAGAACAATGACGGTAGAGACAGAATCGGACGTTATGGCCATAAGCTCAGGATGCCAATACAACAAAAAAGTGTATTCAGCAAGAGCGCGTACTGTATGGCAATAAGAATTTATAACCATTTACCGGACAGCATCAAAAGCTGTAAAATTAATTTGTTGAAGAGACTATTGCATACGTTCTTTCTGTCAAAGCTATACTACTCAGTGGACAATTTTCTAAATGACAAAAATGTATTACAATAATGTGACATTTATATGAACATTTAATTTAATTAATGTAATGTAATGTTGTTTATGATTATCTGATTAATTTTATAATTTTTAACTGACATCATTAATTAGGATGATTTGCAAATCAATTGAATGTATATTACCAAAGATTTGCACACCTTATTGTAAAAGGTAGAATACAATGCTACTTAGAATAAGTTTTAAGACCTTGTCAAACATGTATTCTGGCAAATAAAGTTTATTATCATTATCATTATGCTTAGTCCTAGTATTTACATTGTGCCTATCGCTATTTTTCTTAAACAAATGTTCATTTTTCTTCACATATAAAAGATTGTCACATATATATTGCGATGCAAAAGTCAGAATCTATTTCTTTTAATATTTGTCTAAGAGACATTCTAGGTCTCATTTGATAAATCGCGCGAACAGCCCTTTTCTGCAGAACAAAGATCTTATTGATATCCGCAGCATTACCCCACAGTAAAATGCCATATGACATTAGGCTGTGGAAGTAACTAAAATATACGGTTCTCGCGGTTTCAATGTCAGATAGTTGACGGATTTTTTTAACTGCGTAGGCTGCTGAATTGAGCTTGCTCGCTAACCCATTAATATGAGGACCCCATTGAAGTTTTGCATCAAGAGTTATTCCTAAGAATACAGTAGTTTCCAAAACGTCCAGTTTTTTTCATTTTTAACCTGTACATTGGTATTAACCTGTTTAACATTGGGCAAGGTAAACTAAGTTTACCTGTAATGTGTTAAACACATTTGGTTTTTTTCTCGTTCAAAAGGTTATTTACAGTAAACCATTCAACTACCTTAGAGATCGCAGTATTCACATCGTCATAATCAGAGTCGTACCTCTTCACTTTAAATATGAGTGATGTGTCATCTGCAAATAATACGATCTCATGGGCGTCTTTAACAAGAGAAGGAATGGTTTACTATAACAAATTGACTTGAAAAGTATCACATAACGCTATTTTTACCGACTTCAAAAAAGGATGTTCTATGTTCAACTGTATGTATTTTTTTAAAATGTATGTTCACTGATTTCTCCGCCAATTATGGACCGATTTTCACAATTCTTTTTTTGATCGAAAGAATATATACTTCAGAGGTGGTCCCATATAAATATTATCGAAAATGATTCAGCGCTTTATAAAAAAATCAACAAAAACAAAAAAATACTACTAACAGAACATCATTTAAATAGATGACTGACATTTTCGTTTGTGGTTATCTGCTAATAGGCATTGTAGTCTGCAAAAAATACTTATTATCTACTTTGTGCGAACTGTTGTTTGGATTGAAGTCATTGACTCATACGTTTTTAACGTGGAAAATTATTATGGTTTGATTATTCTACTTGTATTTGTTTCGGCAGGTAAGTTACTTAAAGTAGTATTTTTTATCTAAAATCAGAGGTTTACACGTAAAGTATCTGGATGTATCTGCCTGTATCGATATCCACCTGTCAATTCTTAAACAAAAAGGAATACATACACATAATGTTGTGTCCTTATCCTTACTAATATTTGCATGGGTGTGCTTGCTTCTTATTAGTCCTTTAATTTTGTCGCGGAACAAAACAACGGTTAGAGGTAAATTTTTGTAACCAAGATAGTTAGATTTAGAGCACTGTATACATTATGCTAATTTTCTACGCAAACATAAATCATCACGAAAGTCTCGGACAGGAAGCTTTTGTTGTTTGATAATAGTAAAAATCACAAACAAATTCTATCTTAGATATTTCGGTGTACCGTTACAAACTGCGTCCTCTCCCTTGATACAAGCTTGTTTGTATAAAGCACAGTCATTGCGAGTTTTACGATCCACATACGCAGGGTTGCCAAATGGGGCCATGAAAAAGAGATCTTGGCCCGATACGACGAATATGTAAATATTTTTTTATTTTTCGAGTAACCTGAGTCGATGATTAAGAGGGGTGTAATAAAATATTCGTATCTTTATGTGTATTTTTTTGCGAAAGAAAGGGTTTTGAAACGTAATCAAATATAAAAACGTAATAACGTAACGAATAAAAAGTTTGGAGATCTCATGGAAAATTTAAAGATCGTTACCTCTCGTCGTTAACAATGACATTTTAAAAACAGAATCACCCTTACAATGATAACTGTTCGTGAGTAAGTTATTCGATGATGAGCTCAAGTTCAAGAACCGGATGGGTGACTAAAGTGGAAATTTATCACGAGCGTTTCCGTGCTTTGGAGAGCACGTTAAGCCGGCGGTCCCGGCTGTTGTCGATTGACTACAGTCGATGAAACCAAGTCAGGGGCCATATAGTGGTTTGAAAATTTTGAAACCAGGCTAAGTCAAGTTCGCCACACACTTGACTATACCTACACGATAAGAAGTTATACTATGTACATGTACGTAGGTACAGTATTCACTGAGAAAATAATGGTCAGCCATGGCAGCTTTATTCTACTAATAAATGGTGTTTCATAATTTATAATAAATTAAAAACAAAATAAAAAATAAACGGTTTTACTCACGTTAGTAAAAATCGGCATTGAGCCGACAGAATCGACCCTATGCCGATTTTTAGTAAATCTGTTTAAATTATAAATTTTGTATAACACTCACGAATTGTTTATTTAGTAAAACAATGATGTTTCAATGGCAAGAAGTCGAATAATGATGCTGGTGACTATTTTATCCGTTCAGGTGTGAAAAATAAGAAGCTGAAAATAAATCCCTAGTTTCAGTTAGCTTAATCTGTGTTGGTTGGCGTTTTATAATTGTAACTCCTCATTTTTTTTGCCCTAATTCTGCAACGTCATGTCAAAAACAAAGGTCCACAAGAAGAGATCGCAAAAATATTCCGCGTCAAGAGAACATTCAAATTAACGGTAAAAACTTCCGGACCGCTCAACTTTGCCAATATGGTGGACAATATGGCGGAACAATTTTAATAATTCGCAGCGACTCGTTGGATGGTGGGCTTGCATTTTTTTCATAGCCTTGTTTGCCCCGCCAACGCTCCGACTTCCAGATGACTTTCATTTTTGCGTCCTAACTGATTTCTCGTGTAATTTTAACGGTTAGAAAATACATTTCTCCTTGCATTTTCCGGCGCCAGTGTTTTTGTTTGATTTTGAGCACTGTCATTTACATTTTTTCGCCGCCAATGCCAGTTTGTGTGGATTTTCTTAGTCATTTGATTTGGTCTGGATTTTATTTATGTATGGATGGATTTTATTGGATAAATTGGGTTTTGTGACTATAGTGTCGCTTTTATTTAATTTAGATTAAAGGGTTGCTCGGGCCTTCATTCCTTACTCCTCGACTACGTTATAATAGAAACCTTTGGGCCAAATTTCAGATTTCTAGGCCCAAGGGTTTGGGATCAGTTAGTCAGGACCTGCAATTATACATAGTAAAAAAGGTAAATGGTACGTTAACGAGCAGAGGTAATAATGCAATAATTGTATCATTAAACGTATATTTTAAATTTTAAGGTGTAAAGAAATGCCTACTGTGTGTATGTAAACACTTTATTGTACAAAAACACCTTTACAATAAAAATTATTGCAAAAGGGTTTATCCCTTGAAGTAACTTTTATATACTTAGCTATTTTTTTTTAGATTGTAATGGTGTACAATGCCATACCTTCACAGAATGTGCACTTAAAATAATTTATGTTCGTAAAATGTAATAGTGTAACATGCCTTGGTTGTCTGAAATAAATAAATAAAAGCTATTTCTGTCCGTATAAATATACATATATTATGTACAGACAGCAGCACGTTAGGTTACCCAATTGCACTACGAAAGTCGGCACTATTACGTGCGAGATAAGGGCGACGTCAAGGTCAACATGATATGCTGCTGTATGTACATAATTTACATATATGTACATAAATAAACTAATAACAATATCCCTCATGAAATCAGAACAAACAAAAACCCTTCAGGGATGCGGCCCTCGGCCTTTTGATGTTGTGTTGTCAGGAAGTGTTTAGTTTGTCATACTATAATATTAATTAAAATTACATATCTTCTTAGCTACCTCTATCTGTTCTGGTCTAATATTGTGTTTCAGACCATATCTATGTATAAACATATGTTATGGTTTACAATCTTCATGTGTTTCTGATTATACAAAGAGTTAAACAAAAGTAAGTTACTGATTTGATATACACACATCAACACGGTCTAGGGATATTGCACGGTTTTTCATGCAAAAGAGGTCTGTTTGAGAAGCTATAATAGCATACTCGAGATACATGAAGGGCTATAATTTTCAGACAAGCAAGTGCTGAATTTTACCTGAATTTACCTGAATTTTTAAGTCTAGTCAATAAATTTTGTTTTACTTCAAATTTGTAAAAACGTAACGAAAATGAAAAAAAATAATTGCGTAAATTCGACAATTTTCATACAAAAAGCAGGCAAAAAGTGCATTTTCGTTTTCGTTTCCGTCACGTTTTCACAATTAATTAAGTAAAACAAAATTTATTCTCTAAAATGAAAATCAAAGTTTGGCACTTGCTCGTCTGAAAATTATAGGCCTCCATGTATCTCGAGTATGCTTTTATAGATTTTCAAACAGGCCCCTTTTGTATGAAAAATCGTGCAATATCCCTAGACCGTGTTGATGTGTATATTATATGTCGTGGCCATATCGTAGATTTGTTCATTCCATTTGAAAACTGTTTTTTGAAAAAAGGTTTTTTATAACGTAGGCAAGAAATATGGAAGGATTTAACAAAATTCCTACAAGAATACTTTTGTCCTATCAAAGTTACATTAAAGGCTTTTTTTGACATTATAGGCTTTTTGACATTGACTTTCAATTATTGTATGAAACTCTATTTTAGAAATTAATTAACATTTTACAATTATTTTACATACCAGCAGCTCGAATAGGTACGACGTCAAAATGTCAACATTGGCAAAGCCAGAAAGCGAGCAAGCGTTTGCGCGGGGCGCAATCAAAGTGAAATTTCATCGTCAGCCGAGTAGCGTGCCGCGTGAGTTTGTCGCGCATCATGCTTGAGCTGCAGATGATGACATCAATTACTTTGTTTAATCGAGAGCTTAATTGTCTTTTCCCGCAGTGGAAATGAAAGGCAAATTGCCTGAAAACACTACATATGTATATTTCGCTAACCAATCCTTCATTTGTATCTATTTGCAGCCCCACATGATATTTTCGTGTTACATGTCATCAGTCATGTCTTCGTATGTCATTCATCAGAATTATGCATTGTGCAGGTATTGATTTTTTCGAATCCACATTGGTTGTTACCTAGTAAAAATTGACATAAATATTATAAAGAGGAAATATTTGTAATTTTGTATGTTCGTAATGAATAAACTCAAAAACTACTGGACCAATTTAAATAAAAAGTGTCACTAATAGAATGCTGCCTTATTAGTGAGTGACATAAGCTATATACTTTTTCCGAATTCCCTTGGGAACAAAGTCCCGGGAAGAAAGATATATTATTAAATAAAACGATATTATTCAGATAATAAACAAGGCTAACTACTTAATCCTAGCTTTTGTTCTAAATCCACTAAACTCCATTGAAGATACTTCTTTAAGGTACTAAATCAATGATATTATATGTTACTTAAAAATAAGAAAATGAGTACCAAAATCAACTTCATATCCAAAGCAGTTGTTTTACTATAAGTTCAGTAAAAACGGCGAATCGTTCGATAAAACCGCAACAATTTCAAAAGCAATTTCACACATTTTAAATTTTGCATAAAATGTCTCTATTTAACAAGTATCGCTATTCGGAGAACGACTGTTACGCTGAAATTGTTTTACTGTCTGTTGCAGTTTTATGCTAACGATCGCAGTTGCGAAGTAACAAAAAGGTTTTTTTTTCGACTGAAGCACATAATAGTAGAAATAGCCGGAGGTTAAAAAATACTTTGAAACAATTGAACGTCAAAATCAAAAAACCGTTTAAAAAAGCTTTCTTCAAGAACAAATTTACCACCTTCCTACCGAGGTCCAACGCCAAACAGCTTGCTATGTTCCGTCGGTGCGTTGGAGTACCACTGCTCTTATAGGCATTTTCTGGGTTAACTCGCTCCATCGTCAACCTCATCTTTGACCTTTATGGTCAAGATTGAGGTCAAGAGTTAACCCATCTTATAATATAAAAAAAAATTATTGGATGTCAAAATGACTTGACCTGCCAAATCCTGGATTGTGATCGAGCGAAAGGACTCCAAATAAGAAACGGGACTAAGCACTAGAAAATATAGGATGTTATTTAAAATATGTCAAATTACTAAATAACATTTCTTCTTATAACTCTTTCTCTGTTTGCAAAGGTGCAGTCAGCTATAAAGCCAATTTCTTAACTGTAAAAAACAAATTAATGACCGATAGGGTTGGGACTGGGCGTTGATGATATACGCCATTGACATCAACACCCAGTCCAAATCCTAATAAACTTCTAAAAATGACATTATGGCATACGGTCGTTTAACTTTTTGTGTAGTACGTACACAGTAGTATTTTTCTTTGCATGAAGAATTCCTTTATTACAGTAAGAAGGTCTTGTCCCAACAATCACTCACGGATATCGGATAGATGGTGTAATAGTAATTAGGATTGACAGAGGTCGGGCAATAAAGAGGCAATCTGTGTAGGCGCTTGATTTCCGACGCGCACGTGATCGCCTTGAGGTGCTCACTATTTGTATTTCGTAATTTGCGCCCATTTTAGGACGAACCCTAAAATCGAGTGTTCGAAATCTGGCAATAGACTGCTTAAATTTTATGGAGTCGCTTAATTTCACATATAGCTATATAAACATAATAATATAGAAATACTTTGCAATTAACAATAACCATTTTAAGTTAAACCAAGTCAGAGGCTATTTAGCGGTTCGAAAGTTCTGACACCACGGTTAGTCAAGTTGCCCACACACTTGACTATACCTACATGATAAGGAACGAAAGTAAGTATTATATCTTAACACAAATATTTGTAAATCTCGAAATTCTTCTTCTCATCGTGTAGGTATAGCAAAGTGTGTAGGTATAGCCGTAGATAATATAGTTAAGCCGAGTTTTCAAACCACACAATGGTGTCTGACTTGGTTTTAATGACTTTCGTCAATGGACAACAGCTGGGACCGACAGCTGAACGCTGAACGTGCCCTCCGAATCTCGAAATCATACCTGGGAATGTTATTAAAAGGCAGAGTCTACTGACAAAATTAAACACATTACATTTCATAGCCACCAATCAAAACAAAAAGGAAATTCTCTATAATCTGGTACACACTAGGTTGATAGATCAAAGGCAGATTTGCAGCCGGCTTGTAGTTGATTGATTGCGTCATAACGTGCTGCTCGACAGCTCTAGCGTAGATTGAAATGAACCTTGAACCTTGATGTATATAGTACCTACTTACCTCGGTAAGTTCAGATACATATTATTATATTGGAATATGCTACAGGTTTTATTGAATTGGCTACGTACACATTTTGTATGTGGCGTCAAGAAAACATTATTTTGAGTAAACTTAGTTTTCATTGGGAATTGGAATTTTATGTTGTTATAACGGACAGTTTGGTCGTGTGGTGTGGCGCTGCCTCTTGATTTTCGGGTCCTGGGTTCGATTTTCAGTAGGAGCAAATGTTTGTGTAAAAAGCAGATGTTTGTTCGCAGGTCATGGGTCCCACCCACGGCACAAAGGAAAACATTGAAAATGAAAAATGAAAAAAAAAACCACATTAGTGTGGGCCTTTGCCTTTGATAGTTTTTTTTAGACGAAAAAAAAACCCATTATGCTTGTTACGTTATCACAAGCATAGTTGAATATTTATCAGGAATCAACTGAATCAGACAATGTGTCTTTTAAAGCATTAAAAATCACTTTTTTTTTTCAAAAAGTGCAAGTAGATATGTCGGAAAAAGTTGTTAGAAGACTTGTAATATTACAACAAAGACAATGTTTAACTAAGGTTTACTTTTCAAAGTGAAAAATATTGCATTAAACTCTCTGGCTGTACTTTATAAGAACTCGTGTCGACAATTTCTGCCGGCGACACGCTGTGTCGTGGTTTTTGCGTTGCATGTGCCTTGCTCTGCCTTAATGTGGTTAGGGAAATTTTATCAACGCCCAGCCTTTGTCTTTACCCATAAGTTTATTGGTAAAAAGCACTTTGTCTGAGTGGTTTTAAGTGGAAGTCATATTTTTAATTCTATTTGCTTATTTAAGACTATAAAGTATTGCTGTAATAGACAGGATGTCTCTAAATGGACTGGGGTTTTACGTTTTTCTTTGTTTTATAAATAGTCGCTATAAGAAGTTCAAATTACCTAATAACTGCGTTATTTATAATAGTATCAATTTAAAGAAAAAGTTATGACAAGATTTAGTCAAAATAATATTGTCATTGACCGTCGAAATGAGTTATGTAAAATAGGTTTAAAATGACCCAAAATCGCCAAGAGTAGCGTAAGTTTCAGAAGGTTGACTCCAAATAGGAAACAAGGCAGGTATTGATTGATCTGTAAATAATACGATGTAAATCTTACTTTCCTAAGTTATGTTTAAAATATTTACAAAGAAAGTATTTGGGATATCACTATCATCACTACATAGTATAAAACAAAGTCGCTTCCCGCTGTCTGTCTGTCTGTCCCTATGTATGCTTAAATCTTTAAAACTACGCAATGGATTTTGATGAGATTTTTTTAATAGATAGAGTTATTCAAGAGAAAGGTTTATATGTATAATACATGCATAAAATAGTAGAGAAACACTGATAATTTTAAAGGTTTCTAATGTGATGTCGTAAATAAACACATTTTTTACGCTTACATTGCAAACGCTGGCTGAACTCTAGGAGATAGATCAATATAATGTTTTACAGCATTGTGCACCTTGAAAAGGTCTTCAAAAAAATCAACAATGGTATATGTCTATCTGTTAGGGATAACCCACAATAACCATTTTTACACTTTACTTTTTACAAGACATAATGACTTGTTTACGAAGCAATTTTAAGCAATACAGCATTAATTCTTATTTAATTAAGTACTTTAAATAAGTTGTGCATTTAATATAAATCAATATTGCCCTTTACAACATGTAATTTAAATTAATATTTTAGAAGATATGACAGATTTAAATAAAATACAGGGACGCGGCGGTTGACCGATTTTGATGAATTAGATCTTGAGAAAGGATGTAGGTTATATTTTATATCACATCTGGGCACGATATAACCTGTAGCCCACGCGGGCGAAGCCGCGGGCGGAAAGCTAGTAAATAATATAACACAAGATAATCCCACTATATAGTTTCAAAGACACACTATGAATGCGAAACGAACAGGAAAATACCTCTATTTTGTCGCGAACAATGTAAGAAAAGTATTTACGATCTGTTGGATTTTGACCAAATCGTGGGATTTATTGTCGCGAAAAGACATGTAGAAAATATATAACACGTTTTCTTGGCATTGTTTGTTTTGGTTGTTTATAAGATTTTTCTTTCTATAGTACTCTTTTTTCCGAGTGTGCTGGATAACCAGAGTTTTCTCTCTCTCTTTTTAGTTCCTGATACATTACTTTTCCTTGTCTCTTCTTAACATAGTGTAATGTGGTCTAGTAACTAAATAATTCTTTGACTACCCCGACAGGGAATAGGCGTGGGTGTATAATTAAATTTTAAGATACACTGAGTTCAACATTCCATCACAGGGCTTTAGAATATATTTTTATTTAATCTATAAATAATTAGACATTTGAATGAAAAAAAAACGAAAAAAAAAGAAGAAGGTATTAATTGTAAAGGAACTTGATTGCAAATTAAGCTGCTGAGGAAAACAACACACCTCGTCAGAAGTTTAATCAAATCTTTTATTTTATTTCCATAAAATCTTCAAAGTTCAGTCACCTCTTTTAGCACCCAGGTAAATAAATAGCTTGCGAGAGGTCATCTTTTTTGACGGTTTTTTCTATTGAAAACAGTTTCGGACCCAGTGTTCCGGACAAATAAATTGGAAATAGCTAATTTACCTTTTTGTCAGGAGTTCATTCGCTTTTCCATAAACCCACACTTTTTATAGGAAACATTAGAATGTCATTGTAGTCTCAGCAGCTCCAGCACGATAACGACAAACTCCGCTCGGCTCACGCTGAAACTTCACTTTGATTGCGCGAGGGTCCCGCGCAAAGGCTTGCTCGCCCTATGGCGTTGTCAATGTTGACATTTTGACATTGTACCGCGGTGTTGTCGCGGCGCTGTCACTATCGTACTCGGCCTGCAGGTTTTACTTTTGTATATTTAATTAACTGACTTATATAAACTCGGGTAGATTAATATCTGTTACAAACATCAATAGTGGCACCATGAACGTATTCACATAAAGACGCATTTCTTTTAATAATTTAGAATCAATTCAATAAAACCTAAACCTTTATTTTATTAAATAACTAGCTTTCCGCCCACGGCTCCGCCCTCGTGGACTACAGGTTATATCGTGCCCAGCAGTGGGATAAAATGTAGTCTATGTCATTCCTCAAGGTTTAATCTATTTTTATACCAAATTTCATCAAAATCGATTTAGTAATTTAAGCGTGAAAGCATAACTGTATGAGTACATCGCACATTTGTTTACTTTGAATTTAATCCTTATTATGTAATTAGCGTGCAATTAGAAACAGTTCACGTTCGTCTCTGATTGTACGCGCACACACTGTCAAATACAATTCGTATCAAGACAAATAAAATAATTTACGCAAGTTTACCAAGAGTTTTCCTCTCCATTTATCATCTAATGTACTGAGCTGACAAGTGCTCGTACAGTAACAAACTTACGTTCACATTTATAATATTAGTAAGGATACTTCTGTGAGTTGGTTGTGAGTAATTCTTTTTACTTTTGATAGCCTCCATTCTTGTGTAAGGATTTTTTTCCCAATAAAACTTGGTTTACTAAAGATTTTATGAAATGCCACCCGCATCAAGACACTCATATAAAAAAAACATATCCCAAAACATTTAAGTTAATCCTTACCCTTTAAGTTTTTTTTATAAACAGATAAGCGTTTTGGCCAAACCAGACTCTGGAAGGGATCAAGATGCTTTTAACCATGCCGATATTTCGCCCTCATTGCTTCAATCCTATCGCATTCATTGTAACATGCCGTGGTCTAATACCATATGCCTTTCAATTATGTGAGGTTTGGCTATTTAATGGCGAGACGGGTATTACCGCGGAGAATGAGCTAACTATTTATATTAGTTTAATAATAATTAATATTTCTTTTTTATGTTATTTACGTCAACCCTTAACCCCTGTATCATTTCTATCTAAGACATCTATTGTGAAATTACTCGATAACATCAGACTTCCAATCCCTTTTACGAAACATCATAATAAATTTAATAACAAATCTATTTCACTACAATTCAACCAACCAGCCATGCTTTATAACAAAAACATTAATTCACTTGAAAGCCTTTACTGGGGTTGCGACCGATAAATTCTATTTCTTGATAAAATAATACCGTCTGAGTCTACCAATCACAAAGCTTTATATGATTCACCCTCAGCGTACATAAGTGGCTAATTAATCTGCTTGTGTTTGTATGAACAGCTGGATAAACATGGATAAATCAGTTCTGCGGAGGATTATTATTTAACAGAGAGTGCAAATGAAATAAAAGGAATAGAAGATCGTTTAATGCGACTCGTTTATAGAGATATCTTTTTAAAATTTAATTTATTAATATCTTATCCGGGGCACAATCAAAAGTCAAATAAAAAAGCTGTGTCGTAGCAGTTGTTCTACGTATATCGTAGAAGGTAACTACACTACATCTGTAACTTTCGTAGACTACGATGAGGCAAGGAAAACGGTAGTTTTTGTTGCTTGGTACTATTGACGAAATTTTCTAACACTATGTTTGGTTGGGCTAGAATATTTTTTTAGTTTACTTTTGGATCTATAAGTAAGATTTATATCGTAAGATCCTATTCATTAAGTTAACTTTAAGTAATCAAATTAAAAAATTGAGTGAAGTTTAAAATTAAATGCTCTACACAATCTCATTCCGAGGTCTGAATGTGTGTTCAGTGGTACATTGCTACATTTGTCTTCCCTTGTTTAGCAATTTTCGGGATTGAGTTCAATATTAATCCTGTGAAACGACACTTGGGTTCACCGTTTCAAATGAAATATGTTATTTTCTGACTGATAAAATATGATGAGATAAAATGTAAACCGAGTTTTGGATCGCTTAATTTTTTTAAAGTCTGTAACTGCGGTATCACACAGTTTTTCAAACAATCTGGTGAAGTAGTGCAACATTTTGTGTAAAAAAATTATTAATAAGAAAAACATGTTTTTGTTCTAGGTTCAGGGTGTTCTATTTTTAACTGCATGCCAAAAAACCTATGAAATAAATGAAACGTTAGTTAGTATATTTTTGATTGTCCTATAATATATATTTATTCATTATTTACTTTAAAAGCGTTGAGGTCCTATCGTATATCATAAAACAAAGTATCCCGCCGCGTCTGTCCATCTGAATGCGATAAACTCTAAAACTACTGACCGGATTTCCATATGATTTTTACCAATGGACGAATTGATTTAAGAGGTAGATTAAAGTGTAATACATTCCAGAAATTCCCATAGGAACGAAGTCTCGGGTGGAAAGTTATTTAATTATGTTTTTAGATTTTTCAGTCCACGAACTGGTCAAATTACGGTAGCATTTAAAAAAAAAGCAAAAAATGGTAGCATTTCAAGCAAATTCTACTATTCTGTAAAACAAATAAGTAAAGTCAAGTATATCATTCCATTAGGTAAGAGCTAAGAGCAAGATTGGATACATTGGGCATAATTCCCTTAATTGGGCAAGAGTTACAACGTTTCGGCTTCAATAAAGCCTAATGGTTAAGTTGGTTTTGGTACCACCCAACCTGTGATTCTGACGCATACGAGAATTCCGCTCAAACTCATAAATTCCTGTATCTATTAAGGCTATTGACCTGAGAAGTACCAGGCGTCAATAACACGGTAGGAGGCTCAGATTTGATAAATGGAGCTCATTGTTTATGTAAGCTAGAACCCAAGTCAATACAACGGTAGTCGGGCCTGAATAATTTCTTAGTCACTCTTGGTAATGTTCGGCGATGATTTGTAATAATATTCTGTTTTTACATACACACACATACATTCATCTGTGTATTAGGAGTTATGTGTACACTAAAAAACTAGGTTGTTATCATTGTCGTCGTCTGGGTATTTGACAAGTTTTTTTTATTATTATTGATATTGTATTGCAATTTTTTTAATATCTTAAAGAATAAGAAAGATTTAATGTTAAAAGGAAATACTAAACAGTGACGTCAAAGTTCAGTAGCGCCACTTAAATTACATACTTGGCTAAAATACTTATCTTAAAATTTACCCAAATGTTCATGTTTTACACAACAATAGATGGATGGCTAAATATACTTTTCCAACAAGGCTAATTGTAACTAAAATCTCCATTAGCAACTTTTTTAAATTACCTATTTCACCTCTCACTAATACACCCGGATGTACCTACTTTGTTTACAGGGAGTGCTAAAATGGTACTTAAAACAAACTAAGTACCAACGCTAATAGAAACTCGGAGCTCACTTCAAACCCAAGAGACGCACTGTCTAATGTACGGGAATTACCGGGAGTCCCACTAAACCGGGTTTAGCGGAATGTCTCAAGAGTGTTGTTGCTCTGAACCACGATTTAAATGGCTCGATTTGAACAATATGGCTAGAGAGCGAATTTCAGTCTCACTATTAACTGTTTTGGTTTTGAATTTCTCTCTGAAATGCTAGAGGAGACAAAGCGTGATAATGTCTAAACCTTTCTTCAGTACGTCATTAATTAGGCCTCCGTATATTTCCCTACCTTATAATCCCTTTCGTCAATCTTCTATCATTTACCCTTTTACAAACTTTCCACCCGGGATTTCGTTCCCGTAAGAATTTGGGAACATTTTGTGGCATATAGGCGTGAGTGTATGTATGTATGTATGTATGTATATGAGTTATTATAATGTCTAAGCTATATTGCTGCAAACTTTATCAAAATACGTCCAGTAGGTAGCTTATGTGTAAAGGAGTAACTAACATCCATCTATCCATTTTCTCACAAATTAAAGGCGCAGACCTACCGCGGCGCCCGGAGAGGCTTGTGTCCACTGCGACCCACGACCACGCTACGCATGAAATGACGTCATCGATACACGCGTGGCTTGCTCAAATAAGCGCTGACATAGCTCAACACCATGCACGTCGTGCATGCGGCACAAAGCGCATTTTAGCTGCGGTTAAATATCTACTCAATAAGTTTATTTTATTTTATTATTATGAGATGGGTTAACTCTTGACCCCAATCTTGACCAAGGTCATAGATGAGGTCGACGATGGAGCGAGTTAACACAGAAAATGCCAATTAAGGCACTGGTACTCCCATACACCGACGGAACACAGCAAGCTGTTTGGCGGCGGACTCCAATAGGAGGGTGGTCGTGAACCAGATGGCCCTTTACAGAGCCTACCACACCGCATGAGACCATAGGACGCCACCTCAGATTGAAAACAAAATAAGGTGTCGTTGCCTAAGATGGATTACTAGGAGGCAGGTCTCATATTTGTTTCCTTAGTCGCCTCTTACGAGACCAAGGGAATGAGATGGGGTGGTGTTATTCTCAACCGATCACCACATGGCGAAAAAGGCTCAAATTAATTTTGATCTAATCCGCGTAGCTAAAATCGTGGATTTCAATTCGTGTATAGCGTGTAGGTACTGCAGTGGAAACGTAGACCCACGTTGCTAAACAAATGAATCCACGCGCTAAAATGCACCGCGTAGCCGTGCACATCCTGCGCCGCAGTGGGTCTGCGCCTTAAGACATGTTTTATATGTCTGCATTCCTTTTTAGAAGCTTTTTTCTATGACCGTTGTATTACATCCAGTTCTATGATACTTAAGTATATACTACTCTTAGCCCACCTTTCATTCCATCTAAGAACATCGCTAGTGCAATTTGATACAGGTTCACATGTGTTGTAACTTTAATTTAGTAAAATGTTTCCCCTAGGCAAAACTCCTAGAACAATTTTCCAATTTTCAGCATCTCGTATAATCAGTAAAAATTGTAAGAGCAAATCCTTATCCGAAAGTAAACACTTTAAAGTATGAGTGTGTGAGTAAACAGGGCCCCGATTCTGTAACTTCAGTTGTGTGTCGATGGAATGGAGTCCATTTTATATCTGTTCAGGTGGCGAAATTGAGAACTATTTAATTTTCATATACTTGCTGACAACCACCCCGACCAGCAGCGCCACTGCCAACCGAACTTAAAGTTGCAAACTACCTAGCAACTGATAATCCAGTTAGCGGTGGCGCCAACAGTCAAAACAGCTGTCATTAGATGTATGAAATTTAGATAGTTCTCAATTGAACGGATAAAATGGTAACCATAATTCCATCGACACACAACTGAAGTTACAGAATCGGGGTCCAGGTAGGTACTTAAAGTTCCTTTTAGGTCAGTCTGTTCGGTTATCGACCCCGTAAAAGGTTTTCGGGCGAGGGCGAAATATAAATACTCATAATGTCAATACTAAAAGGACTCATGATTATTTACTTTTTAAACAAATACAGATAGTATGAGCGCCGTATTAATAAAACACGTAATTTTCTAAAATTATGTTATTTGAAACCGAATAAATATTCAAAAGTTACATTAAACAAGTAAAATATTAAAAAACACTAAAGTCCTAGTTCTAATAATGAATTTATTACAATTTCATCACGATGTTTTTGAAAGTGATTAATTATAATTAATGAAAAATCCATAAATAAATCAGAAAAGACGAATTCAGTGGTACAGACTCTCGCCAGGAGACGTATTTTTGAAATGATAGAATTCCAATTCGTATATTATTTCAAATATACGTCTCCAGGTTTTAAACCCGCAACCTTCCGGTTACAAGTATGGTTAGTTACCAACTGGGCTATCATCGCTCGTATTTTTTTTTAAGTAAATTATTTCCCTTCAATATGGATACCGTATATTTGGGCAGTGAGCCAATGAGGCCCAAATGCCGCCAGGGTAACCTTACCGGTGTATGGCATAGATTAAAATTAATAATTACTAAACCGTCGGCCGGCCGCGTCCTCGAACATTTTTCATTTACCCTCTGGGTTCCGGTGAGCTAGGGGTAATTTATAGTTCCATTTGAGGTCACAAGTAGCTACCGTTGCGTCTCTATGTGCCTGAAATTTAGACAAAATTCTTCGTAGGTGTATGGGCGAGTGCTGAGTTTTTTCTTTATAGCAACTTAACTTTCATAGTACATATGAAATTAAAACAATAATGATTAATTAAAATCCTCATCCCTTCTTCATTACTGTACCCAAACTATTGGTCATTGATTGTGCTTTAATTTTGTATATCACCCCTGCTTAGATAGCACGGCCCGCGAAAAACTCGCGCGTCACGCCTCTTAGATGACAGTGAAACTTCTTATGATTGTGAAGGCCACCGCGCAAAGCCTTGCTCGCCCTCTAGCGTGGTCATTTCGAAACTTTTTGGACTTTTGCCGCGGCCTATTTCACCGCAAGCACATACATTTTGTGTTTGTCCATTGTTTTAGGTTAATTATAAGCATCACTCAGGTCCAATAGTAAATGTAAATGTAAATATGTATAGTATATTGAGATACTTACCCTTATACTTTAGCCGAATCTAAACGCAGCCAAACAAACTCTGACGTTGGAGAAAACATCTGAGGAAAAAGATTGATTGGTTTATTGATTGATGTTTCACCCACATATTTAGTGCTCTAGCAAATAGCAAGTATCGTTATAATAAATAATTAATATACAGGTACGTAATATAATTAATACACAGATACGTAGTCCGTAATCACAAAAGGCATTGCCGTGAGGGGTCGAACCTAGTTAATACCTATCCTGTCATCGGCTGGCTAGCAATCCGGTCAGTCTGCTCAATAATGCAGGCCTAGCTTGCTAAAGACATGTTCATAGTCTCAAACAAATATTTTTTTTAGTATTTATTAAAATTAATAAATAACTTCGTAAAACACTCTACGACACAATCAAATCAGCTAACGAACGTTAATCATGGTACTCAGGAAAAATATTATCATAATTAGCTCAGGTTTCAAAAAATATATATAAATCAACTACATGACTTCTAAGCTCGGAGACTGCATAATTCACTTCAAACAAATTAGAATATTAAAGAATTTATTGACATAAGAAATATGTTGACAAAATAATTACAATGAGAAACGTAATTGAGAAAAAACTATTAAATTTGGACAAAACCATGGATATAAGGATAGAACAAAACTGACAATCTTCATTTCGTTGGACCTGAAACCAGTAACATACCTACTTTGAAAGCCTTATTACTGAGGATTTGTATCAAATATTGCCCTAGGAACGTCCGAGCGTCACCTTCATTATTCTAGTCATCTAAATATATAAAAGGAGAAACTGACTGACTGTGACTGACTGACATATCAACGCACGGCCTAAACGGCTAAACGTAGGCACTTGAAATTTGGAAGGGACGTAGCTTAGGTACCGTAGAGGTGCACTAAGAAAGGAATTCCCGAAATTCCCACGGGAACGGGAATTAGCGGGAAAATCCTTTTGTAAGAAAAATCTAAACCGCTTAAGTTAGACACTTTAAATTTGGCATGCAGGTACCTTAGTAAACTTAAAGCTTAGTTGCAACAGGATATTGCAAAATTCCCACGGGAACGGGAGTTAGCGGGAAAAAACTTCACACGGTTCCCGAAGATCACGCGGGCGAAGCCGCGGGCGGAAAGCTAGTCTATGATAAAGAGAAAACAAATCTTCAATAGTGGCAAGACATTGTAACCACAGCCTAGGCTTAAGATTGGGATCCTATTGTACGGAGGGGCACTTTATTAACCAATACAAGGTATTAGCTTGAGCACAATACACTCGATCAATGTATGTTGAATGTACAGTCGAATCATCATCGTGAAATGCACTACCGAATGGTCTCTTTTGATTTAGCCACAATCAAATACCATAGAGAGTTGTTAAGGATCTTATAGGAATTAATAAGCTCATGTGGATATTTTAACCTTTTAAAGAAGATTAGTTTACAAATTTTAAATGCAATAGAGAAGCAGTAAAGATTCTATTTAAAGGCGATTAATAGAAGATAATAGGCCTTTTTACAATTCAAAATTAGTATTTCCCCCGTCCCCCCTGTGTTCCTAGTGGCATTATAGGAACACAGGGGGCAGTGGTAATGCAAAGCCGTGAATGTAAATTCTGATCAAGTTATAAAAAGGGCTATTGAAAACATCTAACATCTAACATATCAGTTTTTGTAATTTTATTTAACATTTTCTATAATACGACAGGTGAGGTTTAAAGTCTTAATAACTTACTTAGTTTGAAAATTGTTATACCAAAGTAAGTCAACTTCGTCAAATACTTGTTTATATCTTCATGATAAGCAAGCAATAAGGGGCCATCCATAAATTACGTCACACGAATTTCATGATTTTTTGACCCCCTCCCCCTCCTTGTCACAGCTGGTCACATTTTTAAGACTCCCCCTCCCTAACGTGACGTAACATATTTTGCATATTTTCTATTTTTTGTAATTTTATAATAAAAGCAGTACTTAATAGAGTTGTTGTTTTTTTTGGGAACTCAAATCTCATTGCCTCAACCAAAGTAAAAACGTAGAAAGAGTTCTTGGGACTGAGTAGGTTAAGTTTGTCGTTAAAAGTTAACACGTTTTGATACTTTTAACACATTTTGAAATGTGACGTCATGAAACTTATGAGCCCTCCCACCCCCTTGTCACACAATGTCACGCTTTGTTGACCCCCTCCCCACCCCTTAACGTGTGACGTAATTTATGGATGGTCCCTAACTGATGCTAAAGCATATGGGGTGATCTTAAACTAGCTAGCGAAACTTCAGGGGGTGGTTCTCTCCACGGAACTGAACTACTTTCTCAAAATAACCTATATAAAAAACTCAAAACATTTTTTTTTACTTCCCACATACTGGCCCGTGTTCACCAAAAATATAACCAATGGTTAAACCGCGGTTAGAAGCTAATCAGACAAAATGTAAAAAAAAATGTATGAAAATGACATTGTCAAATCTCTGGTTAGCTGCTAATCGTTGGTTAAATTTTTGGTGAACATTGGCCTAAGGCAAATCAGCTGATCGCACAATTTGAATGGAAACCTGTTTTTTTTTTCATGTTTTGACCTGTTCCCTTGGGAAAGTTATTGGGCCTTTTTATAATTCGAACGGCACGGCACGGCATTCCAAATTTTGAATTACCATTGCCTCCTATGTTCTAAACTTCTAGTATTACTATTACATAGGAGGCAATTGTAATACAAATTTGCCATGCCGTTTTTGAATTATAAAAAGACCCATTCAGTTTTGTAGGTTGATTCACGTCATTAATTCTCGCAAACTAATTTAGAATAAGCCAGTATAAATTCTGCTACTGATTGCATGTAAATTGCCATGTCAATCAGTTTGATATCGTAATAGGTATCATGCACAGAGATTCCCTCTAGTACTACTATAAGATGGATCGTTAGAAGTTTACAACTTCGTCGATAAGGCTTTGCGTCGGTTATCCACAAAGTTCTTGCATCTAAGAAGAGCACATTAAGCTTGGCTAAGTCAAAGAAAAACTGTCACGCTACTGTAGGAAGTAAAGTTGGTTTCAACTTTTGACTCTTGTTACTTTTTAAATTTATTTTTAACCCTTGAAAAAAAAGAAGGGCTTTATAAGTTTTACGTGTGTATCTTGTGAATGGCTGTTGCCTTGTAGCGGCTAAACGAATGAACGGACTTCGATTTAGTTTGTTTGTTTAAACGCTGAAGTAACCGAGATGGTTTTTAGCTACATTTGATCAAAACTAATTCAGCTTGTATAAAACTAATTATGAGTTAAGTTTTTAAAATTTTAGAGTTATATATTACTCGGAAAGTATTCTTACGGAAAATCGAAAAAGAAAATATATCCCTAACTCCCATCAGAGAAAAAAATTAATGAAAATTCTTTACACGCCTACTTATTTTTATTTTTTACTTATTGAATAGCACGAGAGAAGAAATTCCAGCAAAATTCAAAAAGTTCTTCTTCTTTTATCCTTTGTTGAACAATGAACTATTTTAAAAGATCGTAAAAGTCACTATAACTTCTCCTATGAAAGACCTTAGCACATCAAATCATAACACTAATATTATATAAGCGTAAGTTAGTGAGAGTGTGTGATTGTATCTTAGTTACTTCCACACGCTCAACGGCTGGACTAATTTGGTAAAGTTTGGTATGGAGGTAGCTGACACATAGGCTACAACTACATATTTTTCCCGAATTACAACGGGAGCGAAGTCACGGACGGAAAGCTACTTGTGGATTAAAATAAATTCAGAACTAAATATATTGATTTCCAAGGTGTTTCAAGAATTTATAAAAATATTTATTTACGCTTGAAGCTCTACGTGGGAATTTTCCGGTAAGTAGAATTTTATATTCTTACTGTTGCGCTATTTTCAAGCACAAAATCACGTTTTCTGTAAATTACAGTAAATGCTGCGAGAAAAGGTAACGTCAGAAAATATGACAGGGAAAATCGAATGCAGCACAGCACATAATACAGGGTGTTTATTTCAGATCATTCCAGTCCATTTGGCAGCCGTTGGCTTTAATGACTTTTCCATTCGCATTCACCGGTTTATTGTTGAAGTTTAAGCTTGAATTTTAAGTCGAAAGTCGATCGAGTTTGGTACCGATAACCTTTGCGAGTTTCCAAGTCAGTTTGTCGCGCATTTTGTTCGTTGCTTCAGCACAAATATATCGTCAATGTAGGTATATGGTAGTGGACATTATGGTCCGAAAGGTATAGAATATAAAGTGTACTTGAAATTATTATTATTATGTAGGTATATGGTAGTGGACATTATGGCCCGAAACGTATAGAATATAAAATGTACTTGAAATTATTATTATTATGTCAAACTTATTAAAAGACTTGTAAGAACAGAGTTCGGCTTGTAGGATCGTTTAAAAGTACGTTTTTCAAATTTAATATTCACTTTCAAAGGAGTTTATTTACTATTAAAGGAGTTTATGACAGCCGCAAGACGTCCACTGCTGGACATAGGCCTCCCCCCGGGATCTCCACCTCGATCGGTCCTGCGCCACCCGCATCCAGCGGCTTCACGCAATCTTTACAAGATCGTCGGTCCACCTTGAGGGAGGCTTTCCTACGCTGCGCCTTCCGGTACTTACTATGCTACAGTTTAAATTAATAAGCGTAACTTTTGAACGTAAATCAGCCTACTAAAATGAACAACTTTCCTTAAGGAAAATAGGTCGAAATATGAAGAAAAAAATGCTTCTCAGAATGCTTGTGCGTTCAACTAATTTGCCTTTGTATGGGAAGTCTTTTTTTTTAAAGTATTTCATATAGGTTCCTTCGAGAATGTGTTTTTTTTTATTATGAGATGAGTTAACTCTTGACCTCAATTTTGACCAAGGCCTTAGGTTGACCCAGAAAATGCCATTAAGGCACTGGTACTCCCACGCACCGACGGAACACAGCAAGCTGTTTGGCGTTTGACTTCGCTAGGAGCGTCGTCGCGAACCAGACGGCCCTTCACAAAGCCTACCACACCGCATGAGATCATAGGACGGATGCCACCTTGGATTCAAAACAAATTGAGGTGTTGTTGCCTAAGATGGATTGATAGGAGGCAGGTCTCATTAATGTTTCCTTAGTCGTCTCTGACGACACCCACGCATAGAGATGGGGTGGTGTTATTCTTAACTGATCACCACACGGCATGGTTCAGTGTCATGGGGAGAATCATCCCCTAAAGTTTCGCTAACTAATTTAAAGTCACCCTATATATCTAGATGACTTGTTGCTAGGCACAGCATTACAAATCTCTCTCACTTATTGACTTATAATCTCGTGGGTCCCTCGGAACATACATAAAGACAGACACGAGCACCAATGACCCGAGAACAAACATCTGCTTTTTAAGAAAAATATTTCCCCGACTGGGAATCGAATGAGCTCATTTTTAAAGTACCAAACTGGTAGATATTTCTACCAAACTGGTAGATATTTTGTAATAATATCTTCTGGTCTCGTTTTTAAATTTAGATGGCTGTACAAACCGGTAATCTTTAGGACATCGTCCCAATTTTAGCAAACCAAACAATGATTCGATCCGCAAGTTCTCGTTAACCGTTCCCATTCAAATTTAACCACTGACATGAAAAAATATAGAGCGGTTTGACATCATTAATACTGTAAAGTGTTTCTATTTTTCTATTGTGGTACGGCAAATTTCGTTGACTTAAGTTGATTTTCAAATGAAAAGAACGAGACAGACACTGTTGCCTAGAGATATAAGAAGATAAAAGCCTAACTCTATTAGTGGAGGGCCGTTAGACCAAAAACCGTCAAACCTCGAAACCCAGTTCCACTGAATGGACCTTCATGAAGCTTTTTTTATTACACTGTCGGAGCTATAAATAAAAAAGTTTACCCCCTAAAAATTTGGCGGTCTCAACTATATCTGGTATTTAGGAATTCCCATACAAAAGAAGAATCTGATTTTTTTCCCACTGACAGAGATTTCTACGCAAAATCAGAACTATTGAAGCTGTAAGTTTGAAATTTTGCAAAGATGATCTTCAAATATTGTGGAAGCTTACCTAAAAGAGATTACACGAAGTTCTAAGTAACATTTGGTGTTTCAGTCGCAGCCTTCTATGTTGAAATGGTGTAGACTATAAAAAAGGAAGAATTTTACAAAATTCCTACGAGAACCAAAAGACCCCGGCATCCCCTAGTTTACATTAGAATTCTCAAACAGATATAAAAAATCAAAACTTACAATTAATGTTCATCACTTGAAGTGTATAGTCTTAACAAAAAGTTCATAATTGTAACAGCAAAGCTGTATTACTGGTACATATTCAATCAACATCAACAAATCATCATTGACGGCCACATACTTGACTATACCTACACGATAAGAAGAAGAAGGAGACGGCCACACTGTCTCTATTTATTTCTGTGCCTATCACAGCCCTCTTGGTCGTTATCCTAAGCTGTTATACTGTAGTTAATTGATCTCAAGCACGCCGCCACCGCGAGATGTCGTTAAAACTAATTGCACACCATTTACAACGAAGAAAACGGCAATGCTTTGTAAAATTAAAAACTTGGATACGCTCAGTGAAGTTGTAAGGCGCCTGTGCTTTATTGTTTTCGAGTACTGTACTTTTTTTGTAGCTTCCTTAACTTTTAAACGTCTCCGCGTTTTATTTAAATGGAAATTAATGTACCCAAACAGAGAATACAATGTTTATGTTTCCTTAATAATATATAGATTGCAAAAACGTATATGCTTGTTCTTTTAGGTCGTAAAAACATAAAAAAATCGACGGATTCTTGCATAAGGATAGAGTAGAGCTGGTGAGTGACATAGACTACTTTTCCAGGAGTGGTGGGTGGAAAGCGAGTAGAAGAAGTATGTAAACAGACATTTCTTTATAAACTCGATGAAAAAAATATAAAAGCTCATTCAAGTTAATAAAAATTCACCAAACAATGAAAGATTCAATGAGTAAACATCAAAATTTTCCAATGTTTTTCAATTTTATTTTTTAATTTTTATTTGAGCTTTCTTTTATGTTGTACAAAATGTTAATAACTAGCTGTCTAATAAACTGAATTCAGAGTTATTAGCAGCAATAAAAGGTTAATTTTGAATAACAGGGCATCGACTTTTCAGTCAATTTGTAGGTTTTCATTTTGGCTTCACCTTTGTCTAAAATGTAATTGTTTTCTTTTAACATCAATTGATCTTACACCAAACAAAATACGAATTTATTTGTTTGTTTACACAACCATAATAGTACACACGGCAGCACATCAGACTACACATGTTGACCTTGACGTCGCCCTTAACTCCCTCGTAATAGCCTCGGCTTTCGTAGTGCAAATGGGTAACCTGACGTGCTGCTGACTGTACATTGAGAAATTTTATGATCTAGGTTTTTGACAGACAGGCAGACTGACAAAGAATTTTAAAACATACACACAACACACAAAACAACCCAAAAAAATACACGTAATAAAGGTTATTCTGGAGTGCTGTCTGTATGACACACAACAGAAAGGCCATAGCTCAGTACAAGCTTTGTCCAAAGGACAAAACACTCGTATTCTGCTATAACCTCATTAGCGTCAGACACGAGTGCAAATTGTTTTTACAAAATGAACTCAATTCAAGTTTAAAGTCATACAATTTTCAAGAAAAATATTTCGGGAAAAGTCTAAAACGCGAACATAGAAAAATATGTTATAATTTATCAAGTAAACCGAGATCTTACCTCTGACTCATTCTTTATTCATTAGAGTAAATAAAATTATACGTCACGACATTTCATTACACGATTTCCATAAAATATGTCTCTGTTGCTGTTTTCACCATTTTGTTTGTAGTTGGTAAAGGTTGGAGGTGAATAACCTGTTGTAGAAAATAAATTTAAATGTACTTAACTGGGCATCTACCCCATTATTCATAAACGTGATTTAATAAAAGCTTCGTGGAAGCGTATAAAAACATGCGTAACTTAAAAAGAATTAGCTTTCCGCCCGGGACTTCGTTCCAGTGGAAATCTGAGAAATGTATGTAGCCTATGTGTTAATCCAGGGAGTCAGCTACCTCCATACTAAATTTTGTCAAAATTGGTCAAGCTATTTGAGCGTGAAGAAGTAACAAATATACACAATCATACACTCACAAACTTTCGCCTTTATAATATTAATGTGATGTGATAAGAAATATCTTTAAACGCTCTCGCGAGGCTCTCAACTATCACTTAATCTTAAATCGTGTTTATGAATAAGGGGTTCACCTGTCACTGTCATCTGTATAGCGCCAGACAGAAATGTTTTAGTGAACTTTACTTATTTTCGTCAGTTACAATTAGTTCGTCACCTAAAATAATTATTTCTCAGTGTAAGTAATATAGAGAGAGGATGAGCTAACCTGCATCGCAGACTCTACAATTTTACATCCTTGTAAATTGTAGCTCGGGATACGTTAGACACAAAAGAAGTAGTGTAAACAAGTCTCGCATCTCTTTGTTTGTATCTAAACCTATTCTTTCTGTTCAATTTACGGAAAAAAAGTGAAAAAATGTGCATTTGCTGTAGGCATTGAAAGGGTTAAAGAGCATTATGTAATCGGCTGCCCTAGCATACACAATGAGACTTCACTTTCATGAGAGTCGATTGCCAAGGAAAACTTAAATGTAACAGTAGAATTTGCATTTCTCTTTCTCTTGTAAGGACGCATGTCCGAATTTAACCGCAAGAGAAATTAAAACTTTTTAAGACACAAATAGGGTCCATTTTCCTTGCATTAATTCTGAAGTGTATATGTTGTGATATGTAGTCTTCACCGGGATGGGACTATCGTTTCAGAGATGGTGCTGGCTGGTCAAGTTTTGGTTTAAAAAGTTAAAATTGAATTTAAAAGATTCGCGAAGCGCCTAAAAAAAAGATGACAGCAATCCGGGCCAGGGCCATGCGCTTTAGAATCGTCGAAAGGTGTTGATAATGCGCACAAGCGCTTCGTGATGTACTAACTTGTGTATTCGCTGAAATCTGTTGCGTTAAAGTGATTATATTTTATGTCTACCTGTCGTACGGACTTTAATTGTTGTACGCCCCTAAATACAGCGTCTACAGTATACTCGCATGAGAGTGAAGCCTCTATGCGTTTGCTATTGCAGCTGAACATACAACTAGACCGTCTGAAAATCGCATTGTGGGCTCTTAAATTACACAATACTAGCTTTCCGCCCGCGGCTCCGTACTACAGGTTATATCGTGCCCAGCTGTGGGATAAAATGTAGCCTATGTCATTTCTCAAGTTCTAATCTATCTCTATATCAAATATCATCAAAATCGGTTTTGTAGTTTAGGCGTGAAAGCGTAACAAACAAACAAACTTACATTCACATTTATAATATTGGTAAGTATATCAATCTACAATACAATCAATCTAAAAACCAGGTATTTTTCAACTGAAGAAATTATAAAAGAATACAATCTACCTTTCTGATGCTTACAGTAGTCAAAGCATGCCATTTAAGTGAGTGTATCTAGCAATTAGAGTGATTAGATTACCATGAACTGGCACTCTTTTGATAACTTAAGTCTATATTGAGAAGGTTTTTATGTGGCAAAGTATTTATTATAACCTCATATATATATTTGTTTAAATAGCAGGAACAACATTTTGTATCTTTATGGGTATTTTCTTACTCTGCTTTACGAGAGAAGGTAAACATGGCAAAATTTACATAAGTTGTGTATTTTCTTTCCTCTATCCTGCACACATGAGAAACCTGTTAGGTATTGAAGAAAATTTTACATCTTATTTCTTATTTTAAGTAAAACACAGCACCTCATGCTCGGGTTGTGTGGGGTTAGAACATCTTATTAGTGCTCCAAAATCGTCATCCTCACCTGTTAGCGGTGCCCTGCTGATCTCAAATGAGGCGTATTACTATTGCCATTTTCTATTTTAAAACTTAAGGTGTATACAGGTAGATTTTTTGTTTATTTGTCAGAGTGTAAGCGTTCGTGAGTTTTGATATTTTCTGTTTATAGTAGGTATACTTTCCTTAATTTTATTTTGCTATCTGTACATACTCTATGTAAGTATACATGTTGTTCATTACGGGGAGGTGTTAGACCTTTTTACATTTTAAAGATCATCCTAACCATCTGTACGTAGTTTTTTAATTTGTTTTATGTATTTATAATTAGATGCTTGTGAATTGAAATTACATCATGATCAATACTAATTTAACAAAGGCAGGTACCTCAATCTGTGAGATTTATGGCGCATTTCCAATATATTTCTTCACAAAACTAAATCATCATTTAATATATGTTGTAACAAACCTGGAAAAAAAAAAAGAAAAACTGCAGATATAATGTTTATTGTCTCCATTTATTAGCAGTAAAATCCGTTAATTTGTTTGTGGTTCGCCAGTAAAACGTTTTACGAGCGGTAACGTGATTAAAGCATGGGTTAACGACACCTTCGGGATCAGGAACTGATACAGATCGCCTTTTGTTTATCTCGAGCCTACTCCAAATTTATTGGCAGGGTTTAAGAAAGGTATATCCATAGAATATGTACGAGCTATGAGCGATGGAGTAGGTATTCATTGTGTTGTTAAAATTGAATTGGAGATGTGGAACCTTCGCTTGGAAAGTACAAGGGCTTAAAAAGGCAAAGGCGCGACGCAGCATGGTAACTTGTACCTTAAAATGCAGCGTGTAATATGCTTTAAAATTAGCCATAATCTAACCATAATAATTGTCTATGTACGAATCGTACATATGTACGAATCAACCGACTTCAATCCAAACAATACCTATCACTGTTTGAATTGAAGTCGGTAGAAAGCAAAACATTTTTAATATTATTATATGTGTATTTTTTTGTTTATGTAGATTTTTTCAAAAAAGCGCTTACTTAATTTCGATAACATTTAAGTATTTTGAAAATCAGCCGACAACTGGCGGAGTTATCGCTTAACAAACATACAAAAAAAACCATTCAGTCAAATTGAGAACCGCCTCTTTTTTTTGACATCGTTTAAAAAGCACTCCATCAAAAAACGGATAACAAGATCTTGGGCCACTGCACTGCCGTCTTATGATAAAAAAGTACTTAATTAATTATGTACTTTACACTTCACTAGTCTTACGTTAATGTTTTGTTCTATGTATTCACAGAAATTCGCCATAAGTTAAGTATGTGAACACAACTTGTTCAATTAGAAAGTATTTTTTTATTATTTTTATGATAAGATGGGTTAACTCTTAACCCTCAGAGTTATCTACTGAACAACTAAACGACAATAGAAATTGCCAAATAATTGCGTCAAGGCTAACACAGTTTTATCGAGTGTGGAATAAATTAATCTTTCCTTCCTCATCGTTTAGTTTTAATCAAATATGTGGCGAACTTGACTGACCCTGGAGTCAGGGTTTTCAAAACGCCATAAGTAGAAACAATTTTATTGTAGAGAGTTTAAGACTTGAACCGAATGGGCCCTTTTATAATTGGAAGGGCACCGCTAAATTGTATATCCATTGCCCCCCATGTTCCTAGTGATCCTAGAAGCTAGGAACCAAGAAGGCAATGGTAACACAATTTTTCCATGCCATTCGAATTATAAAAAGGCACATTCTTTTATAGAAGCTTGATAACTTTATTAAACAAACCCATGTGATAATATAAGAAGAAGAAAACTACTTCCAATACATGATCTTGATCATGGACGCTTATGTACTGATCGCACAAGTTGTTTGTATGGAGAATGGAACACATTTTTCATATTTTGTAATTTTGAGGAAAACTATGTGGCTTTGTGGTATGGTTACTTTTTTAAATAAAGTTATTTACTTGATTTTTATTTAACAACTTTCATTTACTTTACGAATCTCAGCAAGAAATCAAAAAAGAAAGTATAAAACTTTTATTTATTCATAAATCCAAAATTAAAATTGTAATTTTCGTTACTACATAAAAATAGTATGGTAACCCTACAAGACGCGGCATATTTTAACGCTTAGGCTCGTTTTCAACCTTCTAGTTCAATAACATTATCAACTTAACATAATTATTGTTGGTCATGGTCAAAGTTATCCGCCAGATTAACTTAAACTTGCTATTTTTTGGCCTTGGTATTTAATTATAAATTCTGCGCTATTTGTATAGCAAATGCAGTTCATTCAAGTTTCTGTTTTATTGATTCGTTGTTTTTGTGTCATTGTTAACAGTCAAGCTTATTTACACTTAGATGCTACTGTAGTTAATTAAATTGCGTAATTTAAACTGTTAAAGTTATGCGTTATGAAAATTTAGCCATGGGATTTAGTGCACCGTCTAGTATTAATTTTCATTAAAATACGTAATAATATATTGAGTGACTTCAAATTAATTGCGTATATTAAGGGCGTGAATTAGTCCACTAAATTGAAAAAATTCTACGGGGAGCAAAAGTCTAAATTTGAAACAAAAATATAAAGGGCAAATCGCGAACAAAAAATTCGCAATTTGCCTTTTATTTTGAAAGACCAAATTTTTTTTACAATTTCTTAAAGGTTCCTTAAGGAAACTTGTTCATTTTCATGGGAAGAATCACCCCCTAAAGTTTCACCAACTAATTTAGAGTCACCCGACATAACTCAGAGACTTTGCCCAGCAACGGGATCCAGAGGTCAAATAAAAAAAAATTAACTCGATGTAACACCTTAAAACCTTCGCTAATCTATAGCTACACAATTGATATCAGTCAAAACATTAATATCTTTCGATTACAAAAATGAAGTGCAATAAACCTTATCGTATAGTTATAGCAATAACTGTTCATTTAAATCCTTGGAAGTAAAAAATTATCATTGTGACCATGGACGTGAAAGAATAAACGTATACTTATTATAGTGCTTAAAACCGGAATGCCAAATTGACGAGTTTTCGGCATTTAATTTTTTTGACACAGGATAAATATGGAGTTGTAAGTAAATGTTGTTGTACTTAAGAACAATTCTTTTTTATAAGCCTATTTACGTATTACGTTCCCAACTAGGAGCACGGGCCTCCCTCTAAAATAAGAAGGGTATGTATTTAAGCCGTAGTCCACCACCGAATTTCTAAAAACCGAAAAACGAATTTTCTTAGAAGTGCAGGTTTCATCACGATGAAGTACATGAAACCTGCACTTCTAAGGAAGGTTTCGTCATGAGTAGTTTAGTTATATGAAAATAGCATTCCGCGCGGGAAAGTTATGTAGCCTATGTCCATCGGGGATAATGTAGCTTTCTAGTGGTGAAATAATTTTTCAAATCGGTCCAGTAGTTTCTGAGCCTATTTAATGCAAACAAACAAACAATCAAATTTTTCCTCTATAAGACAATTATTTTAAATTAAGTCACCCTATATAATGGGCCTTTTTATAATTCGAACGGCACGGCACGGCATGACAGAATTTGTATATTACCATTGCCTTCTATGTTCCCAGCTTCTAGTATCACTAGTGCATAGGAAGCAATGGTAATACAATTTTGCTGAGCCGTTTTTAGGGTTCCGTAGTAATCTACGAACCCTTATAGTTTCGCCATGTCCGTCTGTCCGTCTGTCCGCGGGTTTTCTAAGAAACCCTTGGTACTACAGAGCTAAAATTTGGCATGGTTATACATATTAATCACGCCGACAGAACTGTAGAGTAAAACCTGTAGAGTAAACCTAGAAAAAAAATTTTTTTCGAGTGTCTCCCATAGACATGAAAGGGCGATGATTTTTTTTTCTCGCCAATATCATCGAGTGGGATGTCATAAAATAGATTTTTAAAAGATAGAAGGGGTTTACTAAGAACGTTTTTCGATTTAGCACTCCGTTTGCGAATCATAAATTTTTAAAGTGAAAATTTTTGTCAAACACAAGTGTCCCCCCCCCCCCTCTACCAGCTAAACGGTTGTTTCTAAAAATTTGGAAAAATTCACAGAGGTAGAATATACATCAAATTTAAAAGGAAAACTATAAAACATAAGTTAGCCCTTCAAGTTTGCGAGTAATGGTAGACCAAGTGCCAAACATTGTTGGGATTAATAAGAATATATTTACTAATATTAGATCCTTGGTACTACAGAGCTGCAATTTGGCATGTTCATACATATTAATTGCGCCGACAAATATAAAAAATAAAATTTTGTAAAAAAAAAACTTTTCGGGTGTTTCCCATAGGTACATGTGAAAGGGCGATGGATTTTTTTTTCTCGCCGATATCATCGAGTGGGATGTCATAGGATAGTTTTTTTAAAAGATAGAAGGGGTTTACTACGAACGTTTTTCGATTCAGCAGTCCGTTTACGAAAAATTTAATTTTTAAAATGAAAAAAAAATGTTAAATATTTCACGAGCATTTAGTATTTACGACGAAGTTCAGCCTAATCCAAAACAAGTGCCATACAAAGTTCCACGCTAAAAGTGAGGCAAGGTCGAAAGCCAAGCTATAACATATTGACATTTCATGTGTCGTTATAGGTTTTTGGGGGTGTTAATTACGAAAATGACATCAAAATTATACACAATCGCCACGCGTCCTGCTCTTTAGCACCAGCTCGAAATTATTCCTAACAATACTTTTGTTGCTAAAAAAATTAAAAAAAAAAAATTAAATCAAAAAAAATTTAAATCAAAAAAAATTCGCGCTCGCTTCGCTCGCGGATTAAATACTTCCATTCTGTTGTATTTAGCCCAAAACCAAAGTTAGTGTCCCCCCCCTCTACCAGCTAAACGATTGTTTCTAAAAATTTGAAAAAATTATCGTTGGTAGAATATATAACAAAATTAAAAGAAAAACTATCACACACAAGTTGGCCTTTCAAGTTTGCGAGTGATAGTCGACCAAGTGCCAAAAGTTTTTGGAATTAATAAGAACATGTTTACAAGGTTCAATACTAAAAGTGAGGCGAGGTCGAAAGCCAAGCTGTAACATATTGACATTTCAGGTGTCGTTTAATAGGTTTTTGGTGGTGTTAATTACGAAAATGACATCAAAATTATTTTATCAGCAGGTTTATATTATTTCTAATAATATTGTCGCAAAAAGAATATATAATAATGTGTTTTCAAAAGATTTTGACAACACTCTTACAGTTTTGTGAGAAAACCACTTACTGTAGGAGCAGTCCTAATCCGTTGTATGGACGTTCAACAATAATTCATAACAGCAAACTTCTTTATTTATTAATTAGATCAGCTAGTTTATATATGAATGAACCATAAATCCACCAAAATTTATGGCCGCGACTGTTAAAAATAATAAAAATAAACTTGCCGTTCAGGTGGCGAAATTGAGAACTATCTAAGTTTCATACATCTAATGACGGCTGCTTTGACTGGTGGCGCCACCGCCAACTGAATTTTCAGTTGCAGGTAGCTTGCAACTTTAAATTCGGTTGGCGGTGGCGCAGTGCTGGTCAGGGTGGTTGTCAGCAAGTATATGAAAATTAAATAGTGCTCAATTTCGCCACATGAATAGGCAAAATGGCCTCCATTCCATCGATACACACAAACCGTTTAGATTTTTTTAATATATGGTTTCTGTTACATATCTTATTAGATTTTGGTCAAAAAACTTTTTGTAACTGTAAATAAACCTATTTTCAGCAAAAAAAGTGTTACTATTTTTTCTGTAAAAAAAACGTATTTTTTTCTGTAACTTCCGGTCCGCTTTGCAGGTGGATTCGTAAATATAGGTTTTTAGAGGTTCTTAGGTTATATAGGTATAGGTTACTAAAAAAGATCATTTACAAAAAAAATAGGCTGTTATGGATTTTTTCCCAAAATTATAGAATTGCTCTTATTTTTCCGAAATTCGAGCACAGTTTGATAATTAAAATTCTGCAGCAATGATTCTCAAATTATGCGATAGGTAATTTAATTTTATTATTATTTGCTTTGACAGTTTGAATCTAACTCATAGTTTTTAAGTAAAACAGCAAAAACTATAAAAACGCGGACTCCTTGCTGATCGAGATTTTTGAGGGTCTACTTCTATGGTCCTAAGGAATGTTCATGCCAATAATCAGTTTTGTTTTAACTCAACCTAACTTAGTGTATAAGGAATACTGTGTGCGTCATTAGGCCTTGATCTTCTTTTTGTGTTGTATATTATCAATGCTAACGTTACAAAGGCAAGTGGTTCTTGAAACTCTTGTTCCTATGAAGGAACAACAATCACTAAACTACATTGACCTTCCTTCCTCATCGTGTTCGTTTAATCAAGTATGTGGCGAACTTGATCTAAAAAGAAATAAAGCTACTAGTTGGTTCGGTCAGTGAAAAAATCCTTACCCTAGTTTAACCGACTGCAAAAATAGATGTACTTACATTTTTATTAATTATTTTATTTTAATAACATTTCTCCGGCAGCCTCACCTCAGGAGTATGTGCATCGCCTACAACAGGAACAGCTCCTGCAACTTTTGCTTCGGCATTGCAATTCTTTGCGGCCGCTCAGTGCCTCATTTCAGAAAACTGGATTCCTGAAACTGAAGTAGACGGTAAGTATGATAATTGAAGTTAAAACCGTCTTAAGCAAGCAATAACTCTTCTCATTTCAATGGAAGCGGTCAGATCTATTTGATTAAATGCATTAGATCCTCATCATCTTATTGATTGATTGTCAGTTTTTCCTTTTCTCCTTTTCAGTGAATCTTTTTGAAAATATAGACAGTTGTCACTTTCTGGGATATATCCAGTTGACCTTATGTTTCAGATAAGGAAGAGTTCGATTTTATAATAGTTGGTGCGGGAACAGCAGGCAGCGTAGTAGCAAATAGACTTAGTGAAGTAGACAAATGGAAGATATTGCTTATTGAAGCAGGAGGTGACCCAGCCACTGAGAGTATAGTAAGTACCTTTAGTAAGGATGCATCGACTTCTTAAAATTTTGCTTAAATAATTGTATTAATCAACAGAGAAATTGATTGAGCTGAAACAATAAGCCAAAAGTCCCTTTGTAAAAATTACCCTCGCCAAGATTTTGTAGTTGGAAGGTTAGTTGGAAGATTCGGAAGACTGCACTCTAGGGAAACATACTTGGAACAAATTGGTGTTGTACTGAGAGAAAGCTGTGTTGGGTTGGGAGTACCCTAATCCGACGAGGCTGTCAGTATAGCGATTGTACTCATAATTGTAGAGGAAGCGAAAGAGGTGTGAAATGGGATGAAAGCGTGGGCTTATGTATGTTTGTATTTTTATTTTAAAAACACAAATTACTAATGCTCTGCTGCATCTTCTTCTAAACATTTCAGATTCCAGCACTGGGAAGTAGTTTATATGGGTCTGAATATGACTGGCAATATGAAACAGAAAATAATGGAAGAACTAGTCAAGCCAGCAAAAATGGAAGCGTTTTGTGGCCAAGAGGCAAGATGCTCGGCGGAAGCAGCTCTATTAATGCAATGATATACTTCAGAGGTAATGATCACGATTACCAAAGATGGTACGAGGAAGGAAATACCGAATGGCATCCCAAAATAGTAAAAGAATATTTCAAGAAAGCTGAAAGCCTTCAAGACCAAAGGCTGCTAAAAGACTCTAAAATCAAAAAATTCTATGGTAAAAACGGTCCTCTGGTAATTAATTCATTCAACAATAGTAATAGTCTTATTTTGAACAGGGTATTAGATTCGTGGGATGAAATAGGCATCAAGAACGTTCCTGATTTAAATGTGGCTAATGTGATGGGATCTGGTTTCTTTAGAGGAACAGCATCGGCCGGAAAAAGGAATAGTGGAGCTACTGCTTATTTAAATCCTATTCAAAATAGGACTAACATAAAGATTATTAAAAATACTGTGGTTACTAAAATATTAATAGATCCAGAGTCAAAAGATACTAGTGGTGTTGAAATAGAAAAAGATGGAAAAATAATGACATTAATCAGCAGGAGAGAAGTTATTCTTAGTTCTGGAGCTATCAATACTCCGCAGTTGCTAATGTTATCAGGAATAGGACCAAAAGAACACTTAACTGAATTCAATATCCATTGTCACGTGGATTTACCACAAGTAGGCAAGAATTTACAGGACCATCTAGTGATTCCAGTGACTATTTATGGAAATGAGACTCGTTTTCCAAGTACAGATGATACACTATTTGATGTTATAAGGTATTTATACGACAGGACAGGTGACCTTACTGAAAGCAGTGCTGCTAATATAGCGGCATTTTATTCAAACGAAAGGAAAGCTTCTTATCCCAAATTCCAAAATCATTTCGGTGTTATACCGCAAGGTGATATTTCAACTATTTCCCTTATCTTCTCGTCTGTTACAAATTACAAGGCGTCTGTAGTAGAATCCATTGCAGAACTAGCTTCAAATTCTACCCTATTTTATTTTATTTTTAATTTACTTCACCCTTATTCGAAAGGTAATATTTCCTTGAAATCGAGTAGCTATAAAGACAAACCTTTAATTTACGCAAATTACTTTAAAGACGACAGAGACCTTGAAAATGCTGTTGAAGGTATAAAATTTTTAACTCGAATAGTAAATACTCGGTATTTTAAATCTATAGGAGGTTATTTGGGCAGACTTAAGTGGCCTGAATGTGATGAACTAGAGCTTGATAGTAAAGAATACTGGAGGTGTATTTGTATTAACTTTGTTGTTACTATATACCATCCTGTGGGTACTGCCAAAATGGGTATTGATCCGAGAACGTCAGTAGTTGATAGTCGCTTGAGAGTGCATGGGGTGAGAAAGCTGAGAGTAGTCGATGCAAGCGTGATGCCTTCTTTGACCAGCGGCAACACTAATGGCCCAGTGACTATGATTGGAGAAAGAGCATCTGATCTTATCAAAGAAGACTACGCTATTTATAATTCTTTTAGCTAATTTATGATAGGCCCGAAGTATTAAGTTAGTATCACTTGATTACTCTCTTCTTCTTCTTATTGTGTAGGTAAAGTCAAGTGTGCAGTTGGATTTATGTTTTAGTATAATTAATTAAATTTCATTCATATGACTTCGCTAATGTACAGAAAAGGAAAGGCTAACAAATTGCCAAACCTTTAATTTATTTGTTTGGGAATAAATGCATTTGTCGATGAGTAAAGAAAGACATTCCTCGAATTTCATGATTACTAAATAATAAATATTACTTTTTGTATTCCTTTTCTTTATTTTTGGCATGGTCTGATTGATATCATAGTTGTTTTTTTGTTGACATTCGCAACGGTATTTGAATTATGTCGTCAATATAAAATAGGAAACCGGCTCTTTGATCGAGTTATTGTATACCTACATTCTTATCTATTTCAGACGGAATATTTATTATAATTGTTTTCGTGTACATAGTCACTGTCAATAAATCATTATTATTATCAGTCGTTGACAGTTATTAGCTTATTTATATAATCTCAAAATATTTATGTATTGTTTTTTAAACTTGCAATATTTGAATAGCTTAGTGTTTATATCACCGATGAGTGTTAATCACAAGTTTGTGAAATTGCCGATTTTGAAAGCTATTACTCAACCTTTTTAAATTAAAAATTTGATCGTAATGTACAACAGTTTTTTTGTTTTGTTTTTTAATTTACTGAAATGAACCTCAAATATAGCTCACTAGCTTTCCGCCCGCGGCTCCGCCCGCGTGGACTACAGGTTATAACGATAGTGCCCAACTGTGGAATAAAATGTAGCCTATGTCCTTTCCCAGACTCTAACCTATCTCTGTACCAAATTTCATCAAAATCGGTTCAGTAGTTTAGGCGTGAAAGACGGACAGACAGACAGACAGACAGACAGAGTTACTTTCGCATTTATAATATAGTAAGGAAGTAAGGATAAGGAAGTAAGGATAAGGATAAGGAATTCATGTGTTGGCCTTTTCAATGCACCTCTATTGGTTACGTGCTCGGTGAGTTCACTATACTTACTTGATTTGCACACTAAGAAGAAAATACATTTCCACACATAATGTTAACATAAGTATCGAAGTAGCTACCAGCCCTCTTCAATCCATTTTGCCACGTCTTCCCTTTAAACTAATTAGCTAGCTAGCTGCGTTAATTGATCATTAAGATCGTACATACTCGTATATGTACAGTTATAGATGTACCGTACACGTAAGTGTAGAAATTGAAGTAGATTAAAGCCAGTTACAACGCCTAATTACTCGTTTTAGGGATACCTATCAACCGAACTCGAACGCTTTAGAAAATTCGTTCGGGTTTTTTGTTATACAGATCCAACTAATTTAACATCGTCCCTTAAATTCTAATGTATAAACACCTCTGATCTGATGACCTTTCCTATTGATCTGAAGGTTGCGGGTTCGATATATCAGTAGTAGGACAGGTATATCACAGTTACCTGGCACCCATACTTTGATTAGTTTAAGGTTACATGACGCTAGGGATGATGACTTTTTTTGGAAAATGTATTAAATCACTGTATTAAATGACTGTTAATTAAATCATAAAGACATCAATCAAACAACGAAGACTTGACAGCGTCAGCAGCTCGAGCATAATGCGCAACAAACTCGCGCGGCACGTCACTTTGCTGACGGTGAAACTTCAATTCAATTCAATTTCTTGTTTATGGTTCTCCTTCTTTAGAGCTACAGGTGATATTTGGGAACAGATGACGTCATAAACACTGATTGGTGTTCAATGTCACGTGACTTGAGTCTTTTTTTTCTTTTTTTTTATTGAAAAATTATTTATTCGGACAACCACAATCCCTTTTGAGTTAGTAGTCGACTTAGCCGTTATGTTAGTAAGTATAAAAATAATTAAACTATAATTATTATTTGTACACTATGTATATTTTTACTTAGGTATTTTCTATTCTTTTCAGAATGTTTTTCATATATTTTAGTATTCTTATGATAAAAACTACCATATTATGTGAAACTAATGTTTTATTTGGATACAGCAACATCCCTATTCTCGACAAATATTTATCCCGCCGATTTGTACCATTGATGGTACTACTGAATTTCTCAAAGAAATTTTTTATTTGAATAGGTGTTAACCGAAGACTTCGACCCCATACTTGGCAGATTCTCGATGCTTCAGTTCACTTAATAAAATTATTACACCTGTTCGGAACCCCTATTAAACTGAATCGCGTCGTAAAACGTAACTGTAAATTAATAGCGCATTCTGTTATGTACGACACAATGTATTATGGAAGTGTAAGTGTAATAATAGTAAGACCCATTATCCATTCAGCAAAAACCCTGTCCCTTTGGTGTTACGAGGTAATAGAATACTGGTAAACCTTACATTACAATGTCAACCTTGTAAACATACACCACTTTGTATTGACGAGCAAACGAAATTCAATATTAGACTAATAAGATATATTTTTTCAAATGAGATTATAACTGGACCTTCCTTTTTTAAATAGAAAATAAAAGTTTGTTCTCTTTACCCTATTCTTTTATTTTATTTTATTGTAGCGTCATTTATTCCTCAGAGCTCAGCCCCCCGATTGTGGTAAATTTGAACGTATTTATCACCGCTCACGTTACCTGAATACAAAGAAAACTTGAGCGGCTTAGCTTTGGTAAATACGTTCAAATTTACCCTATTCGGGGGTAAGTTTTTACACACAGTAAAAGACATTTTTTTTAAATTGAAATTGAATTACTATGGCGAGAGGTTTTAGTTTGAAAATGAGTAAGTACTAGTCATCCTTTCTGCAAGCCCTATGTCCCTGATGTGGGATAACACGATTACGTCATCATCGTCATTCAACAATGACACTAATTTCACTAAGATCCAACGATTGTCGCACGTTCCAGTAAATTCTCAATTAGTTCTACAGGTCACCTAAATCAGTGGTTTGGCATTGGAAATGTCTTTTCATTCGCTCCAGTATAGGCTCCGATTTCACGAAAAAGTGCGATCCCCATATTTCTCAGAGAGTTGTAAAGCTATGATATTCAAAAAAATCTCAAAAGACGCGTATTTACGTCAGCTGTAAGGTGCAATTTTTTATTTTTTTTACATTTTGCTATCCTTTTTTTAACTTCTTAGGCCATGAATTTTTAGAAACGCAGAAATACCGAGACTCACGAATTGTGTTCAAGATCACTCTAAGTTTCAAGTAAATTGGACAATATTGATATTTTCCCAAAAAAAAAATTAAAAATATTCATACTTCAGATGATCTAGCTTGAAATTTTTATGAACTTGTCGTACATAAAATTAGACTAATGACCAGTGATTATAAAATTAGATTGTAGTTTTTGCAGTCTTTAAAATTGTTGTCCTTCTTTGAAACAAGTGTGTCCCAGCAATCCTCACAAGTTGTCGGTGCGGTCGCAATCCCGCAATCCTAAGCAGTGCTATTAAGATAACAACGGTCTGTCCTTTAAGCGATACGTGTAATAATGTGAGCCTAAGTGATTGTGGATAGGCAGCATGTAGGGGAATGCGGTCCAGGGCGGCATTTGCCCGGGATATGCGGTTTTGTTTCGACGCTTCCGCTCTGTACCCTCAACTATCTGTTGCTACCTTTATTTCCGTGTTTCGGAAATTGCAGGGCGAATGCGGTTACTATTCGCTAATGTCTGAAGTGGGATAATAAAATTAATAAAACTCATTTTTGCCGAGGTTTAAATTATAAATAGGCACTATTTTTATTTTATAGAAACCAGGGTGAATCAAGATAAAAAATATTATTTAGAGTTAATTTCGCTATGCCTTTATATTTTAGGGTCATAAAAAAAAACAGGCAAGTGCGAGTCGGAGTCGCGCACGAAGGGTTCCGTACCATCACCTGTAAAACCGGCCAAGTGCGAGTCGAACTCTATAAAAACCAATATCTCTATAAAAACGGCAAAAAAATCACGTTTGTTGTTCGGGAGCCCCCTCAAATAATAGGTCTTTACCTATGAAATTGCCGTTTTTCATACAATATTTTCGGAAAACTGAATTTTCCATACTAACGTTTTTAAATTTTTCTCGGGAATGCGAAATCCAAATTTAGCAAAATTTTGTGAGAAGGTTTGGACAACATTAAGTTAATTTTCATCATACTTAGTTTATTAAAAGTTGTAACTGTAACAACGGTACAGCAAAAATAGGCAATGAAACGGGCAACGGATGAAACGAGCTATATTTGAACTTCTTTTTCAGCAAATAAATCTAAAGTAAATATGTATTAATTTGACTCAATATCTCCGTTTTAAAAAACAATTTTAGTAATAGCTGTTCAATCAAATAAATTATGAATAAAATAAAACTTGAGAAAAAATCGGCAATTTCATAGGTAAAGACCTATTATTTAATTTATTCTACTTTTTAGTAGGTATTTGTTATAGCAGCAACCGAAATACATCATCTGTGAATATTTCAACTGTCTAACTATCACGGTTCATGAGGTACAGCCTCGGACAGACTTATCTATAAAAACGAGCAAAAAATATCACGTTTTTTGTATAGGAGCCCCTTAAATATTTATTTTATTCTAGTTTTTAGTATTTATTGTTATAGGACCAGTAGAAATAAATCATTTATGAAAATTTCAACTATCTAACTATGACGGTTCATGAGATACAGCCTCGGACAGACTTTCTATAAAAACAAGCAAAAAAAATCACGTTATTTGTATGGGAGCCTCCTTAAATATTTATTTTAGTCTAGTTTATAGTATTTGTTGTTATAGGGCACATAGAAATACATCATCTGCGAAAATTGCAACTGTCTAACTAACACGGTTCATGAGATACAGCCTGGTGACAGACGAATGGACAGACGTACGGACGGACGGACAGCGGAGCCTTAGTAATAGGGTCCCGTTTTTTCCCTTTAGGTACGGAACCCTAAAAAGTGTTGTATTGGTGTCTCCACATAGGCACCAATTAAAACATTAGTAATTTAGAAGTACTTTACCCTCGCATTTAAAGTGTGGGGTAATAATGTATTTGTGCTCCAAAATAGTCATCCTCGCCTACTAGCAGTGCACCCTGCTCACTAACGGACGAGGCTTTGATGTGTTACAACCTTAGAAGGGTTTCTTTACTTGACATAGGCGACTTTGCCATTCTCCAACTCTGACGTTGGCAAAATCACTCTTGTATACCCCATTTTTCCCAGAATTCAACTTTAAATGCGAAAAAGTTAGTTACAGAAAATAATGCAAAAATGTTTTTGCATGTCTGCTGAAAAAGCGTCTACAATCGAGACTGTAACAAAATAAGTAGAAAGATTGTTATACTAAAAAACCGGTTTGACAAACGTTATTACCTCAGCTTAAGACTTTAATCTATCGTCTAGACGAGATGAAACATTAAACTTAAGGCTAGCACTAACTCAGGAAATGTCTCACTCGCAAACTTTGTTTTTTAAAATGCATAAAGTTTGCGCATTTGACCGCCTCATAAGTTTACCGCTGAAAGCTCTACGGTTCAAGAGTTCAACTACTTTTCAAAGACTGCAACTTAGTTGCCGGGAGCTCCAAAATTACGCAAAATAGTGGGTTACTCACGAAGTCCCGTGGAAGTTTTAAAAATTATATGAGATACTGGGGGACTTGGCGGGACTTTGGAAACTTGACGGGTTAGTTTACAGGTCTTACTTCGGTACACAGTGAACGTGTTTCAAAGTTATGTGCGCACATTTTAAAGAACGGAATAAAAGAAGTTGCACCTAATTTTCTGCCAAGTAGACTTAACTATTTAGTAAGTAGTTAGTAGGAGTCTGAGAAGTTTTGTTTAGTGTAAAAGTTTTACAGAAATAAATATATTTTTTTACTAGCTTCCCGCGCGGGACTTCGTTCCCGTCGGAATTCTGTTTATAATATGTATAGAAGATATAGAAGATAGATATATATAGATATAGAAGATATAGATAGATAGATAAAAAATCGCTGGGTTCTTATTAAATTAGTTGAGTGACGGTGTCTGTCTTTAAATTGACCGTTTTAGGTTAATCATTGGGGACCTATTTAATTGGTTGAGTGACAGTGATGCTGTCTCTGAATCTACCGTTTCAGGTTCTAGAAAGTGAATCTTTGTCTTCGGGTCTGTCTGGGTGTATTTTGATATTTGTGTCTTTTCCAGAGATCAAACAATTAGGGCCTTATTTTCTTAAAGTCGCGCAGTCATATATTTTGGATGAAGAGAAATAACTATACAGGGTGGAATTTTGTAATGCCACCTGAAGGGAAAGTACTCTTAATACTGTAGATCGAAAATTGTACTCAAAGAAACAATTCCTTTATTTTTTGTAAAGAAAGAATACTGCATTCAAGGATTTTCGAAAATTCGCTTGCCACTCCCGGGAATCGAACCGACTAAAATCTGTAAGAATACCCTGTAATTTTATTGCATCGATATATGAAATCTTAAATTAAACCATTAAATTTAGCATGTTGGTATTGACCCATTGAATTTATAAGTCCGGATTTCACGGTTTTCCTTTCATTTAATTTACCAAGTTTGTTAGAGAGATTTCATCCTTATAATTGACCCTAACGTTCGATGCAATTTATTCGGTTCGATTCCCAAGTGTGGCAAGCGAATTTTCGAAACTCCTTGAATGCAGTTTTTTTTCTTTTCAAAAATAAAGGAATGTTTTCTTTGAGTACAGTTTTCTACCTACAGTATTAAGAGTACTATCCCTTCGGGTGACATTAAAAGACTCCATCCTGTATACTGAGAACTGAAAAAAACGTCGCGGTTTCAGTTTATCTCTGCTGACTTTTAGAGTAATGGCTGGGAGGAAAAGCAAAAAAATAATTAGTAGTATAATGAGTAAAGCACATTTCCGGCTGCGCCGCATCTGCAACTTAGTATTGCATTGCATTTCCCCACAAAGTGCATCATTAAAATGTCCCTGGGGGCTCGAGAAAATATGTTGCGGGTTCAGAGTACTAAAATGTAGCTGATGTTATTGTTTCATTTGTATTTTTGAGAATAAACAAATGATTATAAATCTTCTTATTTGTAAAATAATTTTTAATATTTTGATGTGTGTGTAATATGAATTTGATTTTCCTATTCTAAAGAGTTTTTATAACGCTATAGTAATTCATTAGTTCATTTTTGAATCATGGTTTTGCCTACTGCTGATTTAATTGAATATTTATTAAACGCTTATCCGCGTGAGTGGATATTCACAAATAATCTTAGAGAAAGAAAAATGTTCCGCGCGAATGGTACTTCGTAACTTGATTTGACAGAAAAAAAATAAGGTTGTGGACAAAGTCCCAGAGCCAGCCCACATAAAGTTAATTTTAAACCGGCTGCGCGTCAACAAAAAAATTATTCCCGCTACTTAAGTAAATGTTTACTCACCGCAAATAAGAACACTCACAATATTCGTGGACTTTTTTGGGATTCTCATTATGGCAATGTTCAACGTAGTAACCTAAATAGATAGTCATTGACTTTTAAAATGATCGCTTAAATGTTTCATGTAATACACGCGTTAAAAAAAAAACATTTTACAATTTTTAAATTTAAAAAATCACCAATAAAATTTACTAAAGTCATAATATTATTGTAATTTCTGATGTGCTGTCGTTCGTATTAGTTATACTGTTTTGAATATTTATTTTTAATTTATTTCATATTAATTATCCCAATTGGGATAACAACAGCTTACAACATTTATCTTAAATTCAAAACTTACACACTAATAGCCAATTATAGTAATCCACACAATCTAAGTTTAAGTAAATAATAATTGAGACACCGAGCAGACTAATAAGGATATACTAAACACGTAATAATACAATTTAAAATAATAAAATAAATGTATGAAAGACGGAGATGTAAAAAAGTGTGATTTGAGAGTTTATAAAATACTAGCATCCCGCTCGGGACTTCGTTCCCGTGAGAATTCGAAAAAATTATGTAGCCTATGTTACTTAGGGATAATGTAGCATCCTAATGGTGAAAGAATTTTTAAATCGGCCCAGTACTTTTTGAGCCTATTCATTACAAACATACAAACATACAAAAATAGGTACAAATCTTTCCTCTTTATAATATTAGTATAGATATCTTTCTGACTGTCAGTTGGTGTGATTCCAGAGATCTGATTGACACAGAGAACTGGTCGCCTTTCAATCACTGGTCAGAAATATCTAGTGATTGAAAGGACCACTCATCACTCACCAAACTTTTTTCAACAAAGATCCTGTCGTCGTAGGTACCTAGTTAGGTCAGTTTACTATGCAAATTCAATTTTGTTCTGAGCACAGTAAATTTCACTCGTGCTTTGACGGATGCTCTATAACGGTGAACCGAAATGCTGAACGTTCATTCAATCACCTGGAGACCAATTCTTGAATGTTTTTGATTCGTCATTCTTTTGATCAAGAGTTTTAATTACATTAGCTCAACTAGTTATATTAATGAATGAATGAATTATTCTTTATTGCACACCTCAATCAAAGAAAGTACAAAACTATAATAAGCAGAATACCTAATAATACCTATAATTTTAAGAATTTTAATTTTACCGCACCGTCATTTATAATAATTTACTATAAGAAATTAAAGTTTTTTACAAAGGAATTACTTTTTTATTTTTTATTATGACGTTGGAGCGAGTTAACCCGGTAAGTGCCATTAAGGCAAAGGTATATACAACCACGCACTAACTAAACAAAGTTAGCATTGTGTTTGTTCCAAAGGGACCCGACACGTGGAAAAACCTTAGTGTGGGAATTTTAATTTTATTTTTAAATTAAAAAAAAAACAAAATGGCATTATAGATTTTGGATTTTGATTACATTTTCTTATTAGTCGCCTCTATATGCGAAACGAATTGGTATTCAACTTCCATTTTTTTTACTAATGATCCAATGCAATTCAAGAATAGTACTCGGTTACCTTTCCTGTTGAAGAGACGAAACTCAGTTTGTGATCGTAAAGACTCAGAAATACTATTAAAAGGCCTACGGTTCAATTGGAGCGGTCACGTTGCTATGGCCGAGGCAAAATTATCTACTTCGTTCCCTTAGGAGTCGTCAAAGATTCTAATGTTAATATATGCTGAACCTGAAAGAAAAAAAAATTTGTCCCTTGGGATGCAAAAAGCTAGACCTGAGAACGAACATCTTTTTTTAAACAAATATTTGCCCCGATCAAGCCCAAGAACCGCCGCCATCTACAACAACTATTAAAGAAGTACAACTCAAAACATAACTGCTCAGCAACTTCTTAATAACTTATCAACAACTTATATTTTTACGGTGCATGACATTAATTTACTTAGTGAAACTTAAAACTTTTTGGTGGGTTCCTGTTTTTCTTGAGGATAGTCGTTCAGATTAGTAGGCTTGATTCACATTCTAAATTTTCGCTTTTTAAAGTCACCGAATATTAAATAAAAGGCAAAAACATTCAGAAATGTTTAATAGTAGATTAAGCAACAAGGGGATAAAACAGTGTATTGTATCATGGGCAGCATATTGAATTCTGAGCGAAATGAATGATTCTGTAGTTAATTCCCGAACGAAGTGAGGGAATTAAATTATGTTAAGAATCCTGAATGAAGCGAAGGATTCAAGTCTGCCCAAGACTAAGACCCTTTTATCCCCGAGGAGCTTACTCTACTGTGAGGTTAAATAAAAAAGAAATCATAAATTCATCCCATCAATTATGTTTTGAGCCTCGCGTTTCTATGTCAGAGTCGCTGGAATTACATACTGGACTTTTTTTTAGGTTTATTTAAAAAACTTACCACAAAACAATTTAGTAATTCGCGGTAAAAATCACAGATCCAAAATCACCGACGACGTTTTCTTATAATATTTAGTTCCGTAGGCAAAGGAAAGTCAATAGCTAAGACATACAGCCAAGTTTTTATACTAAACTAGCTTTACGCCCGGGACTTCGTTCCCGTAAAAATTTCGGAAAATTATGTAGCCTATATGTTAATCCAGGGTATCAGCTACCTCCATACCAAATTTCATCAAAATCAGTCCAGCCGATCTTGAGTTATAAGTGTTGTAACAAACACGACTTTCTTTTATATATATAGATATTTTGAATAAAAGTAAAATCTCTTTGATTGTCAAATTTCACAGTTAAAATCTACTTGGACCTAGGAAGTTAAGCCTTTAACAGCCTTGTTTTTTAAAAAAAATATTTTTGATAGAAGTTTTTGTTGAAATTTTGGCGTTCCATATTTAAATGTCTTTAATGCCCAAGGGAAGTTCCATACAATTTTATTTCCCTTAATCTTTAATGGCTTACCTTTAAATATAGAATACTTGACGTATAATACTAGCTCCAGATGCAGGTGGTGTATAAATGTTATTTTAGTCGTGTTAGAACAATTAATAATAGAACTCCCGTTGCGTACTTTAGCATTGGACAGTAGATAGTTACTTCATCCATTTTCCCTTACTCTGTTCAAAAGCTATAAAAATGTAAGATAAGGATATTAGTAGACTTCAAAGGCTTTTGAAAGACTTGGCGTTTTTGCCTCATTCATCAGGAAGAAAAGGAAGAAAAAATGTATTAAAATTGCCCGCAAGGCAGACCTGCCGTAAATAAATATAGTAAATAATGGTTTGTCAACACAGAAAAGTATAAAACATTATTTATTAGACAGACCATTGTGCGGTTTGAAAACTCTGACACCAGGGTTAATTAAGTTCTCCACACACTTGACTATACCTACACGATAAGAAGAAGATTAGACAGAAAGCTTGTAAAAAAAGGTCTCACCTGATTCTATATAGTGTAGCTACATAATATGTGATATGACTTTCCCGAAGATAGTATGGCTTGGAACTAATATGGCTAGGGTTGTGTATGGGGTCATAACCATAACATGTTAGTGCTCCAAAATCGTCATCCTCACCTGCTAGTGATGCACCCTGCTGATCAACGGACGAGGCTCTGGCATATTACAACCCTTAAAAGACTTTTTGTTTGACATAGGTGACTTTGCTATTCTCTATTTTGATAATCATTAAAATACCTTGACATTAACAAAATCATAAAAATCGTGGACGACATTTTATCAAGAATTGAATGAGTATGGCTAGAATTTAAGTACTTATAAGTAACTGTAAGTAAAAGCATTATTGTAGTATTAAATAATTATTTTACCTTAGTAAATACAAATATAAAGCGTAGAAAATAGATATTATAAATAGAAATAAATAAGGAAATTTATAAATAAGAAATGAGTAAGAAATTTCATAAATGTGCATGCTTACGTAGCATCTAATTCCTGCATTTGCTGTGCCCTAGCAGGGATTCGCATTAAAAACTTTTTTATGTTTAACTGCCGTACTCAGAGACGCCAATTAAAGTTAAGAAGTAATTAAATGTCATGCTATCCTTGTTTATATCAACAAGAGTGAAAGAGACAACATCAGAGTTTAACAGTACTTTAATTGACGTCTCTGAGTACGACAGTAAGACTTTAACTATATAGGATATGTGAAAAAGTAAATAAAGTATTGAGTAATTAAAAATTCGTTACATTATACTATTTTTATTTTATTATCATACTAATTCGGCTATATAAAACTTTCTGGTTGGAACTTGCCGACATTAAGACCCGGTAAAAACCATTTAATTAATGTTGTCAGTAGTTTTTAAAGAATAAATTATTCTCAGCTGCCAGCATCGCATTGTTAAAAACTTCTATTACGCGGTTTCTTTATTCCACTTTTAAATTGAAGCAGGCGTCTTCCGCCCGAGAAAAATAATTATCAAGTACAACTTTCAATTGAATTTTCCGGAGCGTGTCTTAAACCTTTGCTCAAAGGAATTTTTTTTTTTTTCAAAATATAAGTAGTATTGTAGTAATATTGGTTTCTTTATTACTCGTTCTATAGATTTTTTTTAAGATGTCTGGGTGAAAGTAAAACTGTGAGGTCTCAGATAATTTGTTTTTGGACTTTTTGCGTCTTGGTATCATTGAGTAAGTCGTATGAAAATAACCATGGAACATTCTTGTGTAAGAAATTTAAAACGATTTCATGCATTAACTGTATTATGCACCTTGCATCAGTATACTGTGTAAACAATATTTAGCTACGAGTAATACAAAGTTATCATTGTTTTTAATTTATTAATAATAAATTGGTGTGTGGCAAATTGAATATTCTTATATTTAATGACTTTGAAATAGTCAGTAAAAATAAAGGATTTGAATCAGCTAACGAATCTCAACTTTCCCCATGGAACATATGCCGAAATATAAAAATAAATACAGGGTGTAAAGAACAGCCCCATAACTATCATCAGCTATAAGTTATTATTTTTTCCCAGAAACGTCACGTTAAGGACTTTTCATTATTTACCTACTTTGGCGCTCCGCAACGTACTTATCGCGAAACCGCGCACTGCGCGCGATTCCTCCCTCCGCGCCGCGCTTCGCTGCCGTCGGAGTGCGATGTACAATATGTACATTGCTGGTTTTCTTGTATTACGTTGTTATAATTCTTTTTTTTATTGCAAAATGGAGTGTATTCGATTAAGTAATTAAAAATGTAAGCAGAAAATATTAAAAAACATAAAAAAATTGAAAATTTTCTGGAGACAAATTCCACTGGAAAATCATTCATAATGATTGTCTGAGTCCAGGATTTCATTTTTTGCTAAGCTGCCATTTATACCCTGTATACAATATATCATCTTTTTTTGACCATTTTTTTAAGAACTTTATTGGATCCTTTGAGAAAGTTGTTCAGTTTATTGGGGACAATTACCACCTAAAATTTCGCTACCTAATTTGAAGTCACCCCATATAAAACAAAGCGAAGAAACTTGCGAGGTATACTCAAGAAGACATATGCTAACCCTATCTGAGCCCTTTACAGGTGCCTCAAACAATTAATTAGGGCAAGAGTTCTCAAGGTGCTTACTGTTTAATCCCTTCAATATAATCCTTTTGAATACTTTAAATCCCACTCTGAGTTGTGAGCGAGCATCGCCGGATTTTCCGATTACCATCTGTATGTAGGGTTACCTTAATTTTTTCTGTTTTTTTTTTTTAAATTTTTAATCATTCGAACGGGATGGAATGGCACGGCAAAGTATCACCATTGCCGCCTGTTCTCCTAGTAACACTAGTGATATTTGGAGCATAGGAGACAATGGTAATACTTTGCCAAGCCCGGAAATTCCGTTCAAATTATAATAAGGCCCAACCAATTTAATAAATCAAAGGAAGACGGAGAAAGGTTCGACGACGATGTCAAAGGATGTCAGTACATCTCATTCTCTTTTAAAGACTGAAAGTGACAACAATGACAAGATTCGGTCGTCTATAGACTTACAAAATAAATGGGATAGTTTGGCAATGTCAGTCAATCTCAAAGTTTGTTTTTCTAAGTGTGTTAATCATAAATGAATCATGTGCTTCAATGTCAATTGTTTTACTTTTGATGTTGAACGAGGTTTGACTGGAAACGTTTGGACGCCTTCTATGGCTTAAATCATAGAAAAGAGATTTATTTCATGAATAAATCTCACACACACTAGCATATAATTAAAGAATTAAGAATTTTATGCTAGTGTGTTTGAGCATCACCCCTGATGTCCATTTCCAAAACATATTTTGATGCAAGCAATACACGCTCTGCAAGTACAGCCAGCAAGTTCTGCAAGTACATTTTGTTTGTTGTATGAAAATAAAGCGATTTTTGACTTTTTGAATGGGTAGCCATTCAAAAGCATGGAAAATATTCGGCCTTGGAGGGCACATACATCTTCTTCCCCTTTTGGAATAAAAATCAGTTGGTCTTGGTGTGGAAATGCCAAGAGGTTTGTACGGGAGCTAGGGCGGTGCCTGAAAAATAACGATTTCAATCGCCGTGCCTAGTCTTATCTGGTGCAACGAATGTCTTTATCTAGCCAGCGAGGAAACTCTGCTAGAGTAATTGGGTGCGTTTGCATCAGGTATGACTCGGGGCAGGCTCTTAGAGTAGGTCCTGATTTTACTTTTCCTCTATTTTGTTATGTTTTTATTTCTTATTCAATCTATAATAAATAATCTTTAAAATATATGTATATTTATGGCTACTCGTCGACAGATGGCACTTTTTAGACGCAACAATATATTTCATTCCCAATTTAATAATTACTTAACTGAGAATCATCAGACGTAACCCTGATTCCGGACGTTTGTCTTGGTAATTTATTGTTCTCTCTCTCTCAGAGGCAAAGTTGAAGTTTATCAATAAATTTTATATTCTAATGATTTATTCGTTGAATGTTGAACGTACTTATCGCCTAAGAACCTCCCAAATGATACATCGATTCTAATTTCAAGTTAACGCTTCCTTAAACTGAGATTAAGAAACTTTACTTATTAAATATTTATTGTGTAAGTAGATTAAAATGGATAGGGGTGAGCTTAAGTAACGTTTGGAGCTTCAACTTCTTCTTATCAAGTTTGTGGCAAATTTGACTAACAGTGGTTTCAGAATTTTCAAACCATCAAACGGCCTCTGACTTGGTTTAGGGACTTAAGTCAATCGACAATAGTCAGGACCGATGGCTTAAAATGCTCTCCAAAGAATGGAAACGCCCGTGATAAATTGCCACCGTTGTCATCTATCAGGTTTCCTGCTACTAATATGTTGCTTAACCTCTATAAGTATAAGTAAGCCTATTAAGTCTTTAGAGAAGACAAAAAAAAAAATATAAAAAGAGAACCCTCACTGTGTTTATAGAAATTAAAATAGTTTAGCACCAAACCCTACAAAATCGGTTGTTAACACTGTGTTAATTTTATTATAAAATAACTGATATCGAATAAAGCGAATGACCGAATAACGTTTGATTTTTCGCCCTAGAATTGATTATCCGAAAATTAGAGCATCTTCCGATAAAAATTCTTTGAATATTAAAACACCATTCTTTACTCTCCAATAAAAGATAATCATAAAAATCTTCTTTCACTAAAGTTTTAACGACCCATGGCTTAACGATCGAGGGTATGAAACTATGTCAAGAAATTAAAACATTAAGATCGACTTAACTTTTCTATTGTCTTGAAGAATAATGACTGTTCGCTGCATCTCTGCAACGAGTTTTTTAATTGAAAAAGTTATAAATAGCGTTTGACGGGTAATAGCTGAAAATGTTGAAAACGAAAATTTCAAAGATCTTGTATAAGAATTCTGCGACGCCATCATTGAATATAATTTTCCCCTATTTTTTTGTATTTTTGGTATAAGAATAATTTTAAGATATTTTACAATTTACGGTTATTGTTTTATTTAATTTTGAAATAAATGGTTTTCAATTAATATTGAAAATTGAGCTCACTTATAAACTCTTAATACTTACTAATTGTAATCATTGTAAATAATTGTTAACTACAGAGAAGTGACATTGGATTGACAGTTATAATCACAAGGTTCTTTATTTATCTATACTAATATTATAAAGAGGAAAGATTTGATTGTTTGTTTGTTTGTTTGTTTGTTTGTTTGTTTGCATTGAATAGGCTCCGAAACTACTGGACCGAATTGAAAAATTCCTTCACCATTAGAAAGCTACATTATCCCCGATGGACATAGGCTATATTATATTTTCAAAAAAATTAGGGATCCTTACTGAAATTCAAATAATGTAACCCAAGGTGTAAAAAAAATACCTAAAATATTATTTACATTGCGTGCGCTGCGTAAACTATTGATGATAGAATAAAATAATGTACTACGATTTTGCAGAACACATAAATATTTACAAAAAGTGTCGCGACAGCATATGTCTAACTATTGTAGTTATGCCACAATATGTGTTCTTTTATTTTAAAAATTTAATTAAAATGCCGCCCTATAAAATGCTCTTTATTTGTATCATGGTATTTATCCTTATCAAAATTAATTACTTCATATTCAAGACTGCTTTAATATCTTTATACAACTTCTTGAATTATGCAATTCGGACATTCCATTCAAAAGATATCACGAGTTAAAAAATTTAAGTATTAGAAAAAAGTTTCGAGGTCGCCGCTCATCCTGCTCATCTAGCTAGCTACTAGCTAGGCAGCACCTTATGCGTGTAGGCGTCACTGGGGTACGGGACGTACGGCGCGGCGGGGAGTCAATGTCAAGAAATGAAAAAAAAAAACTTAATAGAAAGTTTAATAATCTATACTAATATTATAAAGAGGAAAGATTTGATTGTTTGTTTGTTTGTTTGTTTGTTTGTTTGTTTGTTTGCATTGAATAGGCTCCGAAACTACTGGACCGAATTGAAAAATTCCTTCACCATTAGAAAGCTACATTATCCCCGATGGACATAGGCTATATTATATTTTCAAAAAAATTAGGGATCCTTACTGAAATTCAAATAATGTAACCCAAGGTGTAAAAAAAATACCTAAAATATTATTTACATTGCGTGCGCTGCGTAAACTATTGATGATAGAATAAAATAATGTACTACGATTTTGCAGAACACATAAATATTTACAAAAAGTGTCGCGACAGCATATGTCTAACTATTGTAGTTATGCCACAATATGTGTTCTTTTATTTTAAAAATTTAATTAAAATGCCGCCCTATAAAATGCTCTTTATTTGTATCATGGTATTAATCCTTATCAAAATTAATTACTTCATATTCAAGACTGCTTTAATATCTTTATACAACTTCTTGAATTATGCAATTCGGACATTCCATTCAAAAGATATCACGAGTTAAAAAATTTAAGTATTAGAAAAAAGTTTCGAGGTCGCCGCTCATCCTGCTCATCTAGCTAGCTACTAGCTAGGCAGCACCTTATGCGTGTAGGCGTCACTGGGGTACGGGACGTACGGCGCGGCGGGGAGTCAATGTCAAGAAATGAAAAAAAAAAACTTAATAGAAAGTTTAATAATATGTTATAAAATCAATCAATATCTATAGTTGTGTATGCTGTATGACAGCAATGCAGACTGCTTTTCCAGTCTCGGTGGACATTCCCTCTACTGGTAATTTAGGTCCGTATTACCTAAATTACCAAGCTTGATCAATACTTTAGTATTGATTGTCTCTTTCTTTCACTATCAACATGACAAAGACGACTGCTGCTTAAGTATAAATCAGTCTGAGTCGCGTTCTATAATACGGACCTTAGATGCACATTGCATAAGTGCTCAGAGCATTTTAAGCAATTAGAATACCCTCTTCGTATATGATAAATACTTCAAAAGGCTACCTATATGCTATTTTAGGTTTCAAACATTTATTTATTCATAACTTAATTGAAAGACTTAAATTTGTTAACTTAGGTAATAAGCATAGCCAAATACAGATTACTCTGAATTAGCAAATATTCGTCTGTTTAAAGGTGTTTTTATCTATGTAACAAACATGATTATTCTATTCAGCTTACGTCTTTATTAAGTAAGTAATTCAAATCAAAAAGTTGTATTTTTACAGCACCATTATATTCTATGTATACCTTTCTGCAGCTTTCTATGTAATACCTATCAACGTCAAGTGTATAAGATATCAACTTTGTTTAGTTAGGAATCAACAGGAAATAAACGTTAGCAAATGCTTATGAAAACACAAAAATATCTGGCATTTTTTTAAAACTGGTTTAATTAGATTTCAGCTGTGTAACAAACACACATGCAGGCACAGGACACCAGTAGATTTAATTATTTTTACTTCAATTTAAAAAAAAAACACGAAGTTTTGCTTATTTATTTTACAGCCACAAACCTCAATAACCTACCCCCCAAAATGGCGATGAACTTTACAGCACTAAGAAAAGATTTTTCTAAATTCTACCCCTAAGGGGGTGAAATGGGGGTTCAAAGTTTGTATGGAGAAAAAACTTTTTTGCACATTTTGACTCAAAACTTCGTCAAGATATACCTCGAAGCAAATAAACGGACACGTGTTTCGCTATTTTTCAAAAATCATCCCCAAAAAGTCAAGAATGAAACGGGTGACTAAGAGTTCTTTGCGCGAGCGAAGCCGCGGGGAAAAGCTAGTAATAAATATATAGGTTCCTGTTTAATCCAGGAAATAAGTCTGGAAAGCTAATATTCAATATTTTTTAAGATTTTTAAGATATTTTTAAGTAGTGTACACAAGGCGAGTTGAATATTAAGTAAAAGTTGCTACGACAAAATATTATGACATCTTCTATAAAAACGTGTACCACCCTCGTGAGGAAATTGCAAAGATTAGTTTTCATTCTAGAGTACCGACGCAAGTAATCTCCTATGAAATCGGCCATCTTGGAAACGGTAACTTCCTGCGAATACCTAACTACGTGGTTTTCTCTTACACAGTTAATTTTAACTGCAACTGCAAAAATTATAGGCTTTGAAATAAATTCTGAGCAGTGTTTATTACGAAATAAAAAGTGAAGTAAAGATTTTTACCACTATTGTGTTTCTGGAGTTCCGATTACGCACTGTGCATTGTTAGTACACTGTGATAATTACATTATCTTGTTACTGCAGTGCACTGTGATGTAGGTATTTTGTGCCACACGTTTCTGAGAAACTTGACTCAAAACTGTCCTTAAAATATTAAGATTTATTCTGACACTGACTTTGGCTATCACTAAAGAGACGGAACAATCCTACAACATGTCACTAAATGAAAAAACATGTTTCTAAAAACCGAAATGGAGAGACGGTAATGACTCCATTTTCGTCTTACAGCTAGAAAAAGGTTACTTACGGTCATAATAAATATACATACATAGATATAATATTACGTCAATGATATACGTAAATTGTAAAACTGCTTTTCTTTAAACTTGCACTCACATATATGTGAGTGCTTTCTGCTTTAACTTCGATTTATCTTTCGCAGCCGCTAAGCCTTCTTAGACAGCTGCGGGAAGTACTGGAATCACGTAGACTTTGTTTTTCTTTTTAACCCCCGACAAAAAAGAGGGCTGTTATAAGTTTGATCTGTATGTCTTTGTATCTATGTTTCTGTCTTTGGCATCTTAGTTCCTAAACGATTGCACCGATTTCGATGCGGTTTTTTTGTTTGAAACGACGTGTTTGAAAGATGGTTCTTTCCAATAAATCGAAGCATCAGAAAATGTTAGTAACCTATGTAATAATATAAATTAATTTAAAAAATAAAAAACCCGACTGCGTAGTAAAAAATGGAAAGAAAAAAACAAGTAGGTCCAGTAGTTGAGATTTTCGTTATTCAGTTTTTATTACGCAGTAGTAGAGACTTTCGTTATTCAGTTTTTATTAATTTTAAATTAATTTTATTTTGTTTTACACTTTTTAGTTAGGGTCAGATATTTATATTTTTTAATTGATTTTATCATTAGCGTAATCTCACTTGCATAAAAATTTAACAATTTCCGAATTAAAAGCCTATATTTAAGTGAGAATCGTTACTTACCAACCTTAAATCGTTGTAGATCCTAAACCGTAATTCTGATTAAAAAAACGGTAAGAGAAACCTCAAAATAATTTTTAAATACCTATTCAACGATACCCCATTTGACATAGTTCGTCAATCTTCATTTTTTTTCTTTTCCACATTATGGCGTCGAAAATCTGCCATTTTGATTTTTCAAAATTTTTATGTTTTCTGTGACCGTTGCGCCGTTATCACGATCAAACGACGTATCATTTATCAAAATCGGCCCTTGCGTTTGGTCAAAATAGTGCCACAAAGATACAAACCCACATACCATACATACATAGGCTGATAAACACATTACCCTCCTTTGCGTCGCGCAGTCGAGTAACAACGCAGCTTCAACCAAATTTTAAATAACAATATAACACGCATTTTACATCACAATTCAAATTCATTATAAAAACCTAGAAAGCAAAAAATAAATGCTGAACTATCTTTTATTCCAGAGAAGCAACAACAAACTTTTAAAATCGGTCTGCATTCTTAGAAGTTGATACGGCCAGTTGAAAGAATATCTTTTTTTGCGCAAATGGAAACTCGTTCGCTAAGTAAATAAGTCTAGATATCGCATACCTAACTAAATAAACTACAACGATGGAACTACTTATTCGACTTCTTCTTGAAATGGAGTTGCTTTGAACACTGATAACCATAATAATATGTTTCTCTGGAATGATACATTCAAATCACATTCAAAAATAAAGTGGAATTTAAAGCAAAAAGGAACCACATTTTACGGAAATAGATAGATGGCAAACATAGACGAAAAACATTTTTCGTTTTGAAATTGAAAATCAAAAACAACTTGTAGTCTATAAAAGAGCGTAGAATAGTTTTTTGAATGTTTTTATGCTGCACAAAGAGGAAAAAATAAAAGACAAAATATTTATACCTACTGACCGAGAAAATGAAAGTGGACCAATTAATAAACACTTCTTTCAAAAGGATCCGTTTAAATTTTTACAAATTAGTTTACCCTCTTCTAATATAATATCGCTGAAATTCCTAAATGATTTTTTATTTTTACAATTGAATGATTTCAGAAGAAAAATGGTTGGCTGCTATTCACGCTAATATTAAATAGCTCGTTATAATTATATCTATATCTATACTAATCTATATCTATACTTATACTAATATTATAAAGAGGAAAGATTTGATTGTTTGTTTGTTTGTTTGTTTGTTTGTTTGTTTGTTTGCATTGAATAGGCTCCGAAACTACTGGACCGAATTGAAAAATTCCTTCACCATTAGAAAGCTACATTATCCCCGATGGACATAGGCTATATTATATTTTCAAAAAAATTAGGGATCCTTACTGAAATTCAAATAATGTAACCCAAGGTGTAAAAAAAATACCTAAAATATTATTTACATTGCGTGCGCTGCGTAAACTATTGATGATAGAATAAAATAATGTACTACGATTTTGCAGAACACATAAATATTTACAAAAAGTGTCGCGACAGCATATGTCTAACTATTGTAGTTATGCCACAATATGTGTTCTTTTATTTTAAAAATTTAATTAAAATGCCGCCCTATAAAATGCTCTTTATTTGTATCATGGTATTAATCCTTATCAAAATTAATTACTTCATATTCAAGACTGCTTTAATATCTTTATACAACTTCTTGAATTATGCAATTCGGACATTCCATTCAAAAGATATCACGAGTTAAAAAATTTAAGTATTAGAAAAAAGTTTCGAGGTCGCCGCTCATCCTGCTCATCTAGCTAGCTACTAGCTAGGCAGCACCTTATGCGTGTAGGCGTCACTGGGGTACGGGACGTACGGCGCGGCGGGGAGTCAATGTCAAGAAATGAAAAAAAAAAACTTAATAGAAAGTTTAATAATATGTTATAAAATCAATCAATATCTATAGTTGTGTATGCTGTATGACAGCAATGCAGACTGCTTTTCCAGTCTCGGTGGACATTCCCTCTACTGGTAATTTAGGTCCGTATTACCTAAATTACCAAGCTTGATCAATACTTTAGTATTGATTGTCTCTTTCTTTCACTATCAACATGACAAAGACGACTGCTGCTTAAGTATAAATCAGTCTGAGTCGCGTTCTATAATACGGACCTTAGATGCACATTGCATAAGTGCTCAGAGCATTTTAAGCAATTAGAATACCCTCTTCGTATATGATAAATACTTCAAAAGGCTACCTATATGCTATTTTAGGTTTCAAACATTTATTTATTCATAACTTAATTGAAAGACTTAAATTTGTTAACTTAGGTAATAAGCATAGCCAAATACAGATTACTCTGAATTAGCAAATATTCGTCTGTTTAAAGGTGTTTTTATCTATGTAACAAACATGATTATTCTATTCAGCTTACGTCTTTATTAAGTAAGTAATTCAAATCAAAAAGTTGTATTTTTACAGCACCATTATATTCTATGTATACCTTTCTGCAGCTTTCTATGTAATACCTATCAACGTCAAGTGTATAAGATATCAACTTTGTTTAGTTAGGAATCAACAGGAAATAAACGTTAGCAAATGCTTATGAAAACACAAAAATATCTGGCATTTTTTTAAAACTGGTTTAATTAGATTTCAGCTGTGTAACAAACACACATGCAGGCACAGGACACCAGTAGATTTAATTATTTTTACTTCAATTTAAAAAAAAAACACGAAGTTTTGCTTATTTATTTTACAGCCACAAACCTCAATAACCTACCCCCCAAAATGGCGATGAACTTTACAGCACTAAGAAAAGATTTTTCTAAATTCTACCCCTAAGGGGGTGAAATGGGGGTTCAAAGTTTGTATGGAGAAAAAACTTTTTTGCACATTTTGACTCAAAACTTCGTCAAGATATACCTCGAAGCAAATAAACGGACACGTGTTTCGCTATTTTTCAAAAATCATCCCCAAAAAGTCAAGAATGAAACGGGTGACTAAGAGTTCTTTGCGCGAGCGAAGCCGCGGGGAAAAGATAGTATTATAAAGAGGAAAGATTTGATTGTTTGTTTGTTTGTTTGTTTGTTTGCATTGAATAGGCTCCGAAACTACTGGACCGAATTGAAAAATTCCTTCACCATTAGAAAGCTACATTATCCCCGATGGACATAGGCTATATTATATTTTCAAAAAAATTAGGGATCCTTACTGAAATTCAAATAATGTAACCCAAGGTGTAAAAAAAATACCTAAAATATTATTTACATTGCGTGCGCTGCGTAAACTATTGATGATAGAATAAAATAATGTACTACGATTTTGCAGAACACATAAATATTTACAAAAAGTGTCGCGACAGCATATGTCTAACTATTGTAGTTATGCCACAATATGTGTTCTTTTATTTTAAAAATTTAATTAAAATGCCGCCCTATAAAATGCTCTTTATTTGTATCATGGTATTAATCCTTATCAAAATTAATTACTTCATATTCAAGACTGCTTTAATATCTTTATACAACTTCTTGAATTATGCAATTCGGACATTCCATTCAAAAGATATCACGAGTTAAAAAATTTAAGTATTAGAAAAAAGTTTCGAGGTCGCCGCTCATCCTGCTCATCTAGCTAGCTACTAGCTAGGCAGCACCTTATGCGTGTAGGCGTCACTGGGGTACGGGACGTACGGCGCGGCGGGGAGTCAATGTCAAGAAATGAAAAAAAAAACTTAATAGAAAGTTTAATAATATGTTATAAAATCAATCAATATCTATAGTTGTGTATGCTGTATGACAGCAATGCAGACTGCTTTTCCAGTCTCGGTGGACATTCCCTCTACTGGTAATTTAGGTCCGTATTACCTAAATTACCAAGCTTGATCAATACTTTAGTATTGATTGTCTCTTTCTTTCACTATCAACATGACAAAGACGACTGCTGCTTAAGTATAAATCAGTCTGAGTCGCGTTCTATAATACGGACCTTAGATGCACATTGCATAAGTGCTCAGAGCATTTTAAGCAATTAGAATACCCTCTTCGTATATGATAAATACTTCAAAAGGCTACCTATATGCTATTTTAGGTTTCAAACATTTATTTATTCATAACTTAATTGAAAGACTTAAATTTGTTAACTTAGGTAATAAGCATAGCCAAATACAGATTACTCTGAATTAGCAAATATTCGTCTGTTTAAAGGTGTTTTTATCTATGTAACAAACATGATTATTCTATTCAGCTTACGTCTTTATTAAGTAAGTAATTCAAATCAAAAAGTTGTATTTTTACAGCACCATTATATTCTATGTATACCTTTCTGCAGCTTTCTATGTAATACCTATCAACGTCAAGTGTATAAGATATCAACTTTGTTTAGTTAGGAATCAACAGGAAATAAACGTTAGCAAATGCTTATGAAAACACAAAAATATCTGGCATTTTTTAAAAACTGGTTTAATTAGATTTCAGCTGTGTAACAAACACACATGCAGGCACAGGACACCAGTAGATTTAATTATTTTTACTTCAATTTAAAAAAAAAACACGAAGTTTTGCTTATTTATTTTACAGCCACAAACCTCAATAACCTACCCCCCAAAATGGCGATGAACTTTACAGCACTAAGAAAAGATTTTTCTAAATTCTACCCCTAAGGGGGTGAAATGGGGGTTCAAAGTTTGTATGGAGAAAAAACTTTTTTGCACATTTTGACTCAAAACTTCGTCAAGATATACCTCGAAGCAAATAAACGGACACGTGTTTCGCTATTTTTCAAAAATCATCCCCAAAAAGTCAAGAATGAAACGGGTGACTAAGAGTTCTTTGCGCGAGCGAAGCCGCGGGGAAAAGCTAGTGTTAATATAATTACAGTTATTATTAATAATGTTTTATATTATGGATTGCTCTATCCAGTACAAGCACGTAGCACATAGATTTCCTCGGCTTTAAATAACTTTTTTTTACTCTGTTCCATTTGGATAACATGTTTTGGACTTCTATTAAGTATCTAACTAAAATGCCTTATTTTCCTTTTTTTACAATCCATACTATATACTTATATTATAATATTATAAAAGCGAAAGTAACTCTGTCAGTCTGTCTTTCTGTCTGTCTGTCTTTCTGTCCGTCTTTCACGCCTAAACTACTAAACCGATTTTGATTAAATTTGTTACAGAGATAGATTAGAGCCTTTGAAAGGACATAGGCTACATTTTATCCCACAGTTGGGCACGATATAACCTGTAGTCCACGCGGGCGGAGCCGCGGGCGGAAAGCTAGTAGGGTTATATTATTGACCCTGATTGAATAGTCAGTTAAAGAGATACATGTTCCCCTTTTTTTATTATAAGATGGGTTAACTCTTGACCTCAATCTTAACCATAAAGGTCAAAGATGAGGTCGACGATGGAGCGAGTTAACCCAGAAAATGCCTATAAAGGCACTGGTACTCCCACGCCCCGACGGAACACAACAAGTTGTTTGGCGTCGGACTTCGGTAGGAAGGTGGACGCGAACCAGACGGCCCTTCACAGAGCCTACCACGCCGCATGAGGCCATAGGACGACACCTCATTCAGAAAAAAATGAAGTGTCGTTGCCTGGGATGGATTACAAGGAGGCAGGTCTCATTTGTGTTTCCTTAGTCGCCTCTTACGACACCCACGGAAAGCGATGGGGTCGTGTTATTCTCAACCGATCACCACACGGGGTAAAGATGAACCCCTTTCCGGATAAAGATGAAGGTATGTTTGAAAATTAGTTGAACAGATGATTCGTTTTAGTATATAATAGCCTGACTTTGGTGACTACACCCACACTTTTGCTTTTTTCATAGGCATACAGGCAACCCAGTTGATAATGAGCCAGACTTGTAATTGGAAGATTGCGGGTTCAAATACTGGTGCAGGGCCATACCACTTAATTTGTCTTTTGCGGTTAAGGAAAACATCGTGAAGAAACCCGCAGGTCCAAAATTTGTTTTCGAAAGGCGCTGGTCCACCAACCAGCATTGGACCAGCGTGGTGGACTATAGCCTAAATCCCCTTCGTGTTTCAAAAGGAGACCCGTGTCCCTCGGTGGGGACGTATATGGGCAAGTAAAAATAAAATAAAATAGGAAACCCGGAAGGTGGTAAAAACTCCATGGCCTGTATTTCACAGTGCTCCACTATGTCCAACATTCGTTTTTATGAAGATATCTTTACGAGCAAAGAGCACCCGAGTCCGACGAGCATACAGAGACGAATTATGAATGTAGAGGAAGCCTGTACGTTACCGGCCGTGTTCTGTAGTCTGTGAATATACGGCAATGCGACACAGAAGTGAATTGCGTACGTTTCTAGGCAGTGATATCGTATTAGCTGACGTTTGACAGTTGAACTACGAATTTGCTTCTTAACACGTAAGAAATAAAAACAGTACGAAGTCCAACGTGTCGAGTTTAAGATGGTCCTTGTTTCTAAGGGCGCTAATCTCAAAAGAAATGCATTTTCAGATCCGATCATTCAGAACTTACTGAAAATTAAAACAGTGCTTTGAAGGTAATTTAATCAATGACTCTAAAATAAAATCTAAAACACTCGATATTCATATTAGCTTATATCTTTTAAACGACTGAATCAATTTTCATATAAGAACCATAAGCATAACTCCCAGCTTTCAAAAAAAAAAAAACTGCATCAAAATCCATTTGTTTAGAGTCTACGATATCACAGACAGGCACATAGATAATAAATTTAACTTAAAACACCCCACTTTTTTCGTCGGGGGTTAAAAATAAAGAAAATGTGGTTGTGAAGACGCAAAATTCAACTCTTGTCCCGTCGCTCATGATTTAACTATGACTCTATTACTAACCATTGTGCTCTCTCTGGAAATATCTCTGGAAATACAAAAATCTTTAGGTATTTTTAATCTAAGAGGGCGATTCATGAGAAGGTTTTCCTAGTAAAATACTAGGAAAAACTTCTCATGAATCGCCCTATATTAATAATATATCCAAATAATATATCCAAATATTCAACGCAAACCTCCTTTAATGGCTTATAATTATAATTAATCAAAGTCCACTAATTTTCACTAAAGGCACTACATTAAATAAATGTAGTAATAGACGTAAATAGACGTAATACAAATAGCGGGTTCATAAAATCTTTGCACAGCTGTACAAAGTCGTTTCCCTTTTTTTCTCAAATAACTTTGAAAGAACGGTGCATTGTTAAAGTTGGAATAAAGTAATACAGGGCGTTTAAAGTCCCGATTTTAATCTTTTCTGCTTTAAGACAATATATTTTATTGCATTCCCTGTGAACTAACTAGGAATGGTCGGCATAAAAGTGCAAATTAATATCTTTAATATGTGCGACGTAGCGCCCCTGTAGCAAGGTTTTCTTTAGATTGTTACATGTTACTTGTAATCGAATTTTATGAATGGAATTTAAAAAATGCACATTATCGTTCGGTTGTACCGTGTGGTGATCGGTTGAGAATAACACCACCCCATCTCTTTCCGTGGGTGTCGTAAGAGGCGACTAAGGAAACACAAATGAGACCTGCCTCCTAGTAATCCATCCCAGGCAACGACACTTCATTTTTTTCTGAGTCCTATGGTCTCATGCGGTGTGGGAGGTTCTGTAAAGGGCCGTCTGGTTCGCGACCACACTCCTACCGAAGTCCGACGCCAAACAGCTTGCTGTGTTCCGTCGGTGCGTGGGAGTCCAGTGCCTTTATAGGCATTTTCTGGGTTAACTCGCTCCATCGTCGACCTCATCTTTGACCTGATGGTCAAGATTGAGGTCAAGAGTTAACACATCTTATAAAAAAAACACTTGACCTTCATTTACTTATCTACTAAGTGAATGTGTATTTTTTTAGTTAATGTACGGACTAATGGTAATTATAGACGTGGAAATAGGACAATAACATAAACATTATTATTATCTTATTTTTATTATTTAATTTAGTTCGCCAACAGGTATACACTTACAACTAGTACATTATAATTGTAAATATAACATTTGCGACCCAGTGATGGGCAAACCCAGTTTGCATAAAATATAAAACGATACACATTGACAATAAATCTAAAATTAAACATTGTGTATAACCCCCGATATTCATCACTTATATAACTCTTGAACAGCTGAACCAATTATGATCAAATATAACTACAACTCTAAAATTAAAAATGTTGTGTCACACCTGACATTCAATATCTATACTAATATTATAAAGAGGAAAGATTTGATTGTTTGTTTGTTTGTTTGTTTGTTTGTTTGTTTGTTTGCATTGAATAGGCTCCGAAACTACTGGACCGAATTGAAAAATTCCTTCACCATTAGAAAGCTACATTATCCCCGATGGACATAGGCTATATTATATTTTCAAAAAAATTAGGGATCCTTACTGAAATTCAAATAATGTAACCCAAGGTGTAAAAAAAATACCTAAAATATTATTTACATTGCGTGCGCTGCGTAAACTATTGATGATAGAATAAAATAATGTACTACGATTTTGCAGAACACATAAATATTTACAAAAAGTGTCGCGACAGCATATGTCTAACTATTGTAGTTATGCCACAATATGTGTTCTTTTATTTTAAAAATTTAATTAAAATGCCGCCCTATAAAATGCTCTTTATTTGTATCATGGTATTAATCCTTATCCAAATTAATTACTTCATATTCAAGACTGCTTTAATATCTTTATACAACTTCTTGAATTATGCAATTCGGACATTCCATTCAAAAGATATCACGAGTTAAAAAATTTAAGTATTAGAAAAAAGTTTCGAGGTCGCCGCTCATCCTGCTCATCTAGCTAGCTACTAGCTAGGCAGCACCTTATGCGTGTAGGCGTCACTGGGGTACGGGACGTACGGCGCGGCGGGGAGTCAATGTCAAGAAATGAAAAAAAAAAACTTAATAGAAAGTTTAATAATATGTTATAAAATCAATCAATATCTATAGTTGTGTATGCTGTATGACAGCAATGCAGACTGCTTTTCCAGTCTCGGTGGACATTCCCTCTACTGGTAATTTAGGTCCGTATTACCTAAATTACCAAGCTTGATCAATACTTTAGTATTGATTGTCTCTTTCTTTCACTATCAACATGACAAAGACGACTGCTGCTTAAGTATAAATCAGTCTGAGTCGCGTTCTATAATACGGACCTTAGATGCACATTGCATAAGTGCTCAGAACATTTTAAGCAATTAGAATACCCTCTTCGTATATGATAAATACTTCAAAAGGCTACCTATATGCTATTTTAGGTTTCAAACATTTATTTATTCATAACTTAATTGAAAGACTTAAATTTGTTAACTTAGGTAATAAGCATAGCCAAATACAGATTACTCTGAATTAGCAAATATTCGTCTGTTTAAAGGTGTTTTTATCTATGTAACAAACATGATTATTCTATTCAGCTTACGTCTTTATTAAGTAAGTAATTCAAATCAAAAAGTTGTATTTTTACAGCACCATTATATTCTATGTATACCTTTCTGCAGCTTTCTATGTAATACCTATCAACGTCAAGTGTATAAGATATCAACTTTGTTTAGTTAGGAATCAACAGGAAATAAACGTTAGCAAATGCTTATGAAAACACAAAAATATCTGGCATTTTTTAAAAACTGGTTTAATTAGATTTCAGCTGTGTAACAAACACACATGCAGGCACAGGACACCAGTAGATTTAATTATTTTTACTTCAATTTAAAAAAAAAACACGAAGTTTTGCTTATTTATTTTACAGCCACAAACCTCAATAACCTACCCCCCAAAATGGCGATGAACTTTACAGCACTAAGAAAAGATTTTTCTAAATTCTACCCCTAAGGGGGTGAAATGGGGGTTCAAAGTTTGTATGGAGAAAAAACTTTTTTGCACATTTTGACTCAAAACTTCGTCAAGATATACCTCGAAGCAAATAAACGGACACGTGTTTCGCTATTTTTCAAAAATCATCCCCAAAAAGTCAAGAATGAAACGGGTGACTAAGAGTTCTTTGCGCGAGCGAAGCCGCGGGGAAAAGCTAGTACTATATAAAAATAAGTCGGATTTTCCTTCCTGACGCTATAACTCCAGAACGCACGAACCGATTTCCACGGTTTTGCATTCGTTGGAAAGGTCTCGGGCTCCGTGAGGTTTATAACAAAGAAAATGTTGGGCACGATATAACCTGTAGTCCACGCGGGCGGAGCCGCGGGCGGAAAGCTAGTTGCTTATAACTTTTAAACGGCTGAACCAATTTTAATCAAATCTAGCTAAAAACCATCTCAATTACGAAAAAAACCGAGCTACGATGCCACAGACAGATACACATACAGGATGTAAGGGACAGGTAGGCAAAAATTTTATCTTGATCTCAGACCATCATTCTGAATGATTTTCCAGTATAATTTTTCTTAGGAAAATTTTCAATATTTTCATGTTTTTTAATGTTTTCTACTTTAAAATTAAATAGTGTTTTCTAATGCACTTCATTTTTCAATAAAAAACAATGATAACAGCGTAAAAACGCAAACCAGTAATGTACATCGCATCCTAACAGCGGCGCGGTGCGGGGGAATTTTTAGCAAGGTATGTGCAGAAAATAAAGGATCCAATAATACCGTCCCATTACTTCCTCAGACTCCCCAATATACTTAAAATCACTAACGGAAAATGTACTGAGCATTTCGTTGACAGGTGTTCTAGAAAATTCCTGAGCTGACATCAAACGAAGGTCTTCCGTCGCGCTAGGTCGACTTTACCTTTGACGAGGGTGATTCATGATTCAAGCTTCTCAACCGAATAAATAAGCAATAACAGAATATGGCTATTACACAATGCGCCGTAAACCGTCAATCCGACAAATGGAGAAGTTAGAGCTAGTAAAGTTTATTGTCACCCGACGATAATATTGCATCTTAAAAATGCAATCATTTCAAAATAACCTCCTTATATTGTTACGGTTGTTGGAGATTTACTGGCATATATTATGGAATGGCGAGAGAATCTGCTCTCAAGAAAAGATGGTTGTACTCGTATTTTATTTTATTGCATGGAGTATTGCAGCCACCTCTGGGATGGTTCGGCCAAGTACCAACTAGCCACACTAGACTCAGTGGACCGCAGAGCCAGGAGACTCATCGGTGACAGGAAGCTAGTAAAAGATAAGCTCCAAACCCTAGCTCATAGACGCAAAGTAGCTTGCCTATGTATTTTTTATAAGATGTACTTCGGGGAGTGTGCTCAGGAGCTGCATGTGCTCATTCCGTCTGCCCCATTCTTCTATCGGACGTCCAGACGCACCGCGGGGTACCATCCCTATCTTGTTGACATCCCACGGATTCGCACTGAGCGCTTTTCATCATCTTTCGTATTGCGCACTGCTAGGGAATGGAATTCCCTGCCTGCGTCTGTATTTCCGTCCGAGTTCATATAACCCGAATCTCTTTAAAGTTCGAGTGAATAGGCTCCTTCTGGGTGAGCTTGCTACATCCTCGACCGCATCTTTGCCCTTGGGCTAGATTGTGGTCAAGAGCGAACCCTTCATTAATAAAAAAAAAATATATTGGGTGGCTTTGTAATCTAGGATTACATGGTTAATTACATCAATATATCTCCCAAGGAACCTGTATGAAATTCTCAAAAACAAAATTCAACTTCCCATTCATACGAAAATTGTTCCGTTTCAGCCCTTAATTTTCGCTTATTATAAAAAATTCACCCAATAAAATCCTATACATACGTAGATGTGACAGTGTGTTTGTTATTTTGTTCTTCCTTTAAGTCGAAACTGAGCAACAGATTGACTTGGTTTTTAGCACAGGGAATTGGAGTGCTAGGAAGTGAAATAGGCTACTTTGTTACGTGAATTACTGTAAAGATTACACTTGATGACAAGGTACTCATCGCTGCACAGAGGTTCCTTTGATGATGTTGACAAAGAATAAGCGATAAGGGTACCTTTCTCATAGTTTATCTACTAATATTATAAAGAGGAAAGATTTGTATTTTTGTATGTAATGAATGAACTAAAAAACTATTGAACCGATTTCAAAAATTCTGTCAACATTAGAATACTACATTAATCCCGAGTGAGATAGGCTACATAATTTTCCATGATTCCCACGGGAACGGAGTGCCGAGCGGAAAGCTAGTACTAAATATTCTACTTGTTATGAAAATTTTACGGCTGGATCTAACAAAGAAAGACGAGAGCGTACTCCATTTCACTTAGAATACAATCTGAAACTATAATCTGAATGGGGTCAATAATAAGCCTTGGAATAATACACACGAAACGAAGAACTTAAAAACATTTTCATGAAATTGTCAGCTCTTAGTCTCTAGAGACAGATGTACAACGGTATCAAATGACAGTGTGTTACTCAGACGCCATTTACCAACACAAAAAAGTAAGTGGCTAAATGTTTCACGTCGAGGAAACGTTGACAATTTACTACAGCCTGTAGTGAGACGACAAATTGGTGAGGTGAAAAATGAGCCCCTAGTACCACCGGCACCGGCACGCTTCCTGTTTATGCCAAAGGTTCTCAAACTTTCGTAATATTATCAGCGAATAAGGATTAGCTCGGTAGGCTTCGTGTACCAGGGGATAAATCACGCTTCACATTTAAAATGAGACAATATTTAGCGGTTCACATACGAAATAAGAACGGAATAGAGTGACTTAGTGTATTTGACTACACACGCTTTCAACATTTATTTGGCCAGTGAAATTTAATTAAATAATTTGACCATTCTGTAAATGGTCAAATTATTTACTTTACATTTGTTAATATAAGATGGGTTAACTCTTGTCTAATGGTTTATTTATTTAAAATGTATAATTAGACATTTGACTTGACCGATAGGTGGTGTTTATAAAGTCAATATATGAGCCCTAAAATCTGCTTAAAAGTCCCGTCCTTTTATGATGTAGTAAATTGCCTTTATTCCCACTAGTGCAGTTTCTTAATTTTGTATTGTTTAAATCTATTTAGTAAATCAAAAATTTTCGTTATTGATAGATAGTAAATAATAAAAACTGCCCGAACTCTCAACTTTAATAATAAAAACTCAACTTATAAAATTAACCGGATAATAAAATTAATCTGCTTACATGATTTATTTTATTTCTGTAGTTTTATTTCTAAATTGATATTTTTTATATAAATTGTTTCCTTCAATAGATACACATTGGGAAGAATAAAAAGATGTCTTACCTTCAGCAGCGAAAAATACAAAAAACGATAAAAACAGCTAAGCACATGCAAAATGAATAATGCATCCTAACTGAGACCCACAGTCCCACAGTGGGCGAAGTCTCTCACTTTGAGAACAAGATGATTTATACAACGGTAACAGAAAGTTGGCCGCAACTGCAGGAGCTAGAACCGTTGCACTTTTTGCAATACGAAAATGAAAAACGGGAGCCGTGTGAAATGTTTCGGCTAAAATACAAATGCAGTGGAAAGTGAGCTTTCGATTATCACACTACGTTTTTGTTCGTTTTCAAGAGAAAAGTGCTGCTTTAATCTGTTAATCTCTTATGTTTTTCCATTCTGTTATTTCATAACTGTGGAGCTTAACTGTTTTAATAAAAGCATACTATGACAACCCTTTGATTATGCACCTCTTATAGGATCAAAATTGTCCAAATGAAGTCGGGTTTCAATAAAGTGAGATAGACAATTTAATTCGTAGAATTTTGAATGAGACTCAGACTCACGATTCATTAACCTAATAGAATTTAAAGCACTATAAGATGTATTTTATCAGTGTAGTTATAAATTCCCCTGTAGATACACTGGGCGTCAAAAATAAGTAGTACAGTTTTAAAATTGCGATTTCTCCCAAACTATAAAACTTAGACCTTTGAAACAAAAAAGGTTAAAAAGAAAATTTAATCTTATTCAATAAAAACTTCATGCATTATAAGAACTTATAATGCTTGACTTTAAAAAAAACGAATAAATAAAAACACTTTTTTTAAACTGTTGAAAGGTGTTGTCTTACTTAGGATTTTTGTGTTTGACACATTCGCTGCTGATAAAGCAATTGTAATTGAAAAGCATAGGTATCTTCAGAGAGTAAATTTGACTAATCATGCCTCTTTCACCAGAAGAATGTGCAAGAATCTTAGCTTTTCTCGAAGTGGGCATCAGTATGCGTCGTACTGCAAGGAGGGTGGGTGTAACTTTAAGAACGGTTCAGCGAGTAAAGCAAAGGTACGAAGAGACTGGAAACCATCTAAGGAGACGAGGTAATGGCAGACCCAGGTGCACAAGTACCCGAGAAGATCGCTTTATTGTTTCCACTGTGTTAAGAAATCGACACCTTAATGCAGTTGAGGTTCAGCAACAGCTTCTTCGGACCCGAACAGACTACATCAGTGAGAGTACAGTGAGAAGAAGACTTGCTGAAGCTAACCTGAAGCCTCTAAGACCAGCAAATGGCCCCAAACTTGAGACAGAGCATCGCGTAGCAAGACTACGCTACGCCCGTCAACACGTACAATGGGGCGAAGAAGAATGGGCTAGAGTTTTATTCACAGATGAGTCTCGATTCTCTTTATACACTTCAGATGGACGGCGGAGAGTCTACAGACGACCCGGTGAGCGATACATTCAAGCTTGTATCTCGGAAAGAGTCCAATATGGCGGGGGCTCTGTACACGTATGGGCTGGTATCTCTTCAGAGAGTCGCACAGAGCTTGTGGTAATAGAAAATGGGACTTTGACTGGTGAAAGATATGCCTCGGAGATCCTCAACGAGTATGCAGGGCCATATTTAATAAATATGGGTGATGGAGCCATCCTAATGCATGATAACGCCCGGCCACACACTGCTCACCACGTACAAGAGTACATTCAGGAGGTTGGCATCAACTTGATGGCTTGGCCATCGAGAAGCCCAGATCTCAACCCGATTGAACACGCCTGGGATGAGCTTGGGAGGCTAGTCAGAAGGCGCAGTCCACCTCCTGCCACACTCAGGGCTCTAAAACATGCGCTGATAGAAGAATGGGAAAATATTCCCCAACACCGCCTCCGAAACTTAGTGTTCAGCATGCCAAACCGGATCCAAGCTGTAATTAGAGCCCGAGGCGGCAACACAAGTTATTAAATTGTGAAAAAGTTCCAAAACGTGAAAATTAAGTGGTTGACATATCGTTAAAAATTGATACTTTTTAGTATTTATCTTAATTTTAAGTTTGAAACTTTATTCATGCCAAATAAAATATAACTTTAATAAACTTCGTTAAGTTTACTATAAACTGCTTTTTATTTCATAAGTGTAACTACTATAGTTTAGGAGTAATTGCAATTTGAAAAGTGTACTACTTATTTTTGACGCCCAGTGTAGATAGATAAAACGTTTATTCAATGACCAGCAACTTTGACATAAGGAGTTCGAAGGGTTGGGGTCAAGCGTAGTTACGCAGGCCCCCGTGTCACTGCGACCTTGACAGATCTACTGTAACAGTACCCATCTGTAATTATCACAGTACATCCTGGAGTCCTATGCCAACCGCGAATCTGGCTATGTCCTTGCTTTCGCTTTGCCCCCAGTGTCTAAGTGCAAGCTTGATTGCGCACGAAGGAATGCCACAGACGGGTTCAGGAGGTTTACCATGATCGCTTAGCGCGATCCAATTTAGGACCTTAACAAGTCTGCAACGCTTATTCGTACCATGATGGCTTGTAAGCGATTCAATTTTGGCGCTGTTGCGATTCAAAGGCAGACCAGCGACATTTTATGTAGACATTTAAAATGGACCATAGACAACCGAGCAGTTCAAAATCAGCGCCATCATGGTACCATTTTAAAAAACATTTAAATTGCGAAGCAGTTCAAAGTTGGATCCTAAACAGAAATGCTTTTAAACGATCGTGGTAGGTACCCAGGTCCCATTTTTGCACTCTCTTCGCCGTCTTTGGCCAGGCAATCGGCCGCCTCATACCACTGTGGCCCGGCACCCATCCAAGGGTGACTTGGTTGTTTGTGCCAAGCCTGTTGAGTATCGTGAGACTTTGACATAAACATAAAACAAACAATTTCACACAATCCACAAATACAAACACAGTAAAATATCAAGGGGAATTGTGATGTGAAACGCTGGTCAAGGAACCATTATGATTTATGTTATTAAACTATTCATATAACAACTTTAAAATTAAAAATGTTGTATTAGTCCCGACATTCAAAGTATGAACTTTTAAACGACTGAACCAATTTTAATAAAATATATCTCAGTTACGTCAGCTTTAAAAAAAAAACTTATTAAATTCGGTCCATTTGTTTAGGAGTTACGATTCCACAGACAGACACAGCTACACACGTCATACTTTTATTTTGCGACTCGGTGAGTTCTGAAATTTTATCTCGCAGGGTATCTAGTTTTGAAAATAAAAAACATTTTAGCATTCAAGTAGAAAAATAAAATAAAAAACATTCAAAAGTTTAATTTTTTATATTTCATAGTTAGGCTATCGAAAACTAAATCATTTAGTTAACAAGATACATTTTTCTAGAGTGTCGAAAAATTAAGAATTTATTAAAACATTAAGGTTTATTCTCTCTTTTCTATCACCCGCTTGCAATGTGAAGCGTTGCTCAACATCGCATTTCAGTATATTTAAGATAGAGGAAAAGACATATGAGGGAATAATTCACGGAGGCCAGTCATTACGGTCATTCTCCTAATGGCTGCCGACGGCGGCTCGAGGACTTGAATTTTTTATTTATGACCACACTGCGGCTGCGGGTAACTTAGCCTCGTCAAGAATGTTTTGTAGGTTATAAGGCCCCTATTATAGAAGGAGACTCAAGTCTTGATATATACTTAAGTATTGTTGTCTCTTAATATCACTATCAAAATGACAAAGACGACAGCTACTCAAGTTAGATCAGAGTCTGAGTCGCGTTCTGTAATATCGGACCGTAGACTAAACATGTGGAACCAGCCGGGGTCCTGACTTCTGTAACTTAAGTTGTGTGTCGATGGAATGGAGGCCATTTTATCTGTATAGTTGGCGAAATTTAGAACTATTTAATTTTCATTTACTTGCTGACAGCCACCCAGATCAGCACCGTTACCGCCAACCGAACGTAAAGTTGCAAACTAACTAGCAACTGAAAATGAGTTGGCGGTGGCGCCACTAGTCAAAGCAGCCCTCATCAGATGTACGAAATTAGGATAGTTCTCTATTTCGCCACCTGAACGAATGAAATGTCGACGATTCCATCGACACACAACTTAAGTTACAGAATCGGGACCCTGGATATACGTAGTAACTATATAGCGTTCCTGTGGGGGTTTCGTAAAATTGCTGGATCGCTGTAAAAGTATAAGCAAAGCCCAATTTGTTTAATGTGTTTTACATACTATATTTCTTACAGTTTGTCTACTGAAGAGGGTTAACAGATTAAACATTGTCTTTACGAAATCCCCAAGTTAAAAGACCAAGTATACAATCTAATTTGAATCTTATCACTAGCAGATAAGAGACTTAGATGTCTATGTAATTTGTAGAAAAAGACATTGCGAATCTCTTAATTCTTATATGAACCTCTTATTTTAAAATTTACATAAGCTTCTTGAAGACTCTATGACACTCTATGTAAAAACTATTAAAAATAACAGAAAACGTTACCCAATGCGTTTAACTTTCTTTGGTTTATGGAAATAAGTATTCAATTCAGCTGCATATATATGTGATATATCACAAAGTTAAAACAGCCCTGGATTTAGCGTATCAGTTTGTCCCGACAAATTTTGAACATATAACATTTATTATTCAAAGTGATGAGATTGCGAAAGATTTAAATCTTAAGATAGGTGCAAATAAAAACCAATTCAGGTGGGCAGATCCATAGGATTGTTACTTAGCACGATCCTTGCACTTTTGTCAGCTTTCTGACTGATTTTATTTCAGTAAAACTATTTATACGCCCATACAAACACACCTAAAATATTCTCTGTTTATCTAAATCCCACGGCCCATGGCTTTCTCAGTAGCCTACTACCGAATTCCATTATCCGGTTTTGTTTAGACAAAAACACACAAAGAAACACTTTATCTTGACGGCTCCACGTCAATCTTCTTTCAACACGTCATGAATAAATTACTCGATATTTTTCACTGTATTCATTTTCCCCGCATTATTACCACTCCTTTTCAGCTGTTTCCAGCTCTCGCAGGCACTTAACATTTACTTACCGTGTGTCTTAGAAAGGATAATGCGCTGACAGGAGCGCGTAGCTAATGTCTACCTACTATGCCTCTATTCACATAATTTTATGTAAATGTTCTATGACTGAACATACAAATGGTTGTATACTAGGAAAGCTTGTAGCACAAATGTTGCAATGAGGGATCGTCATAACATACATTCCACTGCTGAACGTCGGCCTCCATAAGGAGGAAAAACTAGGCAATCTGGTTAGTTAGCTCAGAGCGGTGTTTCCCATCGACGACTAAATATTACTGCCTAACTTCGGTTACAGAATTTACACGGTGTTTTTAATGACTTTACCGCCATGAGATCTGTCATTCCTTTTTTAACCGGCAGGATATATACATATTAGCCCCTCATTACCACTTACGGCTTACTTAGGGATTACGATATTTCAAACAACTTTCTTCAAGCCTGTAAGTCAAAGATATAATGTGGTAAAATATAAGTAAGAAGAGCAATTTCATATAAATTTCAGTAACGTAGATGAAGTACTAATCGGCATTTTGTATAGGTAGGTGAAGTTCGGTTCTGGTAAGTTACTTTTATCAGTTTATTTCAAACGCTATCGTGTTTTTAGAAGCCTTCTTGTTTCTGTTTTTTGACTTGGAAAAAGCAAGTTAGAGTTTAAAAACTTCAGTAATCTTATTTTTAATAGGCCACTTAACAATATGAGTACAGTTATAGTTAAGAGGTAAAAGAAGACTCATTATCAAAGAAATACTTGAATATTGTGGCAAAGCAGTATTTAATTAAAAAGCTTGACTTAATTTTTAAGAAGCATAATAAGTTGCGGGTTAATTAAAATTGTCTCTGCCTCAACTTAGTTTCAGCTTGATTTAACTATATTTAACTTGAACTAAATGAGCTCCTCTAATTAAGTTCGTTTTCATTTACATTAATGGGTACAGACGACAGAACGTTCTCGTTTCAAACCGCTCTTGTTCCAACTAATTAGAACACAAATCTATAGTTAAACTTATACTGTTCACCGTACTTATAGAATTAGAAATTTTCGTGGTCTCTTGTAAATATTTTCGTTCAGCAATTTAAATTTAGGCTAAAGTAAAATTTAAAGAACATTTACTAATTTAACTCCCAATCTTAGTAATTTTCTGTATCTTAGCAAACTTGATTTTAATTTTAATATAAAGTTTTAGTACAACCTGTGGCATTTTATTCCATATCTCCTTGTGGATTCGCAAAAGACGTCTAAAGGACTTGGAGGGCACGCAGCCACACATTTTGCTAATACTACGTGAAAGGTTAACTACATTTGATATTTATCGATAAAGTTCTCGTCTGCTGTGATTATTAATTTTACTAAGAAAACAATAAAAAACTGAGTTACTATTATTTTTTGTTAGTTTCTTTGCTTATTCGTAAAATGCCGTCTTCTAACGAATTTTTTCACACAAAACACCTATCTGTATGAATGATTATTTCATTGTAAGTCAATATAAGTACGGACGGCCGCAACTCAGGTTACCACACGCGTGCACTCTGTGTTGCTGTTATAAAAGCGGTTTTGCAATGAAAATGGAGTAACCTGATACACTGGCCTCGTATGTACTTTATATTTATACATATGCAATAAGACTTTTTTTAAAATTTATATATTAGTTACCTACCTAAGTTATGTCGTAGTTTCATTTCCTCTTAAATTAAAATATTGCTAAGTCAGACAGTCTAAAAAGTAAATGTTCCTATTAAAATCGCAAGTTATGGCCATAAATAACATCCAAGTGCTATGTATGTGCACAAACATTACATGTGTTACGATCTTACGATTTTGTATTCAATTGTGGCAGTCCTCGGTAAAGTATGGCAGGGAAACAAATAAAAGAACCGTGTACGTAATGTGATTTAGTACGTCCCCTATCAGGAGCGAGCATCGAGGGTCAAACGGCAGCCAAACCGCGCGATAAATAATATCCGTACAAATGTGAAAATGAGCCAAGTCCTCACTTACTTAACGTTTTGCTCATCGTGATAAATTGATAACTAGTCGAAGTTTACCTTATTTTTATTTATTTTAAGATTTACTAAAGGTGACATCGCTAATACACAAGCATATACACAATACACACATTAAACATTTGTCCAACTGAAATCTAAACTGCTACCGCTCTTGTATTTTTAATTTTCATGTTACTGAAAATGCTCACAAAAATACAATGTTTTAATTGATTTAGAATGTAAGTGTTGAATAGTAAGAGGAGTTGATAGATGACGATGAATGATTACCTATAATAAAGATGTTTAGTTTATTGATAGCCAAAAATATGATATACAAACAGCACTGTTCCCTATTTGATTGGTTTTCCGAGAGTTGCCTCGTAGCGTAAACAAACAAATCTTACGTACCCACAAACTCCCAAAAAAGTGCACCTCGTAAAAGTTTTCCTCTGTAACATGTTTTCTCTTTTTTAAAAATTGTAGACTTTGTAGAGTTTTACTAAATTTTAATATACATGTTTCATTCATAGCTTAATGTTCGGCGTGTTTTACATTATCTTTTAAAAATAAATTAGTCTCAAACATCACAGACTTACATTTTAGTATAATATTAACTAATTAGTCATAAATTTTAATTAAATTCTTTAAGAAATCTGTGTTACGAACTTACGAAATTGAAAAGAAACAGGATCAATTTATTTAAGTGAAAAAAAAGCTTTTTGTAGAAATTAATGATTTATTACTTAAGCGAGTTCCTCTTAGTATTAAAGATGTCAAAAAAATAATATTAATAATTCTTTTCTTTTGTAAAACTTGGCAGTTTCTCTGCCGTGCACCAAGACTTCTCAGTATCTCTTTACCGCGAAAAATAAAGAAAGAAATAAATACATGGAGGTTTTTTATGACGTTCCATTTTACCTTCAATTTTTCTTTTTCAGAGGCTGTTTTATTATTGCATGCATTTAAAATAGGAAAAGGGAACCATTATATTTCAAGGATCTTGACGTCTGAAGTAGAATTGCTTGTTTTGAAAGTGGGTGACTTTAATTTGTATTTTAGATCAACAGATTTTTTTTTCTGAATTTTACATCGTTTCATTGGAAAAGTTTGTGTAATTTTATGGAAAGACTCACCCTTTATAGTTCTGCTTACTAATTAAAGGCACCACCCCATACGTAATGTCCTTCATTTTTTTCTACTAAATAATTTTGATTTCATATTTTTGCATGTCACTAACTTATCTTATTTTGGCTTCCATTACTTGCCTCAACAAATCCCCCTCCCACGCCTTTTTTATCCGTTGTCGATGCCACTTAATTCACCCTAATATTTTACGTTATAACTGTGCGAAATAAAATAAAAACATCGTGTGTCCAGAACACACAAACAAAACGCTCTCCTTCTCTCCCCACTTCAAAATACCATCCAAATCAAGCCACAAAGAAAAACATCACTTTTACCAAAATCTATCGATAGATTTATTAATAAAGATAAATGTTAAGATTAAAAATATTATTTTCATTTTCCTCCACAATAAGAAACAAAAATAACTTACAACAAAAAGTAACACGAATGAATAAACAATTTTTCCCGCTCTATAGGCCAGGGAAGAACAGTAAATGCTACAGCAATAACAGATGCCGTGCCTTGCATTAAAACCAGTGTTGTGTGAAAATCTCTTGAGTGCATGTCAGATTGTCAGATATTTTAGGCATAGTAAGTACCTATAAAATAAATGATTTTATCCTCTCGCAAGATTTTTCAGAAGGTAAGAAAGAAATTTATCCATTTTTTTAAGGAACGCACATTATTGTACATTACGTAAAAACTAAATTTTAGTTTATTTGTCAAATGGTCAAAAAAATTCTTACATTCGTACTTTTAAACACTTGTACACGGGTACTTCTATTTCACTCTTCAACAAGAGAGTGTGTTCTATTCACGGCTTAAAACTTTGTATCACCCTCGACATTCATTGCTTATAACTTTTAAATGGTTGAACCAATTTTGATAAACCACATAGAACCATTTCCATTACGTCTGCTTCCAACAAATACCCGCATCAAATCGGTCAACTTACTTGTTTAGGAGCTTCGATGCACGGATACACGTTACACTGACCAACAGATATACACGTCAAACCTATATGACATCCTTCTTTTTTCGCCGAAGGTTAAAAATACTTGCTAGGCTTCTGATGATTTGCTCAATATAAACCTATTTTGGCGACAAAGAATCGCATCACTCGTCACGGAAATTATTTGATCTACCAGAGGCCAAAGAGTGTTTCAAATTGACTGCGTTCCTAGTTCGATTGAGCTCATTCATCGCTATTTCAGGCAAAAAAATTACAATTTTTATTTTCTCATTTGCCCAAAAATGTTATATAAACCTGTGCCTCCTTTGCTTCTAGTGACTATAGTCAACTCAAATACAATGTACAAGTATGGTGTGTAAAATTGTGCACACCATTTTTACCCCATCCCCACAACTGTTTGTTTTGTGACCAAGCAAAACGTCGGCTATCATATGACGACCTCACGTGTTTATTACGTATTATGATCCTGTTAGCTTCGTTGCCAGCCAGTCATATTACTCTTATTACTTTATTCATTCTGGGGACCTCCTTTTGTAAATAACTCCTCGTACAATTGTTATTTACCTTCTTTTGTTTCGCAGAGACAGTTCAAAGTGTTCGAGATACGGTTCAAACTCAAACTTCTTTATTTGCTGACAAGATAATAAAGGGTGTAACAACAAGTTAGGTGCTAATCAAGAAACCTATACGTTAAAAGTATATGTAAATAGCTTTCCGCCCGAGGCTCCACCCGCGTAGACTACAGATTATATCGTACACAGATATGGGATAAAATGTAGCCTATGTAAGGACATAGCCTTGGAAACGGCATGGCCACATGGCATGACATGGCCTTGGAAAAGGTTCCAAGGTTTAATCTATCTCTATACTAAATTGCATTAAAATCGGTTCAGTAGTTTTGGCGTGAAAGCTTAACAGACAGATAGACAGAAAGAGTAACTTTCACATTTATAATATAAGTAGGGATTAACTACGTACTTTTCGTACCGGTTTTTGACGTGCATCATCGTTGTTTTCACGACAGGCCGTTAGATCCCATAAAGGCCTATCTTCTTATAGGAAGATACACTATTCCAAGAGGTAATGTGGTTTTATTTGTGACCGACACTAAACAGCTAACATTTATGGGCAAAAAAGCGGGCAATCACGATCTAATCTATATCATCTTTCTCCTGGCACTATTCAGTATTCTGTGCTGGTGCTTTGTTCCGTTCGCCATTCAGGATACGCTTTACCATGCTTCTGGATGAAGTAAGCGGAGCGACTGCCAACTGACCTCCTTGACCCTGTTAACAGGGGGGGCTATATTATGGATTATAGTCACACATTCAGTGTAACATTTAAAAAAAGCCTGCCTCGTTCATATATCACGCTAGACTGGGAGTAAAAAACTTAGAATGTACCAGCTGCTAACTTTTCTCAGGCATACTGTAAAATTTAGTAAGGGTTTTGCAGTATTGTGGGCGAAAAGCGACAACCTCTCACCAGTATACATCATGTCTCATTCTAATAACCCTCAGAATTTACGTTAAACGTGGCATCAAGTGAACCACTGATGCTTTGCCTACCCCGTATGGGATTACAGGCGTTTTGTTGAGGGCCGACCGAGTGATTGATGGAAGGGAGGAAATGATCACTCCATAGTCAGGTGGTAACAGACCAGCCACTAGAATGTTTATTGGAAGATGACACTGGCTTATATACTAGTAACCTTACGTGCTAAGATCATACTAAGATAGATTGACGTCAATCTACAGATGTGATATATCTGTGCTATCTATGCGCATTCCTGAGCGTGCCGCTACACGTTTCATATTTTTATGTAAAGTTCCACCAATAAATACGATATCTTGTAATATAAACTAACCTTATTTCCACAAGCTTCTTTCATTTCGCTACAAAACTAGACTCGCCACAATGAACCGAGGATAGAATTAATAGTAAAAACCAGTTGAAAAAACTTTGCCACATTTTCATGAACCACAGGAGATAACACGAACCATTATGGGTGGCGGTGCCGAGAGCGGAGATTTTAAAACGTTTCCTGTGTCCACAGCAAAAACTATTTAAAACTGTATACATAATGCTGCTTGGGTTGCCTACCCACTCTAATTGGTATAGGGTTTTATTTATACAGATCAGTATAAGCTGAACACATTGTCTTGCTGTTTCAACGTGGAATTATAACATTAATTTGGGCAAAATCTACAGAGTAAAATATCTGATTTAAAAAAAATCGAAGAAAATATTTACATTATAATTAGACTTCGGGGACTTCGTTCTCGTGGGAATTTCGTAAAATCCTTCCTTTTCTTTGCTTGCATTATAAAAGAAACGTTCGTGCCAATTGGAGTATACTAGGCCTAAAGATTTTGGCTGGTCTAAAGAAATGGCAAAAGCTGAGGAAAAAATTATAGAATTAATATAATAATAAGGTTTAATATGTAGTAAATATAAGAATAAGTCTGCTGTGCTGTGACGTGCAGTGCAAAGTGGATGTCAGTGGGTCAGGCGGACTATGAAATGAAGTGTAGGGTGATACTTAAAGTGCGGTAGTTGCCTATTTTCCTATAGTACTTTAATTTATGTCAGTAATTAAGCACTATACAATTCTTCTGCAATTTTTCTGTTTGTGTTATCATAAAAAAATATCCTCCTTACTATTATGTGATAGTGTGTTTGTTAGTTTGTCCTCCCTTTACGCCTGAGATGATTGAAGGGACAGAAAAGTAGCTCATGTTACTCTGCGAGATGAATTGAACGAAGTAGCAGGCGAAAAGTAAGTTATACCTAAGCTTATAGAAGTGTATGTAGATAATACAAGTCAGTCTATTAAAATTTGGCTGGGTGCCGGATTCCGCCCCATCTATAACCCCGCCGCTCATTTTCCGCGTGTCAATAGTTCACGGTTCATATCTTTTTTATTATTACTGTGCGAGAAAGAAATGTGTGACGTCATAAGACGTGGCGCGGTTCATGTATGTGGTGGGTATGCAAATTGAATAACACCCACGCATTTTTCTTTAGAGAACTGATGTAGCAGGAATGAACGCCTAATTGTTTTTGGTGCAATTATAACTCTAAAATAAAAAAATTGACCCACTCCACTCCCGCCATTCCATTGTTTATAACTTTTAAAAGGCTGAACCAATAGCTAAGAATCATCTCGATAACGTCATCTTTCAAACAAAAAAACAATTAAAATTGGTACATTCGTTTAGGAGCTACGATGCCACAGATATACACACAGACACACAGATACGCAGATACACACGTCAAACTAATAACAGCCCTGTTTTTTTGTCGGGGGTTATGTTATTTTTGCGTAATATCCTTTCCAAATTAACCGTCCAATCATATGATCCAAGTTGTTTTGCATACCCGTAACTAGTCGCTCAAACATTTACATGTCATAGTTTCGAGTTAGGTACATGTTAAAATTTTATGTCGTTTTATTTAATATTCTAGAAAAGCGGGCGTATTTATGTCAGATATCAAAATAATGAGCCCAATATTATCTGCTTGATCACAAATAATTAAAACACCACTTAAACAATGTCTAAAATCGACTTCTGCCATTTTTTAGGGTTCCGTAGTAATCTACGAACCCTTATAGTTTCGCCATGTCCGTCTGTCCGTCTGTCCGCGGGTTTCCTAAGAAACCCTTGGTACTACAGAGCTGAAATTTGGTATGGTCATACATATAAACTACGCCGCCAGAACTGTAGAGTAAAATCTTATTAAAAAAAAATCGGGTGTCTCCCATAGACATGGTTTTTACATTCAGACGGCTTTATAAAATCAAATGAATAAGTGACATTTTTTTATAAGAAAAAGCTACCGTAAACCTAACGTGTTATACAGCGAGTCTGTCTCTTGAATATAAAGCTCTTAAATTTGATTTCAGCTTGATTGTATTATACGCTTGCTTTGAATTTTAATAAAAAAAAGAAAAGTATTTAAAAATACAATTTTTTTTGTGAAAAGATCAAAAGCATTTTTACATTTTCATTCGTGTTAAATAGGTGAATTAGGGACGCAAGTGAAACGCTCCGAGGTCGTTTAAGCACTGGTTTAATGTCAGTGAGAGAAATGCGGGTGGGCGCAGCCACGCCTGAAGTCTACCCTCTAACACCTCCCCCTTTAAGCTAAAAGTTATTAGAAAACCTTAACCTAAAAAAACTTCTTGAACTCTATTTTGCGCGGTCGCAAAACACGTGTATGAGACGATGCCTCAGCGTTTACCGGATTGGAGGGACTGCCCTCCTGTGCACCTTCAGTTGTCTTTCCGTCGCTGGACTGGGCCGGGAACGCGTCTCGGCTGGCCGTCGGCGTCGGGGAAGTCTCACCAGCTGCCTCAACGCCTTGGTCTATGGGGTCTTGTCTGGATGCCTCTTCCCTTCCCGCATCAGTTGAGGTGGTTTCCCCGTGACACGGGTGAAACGGCAAAAATATCTGTTGTGAGTGATCAGTTTCCGATGCTTTCACAGGAATCGGCTTTTCAGACGAAGTACTTCTCTGTTCGCCTTTAAACTTCCTTATTTGGTTCATGTGTTTTTTAACCACTACTTTTGTTTTTTCATCTTCTATGAAATATACTACTTTTCCTGCCTGTTGTATAATTTTTCCTTTTAACCATATTATTTTATCCTTATTTATGTATTTTTTATACAATATTTCTTCATTTTCTTGGAAATTGTTTCTTTCTTTACCCCCGTAATATTTACACTGCAAGTACTGTTGATCTTTTACTTTTGAATCGAGATCGGTGAGCTTAGACTTACTTTCTGGTTTTAATAGATCTAAACGCGATTTCAACTGTCTATTGTAAACTAATTGCGCTGGCGATTTGCCTGTAGTTGAATGAACGGAGTTCCTGTAGTGAAATAGGTATTTTAAAATTTCGGAATGTACATTTTTCCCCTTTTTATTGGAAAGTAAAGCGCTTTTTATCCCCGTTTTTACTATTTTTATATACGACTCCGCTTGACCATTGCTTGCCGGATTATAAGCGGGGCTTGTTATATGTTTAATGCCATTCAATACACAAAAATTCTTAAATTCACCAGAAGTAAACGATGTACCATTGTCGCTTACAATTAATTGTGGAATTCCAAACCTTGAAAACAAATCACACAAGCATTCTATCACCTTACAAGTGCTATAACTAGCCTTCATGTTATAACACTCCACCCATTTACTGTACGCATCCACTATCACTAGGTGCGTATTCCCGTTGATAGGCCCTAAAAAATCTAAATGAATTCTCTGAAAAGGAAACTGTGGATATTGCCAAGGCGAGAGGGGCGCGCGTGGCGGGGAGGGGCGTAGTTGAGTACAAATCTCACAGCTGTTAATCAGTTGTTCTATAGCTGCGTCTACACCGGGAAACCAAAACCGTGATCGTGCCTCTGCCTTGCTCTTAACGATACCTAAGTGTGAAGAATGCAATTCCTGTAGTACTTTAGTTTTTAGGCTCTCGGGAATAACTATCTTATGGCCCCGCATGAGACAGCCATCTTCAATGGCAAGCTCTAAACGACAGGAATGATAGGGCTTTAACTGTATATTATATATTTTTTGTGGCCATCCTTCACTTACGAATCGCATTACTTGTTTTAAAATTACGTCATTCGAGGTCTCGCGTCGCAACACATCTACAGTGATCGGTAGGCTCCCTTCAACTACAAAGTTGACGTAGGCTGCGCGGTCGCTCGGACCGGTTTCGCATGCAGCTGGGCACTGATAAGGCAGCGATGCGCGCGACAAAAAATCGGCGCTATTCTTGGCACTTCGTACGTATTCGATTACGAAATTATATGCAGAGAGAAAAATTGCATACCTACCTTTGTAGTCTATTTGCTGTGACTTCCGGAATACCCCGATTTTGACCGAAAATAGACAAAAGGGGTTTATGGTCTGTACGCAAGGTAAAAGGTTCTGACCTCCCATACAAATACTGATGGAACCTTCTGACTCCAAATATAATGGCCGTTGCCTCTTTTTGGATTTGCGCATAGTTTTTTTCTGCCGAATTCAGAGTTCGTGACGCAAAAGAGATTGGCCTTTCAATTCCATCAGTGCCAATTTGTGACAGAACAGCTCCTAATCCAGTAGGTGAGGCATCTACGGTTAAGATGATTTTAGCCTTCGGATTGTAATGTGCCAACACTTGGTCCGATGATAATTTTTTTTTTACTTCTGTAAAAGCTTCTTTGTGTGTATCGGACCAGGTCCATTTAACGCCCTTTTTAGTAACTCATAAAATGGATGTAATATAGTAGCAGCGTTCTGCACAAAATTCCGGTAATAATTTACTAGCCCCAAAAATGATTGGAGTTGTTGGATATTTGTCGGTACAGGTGCCTCCAAAATTGCTTTAACCTTGTCATCAGACTTCCTTAGACCCTCCTTATTGATCACGTGACCTAAATAGCAAATCTCATCTTTAAAAAATTCGCACTTATTTTTTTTCAAAACGAGACCCGCTTCTTTAAAGCGTTGAAGAACCATGTTTAGCCTTTCTAGATGTACTGACCTATTTGGACCCGTTATGAGTACATCATCCAAAAAACAGGATACTCCTTCTATTCCTGCTAGCGTATTATTTAACGCTTTTTGGAAAATGGCTGGTGCACTTGATAGTCCGAAAATTAGTCTATTGTACTTGAATAACCCTTTACAAGTATTAATACAAGTAATGTTTTGCTTATCATTAATCTGGATCTGATTGTAGGCCATAGACATATCCAGCTTGGAGAATTGTTCTCCTCCATATAATTTTGCGAACAGCTCATCTACGGTGGGCAAGGGGTATTTTTCTACTACCAATTGCTTATTTATTGTTTGGGAGTAGTCCGCACATATTCGTACCGAGTTATCCCTTTTTAATACTGGTACTATAGGCGAAGCGTATTCTGAATGTTCGATCGGTTCAAGAATACCTAGCTCGACTAACCGTTCTAACTCTTTTGTGACTTTATCTTTTAATGCAAATGCAATTGGGCGTGCTTTACAAAAAATTGGCCTGACGTCATCCTTTAGCGGTAATTCTACCGTATATTTGTTAAAACAACCTAATTTCTCGGTAAAGATTTCACTGTATTTTGTCAATAACTTGTCAATATCATTATTATTATTTGTGTCGGTGATTTTATTTACTGGGGAGAACTGTAAGCCAAATTTGGAAATAAAATCCCTACCGAGAATGGGGGGTCCACCATTTTTAATTACATGAACGTCAATTAAGTTCTGGTGGCCTTCATACGACACGGGTAAAGGGGCTATTCCTATGGTTGAAATACCAGTTCCGGTATAGGTAATCAACTTTTTTGTACACGGCGACAGTGGTACATCGCTAAAATATGTTTTGAATGTTTTTTCTGATATGGCTGATACTGCTGAGCCGCTATCAATTTCAAATTCAAGATCTAAGTTATTTATACCTACTTTTCCGACCATAGGTGCTCCGTTTTTACAGCGAATATTGAAAAACTTACCATCGTCGTCTACGTCTTCACTCACCTCTTCCGATTCAACATAGTTTAACTTTGCACTTGTACACATGTTACGCAAATGACCCTTTTGCCCGCACTTTTTGCATTTATAATTAGCGAACCGACATTTTTCCGCACTATGGTTGGTACGACCGCACACTTTACACTTCCTATCTATTTTGAAGACAGAATCGGATTCCACCGCCGATGACGCCGTTGAAACAGCGGCGGCCGATGAGACCGGTGTTGCCGCCGCGGCGCCCTCGCGAGCGTACTGGATACTCTCTGCTGTTTCTACCGCTTTGGAGAGCGTCAGAGTTGTGATGTCCTGCGCAAACAGCTTCTCTCGCTCCCGGCTTGGCAGCATGCCCATCAGGAACCGATCCGTGAGGGTTTCTTCCAGGTTCTTAAACCTGCAAGTGGCAGCTAGCCCACGCAAACGCGCGGCCCACTGCGCATGACCTTCACCTGACTTTTGTATGGCCGAGTAAAACTTAGCACGATCGGCGAAACCTTTTCGTTCCGGCTCGAAATGTTTGTCCAAAATCTTGACTACTTCTTCGTAGTTTCTTTCTTCTAAGATTTCTGGCAGTGCCAAGTTACTTGCCAAGCGATAGGTCCCTTCTGCGAGTGCACTTAATAAGATCGCCCGGCGTTGCGTTCCTTGCTTATCCTTCTCTTCAGTAATTCCATTTGCAATAAACCATTGATTAAGTCTGTTTTTATACGTTTCCCAACGCTGGTTTTCATGATTAAACCCCGAAATCAAACCGAATGGCGCGGTTGTCATCCTCGCAGCCACTGTTAAATAGGTGAATTAGGGACGCAAGTGAAACGCTCCGAGGTCGTTTAAGCACTGGTTTAATGTCAGTGAGAGAAATGCGGGTGGGCGCAGCCACGCCTGAAGTCTACCCTCTAACAATTCGCAAAAGTAATTTTATCTGATTTTGTGACCTTAAGGACGGCCTTTCGATATGGATCGTAGTAAAGAATTATATCTTTGTGGGTATTTATGTTTTTTTTAAATTGTTTAAGATTCTCACGGTTATTTTAACTAGTTTTAAACATATTATAACGAGTATTATACCCACAGTCCTCCAGTTCATCCGTGATCATAATGCTTGCAAGCGTAGAAATATCGGATACTCATCTTTTTATTAAATATATAAAAGGAGAAACTGACTGACTGACTGACTGACTGACTGACTGACTGACTGACTGACTGACTGACTGACATATCAACGCACATCCTAAACGGCTAAACGTAGGCACTTGAAATTTGGAAGGGACGTAGCTTAGGTACCGTAGAGGTGCACTAAGAAAGGAATTCCCGAAATTTCTACGGAAACGGGAATTAGCGGGAAAATCCTTTTGTATGAAAAATCTAAACCGCTTAAGTTAGACGCTTGAAATTTGGCATGCAGATATCTTAGTAAACTTAAAGCTTAGTTGCAACAGGATATTGCAAAATTCCCACGGGAACGGGAGTTAGCGGGAAAAAATTTTTGTATGTAAAAATCTAAATCTTAAACTAAAGTAGGCACTTGAAATTTGGAAGGGACGTAGCTTAGGTACCGTAGAGGTGCACTAAAAAAGGAATTCCCGAAATTCCCACGGAAACGGGAATTAGCGGGAAAATCCTTTTGTATGAAAAATCTAAACCGCTTAAGTTAGACGCTTGAAATTTGGCATGCAGGTACCTTAGTAAACTTAAAGCTTAGTTGCAACAGGATATTGCAAAATTTCCACGGGAACGGGAGTTAGCGGGAAAAAACTTTTGTATGTAAAAATCTAAATCTTAAACTAAATCAATATTTAATAAACTAAATGAAGGTCCATTAATAGACCGCCAATAAAGTGTAATCGGTTCAAAAGAAAAAAATAACACGCAAACGAAGTTGCGGGCATCAGCTAGTTTAAAACAAAAGTCGTGGTAAGAACCCATTATAATATATTTGAAACTAATTGTGATTTTTTATTTTTCAACTGTTAATTATAAAGATGATTAGAATAGCATTTTAAAAAGCATGTAGTATGTCCCTAAAGTCTTTAATTAACAATATTTAATAAACATAAGCATTAAGTATCCAGGTGATTACGGATATTGCATGGAGAAGCGGAAATTTTAGGCATATTTCGAACTAATTCCTTAGACAAAGTCGCTCAGATGATTTGGCTTTTTAAAACATTTACTTTATTTGTAGTTACTCATGTGTTATAATTATAACCCAAAGAGAAACCAATTATTTACCATTTTTTAGGGTTCCGTACCCAAAGGGTAAAAAACGGGACCCTATTACTAAGACTCCGCTGTCCGTCCGTCCGTCCGTCTGTCACCAGGCTGTAACTCATGAACCGTGATAGTTAGACAGTTAAAACACAGATTATGTGTTTCTCTTGCCGCTATAACTACAAATACTAAAAAATCGGCCAAGTGCGAGTCGAACTCGCGCACCGAGGGTTCCGTACAAACCTGTAGGTATATAAATAAAAGTTTAATTTAATACCTCTACGCGTTCATGAGGAATAAGTTTAAAGGGGAAGTAAGTTTAAAATTATTAAAAATATCTTTATTAATTACGATGAATTTACGGTTTTCGCAATTTTTCCTTTATCTGTGCTATAAAGACGTTGCTTCGTACCAAATTTCCAGATTCTGAGTTCACGGGAAGTACCCTGTAGGTTTTGATTCCCTTGCGAGTGTCGAAAATTTGCTATATCTTTTGATTGCCTTGGCTTAGAAGTTTGATTTTTTTACAGCTCCAAGAGACAGTAGACTTAAGTATTTGATATAAGTTCCAGCTTGATACCTCCACGCGTTCTTGAGAAAAAGGGTCTTGACTTGAAGGGTTCCGTTTTTTCCTTTCGAGGTACGGAACTCTAAAAACTGAATAAAATAAATATTTAAGGGGGTTCCCATACAAAAAACATTTTTTTTTTTGCCGTTTTTATAGATAAGTCTGTCCGAGGCTGTATCTCATGAACCGTGATAGTTAGATAGTTAAAATTTTCACATATGATATATTTCTGTTGCTGCTGTCTGTCTGTAAGAACGAGATAAACTCAATAACTACTGAGTGGGTTTTCATATGGGTTTCATTAATGGGTGGAGTGATTCAAGAGAAAGATTTATGTGTATAATTTATTCCTGAAATTTCCACGGGAACGAAGTCCCGGGTGGGAAGCTAGTAAAGGATAAATACACATAGACATTATTTACTTAAATAAAAACAACATGATTTCATTACATGGCACGATGTGTCTCTATAAATCTACGTCACATTGGAATCCCGCGTTCGCTGGTCTTACTTGTCACGCTCTGGCTTATTTAGTGTTTAACCTACTGCCTCATTAAATTAAAGAATGTATGAAAAAATCACTATGGCTTTTTATTTAGCTTAAAACACAAAAACTAAGCAGAAAACTCCTCTTCATTTTTTTATGGCTGTAATATTGCATGAGCGTTTCTGAGTGAAAAATACCCTTCCTTAGAAAGCACATAATATGCAAACCCTCAGAAATATTTCACGGATGTCTCTTATTTTCAAAATTATGAAATTTGAACTTGTCTTGAACGTCTATTCCACTAGAGAATTTCTTCTCAGCGGCTGTTGAAAGCTCATACGTATCGATAAGCAGCGCCATTGCTAACTGTACGTTAGGTTGCAAACAACCTAGTAATTTAACATTCAGTTGGCTGCAAACTACCTAGTAATTTAACAAATGTATGAGGTTTATCTAGATCTAAATTTTGCGACCTGAACGGATGAAATGGTTCCCATTACCAATAGCCACCCTGTTAATTTTTGCCAACTAACTTCACGAATGCGAATGATAAATTTACACAAATCACCACAGGCATTCGTCGCTAATTATAGACCCAAAGGGAATAAAATAGCCACAGATATTTTAACCGCTTGGCTGTGCAGGTGGGTTGAATGCCACCGTGCCATTTGGCAAACGGCCCAGACTGCGCGGCGTTGCGACGCACTCTTAGCACTTCACTTCCAATTTGCGAACTTGTCTGTAGATTGAAAAGTAGGAAAGTTTCAGCGCGGTCTAGATTACTAGTACTTGCTCTAACGTCTGCGAAAGAGAACGGATACTGCAGTGGATCGATCATCTCATGAATTTCCAATACATCATGTTGCGGTTGTTTTCTTAATGGCACATAGTTGTGATTTTTTCAAGGAAGGATTTTCTCTACGACTTTTAAATTTTTAATTTTGCAATAATTCGCTCTCTATTCTTTCCAACTAATATTATATATTAGTTATAAGCTCACTGTTTCCAACTATTACAAGTATCTGCCTCATGTTTTGTATTTTTAACCCCCGACAAAAAAGAGGGTTCTCATAAGTTTAACGTATCTGTGTGTCTGTCTGTGGTATCGTAGCTCAAAAACGAATGGATCTTTTCGATGCGGTTTTTTGATTTAAAAGCTGTCGTGATCGGGATCGTTTTAAACTATATTTGATCAAAATTAGTGTAGCCGTTTATGAGTTATAAGCGATGAATGGACACAAAGTTTTTATTTTTGAGTTATGTCAGACAATGTCAGCATTTGTTTTGTAAGGTTTCGAATATTATGTCAATACATCTTTCTTTTTCGCTGTACATAATGACAGGTATAGTCTTTTGACAAAGGTCAGATGCTCCGAATTATCATTCATCATTAAATTGTCATCTATACTAGACGTATAATCTATACATATTATAAAGAGGAAAGATTTGATTGTTTGTTTGTTTGTTTGCACTGAATAGGCTCCGAAACTACTGGACCGATTTGAACAATTTTTTCATCATTAGAATCCTACATTATCCGTGATTGACATAGGGTACATGATTTTCCCGAATTCCCACGGGAACGAAGTCCCGGGCGGAATGCTATTCAGTCATAAACTAACAAAATTTTCTGCATAACGTGATACTGGTGGATTTGTGGCAACACATATGGGGCCAAATTACACAATAGATGCCCCTGCTATTATTTATTGACCAGTATTCAATTACAACATTATGTTATGTACTTTACTTGAATACGACACAAGCACAACGAACTATCCCTGCACTTCAGTCCTCTCAGAGTCCGCAAACATTGGCACGTGACTCTAATTAAAACTAAAGGTTTTACAACTAATTGCGACCTTTGTCGTATTGGAATCAGGCAGCACTGTATTGTGCCTTATGTAAAATGTACCAGCTGCCAACTCTTCCTAGGGTTTTGCTTTATCGTGGGCGATAGTCTGATTAAATCTACCCCCAAAATACACAATTACACATGTTTCATATAATGTATGTAAGATTGAACCAAATGTTGCTCTTCCTACCCCGAGTTTATGGGCGTGAGTATAGGAAATTTCTTACTTTGTAAGGGAAGTGATATTTTAATGGGGTAAAATAGGCAGACTCCATACAATTTTAGATATAGGTACCTAAAAAAATTGTTATGGTTCCTCTGTAGCAAAATTGGAAATTTATTATTACAGTTAGTGCATACTAACTGGCACATTTTCCAACGCACAAGTTAGAGTTTCGGATCTTACTCTGCCCAATATTATTGTAATATCTATTAAAGAGGATTTTCTATTATTTCCTTTGGAACGAATTCCCAGAAATCAAAAAGTAAATAAAACAATAATAACATTCTCATACCCTATAGAGATCAATTTATTAGTAAAATAGGAAAGGAGATTAAAACTAAACAATTTCCTTTGTCCTTCTAACCTTTTCGACCGAAATTACAGTCGAAGTTGTACCCCACTGATCTTTATATTAGAGTGACCTAAAAGCGCTCTCTACATAATACAAGGTGTTTCAAAAAAACCCAAAAAAAAGAAATTCCTAAATTTAATTTTAAAAGTGAAATAGTCGCAACTCTAGTAACCAGTTGCACGGTTTGACTCTTTCAAAATGAAAGTTTCATATAATTATTAAGACATAGTTGTCATATTTGTAATAGAGCTACGCAATAAGCTAAATTTTAAATAATTTTGAATTATATATTTTTTTGGGTTTTTTTTGAAACACCTTGTATATTGGGTGACTTTAAAACTAGTTACCCACTAAACTGAACAAATCTCCCCGAGAAAAATACGTCAAAATATCAACATAAAAATTGCCTCTCCATATAATTTCTCGTTTTTTTTTTCGGAATTTCATATAGGGTCCATGGGGAATTACATTAGTTTCCATGTTTTACAGTTCATGAGGAGAATAAGCCCCAAAAGTTTTTCTAACTTATTTAAATAAGTGACCCTACAAATTTCAAGCTTTAAAGTGACCCTACAAATTTCAAGCTTTATTCTTTGTTAAAAAGTTTTTAAACTTCGCTTTTTTTAACCCCCGACAAAAATAAGTAAAACTGATTATCATAATTTCTAAAGAAAGAGCTAAAAAACTAAAGAATTATTATGTTTCGTCTTGCTAACTCTAACTCTGACTATGTTTAACCGTATTTATTTTGAGATTCCGTGCATGCCGACGGTTTTGAGTCACGAGAACTTAACGTACGTGGTTTATAATTAGCAGCAAATGGTACCTCTGTAAGTGCAATGTGCTGCATTAAGCTGAAATTGTCGACGGTTCTGAGCGGCTATTCCGCTAACCAATGCCGTCTCAATAATTGTATCATAATAATGATGACCACAGTGATAATGATTAAAACTATCGTAACCTCTCATACACTTGATGACAATCGCCTTGACCAGCAGCGCCACAGGCAACCGTTGCAACTTAACATTCAGTTGGCGGTGGCGCTGCCTGTCAAACGCAAGTTGTACATGTTTGTTTAATTATTTGCACAATTGACTTTTTCACTGCACAATTGACTTTTTGTTATTGTTATGGCGCACAAATTATTTTTTAATTCGTTACCGGCAGAACACTGAAAGTGTTTTAAACACATACTTGTTATGTGTTTATGACAATATGCTGAGTCGGAGCCAATTCTTTGTACAATATATTATAGTATAGATTTACAATTTATGTATTTGTACGAACTCTTATAATTATAACCTAAATTGTTGCTGTAATGTATTGTTGGCAATGAATAAATTATTTTCTTTTTTTTCTTTCTATGTATGTACACCCCACAAAATCACTAAAAGCACGTTATACTTCTGGCGCAACTGGCGACCTCCAATTGACTTTTCTGTATTTTTTTGTATCTGTACAATTTCCACTTTTATTGCGGTAGTTGTTTGTAATTGTCGTTTGCTTTTGATCTCTTTAATGATATCCAAAGTAACCACTATTCTATCCGGTCTATGTTAAATATATGGAATATGTTTATTTATTTATAACATTTGCTTTACCACTACATTGTCTCACACAAAGATTACACCTTTAACAAAAACGGATTCCATTTCTAATCCAAAAGCTCATTTCATATCTTATTCTGTCAAATCGAGTGTACAATTAAATTAATTAGGTACACACGCGCCTCATGGGAATGATAAAATGGCACGAATTTAATATGAAATAGTGAATCTGCCACCCCGATTCTATAGCTGGATTCCAATTAAGCTAGCTCTTATGTTCAAATTAGCTGCAAGTGTGCAATATGCACAATATGCAATGCACTAGGGGATACTGCATGCGTTGTGTATTACTGTCTACAGTATTAATTCAAATAGACAATACAGTGTAAACTAAATTCATGATGATAGTGTGATTTGTGTTGCTATGATCGAAATTACGGTCATATTTTACTTAACTAAATGAAAACGGAAACATTAGACCTTGTTTAAATGGTAGCATTTGATTAGGACGTTATCTGTTAACCGATGACTTCATCATTTATTATCTCAATTCATTGGTATATATTAGAATCTCATGATTGATCAGGTTAAAATCAGAAATAGATCCGGGTTTGTCTGCTAAGTCAAATAATAATTATCTTTACCAAAATCAATTTCATAGCAAAACTATAAAAAAACTAATGTGTGGTACGATACAGTACACAAAATTCTACGTTCAATAATAATTGTACATGCAAAACTAAATAACAGAAATTCTTTAAATCGTTTCACTGTTGCAGTAGCGGGCTTTAACAGTCATGTAGTAATATTTTGTGATAAGCTCGGACGATCTCTTATACATTTTGTGAAATATTAGCAATAACAAAAGTGCGCATTGACCCAAAAACAATGCCATCGTATCTTACTATTTGACAGAAACATAAAACACTAGAAACTGTTCAATAAAATACAAATAGTTTTGTTTATTATAAGCTTCCTATTTCTGTTTCCGGAAACCTTTTGATGTTTATTGCGACATCATTTTTATCAAACGCTGAAACGAATCAGTCCTTGTTACGAGCACAAAATTGACATTTATTCATATTTTCCATAAAGTTCAATAAAACATTTCAGATATTCTTGGCTCAAAGGGATACTTTTACCGGTTTAAGAGAATTATACAAATATTCTCAAAGGAGTAATGTCGTTGGTGTTCAAGATTTTCAAAACAGGAACTAAACTACCCCTTTACCCCGTCTGCATCTCGGCAGTATGCTAAGCTGGCAACCCTTTTGAGTACATTCCATTGAATGTAACTATCTATACATATTATAAAGAGGAAAGATTTGTTTGAATAGGCTCCGAAACTACTGTACTGATTTGAAAAATACTTTCACCGTTAGAAAGCTACATTATCCCCGATGGACATAGGCTACATAATTTTCCCGAATTCCCACGGGAACGAAGTCACGAGCGGAATGCTAGTGTTTAATAATAGTATAAAGTAAGCGTGTAAAAAAAATATATTCTATCTTCATGTCATATTAAGTCCTTCCAAGAATGTAGTGGAACTTTTAGTACAGCTGAACAGTGGCTGAACGTCAGTTTTTTGTCCGTATGACCGAAGATGGACAGAAGTATATTAAGTTCTGTGTCCTACTTGATTGTACATCGCCTTTGTAAGTGTGTTAGTTGTTTAAGTACCAGTTTACCGAACGGAAATTCGTTCCCGTGGGGTTTTGGGAATGAACTATACACGTACCCCATTCTCTTGAATCACTTTGTCCATTGATAAAAACCGCATGAAAATCATTTAATAGTTTTTGAGTTTATCGCGTTCAGACAGACATGCACACGCGGTGGGAGTTTTTTTTTTAAGAATAATCATGTAAATGTGTATTGTTATTTTTTGATCTCTATGTAGCTCTCCATGTCTTTGGTAAAACCTGTGTTCATTGTTCGTATCGTAGAGAACCAATTCGCAATAAAGACTCCAGTTACCACCATATCTTAAAAACTATACAAATGTACCTTAAAATTAAGGTAACATTATTTTAGCAGAAACCGAGACAAAGCTATATGAGAAAAAAGTATAACGCTCTAAAAGTTACATTGAAGTAAGATTATTTTAATTCATTATGACGTGGTAGCTGGCCTGTACTTCTTATTTAGAAATTGGATGGCACAAGCTAAATACGCTCACTGCAGTAGAGATTTATCAATGTATTGTAACACAGGAGGAGTAATCAGAACTAATCACCGGTGATAAGCTGGGCTGATTACCTCTGCGATATTGGACGCCTAATAGTCATGAGATCGGACCATATTCGTATTAGACGAACAGATATTTAATCTGAAGCTTTGTAAAGCCATGTAGAAAATTTAACACAAGCTTCCCATTCGTGTTTTCGCGTTTTTTAACCGTCTTCAAAAAAAAGGTGGAGGTTATAAATTCGGGTGAATTTTTTTTTATGTTTGTTACCTCAAAACTACGTCATTTGTAGACCAATTTAAAAAAAAATTATTAGTTCGGTAGCATCTACTTCCAGATTGGTCCCATAAAATTTTTATTGAAATCGCTTCAGTAGTTAAGGTCAAAAAAAAAAGAAATTTACGGTCATATATGTGGATGATAATAGGTCATCAATGTAAACGAAGCAAAAGCGAAGTTGTTCCCTGAGACTTTTAAGTTATTTTTTAGGGCTCCTTTGTGTCCTAATAAATTTAATTTAATTGTGACCGGTAGAGTATATTACCACCACACATCTTTCCTGTCGTCTGGTGATCGGTTGATAATATCACCCCATATCTCTCATGCCATCTGGCGATGATAAACGGAACGTAACCGAAGTGTAAACAACCCTTGCTCGAATTAATTTTGATTTTTTAATTTAAAATCTAGGTAATCACAAATATTTTAACTTACGAATAAAGTGCAGTGCCTAAACAACCACATATATTGGAGGTTTCACCAAAAACCAACATTTCACATGAAAAACTGATCAAGGTATTTTCATTTATTCAGTTAAAACTGAAATTTTTAAATAATTAATGGATGAATCACATGATGAAGAACGAATCACAAGTTAACCTAAAATCGCCGGTCAGCTGATTGGATAACCTTAATTAGACAAGTACAATTTGACAAGAGAGTGTTGCCATAATAGTCTATTAATAACCGTTATTAGCACCATAACGTTATTACCGTTCCGTCGTACGCAGTTAAATATTTGAAAATTAAGAAAATAGATGAACCACTAAATATTTATTGATTATAATATAAAACACAAGAAAATGGCATCAAAAACTTGTACAGCGTGCGAACAAGTAATATCATCAACAGAATTTTGTAAATGCATGCACTGTGATAAACTATTTGATATTGAATGTACAGACAATATTTCTGTAAAGTTATTTCGCCTGATGAACAAAGATAAAAGGGATAAGTTGAAAAGTACTTGGACATGTGTAAATTGTCGTAGAAAAAATACAGATACTAATGCAAATACAGATAAGGGTACACAGAAAAGTAAAGGAAAGGGAAAAACAGATGATAGTACAAAGATAGACTATACTTTAAAAAGACCTATTACACCAGAAGCTTACGCAAATGTTACAGTGCGAGATAAAAGATATCAAATAAATATTTCTACGGATAACTCTTTTCAATCGTTAGAAGATGAAGATCTAGGTTCACAAGTTTCTGAAAATGAAGTTGATGTAAACAATTCTAATCCACAAAAAATAAAAGAAAATACAGACGATCTGCAAAATCGATTGGACAATGCAGAACAATTAATTGAAAACCTGCTTTTAGAGAATGAAAGATTGAAAGCTATAATATCTGAGTATGAGCTAAGAATTGATAAGAACAGTCACAATAATAAAGTATGTACGGAAAGTAAGAAACGTAGACGTATACGACAGATAAACTATACTCCACCTTTGCAATCGGTAGATCAGAATACTGCTGTCAACGATCAACTTAATTCTACCAAAGAAGAGGAAACCGTCCCAGGACTGACACTGTCATCCAATAATCGCTTTAACGACGTAGGAAGTACAAAACAAGCTGAACCTGAATGCAAGCAAAACACTCAACAGGTTAACTCTGCACAACGCTCACCTAATAAACCCAGATTGTGCATCATTAGTGCAAACAATAAAAATCGTGTTCTGTCAATCGCAGAAGACACATTCCCTAAAAACAATGAAATATGCCACTTCATTAAGTCAAATACCGGCATTAGGGAGCTTGTTACAGGAATTGCAGCTAAGGTTGTTGACTTTACAATGAAAGATTTCTGCATTATTCTTATCGGTGATAGAGATTTTAAAAACACAGATAATTACTATGACTTGCACTTGCATCTTAGAAATGTCTTAAGTAATATTAGACATACAAATATTTTAATTTGTTTACCTACATTTAAATGTGGTCAATATGACAATTTGTTTAATGCAAGGATTAAATACTTTAATAACATAATGACGTCTGACATAGAAATAATTGATAATCCAAATATATATGTAATTGACTCAAATGTAAATCTTGAATATGACAAAACTATGTATAAGGCAAGCGGCTATTTAAATGAAAAGGGAATAAAAACAATCTTTAATGACATCAAAAATTGGGTAAATGATATTACGAGTTACAATGTAGTTAAAAATTATACAAATGTAAGCGTAAAGGACCAATCAACACAAACTAACCGTAGTGATTTTTTTCGTGCCTACTCATGCTAGTTTGAGGATCGGTGAGAGTAGTTGTAAAAAACAGACTTGTAGTCAGTTACTAGATAATTCTGTTCTTAGAATTTTACACCAAAATATACATGGTTTTACTAGCAAAATTGATTCGATAGAAATAGCCCTTCAAGAACTGGTTGATATAAACAAGGAGATTGATGTAGTTTGCTTCACTGAAAGTTTTCTTACAGAAAATAGATTACCTAACGCTAAACTCAATAACTATAGATTGGTAACATCGTACTGTCGCACTAAGAAAAGGGGAGGTTCTTGTATTTTGGTCAAGAAGTCCTTGGATACTAAAAACGTCGCATTGCCCACAAATTTAGTAGCACCGTACTATTTTGAATGTTGTGGTGCTGAGATTTTGTGTCATAACCTCGTAATCTTTAATATATATAGAATTCCTGTAGAAACGAAAGCTCATGTAAACATTTTTCTCCATAAACTTGATAACTTACTCAAATATGCATCAACTAAGTTCAAGAGCAAAAGGATATTGGTTTGTGGAGACTGGAATATAAACATTCTAATCGATAACAATAATACCAAAAAATTAATCAGTATCTTAAAAAATTATAATGTAGACCCACATATACTTGTACCTACTCGAGGAAAGTCTTGTCTAGACCAAATAGCAAGCAACATAAAGGGAGTAAGGGCTGAAGTTCTCAAACTTTATCTCTCTGATCATGAAACATGTCAAATCGCTACGATTGACATTAAGAGCAGGGCTGCATCGACATGGTTTGAATACCGCCGTGATTTCTCTAGTGAAAACCAACTTAAATTTAAGGTATATGTATCATCTCTTTCATTTAATGAAGTCTTGGAAGAACAAAATGCAGAAACGGCGTTTATTAGATTACACGATATGTTGTGCTTGTTGCATGCCTTGTGCTTTCCGGAGATCAAGGTGAAAATGAGAAATCGTCCTATGAAACTAAGATGGTTGTCAAAAGGACTCAAAAAGTCTATTAAAAATAAACGCAACTTATATATGAAGTTCAAACAAAATGCTCGAAACAAAATAGTAAATAAACTAGCGTACACTAGGTATAATAGTTTGCTCAAAAAGTGTATACTAACAGCACAAAAGCAAAATAACAATAAAGTGATCGAAGCAGCTAAGAATAAATGCAAAGCTACTTGGGATACTATATCTACAATGACTAAAAGCACGCTACATAGAAATGAAATTGATAGCCTCAAATTTAATGACAAGATTGTTAGTGATCCTCAATTAATTTGCAATGAACTTAATAATTACCTTGTCAATTTGACCAAGACATACAATCGACATTTAATCAAATCTTATCCAATTAGTAATTATAATCCAAATACAATTTTCTTAAATCCTGTTGACAATAGTGAAATTAATAAAATTATAAAAAGTTTAAAAAATAGCAAATGTAGCGGCTATGACAACTTACAAATAAACATGCTTAAAAACTGTGCCTCCAGTATAAGTCATGTGATAGCTCATGTCATCAATTTGTCATTTGAGCAAGGTGTTTTTCCCGATTGTCTGAAATTGTGTATCGTTAAACCTCTTCACAAAAAAGGAGAGAAGAAAGATCCTCAAAACTATAGACCGATTACGCTCGTTCCCGTGCTTTCAAAGATATTTGAAAGAGCGGTATTTAATAGGTTAAATAACTTTCTTGTGAAGCATAACGTCTTGCGAGAAGAACAACATGGCTTTAGAAAAGGTCATTCAACTTCGTTGGCATGTTTTGATTTAGTCAAACTAATTACTGAATCAATTAATAATAGAAACCTAATTATGGCAATGTTTCTCGATATGTCCAGAGCATTTGATTTTGTGGATCATGCTCTCTTATTACTTAAACTCGAGAGATATGGTATTCGAGGAAAAGCCTATGATTGGCTAAGTAGCTTTTTGAAGAATAGAAGACAATGTGTGGAAATTGACAAAATAACGCAAAAGGCTAACACTCGTATAAAACAGAAATTTAGGTCAGACTATGTTGTAAATGCCACTGGTGTACCTCAGGGAAGTGTACTAGGTCCACTACTTTTTCTACTATACATAAACGATTTACCTGAGGCTACATCGGAAAAATGCATTTTGTTTGCAGATGATACAACTATCGTAATAAGAGGTAATACAAAACAAGAACTTCAAATGAAAGCAAAAAAGGCCCTTGATGATGTTTGTGATTGGATGCAGCGTAATAACTTACACATCAATTTTAGTAAAACCAAATTCATTCATTTTCGCTCATACAACACTAAATCTCTTGACTTAGAAATCATACATGGTAGTAAAGTTGTTGACCAAGTTGATACAATAAAATTTTTAGGCTTACATTTTGACAATCATTTGAATTGGAAAAATCATATTGACTACATTTGTAACAAACTAGACCGTTTTGTATTTGCGCTTGGGCGTCTTAGACAAACTGTGTCACTGGAGGCTGCGTTGACTGCTTACCATGGCTATGTCTCATCTGTCTTGAGATATGGACTTAAGATGTGGGGTAACTCAGTTGATGCAGAAAGAGTTTTTATTGTTCAAAAAAAATGTTTACGGGCTATTTGTAATGCACATTTCATGGACAGTTGCAGGCCTATATTTAAAAAACTTAAGGTATTACCATTGACATGCATTTATATAAGAGACCTATGTATTTTTGTTAAGAATAACCGTTCGTTGTTTAAACGGCGTTGCGATGTTTCTACAAGACAGGCCAGATCCATATATGCCAACTTACTTTATAAACCCGAATGTCGGCTTGATATTTTTAAGAAAAACGTTTTTTATATGTGTATAGTTGTTTTTAACAATTTGCCTGAGGAAATTAAACTATTAGAAGGTAACATTTTTATTCGTAACATAACTGGTTGGCTGCATGAACATTTATTTTATGACTTAAAAGAATATTTTGATTTTAAAATATGGACATAGAAATAAATTATTGTATATTGTAATAATAAATCTAAACTGTGACAAATATTTGCATGCCTATTAGGTTAGGTAGAATATGTGACTCACTGTAAACATTTTTAATTGACATCTAATGTAAAACATATTCTTGCAAATAAAATAATTTGAATTTTTGAATTTGAATTTGATCGGTTTGAGAATTGTACTACCCCGTATCTTTCTTGCCATGTTGCGACTGGTTATGAATATTACCTTCCGTGGGGTGAAAGTAATTGATCACTATATCGCTCTTTAATCTCGAGTGATCTATACATATTATAAAGAGGAAAGATTTGATTGTTTGTTTGTTTGCACCAAATAGGCTCCGAAACTACTAGACCGATTTGAAAAATTCTTTCACCATTAGAATCCTACATTATCCGGGATGGATATAGGGTACATGATTTTCCCGAATTCCCACGGGAACGAAGTCCCGCGCGGGAAGCTAGTTTATAATAAATCTACGAGGGAGTTATATGAATGACTAGCATCCCGCTCGGGACTTCGTTCCCGTGGGAATTCGTGAAAATTATGTAGCCTATGTTACTCAGGGATAATGTAGCATCCTAGTGGTGATATAATTTTTCAAATCGGTCCAGTAGTTTCGGAGGCTATTCGTTACATACAAAAATACAAATCTTTCATCTCTATAACATTAATGTAGATAAATGATAACCTTTAAAAAGAATAAAATAAAATATTTTTAACAAAAAATTGACCCGCCTTCAAAAAGGGTGAAATAATTTTTTAAAGCTATGTTCACGAGTAAGTAGTGGTTAAGGGTAAAACAGCAAATAGGTGAATTCATAGCGGAATATGGTAAATAGAGAGGAATGTTTTTTTTGACGTCGGCGCCGGTTTAAACAGGACCAAGTTTAATAAAATAAGTATTCACACAAGCTTATTTTGGCAGTATAAATACTAAGATAATTATGCCATGCGAGTAATTGTTCGGCGCCGACGTCAAAAAAAAAATTCCTCTCTATTTACCATATTCCGCTATGAATTCAGAGAAAAGATACACAACGGAGTCGCGTTCGCGCATTCACACCGCACGGACGTGTCTCGCGCTCTGCCACGATCGCTCTAACGGATTCATTCTGTTTCAGAGTGCTCGCCCGCTCGGCCGCAGCTACCTGCGCCGCCGCCCGACCGCCGCGCCCTGCCGCGCGCGCTCTAACGGTTTTCTAACCGTTATTCTGTTGCTTTCGTGCCTTTTTCAAGGCGCGTGAGCAAATTCTTATTTCAAGGATCGCGTTGCGAAAACCTTAACTCTCTAGTTAGGGTCGTTCAGTGGATACCTAGCGGTGCTAACTAAGCTGAACGGAGTGCAGCCCCGACGCACTCGCGGAGTCCCTTCAGGACGACGCAGTAAGATCGGAAGAGTTTAGGATCATCCGGCCTTGGGGGCTTCCCTAGTCGGACCCTAGACTTCCCCTCCCCGTTTTTCTACTCACGGGTGCAACTGCACCCATTGCACGAGTAGTAGGGCCCACTGCACATTAAGATTGGCAGTGGATTTACAAGCTTAGGGCTCACCTTAGGCACACATCCTCCCTACTTACACCAGGTAGGGAGGGATACACCGTTTTTAACCCCGGGCCCGTCCAACCCGGGGTCGGTTTCTCCCGTTAGATTAGGCGCGACTGCCACTCAGTTTCTTGTTGGTTCTTCTGAGTGGAACGCGACGCGTTTGAACCAACATAGAGTCAACGCCAGTTTAGGAATTGTTGGGTCGGCCGCCATGGCCGAGCCAAACTTGATGGGAATCATACGGGTTCTGTTCTCGGAGTTCGAGCGGTGCGGAGCACTGACTCAGCTCCTGGAGCGGCACCCGAGCCTCAGGGGGTTCCTCCCGGAGCCCGAGGCAGTTCCCCCCCCCACCCCGGCGGCGTCAACCGCCCCAGTCCCTCCGCCCGTCATTGCCGCCTTCCTGGCGCAACAGGCGACCCGCGGAGCCACTTCCGCGCCTCGCGCGCCCCCCTCAGAGCGCTCGCGCTCTCGTTCGCGCTCTCGTTCGCGCACTCGCTCGCGCACTCGCTCTCGATCGCCGACCGAGTCTTGCGACTCGCACGGCTCGAGGGCTGAGAGCGATATGGACGTAGCTCAGGACAGCTACGAGTCCGCCCACTCTTCCTCGGACGACTACGAGGTCGTCTCAAGGAAGGGCAAGCGAGCCCGAGGCCGCAAGGCCTCTGCCCCCAAGCCTGCAAAGGCATCCAAGATCGCGGAAGAGCGCGCCGCCGCCACCGCTTCCCCTGACCCTCTCGCGTCGCCCGCGTCCCCCGCGGCGCGCCCGACGCCCCCCCCGCCCCCGCCCCCTCTCTCGAACCCCGAGACCTTCCTTCGTACCGCGAAGCCGCCCCCTGTATACTTACAGGACAAAGCTAAGTGGAACGAAGTGTCCCGTCTATGCGCGGCAAGGAAGATTAACTTCCTCTCCGCCACGTCCACCTCGACGGGCATAGCCGTCAAAACCCCCACTTCGACGGATTTCCGTCAATTGACCTCCTTAATGAGGGCCATGGGGGTCTCCTTCCACACGTACTCCCTTAAGGAGGAACGTCCACTCCGCGTAGTCATACGCGGAATCCCCAAGGAGCTTTCATGCTCCGACGTCCTTGAGGACCTTAAGTCCCAAGGACTTCCAGTCCAAGAAGCCCACCGCATGCATCAGGCGCGGGGGCTACGCCCTTATGACATGGTATTGGTCATCCTCGACAATACCAAGGAGGGTAAGGACATCTTTAAGATAAAAACTGTATGCCATCTATCTGGCATAACAGTAGAACCCCCTCTCCGCAAAGGGCCCCCAGGACAGTGCCACCGCTGTCAGCTATACGGGCACGCCGCCCGTAACTGTCACGCGAAACCTAGATGCGTTAAGTGTCTAGGTGACCACTCGACAGCTGAGTGCCAGCGTCCAAAGGACCGTACACTGTGCACGGAGCCTCCGAGCTGTGTGCTGTGCGGGGAAACGGGACACCCCGCGAATTACCGCGGGTGCCCAAGGGCCCCCAAAGCCGGCCACAGCCGCAGAGAGGCCCCGCGCTCAAGAGCGGCTCCCAAGGCGAGCGTTGCTCGACCTCGCCCCTCTCCTGCCCCTCAGGCGAGCCCTGCTCAGCCTCGCCCCTCTCCCGCCCCTCAGGCATCCCCCGTCCGCCTCGCTCCCCAATGGCCCGCGCCTTGGACGAAGCGAGCCACTCCCCTTCAAGGGAGCCCCCAAGGCCCCAAACCTGGCCCTCCCCCGGCCCCCGCCGCCCCGAGGCCCACGCCTCCTAAAGCGCCTGAGCCCTCTCGGCCAGCCGCTCCCTCAACGCCGTCCCAAAGCGCCGCTCTAGCCGATTTCGAGCTAGTGTCGCGCTTCGCCCAACACATTGACCTGAGAGAGGTCAGCAGGGTCGCGAACCTTATTCGCCAAGGGGAATCAAACCCCCAGGCAAGGCTCGAGGCCTGCTTTGCGGTCGCTAAGCTCGACCAGTCCCTCGCCCTCTTTAAGGTAAATCCGTAATGGATACAAACACTGGTAAGAGCAGAATCAAACCCAGATCCCTAAGGCTAGGCTACTTCAATGCCGATGGAATGTCGAAACAACGACAGGAAATCGCGCATTTCATCAGCACCCACCAACTGGATGTTCTTCTCATCCAAGAGACCTTCCTTAAACCCAGTCAGAGAGACCCCAAAATTGCGAACTACAATGTAGTTCGTAATGATCGGCCCTCTGCTAAGGGAGGTACACTCATTTACTACAAAAGGTCACTGTACTGCATACCTTTAGACCCCCCAGAGCTGGAATACATTGAAGCCTCTGTCTGTCGGTTAGGCATGACGGGCCATCAGCCCATCACCCTCGTGTCGGTGATACCTCTCTCCCGTCGTTACGGGCGACAACCCCAGATTCTTGACTCGTAGAGACATTCAAGCTCTCTTGGATTTAGGTGGATCCGTCATTGTGGCGGGAGACCTAAATGCCAAGAACCCAGCTTGGTGTAGTGTAGCTACGAATCAACGAGGCAAAGAGCTAGAGAGACTTTCCACCTCCCTAGCCTTCGACATCATCGCCCCAATGCGACCCACTCACTATCCCAGAGTCCTAGACCAACGTCCCGACGTCCTCGACATTGTGCTTCTGAAGAACATAGGCTTGCGCCTGTGTTCTATAGAGGTACATCACGAGCTTGACTCTGATCACCGACCAGTTGTGGTCGAATTTGCCCCGAGGCTGGGTCCTTCTGACCCTAGTCAACCCCCTCCCACCAGGACAATAGTGGACTGGGACAGGCTCAGAGACCAACTCGAGTCTGTGTCCTCTCCTCTATTGGACTCTATCCCAGATGTTATAGTCTCCCCTCAGGACACTATTAACGCCATCGACTCCCTCACAAGGCACGTACAGAATGTCGTTAGCGACTGTTCGAGACAGGTGCCAGCGACGAACGATCGACGTTGGCACCTGCCCTCGGATGTGCGCGCCTTGTTGACGGAGAAGAACGCGGCCATCCGCGCTTACGACTCCTACCCCACTGAAGCGAACCGAGCTCGCATGCGGGCTTTGCAGCGGGATGTAAAGTCTCGCATGAAAGAGCTTCGGGACACGCAGTGGGGTGAGTTTGTAGGTAGCCTGGAACCGACCCACCTTGCTTTCTGGCAACTGGCCAGAAAGCTTAAGTCCGACACCGTCTCCACGACGCCCCCTCTCAACCGTCCGAACCTTCCTCCCGCCTTTGAAGACGAGGAGAAATCTGAATGCCTGGCAGACAGTCTAGAGGCGCAATGTTCCCCTAGCTCCTTCCCGGTTGACCCGGTCCACCTTGCCCACGTGAACGAGGAGGTCGAGCGCCGAACCTCGCTACCACCGTCCGATCCTCCTCTGGCCCCCGTGACCCCTGATGAGGTCGCGGGTATTGTCAAAAATCTCCACCCCCGTAAAGCCCCAGGCTCAGACGGCATCACGAACAAAGTGATTAAACACTTCCCCGCCCGGTTCGTTCTCTTACTCACCGCTATTTTCAACGCGGCCATGAGTAATTGCATCTTTCCGCAAACCTGGAAAGAAGCCATAGTCATAGGTATTCCCAAGCCCGGGAAACCTAAGTCTGAGCCTACCAGCTATCGCCCTATAAGCCTCCTCAATACAATGGGGAAGATATATGAGCGAATCATTTACACCCGACTCAGAGACTTTGCAGAGTCCAGGAGTCTCATCCCAAATGAGCAGTTTGGTTTTCGAGCCAAACACTCATGCGTTCAGCAAGTGCATCGCCTCGTCGAGCACTTGCTCGAACGTGCCAATAGGCGTCACAAAACGGGAACACTGTTCTTTGATGTGGCGAAAGCCTTCGACAGGGTCTGGCACAACGGCTTGTTATACAAGCTCTACTCAGCAGAAGTGCCAGACCGTCTCGTGCTCATCATACGAGACTTCCTTTCCTGTCGAAGCTTTCGTTACCGCATCGAGGGGTGTCTCTCGTCCTCCCACCCCATCAGAGCCGGAGTCCCGCAGGGCTCCGTCCTCTCTCCTCTCTTATATACCCTATTCACTAGCGACTTTCCTAAGTTTGAGTACTCACCTCAAACGGCTCTATTCGCGGACGACACAGCAGTGTACTGTTCGTCTCGCAGCCTCCGCCCAATCGTCCGAATCCTGCAGCGCGCAGCCGATACTATCGGTGAGTGGTTCAGGAAATGGCGTATTGAGGTAAACCCTACTAAGAGCGCCGCGGTGCTCTTTGGTAGGCATCAACCCATGCCAACCATTCCCATCACCATGTTTGGTCAACCCATCCCTTGGGAAAGGAAAGTCCGCTATCTGGGCGTCACCCTTGACAAGGCAATCACGTTCTACCCTCACATCAAAACAGTGCGAGGCAGAGCCGCGTTCGCGCTCGGCCGTCTTCACTGTCTCCTCGACAAGCACAGTAAATTGTCCCTTAGAAATAAGGTGAGGATTTACACAGCTTGCATACGCCCTATCATGACGTACGCCGGCGTTGTCTTTGCACACGCGGCGCCTAGTCATATCCATCTCCTTCAGATAATCCAGAACAAGTTCATGCGCAAGGCTACGGGTTCCCCGTGGTTTGTGCGCAATGAGAACTTGCATATAGACTTAGGACTGCCGACCATCTCGCAGTACCTTAAGCAATCCTCCACCCGCTTCTTTGATTCTGCCCCGCACCACCCCAATCCCCTGGTGGTGGCTGCGGCCACTTACGACCCCGTCCCCAACAACCCCGGCAAACGCCGTCCGAGGAACGTCCTCAACGACCCGGACGATCCCATCACCCTCGCTATTCAGGCCGACCAACAACGCGCAGAGTCCCGTACACTAAACAGACCGAGATACCGTCCTCGCCGGCGAGGACCTTCGTCGCGTATACCTCCTCACCTCCGCCCCGATTCGCGGTACCGGTACGTACCCGGCCGCTTCTCTCCACAAACGTATGTCCGACGGTTCCCTCGCAGTAACGCCCTAAGCCGAGGTTCGAGCCCCACAGGGGGCACCCTTAGGCCTGTTACTTAAAATTTTGGGTTGAGAGCCATCTGCGCTCACCACTTGCTCGGTGAAGCTGTCAAGGCCATCAGCGGCCAACAGCATAGTCATTCAAAAAAAAAAAAAAAAAAAAAAAAAAAAAAAAAAAAAAAAAAAAAAAAAAAAAAAAAGCTATGAATTCACCTATTTGCTGTTTTACCCGTAACCACTACTTATAAAAAAAAATATTTCACCCTTTTTGAAGGCGGGTCAGTTTTTTGTTAAAAATATTTTTGTTAAAGTAGATAACGTCATTTTAGAGTTCTTCAACTGCCTCTGCGTGTAAATTCATTATATTGCTAACAACCACAGAGAAATAAATAATTGTCCTTGTTAAAAACGTGAGACTCAACCGACTTCAACCGCAACAATGCCTATAAGCAGATAACCACAAACCAAGATGTTGCCTAAAATTATAAAATGTATGTGTTTTTTGTAGCGCAGGATCTATTTTAATAAAATTTATAGGCGACTATTTCGCGTCGCAATCCACGTTTGACAGACACTGCTATTGGCGATTTGAGAACTTCATCCTTTTTTTGAATTCGGTTAAAAATTTAACACTCTTACGTTTAGGCCTAATGATTAACTTATAGAGGGGAACTTATGGATGCAATAAAATGTTGAGTATTGAGTTTTTTGAAAATTTGAGCTCTCTCAAGAGTAGACTAATATTTTGTCTTTGTACGTTGTTTGGCTACATTGTTTTTAAGTGCTACCGTGCTAGCGATATTTCTAAAACAAATCAAATTTCCGTCTTCAGCACACTACTCGTATGTTGCGCTTCCTTGCTATTTCTATAAAGCCGCAAGCACCTTACCGCTAGTGCGACGCGAATCGCTGTATGCATACAAAATGCATCACGATCTGAGACTTTGTGTGTAAAATACGAAGCCCTGGCTCCTTTCGTTACCTCGTAAGAATTGTTCCTATCTTTGACATGATCCCCAAAACATTCGATTAATTTGATTTTCAGGAGTTGTGAGAATTTTGTTCTCTACTTAACGTGAAGAAATAATAAAATAATCCCTTGATTAAAACCTGCATCAGATTACAGAAAATATCAAGATTAAGTGCAGCAGCCGGCAGCCATAGAGCTATTTTTATTCATTTTTAATTAGCGCATTTACGTCCCCACTGAGGGACTCGGACCTCCGTTAGAATTACGAACATAGTCCACCACGCTGGCCCAATGCACCAACCCGCAGCCATAGTTGGTAGAGATATTAAGTACAAAATTTAAATTTGCGTCTATGATTTGGTTCTCCTGCAAAAAGCTAGCCCAAAAAAAAAATTGCCAACTCTGCAATAAATGTCTGTTTTTGTCTAATAATATGAATAACAACTTTATTTCTAGTAATGGGTGGGTAAAGTGTGAAAAAACCATCTTCTAAATAGGTATTTTCAACTTGGTCACGCTTCATGGTCGACCAGGACGTCTGTTCTACTAAACAATGGCATCTCAAAGGTGGTGTATTTAGCAACTTAACTTACAGTTGGCGGTGCGCTGCTAGTCGGGGTGATGTCATCAAATGTATGAAGTTTCGATAGTTCTGAATTTTGCGAACTAAAAGGATATAATTTTCCACGTTAAAAACGTATGAGTCACCGACTTTCCGCACAAAGTAGATAACTAGTATTTTTTGCAGACTACAATGCCTATTAGCGGATAACCACGAAAATGTCACTTATTTTTTTAGATGATGTTCTGGTTTGTAGTAATTTTTGTTGTTGATTTTTTTAAAAGATACCTCCTCCTTTTTTAAAGTTGGTTAAAAATTGTAACCATTGTTATTTAACCGTCATTGAGACGCCATGGATTTGTAGTATAGACGCATAGAGCGGTAGCTACTTAAACTCACAGATCTTCCTAACACAGCACCGTCGAGATAAGAGCATTACATTTATTTTACCAGTTTTACATCACTAGCTTAGCATGGGCTGAATAAAACAGAACTAGAAATCTCTTTTTGACTAAATGAGATTTATCTTGTGCCGTTCCTACGCCTACGTGACCGCACTACGTGCCCTTTAAGGGCTTCGTGTCACATTCTCAAGTTCTTTAATAGGTCAGACCTAAACAAATAAAACGAAGCTGATAATAGATTTGGTAGGGATGATCTATATACTCGTAGGGTTTAGTAAAGTGATAGCATGCCCCTTACACGGCAAAAACTTGGAAAAAATAGTAGTATAAACAGGAAATTTTCTTTAAAATTTATTATAATGCTATTTTGTGCCACAGAACTATTTGAAACTCAAATACTAAACTAAAGTGTAATGATTTGACTTGTCAAAACCTGGATCATGTTCAAATGAGAAATGAGGTTAAGCGGTTGGAAGGAGAAACATAAAAAATGACGTAGAAACATAAAAAATGAGAAATTAAATTAAGAAATTCACAACTATTTCACAGTACCCATGTACTGAACTAGTAGAGTAAATAATAAAGCTGCGATTGAATTATGAGGTTTATTTATACAAGACTGGGAAGTGATAGAGTTAAGAATGCGTAAAGCCATACTTATTTAGGAATCATATAAAAACAGGTAAAACAGGTTGAATTCTTGAATCTTTCTAATTCCATTCTAAACCCATGAAGCCAACGACGGATCAAACTTGTATCAAATTTTTCAAAATCGAATTCTTATTTAATAAATCCGATTTAAGCTAAACATTTCTCTATTTCCTCAAAATACCGAGCTCGTTTGAAAAGTGCTTGTTTTGTGAAATTTTCCTCAGAAAATCACGTTCGGGTCGAGTCAAGCGCAAAGCGAATATAATAAAATAACAACATTTATTTTTGCTGTCAGTTTTGTTCAATGTTTAATTTATAAAGTTGGTAAAACAATATTTTGAATTGTTTTATTTCAAAACATTATTCATCGTTTGTTTTTAGTGCTAAAAGCATAAAGTTGAAAATAATAACGAGTTGTTTTTATTGAGTTTTTGTGATGAATAGCACTTACAAGGTGCAAGTTAGGTTAAAGCTTTCAAAAACAATGGAAATCGAATCCTGACATGGTCTAACTAAATGCTACCTAATTTTATTAAGAAAAAATAAAACTTTTAACCCTATACGATAGAAAAGTTTGTGTTAACTCATAATACAAATAATACTTCTTATTTTAAAAAAAATCTAAATTCAATTTATGATTATAGCTTCCTAGAATATGGATATAATAAAAAAATAACATTTCTTTAATGAGAAATAAATAACTTAAATCTCGACTGATTTTTACGACGTAGACGGAGTGTACATTTCAATTTAATTAATGAAATCTGATACGTACAAACAACTTTGATGGTAGCGAAAATATGTGTTCCCTGGAATCTGAAAATATACCACGATTTCGTAAACGTAAGAAGTTACTAATTAAATTAAAAGGGCAAATGTTTAAATAGATGTTAAGCAATTTCAAAAAGTTTAATGATCATATGACAATATGATCAGTATATTAAGAGAATAAGTTGAATCTAAGGAGAGATTTTAAATTAGTTAACGAATAGGGGGTGATTTTCCCCATGAAACTTAACAACTTTCCCCAAGGAACCCATTAAAAATTCATAAAATTTTGACTTTTCATACAAAGGCAAATCAGCTGATAATACACACACAAGTTGTATAGAAAGGCAGAAAAATTATTCACATTTCGACATTTGGGAAAAGTTTGTTTAGTTTAGTGGGCTCTTTATTTATTTGCCAACTAATTTAAAGACACTCAATATACTATAATTGATGATTTTTACTTATTACCTACTGAGGACAATTTTTTTTATTCGCCCTCTGAATCCGAATAAATATTCTTGAATAATTTACACAGCGCCATTTACCTCAAATTAAACAACGCTTGTACTATAGTAACGCTTGTACTAAGGTAACTGGTTTAATACGATTTTTAGAAACACCGAGACTCCTCACAAATACTTTAAATACGTTTTTTACAGCATTAACATCAGCAATTCTTCACTTAAAACTAAAACAGATCCATCACCTAAACACCCCGTGAGATGCGGTTTCTTCTGCCGCAGCTGGCAGCTGTCCATATCGAGGTTCATTTAATTACTTCCGAGATATATTCCAGAGCTAGGAGACACTGGATCCGTCTCTCAGCCAAAATAAACTTCACGACACGTGCGGAGCCAAGGGAAATCCAGAGCCGCTGTTAGTAACAAAGAGTGCGGTGAACAACTCACTACGTTGAGCAGCAAGTGAAGAGCGATTAACGGTATTATGGTTTACGAAATGTGAATAAACTACACTAGATTGAACAACTTTCCCCAAGGAACACTGATGTTGATGATGATGATGAGGTCCGACCAATTTCGACCATGGCGATCACTTCCACTCCTAATTTGTTTGGCGCTCGTGTGCCCGAAAATGGCAAACCACGTTCGCAATGAGGGCACAGAAGTACACCGCCAACGTAACGATAATTAATGGCAACGGGAGGACGAGCTTCTATCTGGTCGCGTTTCGCATCGAGGTAGATTATTCGCTGTTTTTCGGACTCGCTGACTCGCCTCTTCACAATCTCGCGCCATCCTGGCCGCTGTGCTGAAAAAGATTCCCATTGAGAGGGCTCTATGTTACACCTTTTCGTGTGACGCTTCTGAACGTCTTTATAACGAAAAAGCTGACCGCCTTTCCTTCGCTTACTTTCCACGAGTTCAGAATCAAAGATCTATGCGTGCGCTTCGCCACTCTCTCCTCCGCAATACGTGACACGTGTCCGAATTATCGAAGTTGCCAACGCATTAAATAGGCATCTATGCCACCGACATTGGCTCGTCACAGAACCGATCAGATGATTGCCTTAGTATGAGTAGCCAAAATCCTTTTAAAAAAAATTCTTGGGGAAAGTTTCATGGGGAAGATTGCTTCCTAAAATTTTGCTAACTAATTAAATGTTACCATATAAAAAATTCTTAGCGAGACAATTAGAAATGGATTGTGTCCCAAAGCATGTTGAAAGAATTGTACACTCCTTGTCTACTTTTATGTAATAACTTTGTTTGTGCAATAAATAATATATGTAAAGAAAACACTGAGAGGTAGTCATTTAAGAATACTGCACTTAAAAGGGACGGTAATTTTGTCACCGTCATTCTTAACCATTATAAATAGTTTCCTACAAAAATGCGTGCAATCGAACGAGAAGTTGTGATTTCCGAAGAAATAGCCTTACATTCTTGTACAATGGTACAGAGTAAGCACTAAAAACTATAAAATAACACGTATCGTACATGTTCAATAAACTTTCTTTAGCATCAAGTTACAATTTAATAATGCTCCCAATATTATAAAAGCGATAGTTTGTAAGGATGGATGATTGGATGTTTGTTACTCTTTCAAGAAAAAAAACTATTAGACATATTTAAATGAAACTTTGGCAGTAGTGTAGCTTCAACATTAGACTACAATATAGGCTGCATAATTAACGAAAACTCCCACAGGAACGAAGTCCCGGGTAGAAAACTGGTCATAACTAATAAATTTCACAACACGATATTTTATTCTAAAAGGTGTCTCCCCAATGAGCCAAAGGCGTGAGCTCTTATATGTAAGTATGTTTCTAACAATTACACTCAGTACCTTCATACCTATTTGAGTTTTATCTGGTCTAATATTTCTCCGTTTTCTTTTATGACTCATACCCCTTGACCGTCTGATGAGCGAGTCGACGAACTGTGAACTTGTTTTCGTAGTTGACACATGAACTGTCTGCAAATTTTGTCATTTTAAATTACAGGAATGTTCAGTGGCATACGAAACATTAGGTTCCTAGAGAGACCATTTTGCATAGAGAATACGGCATTCCTCAGTTTTATGAAACTTTAGAGTAAATTTTGGATTTTTGCTACAGTTATTCGTGCAGTTTACGAATGGTTCGCTGGAAAAGAAGCCTTTTTTGGGTGCAGTTGTTTTTACTTATTTTTAAGATAATTTGTGAATGAATGTTAAAAAAAAAGGTAAAACAATAAACAGACATACAAATTTTTAAAAATACATTTCCTAGAAAAATACTTACTTTCGTAGAACTTTTCTACTGATTTTGAATTGACTGCCGAAATCATATATACCTCAATATTTTAAGATTGCCTCCTCTTTTTTAAGTTAGTTCTAAGTTTTAAGCTAAGTTACAGATAATTTTTGATCTCAAAAATTTCATAGATCCTATGTAGTTATTAGCTAATTATTATGATATCTACATAACTTTTATAAGTTAAATTCTTTAGTGCACCTCTACAATTGCCATATGCATGTTCTTCTAATTAATAGTGCCTCTGGAACTCATGTGACGAGCAATTTATAAAATAAAATATAAGATTAAAGAATAATTGCTTCACATAAAACTAATCAATGAATGCTAAAAATAATTTAATTTTAAGTGAAGGCCTAAAAAGGAAAAATAGAAGCAATTTCCTGTCCTTAATAGACAGCCGGTAGATAACAAAATCACGTCAGTGTGGCCAGGTAATTCCTTCCAAGTTCGGTTACAGATCACTTTCACCTGCGGAGGTGTTAAATTGAATTACCGGCCTCTCTTTTAGTGTACTGTAGGGATGGCAACACTACTGTGCTTGTATTTCGCTCGGGTTTATAGACTTGGTAGACTTATTACTCTTGTAGGTGCCCTAAAAGACATCGTTTGTGCAGAACCACAAAGCTCTAGACTATATGGTTTAAAATAGTTTTCCTTAGAATATAAATCTTTTCATGAAACTCAACCACTTTCCTTAAGGAAACAAAAAAATGCTTTCATTGGACATGTTGTATGGATAGACAATTTTTTTCTTTAATCATTTTAAATCACTGTGATCTCTACTACAATCTACAATATACTTCTACAAACACGTAATTTGTATGTAATTAAGTATATTAAACCATCCAAATGTAAGTATTACACGTCTTTTAAGTGTTAGTGGTACACGTCTTTTTTCACAGCTTTTATTTTATTTTAAAGTAAGTCAACAAATTCAAGAGGTAAAATGCCGATTTATGTCAAAGCTTTGTCGATATTTTCCTCACTAGCCGTGGGATGAGACGGCGAAATATACGAGCTGTAGAAGATAAACGTGGAGTGTCACGCCAGGAAACTTTACGGTGTTTCCATGCCATGGTTTTATGATTAGTGGGGGGGAGCATCTATTTCGGCCGTCTATTCTGTAGGTCGAACCACGTGGCCTTAGGGGATATTTCTCTGCGTCCCGGCGAGCCTACCAAATAAAAGTAAGATTAACTTATTAAATTACCAAAAAACTTTAATTTTTCTACCAGTTTGCCAGGAATAAATAGATGTTTAGGTATTTACTGTTATCTTTATTACACAGATTCAATAACAATGGTTGTAATTTAATTACATTGTTGCAACTCGTTGCATAATTTTGGTTAGAAATCTACATTATACCCAATGGACATAGGCTACATAATTTTCCCGAATCCCCACGGGAACGAAGTCCCAAGCGGAATGCTAGTAACATATAAAGAAAGAGTTAGTTAATATACGGACGTTTGTCAATCAAACTAAGTACATGCCGTCATCTGACGTCAAACTGAAAATATCTGAGGGAAACTTTTCCGAACTATCCCACAACACCTCCAAAGTGTCCGTCTGTAACCCTGCCGTTCTCAAATATTCAGGACAGGGGAGAGCCTCGAACCCCTGAGTTACCATTACACCCCTAACTCTACCGCTATTGTTGACAGGAAACGCCATAGATTGTGGTACGTAAGGAGGCTTGATCGTGTTGTGAATATACACATAAAATCGCTTGAAAGAGATTAAGGCAAAGTCTATTTGCTTTATTTTGAACTTCGGATACATAATTATAGTATTACTAAACCTTGTCATAATCTACTTTGCAACAAGTAATATGAGTCTGTAGTTCTCCGTACGAGACACAGATGGCGCTAACCTATAAGCACGACGTATGTGCTTAGTAAGGGAATGAGAAATTTTGCCTTTTGATTTGAAGGCACGATAGCTCAGTTGGTTAGAGCACCAGGAGATCTGATCCTGGGGTCGTGGGTTCAAGTCCCATTCGCGCCGAATATTTTTCTTTCCCTAAAAATTATTTGTGGATATTGTATGACTGTTATAATATATATCTCTTTTTTTAATTACTTCTTGTCGTTTTGCTCATTTTATTCCTCAAGCCAAGCGTATTCTACCTGAAAATGATTGACTAACATTGTAAGCTTTACATTGTGTTCTATCAAAGATATCTATCAGAAAAAGATTTTGTACTACTTGTTTCGTATTGAACCTTCTTTTCCCGCCACCACCCTGGTCATATGAACCAGACCGAATCTTGGGAGATGCGCGCGTTACTTTCTCGGGGCTTTTTCACGCGCGCACTTTCTTGAGCTTCCTAAAAAATTCAGACAAGTCTCTTTGTTCTTTTGTCATATCGAACCGTGAGTTTAGTGTAATTCTTTTTGAAAAAAATGTTAAACTTGCGTCAGGACACGTGACCTGACCGAAAATTCGTAAGACGGAGGGACTGTAGACTGCAAGAAAGTAATATACGTTCAAGTATTCACTTCTGCCGGCACTCCCGGAGTGCAACCCGTTGTTTTTTTTGAAGTAAAAACTTCTTTAGCGGCGTTGTACACTTTGAAGTATGGATAAAAAATGTTAAACTCGCGTTAGGGTCACGTGTCTGTCAGGTGACCCTGATCGAAAATCCGTAAAGCATAGAAGTGTTTAATAAATATAAGAAATTAAAACTACAAAAGTCAAGATGTCACGGAGGGGTTTTTGATAAATATAAGACATTAAAACTGCAAAAGTCAAGATGTCATCCGGTGTTAGCATAGAAAAAATTAAATTAGATACTATAATAAACAACGTTAATGTTCAAGTTTTCACTTCTGCCGGCACTTCTGGAGTGCAACCCGTTGTTTTTTTTATAGTAAGTCTGCTCTGTATCCCACTGCTAAGCAAGGGCCTTCCCCCTTATCTCGCCAGTCTTTTCTGTACTCGGTCAAACTCTGGGTGAGTTTGACCGAGTACAGAAAAGACTGGTCTTCGATCCCAAAAACATCCAGATCGTCACGTCAACGTTTTTTTGGTCTTCCACGCCGCCTGTAACTGTCTGTGGGATCCATTTTGTGGATATTTGTGCCCATTTACTACAGTGCATACGTAATTGTAAGACGGGTTGGTTTCCGCAACTCGACGTCAACATGCGCCTATTTTGCGTGATTAATTGTTTAGGTTAGGTTGGCTGTCAGTCTAACCATCCCAGCTCCTCCAGAAATTGCAGAAGTCTCTTAGGGTCTTCCACCACTTCCGGGAGGGACCTGGGTATGCCCAGGTGTTTGGCCCGGTAGTTGGCCACCTCCTTGCAGTTTAACACGACGTGGGCGGCTGTCTCTTCTTCCTCCATGCATGCTCTGCATAAAGGACTGTCGATGATACCTAGAGTGTATAGGTGTTTGTTGAACATACCATGTCCTGTTATTACGCTCGTAACCGCACGAAGTTGGGTCTTCTTTAGCTGGAAGAGCTTGCGGGAGAGACGTATATCGGTTGCAGGTAAGGCTTCCTTTGACTGTCGGCAACCCTTCTGGTTTCGCCAATTGTCGTTACCTTGTACCTTGGTTTGCAGTATTAGCAGAGATCGAATCCCGTTAAAAGACACCGGTACTATTGGTTCCGGACCTATTGGTTCCGGACATACGATACACATGACACTTTAGCCTAGCAGATTTTTGACCTACGTCCTACGTCTGAAACTAACTTAAAATTGTTTTCTTGTTTAATTGTTTTGATTTTACGATGCATAATGAAAATAACATTATATTATAACAGAAATGTACACGGGACCAATACGTACACCAACATCCTATGAAATACAAATATTCAATGAAATAGCATCAAATGTCCACTGAATTCCGACTGGTCTAACAGCTTATCATTCTATGCCACAACTATTTACATAGCTCAACAAACTTCACCTCTGATATGTATATTAGTTACGAGACTGAATTTAAACTATTCCAACAACAAGGTAATTTTATTAGCATGAGGCTCATTCCAACAAAACAGGGTCACCATGTTAATTAGCGGATTAGAAACTTGGATTTCTAAGAAGAAAATCCTTTGCTTCGATTAAAATATAAATAAAATAGAGGACAAAGAGGTAATGTACATGAAAGCAGTGGCTCACTCATTGAATTCTCACGGCTTTTGATGATGATGATTTCATAAATTGATGACGAATCTTTCCTTTTTTTGTTTTGTTTGATTTTTTTTTACTTCCAGAGGACTATCTCGTTTTATATACACACAGCACCCCGTCGGATGCGCTGCACAACTCACAAACACAAAAATATGCTTATATACACTGCTCAAAAAAATCCGGAACTATTACAAACGAAATAATGGCTACGTTAAGGTCGAAGTGTGTACCTACATTCGAGTTTGCGTGACCATATTCCAGGATTTAGCAAATCGGCTGTTTGTTTCTGACCTCCGTTACCTACATAGATTTGTAATTACTCACTTATATAACTATGTAGTATGTATTTTAGCTCAGTGAAGTGATTTAATTTGTCCTTAATATTTTATTCCTTGAAAATGTATTTATGTCAGTATTTAGCAATATTTTCTTCTGTCTAACCTAATCCTATTTTCTTCTATCTAATAATTTGATTAAAGCCAGAGCCGGTTTAATCAAATTAAACTGGTAACTCTACAGCCAAGGGCTGAAAGGCTGAAAGCGCCTATTGTTTCTTGCTATGACAAAAGTCACTAGTCACTTACGATACTATGTATTTCATGAACAAAACACGGTAGTTATGTTTGAACTACGAGTACATACTAATATGTTTTCAATGGACTTGGTTATAAGTAGGTTAGCTCTTATTGTAGAGTAGATATAGAGTGTAAGATAGAGGTACCAGTTCCGCTATGTGACTTTTTCTGTAATTAGTTGCACCTAACCTAAGTACAGTGAGGAAAACTATCTACATATTACGTTCCGGTCATCGGGTCTATTCTATAAGTTAATCAAAAATAATAATAATACGTTTGTAGGGTAGCTACATAAATGCGCTACAGCTCAATCTGTGTGAGGGTAGTGCGAACCTTGGCCACTGTATAAATACGGTTGGAGTTGCCAATAAACATTCTTTTTTTTTCAACCGCACTCGTGATTTTCACTGCCTCGCCCCTACTCGATCCTACTAGCTATCTCACACGTTTATTTCTTCAAGATGTGTGTGTGGCTACACATCATCCTTCACGATCGATCTCACATTAGAGGTAGACATACATTGCCCCTGTACAAAGTAGATATTGCATTGAATATACAAGAAGATTTTTTATCACCATCTTAATTTAACAGACCAGTATTTTTTTGTTCCTATTTTTTATTTAAATATTTCAAGCTAGATCGTCTGAAGCATGAAAATAATTCAAAATTTTTGTATGGAAAAAAATTTACATCGTCCAATTGACTTGAAACTTGGTAATAGTACTCTTCAACACAATTTGTGACACCCGTGTTTCTGCGTTTTACAAAATTCATCCTCTAGACGTTAAAAAAGAGTTATCAAAATCAGAAAATTTTGGAAAAAAACACTTTTTTCCTCCTTATTTACGTTCTATCAACGTTACTGACACCGTAAGAAAAATTTGGATGGTGATAAAAAAATCAGCCTGTATGTTAAGTATTATATTTTTAGTAATCCATACTAATATTATAAATGCGAAAGTAACTCGGTCTGTATGTCTGTCCGTCTTTCACGCCTAAACTACTGAACCGACTTTGATGAAATTTGGTACAGAGATAGATTAGAGCCTGGGAAAGGACATAGACTACATTTTATCCCACAGTTGTCCACGCGGGCGGAGCCGCGGGCGGAAAGCTAGTGTCATATAAAAGTGGGTAAAGATAAAAAGAAATACTCAAGTGTGGGGCGAACTTGGCTTACCCTGGTGTCAGAGTTAGCCAAGTTAGCAGAGTTTATTTTACTACAATGGCGGCACAATTACCTACATTTTGAGTGTGCTTTGTAATTTGTATTCACCCAATGAATATTTTTCTCAGTTTACTAACAAGCTAAAATTATGGAAAGACTTCGTGATCATTAATTTCTTTTAATTTATAGCGTAGTAGGGTAAATTTTTATGTTAGTTATTTTAATTTGCATTAACTTTGACACAAAACCGAATTAACCTTTTTTAACAAAATTACTGCCTACCGTTAAAAAGTTATTGGTCGCACGCTATTATGGCTGTTTTCCATCCTTTCATACACTCACCCCTATAATACCATTCAGGGTAGGCAGAACCACTGTTGAGTGTCTGTTGACGGCCGGTTTGGTCAAGAGGTATTAGTGACGCTGCCTCTTGATCGGCGGGTCTTGGGTTCGATTCCCAGTCGGGGCAACTATTTGTGAAAAAAGCAGATGTTTGTTCTCGGGTCATGGGTGTTTGTGACTGTCTTTGTGTGTTCCAAGGGACCCACGACACAAGGGAAAGTCTTAATGTGGGCCTTTTGAGTGTGAAGCGTTTATTTATTTATTTACTTGACGCCACATTTGACATACTTACATAAATTGGCACTATAGTCACCCATCAGGTTCCCTGCCTCAGTGTCTGTTGCTTAACTTCGCTGATCGTTTCGGATCAGTTAACGCCACTGGGCTACGAGTGCTTCGTGAGTGCTGAGTTTTCCTTGAAATGAGATAAGCAAAACATGTTTACAAAGAATATTTCTGTACCATTACCTTTAGGCAATTCCTAAGCAAAAAAAATTGGGACTTTCAATTTTATACGAGTAAATGTGGAACCTTTATTTGTGGTACAGATAAAAGAAAAGCATTTAAGATTATTTAATGTATTTTGAGAACTACCTTTTTTTCTTTGCATTTTTTCGGGCGGGTTTTATCACGATGTTTTCCTTCACCGTTGAGTAAGTGATAATTATAAATAAATCTGTACATACATCCGAAAAGACGAGTTTAGGGTCCGTGCCAGGATTTGAACCCACAGCCTTCCGATTACAAATCTGGCTCATTACCAACTGGGCTATCACCACTATTCACCACTTCTATGAAAAATTAATTTAAAACTCCGGTACTCAATACTGTTTCGGTGATAAAAAACTGTTTCGGTGAAATAGGGTAATCAATTAATCATTTGAAATTCCAACAGTTCTTTGGAGGCGCGTGACCCTTAGGCGACGCCTTTGTGGAACTTTTGTAACAGTTCTCATAAAATGTTGGAAATATTATAACAGGAACACTAATTGTCAATTTGGCTATTGTAGCTCAATTAATAATTCCACAATACATTTTCTTTTAGGTAATTGAATTTATTTTCTCTTTTCTTTTGATGTACAAGACTTATTTTAACATGTTGTTTATCAATCAAAGTCGATAAAAACAACAAAAAAATTATTCACATCAATCAATTTTCTTAATTGTTTAAATGAATATTCGCTCTTTTTGTGAAAAAATTAGACCTTTTACTAAAATATTTATCTATACTCAAATGTTGCCTTTTCACAGTAAATAAGATCAAAAAACTTAACATAGTAAGCATACAACTTTTCTCTATTCAATTTAGTGGGAAAAGTTGTGAAAATACTTCAAGGCAATTGCAAATATTTGTGCTCGTTTTTTTTCAAAGGGCGCTCTTGGTTGTTTTTTTTGTTTCCACAGATTAAGAGTGCCTATTACTTTAGTGTATAGGGTTTATAGGTGCATAAATTAACATAGTGACGTGACCTACAACTTGCTCTCTAGAAGGAAGTCGCCAACTGCCGCCCAAAGAACTGGTCTATAGCGCAGGCTTACCTTCCTGTTTTCTGTGCGACTACTCCCTAAACTAATAAGATAATCTGACCGGATTGAATCATGATTACACATCGAATTGCCTTGTGCTGTGTGCTGTGGCTTTTCCCGTGTTATATTGTACCTACCAGGGAAACGTACAGAAAGTTGAGGTTAGTGCTGTGCGAAACATGAGAGTAACGAAACTTTTAATCACGGGGTTTGAAATCGAAGTAAGTAGGTACCTTACATTATACTGATGGTAAACTTCTACGCTCTTCTCTCGGTTTATTTGTTTCACAATATAATAAAACATCAGCCGTCATCTTAATGTCTGCATTATGTGGCAGCCTCACGCGAACAGCATTGGATTAAAACAACATCTACATGTCAAGAAGTGACACTTGTAAAATATATTGTTGTTTAACAGTCGGTCTACCTAGGCGGTCCTGTTGCATGCGCTTGTCTAATCAGTCGACACTTTCTGCTTTACCATAAAACATAGACAATGTCTAAAACTGACTTATGTAATTTTTTCATAACAAAAAATGACATAGCCAAGTTTTAAACATTGTCTAAGTTTTAGTTTCATTATGTGTAGTAAGGCCCTTTATGGTCATAATCAATTATTTATTTTTTGTCTCCCACCCTCAAATTTAGTTAAATATACGTTTTTTTGGCAAACAAATGGTCATTTTATTTTATTTATTTATTCAGTATTACAAAATTTTTCTGCAATAATATCATAAAAAATCAAACTATTTTTTCTTTAACAATACGTAAACAAAGACTGAATCTTATTTACATACTCCGCTTACGTCATAAGACCTTGCCAATAGAAAAAACCTCCAAGAATATTATTCCCAGTGTTGGCTCTGACTCCCTAATGATGGTATTTTCCTCAATCATTTTCATCTGTATAGAAGATGAGTAGTCAAGCCTGTCTCTTCCTATCGTAATGGCAACATGCCAAATAGGGCATGGAAGGGGACACAGAGGTGTTAGTTGAAGGAGTTAGAATATGGTAATGATTTGTTATTTATAAAATCGAAGATGTGGTGACAAAAATTGGACCAATAACAGAGAAAAATGCCTCAACTATTTGTGTGTGGTGTAACTTAACTTACAAGATTACGAGCTGCAAACTGTGGCTCGTACAGTAGATATCAATACCTACTAAATACTAATAAAATTATTTTTTTTACTTTATTTAGTATGATTATGACTTAACATAAAATAAGTTCACTTACAAAAAATAGCCTAATGAGGATTAGTCGACTTCTACCAAATGAATTGATGGACCCTAAAAGTAAAGTTCCTAAGCCATTCATAAAAAAAAAAAATAGAAGTTAATGTAATCGTCAATTGCATCATATTTTCAATCTTCAATATTGTGCTTTAAAATTAATTTGAGAAAATTAAGTTGAGGCCAGGGTCACAGATGTCTGATGGCGACGCTCTCTTGTAATGTCTTAACCTGCCAAATATTGGACAGCGGTCAAGCGTACCCCGAATGAGAAACGGCACTAAGGGCTAAGAATAAGAAATAAAAGTAAAGAACATAAACCAGCCCACTAAACTTTAGTTTCTACAAGGATTTTTTTTTTATCAGCCCATATACAGGGCTTTAGGTAGTTCCTTGGGGAAACTTGTTCAGTTTCATGGACTGATTAACCACCCGAAAGGTTGAAAGAGATTTACCTAAAGATTTTAGGCCATAGTCCACCACGCTGGCCCAATGCAGGTTGGTGGACCTCTCGTCTTTCGAAAATGAATTTTCTTGGACGGGCGGGTTTCATCACGATGTTTTCCTTCACCTTTGAACAAGTGATAATTAGAAAACCACAAAAATCCGAAAATACGAATTTAGTGGTACAGGCCCGCACCAGGATTTGAAAAAATAGGACTTTCTGCTGTTCAGATACTGAACATTTTTCCAGATTACGGATTTATTTTGACCATTATTTGAAGTAATAAATTATAAGTTTCCATGACAATGCTTCATCCAACTGATGTATTACGTGCACAAAGTCACACGGTGTTCAAGGAGTAGTTATAAGTTGGGCGAAGGCGATAATTGCCTTGCCATAGTCATGGGGTAATGGCTTACCAAGTTTTCTGCTTCAGCATTATAGCAAGCTTATTTATTCCTACAAGTTTTATCAATAGAGTGCTAATTAGAGCAAATGAGTAACGTGGGAAGCTTGCTCAGAGTAATAAGCTTCCCTGTTTCAATATTGGCAATTTTGGAAAATTAAATGCTCGATTCTGGAAATTATCGTATGTTTGTTTTAGCAGCATCACATATTTTGTAGTTAAACGATCTCAATCCTTTGGAGAGGATTTATCCAGTAAATTAGCCAAGTTTATATGGATAGAGATATCAATTATCACTTGATGTAATATCTAGTCCACCAACCCGCGTTGGGCCAGCGTGATGGACTATGGCCTAAAACCCCTTCGTGTTTGGAAGGGAGGCCCGTGCCCCTCGGTGGGGACGTATATGAGCTGATGACGAGGTATTATCTGGCAGACAGTTTCAGTAATGCAGATTGGGAACATATATCTAATAATCACCTAGATCTATACTTTTAAAATTTCCCTCACAGCTTTGTAAATTCATGTTTCATTTTCTGGCCACAGACCTAAAAAGTCAGTAATATCTACAGTCTGAGCTGGCGAAATGAAAAAGTAAAAAAGCTACGAGCAAGCGGTAATTTTTTCACTTCGAAATTTCAAAAAAGAAATACAAAGGGCTTTCCCAGCGGCCTAGGCACGGTGCCAAATGCTCCCAAAGCTCAGGTGTCTAGATATAATGGCCGTCACTATTAATAGCCCTCGACGGGTAAGGAGTGGCTACGAGGATTGTAAATTAAAAAATTTAACCTGACACCTGGGCCGAGCCGAAAAGTACTACTACTGGATCTTCGAGTTATGAAGCTGTAAGATATTCTTTGAAAGGTGAACTTATTGCACCATTAAGTGACAAAGTGTGGAGAGTTTAGTTTTACAGGAAACATTACACGAAACGTAAATAGTTGTACAATACATAATCAATATTTCATACATAAAAAAATATGTACTATGCTATATTTTAATCTTTAGTATTTGGAACAAGGTGAGAAAAAGGTTGAATGTTCTGTATCTCTTATCAGCCCATATACGTCCCCACCGAGGGTCACGGGCCTCCCTTCGAAACATGAAGGGGATTTAGGCCATAGTACACCACGCTGGCCCAATGCAGCGAAAATGAATTTTCTTGGACGGGCGGGTTTCATCACGATGTTTTCCTTCACTGTTGAGCAAGTGATAATTAGAAATCCGTACATAAATCCTAAAAAACGAATTTAGTGGTACAGGCCCGCACCAGGATTTGAACCCACGACCTTCGGATTACAAGTCTGGCTCATTACCAACTGGGCTATCACCGAATGCTCTGTAATTTCATTAAAGTAATTGCATAAGATAATACCTCAAAATTATACAATCCTATCCCATCAGTAGAGTCGAAAGAACAAATATGTAAGTATCGCATTTAAATCCTTTCAGTACAGGGTCATCAGCACATCATGCTATCCAAAACTGTCAAATTTCTCCAATCGATTTTAAATTTTATTTCCAAGCATTAGAGTTTACTATACATTGGGGAAATTTGACAGTTTGTGGTAACCTGATGTGCTGTTGACTGTACTTCACTACTTTGACTTATTTTAAGTAACATCCTGAATGTTCCATAATTTTGTGTTATTTTTAAGTACACATTTCCTGAAGTAAAACCGCTAGTGGTATCTTTATTAGATTTATGTTTCAACCCTTTACGACTGCACCTTTAACATCCAAAATCGTTTGTTTTTAATCAAAATTTTACGGCACATATTGTTCTAAAATTGTGAAACTAGGCCAGGTATAAACCAGCGAAATTAAGGTATACGGTAAGTAGTAAACATTCAAATTATACTTTGGGCCGGAGCGTTTATTGCTGAATCTTGCCACAATGCCACAAAGGTCGCCTGAAATCATGGCTCTCATGAATACGACTCTGTATTGGCTCCCTGGGCACGTTCGCTTGTAAAGGGTTTGCCAAGAATATAAAAAAATCTTAGTAAACGAATGCTTCCTAACAAAAAATGGATCCGGTTGTGTAAATTTTACTAAGTTCACTTCTATTTTTAACCCCGGATAAAAAAAGGGATGTTATAAGCTTGACCTGTGTATCTCTGCATCTGTATGTCTGTGTATCTGTTTGTCTGTCTGTGTGGCATCGTAGCTCCTAAACGAAAATGATTTCGATGCAATTTTTTTTGTTAGGTAGCTGACATAATCGAGATTGTTTTTAGCTATATTTGTTAAAAATTGGTTCAGCCGTTTAAAAGTTATAGGTAAGCATAACAAGCTTTCCGCCCGCCTGGACTACAGGTTATATCGTGCCCAACTGTGGGATAAAATGTAGCTTATGTCCTTTCCCAAGCTCTCTGTACCCATAAAAATCGGTTCAGTAGTTTAGGCATGAAAGACCGACAGACAGACAGAGTTACCTACTTTCGCATTAATCTAAATATATAAAAGGAGAAACTGACTGACTGACTGACTGACTGACATATCAACGCACAGCCTAAACGGCTAAACGTAGGCACTTGAAATTTGGAAGGGACGTAGCTTAGGTACCGTAGAGGTGCACTAAGAAAGGAATTCCCGAAATTCCCACGGGAACGGGAAGTAGCGGGAAAATCCTTTTGTATGAAAAATCTAAACCGCTTAAGTTAGACGCTTGAAATTTGGCATGCTTCCTGCATCAATGTAGTGTCTATTCTATTTAAAAAAAAAAACGCAAACGAAGTTTCGGGCTAAGCTACTATTATATATAAAGTAAGGATTGAAAGTCGTTGGTGATAGAACATTTTAAATTTTAGAGTATTAATATGTATATATATGTCGGCGGCATCGTCGTGCCTAGCCGTAGACATAGGAAAACCACGTTTTATTTGCGTTTGCGGAACGTGCACCGAGCGCGTGGTGGGGACGGGTGGCGTGATCGAGGCGAGTCACCCCACTCCGTACTATAAAAGTGATCGCAATCAATGCAGCGGATTCAGTTCTTTGTGAGCGCGCTTGGTGTACGGATCGCAGTTTTCCTATAGTTATTTTTTTAGTGAAACGCAATTTAGTAATTTTTTTCGTAGCTATAATAACAACTACTGCATTTAAACTTAAATAAATAATTGTAAAGTACGTCATCGTTTTAATGATGCCTGAAGACACCCCGACATCAGATGTGGGATCGGATCAGCCCACTAATCAAGATCAATCTCAAGCCCGAGGGATAGAAGCCCAGTTTGCGATGTTTTCGGCGGGCATGGAGGCTGTTTTACTGAAGTTAGCAGAGCAAATTTCAAAACCGGCACCATCTACAGCTATGATTTCGTTGGTGAAGTTTGACCCGGATGAGGCGGACGCAGATATTGAAGGCTGGTGCAAACTCACCGAGATGGTTGTCTTACACAAGAAATTGAGTGGTGTTGAATTGATTTTGGCTTTAACTAATGCTTTAAAAGGCCGCGCTGCCTCGTGCTTGACCAACGTTAATCCCGAGGATTTGACATGGGAAAATATCAAGGAACTACTTTTGTCTAAATTCTCTAAACCCATGACGATGCAAGACCATTTCGATAAAGTAATCAAGTTCCAGTTCGGAAAGGATGAAAATGCAGCTCAAGCTGGTTTACGCTTATGGCAACTGATCGAGAAAATCCCTGATGTGCAAATGCCGGAAAACGTTATTACTGGATTTACTATTTCTGTGCTGTCTCAGTGTAGTGACATTGTACGCCGAGAACTAAATTCGTCAGTCGTCAACGACAAAGCCCAACTATTTCGTGTCTTACGAGGTATATCAATGAAGAGAAAGCAAGAACAAGATGAGAAGGATGACTCCGCACCTGATTCAAAGAAGCCAAGACAAGCTTTCCGTGGCAATTGCCATCTTTGTGGCAAAGTGGGTCACCGTGGTTCTGAGTGTCGGAATAAAAATCGTGCGGCAACAATACCACCATCATCATCGTCGTCGAATGAGGGAGTGCAGCGTTCATCGGTGACCTGCTACGTATGCGGCGAGCTTGGCCACACTGCTGCCGTGTGCTCTAAACGTCACGGTAAGAAGGAGCAGCCCCAGCAACCAACAAAGGCCAAAGAAGTAAACGTTTGCTCAAAAATAGCGCGAGGAACGTTGGAAGTAGAAGGTAATACTTTTCCATTTATTTTTGATTCTGGGTCTGAATGTAGTTTAATAAGGGAAAACAAATCACAATTCCTTAAGGGTGAGAGGTCTTATAAGTTTGTCGAATTTAGAGGCATCGGCCGCGATAGTATCAGCAGTCACTTACAGATTACATGCGATATACTGGTTCAAGGCATATGTATAAAGGTTACTTTTCATGTCGTTCCTGATGAGTGTTTAAGTGAAGTCATATTACTTGGGCGTGACTTATTGGAAGCCGGGCTGTCTGTAGAACTGGGTAGCGAGTTTATTCTATTTAAGGGGAATCCTAAAAATGATTTTGGAGAATTATCACCACCTATAGACTTAGAATCTATCGAAACTGATTTATTGGGTTCAGATAGGATAAAGTTGCTAGACATTCTAAAGAAATATTCCAATAATTTTACTCAAGATTTTCCTAGCTCTCGAATCACCACCGGGGAACTGAAAATTAATCTTATTGACCCTCAAAAAATTGTGCAAAGAAGACCCTATAGGTTATCTCCAGCTGAACAACAGGTTGTGGATGAAAAAGTAAGAAAACTTCTTGAAGCTAATATAATTCGGGAAAGTTCATCGCCTTTTGCCAGCCCAATCCTGCTGGTAAAGAAAAAGGACGGCAGCGATCGTATGTGCGTCGATTACCGTGAGTTGAATAGTAATACTTTGCATGATAATTATCCTCTGCCATTAATCGACGATCAGATTAATAAACTTAGCGGTGCTCATTACTTCTCTACCATTGATATGGCCTCTGGTTTCCATCAATTACCGGTTCATGGAGACTCTATAGAGAAGACAGCATTTGTTACCCCTAAAGGGCAGTTTGAATTTCTCACAATGCCCTTTGGCTTACGTAATGCCCCTCAAGTGTTCCAAAAAGCCATAAATACAGCTCTAAGACCCCTTAATGACGAGAAAATTCTGGTATTCATGGACGATGTACTTTGCGTGTCAGAATCAGTTGAGGAAGGCTTAAACCGTTTAGACAAATTACTTAAACGTTTAGCTGACTGCGGGTTTTCTTTCAATTTCAGAAAATGTAATTTTATGAAAAAGAAAACCGAATATCTAGGCTATGAGGTCACGGCGGGAGAAATAAGGCCTAATCCTAAAAAGATTGAGGCATTGGTCAATGTTCCTCCCCCTTCAACGGTAACCCAAGTTAGACAGTTGATTGGGTTAGCTTCATACTTTCGACAATTTATCCCCAATTTTTCTCGCTTAATTAAACCACTGTATCCCCTTACCAAAGGTCACGGTAAAATCAAATGGACTGAGCAACACAATGAAATTCACAAACAAATTGTTTCGATTTTGACTAAAGAACCTGTACTTAAAATTTTCAACCCATCTCTACCAATTGAAATTCATACTGACGCTAGCTCAGAGGGTTATGGCGCAGTACTGATTCAACGGGAAGATAGCAAACCTCATGTAGTAGCCTACTATAGTCGGAAAACTTCAGACCCCGAAAGCCGCTATCATTCCTACGAGCTAGAGACCCTTGCCGTAGTGCGAGCCATAGAGCATTTTCGCCACTTTATTTATGGTCGTAAATTTACTGTTTTTACAGATTGTAATTCCTTAAGAGCTTCACATTCAAAGAAAGACCTCACACCGAGAGTACATCGCTGGTGGGCAATGCTCCAAGCGTTTGACTTCGAAATTGTCTATAAAGAAGGAAAACGAATGGCCCACGCAGATTTTCTTTCTCGTAACCCTGTCTCTGAAGAAATAAAACCTAAAGCCCAACCAAGAGTCGTGAATTTCATTGAATTAGAAAAAAACTGGATCCACGTTGAACAACAGAGAGACGCCGAGATTTTGGACATTATTTCTAAATTGCAGTCCAATTTACTTCCCGACAGTTTAGCTCATACCTACGATATTAGAGGGGGGGTATTATTTAGGAAAATTGAGCGCAGAAAGGCCACTTCCTGGTTGCCTATAATCCCTAGGTCTTTAGTTTGGAGCCTAATTAATCATGTTCATTGTGAACTGAAACATTTAGGATTCGAAAAAACCCTTGATAAATTATACGAACTTTATTGGTTTCCGAATATGCATAAATACGTCAAAAAATTCACAGACTCCTGCCTTATCTGTAAAACATCGAAAGGGCCATCAGGCGCACAACAGGTGCAGCTTCATTCCATTCCAAAGATCGCTGTTCCGTGGCATACGGTGCATGTTGACATTTCGGGTAAATTAAGTGGAAAGAGTGAAAAACGAGAATATTGCTCGGTTCTCATCGACGCCTTCACGAAATTCGTCTTGTTACAATACACACCTTCTTTGAATTCTTCAAATGCTGTTGATGCTATTCGAAAATCAGTTAACTTATTTGGCGCTCCTAAGCGTATAATTGCTGATAGGGGTCGTTGCTACGATTGCGCAGAGTTTAAAAACTTCTGTAAAGACAACAACATTGAATTGCACTTGATTGCAACAGGCTCTAGTAGGGCTAACGGCCAGGTTGAACGTGTCATGCGTACCTTAAAAAGTATGCTCACTATAATTGAATGTAACTCTGACAGTATTTGGCGAGACCAGTTAGGCGAAATTCAGTTGGCACTTAACAGTAGTCGCTGTCGGGTTACAGGATATTCTCCCTTAGAATTAATGTTCGGTGTACAAGGCAATTCTTTAGGACTATCAAGAATTTCTCCAAATCTTGCTCCCAACCGAATAGATCTTGAAGAAGCTCGGTCTAATGCGTCTGACAACATTCGAGCATTAGCAGAAAAGGATGTGACTAGATTCAATAGAGGTAAAGCAGCTATCAAACCCTTCTCTGTCGGAGACTTTGTTTTTGTAAAGTGCGAAGAACGTCACCAAACTAAATTGGATAAAAAGTTTAAAGGTCCCTTTAAAATTGTATCAGTCCTCGATAATGACCGATACGAATTGAAACACATCAATGGGTCTAACAGAGTCTTTAAATACGCGCATGAAAACTTGAGGAAGGTACCAACAGGTCAAAAGGGGTTCTCTGATATTGTTGAAAATTATACAGACAGTGATGATTCCGTGTCGGCGGACGAAACTGATAGTTCCTCAAATAATATTAGATTTGAAACTACGGCTATCGTGCATAATTTACCAGATTCAGACACAGTAAGCATAGAATCTGACGAGACTCTTTCTGCTGGATCTGAAACCATGACTGCTGATAGTATCGGAGTCTCAAGTTGTAATTAAGTACCTAGGTGTAAATTGTAAGTATGTGACTGTAGAGCTTCCGGTCCAGTGTTTCGAGTCGATTCACTGAAGGGTCGCTGGTCCAGTGATTATTGTTTGTGTGATAATAATGATTTATCTGAAAAAAAAATGTGTGATCTGGTCCAGCAGTGTAATTGAAGGGATTATCTGGTCCAATGGTACTGCTGAAGGGATCTACTTGGTCCGGTCCTGTAGTGTCATTGAAGGGATAACCGGTCCATTTGCATTGCTGAAGGGATCTACTCAGTCCGGACCTGTAGTGTCGTTGAAGGGGTCACCGGTCCAACGACATTACTGAAGGGATTGACCTAAATCTGTCAGAATAGTCGAGCTATTAAAAATACTGTTTCTAATGTTTTGTTCATACTTGACGTTATTGTTTTTAGATAACTGATGGCGTTTGCGGTTACGCACGAGGACGTGCGCCCGTCAGCATGGCCGTGTCGGCGGCATCGTCGTGCCTAGCCGTAGACATAGGAAAACCACGTTTTATTTGCGTTTGCGGAACGTGCACCGAGCGCGTGGTGGGGACGGGTGGCGTGATCGAGGCGAGTCACCCCACTCCGTACTATAAAAGTGATCGCAATCAATGCAGCGGATTCAGTTCTTTGTGAGCGCGCTTGGTGTACGGATCGCAGTTTTCCTATAGTTATTTTTTTAGTGAAACGCAATTTAGTAATTTTTTTCGTAGCTATAATAACAACTACTGCATTTAAACTTAAATAAATAATTGTAAAGTACGTCATCGTTTTAATGATGCCTGAAGACACCCCGACATATATATATTATAAATAGATTATCAACAGATACAATTAAGACTAAAAATAAAAATAACATGTAGTAACAAAAAGAAAAGTTTGTAATATTGCTTTACTCAACTGTGTTCAGCAGTGTAAAAGTATTACACACTGTTATCTCAGTTATTCAGCCAATTTAATCCATTATTTCCGTTTTCAGTAATGTGAACATCATCTTGGTCATCTGCCAAGAGTTCGTTCATGTTGGAAAACTTTGAACCGTCGCCTCTAATATTTACCTACAAATTTATTAGAATTTGTCAATGAAGCGGTGGTTTGGAGTTTTACATCCGATTTAGGGTCAAGATTTTTCTTTTAGGTTACACACGACAGTATACTTAATAGTACGTGGATACTTAACCATTTTTTTGGCTGGCGGCGCAGAAGATGGCTTGGCGATCTCGATACGTTCGGTAGCTCTTGCGAGGTTGTGCCTCAAAACAGAACTGATTGGCTGAATAAGGGCGATACCTTTACGCAGCAGTAGGACACAAGGATACATAAAAAAAAATACAATTCAATTTTTGGTTATTAATTAACAATTTGGCTGGCGATCGCCCAGCCGCGCTTCTGCGCGGCGTGACGATCTCGACGCGTTTTGTAGCTCTTGGGAGGTTGTACCTCAAAGCAGAACTGAACTGATTGGCAGAATAAAGGCAATGCCTTTGCCCAGTAGTGGGACACAAAGCGGCTACCTAAAAAAAATACTTATAAAGTTACAAGACTTACCTATTTGCTATGGTTTCGTGATTAGAAACGGAATTCGTAAGTTTCAAATCCAAGGGAAAAACAAAGTGATAAAAGTTTATCTTGTGGGTTCAAATTTCTTAGAAATTCAAACTAACATATTCAAGTCAGTTACATTTCGCCATTACAATTGATAAGGACATTACATTTCGCCCGCGATTTCGTTCCCGTAAAAAAGGCCACTTACGATAATATATTATGTAGCTCCAACTATTCAAATGCAAAAAATCAAATGGATCCATTTCGAAATAAAGGAAGGACAAACAAACGCCCTTTCACAGTTCGACTATCTTTCCGGCCGGGACTTCGTTCCCGTGGGGATTTGGGAAAATGTTACTCAGGGACCATGTTGCATTCTAATGATGAAAGAATTGTTGAAATCGGTTCAGTACTTTTTGAGTTTATTCGTTACAAACATTCAAAAATAATAGTAGATTGTATGACAAGAGAGCAAAACAGTATTTTTACAGCGAGGGCGCTACTTTGAACCACGAGCGACGCGAAGGATTCTAACGTAGAATCATGAGCGCAGCGAGGGATTCAAAGTACATCGCCCGAGGTAAAAATAATTTTCTCTCGAGTCATATACTTTACTTTTCACCCCCTTTCTATGAGAAAATAAATTACACGAACAGAGACTTAATTAGCGCTTTTTTTTTCAATATAGCCGCCGTGCAGCCAAACGTACCAGCCAGTATTCATACAAGTTGCGTTCGATTTCTATGAATAGGTAACACATGTTCTACATTCAAATGTCTTTTACGCCCGCCAGAAAATCATTGGCGGGCGTAAAAACTCATTGGCGTGCGTAAAAAACATTTCTGTTAAGAACATGAGTTCTTAACAGAAATGAGCTCTTTTGCTCCCACTTATAGAGGAACAAAGCGACACTTTTCGAATAGAAGGGATGAAAAAATCTTTGCTCTTTATAATATTAGTATAGATGTAGAAATAGGTTAGAAGTTTAAAAACTAACTAATTGAATTCAAGGTTGTGATGGCAGATCAAAAAAGTATCAAATCAATTTCAGTATCTCATCAAGTTGCAACATTCAGTTGGCGGTGGTGCTGCTAGTCAAGGCACCTGTCATCAAAATAAAATTAATGAAAAGATAGTTCTCAATGTATAAAATAGATAAAATAGAAAGATCTTTTAACCAAGATAACATTATAGTGAACTCGTTAACACATTAGTGTGGAACACTTAACTGGCGCTGACTGCAGCCAGGCTGCCGCGCTAGTATTCTGTCAGAATCTACTAAAACTACAGGACTAAACCAAAACATCTGTGCGAAAATTAGTGTTTTTTTTTCGTGTGTGTGTGTATGCACGTGTATGTGGGTGTGTATTTATTTCGCTTATGGATATACGACTAAAATTAAACATTTTGAATCACCCCCGACATTCGATTGCTTATAACTTTTAAACGGCTGAACAGATTTTTATGAAAAAAAAACGCTCGGGATAAAATTATCTATGACACAAAAAAAAACTAAACGAAAATCGGTTCATCCGTTTGGGAGCTACGATACCACAGACAGATACACAGATACACATACAGACACGTTAAACTTATAACACCCTTTTCTTTTTGCGTCGGGGGTTAAAAATGGTCACCATCGTCATTCTTCTGACCTTAAAACACCATTATATTAGCAGAATAATAAGTTAATCAGCTTCAGTGAATTTTGGTTGATCTCATTTTATGTTAATAATTTACATACAAAGCACGTTACATTCGACACAAAAACAGAATGCATTTGAAATTCATTGAAATTGATTTTACATTATTAAATAAACTACGTGATACATTAAACCACAGAAAAGCAGAATTCAAATTCATTTAGATAATTATTGCATCAAGTAACAAATATTTCAATCACGCCTCGTTTAAACAAAATAAATACTATCACATATGGTATTGCAATTTTGAAATAATAGGGGTCAACCAAACGATGGAAAGATGATTTAGACGCTTTTCATGACGCCTGGAGGGAACATGCATTGGACCGAAATCGGTGGTCAAACCGAGGGGAGACCTTTACCCAGCAGTGGGATAGAACAGGTTAACAAAAAAAAATCCTGAGATGCTTAAGTAAAACCTTTGTCGACAAAATGGCTCCTTGGAGGGAACATGGCTCGCTTAGGAGCAGCAGCAGCACTGCAGCATTGTCCACCAAGGCCGGTTTGGTCGAGCAGTAGTAGCGCTGCCTCTTGATCGACGGGTCCTGGGTTCGATTCCCAGTCGGGGGAAACATTTGTGTAAAAAGCAGATGTTTATTCTCGGGTGATTGTGTCTGTCTATATGTATGTTCCGACGTTTTCCCTTGTGTCGTGGTCTTTGAATATAGCGTTAAAAAAAGGGCTCTTAAGGAAAGGAAATACTCCGGTCTGATGGGTAGGTGCTCGTGACTAAGAAGATGATGGGCCCTTGGGCACCGGACGCAAAAATACTCGTGAAAATAAATTAAGATTGAAAGAAAAACTAAATTTACTATTAAGAATACGAATATATACCGCCTCAACACGAATTAAGAAAATATGAAACATAGTTCGAGGGTCTATACCTTGGCATATTGCGGGCACCCACCTGGGCCGGTCAAGCGCGGACCGCAATTTAATGATTTTTATTACCCCTCCCAGAAGGAAGGGACAGGGAAATTTACCTGCAGTTGAGGGCCCTAGCCACGTACAATCACGATATTGAACGTTTATTGGCTAACACATTGAAAGTTAGGAGTATTGGGTGCTTTAATTTTGGCGTCGCGCGTCGTGCGTGAACGACTATGTACCAGTAATGTTATAAGTAACAAAATTAAGCATTAGGAGTGGTAGATAGTTAATTTTTTTCCTGAAATAGTATACTTATCTGCAAATGTAACGGTAAGTGAATTTTACTAGTTCCGCCCGCGGCTCCCGCCGCGTGGACTACAGGTTATATCGTGCCCAACTGTGGGAAAAAATGTAGCCTATGTCCTTTCCCAGGCTCTAATCTATCTCAGTACCAATTAAAATCGGTTTAGTAGTTTAGGCGTGAAAGACGGACAGACAGACAGACAGATAGACAGACAGACAGAGTTACTTTCGCATTTATAAATATAATAATAAGTAAGGATTCCAAAAACCGATGTTACCAATCTTAAGGTTTCTTCATCCCAACTGTCATTGTGCCGAAAACAAAAATTGGCTATCGTTCGTTTAGGTTTTGACATTTTTTCAAAGCTATCTATAATAAAAATAGATAATAAGTACGTCTTTGTGTATAATCCAAGGGACCCACGACAAAAAGAAATACCTTATTGTGGGGTTCTGAGTATGTGGCGTATTTAATGCTCAGTGATGTCACTGTCATTGAAGAGACTACAGACGAAGTGAACACTTCATGGCTGCTATGGTTAATATCTAGAATATCGGTCGCAGACTCAATAAGAGATTCCAAGTACGAACCCATGAAGTCGGAATTGATGTTTCATTTACTTATTCTCTATTTTGATGTCTACCGCATTTCAATTTCCAGTATCAGTGTCATTCAACATATCTTATGGTTCATCTCGCTTCATTGCCCATTGGACCTTTATAATGAACTGGGTACTTCCTACAAAACGTGTGGATTTTATAAACCTTTGATATTAATAATGTTAGGGTATTAGAGACTCTTGAGGGAAAAAAATGCTTATGTACAGAGGCCAGCGCATCAGGGTTACCCCATTTTCATTGCAAACCCGCTCTAATCGCAATAGCACAGAGTGCATGCATGTAGTAACCTGATGTGTGGCCCTCCGTACCTAAATTCCATTCTAACATCATAGCGTGACAAACACACACATTTTCAATTTATTAAGCTTTCTATCCGTTATTGAACTACAAAGAAACAATGAAACTAGTATTTTCAGAATATAGTTCTCTATACAAATGCCAACATATACGGAAAAAAACCGGTAAACAGATTATGTTATACTGTACTAATGTAATATTCTTCTAAGTGTTGTTTTATATAATATGAAATTGGAAATTTTTATAGAAAATAGCGAGATCTGTCTTTACAATTTGTACGGATTTTTATTGAGAAATAACTAAAAATGAAGTAACCTAAATCTATTGCTATAACTGTTTTAAATATTGTTCGTATAGAAATGTAAAAAATTCAAAGTACGTTTTAAAAATTAAGTTTTCTTTAAACAAAATTAACTTGTCAAAGTAAGTTGCAGAAGCCATTCATTCACATTCTACTCTAAATAGGAATGAGAATCACTTTAAGAAAGCAAATTGATTAAGCTTCTTTTGAAGAAGATTTTCAGAAAAAGACTAGTTTTTTAAATAAAAAAGCAAGCATCATAAATGATGCATAAGTAAGTAATAAGCGTCTGTGCTTTTCTTCGCTGATAGCTCATTATGTACCTAATTATTCAAATCAGCACTCATCTTTTATTCTTTAGCCTTTTTACTAAGAAATATTCCTTCGTCGTTTAAGTAATCTTCGTAGATAAAACGATTAGACCGTCTTCAGGCATCTTAACTTCTAGATTTTTCAAATCATTCTTCCTTATGAATTTTTAAAATATACAGTTTTTTGTTTAAATAATATTTAGAAAAACATAAATGCTTTGATTTGAAAGAAAATTCTTTAAAAATTTTTTTTTAAAGAAAATTATTTTAGAAAAAAGAGGAGGTTTCTATTAACCTCTTTTCCCTTATTCATAACCGTTAGTTAAAGTTAAATGACAGATGAAAGCCTCGCAGGAGCAGTAAAAAGTATGTCTTATCCCTATCCTTATTAATATTATAAATGCGAAAGTTACTCTGTCTGTCTGTCTGTTAAGCTTTTAGTCGTAAACTACTGAGCCGATTTTGATGAACATAGGCTACATGTTATCCCACAGCTGGGCACCATATAACCTCTGGTCCACGCGGACGGAATCGCGGGCGGAAAGCACAACATGTTTAAACAGGCACAACATGTTATAACATGTTTTACACGCTCACGCGAGGCTCTCAACTTTCATTTTATTATAAATAATGTTTACAAATAAGGGAGCTACTTTTTTGCTTGGATCCGTCGTCTTTTGTATACTTACTTACTGTAAAATAAAATACTTCAGTTAAATTGTGTTTTTGTTCAGGCTAATTACTCTACAAACAATAATGATTAACAAAAACAACCTACGCGGTAAAGGAAGCTGCACATAAAAAAAAAACAAACAGTTGAGGAAGAGGACCCACATCACTGCAGCTTCAATCCTACCTGCATATATTACACACCAAGTATAGTATCTATCCTCCCTACGCTGACCCGATGCTAGTATTCTTGTCGACTCCCTCTCCTATCCTCTCCACATCCTGCTGCCAACAGCCCCATACAGTCACAGACCTTATCTTATGGTGCCCCGCCGACCACTGGCCGCTGCGGTATCCAGATCGCCTGTAGGAGCTGACACGTATGCCAAATCACTCGATCCATTACGTTCATAAAACGTGGCATGAATGGAGGGGTTTGTGCATTCGTGCCACGAGGTGCAGACTGGAATAGATGCTGTTGTTGAGCCTCTGCGACAGAACTGCTGGGCGAGCGTGGCCATTTTGACGGTTGACGGTCAGTTAAATTGTGTTTTTGCTAGGAAAATTGTGGGGTAGTTCTGATTTCTTTCTTTCTATATGTATTTTGGGGTGCTGAATCCGAATCTGAGGTTTGCGGACAAAATTTAGTGGCGGAACATTGAAATAATCTCAAAAATAGGGAGAAATTTTTGTTTTTTCCGGTTTTTAGGGTTCCGTAGTAATCTACGAACCCTTATAGTTTCGCCATGTCCGTCTGTCCGTCTGTCCGCGGGTTTCCTAAGAAACCCTTGGTACTACAGAGCTGAAACTTGGCATGATTATACATATGAATCACGCCGACAGAACTGTAGAGTAAAATCTTAGAAAAAAAATTTTTTTCGGGTGTCTCCCATAGACGTGAAAGGGCGATGATTTTTTTTTTCTCGCCAATATTTTTGAGTGGGGTGTCATAGGACAGCATATTAAAAGATAGAAGGGGTTTACTACGAACGTTTTTCGATTCAGCACTCCGTTTGCGAAATATAAATTTTTAAAGTGAAAATTTTTGTCAAACACAAGTGTCCCCCCCCTCTACCTGCTAAACGGTTGTTTCTAAAAATGTGGAAAAATTCACGTTGGTAGAATATATAACGAAATTAAAAGAAAAACTATCACACATAACTTGGTCCTTCAAGTTTGCGAGTAATAGTCGACCAAGTGCCAAACACTGTTGGGATTAATAAGAATATATTTACTAATATAAGATCCTTGGTACTACAAAGCTGAAATTTGGCATGGTCATAGATATTGATTGCACCGACAGATCTAAAATATAAAATTTTGGAAAAAACATTTTTTCGGGTGTTTCCCATACACGTGAAAGGGCGATGGATTTTTTTTTCTCGCCGATACCATCGAATTGAATGTCATAGGATAGATTTTTAAAATATAGAAGGGGTTTACAAAGAACGTTTTTCGATTCAGCACTCCGTTTGAGAAAAAAAAAATTTTAAAGTGAAATTTTTTGTTAAAAACAAGTTTCCGGGTCCTACCAGCTAAACGGTTGTTTCTAAAAATGTGAAAAAATTCACGGTTATAGAATATACAACGAAATTAAAAGAAAAACTATCACACATAAGTTGGCCCTTCAAGTTTGCGAGTAATAGTCGACCAAACGTTTTTGGGAGTAATAAGAATATGTTTACAAGGTTCCACGCTAAAAGTGAGGGGAGGTCGAAAGCTAAACTGTAACATATTGACATTTTAGGCGACGTTAAATAGTTTTTTGGGGGTGTTACGAAATGACATCAAAATTATTTTAACAGCAGGTTGATATTATTTCTAACAGTAATATTGCCGTAAAAAATAAATAAAAAAAATTCGCGCTCGCTTCGCTCGCGAATTTTATACTTACATTCGGTTGTATTTAGACCAAAACAAAAATTATTTCCTAAAATTACAAACTCTTTAATAATACATTTGTTTTTAGGGTTCCGTAGTAATCTACGAACCCTTATAGTTTCGCCATGTCCGTCTGTCCGCAGGTTTCCTAAGAAACCCTTGGTAGCACAGAGCTGAAATTTGGCAAGGTCATACATATAAATTACGCCGACAGAACTGTAGATTTTTTTTTCGGGTGTCTCCCATAGATGTGAAAGGGTGATGATTTTTTTCTTCTCGCCAATATCATAAAATGGGGTGTCATAGGACAGCTTTTTAAAAGGCAGAAGGAGTTTTCTAACAACGTTTTTCGATTCAGCACTCCGTTTGCGAAACATAAATTTTTAAATTAAAAATTTTTGTCAAACACAAGTGTCTACCTCTCTACCAGCTAAACGGTTGTTTCTAAAAATGTAAAACAATTTACGGTGGTAGTATATACAAGGAAATTAAAAGAAAAAGTATCACACATAAGATGGCCCTTCAAGTTTGCGAGTAATAGTCGACCAAGTGCCAAACTTAGTTGGCATCATTAAGAATTTATTTACTAATATTAGATCCTTAATAGTACAGAGCTAAAATTTGGCATGGTCATACATACCTATTGATTGTGGTGACAAATCTAAAAAATAAAATGGTCGAAAAGAAATTTTTTCGTGTGTTTCCCATTAACGTGAATGGGCGATGGTTTTTTTTCTAGCCGATATCATCGAGTGCGTTATCATTGGATAGCTTTTTAAAAGATAGAAGGGGTTTACTACAAACGTTTTTCGATTCAGCAATCCGTTTAGGAAACATTAATTTTTATAACGAAAAAAAAAGTGGAATAATTCACGAGGGTAGCATTTACGACGAAGTGTACCCTAATCCAAAATGGTTGACATACAAGGTTCCACGCTAAAAGTGAGGCGAGCCGAAAGCCAAGCTGTAACATATTGACACATTGAAAATATTCACCTGCTTAGTTTGATATTATTATATTATTCCTTACAATAAAATTGTCGCAAAAAAAAAAAGAAAAAAAAAAATTCGCGCTCGCTTCGCTCGCGCATTAAACACTTCCATTCTGTTATATTTAGGCCAAACTTTTTAATACATTTGTTTATAATACTAAGTATAGTATTTGGGGATTTTAACATCGACTACGACAATATGCTCGTAGAATTAAGAAGCCAGCTGCATATTTGAACCATGCTGCTACGGAACCCTACAATGCGCGTGGCCCGACACGCTCTTGGCAGGTTTTTTGCTTAAAATTCGAAAACTATGAACATTTAGTAAATAGTCTATTTAAAGAAATTAAAATGATTAAAATTTTCTACAAATATCACTATTTAGTTTTTTTTCAGATGAACCGTTCGGTCTCAAGCGCTAGTTCGAAATTAGCAATTTTCAGAGTCTCTGCAAAACTTACTTTTTACATTGAGCCCCCGTAAGACAGCTCTGACTTAGACGTAGAAGAGACTGAAGACAGAGACAGAGGCATGTTGAATCTCACAAGTTATTTTATAGTCATTTATCTCTCCTCGATATAATCACAAGTCAGTGTCTCACCACCAGAGGCGGCGTTAGGCGTGGGCGACGCGGGCCTCGCGCCTCTAATACCACACTTACTACGTAACGTAAAAATGTATTCGTTACAAAATAATAAATAAATTGATATACGGCTAGCAACATTTGTTGGCGTTGTTTTGCTATCGCGGGAAACGAACGGGGAAGGCCCTCTGACAAATTTTGTTATTATTTAGTCTAGCAATGTTCGTTGGCAATGCTTAGGGATTTCCCATATGGTTTGGCTTTAATGTTAGAACCTATAAAATAGTTGTCTTTACTATATTAAAGTAGCAAAAAGGTATATTTCAACGGTTTTTCTTATTTATTTATAACATTGCTTCTTGCGCCACCAGAGGGCCTCGCTAAATTTATCTTGCCCACATCAAATTATGGTTTTCTGCTCACCACCTCTTTTATTTTCCAGAAGAACGACCCCCGACGCTGACGATAGAGTAATTAGATCTTGAGCCAGGACCCCATGCCATCGAAGAACCTCAGCACGATACGGAGGGTATGTATGTTTAATTTCACAATCTATTTTGCAATCCTCATCTCTCCTTGAGAAATGACACCATCTCTTTTATTTTCCAGAAAATATACTAGGACCCATCCCCACCGAAGAATCTCAGCCAGGAGGACCTTCTAAAAGACATCGGCTCATATAATTTTTTCATATTATTTGTAATATTAATAATATATGATCATAAGTAAGGATATTTTAACTTTTATTTTTTCAGAGTCCTATTACCTTTTTTGATACTAAATTTGTATAATTTCGACCTTTTTTCTTATTTTTAATTAAGTACTTATGCAGAAAACTAGGAGAAATTTATCAAATGACAGCATTCTAATAAAAAATAAAGTTTTGGAATGTAAAAGTGAGTTTTGCAGACTGCTGAAAATTGCTAATTTTGAAGTAGCGCTTGAGAATGAACAGTTCATCTGATAAAAAACTAAATAGTGATATTTGTAGAAAATTTTAATTACTTTAATTTCTTTAAACAGACTATTTACTTAATGTTAATAGTTTTCGAGTTTAAGCAAAAAACCGGAAAAAAGCAGAAATTTTTCACTTTTTTTGCATTTTTTCAATGTTACGCTAAGAAATTTTGTCCGCAAACCTCGGATTCGGATTCAGAACCCCAAAATACAAATAGAAAGAAAGAAATCAGAACTACCCCATAACTTTCTTACTAGAGACCCTTTAGAGTACAAATCGACTGAATAAAAGCTGAAGTCGACGTTCGTTCTACACTCACCTTGCCATTATTTAAACGAAGAATTTGTGAATGACTTTTTTCGACTTCACCTTTAGCCCATTAAAGTAGATAGGTACTCGTACATTTAACTCATCTCATCAAAACGTGTTATTTATCTGAGTTAGAAATACGTAGGTACTTAAAATGCTTGTAAAAGTTGATGTAAATACTTGGTATTCAGAATAATTTTAATATGTAAATACCAAAAAAGAGTAAATAATAATATTATAAGCCTCAGACAGTTTTTTTTTTCAAAGTTACTTTCTAACTTAAGTGATTAAGTTATTTAAATGAAGAATACAATCTTCGTTTTTGATTTGAATTCAATTTCAACAGTGAGTACTATCTACGTAAAATTTAACGAAGTAGAATACAACGGATTTTTTTCTCAATATTGTATTCTCGCAGAAGAATAGAAAATTAAATACTGCTGTGCCACAAAAAATTTAAACACCTATTAGACAAACACCTTAAGTTAACTGTATTGCAAAGACAAATTGAAAAACTGCGTAAAGATTTTAAAACAAAATTGCGTAATAAGAATAATTGGCTAAGTTTCGAAAGTCTAACGGTACTGAAAATGTATCCATAATGTATTTAACGCTAACTTATTTAACATTCAGAGCCGGATGAATAAATAATGAGAGGAAATAAAAGCAATGAATTTTTCCACTTCATTACCTACCTAGCAATAAGATTTGCCACATCTAAATATTTAAATTATAAATCACTGACGTGTTTCTTTAAGAGGAATTCAGAGTAATAAAAATACTGGACTGACAGACCAAGGAATAATAATTTCATAATCTTTTCAGCGTTTAGCTTCACAAAATTAGTTTCTTTAGATTTTTTTTTCTCGTGAAGGTATAGTCGGTTGTGTGTCGGGTGGAAATACATTTGTTTTTAAAAGAATTCCGTCAAAAAATGTCCAAATGTCGAAGATTTTCAATTCTGAAAAGACTCATTCTGGGAAACAAGGCAGCAAAATATTTCCTCCATTGAACTACGAGTAAATTGGTATTGGCATTTTCACATAATATTGATATTCCTCCTGAAACCCACGGTCGCACAAAGTTCACAGAAAAATGAAGCCAAGCAGAACTCTCGCCCGCGTAATGAAATACAAACAGAAAACGTTTTGAGAGACCCCAGACTTGGTTTACGCTGCCCCGTATTTCGACTTATTGGATTACTGATATAGAATTTCCCCGCAATATTTTTAACGAAAATTCTGATTAATGTTTATTTCATCAAACCGGTAATTAAATTAAAATTTGGTCGCTGTTGATTTGTTTTGTATGATAAAATCATGAAACTTGCATGTTTACTGGTAGATAAAATACCAGCAACCAACTCTTCTTGTAGGAAATTATACCTATAGGTATGTCGAGGCTTAAAGGGTCGATTTTATCTAAAATAGTGAATGAAATAAGAAACAAATTCATGTGTTTGCACGTGAATCATTCTCGATAAGAGTTTCTAAATACCTTTCTGGTTTACGTTAGTCCTAAATGCCTTTCTGGTTTACGTATATTTGTTAGAAGTATTAATTATGCTTAAATTCTTACTTTATTTTATTCTCACTACTAGCTTTCCGCCCGGGACTTCGTTCCTGTGGGAATTCTGGAAAATCATCTACCCTGTGTTCATCACGAATAATGTAGGATTCTAATGGTGAAAGAATTTTTCAAATCGGTCCAGTAGTTTCGGAACCTATTCAATGCAAACAAACAAACAAACAATCAAATCTTTTCTTTTTCTAATATTAGTATAGGCGACATTTTTATTCCTACTTTTTTGAAGCAAGATAATATTATGTACCTGACGTTGTTTCTACATCAAAAAAGTATTTGTGAATCCGCTTAGTTACATAGAGTACCATTATTTTTATTGTCTTCTAAACCGCCTACGACGGCAAACAATTTTGTGTTAAAATTAGCTATCTTGCTAACCATTTACCTTCTGTTTTAATTTGTAAGTTTGGGCATTTCTTATAATTTGAACGGCACGGCACAGTAGGTATGACAGAATTTGTATTACCATTGCCTTCTGTGTTCCTAGTATCACTAGTGCATAGGATGCAATTGTAATACAATTTTTCCGTGCCGTTTTCGTATTATAAAAAGCCCTGATACCTGTTTGTTTGCTGGGCGGCTATTTCACTAATGAATGGAGTTTCACGGGCAGTAGAATGACGATGGTGACAATTTCATCAATTCAAGTAGCGAAATTGAGAAAATAAGAAAATGTCGTACGTTTCATGATACCTTTCTGACTAAAGCAACGCAAAACGTTAATTACAGTACTATTTCAGTATTCGTAAACATACCTACTAGTACACAGTATAGAGTAAAAAAATGAGGATGTGAATCTTTCCATTAATTAACCTGAACAACTTTCCTCAAAGAAAATCACCTGTCCGTATGCTTAACTTGAACTGTCTGGTGACTGCCTTGGTTCCATGGGAAAAGTTATTCAGTTTCGTAAAGAGAGTAAAATTTTTTAATGCAGCTAGATTTTATAATCAACCCTGACCCCATATTCTATAGGTAAACTATATTAACATACTTTTACGGGCTAAGTCACTGTGTTTTGCTTTTCCTTATCGTCGTCCGTGACCCACAGAAACTGACATATTTTTTCATGCTGAGTTAAAATAACGATTGAATACAATATTAACCGTTCACAGTTCCTATTTATACCTAAAGTGTGGAGTACCTCATCGTATTTCGCAGCAATTCGGAACAATTAACAAGTTTTAAAAAGTTCTCGGAAACATTACTGAAAATCGCGGTCCTATTTTAACGGAACGTAAATCACCGTGAAATAAATCATGGAAGCTGTTCTTTACGGATTTATTAATGTTGCCCTGCTTAAAATTTAAATTTTCATTGTTACATTGTAATTTCTTCCTCTGATGTTAGATGAGATCGAGGGAAGGGATTTATTTAATTGTTTGAATGCAGAAGTGTCCCTTTAAGGTCAGGATTCAAGTAAAATTGAGCGTTATGGCGAAGAGCTCGGCGTCTTAAATAAATTACTGAGAAAGTATCTACTAAAGTATCTAAAAGGGTTGTTACGTAAATAATGAAGAGGATCTTGCTATTATGTTCTGAAGCTGGGTAAGAATATAAAAAATATAAAATTAGATCCTAAAATGTTTACGAATTGACAGCTAACAATCCTAATTGCAGCAAAAAATAAATTAGTTTTTTTTTTCATAAGTTTCCCTTTGATACACGAAAAGGATTAAGGCCGTTGTCCATCACACTGTCTCAATTCGGGGTCGCTGACCGCGCACCTTTCAAAAACGAATTTAATTTCTTCATACATACGGGTTTCATCACGATGTTTTCCTGCACTGCTGAGCAAGTGGTAATAAATGGAAAATCTTTAAACAAATCAGAAAAGACCAATGCAGTGGTACAGGCTTGCATCAGGATTTGAACCCGCAACCTTCCATTTACAAGTCTGGCTCACCACTGCACTACTTATACGGAAAAATTGGGTGAGTTGGGAAAAATTGTTCTGTTTCGTGGGATTCACATCCTTGATTTTCGCTAACTCGTTTAAGTCACTCTAGGTATTCATATGTGAAATAAAAAAAATACGAATTGATATTATTTTTATCTGGCTTTATTTATCCCAAACATATCTCATATCAAAGATATCAGATATTTTACCTGTGGGATAATTTTGTCATATTATGTATTTTGTTCAGTCATCGACTCTATGTTTTCTACACTTACGTTTTCTACAACTTTCAAAATTTGAATTACCATTGCCTCTTCTAGCTTCTAGTGTTACTATTACATAGGAGGCAATGGTAATACAATTTTGCCGTGCCGTTTTCGAATTATAAAAAGGCCCAAAGAGGAAAGATTTTTAGATTTGTAACAAATAAACTACTGGACCGATTTCAAAAATTCTTTCAACATTAGAATGGTACATTATTCCTGAGTAACATAAGCTACATAATTTTCCCGAATTCCTATGGGAATGAAGTCCCGGACGGAAAGCTATTTGTTTATATATTGATTGTCACATGAGTAACAGAGGTGGTTCTCATTATTTTAAGAATATATATGTAACATATGTATAAGCTATGCAGGAAACCAATAGCTCCAGCTAATAGTTTAAGACTATTATCTCGCTAAAAAAATGTACAGTCAACAGCACATCAGGTTATCACAAACTGTCAAATTTCCCCAATGGATAGTAAACTTGCAGATAAAACTGAAAATCGATTGAAGTTTGACAGTTTTGGATAGCATGATGTGCTGTCGAGTCGACCCTGTAAAATACACGTAAGATAAGAAAAATTAGAAACTTAATCATAATGATCGCTGACTCATTCTGCTTACAGGAATATCATCTTCACTCATCGTTGACAATGACAAAGCTCCATTCAAAAAAAGAAATTTGCCAACTTCTTTCTATTTATTTTAATTATAACTGTATAATTTAAAAAAAATTATGAAGCCATTCGATTGCTTATAACTATAACTTATTTTTACTATAATACCACTCCGTTAGATAATTTACATAAATAAACACAATTTTTCACTTCTTGCTAATACCAAGTAATACAAGTCTGCTTATAACTTTTAAACGGCTCAACCATGTTTTATCAAATATTGCTTAGAAAATTGGTTGAGCTGTTTAAGAGTTTATAAAGGATGAATTACGGAGGTAATAAAAAGTTATTAATTTTAGAGCTTTATAACTTTAGATTTGCGTTATCTATCGCTAAAAGAATGTGATATGGTCTAGAAGAACTTGTTTCAATTATCTAGCTCTGCTCGCTTCTTGCTGAACGCAAGCGGTGAGAAAACTCTATGGACGTTAAAGATCCTGTCCTTAAAATTCCAAGACGCTTCTGCAAGACATCGTGACTTTATGTAATCCGATAAAATTTGGAGCCGCAATGCGACGCAAGGCCTTGTATCAGTCGCCCTTTGCATTTGATTCCCGCTTTAAGTGCCTTGTGTGGATTAAATTTATTGAACGCGGATTTTGGACTGGATATATTCATACATTTAAACAGCAGGCGCAGCGTATCTATACATTGAATGAAAAGTAATAAAAACCCCTACGTTCGGGTTAGAAAAGATTCTGGTTAGGATAGATTTTGTTTCGGGAAGAAGAAGATAGAACGCAATAGTGATCTTAGAACTATTTTCCGTCTGGCTGTTTGTTAGCGCACCATGTCCGAAATTACTTGAGGAAATTACTTAAGGAGGAAGTTCTTTTCAAAACTTGACTTTTCCATTTTCGACCAAAGTAGATTTTTTATTTTTTTAGGTTGATAACATTGAAATGTATATGCATACTGGTAATAATATTGGAAGTCTGTGATATGCATCGAAAACAAAATCCTGACAAAACGTGATAGATCCACTGGAAAAATATATTTAAAAACGCATGATTTCGTCAAAAGTAGATTATTCCTATTCGAATTGCCATGTTCAAAATAAGGATTTATGGATTTATACAAAAATACAAAAAGTGGAATAGTCAAGATTTGAAACGAACCTCCTCACTTAATGAATTTTCATGTAGTTTTCATGAACAGCCGAATAGAGTATAGTTGGGAGCAAATATACTTGGGACTTTGTTTCATTGAAATTAGATATAAGAAAAAACGGACTTAGCTACTTTTCCACGTAAAATGATTTAATATTGTTATATACTTACTGGGCAAAGTGTGACGTCAACCTTCAAGTGCGACCATAACTAAGACAAAACAAACTGTAACTTACCGTTATACGAATAAATTAAAAAAAAAAAATCAGCTGTTGTACAGTCTCGGTATGAAAACCTTCGTCAGTTCAAATTGATTCCTTTATCATCCCCGAGCACATATTACCTTTTGAAAATTTAATACAGAACTGACTGTTGCATAGAAAATTATGCTTTATTTTTTCTTTCACAAAGTTCAAATTGATTTAGATTTGTGTTGAATAAGAAGATTATTATCACAGAAAAGTTCGCAAATGTTATGATAAACTAAAAACTTATTTTGGTAAGGTTTATGAACAAAACTAGGTTGACAGCACCTTTCTAATGTCTGTCAAAGACGTCAGACGTTATATAGAATTGATTGATTCCAAAATATCTTTTGATAGCAAACTTCAAGCACTGTTGTTTATATTGGGGGGAATGATTCTTACGCCAAGTGCAAGAGAAAATTGACATTAGATGAAGAACCTTGTAATTGATAGCAAACGTCATATTGAATTAAATGTTAGCAGCACTGTTTTTGTTCTGAAATGTTGGCACAATTGATTCCTGCATTAGTGCAAGCGAAAATCGGCCTTAAGGTGACGAACCTTTTTATACCTCGACTGTACATACATTTTGACGTTGACCATCAAAATAAGACTTCAGCAACATTTGCCAAAAATATTGCGTAGTATGGGATGAAATGAAATATTTTTTATTGCTGAAGTAAAATGTATGATACTAAGAACTAGATTAACCTAAGCAAAAGTATCTTTGTGCTGTATAAAAAACTGTACTGTTTTCTGGCCTTTTTTGATCGGTTGGCTGCAATTAATTACCCACGAGGATAACCTCAACTACCCATGACTCTATCATATCATTTCATCAAAACGCAGATTGTTAGGTAAATTATTAAAACATCAAACCTCTTTGTGCATAAATTTAATGTTGAAATTGATGTACCACATAAAAAATTATCTGTACATGGTTAATAATTTATCATCAGTCATTGGGTCTTTTTATAATTCGAACGGCACGGCACGGCATGACAGAATTTGCCAGTTTTTTTTTTTTAATTTGTATTACCACTGCCTTCTATGTTCCCAGCTTTTATGTAGTATCACTAGTGCATAGGAGGCAATGGTAATGCAATTTTGCCGTGCCGTTTTATAAAAAAGCCCATTGGAATTAGGCAAACCGTTAATATAAAAATATGATTAATTAAGTATCAGCTGGTTTGAATAAAATGTCTAGGTACTTAAAAATACAAATAGAAAGTGTGCCCAATTAGTGTAGTGAAAAAACTTATGAACACATGAGCTTCAAGCTATGAACGACTTCATTTTTAAGTGTCAAATTCATGTGATTGTGAAAAACGGTTTACCTAACTCCAAAATTACTGTTTGGGTATAAATATTTTCTTAAATAAATTACGAATTTAAAGTATAAAAAAATCGGTTTCTGTTTCAAAAACCATTCTTTTATCGTAATATTTATTTTTAAGAGAACTCATTTAGTTTTCAATTCCATTTGCTATGTTTAGTTTGTTACCTTTGAAAATAATAACAAAATCAGACTTTGTACTTTCCAGTTGGGTGGTTACTTAGATCAATTTGCAGTTATAAACTCAATTAAAACTATAACACTAACATCCAAACAACACGTAAATTATTTTCACAACAGGTTATTTCTTAACTCACGACAGTAGATGGTTTTCAAACTTGTAGACTCGAATTTTCTTGTAATAATTTAAAAATCAATGAATTTTTACTCAAGATATGTCACCTCATACAAAACTAAATTAAAAGCATAGACTGTTAGCTTAATGTCATCATAAAGAACAATGGGAGGTTTTCTTTTTGGGTATTAAAAAAAAAGTACTTCCCCAGAGCTCTCTAGATGGCGCTGAACTGACTCCGTTACTAGGTGCCAAAGCCAAAAGGCTTGGAGAAAAACATTGCATCAAATATTCTGGGTTTGTTTTGGCTTTCCAATCATCGTAGTTTTCTCGCGCTTTGTTATAATTCAGTTTCGTTTTTTCGTTGTTTTCGTAAAATCGCCTAACTACGTATGGTAGACGTGATATTAATGTGATATGACTATAACGTTTCGTTTTATGATCTCAAAATTACGTTCAAGTGAATTAATCAAAAATAATTTAACGTTCCGTTCCTTGCAGTAGGTAACGTACATAGTTTAGCGCCATCTATCCGGCGACTGGGGAAAAATTTAAAAAAAATAAAAAGAAAATCCCTCATTACAAAAAGCCTTTCACGCTGGACTGGGAGTAAAAAAAAAACTTAGAAAGTACCAGCTGCCAACTCTTCCCAGGCATACTGTAAAATAGGGACGCGAGGGCTTTGATGTACTGTGGTCGAAAGGCTGACAATGTTTAATTTAATAACCCTCAGAATTTATGTCAAACGTGGCAATGTGGTTCTGAAATACTGATGCTCTGCCTACCCCGTATGGGATAACAGGCGTGAGCGTATGTAATGTAATGTACAAAGAGCCCCATTGGGTGTTTTTCGAGACTTCTCAATACGTATGATATATCTGCTTCTCTTATCTCTATACACTATTATTTCATAGTTAAATATGTAAAAGAACTCACGCTAATGAATTAAAGAGATTTATATATGTGCTCAGAGTGAAGCCCGTGCACTTTGATCATGGACCCTCACTCCATGTCTGCAAATAATGGGGGCTTTCTCTTCTTTACACTTTACAGTGCACACTTAAGGCGACTACAGCACCCGATAAAGGCAGCACACATAGGAATAGTGCCATCTCCGTCTCTCAACAGGCCTGGGCTGGCAGTGCGAACAGTGTCGATACACGAAGTTTACGGACTATGAAAGCGTGCGTGCGTAAAAACATCTTCGAAAGTTAGAAAAATGAGTTTTATGGAAAAGTAACAGCTTAAATGGAAAAATGCGTTAACTACTTATCGAGAGTATTCAATCAGGAACATTTTGATAGCAAATTCAAGTTCCTGTCTGCATTTAACTATCGTTTTTACAGCATAAAAGATACACAATATTGGTATTTAGAGGTGACTTTGTGAGCTTTTTCTATCGAACCAAAAGTGCTGAATCATGTTTTCAATACTACTTATCTAGTTTATGTCCTGAATATTACCGTAGTATTTTTTTTCTTCGATTTAATGCAGTGCGTCATGCTTATCTACGCATCATAAAATTGTAATTTAGGTGCTGTAGTCGCCTTAATAGCCAGCATGAAATGGTTTCAGAAATAGTGTAATCAAAGACGGTTTTGTTTATCTAATGATTTTGATTTGAATCTAAATAACCCTTACTATCCTTACTAATTTTATAAATGCGAAAGTAACTCTGTCTGTCTGTCTGTCCGTCTTTCACGCCTAAACTACATAACCGATTTTGAGTAAATTTGGTACAGATAGATTAGAACCTGGGAAAGGACATAGGCTACAATTTATTCCACAGTTGGGCACGATATAATCTGTAGTCCACGGGGGCGGAGCCGCTGGCGGAAAGCTAGTTATATTATAAAGAGGTAAATTTTGTGAGTTTATTGTTTGTAGGAAGTAGTCCACAGTAATCTCTGGGACTGCTTTAGAAATTCTTTCACCAATAGAAGGCTCTCTTATCAGCGGGTGACATAGGCTACATAATTTTCCCGAATTACCGCGGGAATGAAGTTACTGCGGGAAAGTTAGTATTGGTTAGTATTGGAAATTGACCTGACCTCATCATCATTATCATATTATAAACGAAAAATTTATATGGTTCTTTTGAAAAACAAAATTACAAGTTGAAAGGCAACAACAGTTGTACTTACTTATGTAAAGCGTCAGAAGTTTAAAATTATTCTTCGTAAGATAACAAGCGCTAAGTATTCAAATGAGAAAATATTTTGCTCCTTAATTCTCTTAGAAACTCTGTCATCAAGCAATGTTACAGGCGACTTAAGTCAACAAAGAAAACTTGATTTGAAATTAAGTCGAGGTGGAATCCCGAGTAAATTAAGAGTTACAAGTCGGCCGTCAAAAAGTTGAAAAGTTTCCACGAACAAAGAAAAGAGAGATGTAAACATCTCACAACACGAATTCGGTACACAATGCACTCACCCCGTCTACAAGTTTTAAAACTTTTTGCAATACAGTAGGAAAGTTTCAATTAATATCACAGTTTTCGTATTTAAAAGTAGGACATTACAAACTTCTCTAAATTCACTATTTACACTTCACTACAAACTTTATTAGAAACAGTAAGTCCTGGATGCATCTGAGCTCTGAGTGTCCCCCTGCTGTCACCCAAAGTAGTACTGTGCATTAGAATATCGATATAAACTCCGAGTGTTTGGGTCTGATTCCGGAACCTGTATTCTTGGCAATGTTTTGACTGCAATTCCTCTTCCCAGTGTGCCATGGGGCATTGTCCGAAGTGGCATTTCTATAGGATATTCTGCAACCTGTCCGTACATATTAGTACTGACATGTGGGAACGTATTCGGCACCGGACGGCCGACGTATCGATTTATTTTTGGACTCATGTTGATATTCGTGAACTGTACTTCTGGCTTCATTCCCGAGTCTACAGTATCTACAGGTCCGGAGAGGCTTGTAATGTTGATATCATTGTCGACTTCTGATATGCTATCATTGAAGCCGTTTGGGATCTCAGTAGTGGCCGAGACATCTGGCCCTTTAGGTTGTGCTGTTTCTTGTCTGTGCGTAACACATCTAATGACACCAACAAAGATGCACAGTATCAGCGCAACTGCTACGGCCGCGATGATGTACACGTACATGATGTCAAAATCATCTGTTAGGACAAGGAAAAAAATTGCTCGCATTAATATTAAATAAGTACTTATCGCTAAGTACTATAGAATTGTAAATAAAATAAAACTTTATCGAAGCCAAAGAATAATAAACACTTTATAGCCCAGCCTGTGCGGCTCGACATGCAAACAGCTGCATACAAATTACAATTTTAGTCCTTTATTGTAATATTTTGGCATGTTCAATGGTACAATTTAGTTTGCTAGCATGAGCCCAGTTTAGTCTATACAGCACATATTGCTACTAATGTTTTCCGTACTCGATAAGGCGTGTGACAGCTAATGTATTTTCAACTGCTATAAATTATACGTTTCTAGTCGTATAGGGGGCGGATATTTAACTCAACAAATTCCTCTGAATTTATCGTTCTTAACCTACCCTTCTTATGTGCTTTTAACACTGATACAGCCATTTTGTTATGAAGGAACGGTAATTATAAAATTAATTTATTTATTTTAATTTACAGCCCGGACCCATTAAAATTTGTAATTAGAAATAAAATCTGTGTAAGTAATTAGTTAGTTGCTAAGTTATTTGTTAGTAAGTAGTCAATAGAATCTTAATTTTTTTTTTCGTTTTTGACTACCTACAAACGTCATTAGGCCAAATACTTCTCTACGAAGGGGCACGGACTTCCCTTCCTCCTTTCCTATTACTTACATGTTAATAAAAATAAGTTAAAAAACAAAGTATTATATTGAAAATGTCCTAATAAGTACCTATAGAATAGGTCATAATAGGAACAAAGGACCGGTGTCGACGAAGATTTCACTAAAATTGGTCCTAAAGTCCTATCAAATAACTTTCTAATATCAATAGACTTTTGACTAAACAATTGATTTGTTACAAAGCTTTGATACAAGAAGTCTATCAAAGATTGTAAGTACCGACACAGTACTCCTCTTAATTAATATCGATCTGACCCTTGAAAGGGATTCAATAGACGTCACTTGATTCAAAATGTTTGTAGACGGGTGTGATAATAACTGACTAGGATTCTCGCATAATCAAAGGACTGAGGAATTCACCTAAATCGAATTTGGTTAGGAAATCGAGTAATTTGGTCAATGTTTTGAGATGAAACGCGGCAGCTGGAACAAGGGCTAGGAGGTTATTCGAATATCATTAATTAGTTTGAGTTCTTTATTATTTGATTTTTTAAATGGATAAAAAATCCTTCATATGTTTTTTTATCATCATTTTTATTTGATTCTATACGATGGCCAGGACTTTCTATTTTTTTGCCTATGTTATAAAATTAGAAGGACCCATCAGGCCCAATTTCATCTTTCTTGGTCAAAGGTAGAGATCCTGACTTACTGACTCATCAACGCCTAGTTGATGAGTCAGTAAGTCAGTATCTCTACTACTACCGATTCTTGTCACTACAAGTACCCTGTCACTGTATCTACTGTGTGTATAGCGTAAAAAAATATTTTACCCGAGAGATATTTTAAAATTAAAAATATCTCTCGGGTCGAATAAAAAAATATTCGACCAGAGAGATAGAGTTAAGAAAAATATTTTTAAATGAATACTGACCTTCCTTAGGAAGCTGGTGTTTTGGCGGCGATATTGAAGGCTCATCCCTCGAGTTGTTGAGCCTGGTTGACATTGAGGGTCTCTGCGGTGGTACCGCGGCTACGGCGGGCGCGGGGGGAACAGCCGACTCACCCCACCATCGATCATTAGACTCATCTGTAAAGATAAACCTGAGTTAACACTGCTGCCATTTAAAGTATTCCCTACGTACCTTTACCTCCAAAAATCTAAATTTCCATTTAGTCAAGAATTGTATATGTACGATCGAGTAAATTGACATTGTCAGAAGATCTTAAATTGCTAGAAGAAGTTTTTTTCAAACTCAAACGCAAAAAAGACGAAAACTTGTCACAAATTCAAGGTTTTCATTGTTATTGATTCGAAAATCATTTGAGGTCGACGGTGGAGCGAGGTAACCCAAAAAATGCAGTTAAGGCACTAAAACTCCCACGTACCAAGACAGAACACAGCAAGCTATTTGGCGTCGGACTTCGGCAAAATCTATCCTCAATCTCATGAGAGTTAAAATCCATTGCGCATCTTAGCCTTATGTATATGAGCTTATTACAAATAGAAAAGGTTTATCGACAAATTGAGTTTTCATAATTCACATTTTGTATACTTCAAAGAAAAATAGTTTAAAAAAGTACAGCGTGACTAATAAAGGCGCCAGAAACCTCAAATCCATGTAAAAACATCTTACTTCAACAAAACAATAAGGAAAAACAAAAAGGATTTCTTATTTTAGAACACAAAGCAGGTAAATAGTTCACCTAAGCCTGAGGGACTGTGCAAACGAAATGATCAAAGCTAACGACAGTCAAAGAAAAAGGCAAATGCAAAAAAGGTTGTTAATTTTTTTCATCTCCTCTACCTAAATACCAAAATCTCGTTACCAAGGTTTTTTTTAAAGAATAGACAAGAATTTAAATTAAGTATATAGCTTTCAAGTTGAACCCTTTTGAAATATCCATCGAGTCTAGTGTCCTAGAGTGCTGAGCTCCTACTGTTTATGCCCTACTTATTTCTGTATCTCGAAAAAGCTGAGCATAAATAAAATTCATAAGCATATCTAGCAAAAACATAAGGACAATTTGCTTAATCCTGACTTGATTTTCGGGAGCGCAATCTGCGAAGATTTAGGGCTCAGTGTCACTGACTGCCAAATTCTTTGCTTTGTCAGACTAAAAACGGATTACTATTATAAAGGAGTCCAAGAGGAGGTTTATTACTCGAGCTGCTGCGTTGGCTCATGCTTTAACTTCATTAGTGATTTCATTAGCCTCGTAGATATATTTTTCTAAACATGTTTATTTGCAGCAAAATCTCTACAGCGTTTCTTCCTGTTATAAAAGTTACAAATCTCTTAAATGAGCCCCGTTTCTCTTATTTATAAGCGTAATGGCTGTTTTTTTCAAGAGTTTTACCGTGTTTTTTTGCCAAAGGCTTTTTTATCAGAGGAATCGAGAAGAAATTTTCTTAGAATTTTATGATTATTACCCACTACTAACTAGGCCAACATCCATAATACTTACAGATGCGAGTCCAGTAATAATAAAAATATATTCAGGGCTTGTAAGGACATTTTTGCTCGCTTTCCTACTATAATTTCCGTCTTGTTTGCTATAAAAGCCAATACAGTCTTTTTAATTTTGTTGTTGAAGGCCAAGACAAAGTCAAATCTGTTAGCGATTACTAAGATCGATGGTTCTAAAATGTATGGAATTGATAAAGACTGACCACATGACGCTTTTATTGTGTATCAATCTCATATATTTTGTAACTTTTGATTTGCGCGATAAAGCTAAAAGAATGTGACATGTTCTAGTAGTCTGGTAATTTGGTAGCCTCAAACTTTTAATCAAAGACATTTTAATACTCTGCCTACCAACGCAGACACGGCGTATTACTATACTGGTTACAGTGTAGTACAGTGCATGTACTTGTTCTATTTTACGGCAGGTAGCACACCTTTACAACCGGGCTGTAAAGCTCCCTTCAAGATCATGGAAATAAAACTGCTGAGTGGAAAGGAGTCGGGAATTGCTTCAACGGGTATGAATTAGATTTAGGGAATACTTCTCGGTAAGTTAAGTTGGTGTGTTATGCGGGGTAAATAGGCCTGTAATGCGATAAAAATACGTTGTTTTGAGTTAGGTATTCTGTTAAAAATGAAGCAATTGTTCTCGTGTTATTTTCTGTTAAACTGAAACTGATATTCAAATCAGATAATGGCAATTACATATGTAATCAAGTTAAATAAAAATAAAATTAGGTGTAAAATACATTTATACAATATTTGCCAATAATATTGTCATCGACGTACATGCACAATCATAGAAGGACTTGCCATGTTGTCACACTTTTATTATTTTGGGAGTTAGATTCTCTTCTTGAAAATATTTCTTCCTCGTTTAAAAGAGTTACGAGATATGAGCGAAGAACTCCCAACACAATCAAACCAATGCTTAATACGAGTAAGTTGGCCTTAAGTGTGATTTAGGCCCGTATTACTGAAGGAGAATCAAGTTTTGATCTATACTTAAGTATTGATTGTCTCTTTCTCTCACTATCAAAATCACAAAGACGACTGCTTCTTAAGTATAGATCAGAGTCTGAGTCGCGTTCTGTAATACGGACCTTAGTCGAGCGAGTTCCCTTACAAAAAAAATCATTTTATTTCATTTCAAGAGTTCATGTAAATACCTCTTGCTTTTTCAATTAACTACAAATAATCTCTAATCTCTATCCTACAATCTATCTCTAATCTCTCCAGAGTTATCGAACACAAACCTCGTTAGTAGGTTCTTCGAGGAACATCGTTGACTTTAGTAGTTTTTTCTTAGAAAGAACATTATGGTTACAGCTTCTGTATCTTGTTTGTAGCAGTTACTTTGCCGTAATCTCCGACTTAACGGCGAAATTTATTTTCCTTGAACCGAATTCCGTGTGTTATTCTCGCTTTATGGTCAATGAAACTCAAAAAAACTTAACCTAGTACAAAACTTAGCGAACCCATTCTTAATTTTATTTTAAAGAAAGAGGCCATGATTATTCCGAATAAATAAATAAATGAACGCTTCAGCTTCACACTCAAAGGCCCACACGAACTCTCATGATCAGCTGGTCGAGTACGATAGTGACAGCGCCGCGACAACAACGCGGTCCTATGTCAAAATGTCAACATTGACAACGCCATAGGGCGAGCAAGCCTTTGCGCGGGACCCTCGCGCAATCAAAGTGAAGTTTCAGCGTGAGCCGAGCGCGAGTTTGTCTTTATCATGCTAGAGCTGCTGGGAACAAACATCTGCGTTTTAGACAAGTATTTTACCCGGCTTGGATTTGAACCCAGGACCGGCCGTCAATTATGAATTTTATGAATGAATACAATCTTCGTCTCTGATGCTTATTAATTTCAATATGTAACATGAAAGTTTTTTTCAACAAAATGATTTAAAAACATTAAATTAAGAAGATTTAAAATTAACGAACTTGAGTGCGGATTGAAACCTTTTCATGGCCGCTAAAAAAAAACTTTTATTCTATTTCAAAGTAAATGGTATTCCATTTACTTGATGATTTTGAAATATCAAAACGATATTTTCCACAAAACTGACCCATTGTCTAATTAATTCACCATGGTAGGAAGTTAAAAAGAAAAACAAAACGAGAGAAATCTTGCATCTTCTTAGATGGAAAGAAAATTCTAGAAAAATTGTTTTTCGGCTGGGTGGCTGTAAAAGCGGCCGACCGTTGCCTTATTCTGCGGTTTTTGAAATTAAAAAGGCACTTACCAACGTCGTCGTGTTCAAGATCCGACACGTCGTGAGCAACCTCGTCCTCTTCAGGGGCACTCTCGTACCTCTCTTTGAGAACCGTCCGCGGCACTGCAACAAGGAAAAAAAACTCTAATTAAAAGAACACAGAACTCGTTTTAGTTTGAAACTTTTAAGTGGCGCACTTGACTATTGCTGCTCATTAATGTTAAGAGGGACCAATTTTAGATTTTAAAAACAGAAAGTATTTTTAGTTGAAGTCAACAGTTGTTTTAAAGTGGGGCGGCATCCGCGTTTTGTCAAATGTTTTTTTGGAAGTCAGATATTGTGTTACAGAACATAGTCTTGTTTTATTTTAGAACAAGTAGGAAGAAACTCCATGTTCGGTCATCGTATTTACAAGATTTTTTACTAGAATAAATTATTTTACATTAATTTTATGGTTATGGACGTAGAGAAGGGTCATTTTTGCCTGGGTATGGAAAAAAAAGAGTTTTTTTTGCCAATAGAGTTTATAAATTTATATTAAGTTAAAAATACTTGAGTTTATTGCAGCACAATTCGAATACTTAATTAAGCTAGATAAATGATTGAATTGGCCCGCATTGGGCCAACGCTGTGTTGGACTATGGCCTAAATTCCCTTCGTGTTTCGAAAAAAGGCCCATGCCCCTCAGTGGGGACGTATATGGGCTGGTAAAAAAAAATCTATAAATATATAAACGCTATTATTCTCACTCAAAGGCCCACATTAAAGTTTCCCTTGTGTCATGGGTCCTTTGGTACATACACAGAGACACCCATGAACCGACGACAAACATCTGCTTTTTATATAGAATCCCCCTGGTCCTTTTCTATTCAACCATTAAACTAAACTAGTCGTCAACCGACTATCCATACTTACCTTTATAGGATGTGCTTATGAAGAGGTTTTAAGTTTACCATAAAATATGACAAAATATCCCACATAATGATGGTCTATTGTAGCGTCTGTTTATAAAACCTCCAAAAGGAACGTTCCAAGAATTCCTTGGATAACTTGGGGGCTTTCCGAAGGCATTTAACGTTAGAAATGCTCGAAGGAACAAACTGAATAGAGTAATATTCAATATTACTGAATACAGGCGACATCCATGCAAATTATTTCGATTCTTATTTTACTAGTGATTGAAATTTGAGGAGAGGTAAACATTTGGGTCGAGATTTATATATTGGTGTAGGGTGTTAAGGCAAAATTTAGAAAACTAAAATTAAAGAACTTTGAAGTTTACAGTAAATAACAAAAAACTAATTACTGAAACGTATAGCTTAGCCAAATCTATTCTTATTTCATTAACCGAAAACACGTTAAGAACATACATTATATGCGCAATACAAGGTCTATTTTTCAATAATTACGTCGTTACAGAGTGATACCTGAATTGACAAAAGGCTAGAAAAATGTAACTATCGAGCTATCGCAACAATGGACACCTCACGCACCCCGTGATGTAACATGTTAATCCTTTAATTATTTCATTAAAAATTAGGTATCATCATTGTCACTGTTGCACTTAATAGTCTACTTTCTATCAGAGTAGGCAGAGCATCGAGTGCTCACAGAACCATTTGACGAGACTATTGAAATGTTTTGTAAAGTAATGATTAACCGTAGGTTTGGTACGTCGGAAAACTTTTTTTACTAAAACATTTTCTTTGATCCTTGTTTTAAAGTTACTACGGTACGTCCGATGAAAGCACTATGAAGTAATTTGGGAGCTGGCACATTCTTTTTCTTTTCTATGAAGTCTACTGTAAAAAATAAAAGAAGAAATGTAGTCAACTGTGGAAAACCTCTAATAAACTCTGTAATGACGAATCTGTAATGATTGACCTTGTTTTATTCGACACAAAACAAGGCCAATCATTCCAAATTCGTCATTACAATGGCACTGGACAGCATCCATCTCAGAGATAATAAAACGGAGAGGTTTCGACTGTTTGTGGTTCGCCTCGCATTTTTATATCTTGGATTTATTAGAGACGCCAACCAGACTGGCAAGGGTGGGGTTACAGTAGCAGCGATGTAAAATGAGTCTCGAGACAAAACTAGACAATGTATTAACTTTATAATTTTACTAGCATCCCGTTCGGGACTTCGTTCCCGTGAGAATTTGGAAAAATTATGTAGCCTATGTTACTTAGGGATAATGTAGCATCCTAATGGTGAAATAATTTTTTAAATCGGCCCAGTACTTTTTGAGCCTATTCATTACAAACATAAAAAACATAAAACATACAAAAATAGGTACAAATCTTTCCTCTTTATAATATTATAATTTTATAAATATCCTGGGCCTTCCAGGAATAAAAAAATGATAATGTCATAGTACAAGCCTTGCTTGGTTTGGAGTTAGAAGACGCTGTGTTAATTGTCCAAGAAATATGTATATTTTATTAAAGCAAAATTAAAAGCATTATTTATTCCAATTCCAAATTTTACACATAAGATCAAGAGAAAACTAAAAACATCGTGTCCGTTTGCTCAAAATTTACAATGACGGACGCGTTCTTAACCAAGCAAAAAGATCGATACAACAATTACCTGTATAACTTTGTAGCGGGACAAGCTATTCCTGTAGACCTCATGAGGTTTGAAATGGGTTTTCCACACAAGTACATTTCCAATGAATACGTAATGGCATGGGCACTATCAGTTCTATAAGGGCGACTCTGTCCAATCCGTTGGAAAGTTAGAACCGAAGTACGTGTAGTACTATTGCCTACTGCTCTTAGTCACAAATTGGTTTAATTTTATATGGAATGTCTTTAAATTAGCTAGCGAAACTTTAGAGGGTAATTCTCCTCTTGAAACTGAATAACGATCTTTGAGAAACCTACACGAAATTCTCCATAAAAAAAAACATTCGACCTCCCTCACAAAGGGATCAGCTGATCCCACATGTTGTACGAAAAGGCGATAGTTGTTTTTTTTTTCATATTTATTTGAAAGTCACCAAGTATATAAAAAAAGTTGATACTTTATCTTTGAACAGGAAAATTATTTGAAACGGTTATAACTACTGTCTTTGTAAAGCATACCCTTTATAAATCTTTAAATAAAATAAATAAATAAACGTAATTTTCGCTTATGTTGTGGGTCCCTCGAAACATACATAAAGACAGACACAAACCCCCATGACCCGAGAACAAACATCTGCATTTTACACAAATATTTGCCCCGATTGGGAATCAAATCCAGTATTAAGTATTTACGGTGTACAACTGTACCTCTTTTTAAAAATAAAACTAAAGCTGCACCCTTTGTAACTTAAATGCAATAGGCTGGATTGGCATGACACGAGTTATTCAGTGCCCTCTAGAGAATGTTGTCACGTCAGCTTTCAACGGGAAGATTTTTTTATGAAATCTGCTTTCCTTTGTTTGGATATGACTAGGCATATGCATTTCAAGTAATGTATTGGTTTAGGAGTGGATGAAATTGGTTGTCGATACTCTGATAGAGGTAAGGCTAACCTAATGTCAGCCATTTCTCTTGACACCTTCCTGTCCTTTCTTTATGGTTCTTGGTTTTGTTATTTCGATGGTTACTTTACTTTTGAAAGTAAACGTCAAATCGTGTGATTTATTTAAGCTAATAAATTTTTGAAAATGTTTAAAAAATTAACAAAAAACTTAATTTTCTTCATGTTAAGCAATTCAAAAATATGAATACACAAAAAATAAAACGCAGAAAAACTTATTTTGCAACGAAATATAATTATTATTTTCAAAGTGTTTACATCGTACAGATGCTGCAACTTCGTCATGCATTTGTTACAAAAGCATTTCATAACGATGTTAAACACGTTTTTTTAAACACTGTTCACAACCCTTAATTTGAGTCTTCCCTATTTCTAAGATATTTTCTTGTAATTATATTATCAGAAAGCTTTAGTAGATAGAGAAACTTTACCATTTGAATAAGATCAGCTACGCAATAAGTGAAATCTCATTGCGTGTGCTAGGACAGCAGGTGTGTCTCCGCCATAAATTTGAAATGCACTCTACAAATGTGTCTAAACTAAATAATCTTCGCATCCAAACTGGAAACGGGTGACTTGTGGTGATTTATCTTTACATAGTTCGAAAACTTGGACATAATTCAGTTTGCCATAGGCAATGCGGCGAGCTCTATGATTGGATGTCCCTTTGGAGATATTGAAAGACGGTTTGTGAACGAAAGTAATAAAAAAAGTAAGTGGCTTCGCTATGAAGTAAAATCTTATATATATTTTTTTAAATGCTTATTTTCAAGGCGGATTTAATAGCGATTAAGCAAATTTTAATTTTAAAAAAAGCGGTGATAGCCCAGTTGGTAATGAGCCAGACTTGTAATCCGAGGGTCGCGGGTTCAAATCCTGGTGCGCCTGCACCGCTGTACCGCTAAATTCGTCTTTTCGGATTTTTGTACGGATTTATAATTATCATTTGCTCAACGGTGAAGAAAAACATCGTGATGAAACCCGCCCGTCCAAGAAAATTCATTTTCGAAAGACGAGCGGTCCACCAACCCGCACTGGGCCAGCGTGGTGGACTATGGCCTAAATCCCCTTCGTATTTCGAAGGGAGGTCCGTGCCCCTCGGTGGGAACGTATATAGGCTAGTTAAAAAAGCAAAATTTTGCATACAGGTTAAGTTATGATGACAATGTATGGTTAGCTAAGTGATGTCCAAATCTATTATGGCAGACCGACCAGCACGGCGGACTTGTTATTCTATTTGGATATGGGTATTTATAGGGATAAGGGTCGCACAAAAAATAAATATGGGTATTATTTATTTTTTATGCGACAGTATTCTTCATTTTTGCATAGTATTTTTATTTATTATATTATTTATAAGTGATCATCATTAATTATTATAATTGGTTGTTTATACTCTCAGTAAATAAAACAAGTTGAAAGTCGTTTTTTTTTTTCAAAATAAATGACGATAATTTATAATTAATATAATAAATAAAAATACTATGCTAAAATGAAGAATAATGTCGCAGAAAAAAATTAATAAATTATGAAAAACAAATAACTTTCAAGGCAGGATTACTCTGATTGGACAATGAATCAGGACTAGCGTTTCGGTTATTCTTATTGCACAGAAAATTACCTTTTTAACGATATATCATTTATTTCAATTGGTGCCGGTAACAAGTTCCATACTAATACCGATACAAAAATTCCCATCATCCTTTTGAAAAATCAAACTATTTTACTGAAGTAAATTGTATTTTAGGCTTAATGCGATATAAACGGTGAAAACGAGAAAACAACAAATTCTCAGTGTTACAAGTCTGAGAAATTAACGAGGTGAATATCCAGAGGAAAACAAAAAAAAAACAAGAAAAGAGCAAGCAAAAGTTTTTGAGTGATCACCGATCCATTCACGAGAGCAGGAAACGAGAACTCATAAACTTTGTTTAACTGATGTATTTTTACTTTTGTTTGTATTGGAAAAACCAATAATATTGGAATTGGGTTAGATGTAATTAAACAACTACCGAAAGATTGCCAAAAAAGTTATATGATTGAATTTTACTAACAAAGTAATATTTTTATGCTATAACCTCATTCAATAGACTGTCCTCTTACTTCGCTTACAAATAGAACCTATACTAGATACTTTATTTTTTTATTTTTTAAAAGTTATTTATGCTTTCAACACGTTGCAGGGGAGTAGTAAATTGACATAGTTAATATACATAACTTTTTAAACTGTAAATTAGCAGAAGATCTGAAACATCAAGGTGTTTTTTTCATAGAGAATAGTTTGCTCTTGACCATAATCTAGCTTAGGGGCAAAGATGTGGGGTAGCAAGCTCATCAAGGTATTTTTAATTAGATATTCTTATGTTCAGCCTTAGCTTATTGGTTTTTATCAGTTTTATTATTTACATCGAATCTAAAAATATGACTAGCAGTAAGTCTAATCAACCTTTTATTTTTTATTTTTTTTCTAGCCTATTGAATCTTACTAGGTCCAAATAGTGCCCTCTTCCACTTAGTCTCGTGCTCTTATAGTAAATTTAAACAGTATCGCTAGACAAGAGGCAATCGAATCACCAATATTTTTCCTAGAAAGAAACAACAAGTTTGATTTTTCTGCAAGAGAAATTGCAAATGGAAGGCTTATTTTGAACATTTTATAACGGGTTCTTGCGAGATTTTGCATCCGAGATTTTGAAGCTGTTTTGGAGCTGAAATATTGAATATTCAATTAAAACTAAAACTGTGGTGAGAATTCGTTAAACAATGTTCAAAACTCGTGAAAATAACCGGGAAACCAAGTTAACAATAATAATAAAACTATACCTGTAAATAATGACGTTAGAATGTATTTAAACTGAAGATACAAATAAAATCGATACAAAATGTGTTCTCATAAAATTGCAGCAGCTTTAGTGCGCATAAAATAGTCATAAATATTAAGGATTGTCTCAACCATCGGAAGCAAAAAGAGACTCTTTTTATACGGTCTCAACTGAGAACCGGCCACGACACAGTTTGCAAATGCAGGTATTCAATTTCAATAATTATTGGACTATAGTGCATTAAAATGTGGAAAGTCTACTGGCAGCATTTCCAACATCTATATTAAAAGTAGGACATTCACCATTTTGTTGAATTTCAACAAAGCGTCAGAAACGAGTTTGGGAAAAAGGAAAACATTTTTTTTTAAATTTGTATGTATGCCTAAGACGCCATGTACGAGTGTATAAGATACCATGATTGTACGATGAGCCCAAATGTGTTCAACGACTTTTCAAGCTTTCTTGCACGAAAAGCTAAAAATGGGCCATTTCTTATTCCTTTAGCGTGAGAACTTACACGATTGCCTCCATAAAATTACTACTACATTTTTATAGGCCAGGAATAAAAAAGTTTCTCATAACACTCGCACTACCGTAAACAATGTTGTCTATCGTCATATGTGATGCCTCGCCATAAATATCTATTTTAGTACCTATGGATAGCTCAACTAGAAGAAACTCGTAGCGTTTTAGCCACGAAAGAGACATCACTGTCCCCTACTACACGAAAAGTGAGATAGAACTATCGTAGTTCATACTGGCAGTCGAATCTCTTTCTCATTCTCATCACGGTGGTAGTCTTATGTCCTTGTTTCGCGGCCATTATGTGACTTCTTTTAGTCGAGCCATCCAGCTGTAGTATTTTCATGCTAACGTTTATGTTCCTCTCACACATGCTTCGATCAGCTCCATAACATTACGTAGATTATATACTGCTCAAGTAATAGTGTATATAGAAATTTACTACTGTTTATGAGTATATCGTTATATTGCACACACATGTGTTGTTTCAAACATTTCGGCAGTTGAGAAGTTTACAGCCTGTATTTATGGGTATTTGAGAACCACTAAAGTTATACACTCTCGCAATTATGATATCATAGATTATGCTACTTTATTATAAGTACAAGACACAAAAGTTTTATTATACTATCGAGGTCAGACCAACGAATTCAAAATTTTAGAACTTTTATGTGATCTTCGTTACAAATATAAAAATGCCTTGTCTGAAGTTCTATAAAAAAAAGGAATAATTTGTCTTGAGAAATTGGAGAGCCAAATCTAATGTCAGTCTTTGAAAGCTTCAAACAATGATTAAAATATGCCCAGCTTGAAACAAGACTAAAAGTTATTTCTGTAGGGTGAATTAAAAATAGGAACAAATTTCTCAGGAAACACGATGGTGATTACTTACTGAGTCGAAGTCAAAAATAGAGCTTTATTTTGTAAAACATTCAAAATGTTACTTAAAATAAGTCAAAGTAGTGATTCACATTTTTAACTTTGCGCCAATTCGCAAAGGCGCAGTCTTCGCCAGAGAAGAATAGGCAAGAAACTCCGAGGATTGCTCTTTTTAACTTAATCGTACAAATTTCCTATTTTTAGGGTTCCGTAGTAATCTACGAACCCTTATAGTTTCGCCATGTCCGTCTGTCCGTCTGTCCGTCTGTCCGTCTGTCCGCGGGTTTCCTAAGAAACCCTTGGTACTACAGAGCTGAAACTTGGCATGATTATACATATGAATCACGCCGACAGAACTGTAGAGTAAAATCTTAGAAAAAAATTTTTTTCGGGTGTCTCCCATAGACGTGAAAGGGTGATGAATTTTTTTTTTCTCGCCAATATTTTTGAGTGGGGTGTCATAGGATAGCATATTAAAAGATAGAAGGGGTTTACTAAGAACGTTTTTCGATTCAGCACTCCGTTTGCGAAATATAAATTTTTAAAATGAAAATTTTTGTCAAATAAAAGTGTCCCCCCCCTCTACCTGCTAAACGGTTGTTTCTAAAAATGTGGGAAAATTCACGTTGGTAGAATATATAACGAAATTAAAAGGAAAACTATCACACATAACTTGGTCTTTCAAGTTTGCGAGTAATAGTCGACCAAGTGCCAAACACTGTTGGGATTAATAAGAATATATTTACTAATATAAGATCCTTGGTACTACAGAGCTGAAATTTGGCATGGTCATAGATATTGATTGCGCCGACAGATCTAAAATATAAAATTTTGGAAAAAACATTTTTTCGGGTGTTTCCCATACACGTGAAAGGGCGATGGATTTTTTTTTCTCGCCGATACCATCGAATTGAATGTCATAGGATAGATTTTTAAAATATAGAAGGGGTTTACTAAGAAGGTTTTTTTGATTCAGCACTCCGTTTGAGAAAAAAATATTTTTAAAGTGAAATTTTTTGTTAAAAACAAGTTTCCGGGGGGGACACTACCAGCTAATCGGTTGTTTCTAAAAATGTGAAAAAATTCACGGTTATAGAATATACAACGAAATTAAAAGAAAAACTATCACACATAAGTTGGCCCTTCAAGTTTGCGAGTAATAGTCTACCAAACGTTTTTGGAATTAATAAGAATATGTTTACAAGGTTCCACGCTAAAAGTGAGGGGAGGTCGAAAGCCAAACTGTAACATATTGACATTTTAGGTGTCGTTAAATAGTTTTTTGGGGGTGTTTATTACGAAAATGACATCAAAATTATTTTAACAGTAGGTTGATATTATTTCTAACAGTAATATTGCCGTAAAAAAAAAAATTCGCGCTCGCTTCGCTCGCGAATTTTAAACTTACATTTGGTTGTATTTAGACCAAAACAAAAATTATTTCCGACATTACAAACTCTTTAACATTTCCCTAGTAATCTACGAACCCTTATAGTTTCGCCATGTCCGTCTGTCCGCAGGTTTCCTAAGAAACCCTTGGTAGCACAGAGCTGAAATTTGGCAAGGTCATACATATAAATTACGCCGACAGAATAGTTTTTTTTTCGGGTGTTTCCCATAGATATGAAAGGGTGATGATTTTTTTTTCTCGCCAATATCATAAAATGGGGTGTCATAGGACAGCTTTTTAAAAGACAGAAGGAGTTTTCTAACAACGTTTTTCGATTCAGCACTCCGTTTGCGAAACATAAATTTTTAAAGTAAAAATTTTTGTCAAACACAAGTGTCTACCTCTCTACCAGCTAAACGGTTGTTTCTAAAAATGTAAAACAATTCACGGTGGTAGTGTATACAACGAAATTAAAAGAAAAACTATCACACATAAGATAGCCCTTCAAGTTTGCGAGTAATAGTCGACCAAGTGCCAAACTTAGTTGGGATTAATAAGAATATATTTACTAATATTAGATCCTTAATAGTACAGAGCTAAAATTTGGCATGGTCATACATACCTATTGATTGTGGTGACAAATCTAAAAAATAAAATGGGGGAAAAAAATTTTTTTCGTGTGTTTCCCATTAACGTGAATGGGCGATGGTTTTTTTCTAGCCGATATCATCGAGTGCGTTATCATAGGATAGCTTTTTAAAAGATAGAAGGGGTGTACTACAAACGTTTTTCGATTCAGTAATCCGTTTAGGAAACATTAATTTTTATAACGAAAAAAAATGTGAAATAATTCACGAGGGTAGCATTTACAACGAAGTGTACCCTAATCCAAAATGGTTGACATACAAGGTTCCACGCTAAAAGTGAGGCGAGCCGAAAGCCAAGCTGTAACATATTGACATTTCAGGTGTCGTTTAATAGGTTTTTGTGGGTGCTAATTTAAAAATATACACCTGCTTAGCTTGATATTATTATATTATTCCTTACAATAAAATTGTCGCAAAAAAAAAAAAAAATTCGCGCTCGCTTCGCTCGCGCATTAAACACTTCCATTCTGTTGTATTTAGGCCAAACTTTTTAATAGGTACATTTGTTTATGATACTAAGTATAGTATTTGGGGATTTTAACATCAACTATGACAATATGCTTGTAGAATTAAAAAGCCAGCTGCATATTTGAACCATGCTGCTACGGAACCCTACAATGCGCGTGGCCCGACACGCTCTTGGCCGGTTTTTTAAATTTAAATTCACTTAATATCTGAATAACTTTGTAGCTGAGTAATTCATTCTTATGGTTGATTGTCTAATACATAATCAGAAATTCTATAATAGCCTTTTTTACAAAGTTGTTGTTTAATTATTGTATAATAATTACACCCATGTGTGCAAGATTTGTATCGCACATGCCGTAAACAAGCACGCGACGGATTTATAAGTCAATATACCATACTGAGTAAGTAAGTATCTTATTTCTATGACAATCATATAAAATTTTAATAATGTAACTTACCGCAAGTATATACAACTTTGAGGTACGTCCGGCTACCAGTTCTGCAAGGTTTCCCAAACATGTTGCTGTCGGCGGCGAGCACACATCTTCTCTTGCCGTGGCACTCCCTCATAGCTGTCTCAGTGGCGTAGGGCTCCAAGCACGCTGTGGACAAGGAAATGACATGTTATTTATAAATAGAAATAAAAACTACTAGTCGGAGTATTTTTATTGAATTGAGGTTTCAATTTTTAAAAAAAGTTTGTTAAAGACTATATGAGCAATGAGCATTGAAGATACTTCGTATCTTTTATAATTTTATTTTTTTAATTAATAATTGTCATTGATAATGAGTACGATTTAAAAAATAGACATGTTCACTAGAAAATTGTATTAATGGCTACATAGGTGTTCACTTCTTTCAAAAGTTTTCTTCCTATTGATGGTAAATACTTGGCGGAGGCTACTACGATTGCAGCCTTTGGTTTATAGTGGCTTGGTGCTTGCAGAAAGATTTTTGCTGACTCTTTTTTTTAGATCTTCATCTGATAAAGAGGATTTGTTCAGGTCACCGCCCTAAATAACTGTTTTTGATTCAGTTGATAGATTAAAAATTTAAGGCGTTCTTAAATTCAAAGTACTTGGTAGCAATAATTTTCTTGCAGTCAAGAATTTTTAATATCGTTCAAGGCGACGACGACGAGACGCGATACTCTCTTTAACGGTATAAACGCTGCTTTTGCGGTAATGGTTATTAAAATTAAGCAATTTTACACGTAGAGTCGTTAAAATTCTTGCAAGGATACCCTGAGACTTGGTAAAGTGAAAGAGGGTTTAAAAGGGGGATAAAATACTGGACTAGTGTCTTTTTGCTTACATTTCTATATATTAAATAGAGGATATTTAATTTAAAATACTGTTTAAGATTCTTGCGGTTATTTTTTGCGGAATAAGAGTATTGAAAAAATGTTTTGTCCCGTAGTTCTCCAGTTTGTCCGTGGTCATGGTGCTTGCAACAGCGCCGAAATATCTGATACTCTATTAAAACTAAAATCCTAGTAAGAACGCGTTGATAAATATTTAAAACTTGTGAATTTTAACTTGAAAACGTATTTTATGTATACATGAAACGGTTAATATTAAGTATTCTGTGATAAAAATCGGTCTGGTAAGCAAGAGGTCCAAGACCAATTCCCAATAAATTTAATGGTTACATCTAAATTGACTCTATTAGTATAGAAAAATCTTGCACCGTGGTATCAATATCTATTGCACAGACCTATAAGTCCTATAGGTCTATCTATACCTATAGAACCTATGGGTCTGTGAACTATTGGATAACGAATGCGAATCATCCCACAAAATGGAACAACTTTCATCGAAAAACATGGTAATAAAATAAGTACATAAATAAAATTGAGCTTCTTCTTCTCGATCAGCTGACTTTCATATGAGTTCCTGGAGGAAAGTTGTTCGGTTCGATGTGGAGAAGCAACCCCTAAAGTTTCGCTAGCTAATATAATGTCACCCCATATAGTATCCAAAATGTAAAAGGTAAACCACATTTTACTATTCCTATTTTCAAATAAACAGTAATAGTATATGTTTGTTTTTGCTTTTCTATAATTATTCAAGTCTTAAATATATTAGTAGGTTATATTCGCAAGACTTAGGTAATAAGCTTTAAAGTTTTCCAGTATTTAGTACTTACAGAAACAATATTGCCTTTGTTCAGGGTGACATTGTAATGACCTTTTCAATAACCTCGTGTACTTAATTAATATTTCTAATACATTTCAATATCACAACAGGATTGTCATGGCAACCTTTGAAAATAGGTACCTTGGCAGCATTACGTCTTAAGGCGACTACAGCACCTAAATTACGATTTTATGATGCGTAGATAAGCATGACGCATTGCATTAATCGAAGAAAAAAAATACTACGGTAATATTCAGGACATAAACTAGATAAGTAGTTTGCTGAATACACGATTCAGCACTTTGGTTCGATAGAAAAAGCTCAAAAAGTCACCTCTAAGTACCAAATATTGTGTATCTTTTAAGCTGTAAAAACGATAGTCAAATGCACACAGGAACTTCAATTTGCTATCAAAATGTTCGTAATTGAACACTCTCGATAAGTAGTTAACGCATTTTTCGATTTAAGCTGTTACCTTTCCATAAATCTCATTTTTCTAACTTTCGAACTACATGTTTTTACGCACGCACGCTTTCATAGTCCGTAAACTTCGTGTATCGACACTGTTCGCACTGCCGGCCCAGGCCTGTTGAGAGACGGAGATGGCACTATTCCTATGTGTGCTGCCTTTATCGGGTGCTGTAGTCGCCTTAAGTATGTTATGTTATGAAATATAAAATAACACCTTAGGTACCGTTATTCAGAAACTATTATTACCTTGAAACTCATAAGTTTACGAAGCCTTTACTAATATTTTATACAGTACATCGCACTTTAGTGGTAACTATTTGCCGTCTTTTTCTATTTTTTTTTTCTATATACACCGTTTCTACTAGGTTAATTTTAAATTTAGGCCCTTGTATAGTAACAGGAACATAATTTAGGCTATTCATTGTTCTTGTTTGCGTAAAGTGTATTTTATTCATGTATGTCCCTTCAATAGTACTACCAATATTTTTTCTATGTCCATGCAGCCGTTGTCTTCTCTCTTGCGCCATCTATACTATCTACACTAATATTGTAAAGAGGAAAGATTTGATTGTTTGCTTGCTTTTAATAGGCTCCGAGCCTCCGAAACTACTTGACCAATTTTAAAAAAATTTTTATTATTAAAATGTTATATTATCCCTGAGCAACATAGGCTACATCATTTTCCCGAATTTCTATGGGAACGAAGTCCCGGGCAGAATGGTCTATATCTATACTAATATTATAAAGAGGAAATATTTGATTGTTTTGTTTGTTTGTTTGTTTGCATTAAACAGTCTCCGAAACTTAGGGAACGATTTAAAAAAATTTTTCACCTTAGAATGCTACATTATCCCTGAGTAACATATGCTACATTACTTTCCCAAATTCCCACGGGAAAGAAGTCCCGAGGGGAATGCTAGTGATATTATAAAGAAGAAAGATGTGATTGTTTGTTTCTTTGTTTGCATTGAATAGGCTCCGAAACTACTGGACCGATTTGAAAAATTCTTTCACCATTAGAATGCTACATTATCCATGAGTAACAAAGCTACATAATTTTCCAGAATTTTTACGGCGGAATGCTAGTTTAGTAATACAATGACAGGTTGTGACAAATATAGGTTGTACGTCCGCGTCGGTCATAGTATAAAGTAGATACCTACCTACCCAGTTATCGGTGATCGAACCTACGTGGCATAGGAAATATTTGAAGCTATATGCTATGCCTACAATATTCTGCATAAAAACGGGAAAGAATTCGCAGAATTGTTTAATTTCAAAGGCATTCCATTCCAACCTTGTTTGACATGTTTTCGAAGTCCATATAAAAAGTCTATTGAATTTTGAGCGAAATTCTTAACTATTTAATGCCAATACATTTGGAATTAGTCATACCTCGTGTGAAATTAATCATAGATGCAGGATATTAATTTGAAAAAAAAAACTCAAAAAACCCATTGATAAGAATAAGTGTTCATCACTCTGAATAAGAAAGAATGATAAAATAACTATTTCGTTTATTTTTTCGTTTTGTTTTAAGGTTCTTTTTTCGGGTCCGTGTTCATGGTGAAATAATTGTTTTATTTATAAGTAATAGAGATATTTATTTTATTTTTTCAACAAGAGAGCAAAGCTGTTTTTGCTATCCGAGTGCAATCTTTAAATCACGAGCTAGCGAAGTAGTCTACAGTTGAATCACGAGCGTAGCGAGTGATTCTAAAATAGACTACTGAGCCTAGTGAGTGATTTAAAGGCACGAGATCAAAAAAACTTGCTCTCGTGTTAAACATACAACTTTTCACCTCTGCAGCGAGAAAAGATTAACAGTGATTACATACTTCATGAAGATAAATTGAAAAATAGCTGTGTATTTTTTAAAGTGGCCAGGAATATAGTTTGCGTTCAGAAATTGCACTTCGTAACGTTTTTACAAAATTAAAAATATTGTTTTAGAAAACAACACTGATTATTAGATTTAATGTTAAATAACCTTTTATTACCTTAAAGTTTAAGGTTTAAGACTTAAACGATCAATATTTAACACATTTTTGTGATTTTGATTTCAATATATAATATAAAATTCCGTGATTTGATAAACCTTAATCAGTTTCAGAACAAATCACCGCGCCAAATCATTTAAAAGTTATTGTTCCAAATTCAAATCACTTTGTCTCTCGCTCAAAAAATGCTCGCAGCAAACAACGATTTTGCTGTCTGATTTTGACAAGCAAAAGCTCTCTTTTCGAGCTGGAGAGGTGAAAAGTACATACTTATGTGTCAAACTAGATTACAATAGCTTTAATTTTTCCTTCTTCTTCCTAGCGCTTAGTTCAGTTTCTTATTAAGGGTACGCTTGCCTCATTTAGAGAAAATCATAAACAAATTATTTGCTTCAAAGAACTTACGATAACATCTTTGCACTTTGTGTTCAGAAATAAAGTCGCTATAAAATTTAAATTGTCGAACGAAGTATCGATTTGCGACGCTGAACAAGAGTGCTTTTATCCGATACTCAAAACAATGAAAACATCTTTTATACGTGCAGCCATTACTTCTATCGGAACAAAACGAACCGTTTGCCATAAAAACCGTTTCAAATTGGAGCTTATTACTTTATTGCCAAAACAAACGTTTTTTAGACGGCATTCGGTATGAAATTTCGCCATTTCTTTATACTTTCTTCAACGGAGATCTTTTTAAAGCCCATTGATCAAAGTACAATGAAAATGTTGAAAGGGTCGAAGAATCTGTTTGTCAGTTTATTGGAAAATGGATTTATTTGTTTTTCTTAAGTGATGCAATTGGGATATAAGAAAATGTTTTCGAAGGGAGATATAGTTAAGCTCACTGAGATATCAAAAAAAGACTTTGTTTCTTCATTCTTGATTTTGGCTTTAGAACAAACTTCTAATCGTTTAATGTATAAAAAAGAATCTGCACTTTACAGTTATTTTGGTAAAATTGATGCCTTTCTTTGAGTGTGAGCAGGGCGGAGCCTTAAGGCGGAAGTACTTAGGTGTTTGAAATACAGTGGATATATTTTAGATAAATACAGTGGATAAAGCAAAATGTTTAAAAGTTGGTACGCTTATTTTAGAAAAGTCTTCGAAATTAGGAATACTCCTTTATTTGCAAGACTTAATTATTCTTTATTTTATTTTAAAGTCTCCTATCCTAGGCTGACATTACCCAAGCCTCGGCAAAATTGTGATAAAAAAAGATTTTCTAGGTATAGTCACGAGCAAAAACAAAGAAATACCCTTAAAATTCAAATTGACGAGGCAACATTAGATGACATAAATATGTAAGTAGGTACCTATGCTAGGTTGTGTCTCATAATTAGATATGGTTTATTTGGGTGATTAAGAACAAATTTTATTATTAACATATTTTTTTAATGGTAAAAGTTAAGATGTTTTAGAAAATGTGACAGTGTATATACAATATTAATGCTCGTGACTACACATTTTAATTAGATATTCGCTTTTAACCTGAGTTACAGCACCGTCGAATAGTACGAATTTGTATAAATTGAACAGCTGGTATTTGTGGTTATCGAGCCTGCGGTGGTGAAATCAGGCTAAGTTACTGTTAGTAAAGGGACTCAAAGGATTAATTTTCATCTAAGATAAAACACAAAGATGAACTTCTCAAGGTCAGTCAAAATAGCTTCTATTTTAGTATCCATCTATCACACACTACACGATTACATCGAGTATACGAAAACGTATTCAATTACTCAGAATCTCCTCAAATCCAGGTAAAACTGAGGCTAAACTTGGACATTACCCAAGTAATTCGTCTCCGTATATCACAATGAGAAAGACCTTGGCAAGATAGATACAGAGAAACAAAGAAAAATACTGTTTCAGCTGTAACGAAAAAGTACGCAAAGAGTCTGTCTAATACCTATGTCATATATACCTAGTGTTTAATTTATTTAAGATCCTAGTAATGCGTGTTTATTGACCAAATGGTGCTTAGTGCCCATCTTAAAAAAAAATCTGCTTTATACGAGTATATTTCCTTTTCTGTGGAATCTGTCTTTAATGTTCATGATTTTTAAACAACTAATCTTAAGAGATAAATAAATTTGACATGTTCTTGTGCCCTGGTCTGAATATGAAATTGGTATTCTTGAAGATTCTTACATATGTAGTTTCTACGACAATTATCAATTTTATTCCCCGAATGGGGAAACGCACCCGTTACAAAAGACGGGCCTAAGTCTTGAGGAGACTCAAGTCTTAAATATTGATTGTCTCTTTTTCTCACTCACAAACTGACAAAGATGACTGCTACTTAAGTATAAATCAGAGTCTTAGTCACGTTCTCAAAAAAGGTCTACAAGTCGCGCGTTTAGGCGCACACAGACGTAATATTTGCATACATGACAATTGAATATAGTCGATTGATAGCACAGAGCACATAACCTATAAAGTAGAAATGTTGCCAATTCTTTAATACTCATACGTCGCTCTGATGGGCTGACTCAAGATCAATAGGGATTGCAAAAGTGGGCCTCTGCCGATATCGATAATCAATGCATCGGTATTATATGGAATTTAAATGAGTTTATTAATTGTAAAATTAATGTGTTGTTTGTCAATTTCAATAATGCAAACCACATATACATAATATATTTTTTTGTAAACCAGTTATATTTTTCTGGCTAGGCCCTAAGTTACGTAATGGAATTTCGACATTACTTATACCAGAAATCATATTTTGGCTTTATTCCTAACAGTTCGCAAATCTCTATAAAGATGTGCCTAATAGATAAATGATATGCAAATGTTGGCACAACACTTTGGCTTTGATCGATATTAATAATTCAAAGCACTTAAAAAATCTAAATTTATGAAAGAAAAGCAATGCAGTACCTACAGTAGTATTCTTTGCTTATCAATATCGATAGGTTTTTCAATTCAATTCAATTCATTTATTCAGACTAAATTGTATGTACATAATATACATAATAATGTACATAGATCTTAATATTAAAAATAAATTCACAGGATCAAATACAATTTTACCCATCTTTGAGTGTAGTCAGCAATTAAAATAATTTTATACTAAGTTGCAAAATTCAAGTTATTACATTATTTTAAATAAATACATTAATTACCTTTATGATAAAACGTAAAATTGTGTATTTATAAAAATATTTTTTAGTTGTAAAAAAAATCAGTTTTAATATTTAGAATAATAATAAAAAGATGATTCAATATATATATTTTTTGTAAATATTATAACTTAGAGGGTAAATACTCGTCATATTCATTTATTAAATTAAAACAATATTTAGTTTTAATTTCATGCATAAAAATTCAGTCATATTATAGGGACATCCATAAATCAACAGAGCCTTAACTTTTTTATAAAATTCATTAGCAGGCATTTCTTTTATATGGTTTAATTCAATCATTTGAACACATCTCTATTAATCTACGTCAACGTTTAATCATTTTTTTTCTTGAAAGCATTTTAAAAATATTATAAAAAGTATGTACTATGACACCGAAACCCTATCAGGTTTAATATGTGTCGCGTCTGACATTGTTACATGATTATATATCTACATAATTCTAGGTACATACATATTGCTCAGTGGCATCATCGAATGAGTTACCACTCTATTGCTCTGTGTATATTCCAATATAGATAGAACATACATTAAATAATCTTCAATCAAAAAACAAACCAGTGGTCAAAATTTTTTAAAGTAGCTCATCGTATATCACATCCATGTTTAATTTTCAGCATTTTGTTTGAAATAATTTAAGGGCAACTTTTAAGTTTACAAAATTGTCTTCATATGACTGTTTTATTGTCAGTATGTTCTTTAAGGTATAACCTTACTTTAAATTGTTTCAATATGGTTGTCACCTATAATTGGGTTACCATTGAGTCATTTTTTTAAAGTTTGGGCCATTTTAATTAAGAGTTGGTGTGTAACTTGTTGGTGATCTATTAAATAAAAAATAAAAAAAATAAGCTAAATGCAAAAATGCAAAAATGAAGTCTGTTAGAGTACCATATTTACCTTTCACTCTACAGACATACTTTTGTCATTGTTACTAAGAACAAAGCAATCCAGCCGTGAAATTACAAATTAATCTTTGCAGCTCTGCTTGCAAAAATAAGCCAAAGATAGTACAAGTATCTACGAGAAATCGATTACAACTCGACTGGAAGAACCCGCTCCGTGTGGCGTGGAATATGCTATTAAACTACCTTCCCTTTGCACTATTATGTGGTGTAAGCTATATTGACTTTTACAAACTACACATGTACAACGTGTTAAAGTTTTACAGCAATAAACTAGGTTTTGCGTGGTGCGCGACCTGCTAAAGCAGGCCGCGAGGCGGTTGTGTACTCTATTTGTAGGGTCAAAAAAGGCGTTTATACTTTTTTTGGTTTGTCACGACCGCCATCTTGGATTTCAAAATGGATGTCAGTTTCGTAATCAGCATCCCCGAAAACCTATTAAACGACACCCATGACGGATTTTTCCAAAAAATGCATGTCCGCCATCTTGGATTTGAAAATAAATGTCAATTTCGGGATCAGCATACCCGAAAACCTATCAAACGACACCCATGACAGTTTTTCACAAAAAATGCATGTCCGCCATCTTGGATTTCAAAATGGATGTCATTTTTGGAATCACCAACCCCGAAAACCTATTAAACAACACCCATGTCAGTATGCCCGTAAATTTCATATCCGCCATCTTGGATTTTTGGTGGGGAGAATCGAGACGCTCAAGGCTTCGCCCTTCGCGTCACGATTCCCCCAACTAAAATCCAAGATGGCGGATATGAAATTTTCGGATTGCGGTCGGCCGGTAAGATGCTTGGTGACGCTTCGGGCTTCGCCCTACGCGGAGCTCGGCCTTTGGCCTCGCCCTATACGCAGCTTGGCTCGGCCTTCGGCCTCGCCTCGCGCGGTCGGCTCGGTCTACGACCTCGCCTCACCTTTAGAATCTAAACTTAAATGGTGGCCATCTTGGATTGGGGGGGGGGACGCTCCGGGCTTCGCCCTACGCAGAGCTCGGCCTTCGGCCTCGCCTTATACGCAGCTCGCCTCGGCCTGCGGCCTCGCCTCGCGGCACGTCGTGGTTCGGCTCGGCCTTCGGCCTCGCCTCACTACTCCTTGTATGGCGGCCATCTTGGAAAATGGCGAAATCGAAAATCTTTTCCGATATTCGGATTCAGCGACCCCTAAAACCCCCGGATACCGAATTTGGTCCGGATCAGAGGAGATACAAAAATCTCGTTTTTGTATGGCGGCCATTTTGTTTTTTTGAAAATCGAAAAAATTTTGTCACCGGTAGACTTCGACCAGGGTGTGGGTCGACCTTTGTTCGAGCATCGCCGGTCCAAGTCCAACGGTTCGCCCGGGAAGGTGGGTCGCGACCTGATGAAGAGGAGAATCCGAAGATGTCGAGGTTTTCCCATACTCGACGGAAAATTCTGACCACACCTCCCATACATCATTTTCACCTCCCGACCCTCTTTCTGGGAGAACAATTATGTCAGTCAGTCAGTCAGTCAGTGAGTGGTAATGTAGCTTTATATAGTATAACTAGGTTTCGCGTGGTGCGCGACCTGCTAAAGCAGGTCGCGAGGCGGTTGTGCCTTTTTTTTATAAATTTTAAAAAAGTTTTTAATTTTTTTTTGTTTTTCACGGCCGCCATCTTGGATTTAAAATTGGATGTTATTGTCTTAAACAGCACCCCTGAGTACCCAAAAAACGACACCCATGACGATATTTAGCAAAAAATTTATGTCCGCCATCTTGGATTTCAAAACGTGTGTCATTTTCGGAATAAGCACCCCCGAAAACCTATTAAAGGACACCCATGACGCTATTTTCCAAAAAATCCATGTCCGCCATCTTGGATTTCAAAATGGATGTCATTTTCGAAATCAGCACCCCTGAAAACCTATTAAACGACACCCATGTCGGTATGATGGCGGTCGGCTGGTAATATGCTTGGTGACGCTTCGGGCTTCGCCCTACGCGGAGCTCGGCCTTCGGCCTCGCCCTATACGCAGCTCGCCTCGGCCTACGGCCTCGGCTCGCGCGTTCGGCTCGGTCTTCGACCTCGCCTCACCTTTAGAATCTAAACTTGCCGCCATCTAGAATTGGGGGGGGGGGGGCCGCTCCGGGCTTCGCCCTACGCGGAGTTCGGCCTTCGGCCTCACCCTATACGCGGCTCGCCTCGGCCTTCGGCCTCGCCTCGCGCGTTCGGCTCGGTCTTCGACCTCGCCTCACCTTTAGAATCTAAACTTGTATGGCGGCTATCTTTGATTGGGGGGGGGGACGCTCCGGGCTTCGCCCTACGCGGAGTTCGGCCTTCGGCCTCACCCTATACGCGGCTCGCCTCGGCCTTCGGCCTCGTCTCGCGCGTTCGGCTCGGTCTTCGACCTCGCCTCACCTTTAGAATCTAAACTTGTATGGCGGCCATCTTGGATTTGGGGGGGGGACGCTCCGGGCTATGCCCTGCGCGGAGCTCGGCCTTTGGCCTCGCCTTTTACGCAGCTCGCCTCGGCCTACGGCCTCGCCTCGCGGCGTGGCGTCGTGGTTCGGCTCGGCCTGCGGCCTCGCCTCACCACTCCTTGTATGGCGGCCATCTTGGAAAATGGTGGAATCGAAAAACTGACCCGATATTCGGAATCTTCGTCCCCCAATCCCCCCAGATACCGATTTTCGTCCGGATCGGAGCAACTTCATTTCCGGCCGCCACCTAGGATCCGCCATCTTGAAAAAAAAATTTGACAGCCACCTGTCCCTCACCCCCCTGTCAAACATTTGTTCGAGCACACCCCACTTATGTCAAACGGCTCCGGAGATACAGCAATAATCATTTTGTATGGCGGCCATCTTGTTTTTGCGAAAATGAAAAAAAATGACGTCACCGGTAGAATTCGACCAGGGTGTGGGTCGACCTTTGTTCGAGCGCCACCGCTCCATCTGCAACGGTTCGCCCGGGAAGGTGGATCGCCACCCGATGAGAAGGTGGATCCGAGGATCTCGAGGTTTTCCCGTACCCTCCGCGCCACCCTCTCCACACCCTCCATTCAAAGTTTTCACCTCCCGCCGCTCCATCTGGGAGAACAATTCTGTCACCCAGTGAGTGAGTGAGTGGTATTGCAGCTTTATATAATATAACTAGGTTTCGCGTGGTGCGCGACCTGCTAAAGCAGGTCGCGAGGCGGTTGTGCTACCCTATTTGTAGGGTCAAAAAAGTTTGCCTTTTTTTTTTCACGGCCGCCATCTTGGATTTCAAAATGGATGTTATTTTCTTAATCAGCACCCCCAAATACCCAAAAAACGACACCCATGACGATATTTTTAAAAAAATGTATGTCCGCCATCTTGGATTTCAAAACGTATGTCATTTTCGGAATCAGCACCCCCGAAAACCTATTAAACGACACCCATGACGGTATTTTCCAAAAAATCCATGTCCGCCATCTTGGATTTCAAAATGGATGTCATTTTTGAAATCAGCACCCCTGAAAACCTATTAAACGACACCCATGTCGGTATGATGGCGGTCGGCTGGTAATATGCTTGGTGACGCTTCGGGCTTCGCCCTACGCGGAGCTCGGCCTTCGGCCTCGCCCTTTACGCAGCTCGCCTCGGCCTACGGCCTCGGCTCGCGCTTTCGGCTCGGTCTGCGACCTCGCCTCACCTTAAAAATCTAAACTTGTATGGCGGCCATCTTTGATTGGGGGGGGGACGCTCCGGGCTTCGCCCTACGCGGAGTTCGGCCTTCGGCCTCACCCTGTACGCAGCTCGCCTCGGCCTACGGCCTCGGCTCGCGCGTTCGGCTCGGTCTGCGACCTCGCCTCACCTTAAAAATCTAAACTCGTATGGCGGCCATCTTTGATTGTGGGGAAGACGCTCCGGGCTTCGCCCTACGAGGAGTTCGGCCTTCGGCCTCACCCTATACGCGGCTCGCCTCGGCCTTCGGCCTCGCCTCGCGCGTTCGGCTCGGTCTTCGACCTCGCCTCACCTTTAGAATCTAAACTTGTATGGCGGCCATCTTTGATTGGGGGGGGGGGACGCTCCGGGCTTCGCCCTACGCGGAGTTCGGCCTTCGGCCTCACCCTATACGCGGCTCGCCTCGGCCTTCGGCCTCGTCTCGCGCGTTCGGCTCGGTCTTCGACCTCGCCTCACCTTTAGAATCTAAACTTGTATGGCGGCCATCTTGGATTTGGGGGGGGGACGCTCCGGGCTACGCCCTGCGCGGAACTCGGCCTTCGGCCTCGCCTTTTACGCAGCTCGCCTCGGCCTACGGCCTCGCCTCGCGGAGTGGCGTCGTGTATGGCCATACTCCTTGTATGGCGGCCATCTTGGAAAATGGCGGAATCCAAAAACTGACCCGATATTCGGAATCTTCGTCCCCCAAACCCCCCAGATACCGATTTTCGTCCGGATCGGAGCAACTTCATTTCCGGCCGCCATCTTGGATCCGCCATCTTGAAAAAAAAAATTGACAGCCACCTGCCCCTTAACCCCCTGTAAAACATTTGTTCGAGCACACCCCACTTATGTCAAACGGTTCCGGAGACACAGCAATAATCATTTTGTATGGCGGCCATCTTGTTTTTGCGAAAATCGAAAAAATGACGTCACCGGTAGAATTCGACCAGGGTGTGGGTCGACCTTAGTTCGAGCGCCACCGCTCCATCTGCAACCGTTCGCCCGGGAAGGTGGGTCGCCACCCGATGAGAAGGTGGATCCGAGGATCTCGAGGTTTTCCCGTACCCTCCGCACCACCCTCTCCACACCCCCTATACAAAGTTTTCACCTCCCGCCGCTCCATCTGGGAGAACAATTCTGTCACCCAGTCAGTCAGTCAGTCAGTCAATCAGTGAGTGGTATTGCAGCTTTATATAATATAAAATAATAATAACTAGGTTTCGCGTGGTGCGCGACCTGCTAAAGCAGGCCGCGAGGCGGTTGTGGTACCCTATTTGTAGGGTCAAAAAGGCGATCATACTTTTTTTGGTTTGTCACGACCGCCATCTTGGATTTCAAAATGGATGTCAGTTTCGTAATCAGCATCCCCGAAAACCTATTAAACGACACCCATGTCGTTATGCCCAAAAATTTCATGGCGGTCGGCTGGTAAGATGCTTGGTGACGCTTCGGGCTTCGCCCTACGCGGAGCTCGGCCTTCGGCCTCGCCCTATACGCAGCTCGCCTCGGCCTTCGGCCTCGCCTCGCGCGTTCGGCTCGGTCTACGACCTCGCCTCACCTTTAGAATCTAAACTTAAATTGCGGCCATCTTAGATTGGGGGGGGGACGCTCCGGGCTTCGCCCAACGCGGAGCTCGGCCTTCGGCGTTCATACTTTTTTTGGTTTGTCACGACCGCCATCTTGGATTTCAAATTGGATGTCAGTTTCGTAATCAGCATCCCCGAAAACCTATTAAACGATACCCATGACATAATTTTTTTAAACTGCATGTCCGCCATCTTGGATTTCTAAATAGATGTCATTTTCGCAATCAGCACCCCAGAAAACGTATTAAACGACACCCATGTCGGCATGCCCGAAAATTTAATATCCGCCATCTTGGATTTTAGTTGGGGGAATCGTGACGCGAAGAGCGAAGCCCGGAGCGGTCGGCCGGTAAGATGCTTGGTGACGCTTCGGGCTTCGCCCTACGCGGAGCTCGGCCTTCGGCCTCGCCCTATACGCAGCTCGGCTCGGCATTCGGCCTCGCCTCGCGCGTTCGGCTCGGTCTACGACCTCGCCTCACCTTTAAAATCTAAACTTAAATGTCGGCCATCTTGGATTGGGGAGGGGACGCTCTGGGCTTCGCCCTACGCGGAGCTCGGCCTTCGGCCTCGCCTCACCACTCCTTGTATGGCGGCCATCTTGGAAAATGGTGGAATCGAAAAACTAACCAGATATTCGGATTCAGCGACCCCAAAAACCCCTGGATACCGAATTTGGTCCGAATCGGAGGATATACAAAATATCAATTTTGTATGGCGGCCATCTTGTTTTTTTGAAAATCGAAAAAAAATTGTTACTCTTAGACTTTGACCAGGGTGCCGATCGACCTTTGTTCGAGTACCACCGGTCCAACTCCAACGGTTCGCCCGGGAATGTGGGTCGCGACCTGATGAGGAGAAGAATCCGAAGATGTCGAGGTTTTCCCATACTCGACGGAAAATTCTGACCACATCCTTCATACATCATTTTCACTTCCCGACCCTCCTTCTGGGAGAACAATTATGTCAATCAGTCAGTCAGTCAGTGGTAATGTAGCTTTATATAGTATAACTAGGTTTCGCGTGGTGCGCGACCTGCTAAAGCAGGTCGCGAGGCGGTTGTGCCTTTTTTTATAAATTTTAAAAAAGATTTTAATTTTTTTTTGTTTTTCACGGCCGCCATCTTGGATTTAAAAATGGATGTTAATTTCTTAATCAGCACCCCGGAATACCCATAAAACGACACCCATGACGATATTTTGCAAAAAATTTATGTCCGCCATCTTGGATTTCAAAACGTATGTCATTTTCGGAATCAGCACCCCCGATAACCTATTCAACGACACCCATGACGGTATATTCCAAAAAATCCATGTCCGCCATCTTGGATTTCAAAATAAATGTCATTTTCGAAATCAGCACCCCTGAAAACCTATTAAACGACACTCATGTCGGTATGATGGCGGTCGGCTGGTAATATGCTTGGTGACGCTTCGGGCTTCGCCCTACTTGTTTTGGTTTTTCACGACAACCATCTTGGATTTAAAAATTAATGTTATTTTTAGAATCAGTACCCCCGAAAACCTAAAAAACGACACCCATGACGGATTTTTCCAAAAAATGCATGTCCGCCATCTTTGATTTCAAAATTGATGTCATTTTCGGAATCAGCACCCCCGACAACCTATCAAACGACACCCATGTCAGTTTTTTACAAAAAATGCATGTCCGCCATCTTGGATTTCAAAATGGATGTTATTTTCGAAATCAGAACCCCTGAAAACCTATTAAACGACACCCATGTCGGTATTTTCCGAAAAATACATGTCCGCCATCTTGGATTTCAATATGGATGTCATTTTCGAAATCAGCACCCCTGAAAACCTATTAAACGACACCCATGTCGGTATGATGGCGGTCGGCTGGTAATATGCTTGGTGACGCTTCGGGCTTCGCCCTACGCGGAGCTCGGCCTTCGGCCTCGCCCTATACGCAGCTCGCCTCGGCCTACGGCCTCGGCTCGCGCGTTCGGCTCGGTCTGCGTTCTCGCCTCACCTTAAAAATCTAAACTTGTATGGCGGCCATCTTTGATTGGCTCGGTCTTCGACCTCGCCTCACCTTTAGAATCTAAACTTGCCGCCATCTAGAATTGGGGGGGGGGAGAACGCTCGGGGCTTCGCCCTACGCGGAGTTCGGCCTTCGGCCTCACCCTATACGCGGCTCGCCTCGGCCTTCGGCCTCGCCTCGCGCGTTCGGCTCGGTCTTCGACCTCGCCTCACCTTTAGAATCTAAACTTGTATGGCGGCCATCTTTGATTGGGGGGGGGGGACGCTCCGGGCTTCGCCCTACGCGGAGTTCGGCCTTCGGCCTCACCCTATACGCGGCTCGCCTCGGCCTTCGGCCTCGTCTCGCGCGTTCGGCTCGGTCTTCGACCTCGCCTCACCTTTAGAATCTAAACTTGTATGGCGGCCATCTTGGATTTGGGGGGGGGGACGCTTCGGGCTACGCCCTGCGCGGAGCTCGGCCTTCGGCCTCGCCTTTTACGCAGCTCGCCTCGGCCTACGGCCTCGCCTCGCGGCGTGGCGTCGTGGTTCGGCTCGGCCTGCGGCCTCGCCTCACCACTCCTTGTATGGCGGCCATCTTGGAAAATGGCGGAATCGAAAAACTGACCCGATATTCGGAATCTTCGTCCCCCAAAACCCCCAGATACCGTTTTTCGTCCGGATCGGAGCAACTTCATTTCCGGCCGCCATCTTGGATCCGCCATCTTGAAAAAAAAATTTGACAGCCACCTGCCCCTCACCTCCCTGTAAAACATTTGTTCGAGCACACCCCACTTATGTCAAACGATTCCGGAGATACAGCAATAATCATTTTGTATGGCAGCCATCTTGTGTTTGCGAAAATTGAAAAAATGACGTCACCGGTAGAATTCGACCAGGGTGTGGGTCGACTTTAGTTCGAGCGCCACCGCTCCATCTGCAACGGTTCGCCCGGGAAGGTGGGTCGCCACCTGATGAGAAGGTGGATCCGAGGATCTCGAGGTTTTCCCGCACCCTCCGCGTCACCCACTCCACACCTCCCATACAAAATTTTCACCTCCCGCCGCTCCATCTGGGAGAACAATTCTGTCACCCAGTCAGTCAGTCAGTCAGTCAGTGGTATTGTAGCTTTATATAATATAATAACTAGGTTTCGCGTGGTGCGCGACCTGCTAAAGCAGGTCGCGAGGCGGTTGTGCCTTTTTTTATAAATTTTAAAAAAGTTTTTAATTTTTTTTTGTTTTTCACGGCTGCCATCATGGATTTAAAAATTGATGTTATTTTCTTAATCAGCACCCCGGAATACCCATAAAACGACACCCATGACGATATTTTGCAAAAAATTTATGTCCGCCATCTTGGATTTCAAAACGTATGTCATTTTCGGAATCAGCACCCCCGATAACCTATTCAACGACACCCATGACGGTATATTCCAAAAAATCCATGTCCGCCATCTTGGATTTCAAAATAAATGTCATTTTCGAAATCAGCACCCCTGAAAACCTATTAAACGACACTCATGTCGGTATGATGGCGGTCGGCTGGTAATATGCTTGGTGACGCTTCGGGCTTCGCCCTACTTTTTTTGTTTTTTCACGACAACCATCTTGGATTTAAAAATTAATGTTATTTTTAGAATCAGTACCCCCGAAAACCTAAAAAACGACACCCATGACGGATTTTTCCAAAAAATGCATGTCCGCCATCTTTGATTTCAAAATTGATGTCATTTTCGGAATCAGCACCCCCGACAACCTATCAAACGACACCCATGTCAGTTTTTTACAAAAAATGCATGTCCGCCATCTTGGATTTCAAAATGGATGTTATTTTCGAAATCAGAACCCCTGAAAACCTATTAAACGACACCCATGTCGGTATTTTCCGAAAAATACATGTCCGCCATCTTGGATTTCAATATGGATGTCATTTTCGAAATCAGCACCCCTGAAAACCTATTAAACGACACCCATGTCGGTATGATGGCGGTCGGCTGGTAATATGCTTGGTGACGCTTCGGGCTTCGCCCTACGCGGAGCTCGGCCTTCGGCCTCGCCCTATACGCAGCTCGCCTCGGCCTACGGCCTCGGCTCGCGCGTTCGGCTCGGTCTGCGTTCTCGCCTCACCTTAAAAATCTAAACTTGTATGGCGGCCATCTTTGATTGGGGGGGGACGCTCCGGGCTTCGCCCTACGCGGAGTTCGGCCTTCGGCCTCACCCTATACGCGGCTCGCCTCGGCCTTCGGCCTCGCCTCGCGCGTTCGGCTCGGTCTTCGACCTCGCCTCACCTTTAGAATCTAAACTTGCCGCCATCTAGAATTGGGGGGGGGGAGAACGCTCGGGGCTTCGCCCTACGCGGAGTTCGGCCTTCGGCCTCACCCTATACGCGGCTCGGTCTTCGACCTCGCCTCACCTTTAGAATCTAAACTTGTATGGCGGCCATCTTTGATTGGGGGGGGGGGGACGCTCCGGGCTTCGCCCTACGCGGAGTTCGGCCTTCGGCCTCACCCTATACGCGGCTCGCCTCGGCCTTCGGCCTCGTCTCGCGCGTTCGGCTCGGTCTTCGACCTCGCCTCACCTTTAGAATCTAAACTTGTATGGCGGCCATCTTGGATTTGGGGGGGGGGACGCTTCGGGCTACGCCCTGCGCGGAGCTCGGCCTTCGGCCTCGCCTTTTACGCAGCTCGCCTCGGCCTACGGCCTCGCCTCGCGGCGTGGCGTCGTGGTTCGGCTCGGCCTGCGGCCTCGCCTCACCACTCCTTGTATGGCGGCCATCTTGGAAAATGGCGGAATCGAAAAACTGACCCGATATTCGGAATCTTCGTCCCCCAAAACCCCCAGATACCGTTTTTCGTCCGGATCGGAGCAACTTCATTTCCGGCCGCCATCTTGGATCCGCCATCTTGAAAAAAAAATTTGACAGCCACCTGCCCCTCACCTCCCTGTAAAACATTTGTTCGAGCACACCCCACTTATGTCAAACGATTCCGGAGATACAGCAATAATCATTTTGTATGGCAGCCATCTTGTTTTTGCGAAAATTGAAAAAATGACGTCACCGGTAGAATTCGACCAGGGTGTGGGTCGACTTTAGTTCGAGCGCCACCGCTCCATCTGCAACGGTTCGCCCGGGAAGGTGGGTCGCCACCTGATGAGAAGGTGGATCCGAGGATCTCGAGGTTTTCCCGCACCCTCCGCGTCACCCACTCCACACCTCCCATACAAAATTTTCACCTCACGCCGCTCCATCTGGGAGAACAATTCTGTCACCCAGTCAGTCAGTCAGTCAATCAGTGAGTGGTATTGTAGCTTTATATAATATAACTAGGTTTCGCGGGGTGCGCGACCTGCTAAAGCAGGTCGCGAGGCGGTTGTGCTACCCTATTTGTAGGGTCAAAAAAGTTTGCCTTTTTTTTTTCACGGCCGCCATCTTGGATTTCAAAATGGATGTTATTTTCTTAATCAGCACCCCCAAATACCCAAAAAACGACACCCATGACGATATTTTTAAAAAAATGTATGTCCGCCATCTTGGATTTCAAAACGTATGTCATTTTCGGAATCAGCACCCCCGAAAACCTATTAAACGACACCCATGACGGTATTTTCCAAAAAATATGTCCGCCATCTTGAATTTCAAAATGGATGTCATTTTCGAAATCAGCACCCCTGAAAACCTATTAAACGACACCCATGTCGGTATGATGGCGGTCGGCTGGTAATATGCTTGGTGACGCTTCGGGCTTCGCCCTACGCGGAGCTCGGCCTTCGGCCTCGCCCTTTACGCAGCTCGCCTCGGCCTACGGCCTCGGCTCGCGCTTTCGGCTCGGTCTGCGACCTCGCCTCACCTTAAAAATCTAAACTTGTATGGCGGCCATCTTTGATTGGGGGGGGGACGCTCCGGGCTTCGCCCTACGCGGAGTTCGGCCTTCGGCCTCACCCTGTACGCAGCTCGCCTCGGCCTACGGCCTCGGCTCGCGCGTTCGGCTCGGTCTGCGACCTCGCCTCACCTTAAAAATCTAAACTCGTATGGCGGCCATCTTTGATTGGGGGGAAGACGCTCCGGGCTTCGCCCTACGAGGAGTTCGGCCTTCGGCCTCACCCTATACGCGGCTCGCCTCGGCCTTCGGCCTCGCCTCGCGCGTTCGGCTCGGTCTTCGACCTCGCCTCACCTTTAGAATCTAAACTTGTATGGCGGCCATCTTTGATTGGGGGGGGGGACGCTCCGGGCTTCGCCCTACGCGGAGTTCGGCCTTCGGCCTCACCCTATACGCGGCTCGCCTCGGCCTTCGGCCTCGTCTCGCGCGTTCGGCTCGGTCTTCGACCTCGCCTCACCTTTAGAATCTAAACTTGTATGGCGGCCATCTTGGATTTGGGGGGGGGACGCTCCGGGCTACGCCCTGCGCGGAACTCGGCCTTCGGCCTCGCCTTTTACGCAGCTCGCCTCGGCCTACGGCCTCGCCTCGCGGAGTGGCGTCGTGGTTCGGCTCGGCCTGCGGCCTCGCCTCACCACTCCTTGTATGGCGGCCATCTTGGAAAATGGTGGAATCCAAAAACTGACCCGATATTCGGAATCTTCGTCCCCCAAACCCCCCAGATACCGATTTTCGTCCGGATCGGAGCAACTTCATTTCCGGCCGCCATCTTGGATCCGCCATCTTGAAAAAAAAAATTGACAGCCACCTGCCCCTTAACCCCCTGTAAAACATTTGTTCGAGCACACCCCACTTATGTCAAACGGTTCCGGAGACACAGCAATAATCATTTTGTATGGCGGCCATCTTGTTTTTGCGAAAATCGAAAAAATGACGTCACCGGTAGAATTCGATCAGGGTGTGGGTCGACCTTAGTTCGAGCGCCACCGCTCCATCTGCAACCGTTCGCCCGGGAAGGTGGGTCGCCACCCGATGAGAAGGTGGATCCGAGGATCTCGAGGTTTTCCCGTACCCTCCGCACCACCCTCTCCACACCCCCTATACAAAGTTTTCACCTCCCGCCGCTCCATCTGGGAGAACAATTCTGTCACCCAGTCAGTCAGTCAGTCAGTCAATCAGTGAGTGGTATTGCAGCTTTATATAATATAATAATAACTAGGTTTCGCGTGGTGCGCGACCTGCTAAAGCAGGCCGCGAGGCGGTTGTGCTACCCTAGTCGTAGGGTCAAAAAGGCGTTCATACTTTTTTGGTTTGTCACGACCGCCATCTTAGATATCAAAATTTATGTCATATTCGTAATAAGCACCCCCGAAAACCTATTAAACGACACCCATGACGGTATTTTCCAAAAAATCCATGTCCGCCATCTTGGATTTCAAAATAGATGTCATTTTCGGAATCAGCACCCCAAAAAAAAAATTATTAAACGACACCCATGACGGTATTTTCCAAAAAATATGTCCGCCATCTTGAATTTCAAAATGGATGTCATTTTCGAAATCAGCACCCCTGAAAACCTATTAAACGACACCCATGTCGGTATGATGGCGGTCGGCTGGTAATATGCTTGGTGACGCTTCGGGCTTCGCCCTACGCGGAGCTCGGCCTTCGGCCTCGCCCTTTACGCAGCTCGCCTCGGCCTACGGCCTCGGCTCGCGCGTTCGGCTCGGTCTGCGACCTCGCCTCACCTTAAAAATCTAAACTTGTATGGCGGCCATCTTTGATTGGGGGGGGGACGCTCCGGGCTTCGCCCTACGCGGAGTTCGGCCTTCGGCCTCACCCTGTACGCGGCTCGCCTCGGCCTTCGGCCTCGCCTCGCGCGTTCGGCTCGGTCTTCGACCTCGCCTCACCTTTAGAATCTCAACTTGTATGGCGGCCATCTTCGATTGGGGGGGGGCCGCTCCGGGCTTCGCCCTACGCGGAGTTCGGCCTTCGGCCTCACCCTATACGCGGCTCGCCTCGGCCTTCGGCCTCGCTTCGCGCGTTTGGCTCGGTCTTCGACCTCGCCTCACTTTTAGAAACTAAACTTGTATGGCGGCCATCTTTGATTGGGGGGGGGGACGCTCCGGGCTTCGCCCTACGCGGAGTTCGGCCTTCGGCCTCACCCTATACGCGGCTCGCCTCGGCCTTCGGCCTCGTCTCGCGCGTTCGGCTCGGTCTTCGACCTCGCCTCACCTTTAGAATCTAAACTTGTATGGCGGCCATCTTGGATTTGGGGGGGGGGAAACTCCGGGCTACGCCCTGCGCGGAGCTCGGCCTTCGGCCTCGCCTTTTACGCAGCTCGCCTTGGCCTACGGCCTCGCCTCGCGGCGTGGCGTCGTGGTTCGGCTCGGCCTGCGGCCTCGCCTCACCACTCCTTGTATGGCGGCCATCTTGGAAAATGGTGGAATCGAAAAACTGACCCGATAATCGGAATCTTCGTCCCCCAAACCCCCCAGATACCGATTTTCGTCCGGATCGGAGCAACTTCATTTCCGGCCGCCATCTTGGATCCGCCATCTTGAATAAAAAATTTGACAGCCACCTGCTCCTCACCCCCCTGTAAAACATTTGTTCGAGCACACCCCACTTATGTCAAACGGTTCCGGAGATACAGCAATAAACATTTTGTATGGCGGCCATCTTGTTTTTGCGAAAATCGAAAAAATGACGTCACCGGTAGAATTCGATTAGGGTGTGGGTCGACCTTAGTTCGAGCGCCACCGCTCCATCTGCAACGGTTCGCCCGGGAAGGTGGGTCGCCACCTGATGAGAAGGTGGATCCGAGGATCTCGAGGTTTTCCCGTACCCTCCGCGTCACCCACTCCACACCTCCCATACAAAGTTTTCACCTCCCGCCGCTCCATCTGGGAGAACAATTCTGTCACCCAGTCAGTGAGTGAGTGAGTGGTATTGTAGCTTTATATAATAAAACTAGGTTTCGCGTGGTGCGCGACCTGCTAAAGCAGGTCGCGAGGCGGTTGTGCTACCCTATTTGTAGGGTCAAAAAAGTTTGCCTTTTTTTTTTCACGGCCGCCATCTTGGATTTCAAAATGGATGTTATTTTCTTAATCAGCACCCCCAAATACCCAAAAAACGACACCCATGACGATATTTTTAAAAAAATGTATGTCCGCCATCTTGGATTTCAAAACGTATGTCATTTTCGGAATCAGCACCCCCGAAAACCTATTAAACGACACCCATGACGGTATTTTCCAAAAAATCCATGTCCGCCATCTTGGATTTCAAAATGGATGTCATTTTTGAAATCAGCACCCCTGAAAACCTATTAAACGACACCCATGTCGGTATGATGGCGGTCGGCTGGTAATATGCTTGGTGACGCTTCGGGCTTCGCCCTACGCGGAGCTCGGCCTTCGGCCTCGCCCTTTACGCAGCTCGCCTCGGCCTACGGCCTCGGCTCGCGCTTTCGGCTCGGTCTGCGACCTCGCCTCACCTTAAAAATCTAAACTTGTATGGCGGCCATCTTTGATTGGGGGGGGGACGCTCCGGGCTTCGCCCTACGCGGAGTTCGGCCTTCGGCCTCACCCTGTACGCAGCTCGCCTTGGCCTACGGCCTCGGCTCGCGCGTTCGGCTCGGTCTGCGACCTCGCCTCACCTTAAAAATCTAAACTCGTATGGCGGCCATCTTTGATTGGGGGGAAGACGCTCCGGGCTTCGCCCTACGAGGAGTTCGGCCTTCGGCCTCACCCTATACGCGGCTCGCCTCGGCCTTCGGCCTCGCCTCGCGCGTTCGGCTCGGTCTTCGACCTCGCCTCACCTTTAGAATCTAAACTTGTATGGCGGCCATCTTTGATTGGGGGGAGGGACGCTCCGGGCTTCGCCCTACGCGGAGTTCGGCCTTCGGCCTCACCCTATACGCGGCTCGCCTCGGCCTTCGGCCTCGTCTCGCGCGTTCGGCTCGGTCTTCGACCTCGCCTCACCTTTAGAATCTAAACTTGTATGGCGGCCATCTTGGATTTGGGGGGGGGACGCTCCGGGCTACGCCCTGCGCGGAACTCGGCCTTCGGCCTCGCCTTTTACGCAGCTCGCCTCGGCCTACGGCCTCGCCTCGCGGAGTGGCGTCGTGGTTCGGCTCGGCCTGCGGCCTCGCCTCACCACTCCTTGTATGGCGGCCATCTTGGAAAATGGTGGAATCCAAAAACTGACCCGATATTCGGAATCTTCGTCCCCCAAACCCCCCAGATACCGATTTTCGTCCGGATCGGAGCAACTTCATTTCCGGCCGCCATCTTGGATCCGCCATCTTGAAAAAAAAAATTGACAGCCACCTGCCCCTTAACCCCCTGTAAAACATTTGTTCGAGCACACCCCACTTATATCAAACGGTTCCGGAGACACAGCAATAATCATTTTGTATGGCGGCCATCTTGTTTTTGCGAAAATCGAAAAAATGACGTCACCGGTAGAATTCGACCAGGGTGTGGGTCGACCTTAGTTCGAGCGCCACCGCTCCATCTGCAACCGTTCGCCCGGGAAGGTGGGTCGCCACCCGATGAGAAGGTGGATCCGAGGATCTCGAGGTTTTCCCGTACCCTCCGCACCACCCTCTCCACACCCCCTATACAAAGTTTTCACCTCCCGCCGCTCCATCTGGGAGAACAATTCTGTCACCCAGTCAGTCAGTCAGTCAGTCAATCAGTGAGTGGTATTGCAGCTTTATATAATATAATAACTAGGTTTCGCGTGGTGCGCGACCTGCTAAAGCAGGTCGCGAGTCGGTTGTGCCTTTTTTTATAAATTTTAAAAAAGTTTTTATTTTTTTTGTTTTTCACGGCCGCCATCTTGGATTTAAAAATGAATGTTATTTTCTTAATCAGCACCCCCGAATACCCAAAAAACGACACCCATGACGATTTTTATCAAAAAATGTATGTCCGCCATCTTGGATTTCAAAACGTATGTCATTTTCGGAATCAGCACCCCCGAAAACCTATTAAACGACACCCATGACGGAATTGTCCAAAAAATCCATGTCCGCCATCTTGGATTTCAAAATGGATGTCATTTTCGAAATCAGCACCCCTGAAAACCTATTAAACGACACCCATGTCGGTATGATGGCGGTCGGCTGGTAATATGCTTGGTGACGCTTCGGGCTTCGCCCTACGCGGAGCTCGGCCTTCGGCCTCGCTCTATACGAAGCTCGCCTCGGCCTACGGCCTCATCTCGCGCGTTCGGCTCGGTCTGCGACCTCGCCTCACCTTTAGAATCTAAACTTGTATGGCGGCCATCTTTGATTGGGGGGGGGCCGCTCCGGGCTTTGCCCTACGCGGAGTTCGGCCTTCGGCCTCACCCTATACGCGGCTCACCTCGGCCTTCGGCCTCGCCTCGCGCGTTCGGCTCGGTCTTCGACCTCGCCTCACCTTTAGAATCTAAACTTGCCGCCATCTAGAATTGGGGGGGGGGACGCTCCGGGCTTCGCCCTACGCGGAGTTCGGCCTTCGGCCTCACCCTATACGCAGCTCGCCTCGGCCTTCGGCCTCGCCTCGCGCGTTCGGCTCGGTCTTCGACCTCGCCTCACCTTTAGAATCTAAACTTGTATGGCGGCCATCTTGGATTTGGGGGGGGGACGCTCCGGGCTAAGCCCTGCGTGGAGCTCGGCCTTCGGCCTCGCCTTTTACGCAGCTCGTCTCGGCCTACGGCCTCGCCTCGCGGCGTGGCGTCGTGGTTAGGCTCGGCCTGCGGCTTCGCCTCACCACTCCTTGTATGGCGGCCATCTTGGAAAATGGTGGAATCGAAAAACTGATCCGATATTCGGAATCTTCGACCCCTAAACCCCCTAGATACCGATTTTCGTCCAGATCGGAGCAACTTCATTTCCGGCCGCCATCTTGGATCCGCCATCTTGAAAAAAAAATTTGACAGCCAGCTGCCCCCCACCCTTCTGTAAAACATTTGTTCGAGCACACTCCACTTATGTCAAACGGATCCGGAGATACAGCAATAAACATTTTGTATGGCGGCCATCTTGTTTTTGCGAAAATCGAAAATATGACGTCACCGGTAGAATTCGACCAGGGTGTGGGTCAACCTTAGTTCGAGCGCCACCGCTCCATCTGCAACGGTTCGCCCGGGAAGGTGGGTCGCCACCCGATGAGAAGGTGGATCCGAGGATCTCGAGGTTTTCCCGTATCCTCCGCGTCACCCACTCCACACCTCCCATACAAAGTTTTCACCTCCCGCCGCTCCATCTGGGAGAACAATTCTGTCACCCAGTCAGTCAGTCAGTCAGTCAATCAGTGAGTGGTATTGCAGCTTTATATAATATAATAACTAGGTTTCGCGTGGTGCGCGACCTGCTAAAGCAGGCCGCGAGGCGGTTGTGCTACCCTATTTGTAGGGTCAAAAAGGCGTTTATTCTTTTTTTGGTTTTTCACGGCCACCATCTTGGATTTAAAAATCGATGTTGTTTTATTAATCAGCACCCCTGAATACCCAAAAAACGACACCCATGACGATATTTTGCAAAAAAATTAAGTCCGCCATCTTGGATTTCAAAACGTATGTCATTTTCGGAATCAGCACCCCCGAATACCTATTTAACGACACCCATGAATGTATTTTCAAAAAATCCATGTCCGCCATCTTGGATTTCAAAATGGATGTCATTTTCGAAATCAGCACCCCTGAAAACCTATTAAATGACACCCATGTCGGTATGATGGCGGTCGGCTGGTAATATGCTTGGTGACGCTTCGGGCTTCGCCCTACGCGGAGCTCGGCCTTCGGCCTCGCCATATACGCAGCTCGCCTCGGCCTACGGCCTCGGCTCGCGCGTTCGGCTCGGTCTGCGACCTCGCCTCACGTTAAAAATCTAAACTTGTATGGCGGCCATCTTTGATTGGGGGGGGGACGCTCCGGGCTTCGCCCTACGCGGAGTTCGGCCTTCGGCCTCACCCTGTACGCGGCTCGCCTCGGCCTTGGGCCTCGCCTCGCGCGTTCGGCTCGGTCTTCGACCTCGACTCACCTTTAGAATCTAAACTTGTATGGCGGCCATCTTTGATTGGGGGGGGGACGCTCCGGGCTTCGCCCTACGCGGAGTTCGGCCTTCGGCCTCACCCTGTACGCGGCTCGCCTCGGCCTTCGGCCTCGCCTCGCGCGTTCGGCTCGGTCTTCGACCTCGCCTCACCTTTAGAATCTAAACTTGTATGGCGGCCATCTTTTATTGGGGGGGGGGGACGCTCCGGGCTTCGCCCTACGCGGAGTTCGGCCTTCGGCCTCACCCTATACGCGGCTCGCCTCGGCCTTCGGCCTCGTCTCGGTCGTTCGGCTCGGTCTTCGACCTCGCCTCACCTTTAGAATCTAAACTTGTATGGCGGCCATCTTGGATTTGGGGGGGGGACGCTCCGGGCTACGTCCTGCGCGGAGCTCGGCCTTCGGCCTCGCCTTTTACGCAGCTCGCATTTAACGACACCTATGACGATATTTTGCAAAAAATTTATGTCCGCCATCTTGGATTTCAAAACGTATGTCATTTTCGGAATCAGCACCCCCGAAAACCTATTAAAGGACACCCATGACGGTATTTTCCAAAAAATCCATGTCCGCCATCTTGGATTTCAAAATGGATGTCATTTTCGAAATCAGCACCCCTAAGAACCTATTAAACGACACCCATGTCGGTATGATGGCGGTCGGCTGGTAATATGCTTGGTGACGCTTCGGGCTTCGCCCTACGCGGAGCTCGGCCTTCGGCCTCGCCCTATACGCAGCTCACCTCGGCCTACGGCCTCGGCTCGCGCGTTCGGCTCGGTCTGCGACCTCGCCTCACCTTAAAAATCTAAACTTGTATGGCGGCCATCTTTGATTGGGGGGGGGACGCTCCGGGCTTCGCCCTACGCGGAGTTCGGCCTTCGGCCTCACCCTATACGCGGCTCGCCTCGGCCTTCGGCCTCGCCTCGTGCGTTCGGCTCGGTCTTCGACCTCGCCTCACCTTTAGAATCTAAACTTGCCGCCATCTAGAATTGGGGGGGGGGGGACGCTCCGGGCTTCGCCCTACGCGGATTTCGGCCTTCGGCCTCACCCTATACGCGGCTCGCCTCGGCCTTCGGCCTCGCTCCGCACGTTCGGCTCGGTCTTCGACCTCGCCTCACCTTTAGAATCTAAACTTGTATGGCGGCCATCTTTGATTGGGGGGGGGGGGACGCTCCGCGCTTCGCCCTACGCGGAGTTCGGTGTTCAGCCTCACCCTATACGCGGCTCGCCTCGGCCTTCGGCCTCGTCTCGCGCGTTCGGCTCGGTCTTCGACCTCGCCTCACCTTTTTTTAGAATCTAAACTTGTATGGCGGCCATCTTGGATTTGGGGGGGGGACGCTCCGGGCTACGCCCTGCGCGGAGCTCGGCCTTCGGCCTCGCCTTTTACGCAGCTCGCCTCGGCCTACGGCCTCGCCTCGCGGCGTGACGTCGTGGTTCGGCTCGGCCTGCGGCCTCGCCTCACCACTCCTTGTATGGCGGCCATCTTGGAAAATGGTGGAATCGAAAAACTAACCCGATATTCAGAATCTTCGTCCCCCAAACCCCCTAGATACCGATTTTCGTCCGGATCGGAGCAACTTCATTTCCGGCCGCCATCTTGGATCCGCCATCTTGAAAAAAAAAATTGACAGCCACCTGCCCCTCATCTCCTTGTAAAACATTTGTTCGAGCACACCCCACTTATGTCAAACGGTTCCGGAGATACAGCAATAATCATCTTGTATGGCGGCCATCTTGTTTTTGCGAAAATCGAAAAAATGACGTCACCTGTAGAATTCGACCAGGGTGTGGGTCGACCTTTGTTCGAGCGCCACTGCTCCATCTGCAACGGTTCACCCGGGAAGGTGGGTCGCCACCTGATGAGAAGGTGGATCCGAGGATCTCGAGGTTTTCCCGTACCCTCCTTACCACCCTCTCCACACCCTCCATACAAAGTTTTCACCTCCCGCCGCTCCATCTGGGAGAACAATTCTGTCACCCAGTCAGTGAGTGAGTGGTATTGCAGCTTTATATAATATAACTAGGTTTCGCGTGGTGCGCGACCTGCTTAAGCAGGTCGCGAGGCGGTTGTGCCTTTTTTTATAAAATTTAAAAAAGTTTTAATTTTTTTTTGTTTTTCACGGCCGCCATCTTGGATTTAAAAATGGATGTTATTTTATTAATCAGCACCCCTGAATACCTAAAAAACGACACCCATGAAGATATTTTGCAAAAAAATTATGTCCGCCATCTTGGATTTCAAAACGTATGTCATTTTTGGAATCAGCACCCCCGACTACCTATTAAACGACACCCATGACGGTATTTTCCAAAAAATCCATGTCCGCCATCTTGGATTTCAAAATGGATGTCATTTTCGAAATCAGCACCCCTGAAAACCTATTAAACGACACCCATGTCGGTATGATGGCGGTCGGCTGGTAATATGCTTGGTGACGCTTCGGGCTTCGCCCTACGCGGAGCTCGGCCTTCGGCCTCGCCCTATACGCAGCTCGCCTCGGCCTACGGCCTCGGCTCGCGCGTTCGGCTCGGTCTGCGACCTCGCCTCACCTTAAAAATCTAAACTTTTATGGCGGCCATCTTTGATTGGGGGGGGGGGACGCTCCGGGCTTCGCCCTACGCGGAGTTCGGCCTTCGGCATCACCCTATACGCGGCTCGCCTCGGCCTTCGGCCTCGCCTCGCGCGTTCGGCTCGGTCTTCGACCTCGCCTCACCTTTAGAATCTAAACTTACCGCCATCTAGAATTGGGGGGGGGGGACGCTCCGGGCTTCGCCCTACGCGGAGTTCGGCCTTCGGCCTCACCCTATACGCGGCTCGCCTCGGCCTTCGGCCTCGCCTTGCGCGTTCGGCTCGGTCTTCGACCTCGCCTCACCTTTAGAATCTAAACTTGTATGGCGGCCATCTTGGATTTGGGGGGGGGACGCTCCGGGCTGCGCCCTGCGCGGAGCTCGGCCTTCGGCCTCGCCTTTTACGCAGCTCGCCTCGGCCTACGGCCTCGCCTCGCGGCGTGGCGTCGTGGTTCGCCTCGGCCTGCGGCCTCGCCTCACCACTCCTTGTATGGCGGCCATCTTGGAAAATAGTGGAATCGAAAAATTGACCCGATATTCGGAATCTGCGTCCCCCAAACCCCCCAGATACCGATTTTCGTCCGGATCGGAGCAACTTCATTTCCGGCCGCCATCTTGGATCCGCCATCTTGAAAAAAAAATTTGACAGCCAGCTGCCCCCCACCCCCCTGTAAAACATTTGTTCGAGCACACTCCACTTATGTCAAACGGATCCGGAGATACAGCAATAATCATTTTGTATGGCGGCCATCTTGTTTTTGCGAAAATCGAAAAAATTACGTCACTGGTAGTATTCGACCAGGGTTTGAGTCGACCTTAGTTCGAAAGCCACCGCTCCATCTGCAACGGTTCGCCCGGGAAGGTGGGTCGCAACCTGATGAGAAGGTGGATCCGAGGATCTCGAGGTTTTCCCGTACCCTCCGCGTCACCCACTTTACACCTCCCATACAAATTTTTCACCTCCCGCCGCTCCATCTGGGAGAACAATTCTGTCACCCAGTGAGTCAGTGAGTGGTATTGCAGCTTTATATAATATAACTAGGTTTCGCGTGGTGCGCGACCTGCTAAAGCAGGTCGCGAGGCGGTTGTGCCTTTTTTTATAAATTTTAAAAAGTTTTTAATTTTTTTTTTTTTCACTGCCGCCATCTTGGATTTAAAAATGGATGTTATTTTCTTAAACAGCACCCCTAAATACCCAAAAAACGACACCCATGACGATATTTAGCAAAAAATTTATGTCCGCAATCTTGGATTTCAAAACGTATGTCATTTTCGGAATCAGCACCCCCGAAAACCTATTAAAGGACACCCATGACGGTATTTTCCAAAAAATCCATATCCGCCATCTTGGATTTCAAAATGGATGTCATTTTCGAAATCAGCACCCCTGAAAACCTATTAAACGACACCCATGTCGGTATGATGGCGGTCGGCTGGTAATATGCTTGGTGACGCTTCGGGCTTCGCCCTACGCGGAGCTCGGCCTTCGGCCTCGCCATATACGCAGCTCGCCTCGGCCTACGGCCTCGGCTCGCGCGTTCGGCTCGGTCTGCGACCTCGCCTCACGTTAAAAATCTAAACTTGTATGGCGGCCATCTTTGATTGGGGGGGGGACGCTCCGGGCTTCGCCCTACGCGGAGTTCGGCCTTCGGCCTCACCCTGTACGCGGCTCGCCTCGGCCTTGGGCCTCGCCTCGCGCGTTCGGCTCGGTCTTCGACCTCGACTCACCTTTAGAATCTAAACTTGTATGGCGGCCATCTTTGATTGGGGGGGGGACGCTCCGGGCTTCGCCCTACGCGGAGTTCGGCCTTCGGCCTCACCCTGTACGCGGCTCGCCTCGGCCTTCGGCCTCGCCTCGCGCGTTCGGCTCGGTCTTCGACCTCGCCTCACCTTTAGAATCTAAACTTGTATGGCGGCCATCTTTTATTGGGGGGGGGGGGACGCTCCGGGCTTCGCCCTACGCGGAGTTCGGCCTTCGGCCTCACCCTATACGCGGCTCGCCTCGGCCTTCGGCCTCGTCTCGGTCGTTCGGCTCGGTCTTCGACCTCGCCTCACCTTTAGAATCTAAACTTGTATGGCGGCCATCTTGGATTTGGGGGGGGGACGCTCCGGGCTACGCCCTGCGCGGAGCTCGGCCTTCAGCCTCGCCTTTTACGCAGCTCGCATTTAACGACACCTATGACGATATTTTGCAAAAAATTTATGTCCGCCATCTTGGATTTCAAAACGTATGTCATTTTCGGAATCAGCACCCCCGAAAACCTATTAAAGGACACCCATGACGGTATTTTCCAAAAAATCCATGTCCGCCATCTTGGATTTCAAAATGGATGTCATTTTCGAAATCAGCACCCCTAAGAACCTATTAAACGACACCCATGTCGGTATGATGGCGGTCGGCTGGTAATATGCTTGGTGACGCTTCGGGCTTCGCCCTACGCGGAGCTCGGCCTTCGGCCTCGCCCTATACGCAGCTCACCTCGGCCTACGGCCTCGGCTCGCGCGTTCGGCTCGGTCTGCGACCTCGCCTCACCTTAAAAATCTAAACTTGTATGGCGGCCATCTTTGATTGGGGGGGGGACGCTCCGGGCTTCGCCCTACGCGGAGTTCGGCCTTCGGCCTCACCCTATACGCGGCTCGCCTCGGCCTTCGGCCTCGCCTCGTGCGTTCGGCTCGGTCTTCGACCTCGCCTCACCTTTAGAATCTAAACTTGCCGCCATCTAGAATTGGGGGGGGGGGGACGCTCCGGGCTTCGCCCTACGCGGATTTCGGCCTTCGGCCTCACCCTATACGCGGCTCGCCTCGGCCTTCGGCCTCGCTCCGCACGTTCGGCTCGGTCTTCGACCTCGCCTCACCTTTAGAATCTAAACTTGTATGGCGGCCATCTTTGATTGGGGGGGGGGGGGACGCTCCGCGCTTCGCCCTACGCGGAGTTCGGCCTTCAGCCTCACCCTATACGCGGCTCGCCTCGGCCTTCGGCCTCGTCTCGCGCGTTCGGCTCGGTCTTCGACCTCGCCTCACCTTTTTTTAGAATCTAAACTTGTATGGCGGCCATCTTGGATTTGGGGGGGGGGACGCTCCGGGCTACGCCCTGCGCGGAGCTCGGCCTTCGGCCTCGCCTTTTACGCAGCTCGCCTCGGCCTACGGCCTCGCCTCGCGGCGTGACGTCGTGGTTCGGCTCGGCCTGCGGCCTCGCCTCACCACTCCTTGTATGGCGGCCATCTTGGAAAATGGTGGAATCGAAAAACTAACCCGATATTCAGAATCTTCGTCCCCCAAACCCCCTAGATACCGATTTTCGTCCGGATCGGAGCAACTTCATTTCCGGCCGCCATCTTGGATCCGCCATCTTGAAAAAAAAAATTGACAGCCACCTGCCCCTCATCTCCTTGTAAAACATTTGTTCGAGCACACCCCACTTATGTCAAACGGTTCCGGAGATACAGCAATAATCATCTTGTATGGCGGCCATCTTGTTTTTGCGAAAATCGAAAAAATGACGTCACCTGTAGAATTCGACCAGGGTGTGGGTCGACCTTTGTTCGAGCGCCACTGCTCCATCTGCAACGGTTCACCCGGGAAGGTGGGTCGCCACCTGATGAGAAGGTGGATCCGAGGATCTCGAGGTTTTCCCGTACCCTCCTTACCACCCTCTCCACACCCTCCATACAAAGTTTTCACCTCCCGCCGCTCCATCTGGGAGAACAATTCTGTCACCCAGTCAGTGAGTGAGTGGTATTGCAGCTTTATATAATATAACTAGGTTTCGCGTGGTGCGCGACCTGCTTAAGCAGGTCGCGAGGCGGTTGTGCCTTTTTTTATAAAATTTAAAAAAGTTTTAATTTTTTTTTGTTTTTCACGGCCGCCATCTTGGATTTAAAAATGGATGTTATTTTCTTAATCAGCACCCCCGAATACCCAAAAAACGACACCCATGACGATATTTTTCAAAAAATTTATGTCCGCCATCTTGGATTTCAAAACGTATGTCATTTTCGGAATCAGCACCCCCGAAAACCTATTAAACGACACCCATGACGGTATTTTCCAAAAAAACCATGTCCGCCATCTTGGATTTCAAAATGGATGTCATTTCCGAAATCAGCACCCCTGAAAACCTATTAAACGACACCCATGTCGGTATGATGGCGGTCGGCTGGTACTATGCTTGGTGACGCTTCGGGCTTCGCCCTACGCAAAGCTCGGCCTTCGGCCTCGCCCTATACGCAGCTCGCCTCGGCCTACGGCCTCGGCTCGCGCGTTCGGCTCGGTCTGCGACCTCGCCTCACCTTAAAAATCTAAACTTGTATGGCGGCCATCTTTGATTGGGGGGGGGGACGATCCGGGCTTCGCCCTACGCGGAGTTCGGCCTTCGGCCTCACCCTATACGCGGCTCGCCTCGGCCTTCGGCCTCACCTTTAGAATCTAAACTTGCCGCCATCTAAAATTGGGGGGGGGACGCTCCGGGCTTCGCCCTACGCGGAGTTCGGCCTTCGGCCTCACCATATACGTGGCTCGCCTCGGCCTTCGGCCTCGCCTCGCACGTTCGGCTCGGTCTTCGGCCTCGCCTCACCTTTAGAATCTAAACTTGTATGGCGGCCATCTTTGATTGGGGGGGGGACGCTCCGGGCTTCGCCCTACGCGGAGTTCGGCCTTCGGCCTCACCCTATACGCGGCTCGCCTCGGCCTTCGGCCTCGTCTCGCGCGTTCGGCTCGGTCTTCGACCTCGCCTCACCTTTAGAATCTAAACTTGTATGGCGGCCATCTTGGATTTGGGGGGGGGGACGCTCCGGGCTACGCCCTGCGCGGAGCTCGGCCTTCGGCCTCGCCTTTTACGCAGCTCGCCTCGGCCTACGGCCTCGCCTCGCGGAGTGGCGTCGTGGTTCGGCTCGGCCTGCGGCCTCGCCTCACCACTCCTTGTATGGCGGCCATCTTGGAAAATGGTGGAATCGAAAAAATGAACCAATATTCGGAATCTTCGTCCCCCAAACCCCCCAGATACCGATTTTCGTCCGGATCGGAGCAACTTCATTTCCGGCCGCCATCTTGGATCCGCCATCTTGAAAAAAAAATTTCACAGCCAGCTGCACCCCACCCCCCTGTAAAACATTTGTTCGAGCACACTCTACTTATGTCAAACGGATCCGGAGATACAGAAATAAACATTTTGTATGGCGGCCATCTTGTTTTTGCGAAAATCGAAAAAATAACGTCACTGGTAGAATTCGACCAGGGTGTGGGTCGACTTTTGTTCGAGCGCCACCGCTCCATCTGCAACGGTTCGCCCGGGAAGGTTGGTCGCCACCTGATGAGAAGGTGGATCCGAGGATCTCGAGGTTTTCCCGTACCCTCCGCACCACCCTCTCCACACTTCCCATACAAAGTTTTCACCTCCCGCCGCTCCATCTGGGAGAACAATTCTGTCACCCAGTCAGTGAGTGAGTGAGTGGTATTGCAGCTTTATATAATATAATAACTAGGTTTCGCGTGGTGCGCGACCTGCTAAAGCAGGCCGCGAGGCGGTTGTGCTACCATATTTGTAGGGTCAAAAAGGCGTTCATTTAATTTTTTGTAATTTTTTTTTTGAAAACACATATCGGACATCTTGGATTTCAAAATGGATGTCATTTACGGAATCAGCAACCCCGAAAACCTATTAAACGACACCCATGTCGGCATGCCCGAAAATTTCATGGCGGTCGGCCGGTAAGATGCTTGGTGACGCTTCGGGCTTCGCCCTACGCGGAGCTCGGCCTTCGGCCTCGCCCTATACGCAGCTCGCCTCGGCCTTCGGCCTCGCCTCGCGCGTTCGGCTCGGTCTACGACCTCGCCTCACCTTTAGAATCTAAACTTAAATTGCAGCCATCTTGGATTGGGGGGGACGGACGCTCCGGGCTTCGCCCTACGCGGAGTTTGGCCTTCGGCCTCACCCTATACGCGGCTCGCCTCGGTCTTCGACCTCGCCTCACCTTTAGAATCTTAACTTACCGCCATCTAGAATTGGGGGGGGGGACGCTCCGGGCTTCGCCCTACGCGGAGTTCGGCCTTCGGCCTCACACTATGCGCGGCTCAGCTCAGCCTTCGGCCTCGCCTCGCGCGTTCGGCTCGGTCTGCGACCTCGCCTCACCTTTAGAATGTAAACTTGTATGGCGGCCATCTTGGATTTGGGACGGGGACGCTCCGGGCTACGCCCTACGCGGAGCTTGGCCTTCGGCCTCGCCTTTTACGTAGCTCGCCTCGGCCTTCGGCCTCGCCTCACCACTCCTTGTATGGCGGCCATCTTGGAAAATGATGGAATCGAAAAACTGATCTGATATTCGGAATCTTCGACCCCTAAACCCCCCAGATACCGATTTTCGTCCAGATCGGAGCAACTTCATTTCCGGCCGCCATCTTGGATCCGCCATCTTGAAAAAAAAATTTGACAGCCAGCTGCCGCCTACCCCCCTGTAAAACATTTGTTCGAGCACACTCCACTTATGTCAAACGGATCCGGAGATACAGCAATAAACATTTTGTATGGCGGCCATCTTGTTTTTGCGAAAATCGAAAAAATGACGTCACCGGTAGAATTCTACCAGGGTGTGGGTTGACTTTTGTTATAGTGCCACCGCTCCATCTGCAACGGTTCGCCCGGGAAGGTGGGTCGCCACCTGATGAGAAGGTGGATCCGAGGATCTCGAGGTTTTCCCGTACCCTCCGCGTCACCCACTCCACACCTCCCATACAAAGTTTTCACCTCCCTTCGCTCCATCTGGGAGAACAATTCTGTCACCCAGTCAGTCAGTCAGTCAGTCAATCAGTGAGTGGTATTGTAGCTTTATATAATATAAAATAATAATAATTATACAATGGCCGGCCGGTTTGGTCGAGTGGTAGTAACGCTGCCTCTTGATCGGCGGGTCCTGGGTTCGATCCCCAGTCGGGGCAAACATTTGTGTAAAAAGCAGATGTTTGTACTCGGGTCATGGGTGTTTGTGTTTGTCTTTATGTGTGTTCCAAGGGATCCACGACACAAGGGAAAACCTTAGTGTGGGCCTTTGAGTGTGTAGCGTAGTGTAGCGTTTATTTAGTGTTTGAAAATAACCCAATAAAAAGAAAATCCAAATTTAAATCCAAAAGTCAAGTGGTCGTAACTCTAGTAATCATTTGCTCGGCTAGTCTTCCTTCAAAATCAAAGATTCAATACAATTAACATTATAAAACAGCAGCTCTAACACGATAGCGACAAACTCGCGCTCGGCTCACGCTGAAACTTCACTTTAATTGCGCGAGGGTCCCGCGCAAAGGCTTGCTCGCCCATGGCGTTGTCAATGTTGTCATTTTGACATAGGACCGCGGTGTTGTCGCGGTGCTGTCACTATCGTACTCGGCCTGCAGGACATCATTGACATACTTGAAATGGAGCTGAGCTTAAATTTTTATTAAAATTCATGTTTTTTTTTTTTTTAATGAAAGTTAATCGTAGAGACATAGACACGGTGTGAATAGACTTATTTTAGGACATATTTCAGATTTTTTTTTCTGAAGTTTTTTTTTGATATTGTTAAAACCACGCTGTTATTTCGTCCAAAGGTTCATTTTGTAATAAAAGCAAGGAAAAAAGGAAGGATTTTACGAAATTGCAACGGGATCGAAGTCCCGGGCATCCTAGTCATCTTTTAAGACGGTCGTCACCTTCACCAACAGGCCCCTAGCTGACCACATAATACTTCACGTGTTTCTTTTTTATTTTTTAAAATGTGAACGTAGTTTTGAAGAAACCAAAAAACATTTCTCTTTGGGGTAAAACTCGTTTTATCCAAAATTTATTTACCTTTGTCATCGCAAACAAACCTCAGAAGTTTAGCCGCAAAATTAAATCAATAAACTCCTTTCACAAGAATAACATTTATCTATTGATCGAGCTGTCAGTCTATCGTAACTTTGTTTAGTACTTTGAGAAGGTTACTGTCATGTTAAATACCAGATTTTAAGTCTGTTTTAGTTACTTATTAAGTATATTCTGTGTTATAAGCTAACTTTTATGGCACAGAAACTTTAGTACCTATCCGGAGTCCCATGTAAAAACTCTTTCAAAATGCTAATAAGTATTTGTCTTTTTTTCCTTTTTTTATGGTTTCGGTAACATGTTTCTTTGCTTGGGTCTGATTTCCCGCGGTTATTTTTACTATTTTTAAATATATTAAAACGGGTTCTTCCCGCGATTTTTGTTTTAAATGAGATTCCGATAATTTGAATAAAAATCGTGGTAAGAATATAAACATATGTATAAAATAAATAAAAAACTAATTCTTTTACATCACGGTATGCTAATGAATGGAATTCTCTGCCTGCGTCTACATTTCCGGCTCATATAACCCGAATATTTTTAGGGTTCGAGTTAATAGGCATCTTTTGGATGGGCTTGCTATATTCTCGACCATGGGCTTGATTTTTGAAACAATAGAATTCCAATTCGCATACGAATTGACAAGATTTGTATGAGATTCTCATGCGAATCTTGTCAATTCGTATGCGAATTGGAATTCTATCGTTTCAAAAATATGTCTCCAGGTCTTCTTCCCTGTGCTAGACTGTTGTAAACCCATGCTCTATAAAAAACATACACTTTACCCATTTGAACCAGCGTTTTCTTTATTTATCGATCGGTAATAAAGCATTGTTCAAATTACTGTTGTTGATTTCAACTCTTTCATGATTTTTCAAAACGAAGTCTCAGTCGAAACGCTATTTCGGTAAAAGTGACGGTCAAAGTCTTGCAAGCTTGCTTCACGTTAACGTCGGCTAAGATGTAAGTCTTCACTTAGGAGGCATGAGAGATGTTGCGGTGACTTTGATGTGGCTTCTCCTTAATCTAAAGAGCTCTAATCTTTGTGTACATGTTGTGGAGTAGCTTTTGACGGTAATTTTGTCTGTGTTTCCGAAACAGTAAATTTTAAGCGTTAATTCTTACTAAAGAGATACTTCAAAGAAGCCCGCAATTTAAGTATTTGATGACAACAAATGTAACCCAAAGGCATAAATTACTCGTTCATAAGCATAATAACAAAATATACAAAGCGTTATTTAAAAAAATTATACTAATCCAAATGCAGAAAAAACTTCTTAAACTCTCGCCTGTAGAGTGACCATAATAATGTTTTATTTAAGTCGAAAGATGGCGATTCTATAGTTGCAGCAGTATGTGAGTATCGTTTGGTTTGATATAATAACCCACTTCAAACAAGAATATTATAAATACGTCGACTTATTGTTTTCGAGATATGACTAAAAATAAACTTTATTTCACTTACTTTCTTCCTTCATTCCTCTCGGCTGGGGGCACTGGATAGAGTCGTACTCAGTGCGTCCGTACTGCGCCGAGTATATGGCGACCCTTGAGTGGGGATTGCAGCTCAGATGCAGCACGTCATTCTCACATCCCACCTTACTTCTGAATTCATCTGTCGAACAAATACAACTATTGATTTAACCATCACCAAAAACACAATGGCCACTATTTGTCTTTGCCGTTGTTTCTAGTCGATCGATCGCGACTTCGTTTGCTTGGACAAAAGTAGGTATGTTGATGTTCAGTTACTTGGATCTTAGTAGATGATCATTAATCACGTTGATTTAATTTAAAAAATATCTATTAGTTTATAGATATTTTTTAAAATAATGATTCAGTCATGATTTGTTAACTTTTCCAGTCAGCGTTATTTACTTTTAACTTTCTAAATCTAAAAATACATACATACCCCTACCAATAACGTTCTGCAAAAAATACGTAATAAAACCATGTTTTATTTGAGTTTAGTTAAAATCCATTCTGTAGTTTTTTGAGATAGAGTAAATATCAATCTTAAACAATCAGCACTGCAACCTTACGAACTTTCGTTTATTATAAATAATAATGTACATTGTACTGTACATTTCATTGACATGAGAACGAAAGTGCCATCGTAAGTGAATTTTTTTTTAGGGTTCCGTACCCAAAGAGAAAAATGGGTCCCGTCCTAAAAAAATAAAAAAAAAAACGCTACACACTCAAAGGCCCACACTAAGGTTTTCCCTTGTGTCGTGGGTCCCTTGGAACATACACAAAGACAAACACAAACACCCATGATCCGAGAACAAACATCTGCTTTTTACACAAATGTTTGCCCCGACTGGGGATCGAACCCAGGACCCGCCGATCAAGAGGCAGCGTCACCTACCACTCGACCAAACCGGCCGTCCTAATACTAAGGCTCCGCTGTCCGTCCGTCCGTCTGTCACCAGGTTGTATCTCATGAACCGTGATAGTTAGACAGTTAAAATTTTCGCAGATGATGTATTTCTACGTGCCCTATAACAACAAATACTAAAAACCAGAATAAAATGAATATTTAAGCGGGCTCCCATACAAAAAACGTGATTTTTTTGCTCGTTTTTATAGAAAGTCTGTCCGAGGCTGTATCTCATGAACCGTGAAAGTTAGATAGTTTAAATTTTCACAGATAATTTATTTCTATTGGTCTTTTAACAATAAAATACTAAAAAACTAGAATAAAATAAATATTTAAGGGGGCTCCCATAAAAAACGTGATTTTTTTTGCTCGTTTTTATAGATAAGTCTGTCCAAAGCTGTATCTCACGAACCGTGGTAGTTGAACAGTTGAAATTTTCACAGATGATGTATTTCGGTTGCTGCTATAACAAAAAATACTAAAACGTTGAATAAAATAAATATTTAAGGGGTCTCCCACACAACAAACGTTATTTTTTTGCCGGTTTTATAGAGATCATGGTTTTTATAGAGTCCGACTCGCACTTGCCCGTTTTATTTTGAATAGATACATGTAAGAAATCTTATTTCTATCGGCGGAACTTTGTTTTTAATGTTCATAGAAAAAATACTTACAAGGACGGCACTTGTAGGCTACCTCGACGAACCTTCTGGACCCTGGACAAGGGTCAGCACCGAAAGCCTTAGGGCTGGTGTGGAACTTACACTGCCGCTTCTTCTGACATGCCTCAACCACGGTCTGCAACAAGGAATACTACATACTTTCATTAGCTTGTCGGTTCTGGGAAGATTTTGAAGGTTTGTTTTTCTTCGGGATATATATTTTTTTGAGAATTTAGGTTGTTTCCTACCAAGAATGTCAAATTCAATTCAATTTTGATATAAGTTGGCTATTATGTATCTGCTTTTTCGCCAGTACCACTGTAGTGAAGAAAATCACAAAGGGAAAAACACATACTAATTTATTTCTAGAAGTGATTTGCGCTGGAGTTTCAGTTTTAGCGCTATTTTATTAGAAATGTCCTAAAAGCAACGAACTCTCTCATTTATTCTGAAATATTTGAGTGTGACTGTAATGATACTAACAATAAAGACTTTCATGATAGTCAAACGCGATTTGCAAATATGTCTCTAGAACTGTGGCAGACAATGGCAATCTACGAGATTTTCATTTTATCGGAAATGATTGAACGCTTGAAATTAACTTTAGTTATTTTTATCAGTTTTATGTTTAAAGAAAGTTTAAACACCTAGTTTAGCTTATTTCTGTTCCAATAATTAACTACTTACAACTACCACTTACTTACTGCTTTCTTGGACCTTTTTAAAATTCGAATGAAATGGATTGTAACCTATGTTCCCAGCTTATAGCGTCAGTAGAAACATAGCAATAGTAATACAATTTTGCCGTGCCGTTCAATTTCGTTTGTTAAGTGTTGTTTTAGAAACACATTTGTTAACAATATTTTGTACGTGAATATTATAGGTTACAAAAAGATTGAAGCCATTACAGTGAAATCCCAAAACATAACATCACGTTATATTTTTACACCTTTGGAAAAGAGGAAAAAGGTTGCGACAAATCTACCCTCGTGGGTATAATAAATGTCACATTCTGATATGTGGCTTTAGAATGGAATTATGATAGGTACTCGTTTTGAGCAACTTAGTTATCTAACGTTTTTAGCGCTTTAACTTTATAGTTTCAAAGCTCAAGATTAGGTTAGCAAATTATAGATACAAATAGCATGTTCTCTTACGTACTTATATAGGTTGACTTAAGCGAGACTTTAGGGAGTGATTCTCCACTTGAAATTAAGTGGTGTTTTCTATAAGAAACTTTTAGCGGGCAGTAATGAGTTTTTAATCCTCTTTATAAGTGCGCCGCAATTATCTTTGCCGCGCACTTTTTGAAAATATAAGGTAGCGGGCAATAATGAGTTTTTTTAATCCTCTTTATAAGTGCGCCGCAATTATCTTTGCCGCGCACTTTTTGAAAATATACAATTTTAGTTGTTTTATTGTTAGATACCTACTATTTAATTTCAATTTAGGTATTACTCTATGTTTTATCATTATTTTAAATAAGAATATTACAAAAACATATGAGGCGCCTTTTATTTTCTCATAGTGGGTGATGAAAGTATCACTCGGGCGCAAAATATATTTTTGGCTCGGGCGACGAACTTTGAATCCTTCGCTACGTTCAGGATTGTACTAAAGAATTCCGAGTGGATTCGAAAAAGCGCCCTTGCCGTAAGAATATTATTTTGCTCCCTTATAATAATAATACAATCTACTATATTACTCGTGTTTTTCAATTAATAAAAACAAATTATTTGCCGTCCCATCAAAAAAATGATTTATTTTTATTTTATATTTCATAGAAGATTAACAGACAAATTTTGTAGTTTATAGATACAAAATTGTGAGCTGAAACCATGTTAATTACAAATATTCACATTTAGAAAGCGGATACCCATTCAGTGGCTGAGATAAACTTATTGGCTATTTGCACGAGCGTAAAACCTGCACTTGACAGGTTTGAAATCTTATCATTTGCTATATGGACATCTGGGTAAGTTTTCAACTTCTAAAATCTGACTATCACGCTGAATATAGTTTTCCCTTTATTGTATTTTTTATAATACTGAACAGATTTTGTTATTATTATTTACACGAGACTATCCGAAGACATATTTATTTCTATAAATGAATGTTTATGTGACAAAAAAAATCCTTTTACAATCGGCAAAAACATCATATAACATGGGTTCGTTTTAGAAAAAAATGGCGACCCATATCACCGGCAATAAAGAACATTTTACATAAATGTTACTAGGACGACATAAGATCTTGGGATGTATGTCGCGAGTCGATTTATCCCTTTATTAGAAGGGTACACATCACATCGGCAGCTGCCCATAAAACTCTCTTATTGCCAAAACATATCAGAAATGAGCCGTAAAGGCTGTCCCAGGAGAGAAACGACTATCGCCTCTAACTGCTTGACAAACAGTTGATATTGGGTTGAAAATCTGTTTTTTGTGTTTACAACTTTGATTTTACCATGAATGTAAATAATACATGTAGGATCGTAATAAAATGACGAAAACATTTGTAGGAGAGCGTTTTAAATATAGATGTGAAAAAGATAAGAATAAAATAATCCTTAAATATCAAACTCATCGGCCTGTGCAGCCTGTTGAATAACGGACGAGCCTGTTAAAGGAACTGGGTACTTACCACGATCGTTAAAAGCATTTCTGTTTAGGATCCAACTTTGAACTGCTTCGCAATTGGAATGTTTTTTAAAATGGTACTATGATGGCGCTGCTTTTAAACTGCTCGGTTGTCTATGGTCCATTTTAAATGTCTACATAAATTGTCGCCGGTCTGCCTTTGAATCGCAACAGCGCCAAAATTGAATCGCTTATAGGTAAGCCATCATGGTACGAATAAGCGTTGCTGACTTGTTTAGGTCCTAAATTGGATCGCGCCAAGCGATCATGGTAAACCTCCTGATCGTATGGCCCCATTGCTAAGAAGCAATATCTTATCGGCAACCTTTGGGTAATAGTGATCAATTGATCATATACCACACCTACTGCAAATGTAAGAATACTGAGATTTGTTAATCACACCACACAAAACTTCGATACGAGTACACTCCGCATAATAAATTATACACTTACTCCTACAATACCTTGCGGGGTAAGCAGAACGTCATATGATTTTTTTATCATAAGATAAAAAAGCATATGACGTTCTGCTTACTCTTGACCTCAATCTTGACCAAGGTCAATTCAGAAAAAAATGAGGTGTCGTTGCCTGGGGTGGATTAATAGGAGGCAGGTGTCATTTTTATTTCCTTAGTCGCCCCTATATGACACCCACGAAAAGAAATGGGGTGGTGTTATTCTCAACCGATCACCACATGGCACAAATGCTTCTGGAACCACTTAACGCCACTTCTCACCAGCCCATAAAAGTGCTTTTTGAGCCTCAATTTAAAACTTTCGACTGAAGGGGACTTACGGACAGATACGGGTAAGGCCGTATTTTTTGCCACATTGTGACGTAAAATGTATACGTCCCCACCGAGGGGCACGGGCCTCCCTTCGAAACACGAAGGGGATTTAGGCCATAGTCCACCACGCTGGCCCAATGCTGGTTGGTGGACCGCTCGTCTTTCTAAAATGAATTTTCTTGGACGGGTGGGTTTCATCACTATGTTTTCCTTCACCGTTGAGTAAGTGATAATAAGAAATCCTTACATAAATCCGAAAAGACGAATTTAGTGGTACATGCCCGTACCAGGATTTGAACCTGCGACCTTCGGATTACAAGTCTGGCTCATTACCAACTGGGCTATCACCGCTGTGTAAAAATATTACTGAAACACATAACGCCACATTTTACATTAATTCCGATGATGGTTGGGATGTTAAACTAAGATACTCGTAACTCAGTCTTTATCTTATCGTATTTAAAATGAATAAAATAATTGTACGAACGTATTCATAATATTACGAGTAGTTGTGAGGAATTCTACTTATTACGAAACTGCAACTGCGGCAAAATTGTCATTTTGACGTGATACTGATCTTGTTAAGGCTCGAAATTCTTCAGCCATTTGTTTCGCCATTTATTCCATAAATATATTCCTAACTCTAAAATTAAACATGTTGTATCACCCTCGACATTCATCGCTTAAAACTCCGAAACGGTTAATCCAATTTTTGATAAAATCTTGATTACTAAAGCTTTGCTTTGACGGCCGGTTTGGTCGAGTGGTAGTGACGCTGCCTCTTGATCGGCGAGTTCTGGGTTCGATCCCCAGTCGGGGCAAACATTTGTGTGAAAAGCAGATGTTTGTTCTCGGGTCATGGGTGTTTGTGTTTGTCTTTATGTGTGTTCCAAGGGACCCACGACACAAGGGAAAACCTTAGTGTGGGCCTTTGAGTGTGTAGCGTTTTTTTTTCAAACGAAGAAACCGAATCGAACTCGATGCACCCGTTTAGGAGCTACGATGCCATAGAGAAACACACAGATAAATAGATACTTACACAATTACACACATACACTAGCCCTCTTTTTTTCGGTACTTAATAAACGAATACATTCTTTACTATGCATAAACAAAAAAATAAAAATAAAAAACAACGAGTTGCACTCCGGGAGTGCCGGCAGAAGTGAAAACTTGAACATTAACGTTGTGCATTAATATATTTAATTTAATATTTTCTATGCTGACTCCGGATGACATCTTGACTTTTACAGTTTTGACGTGACAACGTCTTAAATTAGGTTGCGGCTGGGAGTCACTTATGAAAAAGTGTAACGCTCGGTAACGTTACGATGAGTCACCGAACGAGAGAGAGGCCCGCCGAATGCCTTGCGTCTCTCTCCCACTCAACTATGATCGGTCTGCCGCGCGCAGTTTCATCTAGTGTGAGTTCCTTGTTCCTATTGTGCAATTTAATTATATTCATATCAATAAATATTCTACCGAGAAAAAGACGATGTCACGTAAAATCTTCGCCCGTAAAACCGACTTTACAGGCAACCATTTTTTTAATTTCCTATATTTATCAAACACCCCTCCGTGACATCTTGACTTTTGCAGTTTTAATTTCCTATATTTGTTAAACACCCCTCCGCCTTACGGATTTTTGATCAGGGTCACGTGTCTGTCACGAGTTCAAATTTTTTACCCATAGGTACTTCAAAGTGCGAAACGCCGTTAAAGAAGTTTTCACTTCAAAAAAGAAAGAAAATTGTGAAATAATGTCACACGACTACTCAAAATACTTTGGAAACATTATTTTGACTTAAGTAGGTACTTCACTTACCGTGAAATGAATAATTAATAAATTTTTATGTAACTTCAGATTTGATTGCCATACACTCATTATGAAGGTACAACAACACCATTAATTTTTCTCTATGCAAATAAGGGTGGTGGTGAATATAACCTAAACGTTTAACTGACTTCAAAAAAAAGGAAGAGGTTCTCAATTCTACTGTAAGTTATTTTTTTTTTGCCTGTCTGTTACGCGATTACCTACTACTTTGATGATTATTTTTAAATGCTAAGCAAATCAAATCAAAAGCAAATCAAAAGGTTAATTCATAGAACATACAAAATGTTGCTTAAACACGTCAAAATAGTGAATTACATTAGCACTTTTGACTTTGCGCCTATTCGCAAAGATGCAGTCTTCCTCAGGAGAAGAATAGGCAAGAAACTCCCAGGGTCGCTCTTTTTAAGTCAATCATATAAATGTTCTTACTTATAATTTTAATTGTGGTTATCTGTTAATTAGCATTGTAAGGATGCCACTGGGCCACGAGCGCTTTTGATCTCTACACTCTCTTGATCTCTTGAATCTAAGCCGGTTGAAAAATTGTAACAAATGCAGTCTTTATGAATGTGCAGATTCAATTAATAAATACTAAGATTCATGAGATGAGGACCACAGCGCTTCTTGATCTATCTATGTATACATATTATAAAGAGGAAAGATTTAATTGTTTGTTTGTTTGCATTGAATAGGCTCCGAAACTACTGGACCGATTTGAAAAATTCTTTCGCCATTAGAATCCTACATTATCCGGGATGGACATAGGGTACATGATTTTCCCGGATTCCCACGGGAACCAAGTCCCGAGCGGAATGCTAGTGTTTAATAAATTAGGTTTCGTTGACACTTAAATACGAATGAACCTAAATTAACAAGATGCCTTATTCATTTCTCCCAGTTTAATTATTTCTCCAAGGATAAAACTCAAATTTTGTTAACAATCTGCGTACTAAATTATTAGCAAGCCTATCATATTCACAACCATTTTGACTAACATGCCAAGCCCAACCATTTTGTATTCATACTAAATCAACATTAATAATGCTGGCTTTGTATGTTTCCGTCCGCTTCATGGAAATTTGTTTAGCTATTATATTCGAAACAAGTGGGTGCTTAATAATTTCACAATAATGAACTTGCGCAATAATGTTGTTAGGTTACAACACTAGCTGTTCCAGAGGATAGAAAATCCCGTAAAATTGTTGTTAATAGTCGAGTAGGAAAGGTTATGAGAGCGTAAACTTGACACATTGAGTTTTGTGTAGGTGTATTTATACGAAACCTGCACTTCAACTGTCCACAACGATAAGATTTGAAATGTTTAAACAGCTATGCAGGTTTCCACGCTTGACTGGGACTAGGTTAAGGAAAAAACTTAGAATGTGCCAACTGCAAACTCTTCCCAGGCAGTAAGAAGGCAGTAAGTGAGACGCGAGGGTTTTACTCAATCGTAAGCAAAAAGCAGACTAGGTGGTTATCCTATCACCAATACTCATGTTTATTTTATAATTTTTTTTTATTATAAGATGGGTTAACTCTTGACCTCAATCTTGACACTGGTACTCCCACGCACCGACGACAGAACACAGCAAGCTGTTTAGCGTCGGACTTCGGTAGGACGGTGGTCGCGAACCAGACGGCCCTTTACAGAGCCTACCACACCGCATGAGACCATAGAACGACACCTCAGATTCAGAAAAAATGGATTACTAGGAGGCAGGTCTCATTTGTGTTTCCTTAGTCGCTTCTTACGACACCCACGGAAAGAGATGGGATGGTGTTATTCTCAACCGATCACCACACGGCCATGTTCCATAATATCTTATAATCCTCAGAATGAATGTCAAATGTGGTGTCAAGTGGTTCTGCTTACCCCGACAGGGATTATTAGAGGGAGTGTAAGGATGGAATGCTTACAGTGAACAAATGAATATAGGTAAAAAAAAAACATGTTTTAAACGGCAAACCAGTTGATTGAACGAAGATCGAAAGGCATTGGTTTACGACTGAGTGGATGCCCGTAGACAATGATGTTGAAATAAAGAACTAAAAACGATAGGCTGGGACCGAGGAAAGTGGACGGACAGAGAGGACCAGCAGTGGCAAGGCACAGACTAACGAAACTATAAAGAACAATCACTGAGAAATTAAAAATTTGACTCGTTCAGAATTCTTAAGAACCTGCAACTGAAAACTAAAGTCGTCTATTTTAGTAACTGTCTGAGTCTTTATACGTTGTATCAATGTGAATATCTGTACATGTGTCGTAATAAAACCACGACAACTCTGGAATTCAAAAAATTGCAATTTTCTTACTCATTTCTCTTTGAAAAGTTTATTTAACTATCACTATTCCGCTAAAGGCCAGGAAGACGATATTTTACTCCAAGCTGAGAGAAACCGATTCCTTTATAAGAATATCTCTTAGTGCCGAGCTAGTGATTAATTACAAGACTTTCTCGGTAGCCAATAATTGATGAATTGAATCCTCTTGATGCTGCAAGGACTCTTAGAAGAAAAAGGTACTTAGACATATTAAATTTACCTTTCCTAAAAAGCTCACAAATAAATCAAATGGTGGTTCTTTTGTAACGAAATTGTGCAATAGCTATTGTACCTGAGCAATTAAAATGTTAAGAAAATGTCGAAAAAAAAATTCTTACCCAAAACAAAAGCGTTTTGTGAATTTTTTACAAAATTGTAAGAGCTGTTTTAGAGACACCGAGATACAAATAAAATACAAGACTAGTTCGTTAAACTAGATAGTACTTATAAGTTTGTGAGGTCAAAACTTATCATATCGACCCATAACAAAATAGTTCTAACAAAACAAGTTGTTGCTGTCAACTTTGATATTTTCTTGTCACTAATTAAATACCACCTAAATATTAATAAACTTAGTCAAGTTTGCCACATACTTGGTGACGATAAGGAGGAGAAATAAGAAACTTGAGCAATAATTTTAAAAAGGACCAAACTAACCTGCAGCGTGCTAGGCCAAGCACAAGTGGTGTCTCCAACAACTTCAACAGCTACGGGCTGGTATTGAGCAAGCTCCGAAGCACAGGAACCCTGGGTCACTGAGGCCCCATACTGTGCCACTTGGATGCTGATGGTCGTACCACGAGGACAGATCAGGGTGACCATTTCCTCGTCACAAGCTGCCTTCTGGTGTGTCCGCAATGTGCCCAGGAGTAGTTCTGTGGAAGAAAAAACTGCTGCTAGATTTTGAGCTACAAGTTTGTGCACAACTTCTAAGATTTCACGAAAAGATTTGCTTTTCCATTAAAAAAATATCTCTGTCACGACTATTTATACGCCATAGATTTATTGTGTGTATATGTCTTAAACGGCTGATCGGATTGTGATGAAACCCACTCTTGCCTAGAAAACCTGATTTAAAATAAAAATAAAAACACATCCAAATCGGTTCTCCCGTTTAAGAGTTGCAGTTTCACAGATACTCACATAGCGGTCAAAACTTATAACACTCGTCTTTTTGTATCGGGTGTTAAAAAGTGAATCATAATCTTGACTTTTCTCCCAACAATAAATTTCGATAATTTTCGAAACAGTTCGTTGAATCCTTTCTTAAACAACAAAAAATATCTTTGATAATGTCAGCTAGCATTCCAAAAGAGAAAACGATTACACTGAGCTGCTCTGCAGTAGATAAATTATTCGAGTTCTAGAGCATAATTTATCTATCCAACATTCAAGCTACAGTCAGCAAAAACTTCAAGAACTTCGAGTAAATATTTTTAAAGAAAATGATGCATTTATCGCTGCGGGATCTCAGATCCATCAATTTTAATCTAAATAGCGTACATTGACGGCAACATTATATATTCTTTAGGTTGGTGAATCGTGGATATCGTTTTGAAACTAAAAGCTTTCAAATGAATATTTTATTTATCTCACATTTTTTAACACTCAAGCAAGATACTTAATCTATTCTTTTTACATATTAGTCAAGTGGTTCTAATACTACTTGACGTTCTGCCTACACAACAGGGATTATAGACGTGAGTGTATAGATAGATGGGTGGATAAACGATGACCCCATTAAGAGTAATGAAGATGAAGGACCTAAACTTTTATTAACCATTGAATTGATAGAACTTTCTTAACATTATTAGCGTTTTATAAAATAACCTAAAATATCTCTGCTGCTTCAGTCCCAGTTAATTTTTCTCGCACAGGATGATTATGCCACAATATGATCTTACGTCGCAAATTATAAAAATTTTGAAACACAATTTGTTTATGTTCAAACCTGATTATGGTTTACACCTATTACGGCAACGCATTCTATGTTTATTTTTGGAAAGCAGATTCACCAGACACAATAACATCCATTCGGATTAATAGTTTATTTTGATTGCATATAAACTTCACCGTAAATCGCCGCTAACCACCAACAAAATCTCTGTTTACGCTACAAAATTTAAGCATTCATCAGATCTGAATCTGTGTTTACAATTTAAGCTGAGCTATCAAGAAAACGGCCACACACTTATCCCATATGGTGTATAATAAAACTTTTAGGATAAAAATGTTTACAACGGCCTCGTTTAAGGGGAAGCCGCAGCAGTCGTTTAAACAAGGGGTCATTAAGGGGATGTCGTCTATTTATAGCAGGATCGTATTTCAAACTCAGCGAGAGCGTAATCGGGCGCACGTGGCGAACCTAAGCTCGAGTTAAAAGATACAGCGATATTAAATTGGTTTCAGTCTGGTTTTTGTCATTTAAACTCTTAGTTGGATTTCCTTTTATTCGTTTCGTGACACTTTGATCAAGTTTACATGGCAAAAGCAGTAATAGCTCTTATTAAACAAAGAGTTTGTTGGTCTAAGTCCAAAGGACAACACCAAGTTTTAATAGATATTAAGAGCCGTTATTAACTATAATATTAAAAATAATTGTAACTTTTAAACGCTGAACCAATTTTGATAAAATATAATAAAATATAAAATATAGCTAAGGACCATCTTGATTACGACAGCTTTCAAGGAAAAAAATACGAATAGAAATTGGTCCATTCGTTTAGTTTAGGAGCTAAGATGCCACAGACAGACAAACAAAAACATAAATATACACGTCAATGCTTAAATAACACCTCTTTTTTGTCGAGGGTTAGAAACATATAGGTGTAGTAATCACCACTACAAACCTGGGCATTTTCTGGGTTAACTCGCTCCATCGTCTTCCTCATCTTTGACCTTTATGGTCAAGATTGAGGTCAAGAGTTAACCCATCTTATAATAAAAAATAAAAATAAAAAACCTATTTGACATTTAATTAATTCTCCTTTCTTTGTCTAATAAAACTATTACTTCAGTTAACTTGTACCAAGTAAATATCTTCTAACTACCGAACTAAATTCTAGTCCCGTAACATAACCGTCTGCCCCTTTGCAGTAAGTGAGCATTCTCAAGAAATGAAGGGATCTTTCATTAAATAATTAAAGGGACTGATGAACGCACGTTCTGAAATGTCTCCATCACTTTTTTAACATATTCATTATAAGTTTAGAAATACGCTGATTTAAATGTTGTTTTTATTAGTGGAGCCGTATGTTTGGTTTGGTTACCTTTTTTGAGCTTAGCATACATTATTTGGAGTACTTTTTACCACTGATAGTTTTGTGTAAAGATTTTATTTGTAAAATGTTTTTTTTATTCTGAAAGCTTTTCTGTGTCAGCAATGCTGCCTCTCTATCGAATGTTTCGAGTTTCATACTGGGGCGAGGCAAAAAAAATGGATAAAAGGCAGTGTTTGTAATGCTTCCCGAGGGATCATTCTCACCTTAGCTTGGGCTTTTGACGGTGTAGCGTTATTTGTAGAATTTCCTTTACTCTTCCAAAACTCGCTTTCCATGGAACACATGTGCTTTAAGAATGCTGTGTATGCAACCGAGGGGAACATTCTCCAAATGGCAGGAAGATCTGATGAAGACGCAGCTAGCAGCACATTAATCTTAGTCACGACCATTAACCGTCGCGTGTCGTCGGATGCTGTCACATAAATGACACAATTTTGCGTTCCTATTTCAGGTAAGACTTTGATTTTAAAGAATTTTTCGAAGACCGGTTTGGTCGAGTGGTAGCTGCCTCTAGATCGACGGGTCCTGGGTTCGATTCTTAGTCGGGGAAAACATATGTGTAGAAGACAGATGTTTGTTCTCGGGTCCTGGGTGTTTGTGTCTGTATTTATGTATGTTTCGAGGGACCCACGATACAAGGAAAACTTTAGTGTAAGTCTTTGAGTGTGTAGCGTTTATTATTATATTATTATGTTAGTCTTAGGACCCATAATCTCGGGCAATTTAAGTCACGGACTTTTGGAAGCCATGTGTTAATAATTATTATTGGTTTTGGCACAAACTTAGGAATTGGTTGCCACCCCTGAATATGTACTAGAAAGCGTTTTCTATCTCTCAACACCCAGCCCAAATTCTTGAACCTTGAAAGACTTTATGTAGAATGTCGATTGGAGAGAATTGGTACCGGGACCAACTTCCAGTTGGAAGAAACATAAATGTATTAGCAGAAATATTAGTGTTTTAATTGTTTATGTATTTCTGTGTATCTCAAGGGACTCACGATATACATAAAACTCTCATTTAATATTTTTTTATAACGCTTACCCGCGTTAGGGATATTCACAAATAATTTTTAAGGGAAAAAAATGTACGAAAGATTTGTTGTTCTTTCGTACATTGATTTTTCAATTCCAGTCGCAAAAAATAAGTAGGAACCTTAGTAAACAAGTAAGTTATTTACAAAACAAACAAAAAAAAACTTAGCTCCATTAAGCCAACCCCACCCAAGTTGAATCTTTCATCACTCCTAACTTTACGAGCGTCTCTGACTTGGCCAGACCACCAAATTAGCTTGAAAATTTATTCTCGGTTGCATAGCAAAAAGACAAATTAAATCTAAAGCTGACAACTAAATATTGCAGATTTGCAACCGCATAATGTGACATGAGACTGGCGTTACTCCAAACTCGACGCTAAGTTTCTTATTTTAATATTTCAAGTCTAAAGTAAGCATTAAATATTACCGTGTTTGGAAAATAATATAAATGATTTATTTTGTACTTTTAGAGTTTACAAATCTATCGATTAGGTGCCAAAAATGCTAATACTCAGCAATCATCGTGATCGATCCTGAAAGGACTGTTCACGCTGCAAAACACTATGTTTGTATTACTTAAGATAATACCACAGAATATAATATAACCTGTTAGATATAAAATCATGAAATTAATCTTCAAATTAAGATATTTTTAGATGTTCATTTTCTCGCCCGCACACCTCATTAGGATAGGCAGATACTAAAGCGGTCAAAGAACCACTTCATATATGAGGATGAGTAATAATTATTTAGAGAGCTGAGATAGGTAAGTACAGAGTATCAGGTATTTTAAAAATCGTCGAATAAGGGTGAAGTCAAGGTCAAGATGTGTAGTCTGATGTGCTGTTATGTGTACCTATTAGATTTGAGATGACTGATTATAAGTAAGTGGATAACGATAGCCTTTTAATTCAAATATTTTTTATTTATTTATACGAATTATATAGAAAAATTGAAGAAATAATTTGGAACGTAGCAAATAAAAAATGCGCAACACAAAAAAAAACAGACAACCACAAACTCAAAAAAAATTGGAAGCACTCAGGGCCCCATTAAAATCTGTCTGACAATTAATCTTTGATTGAGGAAAACGGAGGAAAACCCCTTAAACGGTAGATGGGAAATACTAATGGGAAAAATCAGGGGGAGGGTCGTGCAACAACAATGTGCTTACGTAATCGCACAAAAAAGTGGCATGTTGTTTCGTAATTTATTGAAAAAAAAGTATTGTTGCTATTCAAAAATTCATAATTATATTATACATATATTAATTTATACATCTATTGCCAGCAGAAGAGAAAAGCTGATCCAGAATTTAAAAAAAAATAATAGAACTCTTTTTTTTTAGGATTTATTCAAACAGCAAGCAACGGCTTGAGCAAAACTTCAAAAGTGACGGTAATCGCTGTGAAAATGAAGAACACCGCCATCATGAGTGGTGCAACTCACAGATAGTTCTTGGAATACAACAAAATGCAAAATAAATACTTTATAATCATTTAAATAATCAAAATATTTCCCTCTTAGTAGAATGTCCAAATGTAGCCGAAATTGGGCCTTTTTATAATTCGAACGGCACGGCACGGCACTTCGAAATTTGAATTACTATCGCCCCCTATGTTCTTAGCTTATAGTAATACTATTACATAGGAGGCAATGGTAATACAATTTTACCGTGCCGTTTTAGAATTATAAAAAGGCCCATTCAATCAAAGACTTAGATCCGTATTACAGAATGCAACTCAAACTCTTATCTATAATGACTAGCAGTCGTCTTTGTCATTTTGATAGTGAGAGAAAGAGACACTCGATACTTCAGTATAGATCAAGACTTGAGTTTCCTTTTGTAATAAGGTCCTAAACGGTTTAACATCTAATGTAATGAGAACGCACTTGAACTTAAAACAGAGCTAATGCTCTCGTAGAACGATGCCAATAAAACGAAAAAATAAAATGAAACAAAGATGAATGTGTCTCCATAAATTTCTTGTGACGAGTTACAGATGCCAGGGTTACGATTCGGATGCATACGTCTTTGTTAGGGGACACTTAAAGAAGACACTTATTTAAAAAAGTTAATTTCGTCAAGTTAAAAATACAATTTGTTTTTGTGCCGCAAATCACTTTACGATGTCGCTTTGGTAAAGAATGAGGGAACGGAACGTACTGGATGAAGATATATTTAGGGTCTAGACCTTTTCTAGAAAATGGTCTCGAGAATTTACGGTGTAGGCTTTCTAGATTCCAGTGCATGACTTCTGAAGTAAATATTTGGCTACAGTTCCATTTGACTATTTTTTCTTTCTCTTGAAAACTTGCATTAACTACAAAATGATCAACAAGTTCGATTGAGTCACAGCCTGTTTGTTTTGTATAAATTTGTTATAATACGTGTATAGATAATAGGAGGACAGATTGTAAGTTGAAATTAAATAAAGTATGCTGAAAAAAATTAAGAACGTAAAAAAGAAAAAGCCCAAAAAAAAAGAAAATGAAATAGTTTTAAATTATTTTTAGTGTGATTTAAACGATAAACCCAACTTATCGTCTTATTTGCCATTGGATGTAACTTAAAACTCGATTTTAATGAAACATCTAACATCAAAAAATTTCAAGTCATAGAGTTGAGTGAAGAAATAAATCTAGGTTTAATAACATTTAGATTTTTCAAATTTTGATGCAAGTCGCCCTTAATTATACTGAAATTTCATATCAGGGAAAGCTTGAACAAGACAAAGACGGCTGTAATGTTACAGCTTAGATACGGTATCATTACAAAGAGTACACTGTGACATCACGCATAAAACTCAGTTTTCAGTCATACCGCACAATGGAAACTGAATTACAAACACACAAAGTAACACAAACAAAGTTTGTGAACACTTCTCAGCATCAAAGGCGTAACGTCATTAGAATAAAACAACATTGTTTTTGGTACAAGCAACAATACATGTTCTTTTGAAGTGGAGCGTGGAAGACAAATTTATTTATATTTTGAGGAATCACTCGATTCCTCATTTTTATTTTACGAGCGAGGTAGAAAAAAGAGGTCTCGACATTAATGTCCATGGGGTGTATGGCTCCGGAACCCATCAAAACATTTTTACGACTATAACGTACATGGTCAACAAAAACGCGTCCGCGATTGATTTACTTCTTCGCCTAACCCAGCTGCAGACATATTTAATGCCTAATAGCCATCTGACTTTTAAGAGCTGTCGTCTAAACAATGCGCGGGATTGTTATTGGTATACCTAATAGCCTTTCTAAGAACTGCTCCGAAATTCTTCAGCGTTTGCTTGCTTTTATACCAGTTCATTCGATGGAAGGAAATTTCTTTAACTGCCATAATACCTTTTCCTTAAGCTCTTCTTTTGTCCTGGTACTTTAGAAACTGTATCGTATGAACAGTAACTTCTTTTGAACTTTTCCAATAGAATTGTCTTCTGGCGCAACAACATACTCAAGTAGTTACAGGCTCAAGTAGATGTTAGTTTTTATAAGTTTTTAAACATTTTAAAGAAAATGAAAATGACATGGAATGTATAGGTAGTATTCGCTCCCAGTCTAAAAAGTATTTTCAAAAGAGCCAACATACGGGTACGTCGAAATACCTCAGGTGTTCCTAAAATAAAGCTAGACTTAACTTCAAAGCAGAAATTCCGGGGACAGACCCAATAATCCAGTTAGATTGTTTTGGAACGTTTTCGAACAATCTGGAACATTATTAGAAGTATCGTTGACCAAATCGAAAACAGTTTTGACCGAATTAGGAACAAATCGAGTCTGAATACTATTGGATAATTCGTAAGTGTCCGAAACCTGACGAAGGGATCGTCATAATCTCATTGCTGAACCATTTGTCCAGGTAAAATCAGAGGATATATTTACTAAAGGCTGAATTAAACACGCTTATCAAAGATTACTAAAGCTGAGTAGTGTTCGCGTAGATTGAAGATAAACCTGCCAGTAGAATATTCAGTAAAGAATTCAAAGCCTAGCACCAGTTACAAGAAGATTTATATTTAGGTTTGTTGATGAAGATTAATTACTTTTTAATTAGCAAGCAATATTGTAAATTTTAATAAAGTTTCAAAAAATTTCAATGAAAATAAATGAATAGTCGAGAAAATAACATAAAGACAATAATAATGGATTCCGAGAATTTTTCCTATCCCTTCTGATTTGATCTGATTTAAACTTACCTTAGTAAGATTGTGAGTCATTTGAAAGGTTTTAAGGAGGTATTAAGAAAATTAAGATTTATTCTTAATTACTTTGGTACACTATTTTCAGCTCGATATTTTTACACAGCGGTGATAGCCTAGTTGGTAATGAGGCAGACTTTTAATCGGAAGGTCGCGGGTTCAAATTTTGGTGCGGGCCTGTACCACTAAATTCGTCTTTCCGGATTTAGGTACGGATTTCTAATTATCACTTGCTTAACGGTGAAGGAAAATATCGTGATTAAACCCGCTCATCCAAGAAAATTCATTTTCAAAAGACGAGCGGTCCACCAACCCGCATTGGGCCAGCCTGGTGGACTATGGCCTAAATCCCCTTCATGTTTCGAAGGGAGGCCCGTGCCCCTCGGTGGGGACGTATGTGGGCTTGTAAAAAAAAGGAACATTCTTTAGGCAAAAGCCTATATTGAAAACATCTCAAAAGCCAACATTGGATTTAGATTACAATCCTGACATCATTACTCCGACACAAAGCAAATGAATCTCCGAGAATCCGGGATTGATTGACAAAAGCCATCGCCGGGGTTGGGTAAAACACAATATTTGATGAACAGACCGACCGCCGCCGCGCAATCTTCAGAATAAGAAGTTTTACACAACGAAAACGAAATGAAACCTTTGCTTTGGTTTTGCCTTTCTAAGTATTTTGGGTGGTTTCTTGATCATTTTAAATTTTGATATAATGTACTACATAAATCTACTGTTGAAGTTTTGTAACTGGATAAAATATAGAGGAGTGTCTTTTCAAAAGGGCTTATTTCAATTTAGTCAATTTTTTCAGAAATAGCGAAAAACTCTTTACACAAAAACTCATTATGGGTAAAAATATATGGAAAATGAGCAGTTTTTATTCGGACGCCACTTTTGATGGTCAAGTTTCATAATGAAATAAGACATATTGAAAAAGATAAGTAAAAGTCAGTTACGTATAATTGTATGGAGAATCAAATGGAATTGTCAGATAAAAAAAGACTCAAACTGGAAATAAGCCCTTTTGAAAAGACACTCTTCAACTATATTATACTACTTTCGTTTAAATGCCATTTTTTTACTGAGTAGTTTTTACTTTTACTTAGTTCTTAAGTAGTTCTTAGTCTAAATGTTACTAAAAATTTAAACGTTTTTTTCTTTGAGTAATTAGATATTTTAATCGTGATGTTTAACTAAGGTAAATATTATAAGCAAATTATTACTGTTATTTTATTTACTTTGTCCTAATAATTATGACAAAGATGAGTAACCCAAACAGAATAGAATATTTTGTGGTTATTGTGGTTATGACGTAGGAAATTTGTACAAATTCAGCCATAAAAAATATCATAGAGGAAACCTATGTGCAAAGTTTTAGCGGTCTTAGGTCCAAGGGTTTAGGCTGAGCATGATTTATGAGACATTGAGTGAGTCAGGAGTTTATTTTTTGAAGTACAAGCAGGTGTTATAGAATTTTTAGTAATAATACTCGTAACAATGGCATAACTTCGTAAGTCTTTGGCATTGACAAACTATCTAGCTACAAAATATGAAAATTGTGTAGAGAAAGTATATGTTTCCGCAATAACTCATAAAGTTTTCTCAAAGAAGGCTAATTAAAAATGTCTAAAAGCAAGAAAAAATATACCCTAGAGAAAGATATATTTTTTTTTTATTTAAATATTTTTACTTTCCAATCTTTTTTGTTTTTTTTTCTTCAAAATAAATCACAGCTTGTAGTAACATCCGCACTGACTCAATAATAAAAACCAAGGAAAGAACGTCGCAAAAATTAACCTGATCTTTACTCAGAGAAGATTTCCTCGTGTTTAAGAAATCCGACACCTTTTAAAATCGCTACTTAATTAACTCGAGAGGTTTTCTTAAAATAGACGAGCCTTTTCAAGCCTTCACTCTTGTGTAAAAGGAGATGCTTAAGATGCCCCCTTCAGATGTGGTTGTGTTTTAATTATGTTCGCCTGATTGAACAATGGATGCAGCCATCTACTAGGAGAATGAGGAAAGAAGCAGGTACGAATAAATTCTTTAGAATTGTAATGATATCGCCATAATTATGTTCAAAGGGGGTTTAATATAAGATACTTAGGTGGAAGGGAATAGAATCCCCAAAGACAATATGAATGGAATACGTGAATTTTGATCTTGGAAGAAAGTTCATAGTAACGATATGAAATATACAAGAAGAAATCGTCGCGGGTGAGAACATGATTTTTATCATCAAAATTATCCTTGACAAATTGATTCGTCCTTTTTCTTTATCTTACCCACTTATTAATGTTATCCTTTAAGTTTGTTGCTTTATTTTATGCTCTTATATATACTGATGTCGGTTCTCCTGGGTGACGAACGTGACTTGCACTGTTTCTTGGTTCTTTGTTCGCTCAGCAGAGTTGCGTTTTTAACTGGTACAATTTGGTTTGATACATACATACATAATTCTCACGCCTTATATCCCTGGCGGAGTAGGCAGAGCATCAAGTGATTCTTAAACCACATGACACCACGTTTCACATACATTCTGAGGGTCAATAGATGGAACAAGCGTGTAGTGGGGATAGGTTTCAGTCTTTCGGTTTTTCGCCCACAATACAACAATACCCTCCCATTCCGATGACTGACTTCTGAGAAGAGACACATTCTAAATTTTTCCTTCATTCCCAGTCCAGCGTGGTTTGATAACGATCTATCAGTTGAAGAACTAACAATTTCGTTTTCTGTATTTGATACTTAATGGCAGAATTTTGTTATTGGCTTCTTATATCCCTATTTTATAACTCATTGTACCTGCTATATACTGTTAGGTTTCCTGATTAAAATAATATATAAAAAATAATTCACATGTACCGCAACTTTATTAACTGTAAAATATCGGGAAGGAGAGATCTGTCTTTAAATTGGTCAAGAACATAAATTATGTTTGCATCCAGAAACAATTTAGAATCAAATTTCTTAACATGAGAGAATCTTTATTTGATGTGCTAGATTGGTGTTTGTAGTAAGTATATTGGTTGTCTCAATCAAGGCACTTGTTAACAACAAGGGTAACAACCTTCGTAAACATAATATGTTAGGTTGAACTGAACTAAAGTTTTACAGTGTTGACTTTTGAGACGTTATGTTAAAACTTCTTTAAAGCACAAAAGATTCTAGTTTCATAAATTAATTTCTTACTTAGTCTATCTGACCATAACTTTAACTCGACAATCGGAATCCTAAATTTAATTTTAGTAATAAACAAATTATGTAATTCGAAATAAATTATTGCCAATGATAAACCGTATAAGACAAAAAAATTTAAACAAAGAAACAATAACGTACCTAATTACCTATGTAGTTCTGAATATGAATAATAATAATTTGCCTATAATTAATCTAATAATTCCTATGCATTCTGAAAATTTATAAACAACATGAAATTAAAATCATTGGTGCCTTTGACAAAACAAAATATGATTTCTCTCTAGACGACCCGTCCGTAGCTGTATGGCAAGGTTTAAGATTTTGGCATCTATAGGTAGATAAAGTAATGGTTTTACGGCTTTATAACTCTATTTTTATATCAAGGAATTCTGGTAAATTATTCAAAAGAAAATCTTGAAATCAATACTAGCAAAGAAAAATCTTTGAGTGTTTCCATAGCGACATCCAATTACCTTTCACGTCAATATTAAGGCTACGATTTCTCCGAAAACGATAAACATTTCCCAGAGGCATCGGACAAAGAAAATAAAACAAAATAAGCGCTCTGAAGGATTATCGAGAGCACATGAGCTGAATATAAGAGGCGCATTTTTCTGTAAGACAGATGCTCAAATTGTATTCATGCTCCTACTTTAACCCAACCATATAGTTCGCTCAAAAAGGCTCAAACTGAATTTTTTAGCTGCTTTCTTTATTTTTTGTGTGTATTCTCAAAAGAGATTTTTGCGAAAAGTTGCTATTTGCTAACCAAACAGCAGCTCAGCTTACTTGTATGATTTTTGACCTTAATTTTTTTTGAAGTGAAAACTTCTTTAGCGGCGTTGTACACTTTTTGGATGGATAAAAAATGTTAAACTCGCGTCAGGCTCACGTGACCCTGATCGAAAATTCGTAAGACAGAGGATGAAATGAAAACTTCTTAGACCACAAGGAAATAATATATGTTCAAGTTTTCACTTCTGCCGGCACTCCCGGAGTGCAACCCGATTTTTTTTATAATTGGGATGGTTTAATAATCCTAATATATGAAACAAAGTCGGGTTTGTTCGAATACTTGTAACTCGGAACGGCCGTACCGATTTAGGTAAAATTTGGTATGGAGGTAGCTGATATCCTGAATTAACGCATTGGCTACATAATTTTTCCTAATTCCCATGGAAACGAAGTCCCGGGCGGAAAGCTAGTCCAGAATAAATAACGATTTAAGATGACATTATACTTTGCTTCTTCTACCTAGCGCTTAGTCCCGTTTAGAGCGACTGCCATCTGACTTCCGTGACCCTCATAACAGGGCAGGGGAACTTGACTGGATTGGAACATGGTTACACATTCAATCGCCTGAATGTGCACGTTTTCTCACGATGTTACCTCACCGTAAGAGCATCGGTTAGTGTGCAACTAACGTATGTAACTCAGAAAACGAGTCATTCGTACATATTTGGAGGCACCAGGGTTTAAACTCGGTACCTCTCGCTTACGAGTTTGACCCTCTAGCCGATCAATCACCGACGCTCAAGACATGATACTTTGCATGAGTGAAAAAATATTATGATAAATTTTGAAACTTTTTCGTCTCTCACATAGTTATAAGTAAATAGATTTTTTTATCAAGCGAAAAAAAAGTAATGCTTTATTCATAAAAACATACCTACATGTAACTTTATCTTAAGAAAGTATCCTGAAATTACAAACAATTTAAGCTGTACCTAACATGCTTTGAGCAAAGTTTACGGAACTTGTTTGCCGTCTTTACCTTGTGTGACCCTTTACCTTATCCTGTACTGACCTTTCGCACTCAAAACCACAAAGCTTATCCTCAGGCCTTGAAATGTGTAGTAAATTAATGTAGAGCTAAACGCATTTACGCTTTAGGTGTCCACAGTACTTTAAATACCGTTGATAACACAAATATGTTGTAGATATACACGGTAAATAACATTTTGATTTGAAAATGCTCTTAATATTTGAAGGAATAATGAGTGTCTATGTAGTGAAAGCAGAAACGCGCTCGTTCGGAAAGAGCCTAAGCTAATTATTACGGTCTTCTGTAGAAGAAATGTTTGTAAGTTTGGTATACAAAAACACAATTTAAAAGCACAACATGAATACCTTTTATGTACAGATAAAAAACTGCTACCTATACATCTGGTTTCCCGCTATTTTCTTATTTTATTTACTTTTTATACTTACTTTTTCTTGTGGTCGGGTAGAATAGAAACACTCAATTTTGTATCAATTGCCCATATTTGCCTAAAACGGTAATCACATGGACCAGAAACAATATGTTAAAACGGGAATTACCAAACACATGTTATGTTCCACTAAACATAACTTTCGTCGTAGAGTTTGATTTATACAAGCTTACTTACATTATTTTTTGAAACATAAGACATACCTATACAATAATAAAATTGAACCACTATTTTAGCTGGTCACGCTGTAACTTGAGAAAGGTTCACCGATTTGGATGATTCTTTTTTTGTTGTATTACTTATTGTCACGACCAGATTTACACTTAAAAAAAATGAAAATCCACCGGGACGATTCCTACGAGAACGAAGTCGCAGGCGGACAGCTAGTACAATATACGCAAGAGTTACTAAGGTAGATAGTGCTTCAGCAGAAAACTACTGTTTGCTTATGTTTAAAATAAAGTTACGATATAATCTCGTAGTGAGCGTCGAGAGTCTAGGCTAGGTGTAAGTTGTGTTACAGATCTTCATGGCTTGAGGCTGTATTATAAATTTTGAAGTGGGGTTGTTTGTGCTGCTTTCACAGCTGAAATATTGTAGCGTTTTGATGAAATATTGTTGAGAGTTTCTTTAAATCCAGCCGTTATCAGATTTTTTATGCAATAATATGTGAAGTTAGAGACTTCGGATAGTTCAAATGATATTTTACTAGCATTTACTACGAATTTGGGAAAGTTATGTAGCTTATGTTACTCAGAGATAATGTGGCATTCTAATGGTGAAAGATTTCCATCGTCCAGTAGTTTCGGAGCCTATTCAATGCAAACAAACAAACAAACAATCAACTCTTTCCTCTTTCATTAGTGTAGATAAGTAGAGGAGTTTTGCTAGCGCGACAAATAGGTAAAAGAGATGGAAGTCTCTGCCCAGCAGTGGAACAGAATAGGCTTAACAAAAAAAAAACTTCAAGATTTTCAACACGTAGAAACAAGAGTCTCTATCCACATTCCAGTTCTTATAAAATTCAAAACATTTATTTAATCATCGTGCTGTGTTTCTATGGGGCCTGGTGACCCCTTACTACAGGGAAACCTAGTTAGGGCACCAGTCTCCCACTTCAAATAATAATTATTTGTATAAACCGTTTTTGTACTAAAATTATATTAACATACTTTGTGGGAGAAATTAATAAACTTTATGAATTTTGAATGATTTTTTTTTTAAAGAAATTCAAAAAAATTAAACTGTTAATACGTTACTACTCTAAAATATTAATAATAAAACAATTCTATACGTATATAGGCTAAATAAGAACATACCTTTCCATTCCATTATTTTCTTCTGCTACAAGTATCAACAAGCTTGATAATCTCGAGACAAGTTTTTTGGTAAAACCAGACATTAACTGGTTTGGAAGTCAGTCACAACTTTGCTAACTTCGTGTTTGTTTCATTCTCTACACGTTCACAGTTTGTAAACTAGAACAGGTGGATAACTTTACCACAATCAGCTCCGGCAGTATCAACAAGCCTAGACCTACATCTCGATTGTGTTAAAGTGTCGTGGCCTTTGAATGTACCAAGCTTGTCAGATGTGTTGCGTTCTAAGATCGATTCACGTTAGCGGATCGTTGTCATGAGCAATCTTCATAAAATTGAGTTCTATCCCTTGTCATGTACAGACAGCAGCTGAGCACGTAAGGTTACCCATTTGCACCTGACGTGCTCAGCTGCTATCTGTACGAAATTCGGTGCTATTACGAGCGAGAACAAGGTCAAAATGTACAGACATGTCTGTCTTTAGGCATGTTCCAAGGGATCCACGAGACAAGGGAAAACCCTAGTGTGGGTCTTTGAGTGTGCAGCATTTATTTATTGAACTATAAGTGAGTCCTTATGAAATTGTTTAGGTACTTATTATAACTGTGAATTAGACCAGTGAACAGTATCTGCTTTTTAAATAATATTAGCTTCGGCTGGAAATCGAATCCAGGACCAGTCGTTCAAGAGGCAGCGCTACTGCCACTGGACCAAACCGGCTGTCGGTAAAATTATAATTTCATTAAAAGAACGGATCATTTTAATGAAACCAGAATTTTAAGTCGAAGCAATTTCACTGTCTATTAACAAATATAATCATAAAACACGATAAGATAGAAAATTTTCCTTAATATTAAATTATTATACTTGATCTCTAATGCACTCTATTATTTCCAAGGGCTTTAAATTAATTTATCAACACGGTGCTGGAAAATTGAATTTTAAGACCACTTATTACACTTCAGTACTCGTGGCTTTTAACTTTCAACGCACGATATTATGCTGAATTCTTGTATAGAAAATGTGAAAAAGGAAAGAATCAGCCTTATTTATTTACAGTAAGGTTCATTTTCCTGTAAGTTTTTTGTTTAGCTTGGCTTTCAATAAAAGCGGGTCATTCTTTGCTAACGTGCCAAGTGGGCCTCTTAACGCGTTGGACACACATTGTTATAGAGCTAAAAGGATTATAAAGCCTCTATAAGAGCAAGGTAAATAATTAACGTTTCATGTAAGTGTCCAACCGTAAACTCTTTATTTTTGTATTAGGCATGTTAGACCTCATAATGAGCTGGATATACATTGTTATAGAAATAAAATGATTATTATTAGTCTGTGTAACAGAAAATTACTAAATAAAAGGTGGAACATTTAAGTATCTCACCTAATTAAGGTTCTTTGTTATCGTTAGCATTGAGTAAATTAGTTATTGTGAGGTCTTGAATAGGTCCCGCACAACATTTTATTACGGAATAAAGCGTAGAGATTATTTTTAATCACATCAATAGTTAAATACCTGTTTGCAAATATTGTTCAAGCCTATTCAGCCGTTTGGTATTTGACATAAAGGCAAAATAAAAGAAAGTAGAAAAGAAAAGTAAAAAAAGAAAAGTAAGAAAAGTAAGAAAAGTAGAAAAGGAAGTAGAGTGAAAAGAAAGTAGAAGCAATGTGTTTCTTAATTCTGAATTAAGAAACACATTGCTTCTACTTTCTTTTCAAATTAATTTCTTTCTTTCACTCCAACACCTTACACTATAAACATTGTAAGTTATTGAAATAAAATTTTATTATTATTATTATTATTATTATTATTATTATTATTATTATTATTAAATTTCTTATTTTTTCGGCAAAATTACGTATTTCGAATTATAAAGTAATTTTCAAATGACAAGAACGAGACAGACACTTTAAAATGACTAGAACAAGACAATTGTATTGTATTGTATTCTGATAAAATATAGATAAAAACCATGTCAATTACGTCAGCTTTCAAACATAGACACCGCATCGAAATCGGTCCATTCGTTTAGTAGCTACGATGCTTCAGACTGACACACAGATACATACATACAGGTACATAGATATACAGTTACACACGTCAAACTTATAACACCACTCTTTTTTTGTCGGGGGTTAAAAATAGAAGTACTGTAAGCAGTATATAATATACCAAAATCTGCCTTTAAGAATCTCGGATCTAAATGCCTATCCTATGGATTATAATTAATGTATAATTCATGTACCTACTCAACAACATAATAAAATTCAAGCACGTTAAGAACATAGTAAAAATCGAATTTCAAAAAATTCAGCATGAAAACGAAAAGCTACAATAAGAACACGACTGATCTCCCTGAAGCCCTTACGAAAAATCTCGGGAATATGACAAGACAATATGAGCGACATTTGTAGGCATAAATAAGTAAATAAGGTTGTCTTGCACGTGACAAGAGATGAGGGTACGAGATTATAGAATTGGGAAATCCCATATTTTGTTGTTAAATTTTTGCCGAACCCTATTTTCTGCTACATGCTAATTTAGATGCCTACAGACAATTTAGGAGACGAAGGATAATAACAGAGCTGGGAGATGTAATTGAAGACAAGCCTCGTGTCGTGTTTTTTGGCTTTGTTTTTTATTTAGGTATACATACAATATCTAGTTTTATTTATAGTTAGTTTAATCTCTGCGCAGTAAAAGATGCGCAGTACATTTAAAATTTGACTTTAGGACTTAAATATTAACATTAACAAGATCGCTTGTTCGGTTTACGATAGATTCTGTTTAAGACAGATTCTATATAAGACAGATTCTTGATATTTCTTACCAAAAAGTTGAGTTGATGGTTTCAAACAGATGCTAATTTCCTTTGTAGGAACCTACAGAAAGCGATTAAAAGTGTAGACCTTAACTACATGTAAAGATTTTTTGTGGTATTTTGTGTGAGCATCTTTTAAGAATATAAAAATTGATAATAAATTACAATTCACTCAAGAAAAGTCGACTGAATATTTGTAGGCTAAAATTGAACCGAGTTACGAATAAAGCTGTTCTTATACAGGTTTCACAAAACTAAACTACGAAACCAATTTCAGAAACATCAACTAAAATGACATTAGGATTAGGACTGATTATGTCAAGATAATAATACTGTTCGCTTTTTTGTCACGACACGATATTATTATTATAGTATTGTTGGTTTTGCATCAAACAGGATGTTTCAATTTTTTTTCGGCTTTCAGATCGTTATGTTATGTTATTTACAGAAGTCTCAAATGATGTTTACAATGCAGTTGATCGGAGTGTACGTTTACGTCATAAAACACATGTCATGTTATGTAATTTTGAAATGAAAAGAAGATTTTGAAAAAAAAAATTGAACCAACCCATTTTTCATATACCAAAATTCAACTTCAGTGGCTATTCTGTGATCCAGTAAAGTTTTTTTTTTTTATGAAATGATGCATGAAAAGTAAGCAAAAAGTGAATAAAATACTGACAAAAAAATTTGACGCAATAAAGAGTAGCTGGTTTGATAATTCAGTGACCCTCTTGACAAGTGAGAGTATTGCGTTCTTCATACTGGCTGTATAGAATGACAGCAATTAGAGTTTTTTATGCCTGACTAAATAATTCTTTCTTTAAAAAAATATTCTTTAAAAAAAACTTAATTTTCAGTGAAATAAAATATAAGAGTAAATTATTTATTTTACTTTTTCAATAAAACAAATTTGATTTTTAACAAATAATTGAATTGTTTTCTGTACATAGGCGCAATTGGCATTTTATTTACTTAGCCTTTGCCTCATAATTGTGGAAAAATATTTTGCTCGTCTTTGTTTTGCCCGCCATTTGAAATTATTTGTTCAACAAAATCATTTTTATGTTAAGTATAAATATGTTAATTCCATAATGTTTTGTGTTTAATCGTAAAATATTAGTACATATTATTCAATTGAATGACGTTTTCAGTGAATGTTGATTGGAACTACTATCTTTTAAGAACTTTGGATGTACCTATACGATGTAAGATTTTGACAACATTTATTTTACTTTCGTTTCCTCGGCTACTGCATTGTAAAACGTAGTACAACATACATGCCTTAGGTAATGTGTAACTAGAGCCCTATAAAATACTCGCTTCGCTTGAGTTTCAAATGGGTTCAAGTTACATATTACCTACGACACTACATAGTACCGTTAATAACTAACTATTGTCAACTGAAGACATGCTCTGCTTTTTAAATCTTTCGATTCGATTCGATACCAAAAACGTAGGAAATCTCAATAGGTATCTTTATTTCTGTTATTCAAATGAGAGTGACATCAGGTGTTAAATTTATACGTTGGATCAAAATTTCTAGTCGGAAAAATAAAAGCTAAAAAGAAAAGTATAAAATAAAATAAAAAACTACTTTTACGTTTTTAAATCAGCTTCACCAGTAATATTTTTCTTTTCTTTATTTCCACATACAAACAAAAAACCTTATTTAATTTTGCCCTGAGATATTTTTTCAGGACGTATTATTAGGATAAGATTGTATTAATGAGGGTCATTTTTATAAATCACCCTTACTTACGAAGGGTTGTTCCATTTCGTAGGCTTGTTATGTTCCGGTTGGCCAACTAACTGATTGACTTGTGTGATTTTCAACACGCAGTCTTACTTATACTCAGCCTATTTTTCCGGTCAACGTTTTATAGATATCAAAAGGTGATTTTTCAAACTTATGCATTCAAATAGAGGATTTTTGGCAAAAATGAGAAAAGAGACCCGATTTGAGTTACTTGATTCGTTCTTAACCTCCAGGTAGCACTGCTGGTACCCTTGCCTTGTCTAGATCCCTCGGATCCGTATTCAGCATTTCTCTTCATCTGTAACATTGCGCACCGCTAAGGAATGGAATTTTCTAATTCATGGAATGCCGTCTGTATTTCCAGGCTCATATAACATGGATGGATCTTTTTAATGTTCGAGTGAATAGGCATCTTCTGGGTGAACTTGTTACATCCTCGACCACATCTTCGCCCCTGAACTAGATTGTGGACAAGAGTGAACCCATCCTCTATAAAAAAGAGTATTCTGATTCTTGGTGAAGTTTTGGTCTAGGTTTTGTGCGCCGATAACTGTATATTGCTAAAAGGAAATACACTGGGAATTTTTTTAAATATCTTTTTTAACTAAAGTCATATTCATATGAATTATATACGGATTTGTTTATCCTTATGAAAATGTAGGAATAAAAACATTTCAGGGAAAATAAATTCCGGAAAATTCTTTCCGAAGAGGAATTATTAAGTTAATATTTTATTTATTTAAGGTAGAATATAACTGTCTACGAGTAGAACAGACAATTACAGACAATTTCCATTTATTTTCAACCACCGACATAAAAAGGGGTGTTATGCGTTTGACGTGCGTATCTGTGATCTGTATGTCTGTGTTGGACCGATTCCGATATGTTTTTTATGTTTGAAAGCTGACTTAATCGAGATGGTCCTTAGCTATATTTAATTAAAATTGGTTCAGCCATTTAAATTTGGAAGCAATCGAATGTCGTGGTGAAAAAACATTTTTAAATAGAGAGTTATAACAGTCTCTAAAGCTTACTAACTACAACACATACTTATCACGGAATTCAGGTATCCTATTAATCACACGTCACTTACTACAAATTGAACTGTATTAATTCTCACTGTAATTAATTAACATGATTGATCACTTAAGCGCTGGTTATCTGTGAATATTCATTTAGGTAACTACATTATTTAATTTTGAGTTAAGTAATTCAAATTCTATGAAATAGTTCAAATTCTAGAAATTAGATAACCTCTTAAACCTCGAATTAGATAACCTCTTAATGCAACAAAATAGCAAGAATTTGGTAAAAGCAAAAGTATTTACATACATTTACTTTACCAGATAAAAACACATGCACAGTTTTTAAGGGTAAAACTAGTAAGTATCAGGTATAAACTTACTGTTTATTTTAAAAATTAAAAGCACCAATGAAGAAAACTTTGTGGTTTGTTTATACGTATAACACCTAGTTGCAGAAACTCCCATTAAAGTTAATGCTACTTTAAATATCATACCGTTACTTTCCATTTTTTGACGTTAACAAGGACTACGTTACATTTAAAGAGGCTTTAAATTAAGTGAACGTTTCTCCAACTGGGTATAAGCTTCCCCAATTAAAGCGACAGAACCATTCCAGAAACTACAGCCCGCCAACTAGCCATAAAATGTATTGTCGACCAAATTACGAACTTAATCCAGACCCGATTGTACCTATCGGACGTTCCATTCAATGAACCACAATCAAATTGACCAAATGCGAAGCTTTGGCGACTGCTAGAGCCAGTTGTTTCTAAACCTGAAATTTGAATTTGTCGGCATCTAGGTAATGAGGTTATACCCGCTTCGGAGCAAATTATTTCCATTTGTGTTTGTGTATTTTCAAGTGTGGTGAATTTTGACAAAGCGCTGAATTCGAAGTGGATCTTGGCCTCCACGTCTCGTTCCTGTTGTACTGTGTCTATTTAATGACCTAATCGTCTGCAAAAAAAGATTTCCATTACGTTATGCTGCCGTAGTCTTTGAATTAAATTAATAGTCTTTCGATATTTTTTACACAAGAAACCAATAAAGGGCACACGAAAAAATAATTCTATTTTCTTACCAAAATCGTAACCGTCAATTTTATTCTTGTTATTGTGTTACGTTATTTGTGTTATTATAATATTCTCAGAATAACTGAGTAAAGTTTTTTATATCACGCTAGATAGCTGAAGAACTAGAAAAAATAATTAAACGGAACTTATCACACAAAAAAATTTGTGGAAAACTGGTAGAAAATGGTTAGTTAAAAACCATTATCACAAACTGTTTACAAAGGACGATTGTGTTATAGCTCGGGCAAAATTTTCTTAATAGACTCTGTCTTAAACCTCTTAAGCAACCTAAAACATCTCTTAACGCGAGACTCGTGACCACAACCCAGTGGTCAGATTTAGGACCCATTTGGTCATATTCCCACCGCTATCCGACCCACTGGCCCGATATTGTTCCTTGTAGGATTATCTGCTCTTGTCACGTACGTCTGCGGTAAAAGCTTTTGATTTTATTCCCCTCAGATCGGATGCGTTGCGTAAACACACTTATGTGGTTCGCCGTATAATGATTCTCTAGTTCGTAGGAATGTGAAGGGTCCTCTGAACTTTATTAGAACTCGAGCGATGATTTGTTTAGGTGCGGGAAAATGAACCTTAGTAAAGGTCAATTGAATGAAATAGATGAATAAGTTTTTTTTAAACAACTGACACAAATCTAAATATTTAAAAGTATCTTACACACATTAAAGTCCATTAAAAGTTGCTACTTTATGTGTGACGCTGTCACTTTTCGTCTTGTTGGCGTAAACCAGTCTTTCCCAACGTGGGCGATAACGCCCCCTTGTGGGCGCTGCAGGCCTAAAGGGGGGCGGTAAGAGACCCAGAAAAAAAAAGGGGGCGTTGTGTAGGGCTTTGGGGTCGATTTATAATTTCATCTACCTAGCTAGGAAGACTCTTAGATACCGACTGAGCTCTCGACTCTCGACTACATCTTGTGAACATCAACTAATATTAATTAAGATATAGCTCAAACTCGGTTCGATATAATAGACCGTGGGCAATCATGTTTTAACAAGTTTTTGTTAAATAATCCGATTTGTACATTCCTGTATCAATCGGCTGGTTCTATAATACTTGTTCTTGCTTGTCGAGTACGATTGGGCGTCGAATGAGATAAACGAGTTTATGCACGTTTGTCTTATTCCTGTTGGTGCGTGCTGCTTATGCAATCCTATATAAACGACGTAAATTTATTTTATTTTCATTTGCGGTTTCGCGCATAATAGATAAGCAGTACTTCATTATACCACTTACGTATTTCTCAAAACAAAACAATGTCGGAAGTAAAAAAGAAGAGACGGCAATACTCTGCGGAATATATTAAATTCGGATTTATTGAAAATCCCACAAACCCGTCGTCGCCTTTGTGTCTTCTATGTCTAAAAACATTTTCGAACGAAGCAATGAAGCCTTCAAGACTGCAAGGTCATTTGAATAAAATGCATCCAGATAAGAAAGACAAGAATGTAGCATATTTTCAAGACCTAGAGAAGAAGCATAATACTCAGCCAAGTGTATCAAAACTATTTTCGGCGGCTGCTAAGCAAGATGACGACGGACTTCGAGCTTCGTACAATATCCCTTTGTTAATTGCTCAAAAAGGCAAACCACACAACATCGGAGAAGAGTTAATTTTGCCAGCAATAAAGGAAGTAATAACTACTGTGCTTCATAAACCGGCCGCAGATATTATCCAAAAAATTCCTTTGAGTAATAATTCTGTGCAAAGACGAATTGATGAAATGGCTGAAAACATTGAAGAATCATTGTGCAATCATCTGAGGACTAGTCAATTCTCAATTCAGCTCGATGAGTCCACTTTACCAACTAATGAAGCGTTGTTGCTATCTTACGTGAGGTTTATTAAAGATGAGAAAATACGTGAAGAACTATTGTTTGCCAGAAATTTGGAGACAGATACAAAAGGCGAAACCATATTCAATACATTGGAAAAGTTTTGTGAAGAGAAAGAGATTCCTTTGAAAAATATTATACAAGTTGCTACATAGCGTACCTAAAAAATAAAATTCCAGATGTCCTTGCTATACATTGCGTTATTCATAGACAACATTTGGTTGCTAGAAACTTAAGTGAACGACTATTTCAATCACTGCAATATGTCATCAAAGCATTCAATAAAATCCGTAGCAGCTCTTTGAATGATAGATTATTTCATCAGCTTTGTGTTACTAATGACGAAGATTTCAACCGTTTGTTGCTTCATACTGAAGTTCGTTGGCTGTCAAGAGGCAATTGTCTGATTCGATTTTATAACCTGTTTGACTCTGTGATAGAGTTCTTGGAAACTAAAGATACAGAACTGCGCAACAAGCTCATAACATCAAAGAATGATATAGCTTACATGACAGACCTGTATAAATTGTTCAACGACGTGAACCTCCAACTGCAAGGCGATGAACTAAATTTAATTAAAACAAAAAATGTCGTTGCTGCTTTCGCAGCCAAACTGCTTCTGCACAAAAAAAAATATGGGCAGACGTGAGTTTCACAATTTTCCGAATTTATCAGTATCCTGCAGTAACGACGACTTGTTTGCCTACTGCCAACATTTGGAAAACCTCCACATTGACTTCACCGAACGATACCAGGACATTTTAAACTTGGAAATACCAGACTGGGTGTTGGATCCATTTTCAAATGTCAACATAGCAATGTAACCTCAGCTGGAAGAAGAACTTATAGAATTGACAACAAACGAAGAAATAAAAATCAAGTTCAAAAATGGATATCAAGAATTTTGGCTACAAAAACCGATCCTGCAATTGTACCCTGGATTGTGGTCAATTGTTCAACGATTCTTGATAGCATTCCCATCGTCATATTTGTGTGAACGTGGATTTAGTGCTGTGGCAACGCTGCTTACTAAAAAGAGAAATCGTTTGCGTGTTACCGAACGTGGCGACTTGCGGCTGTTTTTGAGTAAATTGGAACCTGATATCAACAAACTTATTGAACAGCATCAGATTCAACCTTCACATTAGTTTTTATATAAGAATTGATTATGTTTGTTTTATTTTCAATAAAAGATACTCTGTCCGAATACTATAAAGTTGCGTTTCAATAATCAGTTATAAGTACTTAGCGGTTTTTAAGTATGTTTAAAAAGGGGGGCGTTAAAAAATAATTTATTCTTAAAGTGGGCAGTAGACAAAAAAAGGTTGGGAACCCCTGGCGTAAACAAACAAGTAGACGGAGATCCCAGGGCCGCCAGACCTTACTTATTTTCTCATTAACCAAATGTGTGGGAAATAATAGTGCTAGTGGGCCGACGACGGCCAATTTTCAGCTACCAGGTTCTGAAGGTACTTCCAAAAATGACTCACTTCTCTTGAAATCTGGCTGCTAAAATCTTATAGAATATAATTAATTAAATATAAAAATTAATGATCGACACCGCCAGAAACTCTCCGTCAGCTGTAATTTCTGTACAGTTTTTTTATATGATGTTCATGGAACTATAACAATACATTTTATAGCACCCAGACTTCAAGAAAAGTGAGTAATTTTTGGAAGTACCTTCAGAACCTGGTAGCTGAAAATTATCCGTCGGCCCAGGCTAGCAGGTATTCATATGTTAATAGTACATATTAGCACTACGCTTTCCCATACTTTGGTTAATGAGAAAATAAGTTAGGTCTGGCGGCCCTGGTATCTTGGTCTAAAGGTATTACATTTAAAGAAGCTTTTTAATATTGAACATTTCTGCTCAGTGCTTCTATAATTACATAAACTTGTTAAAAAAAAACACGATCTACTTTATAGCTCACATCTCATAAAACTGAGACATGATTTTTAATCTTTTTTATGTTAATTTTGTCGAAGCTTAGGGCGTCTAATTACGCTCTGACAGCCTCATAGGAGACTTCAAAAATAAAAATTTAAAATCAAATATATTACACACAAAAAAGTGAAAGTTCAGTTTTAATTTTACATTTTTTTAGAAAAAGTTAACATTATTACGAAAAACTCAAGTATAATACGTAGTCGTAAAGAATAATATAATTTCTCAAATAAAAATTACGCATGAAGTGAAAACTTTCTTTAGCAGAAATGTTCATTTTAGTGATTTGCAAATAAATTTTAAACAGTGTTGCAAGAAAACAAACCATGTTCAAAGTACCTTTGATCAAGTACGCCGATCCTGCGATAAGTCTCTTTTCCTTTCTCTCAAGGGTTAGCTGGAAGAAATCCCTCAAAGGATAACCTCGCCTTTGTACATTTAGTTTTCTTTGTATCCATCTCTTTTGTTTTGTACTTCTGATTACGAGTAGGTATGTATGTATGTAAATCCTTTATAATAATGAAATGAAAAAATAATAATAATAATAATTCCAATTCAACTATTGACAAAAACATAAAATTTGGTAAGCCGGACTCATCCCACACGGGGATCTCTTCCAATCAACCTTGTATGTGCAGTAAAGTGTTTATACATAGAAAATATTAACAAAATGGTTCCCCTTTACCGTAATTTTGCTCACAGATAGGTGCTTTAATAATAGCCGTAACTTCACGAACTTGGACCTGTAATTTAGATCTACCGGAACTTGTGTAAGGGCTCGTCTAACGAAACTCTAACAAGAACAAACTTCCAAGCGTAAAATATAATGGGTGCAGTACAGTTAAGGGCGGAATTTCGAGGTTACTGATTAAGAAAAATATAAAGGCTTTAAGTATTACAGTTGTTATTTTAACTACGAACTTAATATGTATTAAAAAAAAGTATATTTAACCGTATTTGTTTATTGGTGCCATTAAATTAAATAAAGTGTTAATAATTTCTATAAAGTTATTCTCTCCGTGAAACTCATCAACTTTCTCCGAGGAACCTATTTGAAACTCTTAAAAAAAATGTTCGACTCCCAATTCAAAGGGAAATTTGCTGAACACAAGAGTTATATGGAGAAGCGTTTTTTTTCACATTTGGGTCCATGTTCCGTAGGCAACGTTATTTAGACTCAAGTCTTGATCTATACTTAACTATTGATTGTCTCTTTCTCTCACTATTAAAATGAAAAAGACGACAGCTACTTAAGCATAGATTAAAGTCTGAGTCGCGTTCTGTAATATGGACCTTAGTTTCATGGGCTGATTCACAAACTTAATTTTCGCAAACTAATTTAAAGTTACCCAATATGTTTATTTGCCTGAATCTTACGCATCCGCAACGAGCTTTTATTTCATTGAACTGAATTCTGATTCAAAGCGCCAAATATTGTTAAATGTCAGTCAAGGTCAAACAAATTTAAAGTTCGGCTATTTTTTGTCGGCGCCGGCGTCGGTATTTACCTAATCAGTTCTCTCGAGAGCGCTCGCTATGGCGGGCGCATTACGCGTTTTCATTATTTGTTTTTTCATTTTCCAATTATATTTGTTCGTAGAGGCAAAGTTTGGTAAAAGTGCTGGTAAGGGACGGGCATCTAGTAGATCAAGTCACAGCTATCCTTCTTCAAGTGGATTATCAGGATCAAGAACATCACATCATACATCAAATGGTTTCTCAGGATCCAGAATTTCGTATCCTTCATCTAGTGGGCTATCAGGTTCAAAATCCTCATATCCGTCGTCTAATGGGTTATCCGGATCAAAATCAAGATCTTCATATCCATCTTCTAATGGTTTATCTGGTTTGATAAGTTCGTACCCTTCGTCGAATGGACTAACAGGATCCAGGCCATCTTATCCCTCATCAAATGATCTATCTGGAACAGGAACATCGTATCCTTCGTCAGGGCACAATTTTGGATTAAAACCATCATATCCAGTACACACAAATGCTTATCCAACACAAAGGACTAATCATCAAATCCATTCTTACCCAGCGTCCAATCGACCCATAGCAACGTACCCGCATCCAGTCAACTCGTACCCAAGACCAAATCAATACAATAGTCATAGCTATCCTCCATCTCATGGAGGACTTTCCGGTTCAGGGTATACTGGCTATGCAGGGTCACACTATCATGATTCAAGATACTCTAAAGTATATCACCCGACAACTACGTTTCATCACCACCACTATCACTACAATCCTCCGACATATATTCACTATGGTGGGTATTATAGCCATCCAGTATACACAGGGATCTTACCTTCGTATGTTTATGAGTATAGAAGTTCTGAAAGCAGATACAGAAATCTATTAGCTGGATTGGCACTTTACAACCTTGGGCAAAGTCACCACAGAAAAGAATATTATTATTATACACCCCGCAACGATGAAATCTGCAAATTCGGGGTTAGATACCGTAGCGGAATGACCGAAGAAATGGTTATTGACTGTAGAATGATCACAAGCTTTATAATTGCGTATGAACAAGAACAAAGAGAGTCTGCTCCATTTATTACTCAAACTACCAACACCGTTAAAGTAGTAAATACTACAGTCGTGCAAAATGAACCAGTTACTAATCACTCTTCAATCAGTTTAAATTCTACAATGCAAATAATTTCCAATCCCGTAACTACGCCAGTGAGTAATTCCAGCATAAATTTAGCCTTGAATCCTGTTAATTTATCGTCAGTGCAAAGTGAATTAAAAATAACTGATAATGGTGTAAACAATTCAGTAATTACTAACACGGATATACCAGTCATCGTTTCACAAGTGAATTTGACTGCTGTTCCTACCACTGTATTATCAGAATTAACTTCAAGTGCTACTTCTACTAATATTTCATCAGAATCAAATACTAGTTCTATTCCTTCTGAATCAAATGCCACAAGTATTTTCAATTCTTCAAGTCCAGAGATGCCAAGATCTAAAAGGCAGACTGTAACAACGAATATAGTTACTACAACTACAACTCAAGTTAGTGCTTCAGACCCTAGATATAACGGACCACCTATTGATGTGAATCCTGGAATGGAATGTTATGTGACTCGTTCCTCATCATATTCTTATTCTTACTTGTGGAAACCTGTAGATTGCGGTCTTATTCAAGCGTACTCAGTGCAATCTTTACGAAGTTTTAGTAATAAACTTAGTCTGTCCTCATTTGTATTATTGTTGATGTCTGTTACGTTGTTATTTTGACCATAAATCTCTATTATAAATTATCATGACAATACTGGATCGTTTTGTATAATCAAATGTCTTATTCGCTTGCACGATAAGCAAGCATAAAGTAAGTATAACCAAGTTTGTGGCAAACTTGACCAATTATAATATTCTAGTTTTCAAACCGCCAAATGATCTCGTACTTGGTTTAACGACTGTAGTGAATCAATAATATTTGAGGCTTTGTGTGCCCTCCAAAGCACAAAAAAGCTCGTGATAAAATATATCATATACTTACATATATCTTATAGAAATTACATTTTATTATTCTTAGGTAGATATAAGTTACTACTAAAAGTTTGTTAAAAGTTGAAATGTTAGAAGACTAGCTACGGTAAATAACTGTAATATAATTGTATAAAATCAGGGCCGCGATTACTACGGTTTATTTGAGCCGCCAATCCGTCATTGAAAAATTCTATAAATAAAGAATAGCTCGTTCCTTTCATAGTGTAATGTTAACACAGAAAAGAAAAGAAATATAAATGTTGACAAAATTAAAACGCCAAAAAGGGGATAAATAAATGACTGATGATTTATTTAAATGTCTTTTCGTCTACATTTCTTTGCAAATGTGTTCACACCATGAAAAAGCAAATACATTTTTAAAAACGCATTACAAGATGTGGAAATAAATCCCCTTTCGCTGATCGCAGAAACGTGACGAGACTCGTAAATTGTTAAATCAAGTTTCGAATTTCCTGAACAATTTCCAATTCTCTTAGCGACTGTACTTTTATACTCAATAATATAGAAAAAGTGAATTAGTAAAATAACCTTCTACAGGAAAATCACTGATTGATGCTGATTGTAAGTCAATCTGAACTTACCTTCGCTCCGACCAATGTTTTTTAAATTCCAGGCTTATTACATAATTATTGCACATTATTATTATTACTTTTTAAGGAATTTTACATCAAATGTTTACCGTAGATTTATGAGTGTACTTTAGTTTTACAGGGGAGCTATTATTCCCTACGACCAATAAATCTGAGCAGAAGTCAGTATAAGGGTGATTATAAATTGGCTAACAAAACTTTAGGGGGCAATTTTCCCCTTAAAAGTGGACGACTTTCGACAAGAAACCCAACTGAAATTAAAAAAAAAATAATTCTTTTCGAATTTCAAAGTAAGGCAGTATCAATAAATGATTAACCTGCCCAGATTATTATAGATTATTCATAATACAGATAATGTAGGAGCTATATGTTATTTATTATTTTTGTTCTTTGAAACAGTTTTATATACCAATATTATAAAGAGGAAATATTTTTATTTCTGTATATAACTAACAAACTCAAAAATAAATAAATAAATTCATGTTAGCCTTATAAAAAAGTAAAGGCCACATTGTACTTTTTTTTTGCATTAGAATTCCAGTATTTATAACTTAATCTTATTAGGTGTAAAATAAAGTATTTTTGTATAATAAGTTGTATTTAAATGTTACGCAGTTCTAAACTTTATGATTTTAAACTAAACAACCAGATAATTAAGCCAATTTAACTAATTATGTTTTTTTTTTTAAATACATTCACTTACATATAATACAGAAACACCCAGACTCGTCACAAATACTTAAAAATAAGATTTTTAAATATTTGTGATGGTCAGGAGTCGAACCTGTAACCTTTATATCAATAGACAAGGTTATTACCGATTGAGTTGTAAAGCCAGTTTGTACTGAATATTAACTAGATCAAACTTTAATAATTTCATTACGCAAAACGGCAAGAAAAGTTTCGCTATTTACATCTCGACTGTACACAAAGTATTATCCGTATTACGCTTGTTAGGGTTTCTTAGATTCTCATACCAATTTCAAGTTTTAAGAGGAAAATAGGCCGACTAAATGGAGCATCATTAGAGTTTTCAACTCTATTCGAAGCGCCTAAGGTTCCATTTCATACAACTTCGAGAAAGTGGGCAGACTAGAGAAGTAGTAAAATGCTTTTAAAGAACTTCTCGTAGAGTTAATGAAAACTTATTTGCAAAGCCTGCTTTTTATTTCTAAATTTCCTTTAAGCGTGCTGCGTTTATGATTGTTTATTTACTGATAAGATTATCTGGTAAACTTTAAATATAATTCTGTTACTTTTAGTCTTGTTGACGTAAGTAAACAAGGATGGCATGACATTTTAAGAACATACATCATACATACGTTCACGCCTATAATCCCTAACGGGGTAGGCAGAGCATCAGTGGTTCTAGAACCACTAGATGCCATGTTTGAAACAAATATTAGGTTTATCAGATGAAACAAGTTGTATAATATTGGGAGGTGGTCAGCCTTTCACCCATTATACAGCAAAACCCTCGCATCTCTCTGACAGACTTTTACTGTATACCTGGGAAGAGTAGGTATGTAGCTGGCACATCCTAAGTTTTTCTTTCACTCCCAGTCCAGCATGGAAGGAATTTCTTGCGGAAAGTTGTTCAGTTTCAAAGGGAGAATTACCCCCTTTAGTTTCACCAATTTAAAGGTACGTCATAATATATTGGCCCTTCTATATTATCGCTCGACCTACCAATCCTACCATGTCTAAATTAATTATTCCTCTCACTTCTTCTGTTCTATATTTTATGTGACACAATAAATCTCACGGGTCACCGTGTGATAAGGGTACACCTAATGAATAAATTTTGTAGCATTATTACTCAAGAAGAAAAGTTAATTTCGGAATGCTATGGTATTTTCCTTTTTTTTCATATGAACAGGAGTTTTACCATGATCGCTTAGCGCGATCCAATGTAGGACCTAAACAAGTCTGCAACGCTTATTCGTACCATGATGGCTTATAACCGATTCAAAGGCAGACCAGCGACAATTTTTTTTTTCATTCAATTTAGATCGTTGAAATGGACCATAGACAACCGAGTAGTTCAAAAGCAGCGCCATCATGGTACCATTTTAAAAAACATTCCAATTGCGAAGCAGTTCAAAGTTGGATCCTAAACAAAAATGCTTTTAAACGATCGTGGTAGGTACCCAGGTATGTTTTTGTTTGGAAGAGATTGCTGTTTAACAATAAGACCGCCTTCAAGCACTTTTTAGTTAATAACATCACGGCTTGCGTTTTGGTTTCTACACTAAATGCTTTTTGTTAACGAACACATTTGTTGTTACGGATGTTTTTTTAATGGGTTAGGCAATAGGCAGAATATTAAACTACTTCTGATGTTTCTTGCGACCTTTAAGTAACACAAACCCGTTGTATATTATAGTACGAGCATATTTGTAACTGTGTTTAATCATAGTACATTATGCTACAAGTGTGCTAAGTTGGATATTACATTAGAGGCGAGTTTAGAGCCCGAGCCAAAGGCGAGAGCTCAATGGAGCCGAGAATGTAATATCCAATGCGCACGCGTGTCATACGACGTTTTTCAACACATTTGCGAGGAAAGAAAGAAGTAAAAACTTTCCTTTAATATTGACGGCATCGGCAACAAGCTATCACTTGCATGTTGCGCCTCGGAAAGTATTTCTGGCGGTGTACCCACGTAGGTTTCCTGTTCTGCACTTGAAGAAGACATTTTTTGTGTTGTATTTCTGACAATAATAACAATCTGATGAAAACAAATGCCGTTTGTGAAAACCAAGTGAAAACATCTGAAAAGGGGCGTCATTATTTTTTCTTTTTTCGCTCGCAAAATGAGATTCACATTGACAAGTATGCCATACAGCCAAATAACAAAAAATACTTAACTATATATTTTCACATTTTAGCATAAATAAATGATAATTTTCTGTTAAATTTAAATGATTTAGTGGAATTATATTTTTATTTACACATAGTTTAATATTTACACTTAATTTTAAATATAAAATAAGATCTGATCTCTTTGCTGAAATTTAGAAAAAAAACCATTACGTACTAGTGCTTTATTTTTATTACTCACGGGCTGGGTAATACATATCATTATGAACCTTAAAACAATGACATAAGACCCACTTTACGAGCAAATGTGTTGAAAAAGGTATAACTTTCGAGGTTGTCAATAACAACAATTTTCAATTTTCATATCTCGACCTAAGTTCCTTAAGGAATTTGTTTAGTACAATGGACTGCTTCAAATCCTTAATTTTCTATAAGTAACTTCAAGTCACAGGATAAATGGTTGAAAAGTATTAATGCCACTTACCAAGGTTATCAGCTCTATACAGCGGGAAAACAGCTACCCAAAGCATTGCCAGGAATCCTGTCTTCGTACACATTGCTGCAAATCACTCACTTCACTTCGCACTTTGTTAAGTTCATCGATAGAACTATCTACAACGAATGGAACCCGATGACATCATCTCCTTGTGCTTGAGCCTGTAACAAAAAAAATTGGTACATTTTAAACTTTGCTTAATTTGCGAGTGTATAAGGGACTGTACAAACTCCAATATCAATTTAGTTTTGGTCAGCGTGTTGTGAAAATTTGTAAAGGTTATTGCAAATTAATTCAGTATTTAAGTTGAATCCAAACGCTGGGAGGCAGGAAACCAATATTAAAATACTTGATGCCTTTATTGAAAATAGCTCTGTGCTTGCCCGTTTTAGAAACAATTTTACTCTCAAAAACTTTACACATTTATTCGTTCAATTGGTGTGACTTTAAATTAGCCAGTAAAACTATATAGAATTATTCTTCCCATAGAACCCAACAACTTTCTCTAAGGAACCCATAAGAAATTCTTTTTTTTTCTCTTACTAAGGCAAATAGGAAAAACGTTTTTTTTTCATGTTTTGACTTTGATTCCCTAGAGAAAGTTATTTATATTCACTTTGAGAATCATCCCTAAAGTCTCGCTAACTAATTCTAAATCAGCGCGTTTTATGAAAATTGTGCGTCCATATAGAACTAAATAAATGAACACTCCCTCTGTCTCTGTTATACACAACTCTTACTAAGCAAGCCTTAACCGTCTTCTATTTAGTTAGAAGTCCAAGTTTTAAAGCTTCTGAAGCTTAGCTCGTCAATGTTAACATGTTAATATTTGACTAGTATACACTACCTTCATTTGGCTTTAGAACTTTGTAACCAAAGACGACCTAAAAGTACATGAAACTTATGTGCACACAAGAACTTAAAACTTGAACAGTGAGATCGTAGCATTACAGTTAGCGAAGTTGAGACTGCCAACCGATACACTTCGAAGTACTGAGTGTCAATGAATAGACATAAACACTAGCCTAGTTTGTGAGTGCAGTGCTTGTGTACTTACCTCTTAATTCATAAATTTGATTTAAAGATAAGTCACTGTTAATATTTCTTATTTCTGTACAAATAAGACACATTTCTAATCGCTCCCTGCATGGCTGCTTCTTAACTTTAAATCACTTTTATGATTAAGGGGGTTAGTCACGCTACCTTACTATACGTACGCTAGTACTACCGTTGAGTTGGTACTTATAACCTAGTGCTCTTAGCCCAATGAAGCTCACTGTTTGTAATCGATCAGTAATAATAATAAATAAACAATAATAAACGCTACACACTCAAAGGCCCACACTAAGGTTTTCCCTTGTGTCGTGGGTCCCTTGGAACACACATAAAGACAAACACAAACACCCATGACCCGAGCACAAACATCTGCTTTTTACACAAATGTTTGCCCCGACTGGGGATCGAACCCAGGATCCGCCGATCAAGAGGCAGCGTCACTACCACTCGACCAAACCGGCCGTCAAGTGTTGTCAAGCAACGCACACAGGTCGTAACTTTACCGGGTCATCAAAGTGGCAATTTATCACAAGTTTTTCTTGCTTGAGAGTTCTCGGTTTTACTCGGTTAGGTTGGACGCACGACTGTTGTCCATGACTACCTACAGTTGTTAGAACCAGTTGTGCACTTTGAAGTACTTATGGGTAAAAAATATTAAACTCGCGTCAGGACACGTGACCTGATCGAAAATTCGTAAGACGGAGGGAGAGTAGACAGCAAGGAAGTAAAATATGTTCAAGTTTCACTTCTGCCGGCACTCCCGGAGTGCAACCCGTTGTTTTAAAACTCTGTTACCGGGTAAGTCAAGTTCGCTACATACTGGATCATATCTACACGATAAGGGACGAAGCAGGATCATAGAGGTCAGATAACAATCGCTTCTATGTAATAACCCAATCTGCCTAATCCTAGTGAATCATGATTGCGTACTCTGAATCAGAAACGGCACAAATAGGAAACTCACTCATTCATCATCTACTAATTCATATATGTCATACATACAACATATATAATTTTACCTACACGATAAGGAAAGAAGGATTAATATACGTCACCGTAACATTGTCAAATCCGTAATATTGTAAATTGATTTAGTAAGTTTATAAACTCTCGGTACTTTGTGAACTGCCCTATTTTTTCACATTGAAAAACATTCTTATAATATAAATGCGACCTTACCTAACTAAACCTAAAAAGCCTAACCTAACCTCACCTAACTTATCCTAATTTCATACAGGCGGCCCTTAAAGTATCGTAAATTTATAATTTTACAAGGCTAATTGTAATATTACGGGAATTTATAATTTGACTAGTGAAATTGTAATATTAGGGTTTCACAATTTTCCGGTGACATATAATACAGGGCTTTAGGTAAATCTCTTTCAACCTCTCAGGTAGTTAATCAGTCCATGAAACTGAACAACTTCCCCAAGGAACATAGGTCAAAATACGAAAAAAAAATGTTTATCATCAGAATATAGCGCATTTTGTATGGGAGATCAAAAATGAATAGACTATGTTCATAATATATCGCTACGTCGTTCGGCTCTCAACATTTATAATGTGCCTCAATCTCATGCATACTTTCGAGTGACTTTTGACCCGGCCCTATTTTGTTTGAGATTTGCTTGCCTGCGGCGTTACCTTTTTGTTCTTTCGGATTATATTTGCATCCATTTTACCTTACATCAGTTACTTCGGTCACATATTCTATACCTACTTATTTATGAATTTTTGCCTCATGACGTGACACAATGATAACCTTTTGTGGTTTTAGTTTTTTAGGTTAGTGTTTATTTGCATGTGGCACCTTTATCAGAAAAAGTAAATAGTGATGGAGAGCAAATGAACAGTTTTAAATATCTACTAGTTTTAACTACCCACTGTGGATTAAGCTTAGGTTGAACTAGTGGTAGATAACCATCTAGAAATCTGGTGGTTTCCTCTGAATTACGTGGAAAAAAATCATTTTTTTAATGTACAGAGGCCAGCACCACCAGGTTGTTACTCCAATTTAATTGTAATTACTTTGTTACAAGCGCTGAAAGCATGCAGGAGAGATCTAGAATTGCTGCCTCCATTGCTTATCCAAACTGTTAAACTGAAAGGAAACTGTCATTGTAATTAAAACACCTATCGAAAATTGCTGCTGTTGGTCCAATCAACTCAAAATTCGAGAAAAATCATATTCTTCTCACTGTAAGCTCAAATTTAATTCATACACTGAAATGAATATTAAAGTGAGTCTCTTAATTTGCTAATGAGCATTAATTCTCGGCGTAATCAACATAATTACAATTCGTACAGACATTCCAATCATGAAAGGATCCAAAAAGACCGCAAAAGCACACGGAAATTAAACGTGTCCCTCAGTATAAAGGCGATTCATACGAATAGCAAACCGAATTCAAAGGTTGCTTGCTTCTTTCAAAGAGGGAACGAACTTATGAGCACTCGAATATTAAAGCATACGAAATAATTATAAGAAACTAGTGTCGTTTTGAAATTCAAGAGAGCTACTCTACGTGAGAAACCGTGTTCCTATGGTACGTGCTTTAATGATGTAAAGATGCAAAGGTCTTTAGAAAAAAATACCTTTTCTTTGTCATTTAATTACAAGTACTCTTTATTTGATTAAACGAATGAGTTGATTTACAATTATTCAATTATACAAACGTGTCATAACGCCAGTAAAACCCATCATAACTCGTACAAATTTGATTTATTTTTTCATTTTGACTACTTGTAACATCACAATTTAAGTATAGTTCTTAACAATTCTAACTCATTAGTCCAGGGGTTCCCTAACTGTGAGTCGCGACGCCCTGGGGCGTCGCGACAGTATCCCAGGGGCGTCGCGTGTCGATACGTCGATGCGGCTAAGTTGAGTGAGCGCCGCGCGCATTCTGTCAATCATGTACTTGTTCTTAATTGCAGTAATAAAGAACAAGTACAGATCTAAAATAGACGTAGAGAAAGAAATGAGACTGGCCATTTCCAAACTGGAGCCCCGTTTTCAAAAACTATGCTCAGAAAAACAAGCACATCCATCTCATTAGGAGCCAGCCAGTTTATAAATATCTCTTTTTATTATTATTCATGTTTTTTCTATGTTCCCATTAAATAAAAAAATAATTTGCAAATTCGTGTTTTCCTGATTGTCTGTTACTAGAGTAGTACCTACTTACCTACAAAAATTCGTTAGTATTTTTGTCGACTACGTTGAGGGGCGTCGTAAAACAATAGCCAAGACCCAAGGGAGTCACAGCACTAATAAGTTTGGGAACCCCTGCATTAGTCAACTGTTTGCTTCTAACGCTAGCTAAAAACTGACTGCCCGGGCTCGACCAACGTCCGTAATCCCCTCTCCCTTACTCTAAAATGGCGTGCTTGGCACGTGGTTGGTTGGCGTTTCACCAATCAAGAGCCAAGAACTGTGCCTTTGTTCGGACAATTATGTCTCGAAATATCTTTGAAAATATAGAATCACGACAAAAGAGATATACTTACTTATGTAATCCTCCCCGCCCAAGATTAAAATTTGTTAACTGTAGCGTCGGGTAGTTTTAGAACCGCACATGATCCTCTGCCTACCTCTTTAGGCAATATAAGCGTGAGTGTAAGAATGAATAGTATTGTGTGACTTTAAATTAGTTACCGAAATGAATCAGCCCAAAAAACTAAACAACTTTCCCTGAGAAATGTAGATCTAAAATAAAATATGAAAAAAAAAAGTTTTAGATCTCTCCATACAACTTGAGCGATCAGCTGATTTACCTTTGTTGTACTTTAGCTGTTGATCGCTTTAGTATGAGAAGTTGGAGAAGTCAAAAACTGGGTTTCTTGGGGAAGTTGTTCAGGATTAAGAGAAGAGTTACCACCTAAAGTTTTGCTGACTTATTTAAAGTCAACCCATATCCTTCTGTACGACTTCCGAAAACGCTTACGTAGAGAAGAACTGAAAAAGTATCATCTGTCACTCGCCAGTCCGCTAATTTGTTTGCACAGAAAATCCATATCGTTCCAAAAGAAGTTCGGCAAAGTTAAATTAACTGTAAATAATATTACAATTTCCTTATTTAAACAAGCTCAAGGTAACTTTTACTTAATTACAAAGTTAGATTAGGTAGAGAACATTCTAGGCACTAGTCACACGTCTTTCGGTAATCTACTCCTCATATACAATGACATATGTAAGATAACACTGTAATGAAAAATCTTCTGATTGGTAAAATCTTCTCAAAAAGTTTTCAATCTTCTAGTTAGCATGCGCATACACTTGTATGTAGCTACGGTTTATTTTTCGTTAAAATTTTAATCAAGACTCACACTTAGTAAATACACTCAAGAATAACCAAACTGATTTTCATGAGTGTTTGTTGGGACCGAGCACTTCAAGAATTGGGATCCAGTTAACGCAAAAAGTAGGTCAATTGTCGAACAGAACGGAGTTTGAATTTGATCAACCAAGTCAAACGTTGCATAACCATAAGGGTGAAATTCCCTTGAATATTACGTGACTTTTATATTACGCTACGTACGAATGTCGAAAAAGAACGTGAAGCAGGCGAATTTGAAACCCAACTTCATTAAAAGTCATAAAAACTCTCCATGAAATAACACAGTTGATGTTATTCTTAATAAAAATGAAAATTAATTTGCCTGAAATTAAATAAATTTTACTTGTAAATATGCCATGTTAATTATGGAAGCATTTTAATTTAAATGTTTGGATTTAACGTAAAATTTAATATGTATGCAAACAAATTATTTTCGTGAATGTATAAAACATAGCAAGGACTGTAAGAAATAAAAAGTTATACGTACTTCTCAATAATTAATAATGGATCGAAAATTTTAATAGCATTAAATAGACCCAGTGTATAACCTGGCAATTTAAAAGACTCAGTGCATCTTTCTCTTGAGAAAATAAAGATAATAGTGACAGTGATCAATCTCGTTTAATGTCACTACCTTTGATACTGGAGAGATATCAATTTTACTTAAAATTTGTTAGCCATACAATTGAATAACTTTCACAGAAATTTAAAAAAAGGCTATTTTTCGACTTCTCATACTAAAGCAATAAACTGCTCAAGTTGTATAGATAGGTGGCAATTATTATTTTCATAAAAGTTGTTCAGTTTAGTGGGCTGATTCACATCCTTAATTTTTGCTTACTAATTTAAAGTCGCACAACGATAAATGCTCTTAATCTCAATATTTTGATTCGGTTGTTCAAGCCAATATTTAATAAAAATAATTATTTAAATAAGTCAAATATATTAACCTTTCTCGTGGCACCTGAAGGTGGTGACTTATCTATGTAGTTCTATGGATACTTGTAAACACCACTGGTTTCCCTTATAAAGTAAAACAAAAAAATTAAAATCGGATACTTGTATCTATCACGTCATCCACAAAACACAAAAATTTACTGCTTATTTGAACGGAGATGGTCTCTTTAACTCGTCAAAGGAAGAAAATCCTCCTTGTTACGTTGTTACTTTCACGAAACTACGTTTTTTCCGGACAATTGGCGGCGATGATGTCTTTGAAGTCTACAACAAATAGAGAAGAAATTAGTGGTTCAAAGGGAGACGAGGAGGGGAGACGAAACGGCGTGAGAAAACACAAACAGGGAAAAAACGAAGAATTTGACAGGCGTGAATTGATTTAGTTATTTGGATTCTGTACTTTTCGATTGAATGACAGTTATGTAAGAAATTTTATACTTGGAATAATAGCGCACATACTTTTTTCTAATATTTCGGTTTATATCTCGTCCGCAAAGGCAAAATGTGATTTTTTTTAAAGTAAAATTCTAGTTGTGTCTGTGCGTTGTCTCAACCACACTTATAAATAAAAGAGCGACTACTTTGAGATAAACTTTGAAATACATATTAAACAGACCTATGGTTGTTTAAAAAATTGTTTTCCGATATTCCATACTGCTTACTTCAAGTTTCTTTAAAGGTTCTGATTTCATACAGCGTCATTTCATGTGTTTTTAACTACTTGAAATGTTCTTCAAAGTTTATTGTAAACTGAAAACCGAGCTCTTGAAAAACACAAAAGTAACTTTTGCACAAAAGTCCAATAGGAAACCCTACAATTCTAATTCAAGTTTCAGCCCCTTTTCGTTTGAGGAAGGAACCCCAAACATAAAGGAAAAAAGTTTGTACACTGCCCTTTATTCCGCACTACTTAGCTTCTTCTATTTCGGCGGTTCACTAGTGAAACCGAGAAACAATGAATAACAACCCTACTGAAAAAATAGGATAACTTGAAAATGGCTTTTATTAGTTCCACTGTCACAATGCGTATTTTATGAAACAATTATTTTAAGAAAAGAAAAGCATAATAGGTTAATATTTTTTCAGCAGGTTTTATTAAATTTATTTAGAAACACGATCTTACTCATGGCATTGTGGTAGACCACTTGACTAGAAAAACAAAAGAGAAGAGTCTTTTGGAATAGGTAATAGGTAAACATAACATACGGAAATATTTGATAAATTAAATTATTAAAGAATAAATTGGTTTATATTGTTTATTAGGATAAGAATATTTTGAACTTTTTTTTAATGTATGTGTGTGCTGTTCTGAAGAAATAAACGTATTATTATTATTATTAAATTTTTGAGTTAGTTTTTTTGCCCGTTTAATGTTTCTATCTTATTTAAATCGATTTGATTTCAGGTATCTTCTAGTAGGGACATGTACGGGCTGATGATGAAGACGATTTAATTTCGAAGCGGTTCATAGAGATAACTATTGAAAATCAAATTTTGCATGCAAATATTCACCCAGTTCCCGGAAACCAATCGAGTTGAAATTTGGAGCACATGTTATAGTTTCAGACTAGTCTGCAGTATGTCCAATTATATATATCTTCTATTATTCTTCGCCGAACGATAAAAGTAGTTTTTGGTGAGAATTTAGTTCATAACTTCTATGCTGGACTGGACGTGAAAGAAAAACTTAGAATGTACCAACTGCCAACTCTACCCAGGCATACTGTATCCTGACTGTATTAGAGACGCGAAGGTTTTGCTGTATTGTGGGCGAAAGGCTGACAACCTCTCACAACTATATAATAATATCATCTTTACCTAATAACCTTCAGAATTCGTCCCCAGAATAGGATTATAGACGTGAGCGTATGTATGTTTGTATGTATGTAAGTATATTTAGTTCATTTAACTGTCTTAGGGGTCATCCATATATTACGTCACAGCGTATGGGGGAGGGGGGGGGGTCATACCAAACGTGACCATACATGTTAAAGGGATACCAAAAAAGCGTGACATAGGGGGGGAGGGGTTCAATAACTCGAAATTTTACGTGACGTAATATGTGGATGGCCCCTTACTTATGGATATTCATTTTACAATGTAATAGCAATTACTAATAGTTCTAAGCACTAAAATTAAGATTAAAATTTTCAGATTAAAAATTTAAGATTTTCAGATTAAAACTTTAGTTTTTAAAGGGAACCACAGGGATAATTTCCTCCAGTACTTAGATATTTAGAATCCTGTTTATTTCACTACCTACGATGTTACCTAAGCTCTAATTCGAGATAAAATCTAGGTGTACTCTCCTGTTAATCAGCCGTAGGTAGTTTGATTTTAGTTCGTTTCTGTTACTACGGTTACGAGAAACCAACATTAGTTGCCTACTTAGAGCAGATTAAAAGCTTAACAAAGCATAGTTCCTACTCGGATTACATGAAGTTGTTCAGTTAGTGTTCCTCCTCTGTAGTACAGGAATTTTAATTGGGTTTTAAATTACAGTTGAGATTTACAAAATGTGAATGTTCATTATATGTTATGATGATTAAGCTAATTAAAAAAAAAGTGAAATAAATAGTGCGTATTATTTAGTCTATATCAAAAATTCCAAATGCACACTATTACGATAAGAAAGCAATAACATAAATAATAGTTTTTCTGTGCTGTGCTCCGTTTCAGCGACGGCTCGAATCCATCAATTCTGAACTTACTACTTTTTGCCGCGTCCTAGCCCGCGGGCATTAAATCTCGATATCTCGCTCTGGGATGCCAAATAGAAATAAAATTCAACAGAGAGTAATGACGGCATCAATATAGTTCACTTATATCACAATAGGATGTTTTAACTATTACATTCGCAAGATTTTTTTTTGATAGGTAATTACGGTTGAGCCCTATAAAATTGTTTTTCTTTGTCTCGGCTCTCAACTCCACTATTACATTTGCGTTGCATTGTGACCAATATCAAGTCCACACTCAACATTGGACAAAAATAATGGTGGTTTTTCGTGAACTTGATTAAGTATTCAGATGATTGGTGTTATTTTTTTGATTTGATATCGAGTTTTTCTATCAGGATGGAAACCGCTACGATTTTGTTATCGGCGAAATCCTAGAAGTCAGATAGCAATAGATCTACTCTAATTACATGATCGGCTCTGACCTGGATCATGGTCAAGCAAACGAGAAATACGAGGAACGGGACAAAGCACAATTAGCGAGGCAACTATATGAAATTCCCCAAAAAATATTTCGACTTCGCATAACAAAGGCAAAACAGCTGATCGAAGTTTTGCAGAGGCTAAAATCCTTAATTTTTGCTAACTAATTTAAAGTCAAATTTATCGCTTCAAGCAATCATAGCACCTATCATTTTCTCGCGAAAGAAGGAGACTCAAAGTCGCCATTCTTTGATGGAAAAAGTCGTTTATTGTAACATTAAATCGTCTCAGCGAATATAAAACGCGGTTGAAACCGCGATTGCCCTCATTTGTTTGGGGGAGATTAAGACTGGAAAACAACGTCAAGGGAGAGATAACTTTTAAATAGTGAATTCAGTACATCGAGACTAAAAATTTCCCAATTTTTGTTTTGAATTTTCTCAACCTTGTCAACATCAACATTAAATCGTCTAAGCAAATATGAAACGCGGTTGAAACCGCGATTGCCCTCATTTGTTTAGGGAAGATTATGATTGGAAAACAAATTTTAATTTTTTATATTTAATATTGAATTCAGTACATAGAGATGAGAAAGTTCACAAAGTAATTTTTTGAGAAGTTTTTCAACATGACAGCAACGCATGTCAGAATGCGTTGCTGTCAGAATGAAATGTAGGTACATTGCTGGTTTTTATGTTTTCATTGCGAAATGTATTCAAATAAATTATTGAATTACATTGCAGAAACTATTAAAAAAATATTGAAATATTTCCCGAAGAAAATTCCTCTGAATTCATAGAATGTGATAGTCTTAATTCAAGGTTTCAGTTTTTGTAAACGTCCCTTAGACCCAGTATAATTTTCAAAGCAGCCGACCGTCGCCGTGTCATCTAAAAAAGTTTTATTTTTCTGTCTAAGCACGGAATCTTATAAAAGGTTCCATACGGATTCAAATAAATTATTTAATTATATTGCAAAATTAAAAAAAAAATGTAAATCAACCTCAGGAAAATTCCACTAAAAATCATACAGAATGATACTCGTTGTCTCAATTCAGGGTTCCAGTTTTTCTAAGTTGTCCCTTACACCCTGTATAATTTTCAAAGCGGCCGACTGTCGCCGCGTCTGAAAAAGTTTTTATTTCTTTCTAAGCACGGAATCCTAAAAAAGGTCATTTTGTATCGGTGCTGGGTAAAATAACAGTCTCCTTTCCTTAAGAAAACACTGATTTTTTCCGGGAACCATCTTCAAGACATCTAATTGCCCGTATTATTTCATTTTTTTAACCTAAACTCTTAAGAACTTAGAAGTATCCTTCATTGTGTATAGCTGGATTTCAATCTTCTTAATTAAATAATTCCGAATGATATTTTGCTTACTCTTCGTTATATGAATTACCTCAAGGCTTGTGAAAAAAGGACAGGCTTTTGTGTTAGAATGCCACAAAATGGACTTAAATTTTTCAGGACATTAATTAAATTGAAATTAATAAGGTACATTAAGCTTCTCAGACATCAAATCTAATATTTTATGGATAAAAGTTATTTCTTAACTTTCGTAAAATTAATCTTTTCTGTTTTGTGGTAAATGACTAAAATCCAAGCTCAAAATTAGTTAAAAACGACACATTATACAAATAATATTCAACAGGCCAAGAAGTTCGTCCCCAAAAGTCTCGTATAGAAACAATACTCATTATGATGAAAATAGATAAAACAGAACTGCTTTTGCTGTATCTTAGGTTAAAGTTTAGACTAGTCTGGCGGTATTCCAGAAGTACCCAGAATTAGGTAATTTATCTCGATTACGTATATTCAGTAAATGATAGGATTGTTTTATTGAACCGACTTCAAGAGTCAGTCAGCTTCAAAAAAACCTCACCCCACCAGATAAGGATGAAGTTATCTATGAAACAATGTATTTTTTTTTTATTGCGATTCAGCATAATTAGATGGTTTAATTAACTTTGCCCAATTCCACTGTTTTCCTTATAGTTTCTGATTAATGGAAAAATTCTGCCACAACAATACATGTAATGGTGTACAGGGTACCACGATCGTTTAAAAGCATTTCTGTTTAGGATCCAACTTTGAACTGCTTCGCAATTGGAATGTTTTTTAAAATGGTACCATGATGGCGCTGCTTTTGAATTGCTCGGTTGTCTATGGTCCATTTTAAATGTCAGCATAAATTGTCGCTGGTCTGCCTTTGAATCGCAACAGCGCCAAAGTTGAATCGCTTATAAGCCATCATGGTACGAATAAGCGTTGCAGACTTGTTTAGGTCCTAAATTGGATTGCGCTAAGCGATCATGGTAAACCTCCTGGTATGTATTTAATATGCTTCAGAAATCATACAACATATGTAGAATGGAAGAGTTTTACTGTTTTTCAAACAAAATCTAGAATTCTACTTATCGCAAGACTTCCACTTTCTTTGAAAAAAAAATTACACTGTTAATGTCACAATACATAACTCTTCTGAAAGTAAACAGTACGAGCGGAGAAAAACTTAATCCCCTCTCTGATATAAAGAAATTAAAGGTTTATGTCATTTGTCATCGTTTCCGATATGTCGGTGGATCGTCGGTCAATCTGTAAGTAATGATCATATGACACGAGTGTTACCGGAACGGCCCGTAGGGAAGTCGATTGAGAGCTCCCTACAAAAGTTTATGTACCGTAGTCACTATTCCTTCTTTTTTCTTAGTGCTCTGTTTTGTTACTGATGTGAGATTTTGATACTATGTATTTCTCTTCTAAGGTAGGCATTTAGTGACTTGGGACTCCCGAAAAATTCAGAGTTATTTCTCCGTCTTCATCATAGAAGGACTGTGTTAAAATTTTCAGATTTCTTACTTCAAATATTAGAGCCGGACGTTGATGAAATGACTGTTGAGTCAGCCGTCGGGTAAGTTTAGGAAGAACACATAGGAGGAAAAACTGTATCTAATGGGCCTTTTTATTTGAATTACCATTGCCTCCTATGTTCTCTGCTTCTAATATTACTATTCATAGGAGGCAATGGTAATACAATTTTGCCGTGCCGTTTTCGAATTATAAAAAGGCCCGTTAAAAGATTCAGCTTAAACAAAAAAAATTCACATGAATGAACTAACAACTTCAAATTTATTACTTTCCAAGTCCTAGTATCTTAAGACTTAACGTTTTCAAGTCTCGTCAAAATTTTGATTAAGAAAACTGACTTTATATTTCTTTTATATAACCAGTTTATTAATTAAAAAACAGGTATATACAATAACGCACTGTTTATAGGCTTTATCTGGTTTATTTGTACCTAACTATTGTTAATTTATTATACAACACACAATACTGAGTGCACATAACCTTTTTATTGATCTGACGCCAACCTAGATTTGTGTAATCATGATCAAGAAGAAAAAAACATTTGTTTTCAAATGAGTTGAATTTAAATTAATTAAACAGAAAACTCTATTTTACAGGAAGACAAAAAAAATCAAGATTCAATTACGCAGATGTACTAAGTTCAAGACTATGACACATTATTTCGGGTATGAGTCGTGGTCCACCGGTTTCGTTCACCTGGGTGGACCACGTTAGCGATAAGGAAATCGATATGGATTGACAAAATCGAAAAGCCACGTGGTCAATCCATGTCAATTCCATACATTTTAGAACTATCGATCTTAGTAGGTCGCTACTAACCGAGTACGACTTTGTCTAGGACTCCAGTATTACGAACTGTAATTTTGGAATTTTCGCAAACTCGGCTTAAGCTTTGATTGATGGATTAGTCTGGGTCGGTAATATAGTTTGATTAATCGCAATCGATTTTCAACAGTTGGATTCAATATTCGCTTCAACAACTATTTAAGACTGAATGTTTACATAATTAACATTATAATTCCAAATTCTGCCCGCTGTCCGTCCGTCGATCCGTCTGTCACCAGGCTGTAACTCATGAACTCTGATAATTAGACAGTTGAAATTTTCACAGATAATGTATTTTTGTTGCCGCTATAACAACAAATAGGTACTAAAAAACAGAATAAGAAGGTGGCTCTCGAACAACAAATGTAATTTTTTTGCCATTTTATAGATAATGGTACGGAACCCTTTGTGCGCGAGTCCAACTCGCAATTGGCTGTTTTTTTAATTTTGTGCAAAATAATATTTTGTCAACTTGGTTATTGTCACCGCAACGCAATTTTGGACAACCTTTTTATACTAAATATCTAATTTCCACTACGGACAGCTCAACTGTATGTATTATAGAGATTCTTTCGATAATCCATCTGTCGATAAACCATTTTAAAACCTATTTTCTGAGCTATTCTCAGAAAAGTCTTTTTTTTAATAATCACCTAGTTTATGGACCTGTCTCAAGAGCAGCAATGCCAAATTCAATTACATAGCTATCTGGGTTGATGGCTGATGGTAAGAAAAACTTGGAAGTTATTTTGTTGAGAAGGATTTTAGAGTATATCAAAAAAAATTAGAATAGGAACTCACTTAATTTGTATGTGTGTGTATGTATGTCTAACAGACTTAAACTCACCAATTCAAAATAAAACAAAATTTTCTTATTTATTCTTTACTGCACTTTATTTAAATGGGATACAGAAAAAGATAAAACGTTTACAAAGGCGGACTTATCACTAATAGTGATCTCTTCCAGCCAGCAGTAAGAGACATTAGTTATGTATCAGAAACTATTATAATTTAATAACGGATTGGGCTATAAATTCTGAGGAACATTGACTGTATATCATGTTTGTTTAATAAGTAACGAAAACACTCTATTTTGGATACTCTTTGTTTTATTCCGTCTATTGCTTCCTTTTACTAACACTCCTACGCACTTTTGTATTATAAGGATATTTGTAAACAATACCCGCCCACACACAGTTGGGACAAGTCTCTTAAGTAGACACTAAATAAAAAGAAGTGGAACAAATATTTATTTACTGTTGTTTAAGTATAGATCAAGCAAGATGATAAACAATTTGCTCTGAAAAGATGAACACTTGTATTCAGTTTGGTCATGAACGAACTTGCAGGCGAAAAGATTGTGGCCTAATGGCAAGCTCGGTCGGTAATGACTTTGCCTACTGATCTAAAGGTTGCGGGTTCAACTCCTGATCAACACGAAATTTAAAGTATTTGTGAGGAGTCTGGGTGTTACGTATAATATGAATGTATTTACAAAAAAGCGTTTATTATAGTAGTGTATCAGTTATCTAACACCCATAGTACAAGTCTTGCTTAGTTTGAGGTCAGCAGGCCGAGTACGATAGTGACAGCGCCGCGACAAAATGTCAACATTGACATTCCTATGTCAAAATGTCAACATTTTTTTTTAACGCTTCACACTCAAAGGCCCACATTAAGGTTTTCCCTTGTGTCGTGGGTCCCTTGGAACACACAAAGACAGACACAAACACCCATGACCCGAGAACAAACATCTGCTTTTTACACAAATATTTGCCCCGACTGGAAATCGAACCCAGGACCCGCCGATCGAGAGGCAACGTCACTACCACTCGACCAAACCGGCCGACAAACATTGACAACGCCATAGGGCGAGCAAGCCTTTGCGCGGGACCCTTGCGCAATCAAAGTGTAGTTTCAGCGTGCGAGTTTGTCGTTATCGTGCTAGAGCTGCAGATGGTTTTGTGAAATATCCTAGAATATTTACTACTAGCATCCCGCTCAGGACTTCGTTCCGGTGGGAATTCGAGAAAATTATGTAGCCTATGTTACTCAGGGATAATGTAGCATCCTAATGGTGAAATAATTTTTGAAATCGGTTCTATAGTTTTTGAGTTTATTCGTTACATACAAAAATACAAAAATAAAAATCTTTCGTCTCTATAATATTAGTATAGATTTCATCAATAGTATTTTGAAAAATTCATCATGAACTTCTCAGCAGGCAGCATGTGTAGTACGTATCAGGTAAGAAGATACAGGGGGGTCAAAAGTGGCTCGAAGCGGTTCGGGTAAATAGTGCACGGTGTGCGCGCGGCCTATGCTTAGAACTTGGCCGGCGCACTATCGTGCGCTTTGATAACAAAAAATTATTGTGAATGTTATCCGACTACTACCCTTAACTCTAACAAACCTCTAACAACAAACCTGGTTAGGTCTCTAACAAACATTAACTATTACCATTAAAAAATTAGAGCCTATGTCAGTCTACAGCTCTTGCCAGTGCAAAAAACCACGTTAAACAACGACAAACAATCAAACACACTTTCACATTTATAATATTAGAAGGTAAGGTAAGGATTCTTTTATAAAGGCTTCTAAAGGGCTTTGTATATTATCTTAATTTTCTCGTAATTACCTCCCCATGACCAGGGAAGGATGGTTTATCCATGATACAGTTTTATATTTATTTATTTCATGCTGTGGTACCTACTGCAACATTTTATAAATAATCTCAACTAACATACTATGTCTGAGGGCCATCAAGTTGGTTGAACACCATTTTTTTCTCTTAGGTACTGAAGGCGTTGTTTATTGAAATTAATTTGAGTGTTTTGAAGAGTCCTTGTAATACAATATGGAGGTATGTTTCTAGTATAAGTTGTTCATACCAATTATAATCATCAGGTACATCTGTGTAGTTACAGAATATCCCTGTATATACGTAATTATTTCACATATTTAAAAAAGCTTAATAGCTGGAACAGTTGTTGCCGCATGCTAGAAAAATATTGGGCTTTTGTGTTGGCGCAATATTTTGTTGACTATACCTGTATATGTATACTCATATTCTGAAAAAAATGATTTGATTTTACTTTTTTTAATAACTCGCAATTTAATTCATATTTAAAAGTATTTATTTATAATGTTTTGCATATCTATTGCATCAGCAAAATATTAAAAATTTTCACGACAGATCATCGGTGTAGTGTAGATTCCTCCAAAACCACAACTATACTGAGTGGAGCCCATTGGCGCCATTAGTTTATAGTATACGTAATAACTTTTACACACTTCCTTCGTTGTTGTAATAAAAATGACGTCAATAAATATTTTTCTTTTTTTTAGGGTTCCGTACCTCGAAAGGAAAAAACGGAACCCAAAATCCTTTAAGTTAACACTTTGTTGTCCGTCCGTCCGTCTGTCTGTCAAGACCCTTTTTCTCAGGAACGCGTGAAGGCATCAAGCTGGAATTTGTATCAAATACTCAAGTCTAATGTTCCTTAGAGCTGTGAAAAAATCAAACCTCTAAACCAACGCAATCAAAATATACAGCCCTTTATGTCGCAAATTTCCGCAAATTTTCGACACTCGCAAGGGAATCAAAACCTACAGGGTACTTCCCATGAAATCAGAATCTTGAAGTTTGGTACGAAGCAACGTCTTATAGCATAGATAAAGGAAAAATTGCGAAAACCTTAAATTTTTAGTTACATCATATAATAAAAATATTTTTAATAATTTAAACTTACTACCCCTTTCCTCATGAAAGCGTAGAGGTATTAAATGGAAATTCATATCAAATACTCAGGTCTTTAATACCTTTAAGCAGGTTTGTACGGAACCCTCGGTGCGCGAGTCCGACTCGCACTTGGACGGTTTTTTTTTGAACTCATCTCTAAGAAAAAATATCATCCTGCATATCTTTTATGTACTAGTCACAAAAAGAACACCTACAAAAAGTTTCTAGTCACTTAATTTCAATAAAACCGGAATAAAGCTAAGCCCTTAAAGGAAAAAGCAAAGATTGACTGAGCTTTTTTCAAAGGACAAGTTAAAGCGAGCCTTGAATTTTTGGGAAATTAGGGATGCAGACCAAAATATAAAATGTATATCACTACTAAGGCACTTCTAAGTTTGCTGATCAGAAAAAAAGAAGAAAACGATGGGTAAACATTTATCATTATTTTCTTTTAGTCATCTACACTAATCTACATCTACAATTGACGGCCGGTTTGGTCGAGTGGTAGTGACGCTGCCTCTTGATCGGCGGGTCCTGGGTTCAATCCCCAGTCGGGGCAAACATTTGTGTAAAAAGCAGATGTTTGTTCTCGGGTCATGGGTGTTTGTGTTTGTCTTTATGTGTGTTCCGAGGGACCCACGACACAAGGGAAAACCTTAGTGTGGGCCTTTGAGTATGTAGCGTTTATTTATTTATTTTATTTATTTTAATTCTACACACTACTATAAAGAGGAAAGATTGGTATTTTTTGTAAGTTTGTAAGGAATAAACTCAAAACTATTGCACCGATTTCAAAAATTCTTTCATCATTAGAATGTTAAATTATCTCTGAGGAATATAGGCTATATAATTTTAACGAATTCCCACGGGAACGAAGTCTAGTAGACGATAAAAAGGTAGTCGGAAAATTAGACTTGCGCTAAACAGAACCTGTACTAAAGGTGTCTAGTACAGATCTACCAATACTATACCACAAAATAAGAATGACAGCCGCAGAACATGAAATAAATATACATCAAAAACATATCTCTCGCCTTTTCATAAAATATAAAAAAATGTAAGCACTCAAATCCCAATTAACTTACCGGAGTCAAGTTTAAAAATCCGTTCACAGCACAAGAACATGTAATCCATGGAGCGCAAGCGTCTTATTCAATCAACCCTTAGAAACTCTTTGAAATTCATCACCTTGCCACGTTAACGAACCGCTAATTGAATAGAAAGGGGAAAGTGCTCACGCACATGTGAACGGTACGTAAGTTTCGAGAGGAAGAGGGAGATCGGAATAGCACGCAGTACGCCCGTCGACGGCAAAGGCGCGCGGGTGACTGACTCATTCAGCTTCAGAACCGAAGCTTCAGATTCGCCCACTTCTCCCCATCTGCGCAGGGCGTCCTTTCGTCTATTTTTGAGCACACCCTGTATGAGAAAAACATTTAAAATTCCTAAAGTATTTGGAACAAGATAAAAGGAACTTCAAGTATTAATTGGGCGCCTTCAAAAGAAATTTTAATTTACTGATTAATTAAAAGTTATCTTGTGTATCTGATTGTCCTGGAATCTTTTATTTTTGATTGAAAAACTTGTTTAATTTATTCAAAACTCTTAAAATAAAATGTAAATGAAATATTAATTTTCATACTTCCTCTCCCGTTTTTAACCCCCGACTAAAAGAGGGATGTTATAAGTTTTGATGTGTGTCTGTGTATCTTTGTGTTTGTATATATATGAGTTTGGCATCGTAGCTCCTAAACAAATGGACCGAATTCGATACGGTTTTTTTTGTTTAAAAGCTATTAATCTAGATGGTTTTTAGCTATATTTGATCAAAATTGGTTCAGCCGTTTATTTTATTGAGAGCAATAAATTTTGGAGGTTATACATTTTGTTTTTTAAATTTTAGAGTTATAAAATAATACATCGATATACTATTGTTTCAGTTGTTTGTTTATTCTTGATTGCTGTTCAAAAGATCTTTTCGTTTTCAAAGGTACCTATAAACTACCCATTTTTTCAAAGTTTCTTTTATTATTCTAACGCATATACTGACTACAAAGCCAATTTATTTTGTACTAGCTTTCCGCCCGCGGCTCCGCCCGCGTAGACTACAGGTTATATCGTGCCCAACTGCGGGATAAAAAGTACCCTATGTCCTTTCCCAAGGTTCCATCTATCTCTATACCAAAATTCATCAAAATCGGTTCAGCGGTTTAGGCGTGAAAAGGTAACAGACAGACAGACAGACAGACAGAGTTACTTTCGCATTTATAATATTAGTAGGGATTACAATTTGTGAAAGAAAATTTTGTTGTGAAAATGAATTGATATTCGGCCACGTGTGAGTTTCCATTTACGAACTTTTTTATTATTCCGTGATTATAATATTTAAATATCTGTATAAATATTATTATTTTCCCTTTAGGTTTAATTTTTGAAACATAATGGTTGTAAAGTTTTCAAAATGAAATGTTTTTAAAAGTTAACTATGCGACAAAAAATAATTTAAGTACAAAAGTATACAAATTAACATTTACGGTATCAGTTTATGTACAAATTCGAAAATTAATTTGGTTCTAATTAAATTAGTTATATTCTGCACTATGACCACATACTACGTACTAATTGTTACAATTTACCTGGTTTTGCTTCTTCTTCTTCTTTCTAGCGCTTAGTCACGTTTCTCATTCGTGGTACGCTTGACCACGATCCGGGGTTTGGCAGGTCATGTTATTACAGTGCAACCATGATCCAATCCGGAGACACTGCCGGATTGGATCATGGTTGCACATTCAGTCACCTGAAGAGGAACATTTTCTTAATGTATAACTAATGTTTACTCAAAAAACAAGTCACTGGTACATGCCGGCACTGGGGATCGAACTCGGTACCTCACTGAGTCCCACCTGTTAGACGTTAGGCCACCGACGACCAAGATTGCGTTGTCTAACAAAATTTGACAGCGTCAGATATTACATTTTCTAAGCTAGGCATTTCTAAAATACTCTATGGAGACTTGCTAACAACCCATAAACTTTCATACTATCCCTGCGTATAAACAGAATTTACGATCAGTTTCTGACTTATCGACACAGAACGGTCGCCTGTTTATACCGAACCCTATTCTACCTACACGCATCTATATGAACACAATACATTCCTATCAACGTATCTGCAGGTTATTACTTGGTTGAGAGCACGTATAAGCCGCGAGTATACGCGACCTGACGAACACTGCGTGATTAATTTAAACGACTACCCCTCTGCCATTTGCATAATCTTTGAGACGTGTGAGCTAAGGAATTGAGAACATTCTAAAAATTATAGCTTGTTTGGTTTACGTTCAATTTTCGAAGGAAAATTTGCCTTCGCATGTTAAGAATATAGACTTTACTTCAGTTGATAAGGACTCAGATTTCCACATTTAGGCTCTATGGTGATCAATTATGCGTGTGGGTCGGTGGCTATTTCAACCACCAGGATTCTAAGCTTCCGAACAGAAGCTTAGAATCCTCCTAGGGATTTCACAGACTTCACGAAGCGACCTAATACCTGATAGGATTTTTGCCCTTTGTTTGCCACTCCCAAGCATTTCACGATTACATGAGCGACTATCTTATTAGCCTCTAGGCAGCCACTACAGAGGGGGCTGTCGGTGGCATTTAAAACTAATAATTGCTTTAAAACATAGTGGCCTGTGATGGTACCTGCATTATTCATAAGTCCTTTAGCATTAACATATGAAATCGTGTTTGTGTTTGTGTCGACTGTCGATTGATTGTGTAATCGTATTACAAAATCGTTATAGGTCATTGACACTTTCAGATTAAATTCTTCCGTGGCTAGGTATTTTTACAGTTGGTTAAGTGCCCAAATTTACCAACTTTAACATCAGATGTCCTTATCGTCATATGATTTGGCTTATCGTCAACATAGTTATTGAGTTTATAAATGTGTACAATACTCCAAAAATTGACAAATTGTTTAAAAAGATAAATCTTCACTTTTTTATCTTATCAACATGAGTCGTGACCTTTGGACCAAGACACATTTGCGTGTTCACTTTATCATTTTTAAGGAAGTAAAATGATTTTTTCTCGAAATTACCATAGAAACGAAGTACCTCCCAGGCGTCCTCTAGCACAATAATATGAAATAAGCAACGTGTGCGTAAATCCTTGTATGAAAGCTTTATTACACACATAGCTGTAAGAAGAGCACACTGTAATATTTGCTTCTGACTCTTTTATGAAATGCTGAAGGGTCCTAGTGACTTTTTCTGAAACTTTACTTGCAAGCTTCTCTACAGAAATATTTTTTACTTAAAATTGGTAAAATCCTGTTTCATATCCCGCCGACGGAAATTCAATAACAGCCACTCTAATGTCTGATTTATATTTCACATATTATTTTTAATCGTGCGTTAATGTATGGTGAAGAGACGAGACGTAATTAGTTTTAGTAACATACTAAAACCTAATTACGTCTAATTACGCTGACTCTGCAAAAACCCTTAATGTAATGATACGATTTGTTAAAAAAAAGTCTAGAGCATGTAGAGTTATGTCTACATTTGGTATCCATTATCCATAGTACTGTCTACAAAGTCATAAGTATCCTAGACAAATACAACATCTGTTAAGTATTATTCAATTTGTCTTAGTGTTTTCAAATTCAATCAAGCACTTACTGCCGTACTCAGAGACGTCAATCAAAGTTAAGTACTGTTAAACTCTGATGTTGTCTCTTTCACTCTTGTTGATATAAACAAGGATAGCATGACATTTAATTACTTCTTAACTTTAATTGACGTCTCTGAGTACGGCAGTTAATAAAGAAATTGGGTTATTAAATCATTGTAGTCGACAATGATTTAATAACCAATGGTTTAGGCGACACTTACTGGCAATAGCTACATTGTATGATTATTAATTCGCCAGCGTTCTAATAGTCAATGAATTTGAAGTATCAAAACCAGGTTAAAAATGACCCCCTTTTCATAAAGAAGTGCTGTGACACATTTTTATTGAAGCTGAATGAAATCAACTGATTAAGTTTGTGTTGAATAAGGTTAACCTACTAAATAGAAGGTTTCTGTATTAACCAATTTGAAACTTTTAATAGGGTTTTCCCATTTTCAAAGAGCAAATTAATTGCTGTAACTTTTACTACGTAGTAATTTAAGGATGGCTATTCCACTAACCAATGGCAGTTGAATGACAATGTAGGCCATTTTATCTGTTTAGGTGGCGAAATTAAGAACTACGTATTTTTCATATATTTGCTGACCACCAGCAGCGCCACCGCCAACGAAACGTAAAGTTGCAAACTATTAGCAATTGAAAATTCAGTTGGCGGTAGCGCCACCAGTCAAAGCGGCTGTCATTAGACGTATGAAATTTTGATAGTTCTTAATTTCGTCCCCTAAACGGATGAAATGGCGATCATTGTCATTCAACCGCCATTATGACACAATTGGTTAGTGGAATAGCAGGTATAAGTCTGAGGGCACAACCGTGCCCCCGCTAAGACGAGCAAAACAAAGCGCAAGGGCACTACCTACCTACACAATGGACATTTTGAACAGTCCGATATTTTAATTTCAAAAAAACGCTTTAACTCGCTCACTTACATACTCATAAATCACTTACATACCCAGCTTATGTAAATATTTTAAAATAGACTGCTGAAAAGCATACACATTCTATTTATCATGTTTAACACGAAAAAATATTTGGATTTCCGAATTTCTGTGGAAATGAAGTCCCGGTTGTCCTTTTGTAAAGTACCTCCATATAGACTTGTAGAGCCAACAAAACATTTTTCATGAAACTAATCGCCATCATCAAATGAATCAAACATACTTTACTAATTGAAAACATACGCTGTATTGACAGTGAACGATATCCATACAATACTGTAATAGCTTAATTTTAATTAGCTACAGTTAGCTTTAACAAGGGAGTGTGTTTGTCCGTTTATCACTTTACCACATCCATTTTTCAACGCAAAATTCAATTCCGGATTAATTTGTTTACTGCCATTTGTGAAATCAATTAATTTACGCCATACTTACGGTGTTATAATGCGGTCAGTTTACAAATGACGCTAAGTAATTATAATGACAGTTAAAATTTCAACATTGTTCTTTTTTAACCGAATCTGAAAAAGGAGGAGGTTATAATTTTGACTCTGTTGTTTTTTACGCGATAACTCCACCAATTATGAAATGATTTCGATGATAACTTTTTGAATCGAAATTAATTTAGCGCTTTTTTTTAAATCAACAAATACCAATAAGAAGACTGTTTGATTTGTATTTCCCTTCAGCAAATAGGCATTGTTGGGATTAAAGTCGGTTAATTATTACGTTTTTAACGCGAAAAATTATTATTAATAACGGCAAAATTAGACGTATATACAATAGGTAGTAAGACATTTCAGATAGTAGACAGACATTTCGTGAAAATTTCATGTTAAATACCACGAAAAAATGCGGCATATCCTTCGATCAACTATAAAGAACTAGATACACAATCCACAACAAAAAAGTTGCCTCACTAAATGATCACCCACTTGACGTTTTGGGTTGTCTTTTCGTTTAGTAGCATTCGGTTCGTTCCGAAAGTAACCATGCCGCAGTGCGCAGTGAAAAATTGTAAAAATCACACCTCCAGAACATTAAAGGAATATGGAATTACTTTTTTAAATAAGTAGTTTTGTAATTATTATATGTGAATTGAAATTATCTTGGTATTTGGCCAAGAAAAGGTTATAAAACATTTTTTTAGTTTAATTTAATAACATTCGGCGAGAGTATAACCCTTTAAATTGAATAGACACTAGCCGAACTTACAAATCCATACCGTTGTATTTCAACATCATTTGTTCGGGTTATGCAGTGACTCTGTTCTAAAACAAATAGAGACGCTGTTTTTTTTTCTATTGTTTTTTTTTCATTTTTATCTGTGTTATAAAATTTAAGTGTAAAGAGTATATATATTAATTCTGTTTTCTATACTTACATTAAAGGTATTATGGCAAAACTTGATATATAAAATTGAATTAATAAAAAATTTAACGTGCGTGACGTTTACAAACATAAAGTTTTATTGGATTTTTAGTTTTCCTAGAGATCCTGTGCGATGTGGACAGTGGACATCCGTGATCGCACGTCAAAGATGTGAAGATTTTTTTAGCCGTCGCAAAGTAGTGTCGTTTGCTCCAAGCATTTTTTAGAAAGTGACTCGTATGTCATTACAAAAGGAGTCAAAAGGTTACACAAAACAGCTGCACCTCAAATAGTATGTACCTTTTTATCACTTTTGATTTGGAGTTTCTTGTATTGAATAAAATAAAAAAAATATGTTTCATCTTCAGGACAAAGATGATGACAGCGAAGAAGACAAATGTTTTTTTTTTTGAGTTGGTTGCTTTTTTTTTTAAAAAATATATTATTTCTTGTACTTAAATATCTATTTAGTTTCATAGCTAATTTCCACTCTTAAATCTCAATAGGTCATTTCTGTTCAAAAAATTATACTAAGTTTTAAATAAGCAAAACATAATATATGTGTAATCGGGAAAGACACTGTTCTTTTCTTTTTGTATAAGTTATTTCATATTTCATAAAAAAATAAGCATAGAATATTATGTTTATAAGCAATAATTAAGAAGAATGGCGGCGGCTGTGATTATCAATTGTAATGTATATTAATCGTCGGTTAATTTGAAATGAATGTGATTTTTTTAAATAATAAAAAACCATAAGAACTAACATAAAAGTAAACGGCTGAACCAATTTTGATAAATCATATCTGAAATCCAGCGCAAGAAAAAGCTTTCTAATAAAATAAACTGCACCATTAACATCATCAGTTTAAGAGCTATGATGCTCCTATACATACAAAACACAATCAGGGGTTAAAAAGAAAACCACACCATTTCGTAGCATTTTGAATTTGTTAAAAAGTTTGTACGAAGATTTTTTTAATGTGAAATCGACCCAACTAATATATTTTTAAAATTAACAAAGGCAACTCCACTCCTCCCATGTTCTACGTGACAGCCAGTGTCATCAAATTGTCTTACGTTATCCTTTGTTCAAAACCAAAAGTGGTATTTTACAAATTAAACAGATTTTATTTTCGACCTTATAATATTACGTTAAGGTTTAAATTAGATTAAAATGTTTGACACTTTAGAACTTTTTCATAATACATGAAGTGGTATACAACTATCTAAGTACTTATTGTAGTTAGGACACTTTTAAATTTTATTTTGTATGGGACTGTGTATCTAGTTTTCTATAGTTGATCGAAGGGCATATCGGACTTTCCGGACAACTGTCAAGTCATACTCCGAATATTAAACTTTTGTCAACGCGGAATTATCATCTCATCTTTTTTTTCTTTAACAGCACGAAGACAGTTCTTATCAATTCGTCAGTATTATCTCCTAATCTTGAAGTATTTGTGAGATGTTTAGGTGTTTATGTATAATAATATGTATGTATTTACATACAAAAAGTAATGTACTAATTTACAAACCTTGCTTAGGTTGAGGTTAGGTGAGGCTGTGGAAATGTCCAAGTATATTTATTAATTTATCTTATCTAAAATTCACTTTATGAGATTCACACCATGCATTAAACTTATCTCTTTTGTACGCATCCCTCAGATTAATGAAATCCATTCTGTAAGGATTTCATTAATCTGAGACGCATCTACTCTTGTATATATGACTGACAGAAAGCGATATATTCCCAATTCTACAATGCCTGTTCTGAAACGTAACATCGTGTACCTGACACTTAATTTAATCGACTCGATCCACTGCAATACTTATGTTTGGGAACCGTACATCAAGGATTTATATTTACTTACGGGGCGGATTATTTCACTAATGAATGGCGTCTCAATGGCGGTTTAATGACAAAAGTGGCCATTTTATAATGTTCAGTACCTATAGTAAAACTTTATTTTGACTGCGCGCGAGGACACCGCGCAAAGGCTTCTGGCGTTGTCATTTCGACACTTTTTTAGGGTTCCGTACCCAAAGGGTAAAAACGGGACCCTATTACTAAGGATCCGCTGTCCGTCCATCCATCCATCCGTCCGTCCGTCCGTCCGTCTCTCACCAGGCTGTATCTCATGAACCGTGATAGTTAGACAGTTGAAATTTTTGCAGATGATGTATTTCTATGTGCCCTATAACAACAAATACTAAAACCAGAATAAAATAAATATTTAAGGGGGCTCCCATACAAAAAACGTGATTTTTTTGCTCGTTTTTATAGATAAGTCTGTTCTAGGCTGTTTCTCATGAACCGTGATAGTAAGACAGTAAAAATTTGCACAGGTGATGTATTTTGGTTGCTGCTATAACAACTAAAAAGTTGAAAATTTTAAATATATAAGGGGGCTCCCATACAACAAACGTGATTTTTGCCGTTTTTATAGAGATAATGGTTTTTATAGAGTCCGACTCGCACTTGGCCAGTTTTATAGGTAATGGTACGGAACCCTTCGTGCGCGAGTCCGATTCGCACTTACCCGTTTTATTTAACATTTGTTAGTGATACCTACTAAAATTGAGAATTATCTTTTCATTCATTAATCGATGACGGCTGCTTTGACTGGTGGCGCAGCCGCCAACTGAATGTTAGTTGCTAGGTAGGTACCTAGTTTGTAACTTAACGTTCAGTTGGCGCTGGCGTTGCTGGTCGGGACAGCTAGGCTATCATCAAGTGTATGAAATTTTGGTAACTCTTAATTTTGCTACATGAATTGAGATTAAGACGCTATTGACTAGAGAAATAGACAGTCGGGTCCATGCAATAATTGCACAAGAAAGGTTACAAAGAGATTTTTTGAGTCGATGGTCGATAAAATATGGTGGGATAGTGGATGTTTGATGGTTTTGTTTTTTGGATGTGTTTTGTATTGATAAATGTGGATGAATGTGATGTTGTGTTTTTATTTGTAAGTAAATAATCAATCTGTTTTTTTTAATGTTCCATAAACTTATAGCTAGTCAACACATAATTATTTTTTGAAGTTATATTTGTATGCATAAAATCAGATAAAAATCAAGTCCATTATGTTGCAAATGCTTTCACAACGTTCAATTTGTACTTTTGAAATTGCCATTGATATTGGTCACAAGCATTTCCTTGACTATCGATTTGCTCTGTGAAGCTCTAAGGAACCGATGGCAGGAAATGTCACGAACTAATCTAGGACATAAATTAAAGGCTGAACTCCTATTGTTCTGTAAGGAGTCCCCTTTCATAGAATCCTATTGTCTTTTTATATAACTGACAGCTTTTTAGATGAACTTTGTTAAGGAGAAATACGCAAAGAATAAAGACTTTCCAGTTTATTAAATAACGAGAATATTTAGGATTAAAATATTTTCTAAAAGCTTTAAATTAAAAAAAAAAAATGATTATTTACCCTTTCAATCCCTGTTGTTGAAATTTTTATTTTGAAAATAAAATTTGCCGTATCAAATACAATCGGTCAACATCAAAAAGTTTTAAAACCAATACGGTTAAATTTCCGTCAGTTAAATTGATTTGCGATGCAGATTTCTATGCAGCACAAGTTTCATACTTGCAAAATATCATTTTATTATAAAATGTCAGTTTTTAATGCATAGTTTGTTGTATATGCTCTTTAAATCCTTGCGGTATGTTTGACCTAATTTCCATGTTGTACTGATAAACAAATTCTTAAATCACTTTTTTCCAAAATGACTGATGTTTAGGTACCTATACATATTTTCCCGGCTACTTATTGCATGCATCGGTGCCAGGTGGTGTAATAGGCAGTGGGTTGGAAACATGTACGGAGGCTCTAACTAACGCTTTATGGAAGGGAAAACCTGAGTACGTAATACTTAATGAAGCTACATGAAATACTGCACAAACCACATAAAATATGACGTAGGTTCTGAAATGTAACAGAGTTTAGCACACCAGGTTAACGATTTAACCCATGCGTGAATTTTGTGTAAAATGGCCTAACTAGATATGCTAGCCACTGTACAATACATCGCGTTTGACAAACACAATTGGGCCCAAGAGAGACAAGAGATGGTGGGCCTTGATGTGTTCTTGTCCAGTATCAAAACTTTAAAGCAAGTGTTTTCAAAAAAATATACATGAAGATGGTGTTCCACCAAATGACAATCGCAATTATTAACCCTTCAATTTAATCTATACATTTATAAAGAGGAAAGATTTGATTGTTTGTTTGTTTGTTTGTATTGAATAGACTCCGAAACTACTGGACCGATTTGAAAAATTCTTTCTCCATTAGAATCCTACATTATCCGGGATGTATATAGGGTACGTGATTTTCCCGAATTCCCACGGGAACGAAGTCCCGAGCGGAATGCTAGTTATTTATAAAATGGCGTCCATGATTTTCGTGATTTTGCCAAGTATTTTAATGAGTATTAAAAAAAAGTATGCTAGTCATCAATATCAAGTAAAGTAACCCTTGAAGGGCTGTAATACACCAGAGCCTCGTCCGTTGATCAGCAGGGTGCACCACTCGCAGGTGAGGATGACGATTTTAGAGCACTTTATCTTAGCGAATCGATGGCAAGACACAACACTGGAGAAAGTAAACATAAAACGTCATAATATTTTCAATGTAGTTAGTATAATTTGTTAGTACAGTTTTATAATTACTAACGATGTCACCAGTATCCGAAGTTCTTCAAAAGTTTTTGAATTCAAAACTTTGAAACTGATTTAAACAAAGCAGCGTGGAATTACCGCGCGTTTGCCAAAAATGTTTATCTCAACAGTTCGTAAACTATTGTCTACCAACCTACAGCATACTCCGTAGCTAGAAAATGGAAAATTTACTTCCAGTTTAACTTGGTCTTATCTGTTACTGTCTCTTGTTTCCTAAGTTGTTTGAACATTTTTCTCTGTGTGGATAAAGTTACTAGTCTATCTTTTTAAATTAAGTACCGTAGAGATTATATTCCTTCGTTTATTCTTGGTTGGCTCTATTGTTGTAGTTTTTAATACGTTAAAATGGCCACAATATTGTTGCTAAATAAATGCTAACGTAATAGAAGTATTGCGAATAAGTAAGGTGTGTGGTAATCATTATGAGGCCATAACTTGAGGAACCTAAATAGGTACAGAAGTAAGTTTACAAGCTATAGTTCTAGGCATCTGAAAAAAGTTCCTCTATGACGTGTCGAATGTCCTGGGTTCCGTAGATTTACTAAATATCATGTGAATTTTGCAAGCGTTCGTAAATTGATTGCAGAAATATCTTTCTTTTTTTCTTAGACACCCTGACTTTGATAATCTCAGACTAGATCAGTTCACTGTTGGACATGAGCCTCCCCCAAGGCACACTACCTTTCCCGATCACCAGTCTAATCTTCCGCATCCACCCCAGGGTTGGAATCAGACCTTCAGAAAATTAGACTACTTGGAGATCAAAATTATACTACTTGACAAAAAATAATACTACATTTAGATTTTCAACGACTTTAAAGTAAACTTTGTTTTATTGCATAAAAAACCATTAAAATAATAAAAAATAATCACGAAAATATCCTTTGTTTCAATTTCTAGCCTATTTTATTGAGTTAAAGTAAGATAGAAACAGCGATATTAAAAAAACTGTTTGTTTTACCTTATTTTAGCAAATTATTTAAAAAAAATTGTAAGAGCATACACAAGAAAGTGCATATAAGTAAGTAAACGTCATCTCACACACACTCATAGATAAAATGCATAACAACTCCTATTCTGTCAAAAAGACAGGAAATAGTAAAAAAACAACATTAAAAACTACCCTTCCACTGGTCGATAAAATTCTGGTATTTTCGCGTAGTATACTGACATTACAATACTACATACTACACTTAATGAAATTCTGGTACAAATAGTATAATTATACTACGATTTCCAACCCTGATCCACCCTAACTATACAAGCTATTGAACGTAGGTCATCGCTCCATCTAGCGGAGTTCGTCCCAACTAGGTTTGCCTTTGCGCGACCTCTTCTCTTACAAAAACTTCGGCGTAATCATCAATCAACAATACTCCAATGGATATAACGAGTTACATAAAAAAGCAAAAATAAATCTTGTCCATGTTTAAAAAAGTTTACCTATACTTTAACTTAATAACTGCCTAGTAACAAAGTCTCGACTACAGGACTTACTTTTTTTTATTTTTTAAATTATTTTATTTTATTTTACACTTTTTAGTTAACGTCAGATATTTATATTTGTTTATTGATTTTCTCATTAACTGTACATATCTCACTTGCATAATTTCCGAATTATAAGGCTATATTTAAGTGAAAATCGTTACTAACCAACTTTAAATCTTTATAGATCCTAAAAAGTCATTCTAAATTTTTTAATACCTATCACTTGCAATAGTTCGTCAATTTTAATTTTTTCTTTTTCACATTATGGCGTCCAAAATCGGCCATTTTGATTTTTCCAATTTTTTGTACTTTTTATGACATCTGCGCCGTCATGACAAATCCAACGATGTATCATTAATCACAAAATCGGCCCACGCATTTAGTCTCAATAGTGCCACAAAGGTACAAACCGACATACATACATAGGCTGATAAACATATTACCCTCCTTTGTGTCGCGCAGTCGGGTAAAAAGACTACAGATACGTCTCAAATGAGCCTTTTACTTACCGAGACGATTTTTTAGCGCCGACCCAATATCTAGTTGGTGTATTGTTTATCGAAGGGCGTTATATTTAAACTCCGCTTTGGTTTAAGTCACTACCTACTTATATTTCAGAAAACATCTAAAAATGAAAGTGAATAATCAATTGATAAACTTTACCGATAGTTTTTCCTTTCGTCTGGTTGGTTCGTTTCGTTTACAAAATTTGTTAGACCTTGATAAGAGTACTGGGTCAATACAGGAACGGAATCGGGTAAAGCGTTACAACCCACCCCATTTTTCAAAATATTGTAATTATAACCTACTAGCTTTCTGCCCGGGACTTCGTTCCCGTGGGAATTTGGGAAAATTAAGCTACATGTGTTAATCCAGAGTGTCAGCTACCTCCATACCAAATTTTATCAAAATTGGTCCAGCCGTTTGAGTGTGAAAGAGTAACAAACATCCGTCCATCCATCCAAACATACAAACTTTCGCTTTTATAATATTAGTAGGTAAGGACTTTTCTTGACGTTTTGGTATTAGGGGACTGTTTACAAACTATCTGTTTTGCCACGGACCACTAACTATTTGGAGATAAAAATTATACTTAATTAAAGAGTTGTTCTAAAATTTTTTTTACGAAAATTTTATTTCTCTTTACTTAATCCTATGGATCAGACTATCTTAATTTGTTAAAACAATTTCAGTTTTCACTCATTCAAAATGTAGTTTATTGGGTATAATATAGAATAATACACGATAAATATGAATATTTTTGAATTTTTTAGACAGTTTATATATTTTACTGAAAATATTTCACTAATGTTCAATCTAAACGAGATGTTTTTTTTTATTTTATTGTTATAAACTGTATTTATTGTTTTTAGGGTTCCGTACCCGAAGGGTGAAAACGGGACCCTATTACTAAGGCCCCGCTGTCCGTCCGTCTGTCACCAGGCTGAATCTCATGAACCGTGATAGTTAGACAGTTGACATTTTCACGGATGATGTATTTCTGTTGCCGCTAAAAATACTAAAAAACAGAATAAAATAAATATTTAAGGGGACTCCCATAGAAAAAACGTGATTTTTTGCCGTTTTTACTGATAAGTCTGTCCGAGGTTGTATCTCATCAACCGTGAGGAAATAATCATGTAATTTCAAAAGGTGCAGGATTATTTAGGGGTAGCTCCCCTGTATGTCACTAAATAACTCCTCTAGATTATAGGACGTCCTTTTTGAATTTTTTGCTCATAGCGTTAATTAGGTTGGCAGATAGATTGTAGTTAGAAGACTTCTTCAGAGGACTTACCCCTACACAATCCTGCAACTATTGGAACTTAATAAATTTATAATACTAGTTATCTACTTTGTGCGAACTATTGTTGGGAGTGAAGTCGGTGACTCATACGTTTTTAACGTGGAAAATTATTCGTTAACAATTCTGCATTTTGGATGAACCATTTTCAGGTTTTAATTTTTTTTTTTTGCTGTGGTCTGTGAACAATAACCTATTTGTACGTGATTTGACAAAATAATTACTTAGTGCTTGGCCACTCGATAGTTAGAAATTCAATTTTTTATGGCAAAATTGTTTTCACGATACAAACATATACCTACTGCTGATGAAATTTTGGGAACGTAAACGACAATTTTTATTATTATTTATAACCCCCCTTGAAAAGCTAACCCTGAGTACAGTCAAAGCCCCCCACGGGTCAGACAGTAATGAAACAGTTCAACTGGAAGAGGCAGCGATAAGGCTGCCCGCATCCTTCCCTGTATCTTGTTATTGACGTCTCGGTTTTCAATGATTTATGGCCAACTTAATAGGTAAATATCAGTCCACAGTTATAAGCAAAAACTATGTACCAACCATACCAAAAAAAACGCATTTTTGTGACGTTATAAATGTTCAATACAGATAACATCCATTGCAGTACAAAGCTTCAGAAATTCGTATGAATACATTTCATAATGAATTTTCTTACATTCTGTATTTTAGCTTTCATTGGTTTAAAAATGTAACGCGTAAGTATACCTAAGCATCATCCACGAACGGGTAATTAAAGAAAAGAACATTAACATCGCAAGTCTCAAAGACTTTTTTAAAGACTTAAAAATTTGTATTTCCTTAAAATATTTCGTCACGATTTCGTAAGTCACTGCTGTTTAACATGCAGGCGGTATACATTTCCCTTATCTATACAATTTACTGAGCAAGTTTAATACGTACACAAAAAGGCCCATAACAAGATTAGAAACCATACATCTTTAGATTCACCATGTAAGTACTTCCACATACATATACGATGGGGGTGTAAATTTTAACACATACGGAAGCTGTCCACCCTTATCTAAGGGTATCAGAACGTAATCTCAACGTAGGGATGGCTCATCCTGTGCTTAGTCGATGGCTTTAAAAAAAAATATTTCAGAAAGCTGAATTTTCCATAGAAATGGTATTGAATTGGGTCATTAAATAGTTCGGCTGCATTTAGAACAGGTGTTTTGACATTATCTTAAAGACTACTATTTCTAAGATAATGTCAAAACTGTAATGCTTGTTCTACTGTAGTAATTACCTACTATAGTTAGGTAATCCAAAAACTATTAAGTATAAAATATTGCATCTTCATATTGTAATTTTACCCAGTTTTACCCTCTTGCATTTTTTTTCTGTAAAGCATTTGATTATCTTATAACTTAACACATCTTTATATCTCATATACTCGTATATATGTGTCAATTTTATAATTATAACTTAAACTCACACAAGCATTTGATTATCTTATAACTTCTTCTATTCTTAATATGAAATTGCAAGTTTTTTTTATAAAAATAGATTCGCTCTTGACCACAATCTAGCTCAGAGTCAAAATGTGGTCGAGGATGTAGCAAGCTAACCCAGAAGATACAGGTTATATGAGCACGGAAATACAAACGCCGGCGGAGAATTCCATTCCTTAGCGGTGCGCAATATACAAGATGAAAAGAAAGGCTCAGTACGGATCCGAGGACTCTCAACAAGGTAAGGGTGCTACCCCGCGGTGTGTTTGGACGTCCGGGAGAAAGAGTTAGGCGGAATGAGCTCGTGCAGATCATCAGCACATTCCCCAATGTACATCTTGTAAAAAACAGTTAGATCCCGACTTACTGACTCATCAGTGCACAGCCCAAACCTCTTTTGAAAAAATTGGCTCAAATATTAATTTCTATTATAACGTAGGCAAGGAATAAGGAAGGATTTACAAAATTCCCATGGGAACAAAAGACCGATCGTCCTCTAGTTACTTAGAAAATTTTGCTCTATCTTCCATTACCGATTCGAAAAAGGACTAAAACACGACATTTTAGATACTTTCCTTGTTATTAAGAAAGTATTAAGGCTGGATCGAAGCACTTATTCCTTCAATCCCTTGGGAATTCACGTCTTTTTTCAATCCGCAAAAGTGCGGGATTCAGGTGTAGATTCCGGTGGGAATTTAAAAGTTGAAAACGCATTTATCTTACTATTATAACATTTTATTCGTATTTAGTGGATTTGAATCTTACGAGTATATCTTGATCGATTTTATGTAAGAACTAAGTTATAATCAGAGGTTCGTCGATCATATAGAAATTAAAAGTTACCGAAATATTCTCAGTAACAACAAACTGTTTTGAGTTTACGTACAAACGAAATTTTTCTTTAAAATTGTGGAAGTAAACATTTTCACCAAAAAAAAATCATCCGAACTATCCCAATCCCTTTCGATTACTTTAAACTGTTGGAAACGCAAAAAATAGCCAACCCATTTTATTACTACTGAAAAAGCCATTAACATTGTTTTAAGGTTTACTCAAACATGACTATGCCATTTTAGAGCATATTCTTTTACCCATAAAGTTATTTTTCCAATATTCACCTCAACGAGCATTAAAATTGAAGGACCTCGTAAAATATCACTGTATTTTGCTTTTATTTTAGTTCAATATCGAAACCGGCAAGACTGCAACTTGAACATTTTATATTTACTAACATATAAATGAATACTCTTTTAATATGAATTGGGTATGTAAGACAGTATTTGTAAGACAAAAGACTCCAAACATTGAAAATCCTAATTGTTGAAAAAATTATAAAAGTAACTGCTTTTGTAATTTTACATAGAACTTTCTGTAGTAGCGAAATCAACTAATCTTTTTCACAATTTTAGTTACATTATTACTGTCTATGGGTTCCTGTAAATTTTTGTAAGGGAAGTCAGATAATTTTTAATAGTTTGCCTGAAGTTATTTTTTAATCTTTTATTGAGCAAGTCTTTGGGAACAAATATTAATTTATTTTATTTTCTCCCTAATAACTCCATGTAAAGGAATATGTGTTTATTCACCATCTTTCTGAAGGAAAATACGCCAAAAAATTAGATTAGATTTTCTCAAGCGAAGTCAACTCAAGTCATTTGTCCAAAACAAGCATGTGCCAAAGGAAATAAATATTAGCTTTTCATTTCAACGGTAAACATTTCTTAAAAGGAGTTTTCTTTTCAGAATCCAATCATCTTCTTCATTCCGATATTTTACTCACAAACGTATGGAGTGCGACTTCATAAGATGTTCCAGTTTTTGGACGGTTTCAAATCCGACTTTCAACTTCGTGGATACTTACACCTGGGTACGGACTATTCCGTGTTCGTCAGAGTCCCTAAACCCCACGAAAGATTCATAACTTACGAGCTGTACGAATCAAAGAAAATAGCTGAAGTAGACCGCTCAAAGCCAAGGATACTGGCAATATCTAGAATCCCTGTTGAATATATAAGGGAACAGTTGAAATCCTTTAGAGAAGAACTGTACAAAGCTAAATATGTTGACGAAGACGCAGTACCAGGAACTCGTATTAAAACTTTAAAAGAATGGCAGCTAGATAAGAAACTATTTGATTATCAGCCTGACCATTTGGCAACACTGTTAAAGACATCTTTAATGAAAAATAGAATATATCATAGATGAAAACGGCATATGGAATGAAAAGTTAAGCAACTAAGGTTTGTAAATTTTATTCAACTAATAAAGAAAAGTTTGTTACATTAAAAATGTTTCTTAAATACAAGGTGTATCCCATAGATATTTTTTTTGGCTTGCTAAGATTTTATGACAGCATTTACAGTTTCATTATGTTCATCCGTAAGTATCAAATTACTACTTAGGACATGAATTTATATTTATTTACGATAAGTAACGTTCACAGAAACAAGGAACCTGATGAGTGACCAAAGTGTCAATTTATCCCGAGCGTTTCCGTGCTTCGGAGCTCAGCTGTCGTCGATTGACTACAGTCGTTATAAAATATTTTTAACAAAAAAATGACCCGCCTTCAAAATGGGTGAAATAATTTTTCAAAGCTATGTTCACGAGTAAGTAGTGGTTACGGGTAAAACAGCAAATAGGTGAATTCATAGCGGAATATGGTAAATAGAGAGGAATGTTTTTTTTGACGTCGGCGCCGAACAATACTCGCACGGCATAATTATCTTAGTATTTATACTAGCAAAAAAAGCTTGTGCGAATACTTATTTCATTAAACTAGGTCATGTTCAAACCGACGCCGACGTCAAATAAAACATTCCTCTCTATTTACCATATTCCGCCATGAATTCACCTATTTGCTGTTTTACCCGTAACCACTATTTACTCGTAAACATAGCTTTAAAAAATTATTTCACCCTTTTTGAAGGTGGGTCAATTTTTTTGTTAAAAATATTTTATTTTATTCTTTTTAAAGGTTATAATTTATCAATACTAATATTATAAAGAGGAAAGATTTGTATGTTTGTATTTTTGTATGTAATGCCTCCGAAACTACTGGACCGATTTGAAAAATTCTTTCACCATTAGGATGCTACATTATCCCTGAGTAACATAGGCTACATACTTTTCCTGAATTCCCACGGGAACGAAGTCCCGAGCGGGATGCTAGTCATTCATATAACTCCCTCGTAGATTTATTATAAATTATAAAGCACTAAATCACTCCAGATTAAAGAGCGATATAGGGGTCAATTACTTTCACCCCACGGAATGATATGAGGTGGTGATATTTATAACCAGTCGCAAGATGGCAAGAAAGATACGGGGTAGTACAATTCTCAAACCGATCGATCGCCAGATGGCATGAAAGATATGGGGTGGTGGGTGATATTATCAACCGATCACCAGGCGGCAGGAAAGATGTGTGGTGGTAATATACTCTACCGGTCACTAAACGGTGACCGGTAGAGGAGGTAGCCCCAGGCCACAAAGGAGCCCCAAAAACAACTAAAAGTCTCAGGGAACAACTTCGTTTTTGCTTCGTTTACATTGATGACCTATTATCATTTCCGTTTTTTTTTTGACCTGAACTACTGAAGCGATTTCGATAAAAATTTGATGGGACCAATCTGAAAGTAGATGCTCCCGAACTAAAAAAAAATTTTTCTACATGACGGAGTTTTGAGGTAACAAATATAAAAAATAAAAAAAACCTGATGAGCTGTTGTGTGTACATGCATACTTATTTTATTCCATGTTCACACAGATGAGAAAGTGTTCGCCTTAATGTTTAATACACCTATCACGTGTCTCCTATTTCAACTACTCTAAGGTAGACTTGAAGAGATCCCTTCAGGGATAAGTCCGCCTTTTCTATTAAATTACCTTTTAAATGTATTGTATAATACTGTTTTTCAGCAGTGAAGAATTTACATCATACATACACCTATTAAAATAGAATATAATAAAAAATCTTTCTGTATTAGATTGGTCTGGTATATGTATATTAATTTACCTGCCTGAATAGCAAATAAAAAATCACAGAATCATAATCTTTATATACGAAAAGTGCACGTGTAATTCGTAATTTGTGTAATTCGATATTACATGATATAACAGAAAAGAGGAAAACGTTGAAATAATTACATCTGGAGTATATTCATCGAAAGCGAAAATGTTATTAGGATACCTGACTCTTCCTAGGCATACTGTAGAACCCATTAAGTGGGACACGAGTGGTAATTAGCCTTTCGCTAATTAACCTATCACCACTGTACTCATGTTCGATCGAATAACCCTCAGAATGAATGTGGCGTCAAGTGATTTTAGAACTAAATAACGTTCTGCCTACCCCGAAAGGGATTATCGGCGTGAATATATAGATAGATAGATACGACTGTATGAGGCACACAGCAGTTTGGATAAATAATTCCTAATATTCAGCATTTGAGGCGCGCATTGGAGACCATCCATCATCTCGAACCAGCTGATAGCAACCAGCTCACTTATAGACCAAGATCTCAGGGCCGCCAGACCTTACTTATTTTCTCATAAACCAAATGTGTGGGAAATAGTATGAATACCAGCTAACCTGGGCCGACGGCCAATTTCCAGCTACCAGGTTCTGAAGGTACTTCCAAAAATTGCTCACTTATCTTGAAGTAGCTATAAAAAGTATTGTTATAGTTCCCTGAACATCATATACAAAAATCACGGCCCAGATTGTAGGTATAATCGCATAGTTTACTTGCGAAATTTAAAGCGTCTGGCAGAAATTACAGCCGACAGAGAGTGTCTGGCGGTGTTGAACATTAATTTTTATATTTAATTAATTATATTCTATAAGACATCAGCAGCCAGACTTCAAGACAAGAGAGTAATTTATGGAAGTACCTTCAGAACCTGATAGCTGAAAATTGGCCGCCAGCCCAGGTTAGCTGGTATTCAATACATTACTAGTGCGTTCTAGCACTACTACTTCCCACACATTTGGTTTATGAGAAAATAAGTAAGGCCTGGCGGCCCTGCTGGGATCTCCGTCTATTACCAGTTCTGGAACCACTACCATGTATAACTGTGTTTCTACATCTATAGTTTCTTTGAAGGCTGTGGTAGAAAACATATGTTTATTGTCATCCGTATTCTCAATCTATACCAAACCTAGTCTACCAAACCGGTAACGGTAAAAAAACTATAGTTACGACATAAAAGAAAAATAAACACAATTTTTACATTCAGATCAACATTTGTTCATAATGGGAAAACTCAGAAATGAATCCTACTAATATTATAAATGCGAAAGTTTGTGAAAATGTACAGATGTTTGTTACTCTTTCACGCTCAAACGGCTGGACCAATTTCCATGAAAATCGCTTTTATAAATACTGTAAGGACTCTGTTTTCGAATACCTCGATCAATGTTTTACAAGGGCTAATTAAATTTTGTGAATATACTTACTGTATCCTATATTTTAAGTGACTGGAAGTAATACCAGTAGTAGGGGAAACAGCCTTCATTATGGTGTAATGTATCGCTTGTAAGGAAAGGGTTCATCAACCCAGACGTATTCCCTCACATTCTTCATACAATCTCCAGATAACGCGTCGGAGAATGGGATAAATTAAGGAGAAAACCTAAATCAATCCGTTCTACTCTCAAGGAATCCCAATAAAAATTTGTTAATTTAGTTCTAGGTAGGCACAAAGAAGACTTATATATTGTATAATGCTCCAAAATTTTGCAATTTTCTAAGGCCCATTTTCACCTAAAAATGTAACCGCGGTTAGAAGCTAATCAGACAAAATGTCAAAAAAAATGTATGAAAATGACATTGTCAAATCTGTGGTTCGCTGCTAATCGTTAGTTAAATATTTGGTGAACATTTGCCTAAGGTCTCAGACTGATCTACACTTAAGTAGTCTTTGTCATTTTAATAGTGACAGAAAAAGACAATGAATACTTAAGTATAGATCAAGACTTGTGTCTCCTTCTGTAACACGGGCCTACAATAAGGCCCGTGTTCACCCAAAATATAACCAACGGTTAAACCGCGGTTGGAAGCTAGTCAGACAAAATGGAAAAAAAATTTAAGAAAATGACATTGTCAAATCTCTGGTTAGCTGCTAATCATTGGTTAAATTTTTGGTGAACACTGGCCTAAGGCTACATATATCACTACTGTTATGTATGAAAATGCAAGGGTCCTGACTCACTCACTGATTCATCAACGCCCAGCTCAAACTTTTGGACCTAGAAAGCTAAAAATTATTACAAGTGTTCCTTTTATAATTAAGGAAAAGAACATGGTAGTATTTTACAAAAATACCATGGAAATAAAGTTCCGGGCATCCTTTAGTTCTATACATATGTATTCGTGTGCAAATAAAGTATATTGTACGTTATTGTACATAACTTTTCTTTTCTTTTGTTTTGACGAATCTGCCTCTATTCAGTCGAAGGTTTCCTTTCAATGTTCTTTCCAGCCATCGTTTCTAAAGTAAATTAAGCTTGGCCCGTCTTTAACAATAGCTTTAATGTAATGCAAACAAGCGTAATTGTGTTTCAGGACGATTATTGTTTTATGGATCAGTAAAGCTGGATTGTGTTTTTGTTCCATTTTGTTTTGTTATACTCTGTGATACCTTGCAAATTTCAATAGATTTAATCACAAAAAAATCAGGCAGAGTCAACACATTCAAAAAATGAGAACGAAACATTCACTCACAAAAACTTATAATATTTTGTACAATTCACACAGCGCCATCTAACCCCGAACTAAGCAAGGCCTGTACTATGCTAGATAATTGAAACACTACTCACATGCTGTTTTGTAAATAGAAATTGTAGAATATAAGAACAGCAGAGGCTCACAGCTTATTGCTCCACCACCAACGTAAAACAAAAGTACCACAACCCCATATCGACCAAAATACAAAAGAAAAGATCTCGGAATAATAATTTCTTTTTTTTTTTTAAAGAAAGCTTATAAAGTTTTTGGAGAAAAAAATTAATTTGACAACTGCTGTTTTTTTAAACTCTTGTTAAAATATTTCAAACATTTATTTATTCAAAACTCAGAACGACCGATTCTATGCAAAAAAATTAACAGTAAATTCAAACGAAGTAGGTAGCAAATATTTTTTAATAGAGGTAATATCAACTGGTCCATTCGTAATCGAGTTATGTTTGACGAATTGAAAAGGTTCTCTGGAATCAACATTTCGTGTGTTTCTATTGTTTATTGAAGTATCAGATGATTTTGTTCTATCTATGTTTGTTGGGGAAAGTTGTTTAGTTTCATGGGCTGATTCACATCCTCAATTGTCATTAATTTAAAATCACCCCATATACTTGTAAACCGGTACCTACCAAATGCTTTCACTTGAAGTGTTGAAGCAGAACAATTAAGTTCAAATTGACCGATCACCAGTTACAACTAGTTTCGATCGACACGGCTGGAATGGGTTGTGGTGTAGAGCAAGTACGTAATTGGATTAAAAATTACAGGAGCCTGGTGGTAGCATGGCTGACCGGAATCAGTTCAACCGAGAATTCTATACTGATTTTACAAAACACTACGATTATAATCTATCCAGAATTGAGAGCAATTTTAGTTTATTGTTCTCCCCCGACGCTAAAAGAGGGGTGTTGTAACTTTGACGTGTGTCTATGTATCTGGGTGTCTTTCTGGGTGTCTAGCTCCTAAATTTTTGTTGTTTTAAAGCTGACATGATCGAGATTGTTCTTAGCTATTTTTATTTAGCTAAGGAATGGAATTCTCTGCCTGCGTCTGTATTTCCAGGGTCATATAACCCGAGTCTCTTTAAAGTTCGAGTGAATAGGCATCTTCTGGGTGAGCTTGCTACATCCTCGACTACATCTTCGCCCCAGGGCTAGATTCGTTATATATAAAAAAAAACAAAGAACCATCTCAATCATGGTTCTCAGCTTACATTTTTTTTTAATAAAAATAATAATAATAATAAAAATATATATATATATATATATATATATTACAAAAAAAAATATCAAAATTGGTTCAGCCGTTTAAAAAATATAATCTATAAATGTCGGTGGCGATACAAATTTTTTTAAGTTTTAGAGTTATGTTTGCAGATTTTTAAGGAAATAAAAAATAATTCAAAAGAGCAAGATTGAAAATACCTTCTTTCTTTCCTTACTTTGCGTACAGAAATTATCAAATATGTAGTTATATAACATCTACTATCGGTTGCAAGATTTACAAACCGCTTAACTGAGAAATTAGAAGAATGGATAACTCTAAAATAAAATAAAAATGTTTCACCGCCGACATTAAGTGATAACTCTTAAACGGTAATATGAACCAATTTGGTTCTTTAGCTAAGAACCATCTCGATTACGTCAGCGTTCAAATAAAAAAGTAGCTTCGAAATCGGTCCATTTGTTTAGGAGCTACGATGTCACAGACAGACACGCAGATACACACTTCAAACTTATAAAACTCCTATTTTTTGGCAGGGGTTAAAAATGCTACACGAGACTCTAATACAGAAGAAAAATCCAAACAAATATAGGTTAAAAGGATATACAGGGCTTTGGGTAAATCTCTTTCAACCTCTCGAGTGGTTAATCAGTCCATGAAACTGAACAACTTCCCCAAGGAACATACGAGGTCAAAATACGAAAAAAAATGTTTGATCAACCATACAAAATACGGTATACGCTGATGAAGTTTGTATGGAAACTAAAATTTTTTTTTTCGTATTTTGACCTATGTTTCTTGGGGAAGTTGTTCAGTTTCATGGACTGATTAACCACCCGAGAGGTTGAAAGAGATTTACCTAAAGCTCTGTATATAGGATAATTTCCACGAAAGACTGGGAGTGAAAGAAATGTGCCAGCTACCAACTCTTCTTAGGCATCCTGTGGAAACCAGTAAGTGGGACGCAAGGGTTTTGCTGTGTCTGACAATCTATCATCAATATACTATTACTCCATTTAACAACCCACCAGTTCTAGAACCAAATGCCTATCTGCCTATCCCGAAAAGGATTATAGCCGTAAGTGTATAGATAGATATAGGAAAACAAAATTATTATCCACCCTAATACTCATCTGTATTCAAAACGATTAGTCTAATCGCTCTTACCAGAATACTTTCAAACTGCTTCACCCAAATTAAGTACCACTTTAAATTTTAAATAGTTTCGCCCGAGTAAATAGTTTTAATTGAATTGGGATTCAATTTCTGTGAAATCCTATGTCTGAACAAGTATATCTTTCCAAAACTATGATTAAGACGGAAAATCTTCGATCAACAATAAATAGTGTCGGTGCAACAAAAACAATTTCAGGAAATAACAGCTCGCTTAAACTCTCATTTTTTTAATATATTGTTTGTAACTTTATTGCAATTGGTTGTAATTAGGTTGAACTAAAAACTTATTTAACTTATTCACGCGGACAGCATTTAGCATTGATTCTGTACGTGACCCGCTATCAAATTGGAGTATTGTTGATCGAAGCATAAAATGCCGGATTTTCAAAAATTTTGTCTTAAAAATAAATAACGGCCACAAGTATGCTAAAATCATTATCAGGGTTCCCACTTCTATTTTTACCAGAATACAGAGTGACAATCAGAGTGTTTTTAGGGTTCCGTAGTAATCTACGAACCCTTATAGTTTCGCCATGTCCGTCTGTCCGTCTGTCCGCTGGTTTCCTAAGAAACCCTTGGTACTACAGAGCTGAAATTTGGCATGGTTATAATAAACTACGCCGCCAGAACGGTAGAGTAAAATCTTAGAAAAAAAAATTTTTCGTGTGTCTCCCATAGACGTGAAAGGGCGGTGAATTTTTTTTTCTCGCCTATATCATTAAATGGGGTATCGTAGGACAGTTTTTTAAAAGACAATAGGGGTTTACTCAGAATGTTTTTCGATTCAGCACTCCGTTTGCGAAAAAGTAATTTTTAAAGTGAAAATTTTTGTCAAACACTACCAGCTATATGGTCGTTTCTTAAAATGTGAAAAAATTCATAGTGGTAGTATATACAACAAAATTAAAAGGAAAACTATCACACATAAGATGGCTTTTCAAGTTTGCGAGTAATAGTCGACTAAGTGCCAAACTTAGTTGGGATTAATAAGAATATTTTACTAATATTAGATCCTTGGTACTACAAAGCTGAAATTTGGCATGGTCACACATATTGATTGCGCCAACAGATTGAAAAAATAAAATGTAGAAAAAAAAATTTTTTCGGATGTTTCCCATACACGTGAAAGGGCAATGGTTTTTTTTTCTCGCCGAAATCTCGAGTGAGATGTTATAGGATAGTTTTTTAAAAGATAGAAGGGGTTTACTAAGAACGTTTTTCGATTCAGCATTCCGTTTGCGAAAAATTAATTTTTAAAGTGAAATTTTTTGTTAAAAACAAGTGTCCCCCTCTACCAGCAAAACGATTGTTTTTAAAATGTGGAAAAATTCACGGTGATAGAATATACAAAGAAATTAAAAGGAAAACTATCACACATAAGTTGGCCCTTCAAGCTTGCGAGTAATAGTCGACCAAGTGCCAAACGTTGTTAGGATTAATAAGAATATATTTACTAATATTAGATCCTTGGTACTACATAGCTTAAATTTGGCATGATCATACATATTGATTGCGCTGACAGATCTAAAAAATAAAATGGTGGAAAAAAATTGTTTTTCGGGTGTTTTACCATACACGTGAAAGGGCGATGGATTTTTTTTCTCGCCGATATCATCGTGTGGGTTATCTAGGATAGCTTTTTGAAAAATAGAAGGGGTTCAGCAATTCAACAATTCAGCAATCCGTTTGGAAAACATTAATTTTTATAATGAAAAAAAAATGTGGAATAATTCACGAGGGTATATTATTTCCAACAATAATACTATCGCGAAAAAAAAACATTTAATACTTCCATTCTGTTATATTTAGGCCAAAACTAGCAATTCAACAATTCAGCAATCCGTTTGGGAAACATTAATTTTCATAATGAAAAAAAAATGTGGAATAATTCACGAGGGTAGCATTTACGACGAAGTGTACTAATGTACTAATCTTATCCAAAATGGCTGCCATACAAGGTTCCACGCTAAAAGTGAGGCGAGCCGAAAGCCAAGCTGATATTGATATTTCAGGTGTCGTTTAATAGGTTTTTGGGGGTGCTAATTACGAAAATGACATCAAAATTATACACGATCACCACGCGACCTGCTTTAGCAGCAGCTCGATATTATTATTTATTATTCCTAACACTAATACTATCGCAAAAAAAACAAAAAAAGCAACCAAAAAAATTCGCGCTCGCTTCGCTCGCCCATTAAATACTTCCATTCTGGTTTTTTTAGGCCAAAACTACACTTATTTCTGAAGTTACCAACTTTTTAATACATTTGTTTTTGATACAATAGTATTTGGGGATTTTAACATCGACTATGACAATATGCTCGTAGAATTAAGAAGCCAGCTGCATATTTGAACCATATTGCTACGGAACCCTACAATGCGCGTGGCCCGACACGCTCTTGGCCGGGTTTTTCTTAATGTATTGAAGTTATTTTTTTAAGTAAGTAATTGTTTCCCAAAATTTTATTTCATTCATATAAGCGGAAAGGTTGAAACAACAAGATATATTAATTAAAACTGAAAATGTCAGGTGACATTTTTTATTTTAATTATTTAACTTTTAAAGGACACTTGTGAATAATAAATTGAATATTCAGTACTCTGAGAGATTTAGCTATATTTTTATTTTTATTTTATCCTTATGAATATTTATAATTTTAAACTGCCACCATTTTTTTCACTTTTAATGATTAATACATAACATACGCTCACGCCTATAATCCCTAACGGGGTAGGCAGAGCATCAGTGGTTCTAGAACCACTAGACGCCACGTTTGATACTAATTGTGAGGGTTATCAGGATGGTTCTCTGAGGAAGACTGCACCTTTGCGAATAGGCGTAGAGTCAGTAGGATCAGAGGAACGAATGCGTATGTATGTATTTAAATCGTTTAATGTATGTTTGTATGTATTTCATTGTAATCTTGACTTGTTTTAAGTGACATCCTGAATGTCCTATAAAATAAAGATTTTTCTATTCCATTCTATTCTTGGAACCATTATGCACGAAGTCCCAAGCGGGATGCTAGTCATTCATATAACTCCCTCGTAGATTTATTATAAATTATAAAGCACTAAATCACTCCAGATTAAAGAGCGATATAGGGGTCAATTACTTTCACCCCACGGAATGATATGAGGTGGTGATATTCATAACCAGTCGCAAGATGGCAAGAAAGATACGGGGTAGTACAATTCTCAAACCGATCGCCAGATGGCATGAAATGTATGGGGTGGTAGGTGATACTATCAACCGATTACCAGACAGCTTCCGAACTAAAAAAAAAATTTTGAAATCGGTTTACAAATGACGGAGTTTTGAGGTAACAAACATAAAAAAAAACACCCGAATTGATAACCTCCTCCTTTTTTTTTGAAGTCGGTTAAAAATTAAATAGTTCTCAATTTTGCCACCTGAACAACGCTACCTCCATTCCATCGTTACACAACTTATATTACAGAATCGGGGCCCTGCTCACATATAAATTCAAAGCTAAATGCTTTCCACATTTAGTTTTTAGTTGAACCTAATTAGAACTATGGCACCTAGTAATAAAGTCACAAATTAAAAATACAGAAAAATAAGAGATCACGTCTCAAGTGCTCTGTTATTTACTAGGGCGTTTTTTTTGGTGCTGCCCGATATCAAGTTGGTGTATTATTGATCGAATTAAATAAACCATATTTTTTAGCTCCTACCTTTGTTTACTCCAGATTTATAAGTGTCGCTTACTCCAAATCTGCCCAGTGAAATAAATTCGCCATTTTCTAGGCAGTACGATCGTTAACGAAAACTTTAAATCACAGCTAACGGCTATCGGATGCAGTTAAGCCTTAAACCCAGGCTTTTTTGGCTAGAAACTGCACTAGCATGTTGATTGTCTCTGTAGCAGTTACATAGTTCCTAGATCATTCAATTTTTCATTATTCTACTCAGTAAGCTTAGACCCGTTCTTATTCAGGGTGCGCTTGACTATGATGACCCAGTATGAAGCAGGTTAAGTTATTATAGTGCAGCAAATGCCATTTGACCTCCGTGCCCTGCAAACGTTTCCATTATCGCATTTGATCATTAGTTGCACAATCAGTAGCCTGATTTTAATGAGATAGGTTTAACTGGTCTTTTTTTAGAATATAAAAAATCTTTATACGGGTCTTCTGTGTGATAGCAGCGTGGTGATCGATTGAGAATAACACCACCCCATCTTTTTTCCGTGGGTATCGTAAGAGGCGAGTAAGTAAGGAAACACAAATCAGACCTAGAAGCTTATTCCCTAACTGCGATAGAAATAATGATAGTGATTGCGATAATTCAATGCGATAGTAATATTGAATGCACTGAAAAGCTGCCATACCTATATCATTCAGTGGTAAAATATCACTTTTGCTATTGCATTCAATATTACTATCGCATTGAATTATCGCAATCACTATCATTATCTCTATCGCAGTTAGGGAATAAGCTTCCTGCCTCTAATTCATCCGTCTCAGGCAACGACAACTCAGTTTGTTTTGAATCTGAGGTGGCTTCCTATGGTCTCATGCGGTGTGGTAGGCTCTGTAAGGGCCTTCTGGTTCACGACCACCCTCCTACCGAAGTCCGTCGCCAAACAGCTTGCTGTGTTCCGTCGGTGCGTAGGAGTACCAGTGCTTTTATTGACATTTTCTGGGTTAACTCGCTCCATTGTCGACCTCATTTATGACCTTATTATAAAAACTAAAAATATATATTTTTTTGTATTTGATACATCATTTTATCATTTTTATTTTAAAACATGTAAAACCGCGTAAAGTTCACATTTCTACAAAAGACATGCAAAAAACGTGATGCAAATGCGAAGATGACAACGTAAAGGACACTTTTGTCTATTGGTAAAATATTTGATACATTTGAATTTCGAATGGAAGAACATTTCATGTCGTTATATTCGAACGGAGAGGACTCTATTTTTCAACACATTTATTTACAGAAATAGAAAGAACTTTATTAAGTGAACCATAAGATAACAGTATCATTAACATATTCATGCAGAACACTAAACTGGCGGTGACTCAGCTTTATACTGCATCTAGGTTATACTGCTTCGATGTAGCATAAAGGTGTTGTTTTTTAAAAAAAATCTGCCGCCTTATTTCTAAACGTAATTTAAAGTGACAGTCGAGAGCCACGAGGGAATTTTAAAAAACATTTCTTAATAAGTAAGAAGACATTCCACACGCTTCCGCGAGGCTCTTTTATAATAATAATAGTCAATAATCGAAATTTTAGAATAATCGAATAGTCAATTCACATTAATATAACGCCAACAGTGATGATTCAAGTCCTGTAGAAAATCTATTTTTTTAATAGATACAAATGTTTTTGTTATATCTTACCCAGATAACGATTATTTTCTATACAAATACCCACTGCCGCTATTAGTGACCTATTTACCAACTTCCATGTCAGTTTTTTAGAGAGGTTTATTTTAATGTTCGATTTGTTTTGAATGATTATCTAGTGATAATTTCAAGGAGTAATATCACACACCTCAATTCCGATGCCCTACGACACTACACTATTCAGATCAGCGAGGTTAAGCAACGTACACAAAGGCAGGTAACCTGATGGGTGACCAAAGTGGCAATTTATCATGAGCGTTTACGTGCTTCGGAGGGCACGTTAAGCTGTCGGTCCCGGCTGTTATAGATTAACTACAGTCGTTAAAACCAAGTTAGAGGCCATTGTGCAGTTTGAAAAGTCTGACACCAGGTTTAGCTAAGTTTGCCACACACTTGACTATAGCTAAACGATAAGAAGACTAGATACCATTAGTATTTATCCTTGGACAACACAATTCATACAGCGCCATCTAACTTAATTTAATACTTAAATGTTTAAATCTTATTTATAAATTGAAAATACCTACAGGTTTTCGTTTACTGTTACTTTACATTATAAGACACGTCTTTATTATTTTCTTTCAACTTTAATAAACTGATGATTTACTTTGTTTTAAACCTGAAAATGAACGCTGAGTCCACAAATCTGAGACGTGCTGGATTCAGGCTGAAAGTACGAGTATAATACAAGATGCATCGCCTTCATTGCGGTGTCTACCGTTCTTTAAGGTATTGATGTTACTATATTGTCTGAACTACGTGATTCGACTTGATCAAATATTTTAAGAAAAGATTTGATATTTGGAAATGTCTGGAGCATTTGAAAACCCCAGTTGTATTTTAGTTACTCTGTTTTAAATGTTATTGATTATCAGATTTCGTTGTAATATATTTTCATTGCTATTTCCATCGTTTCCATCGGTTCTCCATTATTTTAGGATTTTTTGTTTTCATTGTGCACATACATTTTTGACTCTTAATTGAACACCATTCAATTATATTAGTACAAGAAATTCATAAATTAAAATAAATTTCCGTCGTGTGGATATCGGTTGAGAATAGCACCACCCCATCTCTTTCCATGGGTGTCGTAAGAGGCGAGTAAGGAAACACAAATGACACCTGCCTCCTAGTATTCCATTTTAGGCAACGATACCTCAGTTTGTTTTGAATCTGAGGTGGCGTCCTATGGTCTCATGCGGTGTGGTAGGCTCTGTAAAGGGCCGTCTGGTTCGCGACCACCCTCCTACCGAAGTTCGACGCCAAACAGCTTTCTGTGTTCCGTCGGTGCGTGGGAGTACCAGTATCTTAATTAGCATTTCTGGGTTAACTCGCTCCATCGTCGACCTCATCTATGACCTCGGTCAAGATTGGGGTCGAGAGTTAACCTATCTCTTGATAAAAAAATAATTTTTTTTTTTGCAAAGATAAGAATTGAATCCTGAAAAATTAAAAAAGACACGAGTTAAGCCACAAACGAATAACTGGAATTCTTCAAAACATTACACTTCATCCACCGACTCCAAACTCCGGAACTAACTTTACTACATCTATCAAGGAAGCCTCGCCTACTCCAGCGCGCCTATTTACCACCTAAACTATCTATTGATTATAAACAACTCCCTAAGACTTCGTAAGAGAACAAAGGCAAATTTATTAGTACGCCCGAGGAATTTAGTGGCACGAAGCGTGAGCGCCAGCAATTTGTCTTGCACTAATATCCAGCTATACAAAGTTAATTCAATTAGAAGGAAACACTCTCGGAAATTTGAAACAAGTCGTGGAAATTGAAAAATTATTGGATTACGCTCTACCTGGCGCTACGACTGCTATATTCGTGGAACCATTATTGTAGGAACAGGTGGTGATTCATACATCTACAGTCTGATTAATTTCAGAAGGAGAAGTACTTACGCGGTAGTTTCATCTTTTGAGGAGAATAAAGAGGTGTTTTAATTATTTGATTCCTTAATAGGTATTTTGCATGGTGTCGTACCTAATATGTACAGATGGCCACACATCCAGTTACTCTTGCGTGCACTCTGTGCTGTTGCGATAAGAACGGTTTTTAAATGCTGGCCTTTATACAGGGGTCAGTACATCAAGTCACCAAAAGGTGTGCTATATGCTATAAATAAATAATCGCTACATACTAAAAGGTCGTTACTAAGGTTTTCCCTTGTATCTTGGGTCCCTTGGCACAAATACAGACATGAACAAACATCTAATTTTTATAACAAATATTTGCCCCGACCGAGAATCGAACCCAAGACCCGTTGATCAAGAGGCTGCGTCACTACCACTCGACCAAAGCGGTGGCTAATCTATTTTGCAAGAAAAATTGGGTAACCTATTAACTCTGTATGTAAATGAAAAAAAAAAGTAATAATATTATCTTTGAAGATGATAATGTTTCAGACCGATTTTGGTCATGGCGACGACTTCGACCCCTTATTTGTAATTTGCTCTTGTGGATTGTTTAGCGTAGAAAGTAATTGTTTAGCGCTCGTGCGCCTGAAGGTGTCTAATATGGTTGGTTTTTGTGATGTTTATACATGTAGTAAAAAGCTGAAATATTTTACAAATAATTACCTCCATTTGAGGTAGGCAGAGACCACAGATTGCCATTTACTACGATCCAAACAAACCTATTTCGCTTCCTCATCATTCATAATTCGCTTCATACATGCTCTTCGGATTCGAGTACTCTTAACATGGTCTTTTCGCAATACATCACCAATTTGGTCTAAATACGTTCGCCTAGGGCGCCCTCTCTCGACCCTTCCAACTACATTCTTACTATATTTCTTTCGTCAATCTTCTTTCATTCATTCTTTCTACATGTCCAAACCACCGCAACATTCCTTTCTCTTTTCTCGTCACTATACCTTCTTTCATACCACATCGCTCTCGAATCTCGTTATTTTTTACCCTATCACTCAATTGACATATTTTTGTACCTTACAATTTTCATATAACTATCCAAAAATTGTTTAAAAATATATTCACAAAGATGGGGTATCAAAAGCTTATACTAATGCTATAAGTAACTAAAGATATATTTAACTAATATATATACTCTATTGACTTAACAGGCCTAATGAAGCTTTTAGACAATATTTGCCCGAATTAATCTCTATGATACTCCATAACCTATTTTAACTAATAGTGTAGAGTAGAGGTAATTATAATTGAATTTTACTCTCATACAAACACTCAAACATAATGCTATTAGTTTCTTATTGTGACATAGGAAACTTCGTTTTTCCGAAACTACATCATCATCATCTTCATACTCAGCCCACATCAACCCACTGCTGGGTATAGGCCTCTTCTCTGTAGCGCCAATCGTCACGGTCCTATGCTAACCTCATCAATAGAGGTCCCGTCAATTTGACGAAATCGTCTGACCATCGGGCTGGTGGTCTGCCCACTGGCCTTGTCGCTCCCCTTGGCCACCATTCTGTGACTGCCTTGGTCCACCGTCCGTCGTCCCTCCTAGCCAAGTGTCCAAAATTACAACAAAATATTAATAAAATTGTCAACTATAAATCTAATAAGTAATGGACATGAAAATTCAAAAAAAAATCAATAAAGTACGTTGTTCTGAATTGAAATTATTGTAGGCGTTATATGATAATTCGTAAATAATTCGTATGCATTCCGTAAATCAATATAATAATCCTAAAACGCTTCAAGGGCAATACAAGTCCTACTCAAGTAATTAGTAACATTAAAAACTCCCTCTCTGTCGCTTTAAACTAATAATCTCGATTTCATATTATATATAGGAATTTAACCTTTTTGGCAAATTGTTGCCCCGATTCTGTAACTTAAGATAAGTGTTGATGAAATGGAGGCCATTTTATCTATTCATGTGGCGAAATTGAGAACTATTTTATTTTCATGTACTTGCTGACACCACCCCGACAAGCAGCACCAACGCCAACCGAACGTAAAGTTGCAAATTACCTAGCAACTGGAAATTCAGTTGGCGGTGGTGCCACCAGTCAAAGCAGCCGTCATTAGATGTATAACATTTGGACAGTTCTCAATTTCGCCACCTGAACGGATAAAATGGCGACCATTCCATCGACACACAACATTCGTTATAGAATCAGGGCCAGGGACTGAGAAAAAAAGCTAGATTAAGCCGAATTCCAAGTACTTATTCGTGGCGTCTAAGACCACATAATTCTCAGCCTGCTCCGTTAGATATAATAGGCTGTAATGTAAGCAAACATGTGTAGAGTCGACTAATAAAGCTGCATTAATCAAAAGAATGCAACACAAAATATGTACAAAATGAACAAACTGAAAGAACTAAGTACTCTTCTGTTTATACCATGGTATTGCTCTTTGACTGATTTTCATCGGTCCTTGTCATCGCGAGAAAAAGAACAAAGAAATTAAACATTATAAAAACAGCAGCAGCTCAAGTACAACCTGCTAGCGGTGACATGTGTGTCGAGGTCTAATGTAAAAATAACAATACCAGAGGCTTCGATCAACTATAAAGAATCGAAGACCAGAGGGCGAGAAAGACTTGCACGCTACCCTCGCGCTGTCGATGTGAAATTCATGCTTCTGGACCATGCGGTTTCAGCCTTACGTTGATCGATCAGTAAGTCAGTCAATCAGTCAGTTAAAATCAGTTTCGTTTTTTTTGTATACAGAAGAGTAAAAAACTCACAAGATTAAAAAATATAGGCTCTCCAATTCCTCACAAAATTCCTGTAGTCTTATTGGTGGCCACACCTCTCGAATTCCCTCAATATAGCTAAAGAATGGCTGCTAGTCACATTCTCAATAAATACAGGGCCGGTTCCAAAACATGGCAGGCGCCTCCTGATATATTCCGTCTTATGAAAGGGCTAATAAATACAGGTATGTCTATTTTTTTTATTAGATTACCAAATACATAAATAATAATCATTAAATATAATTATTATTCTTGGACGATTCAATCATTCGTTTATGTTAGGAGATTTTCATTTTTCATAAATCATTTTTGTAAAAATTGACTTATGACTCAGTTGGAAATAATTCAACAATTGCACCAAGTATTTCAAGAAAATACTCACAAAATGGTTAATAACAAAAAAACTAGTAACACAAATGTACGTTATAAATTTTTAAGGAGGGTGCAAAATAAATGTGGCCCTTAAATCTTTTACTAGCTCCATCCCCGTTTTATTGCTAGCCAATATTATTTCCGGTCATGCCATTCTTTTGAATTATTATTATTTTATCGCTGTAATAAAATTAATAGAAGGAGAGTTCTACCGCATTAGCTGGTCGGATTATTGATGACCATTGTTTCCTGGAGTCATTTGTAAGGATCTCCGTTCCTTGGTTTCGCGGCTCATTGCAAGTCTACGAAGGAAATGCGTAAATCAACGTAAATTGATTAGCTACAGTGATTCATAATGTGGACAAATCTATTGAGCCAAGGTGGACAAATTAATTTAAATATAAACGTCGCTCATTTAAAGGCCCACAGAAAGGTATTCCTTTAGTCGAAAGTCCCTTGGGGCACAAAGACGGACATGAACACCAAAACCCGAGAACGAACATCTGTTTTTAAATAAATGTTTACTTCCACCGTAAAAGAACCTAGAAACCGTTGATTCAGGAACGCTCCATGTGAACCAAACTGTTTTACAGATTAAATAACAAAAAGGTAAACTTTTTTTTACTTTATTAAGCGCCAACAAACAATTTCACATATGTTTACTTAAAAACTAGGTAAAATAGCTTAGGTTATTGTGGAACCAACATCGCTAGCCACGGATTACTAAGTAGAACAATTATGGAGAAATATTCCTTACACTAAATTCATTCGAATACTTTATTGTTTTTTGAGTAAACAAAAAGGAATAAGTAAATTTAATATTAAGTTATTACTAACTAATTATATTCTAGTGATTTGTGTGGATTGTGTAACATTCTCTGTGCGTGTCAGCCATTATATCCGTTGCATGTCAATATATTTATTTATATGTGTGTGTGTGCGGGTGAGTGTCTGTGTGTATGTGTGTCCGTGTGTGTATGGGTGTACCCTATCATGATTTAGTTTCTTTTAAAATGATTATATTTTAATTTTATTTTTATTTACATGTCTAAATCCTTCAAAGACAATGGTGCCATCTTTTTAAAGTGTCTTATACGTAATTGAGTTTAAATTATTTATTTCCGATAGAATACATCCATATATAAATGCACAAATATAATCTGCTTAAACAACTCTTTGCGATCCAGTGCAGGATAATGAATTGCAATAAAAGATGATGTTATCTGGTATAACATGCCTTATATATACCAATCATAAGGTTTACAAGTGGTGCTAACTATGCCTCACACAAATACTTGGTAATTACAACAACAACAAAATGGGATATTTATTTTATGTATCAATACAGGAAACATAGGAGCGAAATTCTGTGATTGTACTTCTATGTATGTTTTCAGTAAATAAATGAAAAGGAAAAATCTATACAAGAATTTTCTACACATTTTGTTTGGTGCTCATTGATGAACATAATAAAATCAAATAAATGTAGGTAAGTAATTAATGAAACATGTTGACTTAATAAGAATTTTGATTGAATTACTTTCCTTTGAAGTTTTTGTGACTCAAACGATGAATAAGAATTCCATGGAAATACATATTTTCCTCGTTCATTAAAAGTTTAATATCGAAAGAACTTCACACATTCGACTTTCTGAGACATAAATTCTGTATGAATATTTAATTTTCGAATATTTTCATCAGTTCTTCCTAAGAGTCGGTCAAAAATTACTCTTCGATTTTAGTGGTTCAAATATTAAAAATCAACAGAATCTACGACAATCAATTCTTATACCGCTCGATACAAAGCGAGTGGTTCTACAATAATGAGCACAGTCTTCAGGCAAAATGCCGGTACCCTGCGCTCGCTAAGCGATGGCTGGAAATGTGTCAGAACCTCTAATTGTACCCAAGGGTAGCACCGCACTTCTCATATCGCAGGTGCTTGCTTGTAATTGTCTACACCTGCACTGTTCATTAGCACGGCCATTTTGATTCAACCGGTGCTGAGAGCTCCATCAGAATTAAACTGTTATTGGAAAAATTTGAATCGTCAATCGTTTTGCACATTGATGCAACACGGGCTGTGGGCTGCAAAGGCTAAAGAAACTTATGGATATGAATAGATACGTAAGTTTATAACTTACAAGATACTGTTGTAATATGAAGGTATCTTTCGGTAAAAAGGAAAAATATCTTTTATAACAAGTTTAATCACACAGTTTTAAGACTTCTTGTTATTAAAACAAAATATGTCTCAAGCAAGTAACAAGAATTTACTTGCAATGTTTTTTTGTGACCAACTGTGTTAATTAAATCAATTCATCAATGACTCGGAGCTATTCAATAATAAAATGTGTATGAATTTTCCAGCTGCGGTGCTGCAGTGCGTTGGTCTTCTTTGAATGAGAAACAGTCCGTTTTATTTTCTAATTTATTATTTCAAAAAAAACTGGCGTTGAAAGCGATATTAAAATTATTTGAATTTCATAGCGATTGTTTTATGAGCGTTAGAGCTAACCTACATATAAAGCTCTTCAGGTCGTACTGAGTAATAAATAGCACCTTTTTCATACATACCGGATGAGGGTGGACAGCGAAGTGGCACATTAAATTATGCGTGGCAGAGCGGTAAAGAGGGATAATCCTAAAAGTTCCGCTTCTTTATTGGACATGGGCCACATTAAGCTGGGGTTTTGTCCGTCATTTTGCACAAGAGGCACCTGTATTGACCGCACTTCTTGTACTTGCTGTTATTGTGAGATCTACAAGTGTGGCCTACATACAGGCTGAACTTATTAGCACTTTTGTTCAGTTCCATGTCATGTCGAGGTGGTCCTCGGCAATATATTCTGTATGACTACGATAGGAGGATAATTTGGAGCATTGAATGTCAGTACTGCTTTCTCTTGCCTTATAAAGACTAAAATGACAAGCCTTGTCAAAATTCAGATTAACGGAATAAATGTGCAACTGTTCTGGGCCTCGATTCTGTAACTTAAGTTGTGTGTCGATGGAATGGTCGCCGCCAACTGAATTTTCAGTTGCTATGTAGTTTGCAACTTTACGCTCGGTTGGTGGTGGCGTTGCTGGCCTCCATTGAACAGATAAAATGGCCTTCATTCCATCGACCCACAACTTAAGTTACAGAATCGGGATTCAACTTGGGTCTACCCGCTAAGATCGTTGCATAAGAAATCGCTTAAAATGTCTTTTCGGGTCTACAATAATGAATTTGAAACATTAAAATATGAGAGATACCTACATACATATAAACGGTCTGCAAAATAGGTGCCAGCTTAGTTGTTAGATTGGACTTTTTCACAACATATGATTTATTTCTAACGACCAAACCATCACAATTATACTAACCATTAAAATGATATCCTACAAAAATGAAACGAAATGTCGCAAAACTCTTATTTGTACAAGACGGACATAAATTGATTGAAATGCATCTGAAAAGTGCAGCGGAAAGCAAAAATATAGACCAAATAAAAATTGTTGGAAGTTCGGGACATGAGAATACATTGTGAGGCAAATTGAATATGTCGGTACGTCGCGGTCACTTCGAGGAAGGAATATAAAATGTTTCGATTGAAATGTCAGGTAAATAAAATAGAAATAAATATTTTCCTAGAATGTTTTTATAAGTAAAAGTCCGCAGATTACCCCCCTACAAGATGCCACATATATGGCAACCACAAGGCAACTAACACGCGCCACGTATTTATTCACTTACACTTATAATTAACTTGCACTTATTTTAGGCTAAGCTCTGGTACATCTCTTCATTATTCTACCAATTTTTTTTCTGAAACCCACCTCTTATTTTTAAAAAACCATACACGCGGACCTAACATTATCTCTAGAGATAATTGGTCCATGTTGGTAATGAAGAGATGCACCGGAGTTCGGCTTGATTTACTTACAAAATCTGTTTATTAATTAAAAAATTACTGGACGGATTTTGATGAAACTTTTCAAAGTCATTCCAAATTTCTACTGGAATGAAGTTCCGGGAGGACAGCTAGTTGGTTCACAAATTGCATATAACTGTTTTATTTTATTTCAACTTAGTTATTCTTTGAATCACAACACTTTCTTACAGATACGTACAGAGTCCAGCACATCAAGTTACCCCACTTCATTGAAAAACCGTTCTTATCGCAACAGCACAGAGTGCACACATGGGTAACTTGTTATCCGGCCCTCTTTACATAATATACCAAGTGAATCTTCTAACATTTGCTAAATTTTGAATCTCTACAAGATTCAACAGAGTTCTGATATAGTCTATTCCTATAAGTACAAATATGGTATAACACATGCAAGGAAAGGTGACCCAAGCAAGAGTACGCCATACCTCCGAGTCCCCAGTATCGCGAATATTGAATAAAAGTCACGTAGCCCAATGAAAGAAACTCCAATATTGGATGTATTCGTTCCTTTTGCCTCGGAATTTCATAAAAGCAAATATTTTGCGCGTAGGTATATTTAAATGCGAATTGATTCGAATGTTGAGGTTGGTGTAGGTAATCGGAAAGGCAAGGAAGTAATTTAGATTTGTCCTACTTTTGAACGACAGCAGTACATTAATCTATACAAACTGATTGATAGATGATAAAAGCGATTTCAATATTACCTGCAAATAAATTCCGCACTCGATAAGTTCTTAATGTCGCGCTTTCAAAGTCACATTTTTGAAGTGAAAACTTCTATAGCGGCGTTGAGCACTTTTAGTATGGGAAAAAAATGTTAAATTCGCGATGAACTCGCGTCAGATCGTCAGATGTCACGTGACCCTGATCGAAAATGCGTAAGATAGGGTTGCCACCTTTTTTGAAGTGAACATTTCTTTAGCAGCGTTGTGTACTTTGAAGTATGGGTGAAAACCCGGACGGATGGCAGCCCTATGGTAAAATTATCTCTGTGACAGATGTCAACGATGTCAACGATTATTCGTACATAGTGCGCAAATACCGATAGACTATTTTACTAAAGTGAAAGTAGACAGTTTGGTCGAGTTTCACTTCTGCCGGCACTCCCGGAGTGCAGCCCGTTGTTTTTTTTTAATAAAAATAAACGCTACACACTCAAAGGGCCATAATAAGGTTTTCCCTTTTCTTGGGTCCCTTAGAACATACATAAGGACATGAAATGATCCAAAAAAACAACCACTTTTGACACAAATATTTGCCCTGACCGAGCATCGAACCCCAGACCCTTCGATCAAGAGGCAGTGTCACTGTCACTGTGGATAAAGCTGGTCGTCAAATAGATACTCAGAAATAGGTACTATACGTGTCTGCTGCCCATTTTCCTAAAGTCGACATTTTCGTCACCCGCGGGAAGAGATTTGGTGGTATTATTAAACATAATATGTATAAGTGTGATCTATACCATTAGGATAAAAAGAGAAAATCTTGTTCGCATTCACGACCAACCCAAACCCTTACATACAATTAAGGCAGAGCTTAGGTCCAAATAGCAAAAACAAGAATACGTCCATTAAGATTTTCTGTTCTTTTGTCACTAAAATTCTATTTTTTTTAATAATGAACAAAAAAAATTAGTTTGTAATGAATTTGTCTACAAAATTTTCCCACAAGAATGAAACTTACGCGGGTGGAATTGTGAGAATATATCTAATTGAGTATTTTGTATAATATATGGTATAACTTCAAAACCGAAATTAATAAAAAAAATGATTAATGCGCAGCTCTATTCCAAATAGATAGATAGATAGAAAAATTTATTGCTTCTTAACAATTTGTAACATTGTACAATGTTCTTATACAATTAAAAAAAAGGTAGCGAAATGTGTGACGTAGATTGTAGAAGCAAATAGGACACAGAACTCAGCATACTTGCTGTCTATGATAGACAACAAACTGATTTTCAGCTGTGCCTAGAGTTTTTTTTTTCGCGCGTACCTGGGGTAAAAAAAATAAAAATATAATGAAGTAACTTATCAGAAATGTGTACCAGTATGTATTCAAGTGAGATAGTGAAAGTGCGTGTAAGTACGTGTAAGTGTAAGTGTAATATGTCAAATATGTCATGTTAATTATATGAAACTTTCCTTTTGAAAGGTCTTTGGTGGGAACTCGGCGTGGGCAGTTGCTTTGTCAATTGAGTTTTCGTTTTCTGCATGAAAAAGTTGTTTAATAAATAATAATGACAGTGTATCGTGCAGTAAATTAACTAAAACTAGTGAAGTGATTAAAAAAATATATTTTACAAAAAAAAATTGTTTTGAAAGCCGTCAAACCGTGTACAATAACTATTTTTTTGGAGTTGTGACCTCGTCTTAATTTCTGATGCACTTCACATTTGTTAGCTAAGTTGAAATACTAGAGTTGCGACCATTTCACTTTTGAATTTTAATTTTAATGATTTATTTCAAAACACCATGCATACTTAGTATGTACTATATTATGACATTAAAATTAAAGATGCCCTTTTAAATGTTTTCCCTGCTACAAGGTTCAAACCATGTTGAAACACTTAGCAGTTCTAAATCTCAAAAATACCACAGAATGTCAGAAAAAAACTGAAAAAACTAGGGTGTTAATTATAAACGGCACAAAGAAACTTAAATAGCAAGGGGGAACTAAATTTATCACAAAATCTGATGCTTAAGCGCGTCGGAAGACTTTTTTTTGCCTTGACAGAATGGAAAGAAATAATTAAGAGACAAGACGAGGCGAGGCGGTAATAAAACACCCGGCGTTGGGTGACAAATTTTTAGCTACACATTAGGTGTAATAATTTAGGTGTCCTAGACTTTAAATTGTGCAAGGAAAACTGATTTTGTGAATTTAATTTGAATTTTGAATACTGTGAACGTGAGGCTAAGCCAACCGCAGTCCTAATTTGACTTCGTCTACAGTTTAATGGCCTAAGTTAAATTACTGCACCCTGATTTCACTAATCTTGAATAAAGAATCGAGTTCCGTTTAGCTATTGTTTATATATGTCAACGTAACGTTTTCAAACCCGTAATATTATTTTTTTATACAAAGGCAACCAACAGCGTAATACCTACTATAAGTTTAGAATGTAACGTCTTTGTAATATACATAGCCAATTATAATAAATAATAATAATAAAATCATTTATTTTCAGGCAACTAGGCCACAGACTAATATATATATAAAATATAATTTAATAAAATTGAAACGTAATCAACATTATTTCCCGGGTGTTTTTCCGGAGGTGTCTATAACCGGGAATCTCCCTCGAAAACGGCGGAACACCACGCCCTCCGGCCAAAAGCTCTCCTTCATGACTGTCTCCAGCATGAACGTCGTGAACTGCACCACAAATGCTATGAAAATAGCATGTCAAATCGAATCAAATCAAAAATACTTTATTTTCATATAATTATAGATTACCCCTAGCCAACTACATATTACCCTACTTTTACTAAGTAAATGTATAATCTCTCGGTACTTTGCGGGCAGTGATGACTATGAAGATGTATGTAGCTTGAATTTTGATGAAGTGTCATTAATTTGGCCCCACAAATAGTAGAAAATTCAAGTTTTGAAAGGCGCGCGATCCACCAACTCACATTGGGTCAGCGTGCTTTACTATGGCCTAAGCCCCATTCACTGTTTCGAATGGAGGCCCGTGTCCCATGGTGGAGACGTTTATGGACTGTGGTGAAGAGTTGTACCTATGTTACTTTTTCATGCAACGGAACCCACAGGCATATGCTTAGTAATCATGTAAAGTAACATCGGTAGCAGTTATTTAACAAATGGCTTCCACCCAAACGTTCAACATTAATTGAAGTGGCGAGGTATTCCTCGAGATTGATTGTGTTTTGAGGTCATTAATCTTGAATAGACCCACAAATCCCTTCTAAATTATATGTACGAAGCCCTAAATCAAAGCTAAGCATTTTAGAATATCTGAGTGTTGTAAGGCACGCAATATTACAGCGTAAATTTCTAAGACAGATTAAGGTCTTTGATGAAGGCTCCTAGGATCGCAACTGCGGGTCCGAAGCCGATTTTCAGTAACGTGAGTATAAACGTGTTATATTATAAATTAAGAAAGATGAAAGCTAACTTCAAGATACATAATTGTTTCTAATGTTTCTAATTATGTTTTTGGAGTTATGGTCTCTTCTCGAAGTTGGTGGCACTTTACATAAAGGTCTGAAAAACATTATAACGAATTTCATATATTTTCTCCGAGAATTTACAGTTTTACGACATTATTAGATAATAATCTGAGGTTTCTGGAAGTAATTATCATTTTACGGTATACAAAATTTTAGCGTGGCTAATTATTATGTAGAAAAATGCTTGTAGACCTTGTATCAAAAGTTTTATTTCTCCGCCCCTTTCTCATTGTTAACGGTAGCTCCTTATTTCTTATTTGGAATAATTTGAAGGAGTTAGGTTTATACATTTCTAAAAGCAATTCTCGATATATAAACTGCAAAAACGTTTCTGATCTTTCCCGTTACATATTCGGGACTTTATGTTGGCTTTGGTACAGGGAAAATCCATTATAGATTTACGATTTCCTAAAATGAAAATAATGAGTGTAATAAACGGGACTGAGTTAAAATGATGGGTATATCGGTAGTACTGGAATTTTATTATAAAAGGGAATATTTTTAGGGTTTATTATATGACTTTCAAAAATACAAAATTTTGATACTCAGAAATTCCCAGACACCATCATGCTAAGTAAAATGACTCCGTCATTTATCAGAAAAAACAAAGTTTGATTTTCCATATCTACAAATAAATGACAACACGAATTTAATAAAAAATAAAGATATGTTCGTTTATTTTACGGCGCGCCTTCCCCCCGCTACCTGTGCTCTCTTCGGCGCCCTGGAACGCTCGCTCAGTTGATCTCTACTTATCCGTGAGTGATATGTGTGCGTGCGATGCGTAACGTAAGTGACTTACATGTTCTAGACAAATTTTACAATAGCGCTTTACAGCAACATCAAACACACGGACAGGTTAGGGTACTCGCGATTGCCGGTGACAACGTGAACGACGTCGTGCAGCTCTACGCGGAAATTTTCCCAACGCGTCGTGTCCAGACCTACCATCCTGGCGCAACTCAACGGCTGCGCGATCATGGACGTACAGTTTGCCCAAATGCCCACCCAGCTGGCCGAGATTCGCGAGATGGCTGGCTAGCCAGACTCCACAAGAGCGAATACTTACCTATTTCAAGGATCATCCAGAAGCCAGCACTCACGACAGAGCCCGACATTGGTATGTGTGGAGAACACTACGCGACGACGAGATGTATCCGTATCAATACACACCAGTGCAAGAACTTGACGAGCGAGATTTTGCACCCAGATTGGAGTTTTGTTGGTGGTTGCTCGTAAAACATCGTTCGATTTTGTGGACGGACGTATGCACATTCACAAGGGAAGGCTTGTTTAATTTCCAAAATCAACACCAGTGGATGCACGAGAACCCTCACATTGCGTGCGTGTCACAGATTCTCATTAAATATGTGGGCAGGTGTTATCGACTCCACTGTGGTTGGGCTATTTTTTCTCGAGCGACTCAATGGAGATACTTACTTTGATTTCTTGAGAAGGAATCTGCCCAGACTCATCGACCGACAAGTTTTACTCACATACCTACGTTACGTGCGAAACATGTTTTATCAGCAAGATGGGCCCCCTGTACACTTCCAGCTTGAGTGCGTGAATTGCACCAGGAGTTCGAAGGACGCTGCATAGGGCGCTGCCGTGGCGTGCATGGTCTCCGGACATAACTCCTACACATACATACATAAACTCACGCCTTGTCCCATTGGGGTAGGCTGAGACCACAGATTGCCACTTGCTACGATCCAAACACACGTCTTCCTTTACATTCATAATTCTCTTCATACATCATACATAACACCAAGATCCCAGGGCCGCCAGACCTTACTTATTTTCTCATAAACCAAATGTGTGGGAAATAGTGTGCTAGTACGTACTAGTAATCTATGAATACCAGCTAACCTGGGCCGACGGCCAATTTTCAGCTACCGGGTTCTAAATGTACTTCCAAAAATTGGTCACTTGTCTTGAAGTCTGGGTGCTATAAAAAGTATTGTTATAGTTCCCTAAACATCATTTACGAAAATTACGGCTCAGATTGTAGGTATAATAGCATAATTTACTTGCGAACTGTAAAGCGTCTGGCAGAAATTACAGCCGACGGAGAGTGTCTGGCGGTGTTGAACATTAATTTTTATATTTAATTAATTATATTCTATAAGACATTAGCAGCCAGACTTCAAGACAAGTGAGTAATTTTTGGAAGTACCTTCAGATCCTGATAGCTGAAAATTGGCCGCCGGCCCAGGTTAGCTGGTATTCATACATTACTAGTACGTACTAGCACTACTATTTCCCACACATTTGGTTTATGAGAAAATAAGAAAGGTCTGGCGGCCCTGGGATCTCCGTCTATGTGTCATTAAAACTTATTCTTGATCGAATGGTACATTGATCGACGTATCCTGGGTTCGATTTCCAGTCGGGGCAATATTTTTTTTAAAAAACAGATGTTTGTTCTCAGGTCACGGGTATTCGTGTCTGTCTTTACGTATGCTCCAAGGGACCCAAGGAGACAAGGGAAAACCTTAGTGTGAAGCGTCTATTTATTTATATACTTCCGCCCGGGACTTCGTTCCCGTGGGAATTTGGGAAAATCATGTACCCTATGTTCATCACGGATGATGTAGGATTCTAATGGTGACAGAATTTTTCAAATCGGTTCAGTAGTTTCGGAGCATAATCAATGCAAACAAACAAACAATCAAATTTCTCTTCTTTATAATACTAGTATAGATAAAAAAAAGCAAAAATAACATTGTTTGTCTATTACAACTTCACGCTTGAACTAACCAACAGATTTTGATGATTTTTTTTAACGATATGGTGAATTTATATTAGTTTGCATTTTCATCTTCTTTTCACGTCATAACTTAGCAACAAAAGAAAGTTAAGCGTTAATAGTAAGCAGAATTTTTTTGGAAATACATATATTTCGAACACAAACACCCAGACTACCCAGAGTCCTCATACATACTTCAAAATACGATTTTCAAATATTTATGTTGGTTGGGAATCGAACCCGCAACCTTTGCTAGCTTATTACCGATTGAGCTACTAACTAATCTAAACTAATTTGTTAAATAAAAAGCCCATCATTAGTACGATACATTGTCAATCGGGCCCTGACCATAAATCGAGAATCACCTCAATATTTCACCGTTTGCTCCCCGCTATATCAATCCATTTCCAATACTTCTGTGACTCTGTCACGAAGTCTGTCTTTCTGTAATATATAGCTCAATTCTCGAGCTAGACATCCCATCTTATAAAACATCAGTGAGATGTAGAGAGTATGATGTAAAGATAAAAATAGCATTGTTAAGATTTGAGTTGTATAAAAGGTAAAATAATATAATCACTGTTACACACTATCTTCACTGTTCATTACAAATAATCTACAAAATAGGTACTTCTTCTTATCGTGTAGGTATAGTCAAGTGTGTCGCAAACTTGGCTAACCCTGGTGTCAATTTAGTACTGGTTTCGTCAAGTGGAGTTTATATTAAGCTTATTCTGAGTTGGTACATTATAAAAAAACTTTGTTAAGAAAGAACCCAAACAATAATCGAAAACCGGCATTAAATCTGACTATACGTTTAAATATCAGAATTGCTGATAGCATCTTTTTCAACGATACAGAAGATCGTATTTCAATAATAATCTTCCAACTGTTCATAAAAACTTGTTTAAAGTCAACTTTCTGACATACGCGATAAACCATTAGCCACTTACTACTGAATATCTTAAGAAGAAACGCTCATTGTCATCGAACACTAGAAAACACGTTTTTGCATATCATTACCAAAGTTTCTGAGCTGTTTGAGAAAATTCACACTCCGAAAGCGACCAAGTTTGATTGGGATCGGTCGTCTTTACCTTGAATTTAAACGAGGGACCAAGGTAGGTAAGTTATTAGAAAACTTTTGAACGCCCCCTCAATTTTATAATAATAATAATAGGAGGATAACTGGAAGAAATCGTGAAGATTCAACGAGATTTGTTTGGCGTGAGTGGATTATAAAAGTTTTTGATCCGATTTGGTTTACATTGAAAATGCCTTGAAGTAAAGTACCTTTGGGGACACTGATCCCTATCATCGATAGAACTCACGCTGTTTTGCCTAATTATGGTCGTTTTGATTTTTTATCAATAAATCGAAGCACGAAATACGCATAGACACAGAATCAGCCCCAACAGTATCCTAAAGGTATTATCAGATAGGTGGGACTCCTCCCTTTTAAAAAGGTGGATAGAGCTCCATAATAACTAATTATTTTTCCCCTATGACTGCCTTACTAACATGAGGTTTAAGTTTCTTTGTTTTTTAGGACTCTGTCCAAAATAAATGATTTTTATTTAATTTATAATGCTTATACAAAAAGTCAAGCCGTAACTTCCTAAAACTTAATTCTCATGGTCACGTCTCGAGAAAACAAAACTATCAATAACATAAATACTTGTAAGTGTAGATATTTCTGCTAAAAACTTATCTTAAATCGCCAAGTCTGAAATGAAACTGAAAATACGATTAATTAATTCTTAATAACATCTCATCATAATTTCATAAAATGACTAATTCATTTCTCAAATTGTATTATTACTTTCATCTCATTTACTAAATTACTTTTACGGAATGATAGCAATCGGTGTTTCAGCGCTTCATTTCAAATGACATTAAAATTCGCCGACATTAGGGAATAAGGAAATATTGAATGAAGAAATTGTTTTTATTACATACTTGAGTTCAGTTTCAATATTAGAGTACCTACGTGGACTTAAAAACAATGCATGTACACAAAAAAGATTATAGGTAACTAACATTTCATTGAGCACTAGAGGATGCCCAGGACTTAATTTCCGTGGGAATTTCGTAAAATCCTTTCTTAGTAAAAATAATAATTATACTTTTATTTCTTCCACACCTATATTTAACAGAAAGTTCAAAATTATATTCTTATGCTACTACAATAGTTTTATTCTGGCATATGTCTGCTGCAGTGAGAAATAAAGGCTCAGCGATTCATGCCAGACTGATAGCAGGCTGGCAACACTGATTTTGAGCCCTCGCCTACGTGTGAGATGCGAGGGACAGAATTAATATTACTGAATCTTAAGACCTGAAATCTAGAATCTAATCTAGGTGCTAAATGTGTGTGTGAGTGTAATGAGGGGTGTAAGTAAATTTAATTTCTTGCCTATAAGGGGAACCTCTGTGTCAAATTTCAGCATTCTAGGTCCAAGGGTTTGGGCTGGGCATTGATGAGTCAGTGTGGCAGGACCTGCATTTTATGTAATAAGAAAGAAGAAGATCAATCGGTTTTTCACCTCGATCGCGCAAGCGTAAAAATGTAGCCTATGTCACATTTCTGGCCGCTTGTTTCGTTCAGAAACCCACGTCAATTTCTTAGCTGTTTCTCTCCCAAATTTTCTCCGAAATTAATTTATTTTTATTTATTTTATTAATTTAGGAAATCTTACAGCATTGCATTCTTCTCCTTATCGTGTAGGTATAGTCAAGTATGTGGCGAACTTGGCTAACCCTGGTGTCAGAGTTTCCAAACCGCACAATGGCTGTTAAGGACAGCGAGCAAACAACGAGACGGACGGAATAATTTAGACGTTGTGATTGGTTGATTGTTTAGGCTAGTTTAGTATATAAGTCGCGCATTCTGTTTGTAAAATCGTAGTCAGCAGTAGTCAGCGGTAGTCAGCACTGCTGACTCAGCAGTAAGCGATCGACAAGTGAAGAACTCTCTCAAGCGAAGGAAAATAAACCCTACTGAAGAACTCAACCTGTGTTTCAATACAGTCCACCACAGAAGATTTTCGAGCCGGATCTACAGCGTTTCGAGCCGGATCTACAGCGTTTCGAGCCGGATCTACAGTGTTTCAACGGTTCTGCAGTGGGAAGAGCGAAGAATGATCCTCACCAGAAGCCAAGCCGGGACCGAAGAACAGTCGGGTCAAGCGGTAGTGTTCGAGCAGCCGCCGCGCTCTCCGTCAGCCGAGACGAGTACCCCTCCCGCCTCTCTGAATCGAGTCAACCAGGAAGTCAGGGAGGGAAAACGACAACCAACGAAAAGAGAAGCACTCAGCGCCGTGATGAGCATCTACGCTCCACTAGGGCTGCTGAGTTGCTACACAATAACAGCGAAAATTACACTGCAGAACCTATGGCGACAGAAGTTGGACTGGGATGACCCGATACCCACGGATTCGGCAGAGGACTTCGCGAGATGGTTAAACGACCTGGAACGCATCAGCCATCTGGAACTACCGCGAAGCTACAACGGGGTGAGCCCAGTTAAGAAACGTCACCTGCACGTATTCTGTGACGCCAGCAAGGAAGCTTACGCAGCAGCAGCCTATAGACTGGAACAAGAAGACGGGGAAATACGAGTCGAACTGATAGCAGCAAAGTCAAGAGTAGCGCCACTCAAAGCGCAAACGATTCCCCGCATGGAGCTGCAAGCTGCTTTGATTGGAGCCAGGCTAGGGGACCACATCATCAAGGAACACAGATGGAGTGTCGACGAAGTTACGTATTGGACCGACGCTCAAGTAGTCCTCCACTGGCTCAAGAACGAAAATCGACGTTACACACCTTATGTAGCGCATCGACTGGGAGAAATCAGCGAACTTAGCTCCGTACATCAATGGAGATGGGTTCCTACGCAGCAGAACGTCGCCGACCTAGCGACAAGACCCGGCTACGTTCCTGAAACTCACGAAGACCCGTGGTTCACCGGACCGGAGTTTCTGAAGAAATCAATGGAAGAATGGCCGACGAACCTGCCAGTCTACGACATAGAAGACCCTGAAGCAACTGTACTCCATACTATGGAAAGCACTTCGAGGTGTCTACCCGATATTGAGCGACTCTCCAGCTACGAGCGCCTAATAAGGGCTACTGCAAGAGTCCTTCTGTTCATCGAACGATGCCGAGGAAGAAAGAAGGCCAAGCTGGAAGTGGAGCACCTGAAGAGAGCAGAGAAATTATGGATACAGAAGGCACAAAACGATGACTTCGGAGCGGAAATAGCAGCGTTATCGGGGAAGAAAAAGATAGCGCGATCAAGCCCGCTATATCAACTAGATCCAATTTATGAAGACGGCCTGCTGAGAATACATGGCAGGACAGGAGCCGCCGACGTTCCAGAGGAGACAAAGAAGCCGATCATATTGGATGGTCGCCACCCATTTACAAGACTTTTGGTGGCAAACGAACATAGGAAGGCCGGACACGCGAATCGAGAGAGAGTCGTCAACGATTTGCGCCAGAGATATTGGATACTGAAGTTGAGGCCTACAGTGCGACTCATTTCAAGAGAATGCGCCTACTGCCGAGTCAGAAAAGCGACGCCTAGAACACCGTCGAAGGGAGACTTGCCACGCGAACGAGTAGCAGCGTATCAGCGTCCATTTTCAAATTGCGGACTGGACTACTTTGGACCCATGATAGTCACGATCGGGCGGCGCCACGAGAAGCGATGGGGGGCCCTTTTTACGTGCCTCACTACCCGAGCAGTTCACTTGGAGCTCGTGGCCTCATTGTCTACGGACTCTGCGATAATGGCGATTAGGAGAATGGCAGCGCGAAGGGGATGGCCAGCAACGATATATAGCGACAACGGCACTAATTTCAAAGGTGCAAATCAAGAACTTCAAGCGGCCTATCAAGAGTGAAAGCCAGCAATGGAGGAACTAGGACTTCAGCACCGCATGCAGTGGAAGTTCATACCACCAGGGGCGCCTAACCAAGGAGGAGCGTGGGAAAGGCTCGTAAGATCCGTGAAGACAGCACTCGCGGCGACCCTCAATGAGAAGAACCCAAAAGAAGAGGTGCTCCAGACCCTGATGACAGAAGCCGAGAGCACTGTGAACGCTCGACCCCTCACACATGTCTCAGTCGATCCCAACGATCCTGAGTCTCTAACACCCAATCACTTTCTAATTGGGTCGTCAACGGGCGTGCCTTACGTCGGACCGTGTGAGCCAGCCGACAGAAGAACGTGGAGAGTTTCACAAGCACTCGCCGACGAATATTGGAAGAGATGGATAAAGGAGTACCTGCCGGACCTGGTGCCACGACAAGACTCAAGAGGAAGACAACGACCTCTCAGCAAAGGCGACATCGTAGTCGTGGTTGACCCTCAACTGCCACGAAACACCTGGCCCCGGGGGATCATTGAACGCGCCTACCCGGGCCCTGATGGACAAGTTCGCAGCGCAGACGTCCGAACCGCAGGAGGAGTGTTCCGGAGGCCTACATCCAAGCTCGCCATCTTGCAAGTAGCTGAGCCCGCTGTCAACCAGTAGAAGCTACGTCAAGACTTCGCTGGGGGGAGGATGTTAAGGACAGCGAGCAAACAACGAGACAAACACGTTTCCGGCACGACCTAGACAAAAGAACTCTCGCAACTAGCCGATCACAACAGGAATGGAGCGCCGAGAACGACCGCGAGGCACCGTGCGAGCGGGATAGCAGTGCGAGACGCGGCAAGAAAGAGACGGCGCGACGGAACAATGGGAATCGGCGCGACAGAAAAACTCGGCACTCTGATTGGCGGACGGAATAATGTAGACGTTGTGATTGGTTGATTGTTTAGGCTAGTTTAGTATATAAGTCGCGCATTTTGTTTGTAAAATCGTCGCGTATACCTCCTCACCTCCGCCCCGATTCGCGGTACCGGTACGTACCCGGCCGCTTCTCTCCACAAACGTATGTCCGACGGTTCCCTCGCAGTAACGCCCTAAGCCGAGGTTCGAGCCCCACAGGGGGCACCCTTAGGCCTGTTACTTAAAATTTTGGGTTGAGAGCCATCTGCGCTCACCACTTGCTCGGTGAAGCTGTCAAGGCCATCAGCGGCCAACAGCACAGTCATTCAAAAAAAAAAAAAAAAAAAAAAAAAAAAAAAAAAAAAAAAAAAAATGTAAAATCGTAGTCAGCAGTAGTCAGCGGTAGTCAGCAGTAAGCGATCGACAAGTGAAGAACTCTCTCAAGCGAAGGAAAATAAACCCTACTGAAGAACTCAACCTGTGTTTTAATACAGTCCACCACAATGGCCTCTGGCTTGGTTACGTATAATAAAATAAAATATTAACCACATTTTGTGAGATTGTTAAGACAACATTAAACTTTTAGGCACCACTAAAGCCCGTATTACAGAAGGAGATTCAAGTCTCGATCCATACTTAAGTGTTGATTGTCTATCTCTCTCATTATCAAAATAACAAAAACGACTGCTACTTAAATATAGATCAGAGTCTGAGTCGCGTTCTTTAACAAGGACGCATCTATCAAAAGCAGCAAATGCAACAACGGTATAGAAAATACATATAAGCGATAGATGAAACCACTTTGTTTGAGCTTTGTTTTCAGATCTAAGGAATAAGAAAAAAGTATATATGTATGTGGGAGTGCGTTTGCGTGACTTCATGGGCGTGTGTGAGTGTGTGTGTAAAGCTGTGTAATATATAATTGTCTTTACCACCCCCGGTCTTATTTACTGTGATCGTCAATTAAGTCGTAGTAGATGTTTTTTTCAGAGAGAACATCGAACACGTAATGTTTATATTTGTGCCGCTTCCAGCAAAATATGTCTCCATTTTTAAATAAATTGTTTTATGTACAGTCAACAGCACATCAGATTACCACAAACTGTCAAATTTCTCCAATGGATAGTAAACTCTAATGCTTGGAGATAAAATTGAAAATCAATTGAAGAAATTTAACAGTTTTGGATAGCGTGATGTGCCGTTGTCCCTGTACGTAGACATCGTACCATGACACAATTTTGAGCATAATTAGTCTGACATCTAGGTACGTCAAAAAGGCTTGTACCTAATGCGTGTTGTGGGCGTGCGTAAACTAACATAAGACAACAAATCGGGACAATCAATATTGTTGTTCATGGCGTTATAAAGAAACATCATGTCTGATAGATGTCTCCTCTTCTAAAGATATATTAAATTAAAATGCCTCAGACGCTCCCCATAGCTTAACAGCCTTTGACCCTTTCCGCTGCGCCAGCTCAAGAAGCGTAGAAATTTCTTTTGGATCCCCTCAATTTTAGCTAAGTGACTTTCATACGAGGGAGACCATATTTGAGAGGCAAACTCGAGTATGCTCCTAACATAGGAGAAGTAAAGGGTGATTATGGAGTGCATGCGTTTGAATGGCTTCCAAAGCACTTTAAAGGAATAATAAAATAAACTTAAGGTGCTTTACAGTAGGCTGATTACTAACAATAATTATCACAACTATACTCATGTTTCACTAAATAAACCTAAAACGATTTTTTGCAACTTTATGCTTGCTTCCAGAACAAAGCAATTGTATTGTTTTTCTTACTGATGTTAAGCAAATATCAAAAAAATATGGGGTGAATTTAAATTACTTAGCAACACTTTAGACGATGATTGTTCCCACGAAACTGAACAACTTTTCCCGAGGAACCTTTATGAATTTTCAAAAAAATTGTCTTCTTCCCATACAAAGGCAAATTAGCTGATAGAACAAGTTGTATAAAGACGCGAATTTTTTTTTCGTGGAATTACCTATGTTCCTTGAAAAAAATGTTTTCGCTAACTTAATTTTTGCTAACTAATTTAAATTTACCCACTATGCGTTAATATTGTTTAACATAAAGGGATCCACCATGTATCCGCCTATTCTTGTCTCCCAAAATCGTGGATAAATTCTGAAGATCGCTTCCTATATCAGTAATCCGTCTGTCCCTGGGATAGGCATCTATTAAGTAACTCCGAAATCTCGTCTTAAGCCAGAATTAAACCAATCCCTTTATTCGCAGCGAGTCACGTCGCTGAATTTGTTAGCGGAAACAGATTGTACTCTAAACGCATCGGGGGAGCACGCATCCAATGTAACGGGACCTCTCATTGACGATTAACAGCACTTTTTCTCAAAGATAAACGTCGAGGGAGGGGTAGAGCCAGGGGTCTATGCGAAATGGTCAGTAGGACACTCGCTAGACTAATCCTTAGTAAATTGAAACGTTGTAAAGTCTGTATCAGAAGGAGGCTAAATAGCCTACTTTGACGTAAAATTGTTGATAATGATGATTTGACCCAACCTATTGAGATGTTTAAATGATAGTTTTGTGAGACTTCCAGTAGGTTTAAACAACTAACGTACAGTCAGGTATAAATTTACATAAGTAACAGAATGTTCAGGTTACCTTTTTGAAAAGTATTACAAATAATATTATTATGATTAACGCTACCTAAACATTCAAAGGCCCACATTAAGGTTTTTCCTTGTGTCGTGGGTCCTTTGGAACATACTTAGAGATAGACACAAATACCTATGACCTGAGAAAAACATCTGTAATTCACAAATATTTACCCCGACTGAAAATCGAATCCAGGACCCGTCGACCAGTAGTGGCGCTGCCACTACCACTCGACTAAACCAGCCAAATAGACATAGATAACATTCATTCACTTCACAAAACACAATAGAATAATGAAAAGAAAAAAATTACAATGTAGCTACGATATTAGTAAAATAAAGCATAGCATTAGCAACAGCGTTGTTACAGTGAAGCACGAAGTAAAATATTAATTTTATATACAATTACGACGATACCATCAAGAATTATAAGAAAGTAGCTTATCTTACGACCGCTTAAAATTTTAAAATGCAATTTAAATGAAACTGAATACAAATAACCATTACGTTGTCATCATTACGCTTTTCATTACCGTCTGTAATTAGATCCGACAGTCATCAGGGAAAACGATACCGAAGGTTGACCTCCCTTTGCCGACTTGAGGGAACGCGAGACCCCAAACTTCATTAAAATCTCCATTTTCTTTTTAAAGGATAAGTCCACTCATTGTCACTAGAAAATCCCGATTTACTTTTCTTTTGCAAATAATTTATTCTTTTCTTTTAGTTTCAATCTTTCTTCGTTATAGTCTCTGTAGAGAACTATTCTAAGAACTCAGTAATGATGGTGGTAATTTGCGTAAAAAATACCAGTTAGTCCCTTGAAAAGGTTTTTAAAGAGGAATTAAAATTGTATAGATTACATTTGCTTAAACTGTACGTAACATTATTTATAATTGTTGATAACACTAATTATCACTTGCTCAACCCGCCTGTCCAAGAAAATACGTTTTCTATAGACGAGCGGTCCACCAACCCGCATTGGGCCAGCGTGGTGGACTATGGCCTGAATCCCCTTCGTGTTTCGAAGGGAGGCCCGTGCCCTTCGGTTCGGGACGTATATGGGTTGGTAAAAAAAAAATGATAACACGCATCACCTAGTTTAAGTACCTATAGTGCAATAAAGACGCTCATTGACAGCGGTCGGGTTTTATTTATTTTTAATATAAGTTTGGGCTACTTGTAACCATCAGGAAATATTATAAATTCATTTGAAAATCCAAAAAAATCTACAAAAGTACATCTAAATCACTTTTTGAACTCTGTCTGCCTGCGATTTTTTTCGTTCTAATAAATTATAATATAACTCTCGACTATTCGAACAATGTATGAGTAAAAACAATTTACTTTTATTATTTCAGATTTATACAATACCTAAGGAATATTTTTATTCTTAGACAATATTTTTTTGGAAAATGGATAGTACATAATATTTAACATTTGCAAACTACATAGAACCACTACGTGGAGCTCCCTGCTTTGTTCATTTTTCAACAGTGCATATAGATTTTATTTTTAAACTCTTTAGGTTAACTCAATTTTTCAATACAGCTAATCTTAGTTGGCTAAGAACTTTTCTATATCATCACTAGCTTAAAGCATAGCTTTTAGCATAGAGACAAAAGCTGCAAACGAGCCAGCGTAAAGTGGGATAACAATATCCAAAACTTTGTAGAAGGTTCTCTCTCCGCATGTTTGTTAGTTTTTCTAATTTACTTATACACAATATAAAGGGGTTGTATGATAAAGTTACTAAGTTTTTACAAAATGGGTTTGTTTTCTTTTCTTACTTATCGATAGAGTACTTAGATTACATTATGTTGAAAACTGTACAAGAAAAACATCCTGAAAAAAACCGGCCGAGTGTGAGTCGGACTCGCGCACGAAGGGTTCCGTACCATTATCTCTATAAAAACGGCAAAAAGTCACGTTTGTTGTATGGGAGCACCCTTAAATATTTATTTTATTATACTTTTTAGTATTTTTTGTTATAGCGGCAACCAAAATACATCATCTGTGAAAATTTCAACAGTCTAACTATCGCGATCCAGATACAGCCTGGTGACAGTCCGTCTGGACGGACGGACGGACGGACGAACAGCGGAGCCTTAGTAATAGGGTCCCTAAAAAATAACCCACTGAATTGTCTTGAAGCAAAGATGAATAGTCAAATCTTTGCCCCGAAGCCCTTTATATTTTTTCAAAAAATAGGAAGGTGCTTTCCGCAGAGAACTTCCTTAGTTTATTTATTTTATATAGGGTCTAAGTACAAAAAAATAAAAATAAGTACAAAGAAGATCGCTCACTGGACTGTTCAACTCCACTTTAAACTTCTTTGAGGCTTTTATGGGTATACATTTGTTCTAAGATTACTGAAAGCTCCGATTATGTTTTATATCACTTTTTATTTCTAGTCTTACAGGTCGCTTGCGAGAATAAGTAAGATATGCTAAATTATGATTAAAGGAAGACTGCGTTAGCGTTTTTTTTGGCAAAGTTATTTTTTCTAATCTTTAGTAAAGGAAATGGGCTACTGTTTGAAATTTTACATACCTATAACATATTTTAGTATTGAAAGTAACAGTTGACAAAGAAGTAAATTTATAAGTGTATAAATAGAAACCTAGCAAAGGGGCAAATTGTGGAAAATAGTTGAAATAATAAAATAACTTTCATGCGTCTAGACTAAATTCAAACATCAGTTAGGTAGTTATAATTTTACTGTGTTGAATTATATTTGTTTTGTACATTTTCTTTTTCAATAAAAATTGCCTTCTATTTATATGTACTTTGTAGAAAATTGAATCATTCGACCTCGTTTGGTGACATTGAGTATTTTTATAACAAAGCTTTTAGATTTTTTTCACCTTTCTATTCAATTTTTTATACAGAATTTGTGTTATTTTATTTAAAAACAATTCAATTTACTTTGGAACAAGTAGGTATATTGTGTTAGTAATGAATTTCGTCTGTTTTGCTTTATTTTTATTTACTATTTAACATGAATATCTTACCCAGTATTTATGTTTCATCGTATTTTTTATGTAATCTTATGATACTTGAGGACGATAACTTTTAAAGTTAAAGGAAAACTTCAAATATAAAATTGTTTATACAATCAAACCCTTTCTTCAACTTTTTCCATAAATTAGTAGGATAGAAGTTTATTATTACTACGTCATTCACATAGTCATAAACACAAAAAAGAATAATAACACCAAATAAATAAAATTTATACCTACATAATATAAAACTTAAACTAGATTTTTTTTAATTAAAAATAGTATTTACTGATTGGTTTTCCCCATAATTACAATAACTGAAAAAAAATAGTACAGTTATACTATTATGGTAATTACCTACTTTTTATCATCGTGACAAGCATCTATACATATTATAAAGAGGAAAGATTTGATTGTTTGTTTGTTTGTTTGTTTGTTTGTTTGCATCGAATAGGCTCCGAAAGTACTGGACCGATTTGAAAAATTCTTTCACCATTAGAATCCTACATTATCTGGGATGGACATAGGGTACTTGATTTTCCCGAATTCCCACGGGAACGAAGTCCCGCGCGGGAAGCTAGTAGCTTTATAAAATTATGCTAGCAGTGCGTCTACCCGTTGACATTGTGAAGTGTATCTAATTGCATTGAAGTCCGTATCTAGCTAACTTTGTTCTGCATAATTCAAATGGAACAGCCATCCTGACACCCAGTCTTCGAACTAACCTTAACAATATTGAACTAGTTTAGGAGTTCATAACTCGGTTATTGCAATGAATTTTTATATTTGTTTTTCGTCTTTCAGTTAAATGTGCTGGAATTGTAAGATTAGATCTAGTATATTAAAATTAAAGATTTTTATAGGTTCTGTATTGAATTTTTGATTCGATACGCTAAACGATGAATTCGAACAACATTGTAATATAAGACAAAATTGTATTGAATTCACCCTTATTTTATGTACTAAATGGAAAAAAAACTTTTGTTTGCTAAACTAGAAAATTCCACACACTCAAAAATTCCATTGTATTGTGGATCCATTGGGACACAAATAAAAACAGGCATGAATGCACAGACCACCCAAAGTAATGGAGAAAATAAAATACTTGCTTTTATATGAATATACTACTGTACAATATATTACATACACGAGCGTATTCTTAAATTCAATGTCAAGAAATACTGAAACAATTAGGTTAAAATTAAATTCTATTCCACGCACATAGGGCTTGCATTTTAGAGATGTAGACTGACAAAATAATATCCATTTTAAGGTTTTAGAAAAACCACTGAGCAATAAGAAGATGTGACTTCTCCATTAAAGTCGGCCAAACAACAATGTAGTCGGTTAAAAACTTTTGTTTAAATACTTACAAAAGCAAGTATTCTGGGTCCGTTCAAAATATTCAAACAAATTAATGAACATTTTAAATGGCCCATATCCGAACGTTGTTTACAAAGTGTCCAGTATGATAAACAAAAATACTGTTTTACAAACTGAATAAAAATTTCGTGCTTATTCATAAATAATATGCTTTCAATGTAAAAATGTTTACAAATTGAGTTTGAATTTGAGTGTATGTATCTGTGTAAATTTTTTATTGCTCGAAAACAGGATTTGTTTTTGAGCAATAAAAAAATTACACAGATACATACACTCACCTCTCCATACAATTTGTGCGATATCGAACTTTTTTTTGAGAAAATCATATACATAGATTCCTGTAGAAGAGTTGTTCAGTTTCATGACGAGAATCACTCCCTAAAGTTTAGCTGAATAATTTAAAGCCAAAACATAAATAACATTTCATCATGATCATCATTTTGAATTTACATGCAATGTTATCCAGCATCACGCTTTAGGATGTAAAAAGACCGTTTGAGATGCGAATTTAACTGGAACAATAAATCAGCCTTTGTAAGTAACGGACATAGGTCTTTGTCAAGAAACACTTTAGGTTTTCCCAAATTGTTGCTCTAGGTAGGCGGAAACATAACAGTCCTATAAGAATGCTATCTATTGAATAAAGTCTAATTAAAAGGTGATCAAAAAATTACAATTACTCACACATAATTCATGCTGATGCCTTTGTCTCATTGGAGTAGGCAAAGACCACAACTTGCCACATGACATCGCCACATGGGTATCGGGATCGGTACCCGGCGCCTCCACTACTTGTAAGGGGGGCGTTATTAAGAACACTGCAGATATAATGTACACAAGTATATTTACATTTAACGCGACAGTAACACGATTCCTAAATCAATTACACATCTGGAGACCTATTCAATACGTCAGAGACACTTGACTGTCTTTCCTCGAATGACCCCTGGCCCCGGATTGCTGTCACCGTCCTTCATTTGTATTCCAGAAAGAACTATTTCAATTTCAAATTTAAATCTATACTTGATGACAGCACTCCGACCAGTCAGTAGTGTCTGTGAAACGTAGTCTCATCTCGGCGAAGACTACATATCACAGTACGATCCGAACATACTTTTTTCACTTCCTCCACATTCATAATTCGCTTCATAGGCGTTCAAATTTTGGTTACAATAGCTCTTAAATGTATGTCATTAAGCGCATTGACATAACTTTGAATTTCTCTTGCATTTTTATAGTACCTTTCTTTTTGTAATTTTAGATCATGTTATTTAATGTTCGGATACAATGAAAGTAACTTTAAAAATATGAAAATTCCCATCACTAAAAACACAGAACGGAAGCTAGAAAGTTGTCTTCCGTCCAGTGACCGTCAAAGTTTACCCATTGGGTTATAACCAGAATTCGGTAGGAACTTCTGACTCGGAAAAGAGTTGATGTTGCTTCTTTTACTGAATGAAACTTTTGGATTAGAATCCATTGCAGTAAACATGTTACACGATTTTTCTTAAGTTCGACCTAAAGTTTGACTTATTAAAAGGTACGCAAAATACAGTCAAAAGTACTTAAGGAAGTATTGTCGGTAAAAATAATTTTAATGTTATACTACTTACTAAATTTGCTTATTTTATCTTCGTTGCTTTTGGTATAACATTTACTAACAAAGAACAAAGAACTGTTAAAAATAGTTTTTTTTTTAATAAGCAACTCTCAAGTTTCTTGTCTGTTCTTATCGTGAGAAAACTGCACCTTTGCGAAAAGACATAAATAAATCTAAAAAATGTTATTGACTTATTTAAAGCAACATTTAATTTTTACTAAAAAGATTTTTAGAATTTTAAATTTGAAAAAATTAGTACTTTGTAGTATTTAGAAAATACTACAGGGTGACTTTTTAACCACTGTCCGTATTTTTCTCACGTTTAGTTTCATTTAACGGAAATAAGAAGAAGAAAAAAGAAATTCTTATAAAAACGGATGTATAATTTACAGAAATGCAGAGAAATACGTGTCCCGCGAATTGTGTTGAAAAGCCAAGTAAATTGGACTAGATTTCGGATAATCTAGCTTAAATTTTTAATGTAAAAAGTTAAAAAACATAAAATACGGGTCTGTTAAATATCTATAGACTGATTAAAAAGTTAGCTTATTAATGTAGGGCCTACATTGTAGGCACTATAGGTGGAGATTGCACTTTTTTGGCCGTAATATTTAAGTGTGATATAGGTTTGTATAGAGCTAGAATTTTGATGAACTCTTCATTGACGAGTACTGTCGAGTATGTGATACCTACCTAGTTGTTGTGAAGAGAAGCGCTTGTAGCCCAGTTGCACTTGCTGATCTCAACCGATCAGAGAGGTTAAGCAACGCGCACAAAGGCAGGGTAGCTGATGGGTGACCAAAGTGGCAATTAATCAAGAGTGTTTCCATGCTTCGGAGGAGCACGTTTTAAGCTGTCGATCCCGGCTGTTGTCGATTTACTAAACCATTAAGTCAAACAGTCGTTAAAACCAAGGAAACTCTGACACCAAGTTTGCCACACACTTGACTATGCCTACACATTAAGAAGAAGAAATTGTAGTAAGTCTTCCCAAAAAAATATCAAGAGTATTATATATCTGATCTTGAATTTATAGGGTCATGTATGCACCTGCTGTCTGTATACCAAATGACAGTCCGTTTACCTGTTTCCACTTAAGTTACAAGACACGTTTGCCAATATTTGCGTCCTGCTGCCTGGTACGTTGTCAGATCCTCGTGGTAAGTACACAAACATTGGCAGCTCAAGTCAGATTCATACGTATATTCGGTGAATGTATGTACTAGTTTTAATATTTTTGCGGCAAACAAAAACATGAGTTTTTTGACTCACATATGAGTATTAATCTTGCAAGATATAAGTTTTTCGATATCAAAAACCCGATTTAGAAAAAAGTGAACGCAAAGTTTTAAATAACAAGAAATTAAGTAAATCTTTTGTTAATTTTTTTAACTGCTAAGTTAAATACCCTATATTAAATGCGAAACATTTTAAATTAGTCAGTGAAACTTAAGGGGGTAATTCTCTCCATGCTGAATAATTTTTCTCTTAGGAACCTATATCGAAATTTTAAAAAATAAATGTCGACTTTCCGTACAAAATCAAATGAAGAGGCGAAGTTTTTTTTTCATTTTTCGTCCTGTATTCCATAAGTGACGTTGTTCGGTTTCGTGAACTGATTCACATCTTAATTTTCGCTAGTTAACTTAGTCGCCAATTTATAAATCCAAACTGTTACCAAGCAATAACATCTAATAAATAGCGAAACAAAATTATATTTAAAGAGAAACCGAGAAAACAATGGCGCCACAACTCCTTTCTCTATTAATCTTGTTCCCTTTTCGTTTGCGTAATTAAAAGTGTCGGTTAATCAAATTAATAAATGTCAAATCAGCAACGCCTTCGTCTTGGTGATACAAAACGAAGTTGTGGTAGCCGTGCTGTGAAAAGTTACGTCTTGTCGGTTAAAGAGTTCTTAATTTGAAATGTTGTTTTGTGTTCTTGTTGAGCGAACTTTGGAACGTTCGATAGGTATTTATTGTACTGTCGTTTTATCATCGATTGATTTTCAAATTTTTGATTTCAAGTGCCCAATGAACTACAGATTGAGAATTTTTTATTCAAAAAATGGTGATCTACGTAAGCAGAACTACGAAAGTTATAATAAAACAGGTGAGTCGGACTCGCGCACGAAGGGTTCCATACCGGCCAAGTGCGAGTCGAACTGTATAAAAATCATTACCTCTCTAAAAACGGCAAAAAAATCACGTTTGTTGTATGGGAGCCCCCTTAAATATTTAATTTATTCTACTTTTTAGTAGTTTAGTACTTTTTAGTAGATGTTATAGCAGCAATCAAAATACATCATATGTAAAAATTTCAACTATCTTACTATCACGGTTCATGAGATACAACCTCGAACAGGCTTATCTATAAAAAGCCCCCTTAAATATTTATTTTATTCTGGTTTTAATATTTGTTGTTATAGGGCACATAGAAATACATCATCTGCGAAAATTTCAACTGTCTAACTATCACGGTTCATGAGATACAGCCTGGTGACAGACGGACGGACAGCGGAGCCTTAGTAATAGGGTCCCGTTTTTTCCCTTTGGATACGGAACCCTAAAAACCTATGCATTGAATAAAATAGAAACCTGACTATTTATTTTGACATTTAATGTAACATAAACGTAATTTTAAATGTATTTATATTTTAAAAATAATTATATTTTATGTTTTTTTTCTTTATAAGTAAGTACGCATAAAGTGTTTATCTAGATTTGGCTAATAGTTGTCTGTCTGGCAATGCAAGATTGAACGTATTTAATGAACTTTAAAAATGTGCGTAAGTCCAATTTTGGATTTGAATAAAGGCAAGAACACTTCTAAAACCCTGAACATATTTATTCTACGATAAACTTAATTACACAAAGTGGCCAGATAAATATTTATAGGAAACTGTATGAACTGTGCCGCACTAATAGCGATATGTCACTACTCTACATCACTTCATACATTGCGGCATCGTGAAGAACATTGTACATTTATTGTACACTATACTATACAGTGCTTGTAATTTCTTGCTGTGTTTTGGCGATTATCAATTTTCCAAATGCACACCAATTATTTATGAATCATAATTATATTTATCGCGTACAATAATTTTAATTCAAAACTACGTACTTACTTTACTATTTTTCAAAGTTTTTAATTGAGAATTACATAGTTTACTTTTGTTTTATTATAATTTCGGAAACACGAAGTTTGCCAAGACGCAAATAGAAAATATGTAGTGTAGTGTCAGATAATATAATTAGGACTATTTGATGTCAACGCTACTACGTTACCTTCTTCAATCTCTCTCTCTCTCTCTCTCTCTCTCTCTCTCTCTCTCTCTCTCTCTAATACTCTTAGGCCCGTATTACAGAACGCGATTCAGACTCTGATCGATACTTAAGTAGCAGTCGTCTTTGTCATTTTGATACTGGAGAAAGAGACAATCAATTCTTAAGTAAGGATATTAAATATTTAATTTATTCTACTTTTTAGTAGTTTAGTACTTTTTAGTAGTCGTTATAGCAGTAATCAAAATACATCATATGTAAAAATTTCAACTATCTTACTATCACGGTTCATGAGATACAGCCTCGAACAGACTTATCTACAAAAAGCCCCCTTAAATATTTATTTTATTCTGATTTTTAGTATTTGTTGTTAAAGGACCAATAGAAATAAATCATCTGTGAAAATTTCAACTGTCTAACTATCACGGTTCATGAGATACAGCCTCGGACAGACTTTCTATAAAAAAGTGCAAAAATATCACGTTTTTTGTATGGGCGAGCCCCTTTAAATATTTATTTTATTCTGGTTTTAGTATTTGTTGTTATAGGGCACATAGAAATACAACATCTGCGAAAATTTCAACTGTCTAACTATCACGGTTCATGAGATACAGCCTGGTGACAGACGGACGGACAGCGGAGCCTTAGTAATCGGGTCTCGTTTTTTCCCTTTGGATACGGAACCCTAAAAACCTGTGCATTGAATAAAATAGACACCTGACTATTTATTTTGAAATTTAATGTAACATAAACGTAATTTTAAATGTATTTATATGTTAAAAATAATTATATTTCATGTTTTTTTCTTTATAAGTAAGTACGCATAAAGTGTTTATCTAGATTTGGCTAATAGTTGTCTGTCTGGCAATGCAAGATTGAACGTATTTAATGAACTTTAAAAATGTGCGTAAGTCCAATTTTGAATTTGAATAAAGGCAAGAACACTTCTAAAACCCTGAACATATTTATTCTACGATAAACTTAATTACACAAAGTGGCCAGATAAATATTTATATGAAACTGTATGAACTGTGCCGCACTAATAGCGCTACTCTACATCACTTCATATATTGCGGCATCGTGAAGAACATTGTACATTTATCGTACACTATACTATACAGTGCTTCTAATGCCTTGCTGTGTTTTGGCGATTATCGATTATTTTGGCACACCAATTATTTATGAATCATAATTATATTTATCGCGTACAATAATTTTAATTCAAAACTACGTACTTACTTTACTATTTTTCAAAGTTTTTAATTGAGAATTACATAGTTTACTTTTATTTTATTATAATTTCGGAAACACGAAGTTTGCCAAGACGCAAATAGAAAATATGTAGTGTAGTGTCAGATAACATAATTAGGATTATTTGATGTCAGCGCTACTACGTTACCTTCTTCAATCTCTCTTTCTCTCTCTCTTTCTCTCTCTCTCTCTCTCTCTCTAATACTCTTAGGCCCGTATTACAGAATGCGACTCAGACTCTGATCTATACTTAAGTAGCAGTCATCTTTGTCATTTTGATACTGGAGAAAGAGACAATCAATTCTTAAGTATGGATCAAGACTTGAATCTGCTTCTGTAATACGGGCTTTAATGGTGCTTAAAAGTTTAATGTTGTCTTAGCAATCTCACAAAATGTGGTTAATATTGTATTTTATTATACGTATAAATAATATAATGCTGTAAGATTACCTAAATTAATAAAATAAATTAATTTCGGAGAAAATTTGGAAGAGAAATAGAAAAGAAATTTACGTGGGTTTCGCTTCTTTCACGGCCAGAAATGTGACATAGGCTACACTTTTACGCTTGAATCTCCTTCTGATTTGAGGGCCTTAAATTCTGTAAACGAAATAAAGTCAGTAAGCTAACATTAAAGCGAATAAATTTAAAATATCAATAGAAGCATTTCCTAAAGAAATACAGCTTGTATTTTCGCTTTCGTGACCCAACATCTCAGGTTGAAGAGGGGAAAGAGCTCGGTATGGTATTGTGTTGCTCTCGACTCAACTCTCTTGTTATATCATGCTCTCACAACAACAGTCAAAATTTGTATTTCGCCAAGTTGTCCTGGCTTTTCAATAAATTCACTTTAGCTCTCTTATGTTGGTAGAATTGGGAACATCTCATATGAACGTCATGATAGTGGATTTTTGGCAACGGCACCGAGTTTTCTGATAATATAATTAAATTTAATGTGTGCATAAAGTCCATCCATAATTAAAAGTCTTAAGTTGTAAACAAACCTGTTACCGGAAGAAAAATACACATTCCTGGTGTAATCACACGCAATAACAAGTAAGTAATTGTTGTAACATCTAGGTAATCACGTGCAACACCATTATTTCTATAATAATATGTCCATTTTATCGTAAAATACTTATTTTTTTGCAGAAAACCGAGATCGCTGTAATTTCAAACCTACAACTGACATTTTAAATACTCTGTATTGTCTTTGGTGGATAGGGATGGGATGTTCTTTCATATCGATAAAAACTTGAGGCTATTCCGGTGCGCCAAATTTTAAAAAAAACATTGTTTGCCGAAACATATAGTTGCATACATGTCAGAGGCAAATAAAGAACTTGTTATTAAATGGTAAAAAATTTATTGTAAATGGTCATATTTTCAATTCTGTCCGTTTATCTAGCAAAAAAGCATTTTCAATGAGATTACTAGAACACCGCACACAGAAAAAAACAACTACTCAACAGCTTTCAAATACTCCACAACTTGGTTTTCAACTCTAACGACACCTCGCACAAATGCTATTTGTAATAATAGTAGATTACCCAACAAGTGAAAAAAAGGTGAATTCTTTTCGAGGCATTGAGTTGTATCTCGAGAGGAGCGAAGGATTCTAGATTAGAATCCTGAGCGGGTCGAGGGATACAAGAGCCGAGATGAATTTTTTTTTCACGTGTTAGGTAGGTACTCTACTTTTTACCATTGACTACGAGAAAAAGAAAATAATTACTCTGTGACAGTAAATTATCAACAATAGCTGCTGCTTTAACGCGAAATGACTCTGGAACGAGAGGTTCACTTTCATCGCTGGACGTCGAACTCATTTTATGATTTTGAGACAAAAACTTTTATCAGAAACTTTTAATTGCATAAAAATTGCACAGAAAATTGGCTGAATTCCTTATTCTAAATTTAAAATTTTTAACCGAGCCATATTCCATACAGCCATTTATTACATACAGCCAAGTTTTAGTACGGTTTTATAGCGAGAGTATGCAATCTCCTTGCACATTTTCTTTTGTTTTCTTACTAAAATCAGTATATTCGCGCATGTTCCAAATTCAAAATGTTTTTTATTCACTCAGTGAAATAAAACAGCGTTTTATTCACTGTTTTTGAAGAATAACGGACCCTTTTTCGGGGGGCAATGGTAAAAATGTATTTTACTTCATCTGTGTTCTTCTTTACTTCTTCACCTATTCTATTGCCTTAAATAGCAATAGCAGAAATGCACTTAGTAATTTTGCCGACATCGACATTATTCGACATACACCACATCACTATAGTAGTCTATGGTTACACATTCCGCCATATTTGTTTACCTTTTAAGACTTTTATTTATGGATGGACTATACTGCACGTCACTTATTGTTATTATTACATAGTGGCTTCTTTCAGAAGATTACTAGCTTTCCGCCCGCGGCTCCACCCGCGTCCAAATTTTTTTTTAATAAAAAGTATCCTATAAACCTCACGGAGCCCGAGACCTTTTCAACAAATGCAAAACCGTGGAAATCGGTTCGTGCGTTCTGGAGTTATAGCGTCAGGAAGGAAAACCCGACTTATTTTTATATAGTAGATTGTATTCAAATGCTCCGGGCCCGTTACATCATCTTGGATTTGTTGTTTAAAGCACGATACACCAACTAGATGTCGGGTCGGCGTGAAAAAAAAACTCGGTAAATACTCGTAAGTGAGTATGTATTGAGACGTGTGCTCTTTTCTTATTTGTGACTTTATCACTTGGTGCCATAGTTATAATTCGGTTGAACTAAAAATTGTCTTAAAACTTATTCGCGCGGTCAGCATTTAGCTTTAATTTTGACCCGTTATCTATAATAGTTGGTGTACTGATGATCGAAGTTTAAAACAATAAATCTAGAAAGTATATATGAAGTATAATATTCAAGATACCTTGTGATGTCAAGTTGGCGTTAATAATTCTGTAATAACTTAACTCGTACTCCCTACTGCACACTTACTTTGCTTTGTTTTTTTTTAAATTATTGTTAATATTATGTGTGTTCTATTTCTCTATGTTATTACGCTCTATGTCTCTGTGCTTATCTTATCTACTCACTTTGCTATTTATTGTTTATTTGTTCCTTATTTCCTTGTTTGTTGTATTGTAAAACTCTATCGTTGCTTTTGTGTTTGTCTCTTTCTGTACTGACTCTTTGTAAGTGTGTACTGTGATGGATATAAATTTCTTATCTATCTATCTACTGTAATATTATCAAAGCGAAAGTAACTCCGTCTGACTGTCTGTTACGATTTTACGCCTAAACTTCTAAACCGATTTTGACGAAATTTGGTACCTACAGAGATAGAAAAGGACATATGCTACCTTTTGTTGCGAAAAAAGGCTTGAAGGGGTTGAAATAGGATATGAAATGTATGGAAGTTGGTCATTGTCGAAGAAATAACCATGAAACTTTGTATTTAGGCAGGCTTGATAAGAAATAAATAAATATATATTTTATCGTTTTTGAACTTAAAACTGTATGGGGGTGAAATAGGGGAATGAATAAGAATTATGAAAAACAAAAATGCTGCCCAAAGTAACTATTCCACTAGAACGAAGTCGTGGACAAAGGCTAGTTTTCTATAACTACGAAAAAAGCCAAAAAACTTTCTTAATACCGAAACAATTTTGCAAATATCTGATACACAGTCGTGTCGTCTTTTATGAGGCCGACACGAAAATTATTAGTGGTATTAATACCAATAATAGCAAACAATTTGTTCTCGCTAAGTAACCGACACAAGTGAAGTGGGGATGTGCCCGTTCGGACTTCTGGCCCGATGATGGATGCTCAGCCTTTAATTAATCTTGCTCAAGTCGTCTTGGCTCTCCTTGATTACCAATAGTGTTGCCACTGCGTGTTTTCGATTAGTTTCTAAGGTTTCCGCGGCACTATTAATTGATTTTGTGTCGCCACCGTGTGGTAACGGTAAACCATGAAAAATTTGAATAGAATTTGGCACCATTTCTTGAGTGCCGTCAGAAATGACTTGGAGTTTTTAACCAACTTCAAAAAAAAGGAGATGGTTATCAATTTGCCTGTTTTTCAACACCCGACAAAAAAGATGAATGTTATAACAAAAAAAGAATTTTGAAAATCGGCCGACAATTGACCCGAGTTTTTGCGTAACAAACAAACAATTATGGCCTTATCAAAAAATAAAACTAAAACTTAGACAAATTTAAAAAATAGCATTAGTCAGTTTAAATTGTATTAGATTTAAGTGATGTTTTAATGTTATGTGGTAAAGCAGTTATTGCTTATAACTCTTAAGCGGCAGCTTTAAAAAAAAACAGCATCGAAATCGGTCTCTTCACTTAGGAGCTACGATGCCACAGACACACAAATACACAGCAATACAGATACTCAAATATACAGACACACTAATGCGCACGTCAAACTTAAAACACCCCTCTTTTTTATCAACGGTTAAAAAATTCTTAACATTTCTCATTGCAACCGATCAGTCAATTAACTATTTAAGTTCGGTTGTTTAATCAGAAGCTAATTAATCGAATAAGAATTAACCATCCCTGTTATGCAACTACTTATCCTCTACTGAAATTACAAAAATTTGGGATTTATTATAAGAAGCGATTGTTAATGAGATGTGATAACTAAAAATACATTTTTATCTCGTTATGTCTCCCTTTTTAAATTTAATCTTTAATATAAAAGTCCAGGTCCTCACTCAATGACTCATCATCGCCCAGCCGAAAACTCGAACAGGGCAGAATTTTCCCCGAGGCTGGTATATTTAAAATAAATTATATATTTTAAAAAATAGCCTCAAACAAGTTACAGGATCACAAAACACTTTATTTTTTTACCTAAAAATATTACTTCTAGCAAATATTAGCATAATCGCCTAAACTAACAACTGAAAACCTCATGTTTTTTCTTCTTTAATGCTAATTTTTAAAAACCATATTTGATTGAAAACGAAAGTATACAATTCGGAGATAAACTTTTTAGATAAAAATAGAATTTAGTTTTAACATGGAACAAAATTCAAGTATCGTAACCGCTACGCAGCTGTCGTAGCCAAAGTCTACGCTTTTTCGTAGCAATGTATTTAAAATAGAATAAGGGTCAATAAAGACATAGTAAAACTGATGTTCAGTGTGTTTTTCGATTAATTTGTAAAACAAAGCGCCCACTATCGTCAATATCAAGAAATCCTTTCGCAACATACGCGTGACACAAGCTGTCTGCATAATTCCAGAAAGGTCAACATCCTTGGATATTGTCAGGACTTGGGACGATTTCAATATTATTCGTCCCGAATACATTATATCACCAGTCGACGCCAGACAACTGTACCAACATGATGGAGGTTGAATAGACAACTTTTTCATATTATTCTATGACGTCTTGCTATAGAGTTCGAGGTAGTATTTGGTTCCCTTTAGCTATTCCTAAAATTGTCTGTGTGTCAGTAACGTTGATAGAAAAACTTACAGATATTATACCCCTTTTTAACGTCTTGGAGGATAAATTTTGTAAAGCGCAGAATCATGGGTGTTACAAATTGTGTTGAAGAGGACTATTACCAAGTTTCAAGTCAATTGGACAATGTTTTTTTTTTCAATACAAAAATTTTGATTTAATTTCATGCTTCAGACGACCTAGCTTGAAATTTTTATATGAGTCGATATAAAACAAAAAAATACGGGTCTGTTTTGTCATAAAGTTTATACACAGTCAACAGCACATCAGGTTCCCACAAACTGTCAAATTTCCCCAATGGATAGTAAACTCTAATACTTAAAAATAAAATTGAAAATCGATTGAAGAAACTTGACAGTTTTGGATAGCATGATGTGCCGTTGTTCCTGTACAAAAATTTGCGTACAGATAACTAATTTTGATGAGGATTTTTACCAAAAGATTTGGTTACACTATTAACAGTACAAAAAAAATATTTTTGGAAGAAATTGCCATAAAAGTAGGTACATAACATACATAAAGTGGGTACATAACATACATAACAACGACACCTGCCAAGTCCTTAAAGGCAAAGAAATAAGTCGGCATATGGTTGCATATAGCAAGACTGGTGGCTTTGTGCCTCTGGATGAAGAAAAAACTAGAATATCGGGAGTAATAACGTTTGAAACCCCTTCAGAAGAACCTATAGTCGTTACAGCCCGATGCACGAAGGTAATGCTAGACGACAGGATCCTTGAAACGTCTGAGAAGGTTTCGAGAGGTTCTTCCGATGACATAGCTTTCGAGTCCTGGGAGGCGCCAAACATATCATGGATAAATGGAGTTCCTGGATGTGGCAAAACAACCTGGGTTGTAAACCGTTTTGAGGTTGAACAAGACCTGGTAGTCACAACTACAACCGAAGCGGCAAAAGACCTTAGAGACAAACTTGCAAGCCGTATTGGAGGCTTCGCCAGATCCAAGGTGCGTACTCTTGCATCTGTTCTAGTTAATGGCCTTAGAGAACCGAATAAGGACAGGTGCAAGAGACTCATTGTGGACGAAGCACTCATGAACCACTTTGGAGCTATTATTATGGCTGCCCAAATTGTCAAGGCAAGCGAGTTGCTTCTTATCGGTGATAGAAACCAACTACCCTATATTGACCGACACAATCTTTTTCCTTTAAAATACACCCGCCCTAAAATAAGGAGTACCATAACGCAGGAGCTTCTGTGTACCCATAGGAACCCTCTTGACGTAGCATTTGCCCTTAGAGAAGTCTACAGTGGTATTTACTCGTCGAAACTTCGTACGGCTTCCTTAAAACTCGAAAGGTATTCAGATGCACAGATCGATCGAACCCAGTCCGAAACCCTGTACCTTGTTCATACACAGGTAGAAAAGACTACTCTACAAAACCAGGGATACGGATCGGGCACCGGGTCACGCATCCTCACCATACACGAGGCTCAAGGGTTGACGTACGAAAAGGTGGTGATCGTGCGTACTACAACGACCAGGCAGGAGCTACACGACAGTATCCCACATGCTGTAGTTGCCATATCACGTCATACCGCCAGTTGCAAATATTATGCGGATGATGGTAACGATGCGATAGGCAGATTCATCAAAGAAGCAGAGGCGGCAGGCAGGGAAAAAGTGGTCAATTACAACCTCAAAATGGCGATCAAAAGTCGAGACAAACCCGTCATGGATGCCTTGAGGTCTGAATGCAACAGCGAAGAACCGTCACTCGCTTAAATATATATTATATACAATATATATATATATTATATACATTATGTATTCATATATTTATTATACTTATTTATAAATTGTAAACCTCTATGGAAAGTAATGTATTATAGTTAAAATCAAGTATTAACAAGAAAACTTAATCTAGACAAAGGCACGGATATAAAGTCTGTGGATGCTAATAATGGGTACGTATTAAAATACCGAAAATTCAAAATACCGATGGTTGAAAAACCTACGCTTAAAACATCGAAAGTTGAAATACCGAACGGTTGAAATGCCGATGTACGATATAACTAAACATATAATACCGATATTTTAACACTTCAAAAAAAAAAAAAAAACATACATAACTTTTAAATAAAATAAAAAACAACGGGTTGCACACCGAGAGTGCCGGCAGAAGTGAAAACTTGAACATTAACGTTGTGCATTAATATGGAAATAAAACAAAATACAGAAAAAGAGTCCGTTATTCTCTCAGGATTCGAACCCTCGACCTGTTGCTTACAGTATGGCCACTTTTCCACTCGACCAAACTGTCTACTTTCAATTCAGTAAAATAGTCTATCGGTATTTGCGCACTATGTGCGAGTAATCGTTGACATAGTTGACTAATGTCACAGAGATAATTTTACCATAGGGCTGCCATCCGTCCGGGTTTCCACCCATATTTCAAAGTGCACAACGCTGATATAGAAGTTTTCACTTCAAAAATGAAACTTCTCCGACTTTTATCGCTTGTTAGCTATAATTATTTTTATAGCTAAGAACTAGTTCAATTATTTCACCTTTCAAACAAAAAAAAACATTGAAATCGGTCAATTCGTTTCGGAGCTACAAACAACAAACAGACACTTTTCTTCTTTGTTGGGGGTAAAAAGTGTGTAGAACATTAGTCATCCTAAAAGGTCTTAAACTAGTTTGAGCTTAAAACTTCTGTCATTTGAATTATAAAACATAACGTGGTTGTCAGCGATAGATTTTTTTTTTCCTTCTAAAATAACGTTCTCAGAATTTGAATTTGTATAAAAGAGGCAATGACAAGGCATTTTCGCCAAAAATGTAGCTTCTATCGGAGAGTAATTAAGGAACTTTCCTCGGGCTCCACATTTTAATCCGACCGACGTAAAACATCGCCGGTCACGGCCCAAACTTTGTCGATCGATACCAAAGTATTGTGCATACTTTCGTTTTGTTATTTACCTAATGTTATGTATTTTTGTATTTATGTGAATTTATTTGTAGCTATGTGTATGGTGTGGCAGCAATAAATCTAAATATATAAAACAAAGTCGTGTTAGTTACACCACTTATAACTCAAGATCGGCTGGACCGATTTCCATGGTTTTCGATTTGTTGTATTTCTCTCCGTCCCGAATAGCAGAATAACTATTAAAAACATTGGAATATTGACGGGAAAATTCCCACGGGAACGAAGTCCCGGGCGAAAAACTAGTTAATTATATTCTATTCTAACGCTTTTTAACCCCCGACGAAAAAAAGGGGTGCGTTAAGTGTCTGAATCTGGCATCGTTGCTCTTAAACAAATGAGCCAGTTTTGATGCGTTTTTTTGTTTGAAAGCTGACATAATTGAAATGGTTCTCAACAATATTTTGTCAAAATCGGTTAAGTCGTTTTTAAGTTATAAGCTATAAATGTCAGGAGTGATATTTTTTTTTTAATTTAGAGTTAAAGATCTACTGAGACTTTCGACTGCATAAGATCACTTGCCCTTGCGAAATGTGTACGATGGAATTTTTAAGAGTAATGTTTAAACGTCCTGAAAAATATCCATTGTTTGATCAACAGAAAAAAGGACGCAAGAAAGATAGATATTTTTTAATTGACGTAATTAATTATAGATAGACAATTCTTCAAAGTAATTTAATACTATGTCGCATAATAATTATAATCTAATGACGCCAATGGGCCCAACTCAGCATAGTTGTGGTTTCGGAAGAATCCACAATGCTGGTGTTCCTTAGATTCTGAGTGTAAGTTAAATTATATTTTAAATTACCATAATTTATTGAACTTTAGACTTGTGTCTATTTTTTTTTCACAAACTCTTTTTGAAGTTTAGGGGGTGGTTCTATGAAAGTCTCAAAAATGTTGTCTAATTGTAATACTCCGTTGCTGTGTTCCGTCGGTGCGTGGGAGTACCAGTGCTTTTATAGGCATTTTCTGGGTTAACTCGCTCCATCGTCGACCTCATCTTTGACCTTTATGGTCAAGATTGAGGTCAAGAGCTAACCCATCCAATAATAAAAATAAAAAATAAACTAAGATCGCTCAAGTTGTATGAAGAGACGAACATTGGGAAAGTTGTTCATTTAGTGGGCTGATTCACAACTTACTTAATTTTTGTTTACTAATTTAAAGTCAATCAATGTTTAAAAAAACGCTCACACTCAAAGGCCTACACACACATATAAAGACGGACACGAACAGTCAAACACTCTCTAATTTTTACACAATTGTTTGCCAATTGTGTAAAAATTGGCAGCGAATTAACACGTAACGGCGATTAGATAACTGTACCAAACCGGCCGTCAAATATTAGCAACAAAGAAAACACTATGAAATAGATCTTGATCCAACCAGACCCACAATAAAATGATCAATCACACATTTCCCAACAGTTCTGCAACTTGTTGAAAAAAAAAACACTCAGTGAACCGACCGTAATCTGCGTACAAGATTTGGATGATAGCGCGTAGGATAAAAACTGAGAGTAGGTGGATAGGATAAGGGCCGTTTTTATGGCTCTTGTAAGTGCTTTCTGACCCTCATTTTGTTTTTCAATCCGAGAAACTACACCCAAAGGTCGATCGGCACCTGAGACCTTTCTGATAATTTCGTTTAGGATATGCGGTTAGCTATGCCGGGATAGAAATCGTCTTCTTTTACCACGTTTTATTTAGTTTCTGACGTGTTTGATTCATTTTATTAATTACTTTATCGATTTATCCAAGCAAGAGCAATCTCACTGACCTCTGTCATCAGTATGTAATTAATGAATGATTTAATGAGTCAAACACTCAAAAACCCACAAGTTTCCCTTTATCAAATACAAACAGACAAACCCGAGAATAAACATCTGCTTTTTACACAAATGTCTGCCCCGACCGCATTTCAAACACGGGACCAAAGACCAATATTTAGAACAAAGATTCAATGGCAGTTTTAAATAAAAATTCAACATTATTGCGAAAACTACATTTAGATGACAGTTAATCAATCATCAAAACCATGGACAGAAATCTGTTGGTCTGAATAGGCTTAAAAATACTCAACGAATTTCAATGAAGTTTGTAAAATTAAAACAGAAATCTGAGCTTTCCTACGCAGCTTGTAATTTTTAGTTACATACATACATACATACGCTCACGCTTATAATCCCTAACGGGGTAGGCAGAGCATCAGTACCACTAGATGCCACGTTTGACACAAATTGTGAAAGTTATCGTATGGATCAAGTTGTATAATAGTGAGAGATGGTGAGCCTTTCGCCCATTATACAGCAAAACCCTCGTATCCCATTCACAGACTTTTACTGTATACCTGGGAAGAGTTGGTAGCTGGCACATTCTAACTTTTTCTTTCACTGCAGTCCAACATGGAAGAATTTTAAGTTAAATTATATTTTATTTTATGTGTATATTAATCTGTAAGGTATTTAACTATGGGCCAAGTTGCCTGAAAAGAAAGAGTTTAATATAGTACTTATTAATTAATTTAATTTTCTTATAAACGCATATCTTCGAAATTCAGTCTTAAACGCTAACAAGATTTTGAGAAAAATACTTACCGTCCACAATGATGACATTTATCCGTCTCCAACTTACACAATTACGGCTATTAGTTAGACAAATTATATATTTATCAACTAGATATCAAATCGATGGAAAAAAATCGTCTCGGTAAATAACAGCGCTCTTGAGAGATGAGCTTTTATCTTATTTATTTTTTTATTATAAGATTGGTTAACTCTTGACCTCAATCTTGACCAAGGTTATAGATGAGGTTGACGATGGAGCGAGTTGACCCAGAAAATGCCTATTAAGGCACGGTACTCCTACGCACCGACGGAACACAGCAAGCTGTTTAGCGTCGGACTTGGTCACGAACCAGACGGCCCTTCACAGAGCCCACACACCGTATGAGACCATAGGACGCTACCTAAGATTTAGAACAAATTGAACAAATCGTTGCCTGGGGTGGATTAATAGGAGGCAGGCCTTATTTGTGTATCCTTGGTCGCCTCTTACGACACCCACGGAAAGAAATGGGGTTGTGTTATTCTCAACCGATCTCCACACGGCACAGAATTATTAGTGACTTAATTACAATGTGCCGTGGTTGTAACTAGGTTGAACTAAAAACTATCTAAAAACTTATTTACGTGGATTTTGTACGTGACCTTTCCCCGGCCTAGAGCCAGCGTCCGCTTTTTCACAAAATAGTAATAATAATATAAATTCACTCAGACATTTTACTGAATTTTATAAAATTGCTTCGACTGAACTTTGTTAGTTCACCAAAAATTAATATTTCAAACCAATAAGGCTTTCAAATCTAGTTTACTAAGTACACATTTAAAAAGCTGACTTGGCGTAGCCAACGTAAATAAAACCGAATAATCAGGTAGCTTTCAATTTCTGAATTACGAAAGTAATTGGCTAACTCTAAATTAGTTACATTGCCCGGCGATAAATACTCGCCGTTTTCCACACAACATTTTTAGAAGATTAATTTTTAATAGAAATATTTTTGAATATATTTTGGGGATGTGAAATCCCATATGGAAAGGTTAGGACATATATGGAAAGGTTAGGACAACATTTAGCTAATAATTTTCCAGATTTAGTTTATGTGAAGTGCCAAATAAAAAGTTAGAACGACAGTAAGCATTGAACGGATTTCCAGTCAAAGGAGCTGTATTTGAGCCTGATCACACATATAGTTTAATATAATACAATTAGGCCGGTTTGGTCGAGTGAAAATGGCGCTGCCTCTTGATCGACGGGTCCTGGGTTCGATTCCCAGTCGGGGCAAACATTTGTGTAAAAAGCAGATGTTTGTTCTCGGGTCATGGGTGTTTGTGTTTGTCTTTATGTGTGTTCCAAGGGACCCACGACACAAGGGAAAACCTTAGTGTGGGTCTTTGAGTGTATAGCGTTTATTTTATTTATTTATTTATTGAATAGTTTTCTTACACCCAAAGTACAAGCCGTACATATTTTGGGGTAAAGTGGCACTGCGTGAATTGTCAAAGTATATTTATTTGTTATATGAAAAAGTATATTAACATAAAAAAACTAATCAATAAGTTTGTGGCTCCCAAATAAAAAACTCAATTAAACCTTCTAAATGAACTTCACGAGTACTGCCGCCTTATACGACAGTTCATACATATTTCTGTTAGTCAATTTATGCCTAACACGTGCCTAGAAAGTTGTCGATAGTTTCAATATGATTGATGAGACTTCGTACCGTGATGAGGGCGGCGGGATCATTGGGAAGTGATTGATTGCAGCATGACAGCTTCTTAGCACAGCATGTGTGTGTAGTTCAATCGGTTTTATAACTTATTTAGTAGGTAGATTTAAGCTCATATACCTTACCTATATTTTTTTTTTATAATTCGCCCTTTGCGGAAAGTTATTTAGTTTCGTGGGCAGATTCACATCCTCAATTTTGGCTAACTAATTTAAAGTTACCCAATATATATATATATATATATATATATATATATATTTTTATAAGATGGGTTAACTCTTGACCTCAATCTTGACCATAAGGTCAAAGATGAGGTCAACGATGGAGCAAGTTAACCCAGAAAATGCCTATAAAGGCACTGGTACTCCCACGCACCGACGGAACACAGCAAGCTGTTTGGCGTCGGACTTCGGTAGGAGGGTGGTCGCGAAAAAGACGGCCCTTTACAGAGCCTACCACACCGCATGAGACCATAGCACGACACCTCAGATTCAGAAAAAAATTAAGTGTCGTTGCCTGGGATGGATTACTAGGAGGCAGGTCTCATTTGTGTTTCCTTAGTCGCCTCTTACGACACCCACGGAAAGAGATGGGGTGGTGTTATTTTCAACCGATCACCACACGGTTAATGTGTGGTCATCGTTTGAGAATAACATGATGCGTATCTCACTGCTCTTTCTTCAACAGTATGTTTCTCGTTACTAAAAGATCAATCTCTCAACCCCATCACAGATTCTAGCTAGAGCCGCCCTATATTTTATCGTGTGATAACCGAATGGGCCTTTTTATAATGCGAAAACGGCACGACAAAATTGTATTACCGTTGCCTCCTATGCACTTGTGATACTAGAAGCTGCATGGGAACATAGAAGGCAATGGTAATGCCGTGCCGTTCGAATTATAAAAAGGCCCAGTAAATACTATTTACGATTTAAAGTTTTTAAAAGCCACAATTAATCTATTAAAATGAGGGTTTAATTTTCACCGATCCAGTATCTGCTGGAGCAATATACGTAGTAAAATTACATTTTATGAAATTAAATTTATAACAACATTGACTCGCCACAAAAATTGAGCCAATTTAAATGTGCAATGTTCACTCATTTGGAAAATTTTTACTCAACCTAAGGTATGTTTTGTCACATATTGTTAGTGAAATTTTTGTGGCTTTTATTAAGAATGAAATACTACCATTAAAATTTTTGAATATTTGTATTTTGTTTTTAAACATTTGCTGAAATAACAAATGCTTAAAATTTTGTTGTTATGTTTAGAAGATATCTTAAATTGCAATAAATTTTACTGTGCCAAGAAAAAATGATGGAGTGCTCCTACTAAACGACAAAGAAATCTCATAAAACAGAACATTTTGGAACTGTCGACATACATACATACGCTCACACCTGTGATCCCATACGGGGTACGGGACTATCGAGGAAATGGTAAAAGCCTCATTGCCTAAAAACGTAAGTATAGATTAATACTTTAAAGCATATACGTGTGGCTGGCGGACTGGTGAAGTTGCTCGTGTGGAAGAAATTGCTTTTGAACATAAGGCCTCCTTGTTTAACACTTTTTTTTTGTCCATGTGTTTGTATTATTAATCCTTGTGAGCAAATAAAGTATGTTTATAAAAACAAGGAAGAAGCATACATTTAAATTGGCTAAAACCAAGCAATGAAACTCGACCCACTGACCATACAAAACCACTAACATTATCTAATAAAACAAATCATTGACCAACCAATATCTTTACATCTTTATATTCTCAATGGCCGCGTATTTCGGTTGGTCCCACATAAACGTCAAATATCGAGGCTTTAAGTAAAATAAACAACGGGCCGCAATCGAGGCCCAAAGACTAGGCGATGTGACCGAATGGCCACAATAACAATAAATAATGATACGGAAGGAATGGAAAAGGACGTGAAAGAACGAATAGTGAATGAAATGTGAACGAACCGCCGCTATCTTAGACACGAGCGGTCGGGGCTGCTGATAAGAAAATCCAGGACTATCAGAGGCGTTCAATTGTACTTAGGTTACGTTGGATATTGAATAGAATAGAAAATATCTTTTTTTTATAGGACATTCAGGATGTCACTTAAAAAAAGTCAAGATTACAATGAAATACATACAAACATACATTAAACGATTTAAATACATACATACGCATTCGTTCTTATGACCCTACTGACTCTACGCCTATTCGCAAAGGTGCAGTCTTCCTCAGAGAAGAACAGGCAAGAAACTCGGAGGTTGCTCTTTTAAATCGCATTACAAATTTTCTTTTTTACTAATTCTAACTAAATCTGAAATAACTCTAGAGCTGAGCAGTTTATTCCCTTGGCTGCCTGTCTGATAGATAATCAGAAATTTTGTAATAGCCGTTTTTGCAAAGTTTTGTATCTACCAGTCATCTAAATTTTTAGTAACAATATAACATTGCCATCGCAATATATGCATCCTTAATCGAAGATACAAGCAAGCACACTCCCACATATCAATATCAAAATTGACGAATAAGTATAAGTATCGTACCGTTAAAAAAAGCTTAAAAACTGTCGATTTAATTAAGCATCGATCAAAATGACTTTTTATAAAAATCAAAAATTCAAAATGGAAAATTGGAATCAAAATTTTTTCAAAGTTATTATCATAATTTATTTATTTATTTATTAAGACGTTCACAACAGTACACAATTATACAAACAAATAAAACATACATTATGTCTGTCATAGTTCTAAATTGTGAACCTTGGGCGTGGACGTACAGCTTGATTAATCAAATATGCTTTTAAGTAAGAGATACTAAATTTAAACAACATGAAATGTGACTTAACGTACTAAAGCAAGAAGATACTATTCTATGTGAGGTTGAGGATCTTTGAAACAGATTTTTAAACACTTTCACATATCTCTTTCACTTTCACAACACTTTCACATTATCTTTGGATATTACAAATCCATTTCTCGATGTCATATACTCACACCTATAATCCCTTACGGAGATAGAAGAACGTCATGTGGTTCAATAACCACATTTGACATTCGTTCTGAGGGTTATTAGATGGAATATGAATATAGTGGTGATAGGTTGTCAGCTTTTCGCCCAACATACGACAAACCCCTCGCATCCCATTCACTGGTTTCTACAGAACGCCTGGGAAGAGTTGGCAGCTGGAACATTCTAAGTTTATCTTTCACTCTCAGTCGAGCGTGGAAGAATTTATTTCGTGTATTAATAAAAATTATAATAATAATACATTTATTTCTTCAAAACAGCACACACATACATTTTAAAAAAAATTCAAATTTATATTCTTATCCTATTACACAGGTTTAAGCTTGCATATGTCTGCCGCAGTGAGGAAAAAAGGACTGGGCTCAGCGATTAATGCCAGACTAATTATCATTAATTTATTTCAGTTGTAAAGTAAATTACACCGTGTAACTATTGAGAGTAGGTAACATCTACTACAAAGTACAACAATATTCCAGTTCATTTTCGTTAACAATCGGCGAAGGCGAACCGCAATCCATAAACATGCGAATTCCCTTGACTGTGGCGGTGTCAGCGGGTGAATTGATCAACACATTTCGATTTACCTGGTAAAATTGAAAATTTGAATATGGGATTTTTCAATCTTGGAAAATAAGCTGCTTGGTTCTGAACTCTAGCCGCTTAAACTTCACTATATAGCAAAACTATCTTGCAAGTCCGTTGTGAGAAAAAATGTATTACAACAAACCTCGTAATTTAACAATAAAATGTAATATTAAGCTATGCTTTATATTACAACATTAACCCGTCTATTTAGATAGTCCTTTCGAAATTTGTAATTTTCTTTAATATTTTTTTAGTATTAAAAAAAGTGTGCCAAGTATTTTTTTTTTGAGCTAGAATATGAAATTACTTAGCTAGAATATCAATTCCTTGTTTAATTTTTTTTTCTTCCTAACGGTGTATTTGGCTAACTAAATTACACCTGCTGTCTGAGTTTTCAAGCCACTGGCGCCGAATGGTCACCGACTTTGTTAAACGAATGGACTGTAGTCGATCGACAACACCCAGGATGGCTGAACTCTCTGAAGCAAGGAAACGCTTTTGATAACGAACACCACCCACTACACTGGGTGTAAGGGATAAGGTTGTAACTAGAGAAAAATACTTATTTGCTCTAAAAAGAAATTGTATTTTTTTCATGTAAATATTGCCACTTTGACCACCCATGACACAGAGTGTAAGAGACATGATTATAATAATAAAAATTATTATTATTTGCTCTTAAAAATAATTGTAATTTTTCTCTGTAGATAGGATTTAAATTCGGTAAGCATGGTAATCAAAGAACTTCTATCTGTCTACACTACTAAAGCTTCAACTCGATAGTACAGCTTCGTCAGAAAGTAACAGCATGATTTTGCAGATGAGTTCAACAAAATACTTTTCAAAGTGTCATGCAAAAAGTTGGCAACCCTCCCACGCTCACTTTTTGACCATTAAGGAGTATAGGAAGGGTCAGAAGGCGTGACACCACTAGAGGAAACTTTGCAGACGTTTTTTTAGAGGAACTAGCGAATATTGTGAAATCGAACGAATTTTAAGACGCAATCGTTTTAGTTTGACGGCCGGTTTGGTCGAGTGGTAGCGGCGCTGCTTCTTGATCGATGGGTCCTGGGTTCGATTCCCAGTTGGGGCAAATATTTGTGTAAAAAGCAGATGTTTGTTCTCGGGTCATGGATGTTTGTGTTTGTCTTTATGTATGTTCCGAGGGACCCACGACACAAGGGAAAACCTTAGTGTGGGCCTTATGAGTGTGTGGCGTTTATTGTTTTAAGCGTCTACGGGACTCTGGGGTTCAGTACGGGACTTATATTTACCTTTCTTGAGTTCTTATGTTTCTGTAAACGATTTGTAATTTCAGTCTATCCCTGACTATCCATGGTTGTTATCAGCTGCAATTTCTTTCCCGTGGAAATACGAGAAAATTATGAAGCCTATGCTACTCAGGGATAGGAGCGTTCTAATTGTAATAGAATTATTGAAATCGGTCCAGTAGTTTTCAGTTAATTTGATACAAACATACAAAAATACTAATATTTCCTCTTCATATAATTACCGTAGATGTAAATATATATAAACAGACGAATTTGCATTATTAGTGAAAACTAAGGTTAATTATAAACTACGAAAAATTTATCTTATTGGTGTAATGAAAGTTAGCTCAATTCAGATTATTTTTCCCAATGAAAATTATATAATTAACGTAGAATAAACCCTCACAGCAAAAGTCTAATTCAAAACACGGTCAAAAGAAGCTCCTAAAAACCAACATCTCACGTAAATCTCATAAAATAAATAATTATTTTTCAGGGTTAACTCAGGGAGTACACAAACCAGTTAAAAAAATAATTGACCCTGAAGTAATTACAAAAAACGGACCCTGAATTTAAATGAAGGCCTTTCAGGACTTACAGGCTCACTGGACTAAATCAAATAGGTGCTTAGGAAAGGTACAGTACCCATACATAAATAAGCCAGCAGGTACATATCTAATTAATAATAAAAACAGACTACACATTTCCAAATAGGCATAGAGTTAAAAAGAACCGATGTAGGTATTTCCCTACTTTGACCCAAACACTCATTAGAAATCCTCAAAAAACTCGATTTTAAGTCAATCCACATTAAAGAAAAGGATATAATTTTTTTTACACATATTTCTACCTAGGAAAGTTTTTTTAGTTTAGTGGGCTGATTTCACATCCTTCAATTTTCACTCATTTAAGTTCATCCACAAACTACGCGTCCCACCTAAATCAAAAGGCGTTGACACTTTTTAATTAAAGATGTATCCGTGTAACATAGACCGTGTAACATATTCAGTCCAAAGACATCAATTTCAAGACGGAATTGTTTACGAGTCTTGTCACCAAACTCTTTGACCAACATGCTCCTCTTAGAAAGGTAAAAGTATAGTTTGTACCGGCTCCGTGGCTCTCAAAATTCATACTGGACATGATGGCGAAACGGGACAAAGCTAAGAGATGCTACAACAGGCGTCCTACGGAACAAAACCACGCTCGATATACGCTCGGCTCTACGCTCGGCTCTACGCTCGGCTCTACGAAATCGCTGCAGTCGTTTGTGTAGAGATGCCAAGAGGCGCCACATTCATAATTCAATTGATAACTGTAACCCCAACAATATCTGGAAGTTCCTCAAAACCATTGGTATTGGGAATACTCCGGGTGCGGATGTTCCTGATGTTGACATCAATGCTCTCAACAAACACTTTTCGCTTTCTCCTTTTACTCTCGGCAATGATGTCAAGACCGGGACTCTTTCCGAACTTTCCAGCTCCCGTTCTTCAGCCTGCTCCTCTCTTTACTTTCGCCCTGTCACCGGAGACGAAGTTAGGAAACACATACTCGCTATAACATCTACTGTTGTTGGCAATGATGAACTCAGTTCCCGCATGATATCCTTAATCCTTCCCGAACTCCTAGAAATCCTTACTCACCTCTTCAATTTCTCTTTATTTTCGTGTTCCTTTCCCGACTTCTGGAAACGTGCGTACGTGATCCCTCTACCTAAAACAAGTAATCCCACGACCTTTTCCGAATTTCGTCCGATCTCCATCCTACCATTTCTCTCAAAAGTCCTAGAGCACATTGTCCATCAGCTGGTGTCTAAGTATCTCGCGTCGAATAAAATCCTTTGTCCCTACCAGTCTGGTTTCAGATCTGGTCATAGCACTGTGACAGCGCTGCTGAAAGTTACAGATGATATCCGGTTTGCAATGGAAAACAAGCTACTCACTGTTCTTGTACTTTTGGACTTTAGCAGTGCTTTCAACTCAGTTGACTTCGACATCTTACTGGCTATGCTCGAGTCATGTAACTTCTCTTCCCCGGTGACAGCCTGGTTCAACTCTTATCTTCGCGGCCGCTCCCAGCGGGTTCGCGTCAGAGAGATTATGTCTGATTGGTGCGAGCTGGCTGCTGGCGTGCCGCAGGGTGGCGTCCTCTCTCCTCTTCTTTTTTCAATATTTATTAATTCTGTTACTTCCCTAATATCATCCAGCTTCCATCTCTACGCAGACGACTTGCAGCTATATCTTCACTTTAATGTCAGTGATAGTAACGTTGCCATCCATAACATCAACGATGACCTCAATCGGATCTGCTCCTGGGCTGATTCCTTTGGGTTGCTTGTAAACCCTAAAAAATCACAGGTAATGTTAATTGGTAGTAGGTATATGTTAGGCCAAGTTGATTTGGATAGTGTGCCCTTGATTACTTATAGAGGATCTCCTATTGAGTTTACCAACACTGTGAAAAATCTTGGTCTTATGCTTGAATCCAATCTCTCTTGGTCAGCGCATGTTGCTGGACTCAGTAGGAGAGTTCACTTTTCAATTTACTCCTTAAAAACTTTTTACCTTTAAAAACCAAGATCACTCTCGCTCAATCCCTTATCCTCCCCCTCATTGACTATGCTGATTCCTGTTTCCTTGATGCCACTGAGGAGCTCGTGAATAAACTTGAGCGTCTGCAAAACCTCTGCATTCGCTTTATCTTTGGACTTCGTAAGTTCGACCACATCTGTCGATATCGCGAGCAACTCAAGTGGCTCCCTATTCGTCTGAGAAGAAATCTTCACCTCCTTTCTCTTCTTTTCAATGTCCTTCATAATCCTTCTTATCCTAATTACCTTCGCGAGCGCTTCTCTTTTTCAAAACCTGTTGACCAGCCCTCTCGTCCTTCCGTTAGGTCACTCCTCTGTATCCCTTCCCATCACTTCTACTCCTATTCCTTTTCCGTTCATGCAGCCCGACTGTGGAACTCACTGCCTTACCCCATCCGCAATTCCGAGACACTTCCAATATTTAAAAAGAAATTAAAGGAACATTATGTATCTGTTGCTTTCCCTTCAGTATAATGAACATAATATTATATGTATTGTTTGTGTTTGTATTAAATATATGTCTGTGTATTTATATAATTATTTATATATTATATGTATGTTTAGTTGTATTTTTATGTAGTTTATATTAGTATTTAGAATTCAGTGGTTAATTGTGCACGTCTGTCTTTATTTATTTTATGCCTCTCACTGTCCCAGGTCTGCTGGAAGAAATTTCTTAAAGAAATAAGCTATGCCTTTTGTGTTCGTTTTTCTATTTGTCTGTAATATTTGTGTTTTTTCCTGTGTACAATAAACTGTTAAATAAATAAAATATATATTTTTTTAAATTTGAATCGGCAAAACAAAAAAATCATATTCTACATTTTTTGTGTTGTAATATGTGGAGGGGGAGTAAAAACCCCCATGTCCCTCCCCGGGAGTGCACCTGACCAAGTACGGATGACTCGTTTTCTGAGGTAAGTGAATGTGTAACCATGATGCCATCTAGTCAGGTTAATATGTAACAGGGTCACGGAAATGAGATGACAGTCACTCCATTGTAATTACTTGACCTGCCAAGGTCAAGCGTATCCCGAATGAGAAGAAGGCAGAAGGAGGACGAGCAAAATTCTTGAGTCACCTTTCATGAAATCTACGAATGATGTTTCCCTACTTCTTGCTCAAACTATGTCAAATGGCGGGACTTGATGTCTAATGAACTAGAATTAAACCCCACTTTACATGGTTCCGCTTCGGATTACAACCTCCAATAGAACTTGGGGTTGAATCAAAATTTATTACCGTTTTATCCATTTCCCAGGGAGTTTTGTAACAGCCGAATTGACTGTTTTGTGTTTATATTTCTATCACGATATGCCTCAAATCAATGGTTTTTTCAGAGAAACAAATATCATATGTATGCTCCCCTTTTTACATTAAAATGACAATTTAAGGAAACACAAATGAGACCATCCATCCCAGGCAACGACACTTCATTTTTTTTTGAATCTGAGGTGTCGTCCTATGATCTCATGCGGTGTGGTAGGCTCTGTAAAAGGCTGGTTCTCTGGTTCGCGGCCACCTTCCTACCGAAACAGCTTGCTGTGTTCCGTTGGTGAATGGGAGTACCAGTGCCTTTATAGGCATTTTCTGGGTTAACTCGCTCCATCTTTGACCTTATGGTCAAGATTGAGGTCAAGAGTTAACCCATCTTATAATAAAAAAAAAGTTTACCTTCAATCGACAACAGCCGCAGCCGGCGGTTTAACGTTGATTCGAAATGATAGATCACCAATGAAAGCGCACCGCAATGTATGCGATATTCCTACGAAGGCCACTATCCTCGGATGTAGTCATTTAAATTCTTGAAAAAACGGCGTCCACAATAGAAATTACTCCAACAATGTCAGAGTATTTATTAAAATTAAAATAGAAAATGTCGAAGTCGCCAATATCAAGTAAAAAAACCCTTGCAGGGTTGTAATACGTCAGAGACTTGTCCGTTGATCAGCAAGGTCAGGGTGCACAGCTAGCTTGTGAGCATGACGATTTTAGAGCGCTAAGATGTCATGACCCTGTACGGTGTATGTAGAGTCGTCTTTTACTAGTCTACATTACCTGAGAAACAATTATGTTACATATGACTTTCATCACACGGCCGCCGGTTTGGTCGAGTGGTAGTGACGCTACCTCTTGATCGGCGGGACCTGGGTTCGATTCCCAGTCGGGGCAAATATTTGAGTTAAAAAAAATGTTTGTTCTCGGGTCATGGGTGTACGTGTCTGTCTTTATGTGTGTTCCGAGGGACCCACGACACAAGGGAAAACCTTAGTGTGGGCCTTTGAGTGTGTTGCGTTTATAACTTAGTTAAAATACTCAAATATAACTTATTAAATCACATAAGCATTTTTATTTTCATTACTGAAAAAGGTCGGCATTGCCGCTATGTAAAAGGCACCTGAAAATACATATGAGAATACTTTACGAAGAATTTATTAATTTCAAGCAAAAGAGAAAATGTTTTAAAATATTTTCCAGATATTTAATAATGGGGCCGATACCTTTTTAGGGTTCTGTGCCCGAGGGTAAAAAGAACTCTTTCGTCGCTCGTAAATTCACCTTTCACAATTTCTAAGGAATAACAAATTGAATAACTAGCTAGGTTGAAAATAGCACTTACCTACAAACTACAAAGGATTATTCAATAGGGTCTTAAAAGTACTAGCTTTCCAATTTTGACAACCACCACCCTATTTTTTCCTTAGTATTAGATATTTTTCGATATGCGTGGAATACCTTTAAAAATAAATTGTTTATAACTGTTAAAATTACCTAACTGCATTAAATCATTAATCACATTTAAAAAACAAATCTTAAATCCAGTAACGAGGAACAGCGATCTGTATTTAATACGAATTAATTTAAAAGGGTTGTCGGTCTGTCTCGGGGATCTATTGGATCCTAACCAAATATTTTACTCAATTAATGCCTTTTCCGATTTTTTTACAAGCCAAACAATTCGAAAGGTTTATTTGATGAATTTCGAGGAATTAGGAAAAAAAACTAAAAAAAATATAACTGTGGACTGTGGTTTATTTGATGAATTTCAAGGAATTTGGAAAAAAAATATAACTTTTTAATTAACTGGGTAATTTTTAAAATAGAATAATTATGCAGATATGTAGTTAAAGTAATTTTCATGCATTTCACCCTAATTTAAAGTATACCAAAGTTTGATGTTTTTCTTTAAAATTCCACTTCTTGAGACAAATGCTCATCTACACCTTCAAGTAATTTAATTTAAAAAACTGATACTAGCTACTGACTACATATCATATCATATATTACATTCCTAACTGGATGATGCTGGGTAAGATTGCCTGACCACATTTTTAACCACCGACAAAAAAGAGGGGTGTTATAAGTTTGACGTGCGCATCTGTAGCATCTTAGCTCCTAAAATAATAGATTGATTTCGATGCGATTTGTTTTGGTTTGAAAGCTGACGTAATTGAGATGGTTCTTAGCTAGATTTCATCAATATCGGTTTAGCTGCTTAAGAGTTGTAGGCAGTAACTGATTTACCACAAAACAGTAAAACACCATTGACAATGATTAAAACTGACTTAGGGAATTTGACATAAGCCGGTTTTAAACATTGTCTAAAGGGTTAGTTGGATTTTTTGTGAGAAGGCCCTAAATGTCGAGGGTTATTTTCAATTTTAGAGTTATTCCTCCTTACCTAGACAACCTTTAAAAAGAGCGAAACCTATTTTTTAATAAAAAAGTTAAACTCTCGTGTCTTCAATGTAAATTTCACGACCTGTATCTTGAGCGAAGTGTTTAAACTAAACCCTTGTAAACACTGCATAATAAGAGCGTAATATGTACCCATAAATCCTGGTCTAAAGTGACAAATGTCGTCTCCTATAAACCTTGGTAAGGGATGTGAAGTATGCCCGTAAAATTTCATCCATGACACACCTGACTTTATATCGTCATAACCAAGGTGCTTCAGTCATTAACAGCACATAAAATATCGACTTAGAAACCTGTAAAATTTCCATATATGTGTTTAGGCAAATTTATAGCCGCCGTATGTCAGCGCCTCTTCAGTTTTATGACTACAGGAGTCTTATTATGCCATTAAGCAACAAAATGGCACTTGATCGTATTCTTGAGTAAAAGCTGTTAACGTGACAATAAAATATTGTTTTTGTATTTTACTATGTGATGTTTTGGAGTCTAAGGACCTGTTAGAAAAGATGAAATAACGTTTAAAGAGAGAAAAATCATAAGTAGTCTAGCGTCCCGTGTTTAGTTCTTTTGCGTTCTACCAAGAAATGTTACTTATTGCTTTAAAGTTATGTTCTGATCTTATTATAACTTTTATGAAAGCAGATATAAATCGAATTGAACGAATTGTCTAAATTCAACACTTCAATCTGAGAATTCTAGACAAGTTTAAGACAGGATTAAGACAGTTTTATTAGCGATAAAGCAAATCGCAACTTTAAAATCTATGGAATTGACAGACACAATAGAAAAGTCACGTGATCAGTCCATGTCATTACAATTCGAACTATCGATCTTAGTACACAATCTAATTTTGTCTAGGCCTCCAGTTGATCGCAATCGCAGGTCCTAAACAATCACAATACGGGGGTACTTCCCTATGCATCACAAGATCTATTGACTATTGATATATTGACTACTAGACAGACTTAGTGCCAACCTCAAAAAATGCAGTAGTGCTTAATAGGACAGTATCATGCCTGATACCAATAACTGCGTTCGATCCTTGTTACTTATGTAGCCATTTTAGCATTCGGATTTTCAATTGTACGTATATGTGCTCGATGTATGTATGTATACTATTATTTGACATTCTAGTAGAGCGGTGCCACCGATCTGAATTCGTGAAAATGCTTTTCAGAATGGTTGCAATCATTTTCCAAGCAGAAATAAATCCAAGGTTACTTCTATGACAAGAAGTTAACTCGCAAACAAAGACATGAACTTCATGTCTATGGACCATGTCAAATATCATGTCATGTTTGTAAGCCCTTCATCAACTTTCTTACAGCAGTGTAGGTGTTTAGGTCAGTGCTCTCTCGGGCACATTGCCCGCAAAGTTTGGACAGTATCTTCATTCTTCATGTTTTACAAAGCTGCGTTTGGAAACAGTTTGTTGTTTTATAGAAAGAGCAATAAGTTATAGATTTTAAAGTTTGGCACTAAGTTCGTGTCGAAAAGAAGGTATCTCGATTCAAGAGGTACAAACTATTATATGTTACATGTTTCTAACATTTATGAACGAATGTTTTGTTAATGTTTGTGTGTACTGTATATGTAGATAGCGCAAATAAAAAAGTTTTACAAAAATATGACGATTTTTTTGCAACAAAATCATATTTGTTTCTTTTAAAAAGTAGATATAACAAAAAAATGCTTAGCTTAACACGACTTGAGATTTAGACAGCACACAATTTCACAATGTTCACTTTGTGAGGTTTTAAAAAAATATTTTTCCGGTGTAAGTATAAAGGTAATATAAAGGACAACTTGCTTACTTAAAAGTCTATTTAAAAACCGATATAAGTATAAGTAGGCCCAAGTTTAATTCCTAATTATACGAGTGACCGATTTCGAATTTACGTGACGTACTCGATAAAGAAAGTTATATTGCCTTTGTTCAAAACCATTCCGATTCCAACTAGGTAGGCTTTCGAAGAGTTAAATTGAAGAATGTGCCTTTTATTCTGAAGATGAGTTGGTGGTTTATTCACTATATCATTATCTTTTATATAGGGTGTAGGGACAGCTTAGCAAATCTGATACCCTGATTCTATGCCATCATTCTTAATGATTTTTCTGTGAAATTTTCCTCAAAATTATTTTTTTCTGCTATAAAATATACAAGGTCCTTACACCCTGTATGTATAGAGCTTATAGTGACAATTTTCACCGAGAAATTTCCATAGACGTGTGAGTAGGTCATCGATCCATTGCCGCTTCTGAAGGTAAAAGAAGAACTTACGCCATTCATACAAAGGCACACGTTAAAGTGTCCCTCGTGTCGTTGGTGTCTTGAGACATAATACAAATACAGATATATTCACTTACCCAAAACCTGAAAACAAACTTCTGCTTTTAACATGAATGTTTAGCCCGACCGGGAAAAAGCAACATACAACTATAAATTCGTTTCCGTGGGAATCTGAAAAAAATATGTAGCTCTTATGTTATTGTCTAAGCAAAATTACTGCAAAGCATCATCGAATAACGTCCAGTAGTCCATCTTGCCTCACAAACTTCAAAATTAGAGAGCCTATGTGTAATTCTATTTTAGGTATATAATCCTGCAAAAGTTTCATCATAATTTGTTCAGTAGTTTTGGGCGAAAGGGTAACAAACATCCATCCATCCTCACAAACTATTTCATTTACAATATTAGTCGGATAGTAGGAATAGCTCAGAATTTCCACATTAACTGATTTTAATGAACAAGTAGTCTTTTGACCTTTAACCAAAGAGCCCTTGCCATTAAAGTGTACTCCCTGGTGGGCCGATCATCTGCCATTTTAATACACGAGTGCGGCTTTGATAGGAACTTCTTAACATTTTAAATGAAGAACTTTGTTTTATCGCTGAAAATGTTAAACTTCTCTTTGATAGGTTGACGACGGTGCTCGTCAGACTTTGCGTGAAGCGATATTAAGCTGTCTACACTTTATGATAAGGTTTAATTTACCGTAGAAGATTATACCGAACGAGTTTTTAATTCCATCATTACTTTTGTATTCTAATAGTTCTAAAAGTAACAAAATTTTATCACCCCCGACATTCGGTTGCTCATAACTTCCCGTCACGCGTTTGTTTACGGCGCGTGCGATACAAATCCTGCACACACGGGTGTGTAAGAATCGCGCGAAGGTTTAAACGGCTTAACCAATTTTGATCAAATATAGCTAAGAACTATCTCGACTACGTCGTGTAGCTCAGGCCAGCAGACCCACGGAATTTAAACAATGAATTTAGGTATTCTATGTATGCCAATACACAGTGCCTTCCTAGTGCCTATTGATGCCAAAAGAACCATATCTAGTGCCATCATAGTTTAAGAAATATAGGTCGTTGTTTGTGGGTCTGCTGGACGAATATCAGCCCAGCAGACCCACCTCTCGTACACGGAAACGGATAAAGTTAGAGACATGGTTCTAGATCTAAGCTTTAATGCTTTACTTGGTGCCATCGAGAAAAAAGTTTCAAACCTAGTGCTCCAAGCGTTTCGGAGCTATAAAACGATCTTGGTGTGCCTGCTGGGCGGAGGTTCAACGCAGCAGACCCACCTCTCGTACACGGAAACGGCTAAAGTTAGAGACATGGTTCTAGTTCTAAGCTTTAATGCTTTACTTGGTGCCATCGAGAAAAAAGTTTCAAACCTAGTGCTTCAAGCGTTTCGGAGCTATAAAACGATCTTGGTGTGCCTGCTGGGCGGAGGTTCAACGCAGCAGACCCAACACGATAGCTCCATAACTAGAAGGTAATTGGTATGAAATCTCATATCAACGTTTAGTGTGTAATTAGTGCCTTAGCTTAACATAAAAATATCTGTTTAATTTGACTTCCAAACATAACAAATAGCCTCTGAAAGTTCTGCATACATTTCAAAATGAATACAGTCGCGTACATAATCAATAGTTTTTACGTAATTGTTGATACAATATGGATTAAATGTCTTTTTTACAAGCTTGTATTTTATTTTCAATGTTCGTAAAGGTGATTTTTGTCCACCAAGTGACCTTTTATGTACTTACTAAGTCTTCCCCCTTGCCTGCGTGCGGGGCTTATTAGTTATTAGCACAGTTTAAGCGCTAAGTACCTAAATCAAAAATTACGTAGTTTAATTTTGATATATGATAAAAATATATCTTCAGGTTTTATTAGGTGTGCGTTATCGTCTTAACTTATATTCAGAATACAAATATATCTCGGTACTATGTGACTGTGTATAAGATTGGGACTAAAAAATTTAAGAGTTGAAAAATGTTTTTTTAATGGGAAAGTTAATATCATATAAATTATGTAATTATGAGTTTGGTTTATTTTATGTTTATTTTTGTCCTTAGAGACTGTATTTAAGAGCATTTAAAGAAAAGCATTTTAATCAAAAAAACATTTTTACTCTTGATTTATTTTTGGTTTTTTATTGCTAAACGAATAGATTATACGAAAAAAATTATAACGAAGAATTCAAATAATCTAAGTAGACGTTTTCGACAAGAATGCGTGTGAATTTCAAAATTTATGTACGAAAAACTTCTATCAGAAAATCATAGATGGCGCATTGCCCCGCATTGTAACCGCGCCACCGCACTGTGCCGCTGCGCCGACGACGCGACGTATTTTGATATTTTATACTACCGACGTTGATTGTTATAAATAAATGATAACCTTTCAAACCGTATTTAATTACTCACTAATTAATGTCTCATAACTAATGTTCACTAAACATACAGATTTTAATTTCAACTGATAATTATCACATCATAAATAAAAAAGAAAGTTTCAAAACAGGTTTAAATTTACAATTTTTATATATTTTAACGCTGGTTCTTACCACGATTTGTGTACATATATCACCTCAACTAAGCATATAAAAAGTGATAAGAACCCGTGTTAAAATGTATGATTTTTTTGAAAAAATCTTTAAAATCCTAAACTATAGTGTTTTCTTATTATTATCCAAAAAAAGTGGTGAAACATTTTTGACACGATCGGGATTCGAACCCGGAAGTTCGCGCTGCTAAGCCATCTGACGATTTACCTAAACCATAGTCAAGTGCTGAAAGTCATCTACCCTTTATTAGCGCATAGGCCGCGCATAGTCTTAAATGCATTAACAATCTTATTGTGAGACAACGCATCCTAAAACAGTCGCCATCTATTGGTTTGGGAAAGCAACATGCAGATGCGTAGCCTATTTTTTTTTTTAATTTATTGCCTAGTCGCCTTTTACCTTTTTACAAAATAAGTTGGTATATCTATATAATAGTTATGTAGTTAATTACTATTAGGATACATGAACGATTACGAATGGGGTTATAAACTAAAAGCTCTTTAGAGGTGGCAGCATTGTTGACTGTTCCGTGTCAAGCTGCGGCGCTGTCATTTTATTTAGATTGCGAGCAAGTGTTTTTTATTTTTTTAGCGGAAATAATTACTCAAATTAAAGTCAAATTACAAAGATGTGTACTTCAATTGAAAGAAGAGTTCAGTAAAAGAAAAGCTACTCTTTTTAAACTTTTTTTTTTGGATCTTTGGGGAATACATGTACACCGTATTTTTGCAGTTAATAGCTGTGCAAATTGTCAAAATTTATTAATTTACTATAAATAAATTGTTTTTTTACGAAACTAATATGGAGAATGACAGCTACACGTAAAATTTTAGGATCAGTCAACAGAGGCGACACCAGAAGTGAGAAATTGGCAGTTTATTACCCCATTCAAAAAATATGTTGGCATATGTAACCTGATAAATTAAGTTTTGAGCGTGACTGTACCTTGGTTGTTAAAATGTATGGAGAACTTTCAGAGGCTATTTGTTATGTTTGTAAGTCAAATTAAACAGATATTTTTATGTTAAGCTAAGGCACTAATTACACACTAAACGTTGATATGAGATTTCATACCAATTACCTTCTAGCTATGGAGCTATCGTGTTGGGTCTGCTGCGTTGAACCTCCGCCCAGCAGGCACACCAAGATTGTTTTATAGCTCCGAAACGCTTGAAGCACTAGGTTTGAAACTTTTTTCTCGATGGCACCAAGTAAAGCATTAAAGCTTAGAACTAGAACCATGTCTCTAACTTTAGCCGTTTCCGTGTACGAGAGGTGGGTCTGCTGCGTTGAACCTCCGCCCAGCAGGCACACCAAGATCGTTTTATAGCTCCGAAACGCTTGAAGCACTAGGTTTGAAACTTTTTTCTCGATGGCACCAAGTAAAGCATTAAAGCTTAGAACTAGAACCATGTCTCTAACTTTAGCCGTTTCCGTGTACGAGAGGTGGGTCTGCTGCGTTGAACCTACGCCCAGCAGGCACACCAAGATCGTTTTATAGCTCCGAAACGCTTGAAGCACTAGGTTTGAAACTTTTTTCTCGATGGCACCAAGTAAAGCATTAAAGCTTAGATCTAGAACCATGTCTCTTAACTTTAGCCGTTTCCGTGTACGAGAGGTGGGTCTGCTGGGCTGATATCCGTCCAGCAGACCCACAAACAACGACCTATATTTCTTAAACTATGATGGCACTAGATATGGTTCTTTTGGCATCAATAGGCACTAGGAAGGCACTGTGTATTGGCATACATAGAATACCTAAATTCATTGTTTAAATTCCGTGGGTCTGCTGGCCTGAGCTACACACTACGTCAGCTTTCAAACGAAAAAAACGAATTTAAATCTACAATGCCACAGACAGACACATAGATACACAGAAATACAGATACACATGCCAATAACATCCCCCTTTTTTGTAAAGGGGATTCAAAATTAAATCTTTTGGTCAAAATATCAATGTGTAAGTGCTTTTTTCCTTGTTTAAGATTTTCTCTTTAGGAAAATGCTCAGTTTATTTTACAACTATGTTTAAAAAAGCTTGTGAAGGCTGAGAGGTTAAATGGAAAACTTTTTTGTTTATAATAGTCTATTAACAGTTATAATAATTTACTTAAAGGACAAAACGCCTTTAAGTAAGTTAATACAAGCAGAAAGTCCATCCAAAACATAACTGAAGCCTGAATTAGCTCAAGTTAATGTTCAAAAGCGAACTTCGCTGGAACAATAGCCGTTGTACAAAGTTAGTTTTAGTGTGGTAGATATAATTCTATAGAAACTTACCTGTATTATAGCTCGCTGAATCAACAGATAGATAAACATTTAATGCTTTATTCATAAACGTAATTTAAATTTAAGTCACAATTGAGAGCCTTAATAGAGCGTTTACATAAAAATATTTATATACAAATATTTATAGGTAAGACATGTTTTACACGCTTCCACGAGGCTCCTAACTGTCACTTAACTCTAAGGTACGTTTATTAATAAGGCGGACAGCTTAAAAGTATTGATATGAAGAGACAGACAGAACAGACTAACCGATTCCAAATCCACTAAAACCGGAATAGTTAATAAAACGTCCACGGCACGTCCACACTTTGTATCGCTGGATCTAAAAAAGCTTTCGGTTGCCCGTTCGTAGGTCACTATATTCGATACTAAATATTTCGAGTGAGTCCCGAATCGCTCCCCTCGTACCTTTTATAGGGATCCCAAAAGTTTTGGAGTAGTGTACGTGTGCGAAAATCTCGGGAAAAGGTTGAATGTGTCTGCAATCTAAGCATAAAAGTTAGCAAGAAACTCGAATTTTCCTAAATTTGTATTTTTTTTAACCAAATGGATTTCTTTTCAAGTTTCTAAATTGAATAATCGTTACTTTTGTATATTTTTTACATTTTTAAATATCTCGCAACTAAAAGTCAATATTGTAAGTCAGTGGACTGTATCATCAATATGATGATAAAATACTTTTATAGAGCTTCGTATACCTTGGTAGTAAGTTTTTCACTCCTACATATTGTTGAATACAGAAACCACAAAAGTAAATGGTACAATATATTTTAACGTGAAAATACAAAGAAGTAACATTCTCATTGTTTACTTTTTTGAAATCCCGGACAGAGAAGTAAATATAACAATATTAAAAAAACTACGTTTTCTGCAAATGTTTATTCTAAAGTTTAAAGTGTGACGCGGGACTTCTCTTGCAATTGTTCGTTTGAGCTATCCCTGATTATATTGGGAAAAACGTTTCCGGCGACCGGTTCCCATTTCTATTTATTCCAGGATATATATTTGTCAATTTCTGTGTAATACCAAATCTCATTCGTCTAAATTATAAACTTCGATCTCTAACACAATTCGGGGAGTGTGCTCAGGAGCTGCATGAGCTCATTCCGCCTGCCCCATTCTTCTATCGGACGTCCAGACGCACCGCTGGGTACCATCCCTATCTTGTTGATATTCCACGGATTCGCACTGAGCGCTTTTCATCATCTTTCGTATTGCGCACTGCTAGGGAATGGAATTCCCTGCCTGCGTCTGTATTTCCGAGTTTATATAACCCGAATCTCTTTAAAGCTCGAGTAAATAGGCTTCTTCTGGGTGAGCTTGCTACATCCTCGACCGCATCTTTGCCCTTGGGCTAGATTGTGGTCAAGAGCGAACCCTTCATTAATAAAAATAAAATAAAAACGAAAAATATATGAATTATATTTTCTGCACACTCGGAAACCTCTTAATAATTCGACAACGGCACTGCTCCATTGCCTCCTATGCACTAGTGATACCAGAAGCTGGAAACATAGGCAGCAAGGTAGTACAAATTCTGCCGAGCAACTAAATAAATAAATATTCTTGGATAGTTAAGTTATATACTTTTTTACATACAGAAACTCCCAGATTCCTCACAAATACTTGAAAACAAGATTCAAGTATTTGAGGACGGGAATCGAACCCCCAACCTTCAGATCAGTAGCCAAGCTGACTAGGCTGACTAGGCTATCAGGCCAGTTAAATACCTTTAGATAGGTCTTTCACAATTTCGAACTCATATAAAATACGAAACTATTCTCGATATTGGCTGTTATCGGTCACCATTCTGGACACGTCTCCCCGTAAAGCTTGGTTTGTAAGCGCTAAGTCCTGCAAAAACTTGGTGACCCGACTTACAAGGTGGACGGAGACGCCGGCAAATGTTTGCTGTTTCCTGCTCCCTACTTTCTTTGAATATCAATTGGGTTTCGATAAGAATGTCTATTTTTAGCTCTCAGACACTCACCGTGTTTAAAATATTTTTCTAAGGATGTTTCTGATTGTTGTTTGTAGATCCTAAATGCGTTAATCCTGGTTAATCTTAACTCCACCGCCCACCCGAGAAACGGAACAGGCTAGAAAAAACGTTTTAATCTGAAATTTTAAGATTAAAGAAGTATTTCGTTATAAAGAGTGTCTGAATACCTCGATAAACAGAAAAACAAATTAAGAAATTTGATTGGTAGTTTTCCTAATGTCTTTTAATATTGAAGGCATCAGTCAGTACCTGCTTCAGAAAAGCGTGCAGGAAAAGCGCTTCTCCTAGGGCATACAAAATTTTACATACACCTTGTTTATCTTGACATTTCAAAATAGATATTACACTTTATTACATTACCAAAGGAATGTACAAACGTTGGAAACTGTATAAATTAGAATTTATCTTATCGCATCCACAAATTTGGTCGGCGACGCCGGTTCTCAATGAGCAATCGACCGACGGTTTTAATTTACTATGAATAACGGAGGAACTCTCAGGCCAACTATTGCTATTATCGGCAAGTTCTGGCGAATTATAACCGTTATCGTGCCGATTATCCCTCCCCAGTTACCATAGTTTATCGATCGAAGTCCTCAGAAGTCATAAGCTGGGGATTAGTCTTGTAAAATTATGTAAATCCTCCCCCAAACCCGAGGGAATCGTGTTCTTGACCAATAAAAGTTTCCCAAGAAAATGAAAGATAACAGGGTTTTCCCCTTTTCCTAGTTAAATGTTTCTTTTAACTTTATTGTAACTATTTGAATATTAATTGGTGTAATTTACGCTTCGCTTTTCTTTTAAAGTCAGAAAAAATGTAAATAAGTAGGTAAGTAATTAATTAGTTTTGAAAACAAAATCAAATTTTGAATTGGTACCTATAAAAAATTTAAACATAAAATACCTACACTATAAAAATCGTTTATAAAGACCAAAAATTTCAGTGGCCTTATTTATTTGTATCTCGTACAATCTACTAGGAAGCTGAGAAAACTGAAACTTCATAGTTAATTGTATCGAACTGTTTTAAGTACCTTTTTTTTGTGTTCAGCCTGTACTGATTTTTTTCCAAGAGAATGGTTACCCTGTATAACAAATGACAGTGAAAAACTCTCCCTCGATTTCCTTATATTTTCCGGATTAAGTCGAATCATGCGACCTCACGGCGCATTAAAAAACCACGACTCACTGCAAATAATGACACTCGTCCGTCTTCTCTTGCTTTTGATAGGGGAAAATAAAACACAAATTCTATTTTTTTTTATTCAAAATTGGTTGTAAAAAAATTACATTATCTTTCTATGGACTGTTCCACTTATTACGTATAAGTTTTTGATAGTTTTAAAAAACTTTTTATTACAATGATAATTTTGAAAATTTCGCTTTATTGTAATTTAAGTAATCTAAAGTATTTTAAAGTAAATTAGATGAAAAAGCCTGATATTCGTAAATGTGCATTATGTTTCATTTCATACCCCTATTTAAACATACATATTTACATATTAATTTTTCCGTTTTTGAAACTTTAGTTAGTCCCTACAATTTGATTAAATAAATCACAGATGTTTGACTATAACAATTATAATTAACAGAAATTGCTCAAGGTTACTGTTTAAATTTCATGGAATCAAAATTTTGATATGTTCGTGTGCGTCTAATCTTAAGAAATGTTTTAAAGAAATCGTGTGAAAATTCGAAATACGTAGTCTCTCTCATACTAATGAAAATATCTTTATTATATTATTCCAGTTAGCCTCTATCTACAGTGATCGCATCATAATTAATTAGGTAAGTAATTTACAATAATCCTATTATTTCATATTTGCGTCTTTAACTGTACAACATGAGGGGATTTTAAATTAGCTAGCGAAACTTACAAGGGTGATTCTACTCATGAATCTAACCAACTTTCCCCAGGCAGGGGACCTACATGCAATTCTCAAAAGAAAAAAAAACAACGGGTTGCTCTCTGGGAGTGCCGGCAGAAGTGAACACTTGAACATATATTACTCCCTTGCGGTCTACTCTCCCTCTGTCTTACGAATTTTCGATCGGGTCACATGTCCTGACGCGAGTTTAACATTTTTTACCCATACTTCTTACATCAAAAATCTTTCCATACTAAAGTAGCCATCAGCTGATTACATAAGTCATCTTTTTTTTACATTTCTGTCTTGTTCCTCAGGGAAAGTTGTTCAGTGTAGTATGCTGATTCACATCCTTTATTTTTGGTAACTCATTTAAAATCACCTAATATAATTATGTACGAGTATGTATCTCACATCTACATATAATATCGTATAACTCTCAATAACTCCACAAACATTCGCTTTTTAAGCATACACTGAACTAAAATTCTAAAAGCAATAAGTCCTGGAGGAACCATCGTTACCCCCAGCATCGTGACGTCAGCCATAATAATATTGTGAATTCGAATATGTACCTAAACTCTTTGGACTTAAGGTTTCCTGATTTGCTTCATCTTTGTAAAATCTAGGAGGGGCTTCTGTGGACGGAGGAACAAAGTCAACGTTGCCGTACATACTGGCTCCGGCACAAGGATATATGGTTGATAAGGGTCTCATAGCTCTCAGAGTGCCTTTAGCACCAGGGCCCTCTCTGTACAAGATCATGTCTGGATGGACTGGGTCGTAGAACGTTCCAGAAATGTGGGCGACATCTATGTCATTGTCAATGTCAGATACGGCATCGTTGAACACATTTGGCGCTTCAGTGGTAAACATGTCACCAGTTTTGGACTCGCGTGAGGATTTCCTGATGATGTAGTAGCGGACTGCAATGAGCAATAGTGTGAGGATGATGAAGACTGCGATTCCAATACCGACATAAACGAACACGCTTGTTTTTGGTTGTGGATCTGAAATAATAAAAAAGTTTCTTTAAAATATTAGATATTTAAAAGAACACATTATACATGAATATAATCATCACGCCTCATCAAGGGTTTCTAAACTACTACTTTACACTGACGCTTAAAATAATTTTCAGGGTAGGCAGAACACCATATGGTTGTGGTGCGGTTCACGTCGTTCATCATGTGGGTTTCTAAAACCTTTAAAAATATTCTCAGGGTTAAAGTAAAATATTGGTGCTAGATAAGTGTTTATAGTTGGGCAAACTCAACAGCTGGCACGTTTTAAAGTTAGGTCATTCTGGGTCTGGCGTGGAAGTAATTAAAGGATATTTTTTGTTTAAAAAATAAGTTGATTGTTAAAAAAAATTTTTTTGTTACATTTTTTTTTTTGTATTTTTTTCAGCATACCCTTTCATTTGATACCCATATCATGGAAGGGCAAAATAAAATACTATAGTGTATGCTATATATTTCAGCCAAATTTCAGCTCAATTACATACATACATTGTAAGTTAATAAAGAGCTTGTAATTAAGTCAAAAATCGTCAAATGTTGAAAGTTGGGCAAACTTAAAAACCGGCATTTCATTCTAAGCATATTAAAATGTGCACGCTGCGAAAACTGTGTCTAATATTAAAATTATAAACGACGTAAGGCAGTACGTCAAATATCTTATGTGCTGTAGTATGATGTGCAGGCCGAGTACGATAGTGACAGCGCCGCAACAACACCGCGGTCCTATGTCAAAATGTCAACATTGACAACGCCATAGGGCGAGCAAACTTTTGCGCGGGACCCTCGCGCAATCAAAGTGAAGTTTCAGCGTGAGCCGAGCGCGATTTTGTCGCTATCGTGCTAGAGCTGCTGAAGGGTCAAGTTCACTGAGACCTCTATCACCAGCAGACAAAAAACTTGGGTACATATTAATTGGGGGAACAGATTGTACATCTGATGTGCTGTAGTCTGTACATAAATCATTACCAAATTAATGAACCCATTGCTCCACATTAATAGTCAGGTAGAATTATGAACATTCAGAGAGCACAACATAAATAATGTCACTTGCCATTAAATCTATCAGAAGTGTCACTTGGGTAACACGTGTTAATAACAAGCCACTGCTATTGAAGTGATAAGTGGGGTAAACAGTATATCTGTAGATAGATCTATAAACCTTGATCTATTTGCTGAAAATATTAACATGAACAACAGTATTAGGTATGTATGTTTTCTTAATTAAAATCCACTATGGAAACTACTAGAACGGCAGTTATGTTTCAGCTAATGAATTCTGCTAGCCTTCTTCGCTGGACTAAGAGTAAAAAAAACCTTAGAATGTGCCAGCTGCGAGCACTTTCCATGCATACTTGCTGTAGAAGATAGTAAGTGGGACGCGAGGGTTTTCCTGTATGGACAAAAAGCTGACAATCTCTCACCACTATACTCATGTCCTGTATAATAGTCCTTAGAATTATAGTCAAATGTGGTGTCAAGTGGTTCTAGAACCAAATGACGATCTGCCTACCCTGACAGGGGCTAAAGAGCATAAATGGCGTGAGAGTATAGGATGAAATGCTATCTGTTCACCCTGAACGGATAAAATTATCAACATCGTCATTACACTGCCATTGATAAGCAGAATTGCCTTCCAGTTCCTGTTGGCATTGCAACGTTTTTTTAAAGGAAAAGTTCTATTTTTATTAAGGTAATTTGCTCTACAATCATTATTAATCCAAGTTTCTTAAGTAATAAAGTTCAAATTAGAATACCAACTGTACTAATACATACCCTGACTTCTTGTGACTTCAGATGCTGGTCTTCGAACCGGTATTTCTGTCTTGGGCGGAGGAGTAGCCTCCTCATCAGTCAGCTCTGGCAACCGTGGGAGTAAGGCAGGATCAGCTACTGGTGTTATTGCGTTGGACTCTGCTGCGAAACCTGGGCAAAATGTATATTTGGTATGTAAGTATGTAATTATGTTTTTTTTATATAAAAAAAACAGTTACAGTTACACAAAAGAATAAACAAGCTTTTTTTAGTTGTTTTTTTAGGCTGTCCCTGTCCTTATCTAGATTTTTTTCTTCATTCATCTTCCTTTATAATTTATAATACTAATCTAATACTTTCCATAGTAGTTTACAATTTACAAGTTACTATAACAAAATGTGTACGAGTATATTGTGAATATATATGTGGATATATTGATTGCCATTTTGAAGTTATAATTGAGCACTTGTCCCCTGCCTACCACCTCTGCTAAAGAAGTTTAGGCACGATAATATAGTACAAAGGCAAACATTCCCGCGGGGGCATTTCATTCAGTCATCCTAGTAAGAATACCAAGGTCCAATTTCACCATACTCTGTTAGTTAGTTAATCCACGATTAAGAAGTTAATCAGACAAAACGTCAAACAAAAAGTATGAAAATGACATTGTCAAATCTCGGGTTAGCTGCAAATCGTCTGTTAAATAACTAACAGAGTATGGTGAACTTGTAGAGCGGGACCCATTCGTAAAAAAGTCTTCAAATAACGATTTTCGTGGGACTCATCTCCGCCATACGAACTACTGGTATGTACTTATTTGGCATGTTTTCCTGAACACAAAAAGTGCGGTAGTCACTTTCTAAGGGTATGGAGGGGGTAGCTATGACGTATCAAAGATGGCGGCCGGTCCTATTTTATTTACGCTATATTTAGATAACTACTGGGCAGATTTACTTAAATAAGATCTCAAATTCAAGATAATTTAATATATATTGTTTTATTTTAAAGATGCATTAGTGTAAAGCTAGTAACAAAATAAATATTTTCAAAAAACGACATTTTGTAAAATAAAACTTTTTTTATTGTGTGAAAAGAACATAAATCATTATGGTAACGATAATTTAGCTTATTATAAAAAATAGCTACACTTATCAGCATTCTAATGAACCTAAAAACGTTTAAATCAAACTGTAAACAACGGAACTGCAGTCGTCTAACTGAGCGTGGGTAGCGCCGAACTGACTACGGTACTTAGATTTTGGTACGAATAATCTTGAAAATAACGTGATAAAACGAGTAGAATCACAGCAAAATGAAAAAGTATTATGAACAGGCACATATTTTTTTAACAGGCATCATTTTTTTTATCAAAAAATTTTCTTCATTATTTTTACGAACTATTTTCAAAAATTCTCGTAACAAAAATAACGATTCGTATCATATCGAAATAAAACTCTTCATACTTGCACGTACTTGCGTTATATTTCAAAACAAAGGACTCAATGGTACTGGTCTGTACTGATGGACATGAGAGTGTAAACGTACGCACTCGAGGCAGAGGCAGGTCGCTGACGTGCGAGAGTGTACAGCCGCCGTTATATTTTTTACATTAGCAACACTGAGATTCATTCCAAGGAATTTCTGCACCGTGAACTTTGGCACTTGTCGCTTCATTTGAAATCATTTGGTCAGGCTTATGACACTGTTAGTACTAATAGCTGCGAAATGGCGCTTCTATCGCCTTTAATTCGCCATCTTGTGACGTCATGCTGTATGTCAAGATAACCTCAAACTGTCATGATGGCGTCTTATCACTGAGCAAGTACAAGTACGGTATTATGTATGATTGCTCTCATGGTTCGCACAGGCGTTTACTGAAGTGCATTGCTAAATAAATGCAGTACTTATTATCAGTTTTCGTCGCGGAAATGACTAAAATGCATATATATTTATTTTATTTTATGATTGTCAGAAGCATCTTTTGCCATATGTAACCCGTATTATTACCATTTAGCTTTGATTCCATATAAAATTTTATTATTTATTTTGTAGGTAGGTGCAAAAAAATATTTTCGAGTGTCAAAACTATCAACAACATTTGGTAACAATTTTATATCTAAAATAAATACATTTGTTTTGCAAATTATATTAGTTTTTTTTTTATGACTACCTTATAATAAATCTAAACAAACAAATGTGAATTACATCTTATTAATTCTATGCCTAAAACTAACGGACTGATTTTGATGGAATATTCTGCTCTAGATTAATAAATAAGCTACTTTTTATTCTAAAAAAACTAAAACTTATGTTCCAACAAATGGCGTAGTAAGTATTAGTAAATGAAAATATGAACAGTACTTTCTGCAATTCTTTCTATCGATAAATAGCTAATTCGCTCAGTCGAGCTTTCAGTGAACCGGCTTATCTGCAAATCGTGCCATCGGCAAAAAAATAATATTTAGAACGTCCTTTCGGCGAATTGAGCTGTCGGCACAACAAGGTATCGGCTGAAGATTTTTTCTTTCAGCCGATGGTCGGTGAACAGTGATTTTTATATACAATTATATCTTTCAAGAGTAATTCTATGAAACCTTGCGAGTTCGAGTTGAGTGCTCGTGTATTTTATGTTGAGTTTGAAGTTGAGATCCTTGTCACAAATCCTCCTCCGTCGACGATTTTTTCATCTTAGGCTATTTCTGCAACCTGTTTTAACATGGAAACGCTTAGTGTTGTGTTGGTGGTTGCACTGCAACAGGTGAAAAACTACGGTTGTTTTGTTTCCCGAGAAACAGTTATCTAAGAAGTTTGTGGATATGTCTTTTCTCGCGCCAACGAATCCTATACTCTTTGAACTCTCTGAAGAGCAATTGTTGAAACAACGCGTTTGTCAAAAACATTTTGAAAAAACCCAATTCGATGAAGAAGGCAAGAGAATTCGCTTTTCTTACACATGTCTCTTCACTGAAAACGGAATTGCTCTGGGTGAACCAATGAGTAAAGTAGGTAAGTCCATAAAATCTGTTACGTATTATTCTTAATTGGACACACTATACTTATTATTTTTCAACACATTTGCTCATAAAGTGGGTCTTATGTCATTGTTCTAAGGTTCATAATGATATGTATTACCCAGCCCGTGAGTAATAAAAATAAAGCACAATTTTTTTTTTGTAAATTTCAGCAAAGAGATCAGATCTTATTTTATATTTAAAATTAAGTGTAAATATTAAACTATTTGTAAATAAAAATATAATTCCACTAAATCATTTAAATTTAACAGAAAAGTATCATTTATTTATGCTAAAACGTGAAAATATATAGTCAAGTATTTTTTTAATTATTTGGCTGTATGGCATCTTGTCAATGTGAATCTCATTTTACGAGCGAAAAAAGAAAAAAATAATCGCGCCTCTTTTCAGATATTTTCACTTGGTTTTCACAAACGGCATTTGTATTCATCAGATTGTTATTATTATCAGAAATACAACACAAAAAATGTCTTCTTCAAGTGCAGAAGAGGAAACCTACGTGGGTACACCGCCAGAAATACTTTCCGAGGCGCAACATGCAAGTGATAGCTTGTTGCCGTGAATATCAAAGGTAAGTTTTTATTTCTTTCTTTCCTCGCAAATGTGTTGAAAAACGTCGTATGACACGCGTGCGCATTGGATATTACATTCTCGGCTCCATTGAGCCCTCGCCTTCGGCTCGGGCTCTAAACTCGCCTCTAATGTAATATCCAACTTAGCACACTTGTAGCATAATGTACTATTAATTTTCAAATTCAAAACTTTCCATCACGTGGGTCAGCTACAAAGAGCAGAGAGAGTAATGTGTAACCGTGTAATGACACTGGGGTCACCAAAAAAGATAACAATTCAATAATTATAGAAGTCTTTCAAGTAATTATAGTTGCCTGACAGCTCCCGCCATAAAGGTCAGTTATTAAAAAAAAAAAAATTTCTTTTACTTTTCCATTGATTATCATTGAACCTTTTTGAAAACATGACAGTGTTAAAGGTGTCACCTGGGTGTCACTCAAAATAGTTCTTATCCACAATTTTTTCACAAAATGGCTGATTGCCATTTATATAAAGTGAAGTGTTCTGCGATACATGATATTGACGGAATTGTGGCAACACATATGGGTCTATATTTAAGAATCTATCTATTCACTTTTATTTACTAGTTCTGGAAATTAGTTAAGCCTTTAGCGAAGTACCTATTCAGTTGTACAACAACTCAACTATAAGTACCATAACCTTGCCTCTCGTGAACTGACTAGATGTCTTACCACTGCAATACAGGTTTATTCCTAGTGCAGGGTGAGTCGGCTGACAGTCTGTCCCATGAAGAAATCCAATAGGCATATTTATTACCCACTGTACTTTAAAACTGTACCTACTGCTTTTAAGTATTTAAGTAATGTTAGTTACTACTACCCAGCAGCATGTCAAAGGTTTATTTGTTTGTTCTCGGGTCATGGGTGTTTATATTTGTCTTTATGTGTGTTTCAAGGGACCCACGACACAAGGGAAAACCTTAGTGTGGGCCTTTGATTGTGTAGCGTTTATTTATTTGTTTATTCTTAATTATTTTCGAGAGCAAAATGAGGATGAGGATGATACCTCAGAAATGACTTTGGTGATTGGAAGGGATGGTACGTATATTTCTTATTTAATGAAACTATGTATCTAAAAATCAATCAGGGTCAAAAACATTTGATTCGTGTAATGTAACTTTAAGCATAAATAATAAATAAATAAATAAATAAATAAATAAACGCTACACACTCAAAGGCCCACACTAAGGTTTTCCCTTGTGTCGTGGGTCCCTTGGAACACACAAAGACAAACACAAACACCCATGACCCGAGAACAAACATCTGCTTTTTACACAAATGTTTGCCCCGACTGGGGATCGAACCCAGGACCCGTCGACCAAGAGGCAGCGTCACTACCACTCGACCAAACTGGCCGTCATATTACATAATCTAGTTATCTGAAAAGGAGATGCTTTGCATTTTGATTTAGATTGCATTTGAATTTTTATCTATGTCTGTTTAAAGTGCAATCATCCTCCAAGAACAGACAAAAAATTAAACTTAGAGGGTACCAACCTAGTAGCTGTTACGTAGCAACAACATAAAGGCAACAGCTACTCAAGAGTCTGTTTCAACTCATGTATGATTTATTAAAATGGGCCAAAGATTCAAATAAAAAAAGCTTTATTAATGCTTTAAAACTATCAAAATTTGCAAGTATGAAGAGGTTTATTCGATATGATACGAAGCGTTATTTTTGTTACGAGAATTTTTGAAAATAGTTCGTAAAAAAATGAAGAAAATTTTTTTGACAAAAAAAAAAGATGCCTGTTCATAATACTTTTTCATTTTGCTGTGATTCTACTCGTTTTATCACGTTATTTTCAAGATTATTCGTACCAAAATCTAAGTACCGTAGTCAGTTCGGCGCTACCCACGCTCAGTTAGACGACTGCAGTTCCGTTGTTTACAGTTTGATTTAAACGTTTTTAGGTTCATTAGAATGCTGATAAGTGTAGCTATTTTTTATAATAAGCTAAATTATCGTTACCATAATGATTTATGTTCTTTTCACACAATAAAAAAAGTTTTATTTTACAAAATGTCGTTTTTTGAAAATATTTATTTTGTTACTAGCTTTACACTAATGCATCTTTAAAATAAAACAATATATATTAAATTATCTTGAATTTGAGATCTTATTTAAGTAAATCTGCCCAGTAGTTATCTAAATATAGCGTAAATAAAATAGGACCGGCCGCCATCTTTGATACGTCATAGCTACCCCCTCCATACCCTTAGAAAGTGACTACCGCACTTTTTGTGTTCAGGAACATATGCCGAATAAGTACATACCAGTAGTTCGTATGGCGGAGGTAAGTCCCACGGAAATGAACTCATTCTCCTTGGGTCCCGCTCTATTGGGTCTAAGGAGAATAAATTATTTATAAGTAAATAAATATTTTTTTTACAAAAGATTTCTGTAACATGTGGACTTCTGTTTAGCCAGCATAGTTTTTCCTCATACTTTTTTTTAAATTTATTACAATGATACAAGTTTTCAGGCAACGTATTGTGAATTTTTTAACTGCCACAAACCTCGGAAACGCACCTGATTATTTACCGCTATGCATAGCCAGTAGATAACATGGACGCATGTCATAATTTTGTCGGATGTATCTTGTTCCGCCTTTTCAGTCTACCGCACAGCGTCAGGCAGAACGACATTGACGTGACAAAATTGTGTCACTCAACCTTAGTTCTCTGTATTATGTACGTAGTTTAACCTCACTGATAGGTGCCGAGCAGAAAGTGTCCTGGGTTACAAGCACTTCGAAGTGGTAAAAAAAACAACCCAAAGTTAACAACCCACAGTCCTCGCACAACTGAAAATAATTGATGGAAGACAAATAGTTACCTGATTCATCAAAATTGTTGTCAGTTTTCCCGTTGAGTTCATCTCTTTCAGCAGCGCTCTCGTATTTTTCATTCAAAACTCCCAAAGGCACTGTAGCAACGAAACAAAATACAAAGCTTTATAAATAATATTTTAAATACATGTAATTTATGTGGAATAAATAAACATTCATATGTTGTCTTTGATTGAACTTAGTAAACTAAGTTATGTAAGTATCTATATAATTAATACATAGCTGTAGTTTTTAAAGTCTATTAAAATCGACAGCGAAACTTGAAAATACAGAAAAAGTGGTACAAAATAAATGTTTCAACAATTTGTTTCAATTTGGTGATACTTCTCCCTGTATTAATAAAATCTAAGCTTTCAATTAACTTCCTACGAAGTGAAAATTTGGTACAGATCTAAACGAGCTCAAAATAAATCTTATATTTTATTTTTCTAGGAAAAACTACAAAATCAAAGGTAATTGATGAAATAGACCTGATTAATAAATACTCAAGTACTGAAGGATACCGTTTCCATTTTACTGAATGCCTGGGATTAGGAACATCATTAAAATTGAATGCCCTAATAAACAGAACACCGCTCCTAACAATATTTCTCACAAACTCCGAGGAAATTTTCTCATAATTTGAAATAAAATTAAATTTAAATTATAGAACGAACTCTCATCACTGTGTATAATAAAGGTTTCAATGCTTGCATCAATTTGCAATTCATGAACACAAAACGTGCATAATAAAACTTTTCTGAATAGATTTGTGGAATTTTATAACTAGGTGCGAGAGTTCCAGTTTTGCAAAATATTTTTTAACTATGCATTAAACCGGTTAGGGCCCAACTTGCGTTGCGGTATGTTTTTTTTTTCTTTTTCTTCTCGGTAAAACGTTTTGATGTATCAGCTTTCTTTGTGACCAGTGAATCAATATAGTAGTTTTTCTATCTTATGATGATAAGCAGCTTATGGGGTGACTTGTAATTAGCGAAATTTTATGGGTGGTTCTCTCCATGATACTGAACAACTTTTTCAAAGAACCTATACGAAAATCTTTAAAAATGTTTACTTCTCATAAGTCAACAATGGATCAGCTAGCTGCACAAATAGAGGCGAAATTCTTTTTCATACTTTGACCTATCTTCTTTAGGGAAAGTTGTTCATCGCAAATTTTAACTCACCCAATATAAACTTTACTATGACCGATTCAAAGTTTTGAGTATTATTTTTGTCGTCGTAGTAGTACAATTGTTTGCAGCGATGCATTTGAAGCATAAGGTTACATAAAGTCTGTTTTATGTTGTATAAAATTCAATTAGGGTTAAGTAATAGGAAAACTTAACTGTTGTCTAATATTGAGCTATATTATGAGGGTGGCGTGTTATATATTAACAAAACCCTCTTAATGATAAATAAAGATATAAAAATACCACACAACCCGTTTTCTAGACAGTAATTTTCATACTTGTTACTTAGAAGACTTCATACTGCCGGTTTGGTTGAGAGGTAGTAACGCTTCCTCTTGATCGACTCGTCCTGGGTTCGATTCCCGGTCAGGGCAAATATATGTGGGAAAAGCAGAATTATTTGTCCTTGGGTCATGGGTATTCTTATCTGTCTTTACGTATGTTCCAAGGGACCCACGATACAAGGGAAGACCCAAGTGTAGACCTTTGAGTGTACAGCGTTAATTATTATTAATTATATCCATCATCCACATCATAGATTTAATTAAATAAAAATGTTGATTCGCGAATCCAAAAAATTACCTTTAACATATTAATCAAGAAAGTTTATAACAAAACGTGAACAAATTAACACTTCGAAACGAACAGCTTTGTTAAACGTAGCATTTTGTATTGTACAAAGTAACAAGATACTAAGGCACGAGGCGCCTAGTTATCCACGGAAGAATGAAAGGATAGAGGTGGTAACACCTGCCTTTGTATTTTTAAATTCCGCATACTCTTTTAGGCCTTGGCTGATACAAAGGTTCATCATGGGTTTTCCTTTCTTGATACTAAGACATTAACTTTATTTCTTTTCATTTTCTTTTTTCATTTCATTCCATATATGTCATGTGTGACCCCGGACACCAGTAGTTACGCCCTGGTCCAGAGATTAAACATATTTTTGACACAAATATTTGCCACGACTGGGTATCAACATTGGAACTGAGGGTCACCGTCATTTGTGCGTGTCTTAAATTAGTTGTCAAAAAATGAAGATGTGAACTGAACAACGTTTTCTAAGGAACATTGGTCAAAATATGAAAATAAATTTTGCCTCTTGAATGGGGAAGGTAACATTTTTTAAATATTTTTATCCGATAAATTAGGATTTAAGGATCATTAAACACCAGTTAGATTTTTTCATATTGTGTGTAGTAATTTTTTTTTTTTTAATTCAGTGAAACGCTGTATCGTACTTTCATGGCTTTTTCTGAAATTTGCCTCTGCCTGCACAGTACTAAACTGATACATTGGAGCATCTGATAACAGTAGGTAAAGATCTATACAGATGACAGTGACAGGTAGAACCCCAAAGTTGAAATGCCTACAAAATACCTAATTAACTGACTTCAAAAAAGGAGGTGGTTCTATATTCGACTGTATGTATTTTTCTTTTTTTTTATGTATGTTCACCGATTTCTCCGCCAATTGTAGACCGATTTTCAAAATTATTTTTCTGTTCGAAACAGTATACTTCAGAGGTGGTCCCATATAAATTTTATCCAAAACGAATAATTTCATATAAAATTTATCACATCTCTTCCATATAGGTTCCATGGTCACTGAAACTTTCTCTACTTGCGAGCGAACCAAGAAGAGAACAACTTTTAATACTATGTCTTATGAATGTAATGGGCTGGTTTCCGGAACCACTAGCTAAATATATCATTTTTTATTACTAAGACACAACAACTTACAAAGTTGAATCTTATTGAAATAGTTGTAAACTTAAATCTTAGGATTCTCTGCTTGAAATAGAAAACATTTATTAGTTAGTTACTATTTTTCTACCCGCGTTTTCGTGCAGTTTAAGTACTTAATCTACTTTTAGATCCCGAAAACATTCCGTGTAAAAAGCAGATGTTCTCGTTTGTTCTCGGGTCATGGGCGTTCGTGTGTCTTTGTGTATGTTCCAAGGGACCCACGACACAAGGGAACACCTTAATGTAGGCCTGTGAGTGTGTAGCGTTTATTTATTTATTTATATACTAGCTTTCCACCCGCGGCTTCACCCGCGTGGACTACAGATTATATCGTGCCCAGCTGTGAGATAAAATGTAACCTATATCCTTTCCCAAGGTCTAATCTTAGTACCAAAATTCATAAAAATCGGTCAACCGCTGTGTCCCTGTATTTTAAATCTGTAATATGTTTGAAAATATTAATTTAAATTACATGCTGTGAATGGCCATATTCATCTATTTTAAATGCACAATAGTACATAATTGGATAAGGATTAATGCTGTATTGCTTAAAATCGCTTCGTAAATAAGTCATTATTTCTTGTAAAACGTAAAGGATAAAAAATGGTTATTGTGGGTTATCCCTAAGAGATAAACATATACCAACGTGAACTTTTTTAGACCTTTTTAAGGTGTACAATACTGTAGTACATTATTTTGATCTATCTCGTAGGGTTCAGCCAGCGTTTGCAATGTAAGCGTAAAAAAATGAATTTTTTTACGACATCACATTAGAAACCTCTAAAATTACCAGTGTTTCTCTACTATATTATGCATGTATTATACATATAAACCTTTCTCTTGAATCATTCTATATGTTTAAAAAAACCGCATCAAATTCCGTTGCGTAGTTTTAAAGATCTAAGCATACATAGGGACAGACAGACAGCGGGAATCGACTTTGTTTCATACTATGTAGTGATGATGATAGTGATAGTAATAGTGATGATAGTAATAGTGATAGTGATATACTCACCACAGGCGTAGATAACTTTTAAATAAGTCCTAGAACCAGGTTCACAGGGCGAGCCAAAAGTCTTGTTGTTGGCTGTGATGAAGCACCGTCTCTTTCCATGGCAAATCTGCATCACTGTCTCTGCTGCGTGGGGGGCGTTGCAATCTGCAAACCAGAGCCTGTGATAAACCGTTGAAAAGTAACTAGTGAAAAAGTAGTTGGGGTAGATTATGACCTGCAGGCCAATGTGCTAAATATGTGGATTGAAACGCGGTTAGTTCTCAACTTTTGACAAAAATAGTAAATCGCGATGAAAAAATTGACAAAAATGTGGATAGAAGAATAATTGAAAGGGCTGCTGCACAAGTTTTTTACAAAAATGGTAAACCGCAATAAGTAACATGTCTGTCAAAAGTTTCAATGCACATGTTTCAGCGCGACTAGCCTTCAGGTAGGTTTAAAAAATGTTTTTCTGTTTATTAGTTTGTAGAATGGCACGGTCTATTTTCTTTCTGTCTACAACTCTGAAATTCTTAAATTGTATTGTGTGACTTTTAATTAACAATGACAACTTTAGGATCTTTCTTTCTGTGCAACTGAACATTTTTTTGTATGATGTTTGAAAAAAAAAACAACTTTCCATACTAAGGCAATATCGCAGTATAGTAATCGTACAAGTTGCACGAAGTGGTTTTTTTTTTTCAACATTTCGATCCACGTTCCGCGGGGAAAATTCTTCAGTTTAGTGAGCTCATTCACCTCAATTTTGGTTAACTTGTTGAAGTCGCTTAGTTATGATTCGAGGTAGAACTTTACCTAAAAATAATGTCGTACTTAAAAGTTCTTATGTTTACCTTTTTTTTATATAAAATTGCAGGTCCTAACTCACTGACTAATCAAAGCCAAGCCCAAACCTCAGGACCTAGAAAAGTGAAATTTGGCAAAAAAATTCCTTTTATAACTTAAGGAAGACTTGAAGGATTGTGTAATTCCCACTGAAACGAAATGCTGGGTATCGACTTGTTTTATACAAGTTCAGCACTGCAGAATACGTAAATACATAAAAAAAACTTAATAAAAACTTACAAAAAACATCTTCACCCTTACACAATATTGCTTTTCAGATTCAATTTATTCAATTCAGGCTTCAAAGAAACAAAAATAGTTTGTACAAAAGCAATCCGACCTACGAATCACGCAAATCGGATTCGACTCATTTCTAAAGCCCATTTTACATAAAGGATGGTAAGGGAAAACATTTTCCTTGCCTCTCTTTCGTTTATCCTAACTACGACAAAGATAGAGCATATTTCAATTGCTTTCGTTCACTGTCTGATAGGCTTAATAGTATTTGTTCGGATTGCCAAAACATTTGTTTAAAATCGCAAAGGCCACTGCAAATACATACCACCGACCTATCTAATAAATATTACCTATCCTCTACTTAGCCAGACAGAAAAATACATTGTAATTATAAATGATTTTAAAAAATATATTTAATGGCTTAGAAGCCTTTAACACTTCGGCTGTTGAGTTGTCACGTCTGTCACCATCTTTCTGGTCTGAGATTTGAAATAACGCAGAGACAAAGATTTAATATATTATCCATTAACAATAACTAATAGGAATACAGCTATTCGAGATGTAGAGATTATTAGATTACACAGATTTTCAAAATGTACTTTTCTATAAATTTCTTGAACTGTGAGGGTTAACTATAAAATTTATATGAATGCAACTTATTAAACTTATACTTGCCGGTGAAAAAACTAATTTTTACAGAGAAATGAGATGGCCAATTTTGCCATAGTTCTGTGCCCCAACAAGTTACAGCAATAATTTAAGCAACATACGAAAGGGGAAAGCATGTATTTTAAACATGTATATACTATTTAATTTATAAAGCAGAGGTTTAAAAGTAATTTGCTATTTTTATATCACCACAAAATCTGCAATAATTGCAAGTTTTCGCAAGTTTTCATGCGTAAATGAGTCGACATATATCCTGGAGTTGGATCCATTTTATGCAAAGCAGTCGAGGGCTCGCTAAACGGGAACGCAGCGCTACTGTTTACTTTCTCAATGGGTAACTATATGTGACTATTTATTCTTGTAACGAAATAGCATAACAATAACAATGACTGCATACGAGTAAGTCAAAATGACAGACAGACAAATGACACAGAATCGGCATAAACTATGGCCACCTAAAGAGATGACCTAAAAAATATACCGATCTAACCTTCATGAACCTGGTTTACACTCGCACCACGGACATTTTATGTCAGTGTGAATTCCATGATGAATGATAGAAAAAAGTAGTAGTTCTCGCCATTTTCAAATAGTTTCCCGTCGATAATGAATACAATATCATATTTTTGTTCACTTTGTTTCGGCTGCTTTAACAGTGATTTTACTAATCATGCTAATAATCATTAATTATCAAAGGATTTTTAACATAAATCTCATCCGTGTAACTGCACATAGTCTGGGGAAGGAATAGGCCAAATCTTTTCAGCATTCAGACTTCGAAAACGTAAAAATCTAATTTCCGCGTTTAATTCAAAACAACGCCACCTATACAAAGAGAGCGGAACTTCCGTAACGTCGTAAATCTAGTGAGTGTGGAACTCCACCAAACGAGTTTCCATCGAAGTTAGTTTCTATTTGTTATACCTTACATTGTATGTTTTCAAAGCAATTCAGGCGTTACCAAACTTTGGGTCGGGAAACTTGAATGGATTTGAATAAATGAATTCACAAAAGTTGAGCATAAATATTTACAATAAGGGAGTAGAGGAACACGCTACGACATTTTGAAGTAGGTATGTTAAGAAAAGAGGTGGCAATGACTAAACTGTTATATTTTCTGTACTTGATTAAGTCTTTTTTTATTATTATTATTATAAGATGGGTTAACTCTTGACCTCAATCTTGACCAAAGATCAAAGATGAGGTCGACGATGGAGCGAGTTAACCCAGAAAATGCCTATAAAGGCACTGGTACTCCCACGCACCGACGGAACACAGCAAGCTGTTTGGCGTCGGACTTCGGTAGGAGGGTGGTCGAGAACCAGACGGCCCTTTACAGAGCCTACCACACCGCATGAGACCATTAGAGGACGACACCTCAGATTCAGAAAAAAATGAAGTGTCGTTGCCTGGGAGGTATTACTAGGAGGCAGGTCTCATTTGTGTTTCCTTAGTCGCCTCTTACGACACCCACGGAAAGAGATGGGGTGGTGTTACTCTCAACTGATCACCACACGGTCAGAAAGTCTGAAAGTGAGCACGCGTTGTAGGGTAGACAGCCGTGTGAAAACACCAGGACTCATTTTCATGCTCTAGTTTCGAAAATGGTTTTAGGAGCATCAGAGCCTCATATTTTTATTATTAATATTAAATAATTTATTTCAGGCTTTGCCCATATTATACAATTAGAATCATACAAAACTTTATTTGCTTTAAAAAGTCTCGAAATCTCGAGTTAGTAAGTACGTAATTAAGTTCAATTCACTTGTGACTCGATGCAATGATAAATCATGACACTCTCAAGTGCGCCTTTTTGACTGACGCTTTGTTTTAATTTTAAGTTTTATTTGTTTGTCTGTGTTTTAGTTTTAGTGTTAGTTGAATAAAGTATTCTATTCTATTCTCTACGTAAATCCTCCCAAGTCATTTAGAAACAACTTTTCTGTAAGATCACTATATGTCCATGCATGTTTTATACATATTTTAACACCCATCCCTAATAAACTTTGTGGAGCTCAAACTCCGATTGTTTGGGCATGTAATGCGCCTTTGAGACGTTCACCCGGTTGAAGTCTCTCTAAAAATTGACATCGGCAAACAACTCCGAGGACGTTTCAACGCTCTTGGTGGCGAAACCTAGAACACATACATGTATGCATATATATGCACGCGTATGTATGAGCGTATAGACTCACGCCTATAATCCTTATTGGGGCAGGCAGAACATCAGTGAATTTAAAACCACTTGATGCCACGTTTGATAAATTCAGAGGGTTATAAGATGAAATATGATGTAAGTGGTGAGAGGTTGTCAGCCTTTCGCCCAAAATACAGCAAAACCCTTGCGTCCTGCTTACTTACTAACTTTTACAGTATGCCGGGGAAGAATAGGCATCTGGCACATTTTATATTTTTCGTTTACTGCCAGCCCAGCATGGAAGTTCTTAGAAAAGCTAACCGAAAGGACAAACCCAAATAAAATGAGAAGAGGCGCAGAGAAAGAACACAAGTACGTGTGTGCGTCGCATGGTATTCATAGTAATTACCTTATCTGCCAAATCCTACGTCATGGTCAAGAACAAAGTGCTACAGAAGAAGGTGTGTGTCTATGTGGTATGCATATAAATACCTATCGAAAAAGGGAAGAAACATTATATATTTTACAGACAAATCTTTCTCAGTTACATACAGCCTGATTGTCGTTTCCGAGTGTTGTTGGAAGACTTGTCGTTGAATCGGAGTCAGAAGCCGTTTAGCGGTTTGAAAGCTCTGACACCAGGTTTAGTCAAGTTTGCCACATACCTACATACTTGATTGGACCTGTACGATAAGGAAGGGAAGCTACAGCTACTTACTTTCGTTGTCCTTGACCCCAGGTGATTGTGGGCAAACTGACTCATAAGCTGTCCTGCCATAGTTAGCGTCAAAAACCGCCACCCTCCTGAACGGATTGCAGCTGAGCTGGATGACATCATCTTCGCACGCTGTTCGGCTTCGGAATTCATCTGGAAAAATGCTCGAATCAGAATCTTATGATTAAGTAACAGAAAGGAAGAAATGGTGCATCTTGAAAATTTGAAAGAGCATATTTCGGGGCTGAATAATATGATAAGGCTGAGGAAACGCCTTGTTCAGCCTTATCATATCAACTAAATGTTTTTTCATTCATAGAAGTTTACGATTGTTATCTGATTTACAAAAACACAAAGCTCCTGCCTTGATAATGAAAAACTTGACGACTCGACCTCAAAAAGTTGTGTAATGTGAAAATGGTGAATACGAATTAATTACTGACGTTACTGAAAGTCGGCTTCAGGCCTGCTATAATGATTACTCATATAGTGCCATAATTATCACTCATCATTAGAGTACTACTATTTCATAACACAAAACAAGGACTTCGAAATTATGTTTTTTTTTTGCTTCGATTCCATAAATCGAGATCCTTTTGTCAACTTCCATCTTTCAAAATAAACATACCGAGAAAACCAGGAATTGAATTTTTAACTCAATATTTCGTACGAAGGTGGTCTAATGGTATTAATTCCAAATAATATGTAGTTGAAGTTGTGAAAATGGCCGCGAAAATCTTAAATAATACAAAATAGTTGATAGACCTACTGCCGTACTCAGAGACGTCAATTAAAGTTAAGTACTGTTAAACTCTGATGTTGTCTCTTTTACTCTTGTTGATATAAACAAGGATATCATGACATTTATTTACTTCTTAACTTCAATTGATGTCTCTGAGTACGGCAGTTAAACACACCTCCAAAGCTAAACCTATTTCCGCACAAAAGTAAGACAAGCGTGTTGCCGTTGTACCTACAAAATGAGTTCCAGGGTATAAAGCAGGGAAAATATTGCTTTACCCAAATAAAAAAGTAAACGCAATGTTGTCTAAAAAAAATATTTTTTCTTCCGAAAAAGTGTTTTTTGTCATTGGTTTTGAGTAATGCTGCTCTGTATCTTTCTGTTACAATGTTGTACAAGATGAAACAAAGGGAGAATGGCAGAAGGTACTTTCTGAACATTACATAGACACCCACTGTATTATTACATACACATACACAACCTCACGCGTTTCTCCCCTTGGGGTAGGCTAAGACTACAGATTGCCACCTGCTACAATACAAACACTCTCTTTCACTTCCTCTACATTCATAATTCGCTTCATACACGCTTCTCGGATTTGGGTACTCCTGACTCGGCCTTTTCTATATGCTTTTCCTAATTGGGGACGACAAAATCTTGATAAAATGGCAATATCACGAAAATCGTGGATATTGCCAATGTCAGGGTATTTTAATAAGTATTACAATAGAGTGAAGTCGCCATATCAAGTAAAGAAACCCTTTACGGGTTGTAATACGTCAGAGCCTTGTCCGTTGATCAGCAGGGTATACCGCTAGCAGGTGAGGATGACGGTTTTGGAGCACCATGATGTTATGATCACATACACCTCGAGGCAGAATATCAGGAAAGAGACTATAAATTAATCCTACGGTTGATAAATATTTTGAGAATTATTCATAGTTGTATAGTGATGAATTGGTGATGTGTAGTGGGACACCGAGCCACGAAACGGCAATCTCTAAGAAAGAAGAGCGGTGATGGGTTGTCAGCCTTTACAAACAGCAATTCTCTAAAGCTTAGCTAGCTATAGACAAAAAGCAGCCCGTTTAGTTGTTTTTTAGAAAATGCAAAAACAGATATGTGATTTTGAGTTCGTTTGTATTTTTTGTCCAATTTTGTAAATACCCAATGGGACCTGCTATACAAGGGATATCTTAGCGTGGATCTTTGTGTGTGTTTCGTGAGGAATTACTATTTTTTTTTAAATTGCAAATGGCGACATAAAAACTCTAGTTTACATACACGACTTGCTAGCTCAAAAAATCAATGCTTCGTTAACCCTTCAGGTCATTCACCGGTAACCATATACCAAATACACTGAGTGCTTTTAGCTAGACAATCAATTAGTTGAAAGGAACTTACCAACATGCACACAATAAGTATTGTTTTATAGTTGTGAAAGTTTATTGACACTATCAGTTAAGAATCTTTGAACATGCATTTAGGATACACATCGTTATATGTTTTAAATATTGAGTGACATCAAATTAGGTATTGATAGTTTTGAGGGTGAGTCTCGTCATAATCTGAACAAATTTCCCTTATAAACTCATTTAAAATTCGCGATTTCTCGACAATCAGCTCACCGCTCCATTTGTTTGGAGAAGTGTTTTTTTTTATATTTAGACCATTGTTTTTTGGGAATGTGGTTCAGTTTTGTGGGCTGATTTGCTAACTAATTTAAAGTCTCCCAATATTCTTTTAATGTTTCGTTATTAATTTGGTGAATTCAATAATGTTAAGTGAACTGTGTGTATGAGCACTTGGCTTTCTAAATCTTGTGGATGGTTAAAACGAACATTTTGTAGTAACCTGTATTGTAGGGAAAAGTAGGTATACGAAATTTTTAAAATAATAAATTGTTTCAAGAAAACATCTTTTCCTCAGCAGCGATGTAATTTCCTTAAAAAAGGAAACCACAGGCGAATCGTTACACTATTCAAGTTTCAAAACTGAAATTACGACTATAGATAGGTTTTAAAAAACTATTAACCCTTTGCTCGTGAGTAACTCGATAGGCTAAATGCGATCGTCAATTAGGGTGTAGATACTCGAGGTACTTCTAATGCAAGGAACATGAAGATAGTCGGCGTAGACGGGCGGGTAAACCGCTAGAATTGTTTTATAGGACATGTTAATGACCGCTACAATACAAAATATATACATTTTTAAATTTGAAATTAAATATCGAAACATGATCCCAATGATTGATAGCTTCGATTTACTAAGTCTTCCTCCAATCCAAATCATATTTACAAGTTTTATCGTAGCTAATCTCATCGTAAACTTTTACGATCTAGACTTCGGATCGAAGTTTTTAGAAGGTATCTACTATATAAAAATAAGTCGGGTTTTCTTTCTTGACGCTATAACTCTAGAACGCACGAACCGATTTCCACGGTTTTGCATTCGTTGGAAAGGTCTCGGGCTCCGTGAGGTTTATAGGATACTATACTTTTTATTTTAAAAAAATTAGGACGCGGGCGGAGCCGCGGGTGGAAAGCTAGTCTGCTTATAATTTCCCACTTTAGCAATACATCAGTTCTTCACATATTATGCTGACTTCTAATGTACAGACAGCAGCAGGTCAGGTTACACATTTACACTACGAAAGATAGCGCCATAACGAACGCGATAAGGGCAACGCTAAAGTTAAAACGTTTAGCCGTGTGTACTAGTAGTCTTTTCCCTTCTGATAATATAAATAGCCAAAATTTAAGAAATGTACAAAAATAAAACATAGTTTTACTAATCAGCTTAAGAACAAAACATTTTTTTTTATAAGATGGGTTAACTCTTGACCTCAATCTTGACCATAAGGAAACATTAGTTTCCATTGTGAACATCACGATTTATTGTTGGTTTTACTATTTCTAAAAATTGGATTCAGTATTTTACGTAATAAGATGTAAATAATAGTTACTTAATTATAATAAAACCTCAACCAAACTCACATGTAAAGTGAAGGACCATTGGTAACATGGAGCTAGCTAAACCGAGTTCTATACAATGTATAAATTACGATTCTTAGAAATATTTTATTTAACTTACCGCTGAAAAGCTATATTTTCACATAAACTCTAAGCAATTTCCAGAAAAAAATATCACTAAAACATTTTGCACAGTAATAGAGTATCCCTTATATAGTATCCTTAAAAATACTTACCTCGGCTTACTTTATTACTAGCACTGAAGTCGGAGACCTTTGAAAAAGATGTAATTTATTACAAATGAGAATAACAATATCAGAAGCTGTGCATATTGATAAAACATCGTTTCCAATTTCATCCCGGGCCGATGAAGGGCCTAAAGAAAGAATAACAAATATCCCTTTGGGGAACGCTAAAATATTGTGCTTTTTAACGAAAGAAAAGTATGTTTTGGAAAAGCTAAGAAGAAGTTATTGGTTTATCAATAACTATGAACCTATAAAGGGAATATGGTTATTTGACATTAATAATATCATAATTTTTTCTGAGTCAACCCATGTTTTTTTAAAGAGAATTATTTAGTTTTCAGAGCTGATTCATAAGAAGAGCTGATTTAAAAGAAGAAAAGGTTCATATTTCTGATTTAGGTACCTATCGAAGAAAAGACGATGAGTCGCATAAAACCCAACTTTATGAACGATTAATTAGTTATTTTATTATAATAAAATCTAAAAAAGGGTAACCAAGTTTTATAAGTAAGTAAATAACCGTAAATACATAATTTAAAGAAAGATAGAAAGAAAAACAAATTTATTACATCGGACATCACAACACATAATATAACAGGTAAGATTAAACAGTAAAATACGATACACTACATAAAGACATTAACAAAGACAATAATTTACTATCTCTATAGTGGTGACGGTAAGATAATTTTAGGCTCACTTGTGTCCTTTCTACGTAATAATTTTAAAATGATCATTTGTTTATTACTTTCAGTTAACGAAACGAAAATAAAAATAAAGGGAAAGTAACATGAACACAAAACATTTGATTCCACAAGTGGTTTTCAAACCGCGGCAATCGACCGCCCGTCTGCCATCGCTAATGAGTCCTGGCCGCACCTATCTACCACTCCTGCTTCCTACCACGCCCCGGGCAGGGCAAGAATTTATTAACATCCACATAAATCACTTCAATACACTTGCAACGACCCCTCATAAAAAACCCACCTCACGCGATTACCGAATCTGTACCCCCGTGCTTTTTTATTTCATACAAAATGACGGGTATTTTATAGTATCCGCTCCCTAAATGATTAGAGTTTTTAAATGGAAGGCAACAATGTTGTTGTTAACCTTTGGTCGTAACAAGGTGAATATTCTGTGATCTAGAGCGGGAAATTGTTTTCTTTTTCGTGCATTGTAAACCAAAAGAAAATATAAATGTGCTACATGTTAACTTTAACTTTTCCTACGAAAGTAAGGGGTAGTAAGTTAATGAACTCGAAGGCTTTGCCGTTTTATGGAGGCTAGAATGACAACCCATCTACACTCATGTTTCAGCTTATGAGCCCAGAATATTTGTCGACTGGCTTCAGGTTATTCTATAGTCATTTGATACTCTGTTTACCCTTATAGGGTAAAACTTCCCTGAGGAACTGGGCGTCTCTTTCACAAACCATTAGCGTCTCAATCGCGGTTGAATTACAATGGCGAAATTTAGACAGTTTTAAAGTTCGCCACCTGCAGCTCTAGCACGATAACGACAAACTCGCGCTCGGCTCACATCACTTTGATTGCGCGAGGGTCCCGCGCAAAGGCTTGCTCGCCCTATGGCGTTGTCAATGTTGACATTTTGACACATGACCGCGGTGTTGTCGCGGCCCTGTCACTATCGTACTCGGCCTGCTGAACTGATGAAGTGGTCATCACCATCATTCCACCGCCATTAAGACGCCATTGATTAGTGAAATAGTCTGCCTGGTCGAAATATGAAACAAAAAAAAATTATACGTATAAATTGAACGATTAAGCATTCTGTAAAAAAGTATGATTTCAAATTATTACGACCATAAGTTTAATGACTCTCAAATTAAACCCAAATTACAATGTTTTTCACACACAAAAGGTCTTTAGGAGTTAATCACGCGAGCCGCAGGGAACGTTTGGAGCTCGCAATTGGAAACGTCGGAATTTTTTCAGATAAATTAGAATGTTTGTGGTGGAAAAATTTATGGGGCCCCGGTGAAAAATTTTGTATGTTCTAGAACATTTTGATAGGTACGGGAATTAATTTGGTATTCTTTTTGTTTTTTTGAAATTCATTGTAGGGACTGTGGCCATTTTCACTGTCATTTCTGTTTCCTCACTCCAAAATTAAAAATACCTAACTGCTGATAAATAAATAATTTTACCTTTTAATTCATAAATGAGTAATTACAAAAATGTGTTTTCGTCACAAAAAAAATATTTCGAACTGATTTGACTTAATATCAACTTTGATAAAATTACAGCATACTAACTATTATTGTTATTAAGTAAGTACTCATATAAGTACTATTAACAATTTATATTTAAGAATTTTAAGAATAATATATTTGTGCTCGCAGAAAACCGACAAAACATTTCATAATTTAATCAAACTTTTTGAACACTTATTGAAATTTCATTCGTCAACTTTTTGAACTATGTATTTCTTGTTTATCGACATGAAAATAATAACAGATTATAGAGAAAGTTCGCCATCCTGATTTATGTGCACTAATAAAGTGAAAATATATCAATAATGGCCGGCTGAATGTGCAAAACTAGGACTTTACTAGAGATGGGACAAACTAATTGACCTGAATCAAGTCATTTGCATTACTAAGAGATGAATAATTTAAACATTTTTAATAGTTTAATGCAATATTGTATTATATATTAATATTATTAAGTTCTCACTTTTATTTAATATTCAAACGGTCATGAACACACTTCATTTATTGTTAATTTTTATGATTATATATTAAGTAGTTTTAAATATTTTAGAGGAATGATAGGTTGCCAGCCTTTTGCCCATAATCTATTAAGCTTAAGAAAATGAATAACACTAAAATTAAAAACTTTGAATCACCCACGGAATTCGATTGCTTATAACTTTTAAACGGCTAAACAGATTTTCATGAAACATGGCTAAGAACACTCGGGATAAAATTATCTATGACACAAAAAAAAAACTAAACGAAAATCGGTTCATCCGTTTGGGAGCTACGATACCACAGACAGATACACACATACACAGACAGACACGTTAAACTTATAACACCCCTCTCTTTTTGCGTCGGGGGTTAAAAATGTCTAGGGAGAGGAACAGTTTAATTTTATTATGTTGTACATTCTAATAGATCTGTAGCCTGGGGACATTTATACTACTAAAAAGGTTATCGTTTGTCTTTGTGAAATAATTATAGATTTCGCCATTTTATATACTGAAAGTATATAACCCGCCGTAACCATATGTAGTGATAAGTTAAAAAATCTCTTAAGTCAAAAAGTTATTTTATTATTTGAGTTACCGTTTCATATATATACATCTATTAATAGGCCCTCTTAAACAAAACAAAACTCTTGTAAACAAATTTTGACAAATAAATCACTTTTTTTTACATTAAGTTACGGCACTAAGCGCTCATTAATACATCTATTAATGAGGTCTTAATGCCATAACCCGCCGTAACCATATTTAGTGCTTTTTTATATTTTTGAGTTACCATTTAAAATTTATATATCTGTTAATAGGCCTTCTGAACAAACCATATTTTTAACTATTTTAAGACGATTTCTGTGGCCGGCTTAGATTATAAGACCATTTCTTTTTCAAGGACCAAATAAGTCTTAAAATCTAAACCGGCCACAGAAATCATCCTAAAATAGGTATATGGTTTGTTTAGAGGGCCTATTAAGAGATATATAAATTTGAAATGGTAACTCAAAAATGTAAAAAAAACACAAAATATGGTTACGGCGGGTTACGGCATTAAGACCTTACTTTTAGTATATAAAATGGCGAAATATTTAATAATTTCACAAAGACAAACGGTAACCTTTTTAGTAATATAAATGTTCCCCGGGCTACAGATCTATAACGTAACAGATCTATTTATCAATTATTATATCCTATGAATAGATGGATGGATGTTTTTTACGCCTTCACGCAAAAACTGCTTTACGGATTTTTATGAAACTTTGCAGTTATATACTCGTAGCTTAGACATTAGAAGTACCCATAGAGTAAATAATTTTCCCAAACTCCTACGGGAACGAAGTACCAGGAGGGAAGCTAGGTAGAGATAATTCTGTTAAAATATTAAATCCTCACTGGTGTAACTAATCTTTACCGAGTCCCATCCCTACACTGAGCTAAGTAAAACAAAGCGAGGAGCCAATAATTTTCCGATAATGGCCACGACGACTTAGGCTCTATTCTCATAAAAGGAGAATATCAGCGCAGTTATTCAATGTAATGTTTTGGGTGGCGGTATCAAACGGCGAGGGTGGGAATTATTACAGATATTTTCGTGTTCCCCTCGCATTTGACATATGTTTCGAATATTGCCTTTAACTGAGCTTTGCAGCTTGTGTTTGTAGGAAAGGTATTTATTGCAATGCTATTATAGTTAAACACGACCCTCGAGACGTGATTATGGTAATTATCGTGAACTTATTATTTACAGTAAAAGCCTCAGTCAACGGGCACCGGCTCGTAGCCCAGTAGCGTTCGCTGATCTGAACCGATCAGTGAGGTTAAGCAGCGTACATAGAGACTGGAAAACTGATATATGACCAAAGTGAAAATTTTTCAATTGCGTTTCCGTGCTTCGCAGGGCACGGTAAACCGGCTGTTGTCGATTGGCTGTGGTCGTTAAAAACAAGGTCATTTGGCTGTTTGCAAATTCTGACACCAAGGTTAGGCAAGTTCGCCACATACTTGATTATACCTACATGATAAGTAAGCAACGGCAATGCCTAACGCCAACGACAATTTAATCATAATTTCTACAATATCTTTATAATTTTGATTAATTATTACTTCTATACTCTCTGTCCTATTTTAAGGTATGCTTAGTGATGTTTGAGGAATTGGCGGAGTAGGTAATTATGTGAAGCGACTGTTATCTGACCTCCGTGACCTTGCTAGCAGAGGAATTTGATCAGATTGATCCAGTCAAGTGTCAATCTAGTGTCCTACTCAAAACTGTCTGTATGAAGACTCAAACTCATTATTAAATATACTTTATACCAAATCAATATGACATGGCTTTTAACGTTATAGGATAATTAGAAAAACCGCAGCCATTATTAAATGACTATTAATTGACGGCCCACTTGTTGTACAAAACCACAGTTATTTTTGTTCTTTAATACAAAAACAATAAATAAACCTGTGCCAATTTGTTGAAAGGCAAGACGCAGGATGTACAGAGACCGCTCATCAGGTTATCCCAACTCATAGAAAAACCGTTATTATCGCAACAGCACAGAGTGCACGCATGGGTAATTTGATGTGCGGCCCTCTCTACCTTTGGTTTAAATGAACACATTTTGTATTATATAAGCTGCTGTTCGAGCAAAACATAAATACAATGCGGTCAAATGACAAAAAAGTGGCGAAATGACAACACTAAAGTGCAAGCAAGCCTTTGCGGCAGTGTCTTCTAGCAATCAAAGTGAAGTTTCACAGTCATCGGAGTGGCGTGACACGCGAGTTTATTTACTACATCGCGGGCCGTGCTAGCTATGCAGAAATTGTGATAATTTGTTTTTTTGAAACAAACAGGCTTTTAAATATTTAATTGCAGGTTCATTACGTTCTTCTTCACCATTCTCAACAAACTTTAACTAATTTCCATCCCGTTCCTTTTAAACTTTGCCGATTATGTGAATAGCTTAAAAGGAAATGTTCACCTGAATTTTTAAACTTAAGAACAGCTGAAGCGAATAAGTTAATTTTTCTTTTAACAAATGATAAGATCGTACTTTGGTGGAAGTGCTTTTGAAAAGTATTGAAATTTCAATTTTATGTTTAGTCAGATTTTACTTGAATTCTGGAATTCGTCCAAAGTTTGGATTCCTGAGTCGGATTGCAATTTGCAAACTAATCCAACAGAAACACTATCACAACAGATTATTTTAAAAGATTCACGAAAATTAAAAGTTTTTAAAAACCAGAAACCACACGTTGTTAGGTTTGAATTAATATTTTTATATTACCACGTATTATAACCTGTCTAACCAGACGGCCGGTTTGGTCGAGTGGTAAAATGACGCTGCCTCTCGATTGGCGAGTCCTGAGTTCGATTCCCAGTCGGGGCAAACATTTGTGTAAAAAGTATGTTTGTTCTCGGATCGTGGCCTGTCATTTTCTATCTTCCAAGACACCACGATATTTATTGTTTATTTATTCTATTTTTTCTTACTAAGTCGTTATTATATCGAACTTTGAGTTAAGGCCCAGAAAAATATCGAGACTGTTCAGCGTTATTTGCTCTATCATCACGGTAGAATTTTGGGTGGCTATAGCCAGAACCTAACTTTTTACAGACACACATAAGCTGACGCCTTTGTCCTATTGGGGTAGGCAGAAACTAAAAGAGTGCCACCTAGTACGAATCAGACACACCTCTTTCGCTTCCTTTATGTTTGTAATTGGTGCTGACGTACTGAGGAAAAGTAGTGTTAGGAATAACCGAATCCGAAGAGCATGCGTAACCCAAGTTCCCTCAAATTTAATATAATATTTTGATGAAATAGTGGCACTTACACGGGCGACATCTATAGGCGACTTCCACGAACTTCCTCGCGAAAGGGCACGGGTCCGTTAGCCCTGGCTTCGGTTTGGTGCTGAACTTACAAGACGGTTTCTTCTGACACGCCTCAACCACAGTTTGCAGCAATGAATACTGTTGATAAATAAATCTTGTAAGTAAAGTATTAAAATTAGAAACTATTGAACCCTTTTTTTTATTATGAAAAGGGTCATCACTTGACCACAATCTTAACCAAGTTCATAGATTAGGTCGGTATCCACACACACTGACGGAATTGGCGTCAGTGTGTGTGGATACCGACCGGTAAGAGGGTGGTCGCGAACCAGACGGCCCTTTATAGAACCTACCACACCGCATAAGACCATAATACGTCACCTCAGATTCAAAACAACTTGAGGTGTCGTTTCCTAGGATAAACAAATTGAGGTGTCGTTTCCTAGGATGGATTGATAGAAAGGAGATCTCATTGTCATTTCTTAGTCGCCTCTTACGACGCCCACGGAAAGGGGTGGTGTTATTCTCAACCGATCACCACGTGGCTACCGATCACCACACGGTAAACCGGGAAAATGCACTCGGTATTTTCCCGGCAGATATTCCAAATAAAATTATCTTGTGGTAACGATGTCTACATAAAAACTAGCAAATCGGTCTAAAGGTTCTCCAGTGATAACTTTTCTAATTATATCATCAGTGTGTGAATAATTTTCGTTACAAAAACATAACGCAAGCTCGTTCGAAATGTTTATGATTATACAAATACTTAAATATTCATGAGGGTTCAACATGTGCACATGCTAAGAAGAAATTTCGATGCGAGTGGTACAGGACTGATCAACGTAGAAATATTTAGAGCAAGGCTATGCTAATAAATTTTTATTCATTTGTGCATTTGAATTTCGTATACAGGGTGTAAGGGACAGTTTAGCAAATACTAAAATAGTAGTGTCTACCCATAAGTAGTGTAGTGTCTATGGTCGATCACAAGTAAATATTTTTGCGCGGAAACGTCAAGTTAATGAGTTTTCGTTATTTACCTACTTTGCCGCTACGCAATGTATCGCGAAACCGCGCCCTGCGCGCGATAACCTTGCGCTGCGCCGCTGTCAGAATGCAATGTACATAGCTGGTTTTCGTGTTTTATGATGCTATCATTGTTTTTTGTTGGAAAATGGAATGCTAATGGATATGGATGATTTTTAATTATAAAGCAGAGGAAACTTCCACTGGAATATAATTTAGAATAATGTTCAGAGTTCAGGGTTTTAGTTTTTGCTAACCTGTCCCTTACAACCTGCATGTGGTGTCCTTCTCCTCAGGGCTAAAGTAACACAACCAGCTTACAAGTTTAGTATACTACATTTGCAAACACAAACCTGCATAGAATTAGGCCAGAGACATTTTTCCTCGCCGTCAACCTCTACATCTATGTCCTTTGTGTGCTCATTGATGCAATTGTGGCCATCCAGTGGGGCCTTCCCATACTGTGCCACTTGGATGCTGATGGAAGTACTTGAAGGGCAGGCTAAGGACACCATCTCGTCATCACAGGCTGCTCGCTGCATCGTCCGCAAGGTCCCACCGAGTAAAGCTGTGAAAGAAAAATAAGCCTTAGAAAATAAAAAAAATATTTTCATAAAAATAAAAATAAAATCCTATTTATTCTAATAAGTAAAGTTAAGAGAAAATCGATCAACGACACAATTGGTACAACACTACCAGTCCACGCGGTGTGGCACAACACTAAACGTCACTTTGACGGATCGCTTTCGCGCGTAGATCGTGGATTATGTGTTCTTGCATTGTAATTGTTATATATCGGATTAAAAGGACTGTAAGATGAATAAAAGGTGTTTTTCTTCTAATAATAGACAGCTAATCTTGTTCTAGATATATCCAGGTTTTAGACTAAAACCTATTTTTATATATTTTTACATATGTATTATATATATAAATACACGTATAAAATACTAAGGTTTTCTCTTGTGTCGTGGGTCCCTCGGAACACACATAAAGACAAACACAAACACACATTACCCAAGAACAAACATCTTTACACAAATATTTACCCCGACTGGGAATCAAACCCAGGACCCGTTGATCAAAGGCAGCGCCACTACCACTCGACCAAACCGGCCGTCAAAGTAGTTAGCGAAAATCTAGGATGTGGATTAGCTCACAAAGCTGAATAACTTTGGTATAAAATTGGTTTCTCGTAAACAGCTAAATAGTATGTATTTGTTGTTGGTTAAATTAAGCTAGGTTAGTTTACGATAGATTACTTTATATTAAGAGAAATAATTGTTCATTTTGCTATCTGAATATTAATATTCTTATGATTGTTTACATTATATTATCCATCCATTTATTAATCCAAGTTAATTTCTGGGTTCATTCAAATTCAGAGGCGTTCTGATTCCAATTCAACGTAAATCAAACAACATTTTGATTAGAACTCCTAATTTCTAAATTTTAATTAAACACACAAACTACTAAATAAAATGAAGCATGTCTTTCAATTTGAACATAAATTAGTAATCGAGAACATTTATGTTTGAAACAAATATTTCACATTATTTAACACATTAATTATTGCAGTTGCACCACCACCCGCTACTATAATAGTTTTAATATATTTCCTCTACCCTAATGTTGTCTGGAAGAGATATCTATTTTGCAATAAGGCACCCTCTTGTACAGGGTTTTGATCATGATTATTTAGCGAAACTTTTGGATGACTTTTTCCGAGGAACCTCAAATTTATAAAAGACAACAAGATGATTTAAATTTTCCAAAAAAAAACATTAAATATGCCTTTTAATCTAATGAGTGTCCAAAATTTAATTCTCATGTTAACAATAATTAAATAAGTAATAACAATATTTAATGTAATATTGTAATATAGGACAATCAACTGTTAAATAACAATAGAAATAAATTGTAATTCCCGGCCCAAACGGTTTTTTTAGACCTAGAACTAACAGCACAGAATACACAAAGCATTTGTTACATATCCTTACTTAATATTATAAATGCGAAAGTAACTCTGTCTGTCTGTCTATCTGTCCGTCTATCACGCCTAAACTACTGCACCGATTTTGATGAAATTTGGTACAGAGATAGATTAGAACCTGGGAACGGACATAGGACATTTTATCCCATAGTTAGGCACGATATAACCTGTAGTACACGCGGGCGGAGCTAGTTTAATATAATTCGTTACAGTTTGGTTATAACATGACGCCTAAAAAGCGGCACCGGTTATTTTATTTTTGTTGCTACATTCTGTGCTACCGTCAATCTCTACATTGATTGATTGGCAGTACTGTGCGGAACTGACCGCCTAACTTGATAACATGATCATACATATATAATAACAGAAGTGTATTTCTGATTCTGAAGGATCACATTTTATGCCGCACTCGATTTTTTATGGTTTTGTATCCTGAGGGTACCAGCAGCACCTCTTAGAAGAAAAATCGGAACTTCGGATACGAAAGTCAGACGATTGACAGAAGATTGTAAGTAGGTATAATAAACTGGTCAAACATAAGTACTACAGCTACGTACATAGTAATGTCAAAAAGTTGCAAAAGTAATGTCAAAAAACATATATAGAGAGTCCTAGAAGAATATAAATATTTGCTAAGTTATTAAAAAAAACACTAGGTAATTGTTTTCCAAAAGTTATGCGAAAAAAACACTGAACATGAAACATACAATCCATTTAAATTTTCTTTCCTAAAATTGAGACATTATATTACATAAGCTCATGCCCGTAATCCTATACGGGGTAGGCAGAGCACCAGTGGTACAGAACCACTTGATGCTACGTTTGACATAAGTGGCGAGGGAAACATGATGTGTAGTGGTGAGAGGTGATCAGCTTTTCAACCACTATACAGCAAAACCCTCACGTCCCACTTACTGACTTTTAAAGACAAGAGAAGAGAAGAGTTGACAACTGGTACATTCTTAGTTTTTCTTTCACTCCCAGACCAGCGTGGAAGTTTAATAAAGATCCCTTTTATATCCACCCAAACGAAGTCAAAACGCCACCATCAAGCAGCAGATAAAACTACAAAAGCTCCGTGATACTAAGCTTATTAATTAAAACAGTTTCCAACTAATTAGCAGCGGACACTCTCGTGCAATAAAAAGGTAAAATGAAACGCAAAAAAATTACTTGCGATCACCAACAACACAAGGACCCTATGTCCTAGGGATAAAGTTGATTTCGCAACTATTAAACTTTCTGAGCATTACTATCTATGGCGTGAACGAACGACACAGTTTTTAAGCCTCGCCTATCGTAGCACAGTTTTTCAACTTAAAAGCGTTACTAATTAAATGACAGCGGGTTATGCCTTTAGCGGACTTAATTTATCATATACCCATTTTGTATTATTTTCAGTCATACCATACACGCATTGTTAAATAGGTCAACATTTACACGCACGGAATTTGGCATGACTCTAGACAGTAGACAGTATTCCATACCCAAAAGTTACCCGGAAGAAATTGCTTGAAGCGATAAGGTCGCCTATCTATATTGTTCCTTAATGCTACTGTCACTTGACTTACAAGTGATGTAATAAAGTATATTGTATTGTAGACTAGTTTAAAATATCTGAAGTGTGTTTATGTATGTGTGTCTTTATTGCAAATTCTTATAGACTAATACAAAAGATACATAGATGTGCAAAGGCGGACTTATCCCTGAAGGGATCTCTGGGGGTTTATTTGTTTTGTTCTTGATATACGCCATCGTAAAGGAGCCAATCAAGTGGATTTATGGAAAATTCCTATGCCTAAGAACAAGTTTATCTGTATACAGGAGAGATTTAAAAAAAAGGTACTATGCTGTTTTGAACCTAGTTCTGTGATTTTTTTTATTATGAGAAGGGTTAACTCTTGACCTCAATCTTGACCAAGGCCATGGATGAGGTCGACCATGGAGCAAGTTAACCCAGAAAATGCCAATTAAGGCACGGTACTCCAACGCACCGACGGAACACAGCAAGCTGTTCGGCGTTGGACTTCGGTAGGGTGGTCGCGAACCAGAAGGCCCTTTACAAAGCCTACCGCACCGCATGAGACAAAAGGGCGACACCTCAGATTCAGAGCAAATTGAGGTGCCGTTGCCTAGGATAGATTGATAGGAGGTAGGTCTCATTGAGTTTCCTTAGTCACCTCTTACGACACCCAGGGAAAGAGATGAGGTGGTTTCATTCTGAACCGATCACCACACGGTTGATGTTTAGGAAATAAAATTTGGAGCCGTTAAAAGACTTGGATATCGAAACACAATAATCATTTATGTTTCGATATCCAAGGTTATTACAGCTACATGCGGCCACTACAGAAATAATATACTTTTTCAAACCACAATACAAAGCTTAGTAACAATAAAAATTAATATGAAAACAAAGGCATTATGAGGAAGTAAACTAGCGTTGTTATATCAATTCCTTTAAATATTATTATTAATGCAATTATTATTAGAATAGATACTCCTTATCTAAATACTGCGTATCGTAATTATTGAGCGTAGTGATGGCAATGAGAACAACATGTTTATCTCAAATGTTGTAACGGCTTCTAATCCAAGTTCATAATGCAAAGATAATATTTGAGGTTGGGAATACGTTTTGGTGTAATAAGAAATTAAGTTGCCCTTATCCTGCTATTATAACGCTCCACTTTCAAGACAACATCCTGTGTTTCAACCGACTTCGAATAAAATAATGTTTACTGAATGTGAACTGGTTAGTAATGTAATGGCTTATATTGGTTCAGTCTGATCTGAAAAAGAAATTTCGAAAAGTCTTATCCGAAAAAGAAAAAAAGAAAAAACATTTTTCCATACCTTGATATTTTTAGAAACCATAAGATCAATTAAACAAGAACCGAACATTAGAACATAAAAAAGCTTAAAATAGAATATCAATAAAGTAAATTATGCAACAATAATTCAGTAAAAACAAATAAATATTATTATCCAAGTAAACAAACTTGATCCAAGAAATCAGTCTTTACTTTTATAGCTACAGCCAGAATCCTGTCACCGACTCGGCAAGCAATCTGTCCAACTGTCCATTAACGCGAAATGTAAGGGAATTTATTAGATGTTTTCATTTCTTGACATTCATCTTAAATAACGATAATGTAAACAGAACACCGCAATTTTGTTAAAAGCGGCGAATCTGAGGAAAAATGTGCAGAAAAATAAACAAAGTGGTATTGTTACATGAAAAGGTGTGGAATTGTCGATTTGTACACTCGGTTTCCTCAATTAAGTATTCATCTGTGTTTCTTATCTGCTGGCGATAAGATTCAAATTGGAATGAACTTCGCCCTTTAACTTAGGGTATTGAGGTAGGGGTGTAAGTAAAGATTTTGCAAGGAGCGTAGTTTCAGTGGATTTTGTGTAAAGTTTGGATTTCTGCTTAATTCCAGTATTACGCTTTAACGTTAGTGATCATGTATATACAACGACTAATTCCACCTTCTCTTGAAGTGTGAGCAGAGCAGCATAGACGCGTGACTCATGACATAATTTTGTATTACTTAAGCGCACTATTTATTTGTACCCTATAATGCTATATGATTTCCATAGTAAATAAATGTTGATGTATTTCTGCCTGTTCCATAGTGACACTATGCAATACGAAAAGGTGGAACAAGATACATATGACAAAATTATTTCACGCGTCTATGTCAACTATGCAGGGCGTAACCTTAAGGCGGAGATAATCTTGAGAAGTTTGAAAAATAGTAGAGATATTTTAGTAGGTACATAGCTCCGAGCCAACCTCTTTCAGAAATAGCAAAAGTTAGATAATTCTTGGAAGCTATTAGAATTGCTTCTTCATTTCTATGATTTTTTTAAATTTATTATTTTCTCAGTCTCTTATAAGGTTGCCATGAGCGTAGATTTATGCTCCAAGCCTCGTCAAAATGATGATTAAAAAAAACAACGGGTTGCACTCCGGGAGTGCCGGCAGAAGTGAAAACTTGAACATATATTACTTCCTTGTGGTCTACTCTCTCCGTCTTACGAATTTTCGATCAGGTCACGTGTCCTGACGCAAGTTTAACATTTTTTACCCATACCTACTTCAAAATGCACAACGCCGCTAAAGAAGTTTTCACTTCATAAACTAATATTATATTACTACATTCCTTTTGAAGGCTAATAGTATATTGTGCAACTCGGGAATAAAAGACGGATTTTAAGCGAGGGCCAAAGTTGGATCACGAGCAAATGAAGGATTCTAAATTATTAAATCACGAGCGTAAGCGAGTGATTTAAGTTTTAGAATCCTGAATGACGCGAGTGATTCATAGCCCTCGATGAAAATCAGTTTTATTCAAGAGTTGCACATTATATTTTATACCAGACCTTTAAGAAAAAGAAAGATTTAAGCGCTGCGCAAGGAGTTTGAATTTCGAATATTCTTTGCGATAGAAGTCGTATGTCTATACATTGGAGTGTTCGAAATTCAAACACCAAAATTGACAAAAAAAAATCTCTTTTTTACGTGTTTTGTGGGAGCAAAATAATCTTTTTGGGTTCTAAATTCAAATACCAAAACTGTGACTAAAAGAGCTCTTTATCCTCAATTTTCAGTGAAAAAAAGAAGCTTTTTAGAGGGGGAATGGTATAAAATGTTTTACCGTTCGAGTTGAGTATCCTTCCTACCATACTAATAAACGTAACAGTGAGGATTGATGGATGTTTCTTATTCCTTCACACAAGAACTACTCGACGGATTTTGATGAAAATTTGAAGAGACTTTAGAGATAACACATAATGTTCCAACATTTTCACGTTAAAAAATTGCGGGTGAAACGCTAGTAATAAGCTACACTGCACTGGGTATTGAAGTCATGACACTGACTTAGAATATTGCATAATTATTATTAAAATTAGATATTCAAAGTAAAAAACTCCAATTTTGCTTAAACATTATTTTTCTATCTTTTTATGCAAATTTTGTACGCTATTCTACAAACAGCTGTGTAAAATACGGTGAATATGGGAAGCCTGTGCAAACTGTGATGGCGATTCAGCATCTTACCTGTGCTGAAAATCTAGCCTTATTTTCCTGACATGATAGAAGGAAAATCTTTTAGTCTTGAATCATTATGGACCACTTTATCTTCAATATTATAAGGGCTTTGCCAATTTCTATAACAAAGACTACACTAAAATTCCAAGAAAACTAAAAAAAATCCCTCACTGCGTCTGACTGTCTGTCTTTAAGTTATAAATTCAAAAACTATCAAACGGATTTTAATACGGTTTTCAAGTGACTCAAGAGGAAGGTTTCTCTGTTTAATTTATTAAGGACTAGCTTTTCGCCCAGGGCTTCGTTCCCGTGGGAATTTTCCCGTCAAATTTCCAATGTTTTTATTAGTTACTAGCTTTCCGCTCGGGACTTCGTTCCCGTGGAAATTCGGGAAAATCATTTACCCTATGTCCATCAAGGATAATGTAGGATTCTAATGGTGAAAGAAGTTTTCAAATCGGTCCAGTAGTTTCGGAGCCTATTCAATGCAAACAAACAAACAAACAAACAAACAAATAATCAAATCTTTCCTCTTTATAATATGTATAGATTCTGCTATTCGGGACGGAGACAAATACAACAAATCAAAAATCATGAAAACCGGTCCAGCCGTTCTCGAGTTTTAAGTGTTCGAACGAACCCCGACTTTGTTTTATATATTAAGATTTGTGAACATTGGTATAGTACGACGATGATTATTGAAGAGGTCGGAAAAAATCAAACCGGTTTAGAGTTTTAATCGAAAACGCTACATTATGCTACTCGTGCCGACGCGGGTTGCTAGTAATATCATTTTATTTTTAGAGATTAATTTGACCTTCGTTCCACTATTTTCTAAGAATATTTTTTGTGTTCCCATGAATTTTTACTACCTTACTAACTAAATACTATACATTTAGTAGTAAACATTAGCAACCTTGTTAATCCCAACTACGGGAGTGAGTAGTTAGTAAGTCAGCTGATAGATGACCTCTATTTGTAACACGACCAACTTTGTATCAAATTAGAACAAACTCGCTGTTGCTCTAAGTAAGTATTTGAAATGTTAACCGTCATTTCAAACTTTGGAGTTATAATAGTAATTTAGAGAAATTGTAATGGTGTCGCAAAAAGGATGGATTTTTTTCTCGACTTGGCGGTGGCTTTACCATGTTACTAGATTTAAAGTTTTAAATGAAAAATACTTGTTAAATACACGTTTACAGCCAACAAATACTGACACTAGGTTTAGTAAAGTTCTTTCAAGAAAGAAGAAGAATTAAATATACCAATTAAATTGATGTCCAAGTGGGCCTTTTTATAATCCGAAAACGGCATGGCAAAATTGTATTACCATTGCCTCCTATGTAATAGTAATACTACAAGTTGAGAACATCATCGGGGGGCAATAGTAATTCAAATTTCGAAGTGCCGTGCAGTGCCGTTCGAATCATAAAAAGGCCCAGGGTTGCCTCTCAGCTGATCGTAATATCACTGGAATATCTAAACACCTTGAGAGACTTTGCAGTAAAAACTAGTAATATAAAGGTGGCTAAGGTGGCTAAGCCGGAATTAAAGAGGCACAGCACAGAAATCTTTAAAAATAAAAGTGAACAAAATCAACCAAAATTACATTAATCCGTCGCGCGCTTGTTCACGGCGCATTCGATACAAATCTTGCACACACGGGTGAAGGTTTAATCTTCTTCAAAGTAATTGAGTTCAGTCTGTAATCAAAAAACGTTATTTTATCTGGATCTTTTCCCCTCCTTCCCTTTAAAATATGGCTTGTTTTATCCACTTTCCCTTTCACCGTTTCATATCTTAATGCTCTCCTGGAACGATCATTCCATTTGCTCAATGCTTTTCTTCTACAGAATCACCGGTGCTGCACACAAAAGTGCTGTGGGTACGAGCATTTTACCTGATTGGTTCTGATCAAATGAAAGGAAGGCAATTTTTGCGATCATAAAAGAGGGAGGCTTGTATCGCTAAATTTGAATGCTGATGTGATTGATTTTTTTGTGGCCCGTTTACGAGAACGCATCTGAGATTTCAACTCAACAAAAGCTTCTGTTCTACAAATCGGTCCTATTTGATCCCATGCCATTATTTAAACTAAGAAAAGACCATGTCAGAAAGGTACTGTACATATTTGCCAGTGCGTACATGAAAATAATGATTGTAGTTCTGATAGAATTTGGAGTCAAATTTTTTGAATAAACTTTATTATTATTATAGGTTTCTCGAAAACCGCTCTAACGATTTTGATGCAATTTACAGGTTAAAAGCATTTTTGGTCAAAAAGCTGGTTAATCAATTTAATCATACTTTTACTTCCAAAAAAGTCGACGCTATGCTTTTTTGGACAAAAAAATATTATTATTACTTTTTTGTCCAAAAAACCCATTCATCCATTCAGTGGCAAAATTCAGAACTAGCGAAACTTCGTACACTTGATAACAACCGCCCCAATCAGCAGCGCCATCGCCAACTGTACGTACGTTTAGCAATGGCTCCTTCAGTAAAGGTAGGTATTGATAATAGCTGTATGTATGAGGTTGAGAAAGTTTTAAATTCGCCACTGTGGTCACCATTACCATTCCACCGCAATTGAGACACCATTGGTTAGTGGAATAGCAGCCCGAATACTATGTACGTAAAATAAAAAAATCATCTATGCTATGCCGACCTTTTAGAAAGAATCGACCCAGTTAATACATTGAAAAGGACTTTACAATGTAAAAACGGAGAAAACATCTCAGGTGGAATTTTTACGATGATAGTTCGGAGTCTTACTGTGATGTATTTGGCCTTGTTTTATATGTATAGCTAGCTGACGTCGTCTTTTGGGCTAGAAAATATATTTTCAACTGACATTTTTGTATCAGCTTCTGCTTTGTTGTTTTAAGTATTAGATCCTGTTTTATTAATCCATACTAGATGCCCACTTCTCTAACTGTTAAGGCCTACGTCATACAATAAGCCGGCTAGCCGCGGCGCCTGCGCCCCACCACTTTGCCTTTGGACCGCGACAGAGCGCGCATCGTATTTTCTAATGTTTTTTACATCTCCTTTTATTCCTTATCACCCAACTCGTCGAACTCGTACTTTTACTCAATATTGTCGCCTAATTTTAAAAACGTGTGTTTGTTTGTTTATTTATCCTTCGTTCACATCGTAACAGAGCAAAGGACCGACCAGATTTTTTACTAAGGGATAATAAGAGGGCTGAAGACGCTGAAGTCTTCAGGGAAATGTAATCCCGAAAGGAAATCAAGTAATTTTATCATTTTAAAACGGTATTACCGTTTACTCAAATAGTTTTTCCTATTTTCTCTCTCACTCTCTCTCAATATTATGACACGAATAGAGTCAAGTCTGGCCTACTTTAGTCGGTACCACCTGCACTGTCGTGTCGTCCACAATTTGAAACGCGACACCGTTCTCATTACACGAAGCCTCGGGCGTCAGGTTTAACTAAAACACAGTTCACTTTATAAAAAGCAGTAAAACTTCATGTCACATGAGAATGGTTTCTATTGCTTCACCGGATAAATGACTAAAAGTTGAAGGTAAACAATAAACTAATAAAAGATACTGGGGACTGAATTCGCTCTGCCAAAAGCACAACTCCGTTTGCGAGCATTCACTCAAGTTACCAAAAAGTTAAAGAATATTTGTTTGTCTGTCGTTCCTTAGCGCCATAACGGAGCAAGCGATCAACGTGATTTTTTGCACAAGGAAAAGTGAAAAGCTAATTTAACTATCAAAATATCAACCACAGAATTATAGTACGTGGTACTTTTACTTGTATTTCTGGCGAGATACTCTACTTCCACTTGCATCTGTGCACTAGCTAAGCTTGCAAAAACGTTTCACAAAAATACACTCCGAATATAGTGTCGTTATTTTAATGCTGTTATTTTTGCCGCTTTTGATAACCTTTCTATCTTTGCAGCGTCGTTTGTGCGGTGTAATTATGAAACTTTTAGTTAAGACCAGATAAATTATCCCTCGAAATTTCTGTAGAAACATGACCATCCCTTTACATTATGTTAGGTTTTTGTTGGAAATAATCATTTAATTCAAAGTAAACATTGAGATTCGAGAAGCATCGAGACCCGCCTAAACAACCATGTTACCCGACCCAATCTTTGTTTACCTATAAAGGTAAGTGTTTCATTTTCAATTTAATATGTTACGAAAATATACAGGATTATTACCCAGGTACTCTTGTAGTCTACTGATACAGTATACAATGTTTTCCATAAATAATAACATTAATTTGTTTCAAAAATTTCAGAAGAATGAAGAGAAGGGATTGTTTTTTGGGGTTAATCATACATTTCTCTTGTATTAGTTGACTATAAGTTATTTATCACCCCTCAATAAAACTTTTCCTGTTTAGCTCGTTGTTGAAATTTTTATTTTTAGAGTTTCATATAGGTTCCCTGAAAAAAAGTTGTTTAGTTTTTTGTTGAAATTTACATCCTGAAGTTTCACTGACTGATTTAAAGTTATCCCATAAATTCACTTTGTTCCACTCTAGCACTGCCATTAAGGGTGACAGCTGGGAATTTTTGTTACAGTTGTTTAGCCTGGGTGACAAATCTTCACAATGGAATTTCTCTATCTGATTAAAAATCTCATAAGTTTTTCCATAATTCAATTAATCTTAACTCAATATTTGATCTAATATCAATGTTCTCAAATCCAAAAGGTAAAACGTAAAAATGCGATCGACCTTTTTATTTATTTATTATAAGATGGGTTAACTCTTGACCTCAATCTTGACCATAAGGTCAAAGATGAGGTCGACGATGGAGCGAGTTAACCCAGAAAATGTCTATAAAGGCACTGGTACTCCCACGCACCGACGGAACACAGCAAGCTGTTTGGCGTCGGACTTCGGTAGGAGGGTGGTCGCGAACCAGGCGGCCCTTTACAGAGCCCACCACACCGCAACCGACCTCAATCCATATTCCTCGGAGAGTAGAAAAATATGCTAAGTGGAAGTGTGGTATAATTATGCTAGTATATGCATGAAACTAATTAGATTAATGGATTATGCTTGCAAATATTGGGTAGAGTTAGGTACAGTCAAACGGTTCTTCAAAAAATTATTTTCTGTTCAAGCGCATACAGGGTGTAAGGGACAGCTTAGCAAATACTTAAATGGTGGAATCTATCCATAACTACGATCGACAACAAGCTATTATTTTTCTGGGAAACGTCGACTGGGCACTTTTAAATGGGTGATCGAATTTCGATCAAGCTAAAATAAAACCCATCTTAATTACGTCAATTGACCTCATCTATGACCTTGGTTAAGATTGAGGTCAAGAGTTAACCCATCTTATAATAATAAAAAATAATAAAAAAGCTTTCAAACTAAAAAATCGCATCGAATCGGTACATTCGTTTAAGAGCTGCTATGCCACAGACAGACACACAGAGATACACACGTCAAACTTAAACCACCCCTCTTTTTATGACGGGGGTTGAAAAACAGCTGTTTCACTTAAGTCTAACAATTTTATATCTAGGAAATGGTAACATTGAGCTTTGGGAAAATGTAGGAAACCATACATTCCGTGTTATTAAGGAAATAAATAAACCAGGCCACTAATGTAGAGCAACTGACCTATACCACTATATATGTTTACCCCATTTATCTTTGTTATTAAGATTTAAGTCCTCTTAAAATTCCAACGGCCATACATAACCCCTTTGTTAACGGGACTCAGTCACGGTATGAAAAGGCCCAAACTCGCGGTTGTCACGTTTTTAATTAATTTACGAGTATGCGAGGGCGAGGCCTGCTTTGTTCCCGCTTATGTGAAATTCATCAATTAATGCTGCCTTAAGAGAACGTGTGGAGGAAACATATGTTACCAGAAAAGTTCGGGAAAAGTTTCTGATTAAGGTTGTGTGTTAGAAAATTGTTTTTTTAAGATTGTGGATTTTCAAGTGGACAGTACTACATATTGCGCGTTCTGTACCACAGATTGTACAGACACAACTAATTAAGTTTTTTATTACAGTAATTTATGATAATGAGCTTTCCGCCCGCGGCTTCATTCTCCTGAAAAAATTCTATTTGTCATCGACAAGGGACAGCTTAGCAAGACTTAAATGGTGGAATCTATCCATAACTACGATCGACCACAAGTAATTGTTTTTTCCCGGAAACTTCAAGTATATGAGTTTTATTTGACGCTACGCAATGTACCGCGAAACCGCGCCCCGCGCGCGTTACCTCCCGCCGCACCGTAGTGAGAATGCAATGTACATTACTGGTTTTTGTGTTTTACGCTGTTATCGTTGTATTATATTGGAAAATGGAATGCATTAAAATAAATGATTTAATTTTAAAGCAGAAATGCCACTGGAAAATTATTCAGAATGATGGTCTGAGTTCAAGGTTTTAGCACAGAATAAATAATAGTACTAACGTACAGAAGTCTCACTCCCTAACAAAAGTGATCTTTAGGCATAAAAATTTGCCTACTATTGCAAGCGGCACAGGCTTGCAAGAGAAATTGAAACTTATAGTCAGCCGCTAGCGTTCATATTATATTGCGCACCGCCGACTCGATGCCGCGTTCGCCACGAGAGCTCAGGGTTAACAGTCGCCGCCGATTTAGAGGTAAATTATTATAAAAAAGAATTAAGTTAGATAACAATGCTTATAAAATCAAGAGTAACTTTAGTTATTAAGTGTAGTAAGTAAAAACACAAGATAACATAACCAAACATGTTATTTGATACCTAGCCTAAATTCCTACTAACTACAGACACCTACAGTCTATTGTGATGAAAAAACGTGTTTCTGTCTGGTTTTAATATTGTTAATAAGTAGATACACTTATTATTTTGTTCAACACGCGACCAACGCGGTGAGCGCGCGCGCGGCGAGTAGCAGCCCGCGCTCGCTGGAATACTCGGTATGCCCGCCGCGCGAACATGCCTAAAATGCGGAGTGACACCCCCCTGGTTTTAGTTTTTGCTAACCTGTCCTTTCCACCCTGTATGTAGGTATGCAAGTCGATCTAATTTACAATATTAGCAAGGATTACAATTTCAAGAAAATCTATTAGCGTATTATTTAAGCAATGCAACAATATTCACCAAGTAATAATTGACGAACGTGTAAACCGGTCCAGGATCTACCGGTAAGATAGCTTTGAGGAAATAACAACCGTAAATATTTACAATGGATTTCATTTATTTCAGTCATATCAGGCAATAATAATATTTTGAATTATTAAGTAGCAATTTGAATTAACTGGAAGTATTATTTTCAGGTTATTTGCAGCACATTTTTAAATGTTTTGATCTTTATGTTGTTGATTTGTATTTTGAGCCTACGTCTGCGCTATTTTGGGTAACTTTCAATTAATTTATAAAAACTTAGGCCATAAATCAGCCGAATAAATTTAAATAACTAAGTAAAACAAACTCAACAAAAAAACTAAAACAAAGGAATAAATACTTTAAATAATTGTCGTTTCTAGGACAACTTATTTTTAATGAAACAGTTTAGCATCCCAAATGTTTTTGCTTAACAAAATCCATATTATCTTGTTTTATAGTTGTATTTATTTATGTTCTTATTGTGTCCTTTCAATTTGGGGAGGAGAACGCCAATACCAAAATAACAAAACTGGTGAACTAACAGAGAAAAATTTTGCTTGAAGCAACATCATCCATCTCTTGAACCACAAAGTACAAAGTCAAGGAAATAAGAGGTTAACAAACTATCTTATCCAAACTTTTAATGCGTTACCCATGTTCAACTGTAGACCAATATTATTACAGCAAAGAGTTGAAAATTTAACACTGAAAGGTTCACGGATAATAAAATACAGGTTGGACGTAATATTCCAACCAAGCGTTAAGAATGACACCGATATCGTTTTGTACTTTTATTCAGATGGAGTTGGTTAAACATAGATCAAAAGGGTATTTTATAAAGATAAATGCAGGCACAGGACTAATATTAATATCTTTCTCGTATATGACGAAAAATATTTTTAAAAAAATTGGTTGTCTCGAAAAAGCGCGGCAGACTGAGACGGAGATGGCGGGACTGATTGGAAGAGTTAGATCGGAGATGGAAGGTAGGAGCTCAAAAAAGAAAGTTATGTAAAAAGAAGAGGAAGCTTTTGCCCAGCAGTGAGACAGATCGGGCTTAATAAAGCTCTGAGGTTCTTGAGGCGGATAAAAACATCGAAACGGAACCTGCAGAATGCACATGAAGGAGGCCAAATGTGTTACCATGATCCAATCCAGTCAAGTAGCCTTTTTTAGCAGGGTCATAAATGTATGATGGCATTGACCCCACTGTAATTATTTTTATATTTGCCCAATCCTGGCGAAGTTTACATCGAATGAGAAACGAAATAAAGCCCTAGAACAGAGAAGGCAAAAGTAATTTTAACTGAAATTGCAATGTATTATTAGAGCCTTGCGCTTCAAATTTCTCTTACTTACTTTGTTACTTACTTGCTAACATACAATAAAAACAAACCTTTCCAGACTTGAAAACAAACATCTGTTTTAATAAGAAGTTTGTTGGTGTGTTATGAATATAACAACGAACAACATTTGTGTTAGGTATTCAGAAATTGAACCCTGATTCTGAAGGAAAACAATATTAACTGCGCCAAACCTAGACAGCGATTCTGCTAGTTAACGGCGTTTCAAACTACCTAACAACCTAATATTTTGTTGGCGGTGGCGTTGATTGTCAAGGGAGCTATCCTTTGTTCTCGGTACGACTAAATCATGTTTAGCCAATAAGTGTTGTTATTAGCCTAGAACGTGGCTTATCTAAGCTTGTTTTTAACAATTTCGACATTCACCTAAATTGCTTTTGGCCTAACATGCAATTAAAATTAATTATATTACGACTAACATGCAAAGTATCAACAACGCTAATGGCCTACATGCTATATAAATATACCAAAGACCGGATCTGATCTAGCGGCAAAAATTTTGCAGTTTATGTGTAGAATTACCCCCTAAAGTTTCGCTATCTAATGTAAGGTCCATATGTTCATAAACATGCATGATAGATTGTTAACCCCTTGTAGGTGGTATGGGATTAACAATATTGAGCTGAATTGAATGATATGGACAGTAATAAAATTTAAAGATAGTTGTAATACAGGGTGTAAAAGACAGCTTAGCAAAAACTCAACCCCTACACTCAGACAATAATTCTGAATGATTTTCCAGTGGAATTTTTCTCCGAAAAATTTTCAATGTTTTTTCATGTTTTTTTTTTTAATTTATCTGCTTAAATTTTATTTATTTAATTGAATACACTCCATTTTGCAATAAAAAATAATCATAACAACATAAAACACGAAAACCAGCAATGTATATCGCACTCCGATAGCAGCACGTCGCGGTTTCGCGTTACGTTGCGTAGCGCCAAAGTAAATAAATAATGGAAACTCCTTAACGTGACGTTTCCGGGAAAAAATAAGTACTCAGCTGATAATAGTAAAGTTATGGGTAGATTTAAGTATTTCCTAAGCTGTCCTTTACACCTTGTATACAGGTGTAAAGGACAGCTTAGAAAATACTTAAATGGTGGAGTCATAATTGCAAAAAATAATTAAGTAATATTTTTTACCGGAAACGTCAATATACAGACTTTTCGGTATCTATCTAATTTGGCGCTACGTAATGCACAGGAACGCTGTCAGAATGAGATGTACGAGTACATTCATGGTTTTCGTATTTGACGCTGTTATTATTATATTTTTTAGCAAAATGGAGTATTTTCGAAAATCATTTAATTTTAAAGCCCAATTTTAAATATTAAAAAACATGAAAAAAATACTGAATTTTTCGGAAAAAATTTCCACTAGAAAATAATTCAGAATGATGGATGGTCCGAATTCAGGGTTTTAGTTTTTGATAAGCTGTAAGTTTTGTAAGCAGTTTTTGATAAAGGGTTACACATGGTTACACCCTGTATAAATGCTGATATGGTCGTCACCCTTAATACTGACTATGTTCGTAATATGTATAACTTATATGCTGTTGAAAGTAGTGCATTAACATACTTTGAATGTCTAACGCAAATAGAGGCTTGTGCTTTTATAAGTACAATAAATCTTTAAAAATATGTGTTCAAAATGTGCCTTTACAACTTGATTCAACTCATTCTATAAAAAGAATTTATGAACGTGCTTAAAGGAACATATTTGAAAAGTTCTCAGTTGGCTCGGTACGCCTTTGGCATGCATCAGAGATTTTAATGGAATACGTATGAATTTTTGTTTCTATAAATGAGAGAGACACAGAATACTTATTCCAATTCACATATTTTTTAGTTAGCCGGCTCTGTATTTCATTGCTGGGTTAAGAACTCCCCTTATCTTTCCGTTCTTTTTTCCCAGGTCTTCGATCCCAAAAACACATCAAGATCATTTTTGTTTTAACATGAGAATGGTTAACTCTTGACCAAGGTCATAAATGAGGTCGACGATGGAGCGAGTTAACCCAGAAAATACCTATTAAAGTCACTAGTACTCCCATATTTGCTCGATGACTCCCACGCACCGACGGAACATAGCGCAATCTATTTGGCATCTGACTTCGGTAGGAATGGTTTCGCAACTCTCTTACCGAAGAATCAGGAAGCACAGTGAACAAATTCAAAAATAATAAAATACCTATGGACATTTTTTAAGTACTTGCGATACGAATACATATATTAATAATTTTATATTTTATGACATAAATTAAAATTTAGTAGGTCACATAATATGATCTTAAATTTTAGCTTAGCTCAACCTGTAATGTAACTCAAGAGAAAGCTTAACTAATAATATAGTTCTAAAACTGGCGGTCAAAGACTAAGTGCTGGTTTTACTACTACTTCAACCCTTTTATCACATCCCTTAAAAACGCAAAAAATCTAAAAATATAAGACCACTACTAAAATTTTGATACGTAACTTTAAAAATCAGAAAAAATACTTACATAGAAATGGTGCAATAATGACATGACTTTATTAGGTTTAACTAGCTTTCTGGGCACGATTTCATTGGAAAAGTAGCATATGTCCCCTGACTATTTCGCAAAAAATCACATCGATCCATCCCTCTGTTACGAACTAAAGGAAAGACAAACAAACACATTTTCATATTTGTAGCATTACTAGAGGATGCCCGGGACTTTGTACCCGTGGGAGTTTTGAAAAATCCTTCCTAATTCCTTTTGGGCCAAATATTAGATCTCTAGGTCCAAGCTTATTTAAAATTAGAAATAAGCAAGAGTTAAGTGGTAATTTTAGTGGATTTGTATTTTTTTTAAATCTAGAAAGACTGAACTCGAATTGTTTTCTGCTCAGACACCTAATTATTTATTTAGTTAGACGTAGATTATTTTGTAAAAAAAATTTTCCGAGAATAAAATAACCCAATTTCTTTATTTTAAGCTGTGAAGCAGAATTTTTTCTTGTAAACTTTGTGCACCAAAAACATTTTCCGATCCTCAACAAAAACTTTCGGAACTAAGTTTTATCACAACAAGCAACCCAATATCCGTTAAATTCACAACAAAAACTTACTCGCAGTCGCGTCGCTTTTATAAACTAGATGAAGATACTTTATTTGCATATATTTGAAACTTCTAAATATACTTAAAAGAGAACAGTGGGCTCATATCGTCCAGTAGCTCAATAAAAATGCTCCTTGTATTTCACTTGTCGATATTCATAGCCCGGACTTTATTTGAAGGAAATTTTATTCCGTTCCTAGAAGGATAGGAAGCTGGATTTGAATCCAAGCCTCGGGCGAACGATCGTCGCGAACTGAGTGTTTACATGAATAAATAAACAGAAAAGTAAAATAGCAGCGTCTTTATGTCGTTTGCTTGGATTTATTGGATTATTATAGAATTGGGCAGAAACGTCTGTTGTTAGACGAAGGACTGTTCAAGAGTGCTTATATGGGTTTATGATGTAGAACATACCCTTGATCGCGGTCTTTTGAGACGCACACATAAACCCAAACACAAAAACCTACATACAGACCCGAGCAAAAGAATTTGGACGTCTATTCTGTAAGTCTACAATATTTCGGAGCATCGACTGTTATAATATATCTTGTGCCAAAATGACATTGACAGGCAGTGTCAAGTGTCAGTTGTATGTTGGTTGTTAGATTTTAATTTGTAAGTCTGTCCGATACTTCCGAACATTAGATATCAGTCTACATATGTCTCAAATAAATTCTTGGAAAAATTGCATTCACATCGTGATTATGCCAAAGGCAGAGTATTTAAATAGAAATTAAAATAGAGAATGGCGGATTCGCCAATATCAATAAAATAAACCCTTTAGCGCCTAGTTACAGACGTCTCTGTTAATTTAAGTTAATGCTTTTTTATATATCATACCGTCATTTTCCGTCTTGTTGACGTAAAAAAGAACGACACTACATTTAAAGGAGCTTTAACTTTAATGGACGTTTCTGCAATTGAGGGTTGTAATACGTCAGAGCCTTGTCCGTTAATCAGCAGGGTGCACCACACAAACCCCAGTCTATCTCTTTACGCTACACAAATATGACAGTGGCGGGCAATGGCAGATATCAATTGCATGTCAGTCATAGAATTAAGTTTAAGATGCCCTGAATTAGCTGCTTTTGCCATTGATATTTATCTCCACCAGTTATCGAACTTGGGACCTTTAAAAGAGAAGAAATTTTAAATAAAAATTTTCAAGACATGTTTTCCATTTCTTAAAACGAGGGATTTAACCCTCCCCCACTTCTTAAGAAGGGGGAGGGAGTAGAAAGTCCGCGAGCGACCGAAGTAACCGAGAACGAATGCATTGTGTAGTTTAGAATGTTTACTTACTGCTTCTACATCTAAATCCGAACGTGTTTATTTATCTTCACGCTATTTGATTCGCGGATAAGTCAGAGAAGAATGAGACAATAAAATCAAACCAGCAGTAAGTTTTCTAAAAAAAAGAAAATGACTTTTGAATGTTTTATTATTAATCACAAATTCTGAATAAGTTTGGATTCCGTTATTTCTATAACGATTCATTCAACTTGAATTTGTTAATTGACACGTTAATAACGATTTGTTTTATAAAATTTAATAAAACTTCCATTTATTTTTATTTGTTTTTAAAAGTTCTATGTAATGGTCTGCCTACTCTGTTAAAAATAATAAGTATGAGTGTGTGAGTATGTTGATAAAATGTAACAATGAAAAAATACTATAGAATGCTTAAAATATCAATAACAACAATTTCTTAAGTCCAATATTGCCGAACCATTTGAAAACTTTATAATCGCACTCTTCTAATATTAACTTTAGTTGAGTTCCAGTAAATAAATAAAGTTCGCTCGGAATAACACAATAGACTTAACTTAAATTAAGTTTCTAAAGTTCACGTAACATTTCAAGTCGTTCAGTTGAAATTTGAAATCGAGTGCTTTCTCGTAGCACTCTCGTAGCGCACATCCATTACATCTTGCTACGGGCTACGACGGAGCTTAAAGATTCCAACCTCGTAGAAGGATCGTAGTATCTGATGTAGTCGTAGCTAGTGCATCGAGGTTACTTTCGATTTAAAGCCTTTGATTCAAGAGGTATTTTGCTGAAAAATTGCTTGGAAGAGGGTAACTATATCACGTTCCTTTGATTCTACTTCGACTGTCTGGAAAAAACGAGCGAGAAATATACTATATATGTAATAAAAAATAAAAAGTACTATACATGTAATAAAAAAATATTTTAATTAAATATATTCTTAAAAGTTGTTTTTATGTGTTATGCTGTTCTTTTTTTGTTGTCGTTCTTGTTATTCTTGTATTTGTTTGCTTGTATGTACTTTGCGTGTGTGTGTATTGTGTTTGTCTGGAAATAAATGTCATTCTATTCTGCGTTTGTATAATAAAAATACCAATACTATTGCCTTGACCACTGTTGAATATCTAAATTAATTATATCTAACAGGCGTGAGTTTACGTATACAAGTATATGTTATCTGATATGGTCCGTGAAAAAATATGCCAATTCGTACAAGACTGTAAAGTTAGCAAATCTGTAAAAATTTTTTGTTTTCATTTTATTTTTTATCCTAATTTGAAATGTTAATACTTAAATCTGAATAAGCAGATAAAACTGAACAACTTTCCCTTAGTAGCATAAGTCAAAATATGTTTAAAAAATCTGCTCTCTTGTTCCATATCTATTCAAACGCAATCGCCCTTTTCACACAACTAGAGTGATAGTTAAATAGATAAAATCTTTATTTAAGTGACACAATACACAATGAAAAATTACAAAATAAAAAAAATACATAAGTATATTAACTATTAAGCTGATTGCTTTAGTATGAGAAGCCGAAAATTGAGAATTTTTCGAAAAAAATGATTTCAACACCATCCAAGAAAGTTAGACTTACTGTTGACACTTTTATTCTCTTACACCGCAAAAACGGTATGCAAATAAAATGGTGTAGACCTAGCAGGGTCTCGCGATATCGCGTTAATAGGGGCCCAAACGGTAAGGATCAACATAATTAGCATACCTACATAAAGGGCGTATTGAGAGCAGCATTCTTTCAGGGCCCCGATTCTGTGTCGATGGAATGGTCGCCATTTTATCCGTTCAGGTGGCGAAATTGAGAACTAACCAAATTTCATACGTCTAATGACATCTGCTTTGACTAGTGGCGCCACCGTCAACTGAATTTTCAGTTGCTAGGTAGTTTGCAACTTTATGTTCGGTTGGTGGTGGCGCTGCTGGTCGAGATGATTGTCAGCAAGTATATGAAAATTAAATAGTTCTCAATTTCGCCACCTGAACAGATAAAATGGCGACCATTCCATCAACACATAACTGAAGTTACAGAATCGGGGCCTAGTTTATTCTTAAGCGTGTATGAGTTTTTTGTATTTATTTCTTATTATGTAAACATATGTTTTTTACGGCCAAGTACAGGCAAGTATATTTTTTATTAGATATCTATTGCAACAAACTCCGCACAATACAATACAATATACTTTATTTCACAACAACATAATTATTAGTACAAGAAACAAAGCTAAAGCTATATGGGGTGACTTTAAATTAGTTAGCGAAACTAACTAATTAAAGTCTTCATAAAACTGAACAACTTTCCCCAAGAAACCAACATGAAACTTTCAAAAAAATTATCGACCTGCTATACAAAGGGAAATCAGCTGATCACACAACTTGTAACATATTAAGAAACATTTTTTTTTATCAGATGTCGACATGTTTCTGGGGGAAAGTTGTTCAGTTTCATGGGCTGACTTAAATTTCGCTAAATAATTTAAAGTCATCCATGTAAAGTAAGTATTGTAAGAGTGACTAACACAAGACGAAAAGGAAAAATATTATAATAATTCACGAATAACAATAAACCTAATTTTAATATCTGTAATAGCTCGACACTTACCTGTGCACGACAAAAATATTCATAACCAGCTTTATATCAAGGTAAAATTTGCCTTAGTTTGGGAAAAAAAAGCCGCTATAAAATAGCGATACCACCGTTGAGTAAAGCTCTTCCCCAAATGACTTCAGAAAACAATCATAACTATGATCACATTGATTCACAAATTGACATTGATATCACAAGATGAGAATGTTAAAATCATGCCCGGAAAACACGAAGAACTCATACATACAATCAATTACCTTAAACTTTCTGAAAATTGTTTTGAAGTTACACATCTTCGATAAGATAAGCAAGCAAACATTTCTACAACCACACGGCACAGATAAATTCTCATAAGTTTTATTATCTTTAATACACATAAAAACTTTCTCAAATACAATTTTCTTGGTCTTTGGTTGAAAGACTAATAAACCTTTTAGAAACTAAAACAATGTTCTAAACTTTATCAAAGGATTTTAAGTTTCCTCTAGGCTAGAATACTAACGCTAAAATGGTAGGCAAGCAAAATCCATAACTATGTATAACAGGACATAACGTTACTGTAACAATAGGGCAATAACATAAAGCTAGCGAACGTGTTATTAAGCGAACGTCATTAGGTGTACGGAGTACGGAACCCTAGCGATTACAACTGTAATATACAACGCACCGAAATTATCAGAGTTGCTGCAGGAAGGGCCAGGAAACCAAAGGAGGACACACACGAACGCCGTCACAATCATTTTCCAAGTCAAAAAACTGCTGCGCAAGTTTCAAAACTTTACACAAAACTTCAAACTTTCGCGGCGCGTTCGGAATTCTAACAGACGAAAACGTGTCAAAGCGTAGCGTGACATGTCACGTGGGTTACGCGTGTCAGGACGTGTCGGGACCGGACAGGCGTGTGGTCACAGGCGCGGCGGTCGCTCTACTGACGCGGCCAACAAACACTGAGTCACTGAGGTCACAACTCACAACTCTTCCCGCTCGACGCTCTGCCCATCAATTCCCCCTGACGTTTCAATGAAAACGCTTCCCTCGAGTGAAATTAACTACTTCGGGGTAATAATTAAAAATTGGTATCGATTTTCGGGTGTTAAAATTCGAGCCCTAATTTTAAGAATAATTTCACTTTAATTGACTTCATTATCAATTCTCAAGTTGACGGCTTTGTAGGTTAGGTTTACTTTCTTTTTAATTACTGATTAAAATTTCATTACTGAACTTACTAAATAGCACAAAAATTTTTCTTCCAACATGTTACCTAGCACACGAGCTACAAAAGTTTTGCCTATCTAATCCGTCATTCGGGGAATCCAAGGTGATTGATTGACCCCGGATCTGAGCGGTGCTAGATAAACACTGTTTCGTTGCATAAGATAAAATATAAAAACGAGCTCATGTTTCTCTGAATAAATAATCTACATGGTAATTTAATTGTGGGTTTAATTTATGAGATAAACTGCTTCCTCGTTCTCATCTGCTCTTCTCCCTAAGGAACTACTCTTCCACAGAATAATAAATGAATATATCTTAGTTTAAATTGCATTTTACAGAAGAGGGATTACAAAATTTCAGCGTAACGAATGTTCCGGCTTTGTTCACAGTTTGTTGTTCCTCATAATTTGCGGAAGTTGGCCTAACATTTTGGTTTTTAACTAACCCATCTTCATGACAAATCCCTTGTGGGGAGCCAGAAATGTAATAAGTAAGAACATGGCTAATGCACAGGGTGTTTTGAGGACTTTCGTCCCATAAGCCTCAAGTCCATAAAATTTTCAAACTTGATTCGCAATGTTTTTCTACATAAGTCTTGTACTTACAAAACTCATTTAAAAATGTCCGCCATAAAAAGGTATTAGTGGAGGTTTTTTTTGTTATCTCAACAAGGCCAAAGCTGACTTACAATGTTTGTTATTAAGAGATGTTATGATTACAAAATAAAAATTGTAAATTCAGAAAGGTCCAAACTGAAAATGTGTAAAATACGAGGTTATTCCAAATCTAAAGCGACAGGGTGTAAATTTTTTATTGAAAAATGGACTTATATTAACTATGGGACCAACTTAAAACACATGTAAAAATGAACAGTTTTATTTTGGCGTATAAACAAATAAAAACCTACAAATTCTCTGAATGATGTGCAGCAGTGAACCGGTTATTGACTTTCAAGGCGAATTTTTATCTTACATTCGTATAAAAAAATTAAAGGACAATAGTATTATTTATTAGGCTATACTTTCTCCAATCTAAAACCTACATTCAAAGTGAACATTTGCGTAGTAACACAGAGAGTGTTTTTTATTCTTCCAACTCAAAGGATAACGTCAATCCTTTAGACAGCGGATGAAATATTTGACAAAGCCCTTTTTGCAATTTCCGCTGTTCATTTTTGCCTTTCTACAAGGACATTCCAATCGCAGTTTCACGAAAGATAACAATGTGATTTTTATCTATTTCTTATTATGCAAATTCTGTTTTGCTTTCAAAATAGTTTGTATTTTACGCAGACATAGTCATAGTTATTTATTTGCAATAAGCATGGTAATACACAAAGATGTTACAATTCTTTAAACAGGCCAACATGTTTACCCGATAAACATTCAGCATGCAAACATTACAAATTATAAATAAATTAAAACATCAATTATGGCAAAATCATTAGAATAACTGAATTAAACAGATTTAATAAGCTTAAGTATCACATTAAAGACAATGTATCACAAGAGAAAACAACAATTGTATGACAGGAAAGTGTTGCTAATTTTAATAAGATATTTCAGGCAAAACACCTAATGAGACAAAATCAATTATCTAAAATCCGATATATTTACGACTAGCTTTTTCCCGCGGCTTTCACCCATTTCATTTTTCAAATCACGTAACACGATTTTTTAGGTTTACGGTGGTAGTTACTTTAAAGAATGGGAAGTGAAATTGTAGATTGTTACACTAGGGTGGTAAGGAATCTTCCGCTTCGCTCGTGCGCCTAAATATCTCGGGTGTTATTGATACTTCCACCCGAGGTAAACACTCTGCTTTTCATCCTCCATGCGAGGTAAATAAAACAATTGTAAGTAAAGGAAAAATAAGTTTAATTATTTAATTTTTGAAAATTAGACAAAACCCGCCGTTCTATTTTTAAAATCTAAACATGAACGCATCATTTAAAATCGTAATTATTCAGCATGAAGATTTTATTCCAACTATTTGTATAGGCATATCTTGTTCCTATTTCAAATTTACTTACATACCTGTTTTGATTTATAGGTGTGTTATAGTCTACTTACATTCCTGTTTTTGGGGAGGTAAGAAGTCTTTCCTGAGCATGGAGGATGAAAACTTCTTTAGCGGCGTCGTGCACATTTTGGATGGGTCAATTTATACGAAATTTCATGCAAATATGACCAAGGGATAAGAAGTTTCATACAAACTTTTATACCCTATTTCACCCCTTTAGGGGTTGAATTTTGAAAAATCCTTCCTCAGTGGATGCCTCCGTTATATTATGAGAAATACGTGTGCGAAATTTCAGTTTTCTAGCCTTAAGGGTTTGGCCTGTGCGTTGATACATCAGTCAATCACCTTTGCCTATATATATAGATAATCTGTTGGCTAGCTACTATTTACAACAAAATCAAATTCGGATGATTTAAATCAATGTCTTTATTAGCCACCTACTCAAACTTACTTTCTTGAAGTGTACAAAATTCTACGCTAAAACTTCAAGTTAAACAGTTAAACGTGCCTGTACACACCCTGCTAGAGCGTTGCAAACATTAGAAAAGTAAACTTAATAGGACAGTAATATTAATAAAAACAAACAATAATTTATTCTTTCCCTTTGATCACTTTGTCGAAGCACTTTCAATCCTCATTTCCGCAACAAGTCGATAAGTACACGGTTAATTCTATCCTAATCCGATTATGGATGGTTAAACTAAGTCACAGGATGGTCAACTAGCTTATTAAAGTATGGACTGTTGATGTAGAGAAGTTATTAGTTATTCCTATTATTAAGCTGGGTTAAATCGATGTCAGCCTCACAAAATAGACATGTTATTGTTCAGTAGTGGCTTTTTTTAGAACACTTGTCAGTGTTGGCTAACCCCATTCTTTCTTTAGCGTTTTTTTGCCCTTTCCTGATTTCTTTTTAATTGCTTTTTCGTGATCATCTCAATGTAGAAATAAAATACTGTACATGTTGACATTACCAACAAAAACCACTAAATGTAATTTTATTTTTAGTACAGCATCATCGTTTAGTATTCTCTCTCTTCAGCCTCCGTTGTGTGTGCTTTGCATCGTTGTAATTTTTCTACACAGTAAAATACACAGTTATTCAGTGAAAAGAGATAATCTTTCAATTACAAGTATCTCCAGTATCCACCAGCGACCACCACATTACTACAGTACATGTATAAAATAGTTTCTCACTCGTACGCTTTTCCTATTCGTGTCATATAAGCCGACGACAGTTCACGTGACCTTTGACATCGTTATAGTATAAATCCAGTTTATTTTATACTTGATTACATCATTTTCAGTCTAAATTACTTATTATTACTATATCACATAATCTCTTAAACTTTAAGCGTAGCATTTAATAAAAAATAAAACTGACAAGTGCGAGTCGGACTCGCGCACGCAGGGTTCCGTACCATTACCTATAAAACCGGCCAAGTGCGAGATGGACTCTATAAAAACAATTATCTCTATAAACACGGCAAAAAACCACGTATGTTGTATGGGAGCCCCATTTAATTTATTCTACTTTTTAGTATTTATTGTTTTAGCAGCAACCAAAATACATCATCTGTGAAAATTTCAACTGCTTAACTATCACGGTTCATGAGATACAGCCTCGGACAGACTTATCTATAAAAACGAGCAAAAAAAAATCACGTTTTTTGTATGGGAGCCCCCTTTAATATTTATTTTATTCTGGTTTTAGTATGTGTTGTTATAGGGCACGTAGAAATACATCATCTGCAAAAATTTCGACGGTCTAACTATCACGATTCATGAGATACAGCCTGGTGACAGACGGACAGACGGACGGACGGACGGACGGACAGCGGAGCCTTAGTAATAGGGTCCCGTTTTTTCCCTTTGGGTACGGAACCCTAAACACAGTTTCAAAATTAAAAAGTTTACCTTGATTGTTGAAAAATACGGTTCAATGCATATTGAGTTTTAGACACTCGAGTTTGAAGAGTTCTTAAGATTAAAGATAAATCAAATCCAAGTCAACACTTGACTTTCACTTTGCCTGTAATAAACATCTACTGGAAAACTTAATATTAATTTTTTAGTGTAGTTACTCAAATTAAATTCGGATAAAGTATTTATTTATGTCCTTCATACTTGGATATTTCAGAAAAAAAATTTGGGCACTTTAAGTAGGTTGTATTTTTTTTCAAGCGATACAACACTTTCAAGCGACTGATATAATATCGTATTACAGTGTCAGGTGCTTCAAAAAACAAGTAATCTCTACTAAAATTTTGAATGCGAAAGTAACTCTGTCTGTCAGTTACGCTTTCACGCCTATACTACTGAACCGATATTGATGAAATTTGGCACGGAGATAGACTAAAGCTTACGATAGAATAAATCAAAATGACTTTTTATTGCGAAAAAAATGCTTGTAGGGGTTGAAATAGGGGATGAAAGTTTGTATGGAAGTTGATCACTGTCGAAAAAAAACCATGAAACCTTGTATTTAAGCAGTTTATAAGAAATAAATAACTATTTGTTATAGCGTTTGAAGATGAAATATGAATAAATATCATGAAAAAATAAAAATGCTGCCCAAAGTAAATATTTCACGCGGACGAAAGCTTTCTTTTCTTTTATCAGTCCATATACGTCCATCGGCAAAAATTTACAATAAAAATTACCTAATATTTTTTATGTAAATTGACTTTACACAACGTGCATGCTCAATATAGGCTTTATTTTCTGATGAAACTTGCTTATCCAACAAATGCCGTGTCAGAAATATGCTGCAATATGCTTACATTGAAGTTTGAAGGCATCTTATATTCAGATCAAAATTTCGAAGCGAACGGATAAATCTGGGACCGCGTAGTAAATCTCCTCATAAATTGTTTGAATATTTAAGTTCGAGTCGACCTTTGGCATATTTCTTTCGGGAATTTACTTCGACAAAATTACTTCTAATTTAGTACGGTCGGCCACAAGTCGGTACAAACTACTGCCACAGGAGGCATTGAGGCGTATTTAAGGTCAAGCTACGGATTTTCTCTTGACTACTAACTATACAATCATAACCATAGCTTCTTTATTACAGCTTTCCGCCCGGGACTTCATTCCCGTGGTAATTCGAAAAAATTATGTAACCTTGTGTTGTTCTGATACAAACGCCATCCAGACATCAATTCTCAAAAACTTGCACACTTATAATATTAATAATAGGATTGCTATGGGATTACACGAAGAAAGGTATAAAAATGTATTACCTATTTATTACTTATTTATTTATTTACGAGTTTATTTTACATATGTCAAGTATATACACAGGTAAATAGAAAAGCGAACACAAAAAGCATAAAAGGTTGTTGTTGTGTGTGGACTAAAGCTGTCTGTATTTATGTCAAAATAAATTCTTTTAAAAAAATGGCCTAGATTAACTACCGACTTTCACAATCCAAACGTAGTTTATGACATCGCACAAGACCAATTAACACGAAATCTCAACAGCTTTAATAAATTTGACCAGATTTCATACTAATACAATCTGAGAGCTGGGACCACTTGAGTAAGCCGGTTAGACCGACTTATACTGTCATCCCTCTCAGACGGAGAATACCTTTGGGATGTCGAATATTCAAGCAAATGAAGTCCTACTGTTACCAAGCAAATTGTAATAAAAAAGCAAGTACTTGTAACTTTATCTTTTCGTTGCTTTTATTATAACAGTTATTTGCTTTTTTCAAGGGTTTATCAAACAAATCAAGATTTTAACAAAATAAGAAATTTGAATCGAAATCCTTTTTAAAGATTTTTTTTAATGCGAAAAGTAGAACGGTGGAACGATACACCGTTCTACTTTTTGAATTTTTGATTGACATATATTTTTACCCATGTCTGAAGGCTTGTACGAAAACTTAACAGACGTTTGGCCGAACTTCAAACATTTTAATGTTTGATTGCTTGCAAAATAGAGTCCACGCGTGATTTTGTCAATGTCTGAGTAGTTTATATCAGTAGTTTAACTTTGTCAATTAATCATTAAATTGACAAAGATGACTACTTCTCTGTCAGTTCTGTCTTATTTTGTTCTTGTCTGTTTTGCAAGTTTTCTAAAGAATCGGTCGAAATGGATGCTCAGATGACAGGGACAGATCGACCGACCGATGCTCCGAAGTATCGGGTTTATTATAGAACGTCTTCGTCCGATATGCAGGCGATTTTTTAATCACTAGCCAAATTTTTTTACCTGAAGTTTATGTAACAGAATAGTATTTTTGTTTTATATCGTGTCATACAAAAATATGAACAACGTCCAACTGACTTGAAACTTGGAAGTAGTACTCTTTAACACAATTTGTGAGACCCGTATTTCTGCGTTTCTACAAATTCATCCACAGAGACGTTAAAAAAGGGTAACGATGATGAAATTAAAATAAAAAAAGTTTCGCTCCTTATTTACGTATATTCTATGAACGATATTGACAATATATGACTTTTTAATCACCGTAAAAAAATACTGGTGATTAAAAAGTCGCCCTGCATATTATGCAACTCTACTGACTGACGTTCTGGGTGTTCAAGTTCATGTATAATATTTATATTTTTACAACAAAAATAGTATTGGGTAACTTTAATAAAACCGGCTAAGTGCGAGCCGGACTCGCGCACGTAGGGTTTCGTACCATTACCTATAAAACTGGCCAAGTGCGAATCGGACTCTATAAAAACCATTTTCTCTATAAAAGCGGCAAAAATCACGTTTGTTGTATGGGAGCCCCTTATATATTTATTTTATTCTGGTTTTTAGTATTTGTTGTTATAGAACCAATATAAATAAATCATCTGTGAAAATTTTAACTGTCTAACTATTACGGTTCATGAGATACAGCCTTGGACAGACTTTCTATAAAAACGAGCAAAAAAATATTTTTTTAGTGTGGGAGCACCCTTAAATATTTATTTTATTCTGGTTTTTAGTATTTTTCGTTATAGGGCCAATAAAAATATATTATCTACGAAAATTTCAACTGTCTAACTAACACGGTTCATGAGATACTGCCTGGTGACAGACGGACGGACGGACGGACAGCGGAGCCTTAGTAATAGGGTTCCGTTTATTCCCTTTGGGTACGGAACCCTAAAAATAGCTATTCCCTTTGGGTACGGAACTAAATTTTGTACCTACACTTCAGGCTAAAATGCTAATACGGTTTAGGTATTTTTGTGCACATTCATCAAAAATTTAGAAAAATAAGTTATGTCGATAAATACTAGTTCTTTTCAACAACCGACAACAAAAAGAGGGGTGTTATAAGTTTGACGTGTGTATCTGAGTATCTATATGTCTGTAAATCTGTATGTCCGTTACGGGCCCGTGGACCTACGGATTTGACCTACTGGTAGGACCACGGTACACCACTATGTACCCGTGGTCCTACTGGACTAGGGCTTACTAGAATATCGTAGTGTCCATATTATAGTAGGTATCGATAGGTAATAATAATAATAAAGAACAAACTCCGGGCTTTAGGAGTAAGCTCCGGACTTCTTGGAAATGTTATTAGATTAGAAAAGACTCTTGGTAATGTTATTGTTGTTTAATCAAACAAGGAAAAATTGTTTCAAATTGACATTGTCATAAGACATAATATGTTTTCAAGAAAATATGGAACAAAATAAAATAATTTTTATTAACAGAAAAAAAGGCCAAGTGGTACTATACAACGGTTATCGTTATTACAAACAAAAAGAATATTCTAATTCTTCTATTATATGGACCTGCAGTCAGAAGAAAAAAATTAAAGTACTGGCTCGTTTATGTTAAGTTAAAAGTAAATTAAGAAATAAATTTTTGTTAAGTTTAAGTAAATTAAGAAAGAAATTTATATTAAGTTAAAAGTTAATTAAAGTGCAAAAGATACTGTGAATTCTATTTTTTTTATTCGAAATAATAAAATAGCGATAAGATTATCGATACTAATAATAAGCCCTAGTCCAGTAGGACAACGGGTATATAGTAGTGTACCGTGGTCCTACCAGTAGGTCAAATCGGTAGGACCACGGGCCCTTAACGTTTTTTCGTGGCATGGTAGCTCCTAAAATGGACCGATTTCGATGCTGTTATTTTTTGTTTAGCAGCTGACGGAATTGAGATGGTTCTCAGCTATATTAATTTTTATCAAAATAAATTAAGCCTTTTAATAGTTATTTGTTCAACAAGAGAGCAAAGTTGGTTTTTGCTACACGAGTCAATCTTGAAATCACGAGATAGTGAAGTAGTCTACAGTTGAATCACGTGCGTGGCCAGTGATTCTAAAGTAGACTACTGAGCCTAGCGAGTGATTTAAAGGCACGAGATAAAAAAAACTTGCTCTCATGTTAAACACATCACTTTTCACCTCTACAGCGAGAAAACTATCAAATTTGCCGCTGTTTTCTTTTTGTTTTTAATTGACAAATAGCTGCGTGTTTTGTTCTTTTTTAAAAGTGACCAGGATTATAGTTTAAAAATATTTCTTTGGGAAACTACATTGTTTATTAGAATTAATATAAAATAACCTTTTATTTCCTTAAACGATCAACATTTAACACATTTTTGTAATTTTGATTTCAATAAATAATATGAAATTTCGTGATTTGATAGGCCTAAATTAGTTTCATAACAAATCACCGCGCTAAGTCATTTCAATAGTTAGAATTCCAAATTCAAATCACTTTTTCTCTCGCTGAAAAAATGCTCGCAGCAAACAACGATTTTGCTCTCTGGTTTTGACAAGCAAAAGCTCTCTCTTTTCGAGCTACAATATTTTTAATTGTAGGGTTATTATGATTTGATTCATTAATTCATCACTCACAAGACTTGCTATTTCTGAATTTTATGATACCTGCGGTATAATCTGAAATGTAAGGTTCAATCTTGCCTTTAAGTCAGATTGTAAATAAAAACCTCATTAAGCCGTATTTACAGTCCCAGTTTTCCTTCTTTTTTTTTAAGATCTTTATTTGAGTCATGATGTAATAAAAAATCTGAGAAAATAACTGGTTTACTCAATTTATTTTTGCGTTTTTTTTTTGATGGAGCAAATCGCGTCTATTATAAAAGACGCTAATTTCACAGACTATGAATTGATAAAAGCTTTTGAGCGATAATTAATTTACTTCTAACTTGCGCTCGGGACTTCGTTCCGTTTACGAATTTAGGAAAATAATGTCGCCTATTTTACTCACTGGTAATATAGAGCTTTGTATCCATTATTTTTTCAAATCGGTCCAGTAGATTTTAAACCTATTCATTACAAACATGCCAACACACAAATCTTCTCTCTTTATGACATGTAGACAAGCTTTCCACCCAGGACATAGTTTCCACGGGAAACTATGTAGTCTATGTTTTACTCTAATGTCGAACGAAGCCATATTTATTTATTTATTTATTTAACAGTTTATTGTACACAGAAAAAAAATCACAAATATTACAGACAAATAGAAAAACAAACACAAAAGGCACAGCTTATTTCTTTAAGAAATTTCTTCCAGCAGACCTGGGACAGTGGGAGGCGTAAAATAAATAAAGACAGACGTGCACAATTAACCACTGAAATCTAAATACTAATATAAACTACATAAAAATACAATCACACATACATATAATATATAAATAATTTATATAAATACACAGACATATATTTTATAAGTACATAAACAATACATATAATATTATGTTCATTATACTGAAGGGAAAGCAACAGATACATAATGTTCCTTTAATTTCTTTCTAAATATCGGAAGTGTCTCGGGATTGCGGATGGGGTAAGGCAGTGAGTTCCACAGTCGGGCGGCATGAACGGAAAAGGAATAGGAGTAGAAGTCAGAGTGATGGAAAGGGATACAGAGGAGTGACCTAACGGAAGGACGAGAGGGCTGGTCAACAGGTTTTGAAAAAGAGAAGCGCAAAGTAAAGCGTATATGCAAAGTTTCATAAAATCCGCTCAGTAGTTTTTGCGTGATTGATTAACAAACATTCAAACATGTTCAAAACTTTAATTTGTAAAGATGTTTATAATAATCTAGCATTCCGCTCAGGACTTCCTTCCCGTGGGAATTCGGGAAAATTATATAGCCTATGTTACTCAAGGATAATGTAGCATCTTAATGGTGAAAGAATTTTGAAATCGGTCCAGTAATTTTTAAGTTTATTCGTTACATACAAAAATACAAATCTTTCCTCTTTATAAAATACATATTAGTGTAGATGAAAGTTTGTATAATGATTTGAGAGTTTGTTTGTTCCTATTTTTCTTTTCAATGGCTGAAATTCGGTGGGTGATTGATCTCACGGAGCTAACCACGGGCTAAGGATGACTTTATGAGTTGATTCCCTCCATGGAACTGAAAAACTTTTTCCTAGGAACATTGGTTGAACTTTCGCCTCTCTATACAACTTGAGCTATCAGCTGACTGCTGTTTATTAGAATGAGAATTCTAACTTTTTTTAGAGAATATCGTATCGTTTCCTTGGGGAGAGTTGTTAAGTTTCATGAGGAGAATCACTCCCTAAAGTTTCGTCAATTGCCACGAGGGTAAAATCGTGGGTCACAGCTAGTTCTATAATTCTCTTTTCCAAGCTACGATATATTTTTTGAAGAGCAGTGTTTAATAGTGCATTAAGTATTTAAAGTAATACAGTTTCATCGGTAGCTTACAAATAACAGTTTTGCATTTACTTTAGCTTATAAAAATTATATTGTTAATTCTTAAGGTTATTTAACCCATCGCGTGCAAATCTCGTACACCATGTGTTCAAAACGCACGCGAAGGCTTAAGAGCGAGAAATGTCAAATGATTCAGTGACAATTCTCTAGGGCTTATCTATGTAGTCCTAATGTACATAGGCCTAACTAAGTCCACAATGAACGCTAATGAACTAGAGTCGGCAAACACAAAGTTATCGGTACTGTACATCAAAGCTGGGCGGCAATTCTACTAATCAGTTGCTTTTCAACGGCAGTGGAATTACGATCATCTCACTGCTCATTTTTAACCGACTTCAAAAAAGGAGGAGGTTCTATGTTCGACTGTATGTTTTGTTTTTATGTATGTTCACCGATTTCTCCGCCAATTATGGACAGATTTTTAAAATTCTTTTTTTGTTCGAAAGAGTATACTCCAGAAGTGGTCCCATATAAATTTTATCGAAAATGATTCAGCGCTTTTAAAAAAATCAACAAAAACAAAAAAATACTACAAACCAGAACATCAACCGAATAAATGAGCTATCTGGTAATGGGCATTTGTGGATATCTGGTAATGGGCATTGTAGTCTGCAAAAAATACTCGTTATCTACTTTGTGCGAACTGTTGTTGGGATTGAAGTCGGTGACTCATACGTTTTTAACGTGGAAAATTACATAAGTTCAGATGGCGAAATTGAGAATCATTGTACATAAGCCTAATTAATATTTCTGGAATATACCAATAAAAACTGTAGTACTAGAAAGTTTTTGTAACTTAGTAATGACTTATATTTTTTTAATAAAAATTTTAAACATTTGATTACAGCTACCTTACCTAGCAGCGCCACCATCAGCTGACTGTTAAACTGCTAAATAACAGCTCTGTAGGACTTTGAATTTTTGTCGTAATGACGTTTTATTTTAAAATAATAATTATTAGAGACGAATATGTTCCTTGATTTCCAGGGCTTTTTTTTCGCGCGCTTGTTTACGGCGCGTACGATACAAATCATAACTACATTGCACACACGGGTGTGCAAGAACAGCACGAAGGTTTAATCGGCTATCATGAACGTAATGAGACACCCCAGGCCTCGTCAAATTGAGTTTTTTTTTAAGTATGCAAAAGTATCAGATTTACTTGCGTCGGAAACGTCGTTGATTAGCGGAATAGCTGCCCTCGTTTCGGCGTGGGCACTTTCATATCTACAATCTGCCCTTGTAGGAAAGTTTTGGCTGACATTGAAGGCCCGCAGCGGCTCAATGAAGCTTATTATTATGTTTGAGTTGCATTTTGCGATGAAGTTTGCACAGGATATGTTCGGAGTTTGGACTAAAGTCAGTTAATTACTTATTAAACTAAACTACACAACACACAATGTATTACCTCTTCATCACGGAACTCCTCAGTCATTAAAAGTTTCCGATAAGATTCAGTTCTCTAAAAATTTTTTTTTATTATTATAAGATGGGTTAACTCTTGACCTCAATCTTGACCATAAGGTCAAAGATGAGGTCGACGATGGAGCGAGTTAACCCAGAAAATGCCTATAAAGGCACTGGTACTCCCACGCACCGACGGAACACAGCAAGCTGTTTGGCGTCGGACTTCGGTAGGAGGGTGGTCGCGAACCAGACGGCCCTTTACAGAGCCTACCACATCGCATGAGACCATAGGACGACACCTCAGATTCAGAAAAAAATGAAGTGTCGTTGCCTGGGATGGATTACTAGGAGGCAGGTCTCATTTGTGTTTCCTTAGTCGCCTCTTACGACACCCACGGAAAGAGATGGGGTGGTGTTATTCTCAACCGATCACCACACGGTTAAATTGGCGTCAACAATCACGATTTTGCCAATGTCTGAGTATTTTAATCAAAATTAAAATATACAAAGGCGGAGTCGCCAATATCAAGTAGGAAGAGAAACCCTTTACGGGTTGTTAGTCCGTCAGAACCTCGTCCGTTGATCAGCAGGGTGCACCGCTAGCAGATGAGTATGGCAATTCTGAAGCACTAAGATATTTTAACCCTACACACCCCTTTCCGTTAAAATATCGCTTCTTAGAAATGGAGCCGCCTTTTGTACCCTGACAAGATGACTACATGGAACCTGTAAATAACTTTTCTTGATTCTACTGTACTTCTCAAATGTGTAACATAGTAAAGCGTGTATGTATGTCTCTATATCATTCCATATATACACAACGTACAATGTAGCAACGTACACAAGGGCAGGGTACCTGATGGGCAATGATCACGAGCGTTTCCGTGCTTCGGAGGGCACGTTAAGCTGTCGGCCCCGGCTGTTGTCGATTGACTACAGTCGTTAAAACCAGGTCAGAGGCCATTGTGCGGTTTGAAAACTCTGACACAAGGGTTAGTCAAGTTCGCCACATACTTGACTATACCTACACTATAAGAAGAAGATTCATATGGAATGATATAGAGACACAGATATACATCCCTGTCGGGGTAGGCAGAGTATCATGTGGTTCTTAAACCACTTGTCGCCACGTTTGACACACATTCTGAGGTTTAGGTCCAATTTCACCATACTCTGTTAGTTAGTTAATCCACCATTAAGAAGTTAATGAAACAAAACGTCAAAGAAAAAGTATGAAAATGACTTTGTCAAATCTCGGGTTAGCTGCTAATCGTCTGTTAAATAACTAACAGAGTATGGTGAAGTTGGGTCTTACTAGATGGAACATGCATTTAGTGGTAATTGGTTGTCAGCCTTTCGCCCACAATAAAACAGTACACTCGCATCTTAATAGTTAACTCTTACAGTATGCGTGGGAAGAGTTGGCATCTAGTACATTCTAAGTTTTTCTTTCATTCCCAGTCCAGCGTGGAAAAAATATTAATTTAAAAACTTGAAGATAAATAAATTTAATGACTTTTTGACTCCATCTTTAAAGGTGCACCATCAGAATATAGAATATGTAATCATAAACAAATTTTCTATGGTTCTTCTGTTGGCAGCAGGGTGAGTCTTACAGTTACTGACTGTAAGTGGGACGCGAGAGTTTTGTTGTATTGAAAGGCTGACAACCTCTTAGATCAGGGGTGGCCAACTTGATTATACCCAAGATCTCCTGTTTACTAACGAAACCCTGTGCGATCTACCAATAACATACTTCTTGAAATCTTAAATGAAACAGCATAGTTCAGTACACAATCATGTAGTATTTTTTTTATTATATTAAGAGAAAAAACTTAAATGTGAAATGTTTTTTTATTTTTTTGCCTTGCCACGATCGAATGGACTAGCAGTCGCGATAGCAGTGGCCACCCCTGTCTTAGATGAAAAATGAAGTAATATACCTACTTCATTTTTCATCCAATAACCCTCATAGATAATGTCAAATGCGGCATCTAGTGGTTCTAGAACCACCGTTGCTCTGCCTACCTCGATAGGGATTAAAGGCGTGAGCGTTTATATAAATTTATTTAATGAATTAAATTTACTAAAATGTTTTTATAATTATATATATAATACTATTTCAAAGCCGAAATGGATGTGCCAGAGGGAATATCCATTTTCTGATCTCCAGGAGTGTTAACTTAAGATGAATTATGGTCTGAATCGATTACTCTTATTATTTTGGGCTAAAACTTTTTTTTTATAAAGAATAGGTTCGCTTTTGAACAGAATCTAGCTCAAGGGCCGAGAATGTGGTCGAGGATGTAGCAATCTCATCCAGAACTATATTTTAATATTTATTCTTATTTTGTTGGCTGGAAGTGATCTCTTTTAGAGATAAGCTCGCTAAGTATTGTACACTCCTTGTCTAAAGGGCTATGTATGACATTTTAAAAACATTTTTAATTTCGTTTGATTTATTATTTTACATAAAGGAATAAGGTAGGTACCGTTTCGTAAAAAAAATAAAAAAATCTATCTTTTGAAGTAGAAATATAATAATTAAAAGATTCTCAGTACGGTAAACTAATCCTAAGTACGGCATTATGTGCCGTGTGCCGTATTCCTTTGCCAAACTGTCATGTCAATTAAGAAAAAAAAAACTTTTTTTTTTTGTATTTGGTTGTTTGTTTCCGAGTTTGGTTGGTTGTTACTTCAGGCAAGTTGGTAGAATCAGCTCTAACGAACTGAGCGGTATCCATAGTGTCAGAATCCAGTGTATTGCGAAAGTTCTAAAGTCCAGGAAGCAAAGCCAAGTAGTCAGTAAATATCAATCCATATAATCAAAACCACGAAACAGAAGGTCCAGGTAGCAAAGCTAAGCCAAGTCGTCAGTAAATATAACCACGAAACAGAAACAAACTCAACAACAACAACTCAAAAACACAACGGTTAGGTTATGTGTCAACCGTCAAACGTCTTTTTTTTACTTTGGCAAAGGAATTAAACCGTACAGAATGCTGTAGTAAGCAACAAATCGTAACCAAAATTTTAAAAATTCATTATTTTTTTATCTATTATCAAAATTATTTGATATCTTTTTCATTTGAATATGAGACCTTAAATCTGCTTAAAATAAAAATAAAAAAAATATTTTAAAAATCGTACACCTACCCCATCATTGTATGTAATAACTTTGTGCAATAAATAATGTAATAATTTTTGAATGATACACGCTCAAAGGATCACGTTAAGGTTTTCCCTTTGGTCACGGGTCCCGCTTGAAACGATCACAAAGACAGACACGAACACCCATGACCCGCAAACAAGCATTTGCTTTTTACACAAATATTGCTCCGACCGAGAATCAAACCCAAGCCCCGTCGATCAAGAGGCAGCGTCCTTACCACTCGACCCAACGTAGCCGTTTGGTAGATTAATGCGCTCCTGTTTTCTTACTCTTTTGATCTGCAGCTCGAGCATGGTGTGTTCGCGCGAATAATGCGCCGCGGTCTTATGTCAAAATTGAAAACACCAGACGGCGAGAGCCTTTGCGCGGGGCTCTCGCGCAATCAATGTGAAATTTCACCGTCAGCCAAGCGGTGCGCCGCGCGAGTTTGTCGTGCATCATGCTCGAGCTGTAACTCTTGTATAAAGCTATCTATTATCTATCATTGTAAAATAAGCCTTATAAATACAAAACAATCAATTGTGCACGACTACAATTTAATTTATTTAAGGTACAATAAGGTTGTTTAAGAATCAGAACGTTGTAAAAATAAATAAAAGGTAGTTTTAGAATCAGAGCGCAGTAAAAACAAAAGGCTAACTAAACACCCAACATTGTGAAAACACGCAATGATAAAACCCAATAACAGTTTTTCTACAGGGTGTAAGTGACAGGTTAGCAAAAACTGAAACCCTGAATTCAAACCATAATTTTAAATGATTTTCAAATGTAATTTACCTCCAAAAACTTTTTCATGTTTCATGTTTAATACTGGGTGACTTTTTAATCAGTACGAAAACTTTTCTTACGGTGTCAGTAACGTTGATAGAAAGTAATTAAGGAGGAAATAAAAATATTTTTTTCAAAATTTTCTGATTTTGATACACCTTTCGTCTTAGAAGATTATTTTTTTTAAACGCAGAAACACGGGTATCACAAATTGTATTGAAGTGTACTACCAAGTTTCAAGTCAATTGGACGATGTATTTTTTTTTCATACAAAAATTTTGATTTTTTTCATGCTCCAAACGATCTAGCTTGAAATTTTTATATGAAACGATATAAAACAAAAAAATACGGGTCTGTTAAATTTTCATAAAGTTTACGTACTTACACAAAATTTGGGTACTGATGAAAAAAAACATGGTATATTCTCTAAAGTTATTATTTTCATTCGAACACACTCCATTTTACAATAAATAAAAAAATAGCGTAAAATACGAAAACCACCAATGTATATTCTAACACCGGGGAGGTGCTAAAGTAGGTAAATAGGTAACGAAAACTCCTTAACTTGATACTTCCGCAAAAAAATAATTGAAAAATAAAATATTTTTCCATTTAAGTATTTGCTAAGCTATCCCTTACACATAGTATCCTAATAAGCGTAAAATAATGATAATATTAAAAGTACAACAAAAGGGCGCGGGTGCCGTCTAACTGGCGCAGATGTCATTATTTAATGCGTTTTGACACGACATGCTCACTATGGCTCGCCCTAATACGTACGCATCGTACGCATAGGTCATGCGTCGGATAGTTAGGGGAGACACGCTTCACTTGCTATGGAGTTAATATGGAATAGATATCAGTAGCGCAACAATTTTTGTCATTGTCATATTTTAACTTGAAATTAGAAAACTTTTAGTAGGAAGATCCTATGTAACTGCACTTTTTTTCCAATATCAGGATAAAGCTAAAAGATTTCAGACTCTAGTACTGAGTTCTCACCTCTAGGGCACTTCGACTCCCCGCTTCAGTTCTTTCAGTGCAGCTGACGTGTCTTCCTGAGAGGAAATTGGCGTCGATCGAAATAATGCTCACGACACTCGATATCGGGACACCCCTTATTTAGTCATCTCTTTCAGCACATAATCACGTCTACATTCCCAGTCGAGTAGGCCAGTTGTGTGCCTAAAGTTATTTTGCGAAATATGAGTATCAGTATTAGTGACATGTCAGCCTTTTGGTCACAACATAACAACATTGTTTACTGACTAATAATAATAAATTAATATATAATTACCAATAATATTGACTAACGATATTTGTGACTAATAATATTTGTGCCGCATTTTTCTATAAGAGAGATACAAATAATAATAATAAAATGTACAAAGGAAAATTAATAAGTTTTGAAAAAGAAAAAAATGAAAGAGATTAAAAAAATTATTGGCTAAAAGTTTTTTACTTATCGACCAATATCAAATTTCCAAATTCTGTTATTATATCCTGTTTATATCAAATTTCCATATCAAATTTCATTTCAAATTCTGTTATTTTTTCCATTTTCTTATCTTTATAGTATTCAATATCAGTCATCTACCCGTACTAGGTAGGAGCTGCTGTCTTGAACTGTGATGGAGGACCCTTTGGCTTCGCACTACGCGGATGGCGACCATCTTGGACATATGGGGAGACACCTCGGTCTTCGCCGTACGTGGAACGTCGCCTCACCAGTCTTTGTGTGGCGTCCATTAGCTTGGGAAGGGAGACGCTCCAGGCCTACGGTCTCACCTCTACACAAGATAGCCTACGGCTATCTTGAATCGGAGGGACGCTCTGGGATTCACCCAACGCGGAGCTCGCTTTGCGTCCGCACCTCATCTGTCTTTGTATGCTTTCTTGAAGGGGCTGAATTTCGGGGGACGCTCCGGGCTCTGCCTTACGAGAAGCTTGACCTGAGGCCTCACCTCACCGGTCTTTACATGGAGGCCATCTTAGATTGGGGAAGGAGGACGCTTTGTGCGTCGCCCTACGCGGAGCTCGGCCTGCGGCCTCACCTCAATAGGCCATCTAGGATTAGTGGGGGAAAATACAAAATCTAGAAAAAATTGGTAAATACATAAAATTCATAAATTTTGATGTTTGTGTCTTAGTTCCATAAAAAATGGTTCTGAAGCTTCGGAAATGTCAGGAAATTTAATCATAGGTATTTATCTTGTCTCCAAAACCCTGATTCCTGAGGTACAGATTTATAAAGTCGCAAGTATACATCTATCGCTTTTTTTAATTAATGGAAACACTTTTAAACTGATTGACCTATATTTTCAGTATCCTTTGTGTGAATCTATAATATCATAATGTTATGATTCAATATAATGGAACGGTAGTTGGTGTTTAACCCTCGGTCGGTCGCTCATTTTCAGTCACGCAATTGGCCAAGTGGGGTTTTAGGGGACCTCAAAGTTTAATTTTTCAACTGTTAAATAAAAAAGTGTAATATTTAGTAAGATATAAAAATATGACAATCTTTTAATTTGTATTTACTTAATAATTTTGTAGTGTTATTTCATACTATTAAACTGAAGCTGAAATGATATCTTATTCGCAAATATCAAATTTGCTACACGTGTAACGAGGCGGCGTGCGTCTCATCTTCATCCTCCTTCTCCATTCTCTTTTTGCAACGTTTTTACTCTTCAGTTTAGACATTCTAAATCTAAATTCGAAATTGAATACTTCTAGCTGTCATTCGCTGGGATGACAAAGACCCAACTGAGTTTCCGTCGCAGGCGGACATTACTTAAAACACTTAAACTTTTGACGTTAGTTTACAAAAATATAAAAATCAGTACAACATTAGCGGGCGTGCGCCTGCGACGGAAACTCAGCTTAGTCTGTGTTATCCCAGCAAATGACAGCTAGAAGAGTTCAATTTCGAATTTAGATTTAGAATGCCAAAACTGAAGAGTAAAAATGTCGCAAAAAGAGAATGGAGAAGGAGGATGAAGACGAGACGCACGCCGCCTCGTTACACACGCTTGACTATACCTACAAGATAAGAAAACATTGGCTAAAAACTTAAAATATGAAGTACGATGTCTGTTTGAGATAACATCACAAACAAAATGAAACAAAATATTTTTTTCACATAAAATGGAAATAAAATAATTGTGAACTTTTACGAATCTGATTCTAACTACTTTACCGTTTGACGAAGTACTCTTATTGGAGGTTTTGTACAAAATGGTACCGTTGTTAAAGTGATACAGTTGTAGTTGTAAATATGTCCTTTCGGAGTAGCGAATAGGGACATCGCTACTTTATTGGCAGGAAATAATATTCTTTGCTTTAAATATCCTGGGGACGAGGTACCGACAAATCGCAATTTACTTGTATGCTGTTTCAATTGACATGGTAAATTTCAACCACCATGGTTGACGGTCTAAACCCTGCACAGGGAGAAAAATTTGCGGTGTTCTGTGCAACTTTAATTCAACTTACTTAAAAGGGTACTCAAGAATTTAAAAATAAAAATTTTCATACTTCAAATACACCACGCGACCAACTAAAGGTTAAAAAATTTGTGGTTTTTAAATATCAGACGCATTGTTAGAAATATTCAGTTTTCTTTCAACGTACGCTATGAAGAACGTGATTAGAGTGTTAGTAGTGTGGAAAACATTGTGCCACATATGTCTTTGTTATTCAATAAATGAAAACACCAACTTTTATGCTGGACTTAGAGTTGGAACTGAAATAATTTCTAAACAGTCATTTACCGATGTAGCAACCGAAGCTGGATTTAAGTGGTCCATTCTGCAAAACCTGCGTCCAAAAAGGTCTAATAGAACCAATAGAGCTTACTCTCTAAATGTGATTCCAAAAAGAAGATACATGAATACTCTGCCTGCTGTTTATGATGAACCAGAACCACCCAGGGCAACAAACAAATCGCCATCAGTGGGAGCATCACTATTAGCTTTATTTACCAACAAGGCAAATTTAAATTGCAAAGAAATTAAATGTGCGAATAATACAACATGGCATAATAATGAATCACCACCAACTTTCTCTACGAATCCACTCTCATCCAAGAAAAGTGATCTGCGACAGAAACTTTCACTTATTTTATTACCACTATTAACTGAAAATTCAAACACATCTTCAGATATTAATACAAAAGAAACTGAAGTTCCTTTACTTTTGTCACCTGAAAGCTACGAAGAAATTTTTTACAGTGAAAGAATACCACAGCCAAAACCTTTTAATGGTGAATCCTTTGACAATAACGACGTTTCATCAAAAACAGAATCTCAGAACGACATGGCACCATTGGCAAGTCCTTCCACTACTTCACCCAAGTTACAACATTTCATATCGCGCGAAAGCAACAAGACAACATTTCCTTTGTCTTATAGTAATTTTGTTTCAAGAAGATTTGCAGCATCAGATTTATCTAATTATAAACTTTTTTTTCTGAGATCGGCAAATTTGTTACCAGAACAGTTAACATACGAGACCAAGCCTGTTGAAAACAGTAATATTTCATTATCAAGGTATTTAAACGTTTCATCAGTCGAAGAATATCCTCCTTCAAATGCTTCTCAATTGATTTCACAACTATTATTACAACATGATAATCAAACATCGCTGTCATCAAGATACGGAACCTTTCAAGAAACAATAACGCTTAATATGTCTAGCAAACTCAACAATAAAGACAAAATTTTCAGAAAAACAGTTAGACAAAATAAAGTTACAGATAAAATTGTACCTTCTGAAGACAGTGGAATATTCTATCCTTACGTAAAACAAAAATCAAAACCTACAGACACCTTTTATTTACTTGACAAAAATTACAAAATGCAGAAATCTCAAAACAATGCTTTTTTTGATGGAAATGATCACACAAAAAAAATACAAACTATATCGCAGAGACAATTACCTTTTACAAACCATGTAAAATCTGTACCAAAAATTTCACAAGCCAGAAATCAAACTTCATCCCTATTGAATTCCATCATCACAGCAAGATTTGAAAATGACGGTAATAAATCACCACTGCTACATTCCATTAACAACTCATCACTTAAAAACATTCAAGCATCTGTATCAGAATCGATCAAAACTTTGTCCTTTAATAAAGATTTAGTACTGAATCCTGTCAAGTATACTAGGTTTGATAACATTCGTTACAAAAAAAATACGCTAATTTCTCGAAACTTTTCACCTAATAGAAAATCTATATCAAAGACAGCCAATCGTCTTCGGCCAACAGAAACTTTTGACTTTATAAAAAATTACTATTGTCACGAAAAACAAGTGTTAACAAATTATTGTGAAACTGAATCTCGACCAGGAAATCATTTCCAAATAAATATAGAACCTTTTCCACGACTTGAAAGCGGTCCAGAAGCCGTTCATTTAACTAAACAAAAATATCATGAACTTCCATCAAAATTTGGCCTTAGCCGTTCACCAAGATCGATTAATATTTTTTTGAAAAAAGATCCAGAATTTCAGAAATTGAGCTTTGCAATTGATAAGTCAGATAATAATTTTACTACTGAAACAGAAAGCAGTCAAGGGAATGAAAAAAGGTTTTATGTTAACCCATATTTGATTGACTATCATGATTATGAGGACTATCCTATACCTTTAACAAACTCAAAGCCACCCAGTGAAAAAATCAGAAATTTTACTTACGACATTTCAGTAAAAGAGGATAAAAGAAATATAAAACCAGTAAAACCGAATAATTCCGTTAGTGATATTCCTGTAAAACTTCCATTAATAACTGAGATAAAAAAGTTGGAAGATCTTTACTATGCTAAATTAGCTTCAATAAGAAATTCAATAAGAATTGCTAGTATGATGAATACTCAAGACATAACAGTCAATAATGACTTGACTCGACCGCAAAGCTCGCAAAAGACATTAGAAAATATTTATCTTTCTACAACAACAAGAATGACTGCAACTACACCTCGAAATGGAATGACAGCTATAAAACCAGGCTTTTCGCCATCAAAAAAAATTGAATTACTGCAAGCAAGGTACGCATTTGAAAATGGTCGGTCATTTGATTTTATAAATAAGAAAAATACAGATGAAGATAATGAACAGTCAAGCCAAAAACTAAATGATATGTTTAACGAAATTTACGGAAATTCAACAGTGCCTTCATTTTATGACAGTAAAATAATTAAAAAAAAACAAAAATTGTTGCAAACAGATGAATATCTACCGAATAGTACAATTTCCAGCCCGTTTCATAAAAAACATCATGTGGAAAAGACCAATGAATCCCTAAAGACCACCACACCGATATCAATTCATGATTTAATGTTTAAATTTTCAAGTAAAGTGAAGGCTAGTAGCTTTAAGGAAAAATCAAAACCAAACCATAGCAATCTTCACTCACTACATGAAGATTGCTATGACCCTTTACTACCTGCCATTATACCTTAATCAGCACTGTGATATTTCGATCAGTGATGTAACAGACAAAGCAATGTTTTTATTGTCATACAGAGTCACCCTAAAAGGCCTAAGGCCTAAGAGTCACCCTAAAAGAACATGAACAATTTTCTCAAGGAACTATGTAAAAATGTTTCAACTGTTCTTACTATGTCAATCAGCTGCAGGCTGACTCTATTAAAAAACTGACACTGTGCGTGTGCGACGTACGGTTGCATTGCAGTACCTCTAAACAAAAAATCCATCCGAAAAAGCATGGCCCACTAAAAACCTACCTTTTTTTCAAAACCATAGTTTTAACCATTGATGGTTTTAATAAAATAAAATAAATAAATTTTTTTAAAACTCTTAAAAGGCCAAACCAATTTTGATCAAATCTAAGAACTTGATTACGTCAGCTTTCAAACAAAAAAACTGCATCGAAATCAGTCCATTCGCTTAGGAGTTACGAGGCAACAGACAGACACACAGATACACAGACACACATGTACACAGAAATACACGTAACCAGGCACACAGATTCACACGTAAAACTTATAACACCCCCTTTTTTGTCGGGGGTTAAAAAGAACATACGTCGGTAATTACCTACTCGTAAGCGAGAGGTAGCGAGTTCGATTCCCAGTGCTGAGTTATTGTACATTATTGTACATTATAACACTTACTGCTCTTACTGTTAGGGAAAACATCGTGAGAAACCCCACACTTTTAGGAGACTGATGCCCGTATTACAGACTGAAGTCGTGATCTATACTTAAGTATTGATTGTCTTTCTCTCACTATCAAAATGACAAAGACGACTGCTACTCAAGTATAGATCAGAGTCTGAGTCGCGTTCTGTAAACGGACCTTAATGAGTAACTAATCCAATCCGGTCAGGTTCCCGTGTTAGCAGGGTACCTCACGGAGCGCCCAATACCCCAATGCCGCGCCACTGTTGGTGTGCGATGAACATTGACAGTTTTCGTATTTTACACTGTTAAAATGGTTTTTTATTGCAAAATGGATTGTATTCAAATGAATAATTTAATGGTAAAGGGGAAAATATGAAAAAAAAAATACATACACGCACCGACGGAACACAGCAAGCCAAACAGCTTGCTGTGTTCCGTCGGTGTGTGGGAGTACCAGTGCCTTTATAGGCATTTTCTGGGTTAAATCGCTCCATCGTCGACTTCATCTTTGACCTTTATGGTCAAGATTGAGATCAAGAGTTAACCCATCTTATAATAAATAAAATAAAAATACATTCCATTTTTTTTAATTTTCCTGAGAAAATTCCAATGAAAAATCATTCAGAATGATTCTCTGAATTCAGGGTTTCAGTTTTTGCTAAGCCTTGTCCTATACATAATAAAAAATGAGTAAAAAAAAAGTGTACTAAAATAATTCTAAAAATAATTCGGTAGGTTATTTTTAGAATTATTTTTTTACTAACTTTTTTATTTTCAAGTTTTTAGTTTTTGATTTTGAAAACTAAAAACTAATTTGTCAAAGCATATTCTATTACTTAAGCCCTTTTATTTGATACCCATATTGAAGGGGTAGTGAAAAAAATTCAACTGCCATTTTGTTAGCGGCCATATTGGATTTTAATTTTTTTCATAGTATAATCTATTCTACTAGTCAAGACCTTTTATTTGATACCCATATTGAAGGGGTTGTGAAAAAAAAACCGGCCAAGTGCGAGTCGGACTTGCGCACTGAGGGTTCCGTACAAACCTGCTTAAAGGTATTATAGACCTGAGTATTTCATATGAATTTCAATTTAATAGGTACCTCTACGCGTTCATAAGGAAAGGGGTAGCAAGTTTAAAATATTTTTATTATATGATGTAACTAAAAATTTACGGTTTTCGCAATTTTTTATTTATCTGTGCAATAAGACGTTGTTGCTTTGTACCAAATTTCAAGATTCTGAGTTCACGGGAAGTACTTAACCCTGTAGGTTTTGATTCCTTTGCGAGTGTCGAAAATTTGCGACATAAACGGCTGTATCTTTTGATTGCGTTGGCTTAGAAGTTTGATTTTTTCACAGCTCTAAGGGACAGTAGACTTGAGTATTTAATATAAGTTCCAGCTTGATACCTTTACGCGTTCCTGAGAAAAAGGGTCTTGACAGACAGACGGGCAACAAAGTGATCCTATAAGGGTTCCGTTTTTTCCTTTCGAGGTACGGGACCCTAAAAATGAACCTTGCATTTTGTTGGCAACCATATTGGATTTTCATTTAATTTTCATTGAGACCTTTATTCTACTAATCAAACCCTTTCATTTGATAACCATATTGAGGAAGTAGTAATCCGCCATTTTGTAGCGGCACATCTTGGATTTACAACGATAGTGAATGTATTAGATTGTTTTTTCATCAGAACCAGCAAAGGTGTGTACCAAATTTCAGATCAATCCGTCAACAGGAAGGGGGTCAAACTTCAGTTACTAGATTTGACCCAAATAAATAAGCAGGGCAAGCTAAATAAAACCGTTTAAAAATCAATCCCTATTTCCCTTTGTCACGGCATCATGCGTGAACGGCTGGACCGATTTGGATGATTCTTGTTTTGTTGTGTTTGTTATTGTCAGGAGAAAGTTTTGAAAGAAAAAAAAAAGAAAGAAAAAAAAAATCGTCTGTCGGGGCAGCTAGTATACAATATTTATTACCCAGCAGCGCCGACGGTGCGTTTGTATGATATTAAAATCTCACGAATTTTTTAAAGTCTTAGAAAAAAGATGTCGTTTATGATGTTAATAGGTAATCTAAGAGGTTGGTGGTGTTTTCCATTTCGTACCTTATAACCCCTAACCTATACTTCTAGATATTAAACAAAACCAAGTCAGAGGCCATTGTGCGGTTTAAAAACTTGGACACCAGGGTTGGCCAAGTTCGTCACACACTTGTCTATACGTACTCGATCAGAAGAAGAAAAATAAACAAAAAAATCTAAGGATGAATAAATGAAAAAGAATAAACATAAAACCGCTAGATAAAGGCACTGATTAATGAGTGCTTATTTTTCTTTCACGTAATGATGATACTATTTTTTAAAATCTTAAATTAGATTGAGACTTCAGATTATACTTATTTTTTTAGGATTTTTCTTAATGTAAACTTAGATATCTGTATTGTTCTTACAACTTAATTTTAAGCTTGCCATAAGTTACTTAATATTGGAGTGGCATTGAGTTTTTATTTTTAAAATATACGCTGTATTTGAATGTGGTGGTTTACATTCTGTTAGTAACCTAATAAGTAAAATAAAATGAACAAAATAAAGATACTTCGACGCTGAACTGGGAATGAAAGAAAAACTTACAATGTAACAGCTGCCAACTCTTCCCCGGCATACTGTAAAATTCAGTAATAGGGATGCGAGATATTTGCTGTATTGTGGGCGAAAGGCTGACAACTTCTCACCACTATACATCATGTTTCATCTAATAACCCTCAGAATTTATGTCAAACGTGGCATCAAGTGGTTCTGAACCACTTATGCTCTGTCTTCCCCATATGGGATTACAAGCGTGAGCGTATGTCATGTGTATGTTATTTCAGATTACCCTAGATGACTATGACTTTATAGACAGTTTATACATCATAATAACACAAACCCTATTATTAAGACTACTCAGTCGAATCTGCATTCAGCATGCAGAAATCTTTAAAGTTAAAAAAAAGTCTTTACCTATGAAACTGCTGGTTTTTTCTAAAACTTTGCTTTGTTCATAATTTATTTGATGAAACAACTATACTAAAATGTTTTTTTTTTATATACTTGGTCAAAATTAACTTAATGTTTTCCAAACCTTCCCACAAAATTTTATTGAATTTGGATTTCGTTTTTCCAAGAAAAAATCTAAAACGTTAGTATGAAAAAATCAGTTTTCCAAAAATGTATGAAAAAGGGCAATTTCATAGATAAAGACATATAATTTCTGTCTTCTCCTTAACAGTGACTTATTTATTCCTGAGACCCTAATATTACTTTAACTTTGTCTCGACTTTCTGTGCAATAATCCAATTTTACCTTTTGACACTTCTTCAATCAAATATTAACACTCGTATGACATCTCAATCTTATTCAGGAAATATTTCTCTGACGTTATTATCAATGCTAAATCGTCTTTCGAAAATTATTGCTTTATTTCAGAGAAAGATTGCTTTATTTGAACCCAACGGCATCATAAGGAAAAGCTAATTTAAATAAATAACATATGCATTTTAAAAGAAGATAAAAACAGTAAATACGGAAACCGAAACAAAAATTGACTTTAAATATAACGGATATGAATGTATTAGAATTTGAAGGTGTCAAGTCTGACGAGTGATACGTTATCTACTATCTATACTAATATTAAAAAGAGGAAAGTTTTTATTGTTTGTTTGTTTGCATTGAAAAATTCTTTCACCATTAGAAAGCTACGTTATTCCCGATGGACATAGGCTACATAATTTTCCCGAATTCCCACGGGAACGAAGTCCCGAGCGTAATGCTAGTAATATTATAAAGAGGAAAGATTTGTTTGTTTGTTTGCATTGAATAGGCTCCGAAACCACTGGACCGATTTGAAAAATTATTTCACCATTAGAATCCTACATTATCCGTCATGAACATAGGGTACATGATTTTCCCGAATTCCCACGGGAACGAAGTCCCAGGCGGAAAGCTAGTTTTGTTATAAATACACGTTATCCGGTAGAAATAAAACAATTTACGTACACTAGTCCCTTTACTCTCTACAACTACAACTCACTACAACTACAACTAATTATTGATTATTTAAAATTTATGATTTTCTACATCGCACATAGAACAAATTTTTAAAATGCTAGCTGCAGTCATTACTTTATTACTTCATTAAGCAGAATGAAAAATGATTTACCCATTAATGATCTCATTAACTTAAATAATTTCTTTACATTTTACGTTTCGACTATGTGTTCGACTATACCACGTTATTTTTTAATCAGTACCCAAACTTGTACGTTAACTTAATTAAAATTTACCAGACCCGTATTTTTTTCACATAAAAATTTCAAGCTAGATCGTCTGAAGCATGAAAATAAAATAAAATTTTAATATGGAAAAAAATAACATCGTCCAATTGACTTGAAGTTGGTAATAGTACTCTTCAACACAGTTTGTTACACTCTTGTTTCTGCATTTTACAAAATTCATCCTCTAAGGCGTTAAAAAAGGGTATCAAAATCTGAAAATTTTTGGAAAAAAAATTTTTCCTCTTTATTTAAGTTCTATCAACTTTACAAACACCGTAACGAAAATTTGGGTACTGATTAAAAAGTCACCTGTATATGAACGTTTTATGCAGTATGAAGCTAAAAGTAGACCTTTTGTCTATGACGTTTTAACAGCAACTCGTCTTCATTTAATTTGTTTTAAATATTTTGCGGTAAGCTAGTAAAGTTTTACTTTTTTGTTAAAATTTACATCACTAACAAATTAGACATATCGTTCCTATTGTATTACTTAGTTGTGTATCTTAAAGAAGTAGGTATGACAGCGAAATACACAACCTTCGTCTAGACAATAACAAATCCAACAAAACATCTGCCAACGAAATTCAAAAGAGCCCCAACACTATTTTCTCGCGACATATTTACTAACCAATATTTTCCGGTTAACAAACCCAAAAGGACACTCGATACATGTACAGTCAGCATGAAAAACAAATATCAGAGGCCTCGGATCGGTAGTCATTTGTCAATCTGTACCACTTTAGCGGAACCCTTTTCGAAGGCTTGAATAGTTAACTCCTTTTATGCTTAGAAAAATAACGTTAGAGAAAGCGCCTTTCGACACCCGGATGTGCCTGAATAATTTATTTAGAACCGCCCAACAAAATAGGTAATTTACGGTGGTTAGAAAAACAAAGTGTGAAAAGTTGAAGCCTTGCAAACTAGGGCTTTATGGCAGTTTGATTGTTTAGCTTCTCTTGGTTTTGTATCGTAAAATCTTTATAAGTCTATTAAATGACCGTGAAAACTAAGATAAATACATGTTTTACTATTCTAATAGACTTGAATCTTTTAACCAAAACGTTAATTTGCTAACAAATCCGATTTAAACCCTAAATAGTTTAAGGAACTTTTTAGATAGACATTACTCAATCCTTATAAAGAATGCGCCCGAAAACTTATTTACCATCATTCGGAATATTTTTTCAGTTTAAAGCTAAGTTTTTTTTAAAAAAATTCTGCTTTTAAATTATTTCAATTTTTTCGAATACACTCCATTTTGCAATAAAAAAATAATAAAAGTTTAAAATACGAAAACTAGCAATGTAAATCTCATTCTGGTAGTGATGCGGGGCGTGGTTACGTAGTAAACTTGTAGCCAATCATAGTTGTAGATATATTCTACCATTAAGTATTTGCTAAGCTGCCCATACACCTTGTATAATTCAGTATAAAAATCTGAGTATAAGGCGTCGGACGATATGTGTTTCGGATAGGTGGATTTGGGGGTATTACTGTTCGGTAATCCAATCTTTTATTTATACGTGCCTTCCTCCGGTAGACCACCTTATACAGTCTGGGCTGCTTCCACCGCTCACACAGAAACGTAAGGTTTTCAAAGAGTATTTGTAAATTGAAAGAGAAAGAAATAACTTTCTTCGACAAGAAAACATTACAGTTGAAGATGTCGAAAGTCAATTTTTTTCTGAGAAGAAATACGACATTACAATTTCCTTTTATTGATTACTAGCTTTTTTCCCGGGACTTCGTTCCCGTGGGAATTTTCCCGTCAATTTTTCAATGTTTTTGATAGTTATTCTGCTATTCGGGACGGAGAGAAATACAACAAATAAAAAAACATGGAAATCGGTCCAGCCGATCTTGAGTTATAAGTGGTGTAACTAACACGACTTTGTTTTATATATTTAGATTTTATTACAATACCATTTCAATTAGCCCAAATCTGCTAAAGATAAATACCGCCGATTATTTGATTTTATCTAATCATTTAAAAGCGACCGAAGTCAAATTAAACGGATATGTATGGAAGTTGGCGAGATCCACTAGGAATCTAACTGATAGTCTTTCAACACATCCTTTATATATAAATGTTATCATTATGAGAAGGGTTCTTGGCCTCAATCTTCACTAAGGTTATAGTCGAGGTCAACGATGGAGCGGGTTAACCCAGAAAATGCCTATTAAGGCTCTGGTACTCCTACGTACCGACGGAACAAAGCAAGCTGTTTGGCGACGGACTTCGGTAGGAGGGTGGTCACGACCCGGCGGCCCTTTACAGAGCCAGCCACACGGCATGGGAACGTAGGCAAATTCACGAGAACAAATTGAGGTGTCGTTGCTTTAGGAAGGATTGATAGGAGGCAGGTCTCATTAATTTGAATTTCCTTAGTCATAGCTTACGACACCCACGGAAAGAGATGGGGTGGTGTTATTTTCAACCGATCACCACACGGCTTAAATACAATATGTAAATGTGTTACGTGTTATCAATACATTCCAAAGTGTAACGTAAGGAGAACTAAATCGTCAAGAATATCGATATCTTGGTTACATATTATTCATATTCGTTTATTTGTATTAATCATACATTGTCAGGAATTGTAAATATTAATATAATAACATTCAATTAAATAATAATAAAAAAAACAACGGGTTGCACTTCAGGAGATCCGACGGAAGTAAAAACTTGAACAATAACGTTGTGCATTAATATTTAATTTAATTTTTTCTATGCTGACACCGGATGACATCTTGACTTTTGCAGTTTTGATTTCCTATATTTATTAAACACCCCTCCGCCTTACGGATTTTCGATCAGGGTCACGTGACAGACACGCTACCCTGACGCGAGTTTAACATTTTACTTCAAAGTGCACAACGCCGCTAAAGAAGTTTCCACTTCAAAAATAATTCAGATTCACTTATTTGTGACCAATACACTCCGAAAATAAAATTATAAATTATAACAACATTTAGGGGTAACATTCATTCATCAATGAATCCCTCACAGAATAATATGCCCTTTCTACAAGGTGTTTCTTTAATTTGCTTATAAAGCTAGCTTCAGGCGGGAAGTCCTATCGTCACTTATTTAGTTGTAAATTTTGAGTCTCATGACACTTAAAGCATTTGCTGACTTTTGTGGTCTATACATGTACAGTCGATGCGAGTTGGTGCCTTTTTCTGGCAGAGAAATTGGAAGGAGTTATAGCCAGTATACTGACTGGCAAATCCTGTCACCACAATGGTAAGTCTAAACCAGCCAGACAGTCCAGAAGTTATTTTTTTAATTTTATAGTTTCCTAATCTTCATGCTTATGTGACTGCTTTCTAAATCCGAATATAACAAAGCGAGTAATAAAACTTAGAATGACAATGCGCTTTTAAGATTTTTCGTTGTAACAGAAAGCTAGCGTTACTATTGTGTGTGAGAGACTCCCACGTACCTGAAGGAAATATACAATAAACGAAGCAGTGGCAATTGGTATGTGATGTAAAATTCAAGGCCTGTAGCTATAAAATTTTCTCTGAGGCAACTGCGAAGCAATCGCCAGAAAGTGTTCCTAGAATTGCATAATAATGGATAAACTTAAAATTTCCAAAATCAACTACTAGAAGTAGATGAATAATGCGCCATTTCTGCGAATAAAATTGTGTTTTGTTTGTACCTATTCAGTTTTTTATAAATACAAATCAATGTAAATGTGTTTGTTCTCTATTTTCTAATTTATGAAAACGTTGTATGATGTAACATACTGTTATAAAGTAATATATATATTATATTATATATTCATATATTCATTTATTTGTATTAATCATACATTGTCAGGAGTCGTAAATATTAAATAATAATAATATTCAATTCAATAATAATAAAAATAAAAAACAGATTCACTTATTTGTTTGTGACCAATACAGTCCGAGAAAAATAAAATAAAAAATAAATTATAAATTATAAATCATAACATTCAGGGGTAACATTCATTCATCAATGAATTCCCTCACAGAATAATACAAGGAATAATACAATTTCTACAAGGTGTTTCTTTAATTTGCTTATAAAGCTAGCTTCAGACGGGGAGTCTTTAATATCGTTACTTATTTTGTTGTAAATTTTGGGTCCCACGACACTTAAAGCATTTGCTGACTTTTGTAGTCTATGCACAGTCGATGCGAGTTGGTGCCTTCTTCCGGCAGAGAATTTGGGAGGAGTGGGAAACTCGCTTAGGTTTCGGCGAACATACTTTGCCACCTCCAGGATGTACAACGACGGGACTGTAAGTATGCCCAGTTTAATAAAGAGTTTTTGCGCTGGGTCATCAGGAGCTACACGGCATATCATACGAATGACCTTCTTCTGTATGATGAATGGGCGATCCCTGTCAGCCGCCAGACCCCAGAGATCTATGCCGTACGTCAAGTATGAGTGGAACATCCCATAATAAATCGTCCAAATGTTCGGTGGTGACAGAGTTCGCGAAAGCCGAGCCACAGCGTAATAACAGTGCGAATCAGTCTGCGGGCTGCAGCCGCCGTCGAGCGACCACACCTATACGCATATTGCTGGTCACACAACAACTCACTCCGTTCCAGGAAACAGTTAAGTCGGTCACAAATACCCGTCTCAAATATTTTTGAGACAGCGGGCACAATGGAGATGGGGCGATAATTCTTTATCTCTTTCTTACTTCCCTTTCCCTTATAAACGGGTGTGACCTTAATTTTCTTAAGTTTTTCTGGATAAACACCGTTAGAAATGGATTCATTGAATTGGTCAGCAAGTATTTGCAAGAAAGCCGGTGGCAACTGTCAAAGTATACTTGTCGGGAGACCGTTCATATCCTTCGTGGGCTTTGGCTTAATCTTTTTTACTATTTTTTGTATTTCAAACAGTGTAAAAGGTATGAAGTAGAATGTATTGGGATTGCGTACAATAGTTGTACATAGAAGCCGCATTTCCTTCGTATAATTAGGCCGGAGCGAGGTGTCACGGACTACGGAGAGGTAGTAGTCATTGAGTGCCTGCGCGAGCTGCGCGTGGGAGCCGCCGGCGCCGCACACAGCGTGCCGCAGCGCGCCCAGCGAGTCCCCGCCGGCGTCGACGCCCTTGTTGGTCTCCATCCTCGCTACATTCCATACGGCCAGAGCCTTGTTAGTACCCGTAGATATTATATTATTAAGGAAAGTTTTTCTACCCGTGTTTATTAGGCTATTGTACCTACACTTAAATTGTAGAAACATTTTTTGGATATTCGTGTTTAGTGGATAACGTTGAGAAAACATACTAAGTAATAGCAGATGTTCCTTACTTTTAAGTACTGTTTCGTTAACCCATTTCATTTGACCATTGCGAACGGGAACTTTCTTCAACGGACAACTCGCATTAAATGCGTTTAAAAAAGTACCATAAGTAGCATCAAAACCTGCACTGTCATTCCAATCAAATACTTCAAGAGTCTCAATTAATCTGCTAACATTGGAACTATCGATTAATTGTTTGATTATATGCTTTGTCGCATTTTTCGATGCTGGTATGGCAATCTCAACGTTCAAGCCGCGGTGATCCCCTATGGCAGCATCAACTGGCGCTATTTTGGTTTTTCCGTGAGTATAATCACTATAAACATGATCAAGGCACGTACTCGAAGTTTTCGATACTCTGGTCGGGAATTTAACCAAGCTTAGTAAATTGAACCGCCTCATAAGGTCACCTAGGGCTCGCTTTTGTTTACGCTGCTTGGAGGTCTCTAAAATGTCGATATTAAAGTCCCCCGTCACTAACAAATATGCATTTTCATCGATTAAAGTTTGTAGAAGGGCCTCCAATTGAAAAATAAATTGATCAAAATTACCCTCTGTATTTGAACGATAAACACAGATAACAATAAGATTTATCTCTATGATCTGAATAGCAGATATTTCTATATGCATTTCTAAAGAAAAATTACACAGGTCACATCTATCTAGCACTGTCACGCTTTTGTGTACATAGATTGCTACACCTCCATGTTCTCTAGTTGGCCTACAGTAAGATGAGACTAGATTAAAATTCATGATACTCGTAACAGATAATTCGTCAGTTGTCATCCAATGCTCCGTTAATAAAACTAAATTATAATCCGAATCAATTTGAATTACACTTTCCAGCCGTGGAACTTTATTTGATAGGCCTTGCACATTATGTACCAAAATGCGTAACTTACGATCAAATGCACTATTATTGGTCATCCTACACGACAGGTCCACGCAGTCAACCGGCGAAGCGGGTATATTACTTGTTAGTGGCGCCTGCGCCGCTATCGCCCCGCTCTGCACGGGGCTGTCGACGAAACCAGTTAGTAAAACGCACGCGCGGCGGCCACACTGACGGCGAGTTGAATTTTTCGAATAAGCCTTCAGGGATACCGATGACAAAAGATGAATGTCTATCAGTCCTTATTTCGCGTTTTTCTACAGTGAAATCAGTACTAGGCTCTACTTTATTCAGGAATTTAAGAACCTCTTCCGTTGTAGTTTCAGGTCGAAAAGACCAAGCCTGTAAATACTTAAGTTGGTCTACTGTTTGAAGGCTATCATCAGGTTTGCCCGTGCCAATCACTACCTTTCTAGGTTGGTGAGATCTTGTCTTTTTATGTGTGACCTTAGTCCATTCGTCCTTATGTTCTTTTGTATTTTCGGTCATCCGAGGTTCGTCGGTCACTTTCGCTTGCAGTGAGGACGCACCCTTTGTTGCAACGTCAGTAGGTGGTGTCTTGGTGGGGGACTTTATCGGCGATGCCTTAGAGGCTGCCTCGTCATTCTTCGTGTTCGTACCTAATACGCCAGAGTAAGACGACCGATGTTTTTCGGCTGCTTTTGCTCCCGTCGCAGGCCGCACTTTGCCGCTGAGTGCAGCGGCTGCTTTTATACGCGCTGATCGAATAGGGCGTTGAGCAGCGGCTTCAATCGGTGACGGAGATCCAGCGGAGTCATTGAGGGTAGGTACTGATGTCGTCAGCTGACTAATAACATTCGTTAATTTGGAGATTTGTGCATTTTGCTCATTAATCCTGAGTTCTAAAGCACTTACTGTACTCGATAGTGTAGATACTGTCTTCACCAACTCCCGTACTAAAGTTTCTGTTTGCTTAGTGGCCATTTTCAGGCACAAAATAATAAAAAGCGAGGAGCGTGTTAACCACAGTTGGGACTATCCCCACCAATCTAATAAAATGTATCTTATCTGATTCACTTGTAAAAAATTCATCCGATTATAATGGAACATTAGTAAGTTGTTCTGCATACGCCCGCAAAGGTTTCTAGCACAAAAAGGTTAAAAAAAAACCAGTCCCGCGACGGTCAGCTAGTATCTTCTAAAGTTATTTTCGAGGACCATTGCGAATGATGAACCTTCTTGCTTATTCCGTAGGTAATAAGCAGGAAGGTTCATCATTCGTTTTTTAATAGTTTATTCATATTTTGTAATATTTCTAAATAGCATTTATCAAGTTTTTTTTTTTCTTTGTCTAAAGAATGTTCTCTATGCTTTAAATTAAAACCTAGAATGACTAGTATATATAAACTTGCCCTGGAGACGGGACGGGGCACTGACGACCATATCGGCGCGTCTTTTTCTTATCTTACGTAACGACTAGCAAGTACTTATCTGCCGATTTCATCTTATCATGGATTATGAGAGAACGTAGACGAGACTCAAATGCAGTAGCGCCTGCGTTTTTGACTCTGGGAGGTTTTTAATTTAGTTAATTTGTCTCTAAGGTAGATATGTGGTTTTTTATGATTTTTTTTTAAATTCGTATTAATGTCATTTAACTTGTGTTATTGCTTTCTAACATAAAATATATGAATTAAGATTTGTGATACCTCTCATTCAATTTTATGGAAATTCTAGAAATTTTACCCAGAAGTACCAAAAGATTAACTACAGGTCACATTATTGTGAGTACTAATCGGTTAACTATAATGGCAAGTAGTGAATTTAATCTTGCATCAAAGAGCACATTAAATCATCGTTGTCGATTAACAACAATATGTCGATAATTTTCTGAAAGGCAAAGGGATGTTTTAAGACTGTGACACCAGAATTAGTAATTTTTTGCAATTACTGTGTCGGTACAAACATTTGTCCAATTATGCATACAAGATAAGGAAGAAAGGACTCAATAAATGTGCTAGTGAGATGGATCAAAAATACCCAAAATACCTTTCGTGTTTCAAAAATACCCAACGAAAAGCAAATCGAAAATTAAATTAAAAAGTGAAATGGTCGTAATCAGTTACACGGTTTGACATCTTTCAAAATGAAAGTTTCATAAAGCGGACGAAGTTCTGACGTACTATAACCCGTAAAAGGGTTTTTACTTAATACTTATTGGCAACTTCGCAATTTTAGTACAGGTATTTTTCATTTTTCAGAGAATTGATTTGAAAGTTTTACATAATTTTGTATGTATGTATGTATGTAAACTCTTTATTGCAAACTCTTACAGTCAAATACAAAAGATATTACATATATATGCAAAGGCGGACTTATCCCTGAAGGGATCTCATCCAGTCTACCTTAGAGATGGCAAGAGAGAACCAGATGGGACTTGACATATTTGAAATAGAGCTGCGCTATCATAAACATAAACATTTTTACTAATTTCGGATTTTCCATATAATAGGCATTTTTGAAACACATTGTAGACGTAGGTACAATTAATTGCTCAGAGATCTTGTCGTGTCTGCGGTATATGTCTAATCATTATCCAAACAGCGACGAGGACTGATCAGTCTTATTTCCGGGGCCACTCGTTTGGAATAAATAAACAACCAGTGGGTCCAATAAACGTCGGGCCGTGATTTTTCCTTATTGAGCTCACTAATCGATATCTTGATTAAATATAATATTTTGCCAAGATGTTTGTGAAAACAAAGAGTATTTGTTTTGCTGACGAAAATATGATCAAAGTCCGAATGCGAATATTTTCTCAGCATATCTATAAAATTCAGCATAGGTTACCAAAATGTTGATGAAACTTAGCATAGGCTTTTATTAATTATCCCGCATCCTGGGTAAAAAGCCTGAGTACATTTAATAGCGCCTGCCCTTTTCTTCCATCGGATGTCCAGATGCACTGCGGATGTCTGCTGAGGAATAGAATTCTCTGGCTGATGCGTGCGTCTGCATTTCGAAGCTCATATAATCCTGGACTCTGTAAACTTCGAGTGAATAGGCTTCTCCTAGGTGACCTTACTATGTACATCCTCGACCACATCTTGCCCCTGAGCTAAATTGTGGTCAAGAGCGAAGCTATTCGTTGTAAAATAAAAAAAATAAAAAATAATGTTATGTCTTTGTCTAAATTCTATGCATAGCTGATTCTGCCTATACTAAACTTTTCCTTTCTCATTTCAAAGTTGCTCCGCAAGATACCGCAGGTACCTAACAAACTAGTATAGAATGGGTATATTGGATAAATTTTGTTACATTATAAGTTGGAACACTAATTACTGTGACGTTAAAGTACCTCGGTATCTGCTTCGGGTAATACGATCTCGACAGACGGAGAAGTTTGTCTATCTGTTACAGACATTTTGTGCAATTGGTCCAATCACATAAGTAACATATTTTCATCTCTATGGGTCCGATAATAAATGGTGCCGTCATTTTATAAAGACGTTCCATTTTAGGAAATGGTGACAATGAGTGGAGTGGTTTACTGACTATCTGAGCAGTGCCTGACTATCTTCCCAGCAAACATCTAAACGCTGAGACTAATTTCCGAATAGTAGAAATTTAACATTACCTTTAACTCTAGTCCGAACTTTTGCTTTCATAACAGAGGTATAATGTTCTTTTCCTTCAAAGCTACTAGGAACCCTCTTGACACCCTCTCACGACACGGTCCTGCTGAGGGAGCCTGAGCCCCCATTCTGTAACTTAAGTTGTGTGTCGACGGAATGGACGCCATTTTAACCGTTCGTGTGGTGTAATTGAGAACTATTCAAATTTCATACATCTAATGAAGGCTGCTTTAACTAGTGGCGCCACCACCAACTGAATTTCCAGTTGCTATGTAGTTTGCAACTTTACGTTTGCTTGGCGGTGGCGCTGCTGATCAGCATGTATGTGAAAATTAAATAGTTCTGAATTCCGCCACCTGAACAGGTAAAATGGCTTCCATTCTATCGACACACAACTTAAGGTACAGAATCGTGGCCCTGGTAAGGTCACGGATGAACGCTAGCGCAATATCAGTTTCTCTACCCCTTGGACCACCTTGGGGTTTTATTCGGTTTAACTTCATTCACTTGATAAACCTGTGCGTTTCCGATCTAGTATTTAAGTAAGCCCGACATAACCTTTTTCAGTTTTCAGGTCAAAGAAAAGGATATCAGAATGCAAAATTAAAAATTTCCTTTGGTTTGAACTAATTGCAAACACAATTTCAACGCCACTAGTGAATGGACGAATTATTTAATATGCCAGCGACATATTAACCCACGCGAATTTCACGTAGCTACGTTTGGGTAGACGTTTAAAGCTCTAAGCACGACACTAATTCTTTGCTGAATCTTAAGTATTGTAGAACTGTGATAGGTACCATAAATGTTATTTCTAACTTTTAAGTACTGCTAAGGACTGTCTGGGACTTCGTTCCCGTGAGTATTCTTTTTATTCATAGTATCGTCTATTGTTTTCAAGTAGCCATCTGTATTCACGGAGCTCTGGGCCTTAAGGGATGTGAATCCCAAAGAAACCCGCTATTTTTACAAACAAGAAAGTAGACACGATGAATAGAACTAACTATTCCAAACCTGTTTCCGAACAAATGAGACTGGTAAGGACACATTGTCGAGTCTTAAATGCAGTTAAGTTCTGCAACCGACTTGATTAAGTACACTAAAGACACCGGTACACAGTTTAGCACTAAACGGGCGGTTGTCTAACGATGGCAATCAATCGCTCCTAGTCTAGACTAGATCGGAACTACCCAGGACTTTATCTAGACTTATACTCATTATCTTTATGGAACCACGTAGAATTCTTCATCTTGAATTGGAAAACTAGGCAATGAAAATGCAACTGGCGTTCTATATTTCTTATTCATTTTCATTAAATAATCTAGGTATTTTTTTAATCCACCGTGAACTTTTAATTAGCTAGCAAAAATTATTAATTTGAATAATCCCACGAAACTGAACCACTTTTCTCAAGAAAAAAAATTTCGAGTCTCCATGCAACTTTGTCAATCAGCAAGCTAATTAGCTTTTGTATGGGAAGGCAATTTATTTTACACTTTATAAGTTAATTGGGGAAGTAAAACTAAACTAATGGGTAAATCTCCTCCAAAAGTTTCACTAACTAATCTCAAGTCACCCTATATTAAATCCCACAGCCGGAGATGGACATGATTTTAATTTCTTAGCGAAAATAAGGGATGAGAATTAGCGACTTATCCTAAAAATTTTCATTAGGAACATAACAAAACATATCGGGCTATAGCATATTGTCAATGCGAAGCTCGAAACCAAAATAAAATCTTAAAAACATATTTAAAAACAAGCTTTTATCAAACAATCCCTATCTTAGGTTGTTTCATTACAGAGTTCCGTCGACTACTTTCCGGCTCCATCTATAGATCAGCATAATGATTCCATAATATTGCATTGAATACTTATGGCAATTTAAGGAAAATCCTGTGACAAAAGTTTAAAAAATGCGAAAAAAATTGGTTGGCATGGAAGGTTACGGTTTAATCTCGAGTACATAACAAACAAATCAAAATGCACCCTTTTTAAGCGATACCATTACATTTAGAAGTATCATAAGACCAACGAGCGAGGGAAATACACAAAACAAACATTAACAAACACATAATATGTTTTAAAACTAGTCGTTTTAGTATTAAACCGGCATTTTGCGGTTTACCAAAGCCACTAGGGAAAATGATAGCTATTTAAAGTCGCTCAGAAAATTCGCATTGAAGATAAGCCAGTAATTGCAAACGATCATTTGGGAGGCGGGAAAAATTCCACGGGGACGGAATTTTTATATTTTCAAGATAGGCGGTTTGGTTTTCAGCCGTTTGTAATGGTCTTGTTAGACTGAGATCCCAGGGCCGCCAGACCTTACTTATTTTCTTATTACATTTAGACTTAATAATGATGATGTAACCAAATGTGTGGGAAATAGTAGTGTTAGCACGTACTAGTAACGTATGAATACCAGCTAACCTGGGCTGACGACCAATTTTCAGCTACCAGATTCTGAAGGTACTTCAAAAAATTACTCACTTGTCTTGAAGTCTGGGTGCTGATGTCTTATAGAATATAATTAATTAAATATAAAAACTAATGATCAACACCGCCAGACACTCTCCATCGGATGTTATTTCTACCAAACGCTTCACAGTTCGCAAGTAAATTATGCGATTGTACCTACAATCTGAGTGATTTTTTATATGCTGTTCAGGGAACTGTAACAATTTTTTTTGAAGCACCCAGACTTCAAAACAAGTGAGTAATTTTTGGAAGTAGGTACCTCCAGAACCTGGTAGCTGAAAATTGGCCGTCGGCCCAGGTTAGCTGGTATTCATACGATACTAGTACGTACTAGAACTACTATTTCCCACACATTTGGTTAATGAGAAAATAAGTAAGGTCTGGCAGCTCTGGGATCTCAGTCTATGTCGGGTAGACACTAATGTCTATGCACTATGTTTTATTATAGGTAAGTTTGTTTCATGTGGAATATTCGATTTGCTCAGCTTCATCATCATCAGCCACAAGACGCTCATTACTAGACATAGGCCTCCCCCAAGGATCATTGATTGGTCCTGCGCCACCCGCATCCTACGGTTTCCCGTAATATTTACCAGTTTATTGGTCCACCAATTTATCAAAAACTAGCTGTCCATTTGCGGATTCATTACGGAAGTAGCCTTTGTCGTTTCACAATACATTAATATGTAAAAAATGCAGGTGACTCATCGAAACTAGCCAAAAGCCTGGACCTCTGAAATTCGGCACAAAGTTTCCTTTTATAACGTAAGCAGAAAAGGAAAGGATTTTTAGAATTTTCATAAAATTTTGCGTATAGTTTCAGAAAACCAATTATAAAGTAGCAGTACAGTCTTGCACATAAATTACACTACTGTATCTCATTCGGTTAAACAAATTAAGGAGAGCGATAAACTAGTCGCCCCAAACCCATTTTCGTTATCCCTTTTCTGAGCAGTTTAAGTCCTAAACAGGGAACTAATCGAAGTGGGTGCCTACTAATTTGAAGTTTAGAAGTTTCAAAGGAAGCTTGATAAGTGGAGAGCTGTAAATGCTGTACATTTGTCAACTTTTGACAACCAATTACGAGAGTGTCAGGACCATGTGCCCTAATTAGAGTATATTAATAGTAGGGACCGAGGCTCTAAGTGATTTGTCTTGCGGACAGTATAATAAGAGAGTCGGATTCGGAAACACGAAATTCGGCGGAATTAGTTTCTTAGAAATTGTCTTTCTGACAAGGGAAATCTGTTAGGATAGGTTCTGATAGCTTGGTCAATAGAATATTATAGCGGTTTGTTTACGCAAGGTTTGTGGATAACAGGGTTATCAAAATGCTCTTGTTCTATTAATAGCCTGTTGAATATACAAAGATTTTATTTAAAAATTTTGAGCTACTGTCAAAGTCGGCTTTCTTATCAGACTGGCTGATAAATAAGGACATTCAAATACAGTATCTTTTTTTATAAATAATAATAATAATCACAGCGATAGTTTTATGATCGTCAATGTATATGTGTCAGAGTAATGCTTCTTCCATTGTATTCTATCTGTAAGTTCAAATTGCGGGTGGCACGGCACCGGACTGATCAATTGTGGAGAACCTATGACCAGCAGTTGGCATATGTATATAATTGTACTTATGATGAATCACATGACACCGATATGAAAACAGAACCCAGAACCACGGAACGTTAATCCAAATGGTAAAAAAATCATCTCTATTGGTAGGATCATTTTTTTTGAGAATATCACAAGAATTCCTTAGTGAAATTTGTTCAATTCATGTGTGGTAGTTTAAAGTTGTACAGTTGAATGAGTAGTATTACTCCCTTAAGGTATACCCACGGATGACTCGCCATGCTGATAGGCTGGTGTAGGATATAATACGTGCATAAGAATTTACAATAGGTTACCTGACGAATTGAAAAAGTTGACATTTAAACAATTTAAAAATAAATTATACAGATGGTTAATGGACCATAATTTCTACAGTATTATATATATTCTTTATTGCACAAATACAGTAGGAAAAAAAATTACATTAAAAATTGTGTACAAAGGCGAGCTTATCTCTAGAAGAGATTTCTTCCAGCCAACCTAATCGGTGAGAAATAGTGTACGAGACGGGAAGAGAGAATTGCGCACAACGTAAGAAAATACCAAATAAGAGAAGGGCTTATATTATTAATACTTAAATATACTAACATATATAATACGTATAAACGAATATAATAAATCATACATACATAATATATAATTTGCTCATTACAGTTGGGACAGGTAGTATTCTTTGACTCTATTTTTGAAGGAATGTATAGATGGACTCTCTTGTATAGCTGTCGGGAGTTTGTTCCACATCCGTGCTCCACGGACAGTAAAAGAATTAAAACGAAAATTTGTGCTAGCCGAGGGGCATTGCAACACGTTGGTATTACAGGAGCGGCGTGGACGAGTATCAGGAGGTAACAGTTGGAAACGGTGTAACGACATGCCCCTGACGGATTGAAATATTAAGTTGGGGACTTATATTTCAATCATAATATTGTTGGAAGATCAATATTGTTTTGGGAATATGATAGGACTTGTTGTTAAGCTGAGCTCTATCTAATTCCATCAAAATAAAATTTTATATCGTTCCTGTATTAAGATTTTCTTTTTTTTGTATGAAAACGCGGACGATCATTTAAACTCGTTCATATATGTATAGGCGGGGACACGGACCCGCCGAGACGTGAGTAAATGTTGTCAGAGAGGAGATATCAAGTGGATATCGTAATAGCCTCAATGATGAAATACAACATTACTAAAACATGTCGGGTAGGGACTTGGCTCTACTTAGACATGTGTGAATGATACCGGAGAGGAGATACCTAGGAGATGTCGTAACAGCCTCAGTGAAGAGATACAATTCACATATCATGTCATGTACAAAATTGAAAATCCAAAATCCAAAATCCAGAATCGGAAATCCAAAATCCAAAATCGGAAATCCGATTTTTGGAAATTGTGCTGGGAGCTTGGTCTGGTTTCAGATAATGAGAAAGACACATGAAAAGGTACGGAATGTGGTTTGCAGACGTGATTACGACACTTTTAAGAATAAAAAAGGCGTGCACGCCGACAAAGGGACGATACATTAAAACTTGAAAGTACGAATCTGTTGTAAACTAGCATAGACGACCGGATCAGTGTGAAAAACTCCACAAAACGATAGATATCGATTATCAATGTTCCTTAAGGTTCACATATGAGATTCGTATCGTCATAGCCTTCGAAATGGATTAAGGATTCAGCGTAAAAGTTTGGAATTATTGTACATAGTCGAGATCAGGACTATAAACAATCACAGGTAGTAGTAACTTCGGTGAACAGCCTTCGAACGCATTACGGTTGGGTCACCAACCTTAAAAATATGTAAACATAGACAGTAGTAGCTACGGCGAACAGTCTTCAGATAAAGACGTATGGCTCTAGCGTCTGTAGTTTGCAGTCCTTACCTACTGTAAACTACGTTAACCATCTATAAGATGGAATATTATGTTGGGGCACCAACTATAAATATATGTAGGTAAGCTTTTACCGTTCTTTTAGAGAGCGAGACACAGGCAGTAGTAGCATTAGCGAACAGCCTTAGAACGTAGTTAGGTTTGTTAGGTAAATTTGATAGGTTCGATTTGATAGGTTCGATTTGATAGAATAGATTAGGATAGATTAAGGTAGACTAGGTTGGGTAACCAACGCTAAATAAAAACATCCACAGGCAATAGTAACTTCGGTGAACAGCCTTTATAGCTAGTCGAGATAACGACGATAAATAATCATAGGCAGTAGTAGCATTAGCGAACAGCCTTAAATGGATATAAAATCCACGAATGAAAATAAGCTTTGGTATTTTATATCTTAGCAAATCTCACATCAAATATAAGAGACGTTAGTAGTCACAAGCGAAAGCGTTTCATATAAAGACGTTTGGGTAGCGTCTGTAGTTTACAGTCCTTACCTACTGTAAACTACGTTAACCACCTATAAGGTGGAATATTAAGTTGGGGCACCAACTATAAATATATGTAGGTAAGTTTTTACCGTTCTTTTAGAGAATGAGAAACAGACAATAGTAACTACGGTGAACAGTCTTCGAAAGCATTACGGTTGGGGCACCAACTATAAAGAAATGTAACTTCAGGCGGTAGTAGCTTCGGCGAACAGCCTTTCGGTATTGGTTTACTGGAAAACATACAATAATGGTTGGGTCACCAACCTTAAAGAAATGTAACCTCAGGCAGTAGTAGCTTCGGCGAACAGCCTTTCGGTATTGATTTACTGAAAACACACACTAAACACTGGAGTTACGACTCGAGCTCTTGAAGAGCCGGAAGGCGGTCTTCAACATGGGCGTCGGGAAGCCGACTTAAAATAAACTTGTCGGGCAGCCGACATAAAATACACTAATTAGAGTCGGGGAGCTGACTATAAACGATACTGCATGACGTAAGACCTTGCCGAAGGATCGTAGCGCAGGCAGTCCGGGCTATGACCCAACCAAGGGAGCTGCCAATTGCTTTGGAGTTCTCGGGCAAGACCCACCCGATCGGTTTCAGCCACAGAAGTGGTTGTGCCGATCCCTCAAACAGTCTTCGGACTGCAACGTTCCTCAAACAGTCTTCGGACTGCAACGTTCCTCAAACAGTTTTCGGACTGCAACGATACTGAAGGGATCAATTGTTGCCGGTGGGGGTCGCCTCACAATCCGCATAGTAGAAGATAGGATGTCGACCATTGAAGGGAGCGGTGGCCGGAGCTCTTCACCCCCATAAACTATATGCTTGTCTAACCAAAATTGCTTATTCAGGGGTGTTGAAGAGACTGGCAACGAATAAGCAGGGATTGAGATACCAAAGTACTTAAAAAGGCTCTGGGTACTATATGACAAAAATAAACACAACGTAGGGATCCTTGGGAAAGACCATTGCCATTGCCAATGACTACGGTCATTGGCTATTTTATAAAGAGATTAAATAGTCTCTAGAGAGATCGAATTAAGACATTAATCCTTGAGGAAGATCATTGTCAGAGCCAGCGACTACGGTCGTTGGCTAATTTTTGCTAAAAGATTAAATAATCTTTAGAGAGAGAGAAACTTGAAAGGTTGGTGGACTTTCAAGTTAACAATTATTATATTGTGGAGAAAGGAATTAGTCACAACGGGAACGAGGGTAATCAGGAGAGGAGGGATTCTTGAGGACGTTGTACAGTAAGTATTAATGATTTTTTCACTTATAATGACCACCTCCGTAGATAAATACTTAAGTGATTAAAATTGTAATAGATAAATACATTTGCATGCTAATTTTATTGGCTGAACGGCAGAAACATAATGTAAGAAAAAGACCTTATTGTACCTATTCAATGCAAATAAATAATTCATAAAGTTTCGCTAACTAATTTGAGGTTAACCCACATATGGGCGACCTCTATCAGGTATTATAAGTATTAACCAAACTCAGTTTTTCCAATAGCTTCCAAAATGCGTTGCCGGTGAGCAGGGGTGTCTTCCATAAATCAGAGAGCTTTAATATTTCATCGCCGCCGGCAGAACGTCAAACACATAGTAAATTCACCACCCGCATCCCGCATGTTTAGGGATGTAATCAACTGATCATAAGAGTGAATCTAGGTATCTGACATACTACATGTTCCAGAATGTTCTACAGGTTTTTAACATATTGACGGGTTCTTTCCAAGAGTTTTATTTTTGTTTTATCTATTAGCAAAAAATCCACAGCAACACGGAAGTACTTTTTGCTATAATAACTTATTGCAAATTACTGATTTTAGTATGTACACTAAACAGAATTAAGTACCGTGTGGTGATCGTTTGAGAATAAGATGGGTTAACTCTAGACCTTAATCTTGACCATAAAGGTCAAAGATGAGGTCGACGATGGAGCGAGTTAACCCAGAAAAATGCCTATAAAGGCACCGGTACCCCCAGGCACCGACGGAACACAGCAAGGTGTTTGGCGTCGGACTTCGGTAGGAGGGTGGCCGGGAACCAGACGGCCCTTTACAGAGCCTACCACACCGCATGATAACATAGGACGACACCTCAGATTCAGAAAAAAATGAAGTGTCGTTGCCTGGGATGGATTACTAGGAGGCAGGTCTCATTTGTGTTTCCTTAGTAGCCTCTTACGACACCCACGGAAAGAGATGGGGTGATGTTATTCTTAACCGATCACCACAAGACAAAAAAAGCTGTGGAATAAAATGTAGCCTATGTCCTTTCTCAAAGTCTAGTCTATCTGTCTGTACCTAATTTCATCAAAATCGGTTCAGTAGTTTAGGCGTAAAAGCGTAGCGAGACAGACAGAATTACTTTCGCATTTATAATATTAGTAGGGATCATAATTAATGATGATTTATTTTAATAAGGTATGATAAAAACATTTCTTGGGTTTTCACCCACACGGGTCGTTTTAAATCAAATACGCTTAGTAAATGATTTGCCTAAAAGTATAGTAATAATTTTAATAATTTTAATAATTTTTTAATAATTTTTTTTTTTTAGTACACCCGCTATGATATTTCCTCTCTCAAATTCTTCCCTAAGGTTGCCTGGAAGAAATCGCTGAAAGCGATAAGGCCGCCTTATTGTATATGCCTTGGCTTTATGTAAATTTATTGTTATTTTTAGTTATTTTTCTGTTTGTGTGTACAATAAAGTATATTTGATTTGATTTGATAGTATAACAGGTATCGCATAAATATTGGGAAATAGTTATCGTCCCAACACTGTTGTACCATATACCGTGTTTCATGCGGGGAGGTGGACAAACCCGCGTAGTTTACGTATGGCTCTCCCGTGTAGTTTAGATAAAAACACGGTCAACAGATTTTTTACATTCAGGGTGTAAGGGACAGCTTATCAAATTTGGCCGTGTGAGTTCCCGGCAGAGTAGAATAGGACCACCCTCTTTCTTACCGAGGTGTCGTACAAGGCGACTAAGGTTAATATGCAAGCAAGTTCATCTGCACACAGAAGGAAAACTCTGCAATTATATCAAAACCCTCGCCAACCCGTCTGCCAAGCGTGGTGAGTATGGCATTTACCCCTCATGTTATTGAGGGAGGCCCGTGACTCAGCAGTGGGGACGCTTATGGGCTGATGAAGAAGTGAATGAAGAAGTATTTGGTTAGCTGTCCCTTATACCCTGTATATGGCCGTCGAAATAACGCGGGAGATTGAAATTGGAATACTGGCAGTGGCAAAGCTATAGGTTTTTTTTAGGTATTCATTTGATCATGGATGACAATAAGCCGGCAATATTAAAGAACGACGCATAGGTGCACAGGTATTTCTAATCCTTGTGAATGAGCCAACACAAGGCACGTTTAACAGAAAGTGAATAGAATGATTTTGACATTGGAAATGTCTTTTCGGTTATCTTGGAGAGTTGTGAAGACACCATATTCAAAAAAGGCTCAAAAGGCGCAAATTACGAGAATTAATTAAAAATAATTATTCGAGATAGTCAAAATCGAAAAAAGTTACGGCCGAAATAGTGAAAAAATTAAATGTTTTCCCGAATTTTTGATTTTGCTGCTCGATATTTTGGGAACGAAGAATGATATCAAAAATTTGAGAAAAAATGTTCTGGAAAATTTTATCAACTACAATTTGAGCCTAAAACAAAGACGATCGGGTTAAGGGTTTGCCCTGTAGCCTAACTTTTTTGATAAAAGTCTAAAAGTCAGAACGGCATTTTTTCGAATTCCGTAGATTCATTTCCAATATGCTCGATAGTAGTGTGAGGCACGAAATCTGTGTTTTTTTTTAAAGTTTAATTTTGGTTTCTAGTAATCGAATACTTAGTCCAATTAAGCTAAGCCTGTTGTGTCCTATACTATTTTTATCAGGTTTAGATTGAGTATGAGCGGCCGTAATATTGCAAATGGTTTGATGAATTGATGATGAATGATGAATTTATGTCAAACGTGGTTTTAAAATCACTGATGCTCTGCCTGGCTTGATAGGGATTATGGGCGTGAGCGTATGTATGTTGACGTTTTTGCAACAGAAAAGTCCGAGTGAGCAACAGAATTAATATGAGAGCTTTGTGAATGTTATTTCAATTTTTATTGGCAGTTCACTAAATTTGCTATCGGCTTTGCTTAAAAAAAGGTAAGTTCAAAACAATGGGGACGAACACGGCCTGTATTTAAATTTTGTAAAGTTTTATACACTTCCATATTGGACTAGAAGTGAAAGAAAAACTCAGAATGTGCCTGCTGCCAACTCTTCCCAGACATAAAGTAGAAGCCAGTTAGTGAGACGTGAGGGTTTTAGTATACTATGGACAAAAGACTGACAACGTACTATACTCATATTACAATTATAACCCTCAGAATATATGTCAAATGTGGCGTCAAGTGGTTCAGGAACCATGTGATACTCTGCCTACCCCGACAGGGATTATAGGCGTGAGTATGAAATTCACTTACTTTTAAATTCTTGCATTTGATCCATGAATTCATGATACTTCAAACTAAACTCAGTCTGTCTGAGAACTTTACAGGCGCTGCTGTTTCTACGAGTATCGAATACTTAGTCGATACGGTATATCCGTGGTCTACCACAGATATACCGTAGCCAGTTCGTAGCCGTTCAGTTACGAGAATTTTGCGTAGCAATCAGATATGAAGTGAATCATATTTGACTAAAGAAAAATCCTTCTAATCCTTCATTCTGGTGTTAGCAAAAAATAGGTAGGTATAGAACATCAGTAAGGTTTCTCCTTATATGTCGTTGGATTAACGAACAGTAGTCAGTTTTTTTTTTTAATTTTTAAGTGATTTTTGTATCATCTTTTAACGCCTGATCGCATTTTAACGGCCTTTTGTATAATAATAAATTTTCTTCGTATAATAAAAATCTGACTAGCGCTTGATGATCTTTTAACCCTAAATTATCAGAAAAAAATATCAGAAAAATATACTCGTATATTCTTCCCCATTGCATCCCAGTACGGAACTTTATTACCGTATTAGTTTATGATATGTATTTGTTTGCCTACTTCGGGTGTCAAGACCATACCCATTTTACTAAAACCCACCGTGAAATGAGACATTTTCAGTAAGACATTGTACAATACAACATCCTTCCTATCCGTTAAATTCCGTAATTGCGTAATATTGATATACCTAGATATTATCCGGTTTCGTCATTTTACTGCGAGATGTTTTGTAAATACCATAAGAGATCGACTTTGCGTTTTTAGATTTTTTTGACCTTCCATGCTGGACTGGGAGTAAAAAAAAACTTGGAATGTGCCAGGTATACAGTAAAAGTCTGTAAGTGGGATGCTAGGGCTTTGCTGTGTAATGGGTGAAAGGCTAACCACCTCTCAACATTATCAACTTGTTTCAACTCATAACCCTCACAATTTGTTCCAACGTGGCATCAAGTAGTTCGCTAGAACCACTGATGCTCTGCTTAACCCGTTAAGGGTTATAGGAGTGAGCGTAAGTATGTATGTATGAAAACCCAGCTTGGATCTCTTATCGTTTTTATAAACTACTAGCTGACCCGGCCAACTTCGTAATGTCTTTTTTTCATATTTTCTCACTTTTTAAACCTTCCCTGGACTTCCACGAATATTTCAAGACTAAAATTAGCCGAATCGGTTCAGCCGTTCTCGAGTTTTAGCTAGACTAACGAACAGTAATTCATTTTTATATATTAAGATATTGTTGATGAATATTTTCTTATTTTCACAAAAAATGCACTCATTTGCGATTTTTGGGAATAAAGGTATATTAAAATCTACTATTTGATCCCAAAAACTCAATCTGTGACCATTTTCAATAAACCGATAACATTATATAGAGCGGGACCCATTCGTAAGAAAGTCTTCAAATAACGATTTTCGTGGGACTCACCTTCGCCATACGAAGTACTGGTATGTACTTATTTGGCATATTTTCCTGAACTCAAAAAGTGCGGTAGTCACTTTCTAAGGGTATGGAGGGGGTAGCTATGACGTATCAAAGATGGCGGCCGGTCCTATTTTATTTACGCTATATTTAGATAACTACAGGGCAGATTTACTTAAATAGGGTCTCAAATGAAAGATAATTTAATATACATTGTTTTATTCTATAGATGCATTAGTGTAAAGCTAGTAACAAAATAAATATTTTCAAAAAACGACATTTTGTAAAATTATTTTTTTTTTTACTGTGTGAAAAGAACAGAAACCATTATAGTTACAGTAATTTAGCTTATTATAAAAAATAGCTACACTTATCAGCATTCTAATGAATCTAAAAATGTTTATATCGAGCTGTAAACAACGGAACTGCAGTCGTCTAAGTGAGCGTGGGTAGCGCCGAACTGACTACGTTACTTAGATTTGGGTACGAATAATCTTGAAAATAACGTGATAAAACGAGTAGAATCACAGCAAAATGAAAAAGTATTATGAACAGGCATATTTTTTTTTAACAGGCATAATTTTTTTTGTCAAAAAATTTTCTTCATTAAATAATGACTAAAAAAATTCGTAAAAAAAACGAAAAAATTCGTTCGTAAAAATTTACGAACTATTTTCAAAAGTTCTCGTAACAAAAATAACGCTTCGTATCATATCGAAATAAAACTCTTCATACTTGCACGTACTTGCGTTATATTTCAAAACAAAGGACTCAATGGTACTGGTCTGTACTGATGGACATAAGAGTGTAAACGTACGCACTCGAGGCAGAGGCAGGTCGCTGACGTGCGAGAGTGTACAGCCGCCGTTATATTTTTTACATCGGCAACACTGAGATTCATTCCGAGGAATCCCTGCACCGTGCTGCGCCGTGAACTTTGGCACTTGTCGCTTCATTCATTTGAAATCATTTGGTCAGGCCTATGACACTGTTAGTACTAATAGCTGCGAAATGGCGCTGCTATCGCCTTTAAATCGCCATCTTGTGACGTCATGCTGTATGTCAAGATAACCTCAAACTTCCATGATGGCGTCTTGTCACTGAGCAAGTACAAGTACGGTATTATTTATGATTGCTCTCATGGTTCGCACAGGCGTTTACTGAAGTGCATTGCTAAATAAATGCAGTACTTATTATCAGTTTTCGTCGCGGAAATGACTAAAATGCATTTATATTTATTTTATTTTATGATTGTCATAAGCATCATTTGCCATGTGTAACCCGTATTATTACCATTTAGCTTTGATTCCATATAAAATTTTGTTATTTATTTTGTAGGTACGTGAAAAAAAATATTTTCGAGTGTCAAAACTATCAACAACATTTGGTAACAATTTAATATCTAAAATAAATACATTTGTTTTGCAAATTATAATATAAGTTTTTTTATGACTACTTTATAATAAATCTAAACAAACAAATGTGAATTACACCTTATTTATTCTATGCCTAAAACTAACGGACTGATTTTGATGGAATGTGCTGCTCTAGATTAATAAATAAGCTACTTTTTATTCTGAAAAAACTAAACCTTATGTTCCAACAAATGGCGTAGTAAGTATTAGTAAATGAAAATATGAACAGTGCTTTCTGCTATTCTTTCTATCGATAAATAGCTAATTCGCTCAGTCGAGCTTTCAGTGAACCGGCTTATCTGCAAATCGTGCCATCGGCAAAAAAATAATATTTAGAACGTCCTTTCGGCGAGCTGTCGGCACAACAAGGTATCGCCTGAAGATTTTTTCTTTCAGCCGATGGTCGGCGAACAGTGATTTTTATATACAATTTTATCGTTCAAGAGTAATTCTATGAACCCTTGCGAGCTCGAGTTGAGTGCTCGTGTATTTTATGTTGAGTTTGAAGTTGAGATCCTTGTCACAAATCCTCCTCCGTCGACGATTTTTTCATCTTAGGTTATTTTTGCAACCTGCTTTAACATGGAAACGCTTAAGTGTTGTGTTGGTGGTTGCACTGCAACAGGTGAAACGCTAAGGTTTTTTTGTTTCCCGAGAAACAGTTATCTAAAAAGTTTGTGGATATGTCTTTTTTCGCGCCAACACATCCTATACTCTTTGAACTCTCTGAAGAGCAATTGTTGAAACAATGCGTTTGTCAAAAACATTTTGACAAAACGCAATTCGATGAAGAAGGCAAGAGAATTCGCTTTTCTTACACATGTCTCTTCACTGAAAACGGAATTGCTCTGGGTGAACCACTGAGTAAATCTGTTACGTATTATTCTTAATTGGACACACTATACCTATTATTTTAATTTTAAAATTCAAAACTTTCCATCACGTGGGTCAGCTACAAAGAGCAGAGAGAGTAATGTGTAACCGTGTAATGAACTAATGACACTGGGGTCACCAAAAAAGATAACAATTCAATAATAATAGTAGTCTTCAAGTTGCCTGACAGCTCCCGCCAAAAAGGTCAGACGTTGATAGTCATTGAAAAATTTTATTTTTTCGTTTACTTTTCCATTGATTATCATTAAACCATTTTGAAAACATGAGAGTGTTAAAGGTGTCACCTGGGTGTCACTCAAAAAAGTTCTTATCCACAATTTTTTCACAAAATGGCTGATTGCCATTTATTATAAAGTGAAGTTTTCTGTGCTACATGATATTGACGGAATTGTGGCAACACATATGGGTCTATATTTGAGAATCTATCTATTCACTTTTATTTACTAGTTCTGGAAATTGGTTAAGCCTTTAGCGAAGTACCTATTCAGTTGTACAACAACTCAACTATAAGTACCATAACCTTGCCTCTCGTGAACTGACTAGATGTCTTACCACTGCAATACAGATTTATTCCTAGTGCAGGGTGAGTCGGCTGACAGTCTGTCCTATGAAGAAACCCAATAGGCATATTTATTACACACTGTACTTTAAAACTGTACCTACTGCTTTTATGTATTTAAGTAATGTTAGTTATTACTACCCAGCAGCATGTCAAAGATTTATTTGTTTGTTCTCGGGTCATGGGTGTTTGTATTTTTCTTTATGTGTGTTTTAAGGGACCCACGACACAAGGGAAAACCTTAGTGTGGGCCTTTGAGTGTGTAGCGTTTATTTATTTGTTTATTTATAATTATTTTCGAGAGCAAAATGAGGATGATACCCCAGAAATGACTTTGGTGATTGGAAGGGCTGGTACGTATATTTATTATTTAATGAAACTATGTATCTAAAAAATCAATCAGGGTCAAAAACATTTGATTCGTGTAATGTAACTTTAACCATAGCATTTCATATTACATAATCTAGTTATCTGAAAAGGAGATGCTTTGCATTTTTATTTAGATTACATTTGAATTTTTATCTATGTCTTTTTAAAGTGCAATCATCCTCCAAGAACAGACAAAAAATTAAACTTAGAGGGCACCAACCTAGTAGCTGTTACGTAGCAACAACATAAAGGCAACAGCTACTCAAGAGTCTGTTTCAACTCATGTATGATTTATTAAAATGGGTCAAATATTCAAATAAAAAAAGCTTTATTGATGCTTTTAAACTAGCAAAATTTAGGGCTCCTCATGAAGCTAAAGAACTTTTTTTAAAGGAACCCATATCAAACATCAACTATTTTTTTTAATTTTAAAAGGCGATAGCAGCGCCGTTTCGCAGTTATTGGTACTAACAGTGTCATAGGCCTGACCAAATGATTTCAAATGAATGAAGCGACAAGTGCCAAAGTTCATGGCGCAGCACGGTGCAGGGATTCCTCGGAATGAATCTCAGTGTTGCCGATGTAAAAAATATAACGGCGGCTGTACACTCTCGCACGTCAGCGACCTGCCTCTGTCTCGAGTGTGTACGTTTACACTCTCATGTCCATCAGTACAGACCAGTACCATTGAGTCCTTTGTTTTGAAATATAACGCAAATACATGCAAGTATGAAGAGTTCGATATGATACGAAGCGTTATTTTTGTACGAGAATTTTTAAAAATAGTTCGTAAAAATATTAAGAAAAATTTTTTGACAAAAAAAATGATGCCTGTTAAAAAAAATGATGCTTGTTCATAATACTTTTTCATTTAGAATGATGCTTGATCGTAATACTTTTTCATTTTGCCGTTTTGTCACGTTATTTTCAAGATTATTCGTACCAAAATCTAAGTACCGTAGTCAGTTCGGCGCTACCCACGCTCACTTAGACGACTGCAGTTCTGTTGTTTATAGCTCGATTTAAACGTTTTTAGATTCATTAGAATGCTGATAAGTGTAGCAATTTTTTTATAATAAGCTAAATTACCGTAATCCTAACGTTTTTGTTCTTTTCACACAGTAAAAAAAGTTTAATTTTACAAAATGTCGTTTTTTGAAAATATTTATTTTGTTACTAGGTTTACACTAATGCATCTTTAGAATAAAACAAAGTTTATTAAATTATCTTTCATTTGAGACCCTATTTAAGTAAATCTGCCCTGTAGTTATCTAAATATAGCGTAAATAAAATAGGCCTGGCCGCCATCTTTTTTACGTCATAGCTACCCCCTCCATACCCTCAGAAAGTGACTACCGCACTTTTTGTGTTCAGGAACATATGCCGAATAAGTACATACCAGTAGTTCGTATGGCGGAGGTAAGTCCCACGGAAATGAAGTCATTCTCCTTGGGTCCCGTTCTAATATGCATGACTAGCTTTCCACCCGCGTGGACACAGGTTATATCGTGACCAGCTGTGGGACACAATGAAGCCTATGTCATTTCCCAAGGTCTAATTGGGGTCAAGATCTCACATTAAAAAAAAATCTATCCCTGTACCAAATTTTATCAAAATAGTTTCAGTAGTTTAGCCGTGAAAGTGTGACAGACAGAAAGAGTTACTTTCGAATTTATATTATTAGTAGGGAGTAGCTTGATTAGTTTCAAAGGACAAGCCCACGCCTTTGTCCCATTGAGTACGCAGAGGCCACACAGACCAGAACTTACTTTACTACATTTTTTTAGATTTGTGCAATAACTTACCAGTTTTTCCGCGTCCCTGTTACCGTACTATAAAACAATGCCACAGTTCCCACATGCACAGGATACGAGTGCTGTTTAAACCGCGCCTGCCGTATTGTTCCCGCACCTGTTCCGCAATACAATACAATTCCGAAATTACCTTATATTGAATATCCAATTTCATGATTCATTTAAGCGTTTTGCTCGCGAAGCTCATATCAAGGCAACCTGGGAAATTCACGGAAATCTGCTACCAATCTTGCTACCGAACGGACAAAAGAGAAATAGTATATCTAGGGTCTGCATTTTTATCTTTCTTTTTAACCCTCGGCAAAAAAGAGGGGTGTTATAAGTTACGGGATAAACAAGTGTATCTCTGTTTGTGTGTGTCTGACTTATGCAGTCTTTTTGCTTGAAAGCTGATATAAAGGGTACTCCGGATGTTTTTGTATTTTCCTCTTGTCTTAGATTGTCTAGAAGAGATTGCTATCTGGCAATATGGCCACCTTTGTAAACTTTTAGTTATAAGTTTGCTTTCTATGTTTTTCTATTGTTAAGTATGCAATAAAGTATTTATATCTATCTTTGATTTAATTGATATTGTTTAGTATTGAACGAATAGTTTCGATAACGACACACAATTAAAGGACCGCCATTAGGTTTCCTTGTATTCAGAGTCCCTTGAAACCGGTTTCGTTCAGTGACGCTAACGTTACTGTGAATCGACGATGACTAGGCTCGATCGGTTCCCAGTCGGACCAAATGTTTGTGTAATAACTCTACAATTTAAAAAAATACCGGTTTTGATCAAATAAAGCCAAGAACCATCTAAATCACGTCAGTTTTCAAAAATAAAAATCGTTTAGGAGCTACGATGCCACAAACACACAGATACATAGACATACAGGTGCACACGACAAACTTATAAAACCCTTCTTTTGATAATGATAATAAACTTTATTTGCCAGAATACATGTTTGACAAGGTCTTAAAACTTATTCTAAGTAGCAGTGTATTGTACCCTTTACAATAAGGTGTGCAAATCTTTGGTAAAATACATTAAATTAATTTGCAAATCATTCTAATTAATGATGTCATTTAAAAATTAAATTTAGATAATCATATACAACATTACATTACATAGTTAAATTAAATATTTATATAAATGTCACATTATTGTTATACATTTTTGTCACATAAAAATTGTCAACTGAGTAGTAAAGTTTTGACAGAAAGAACGTATGCAACAGTCTCTTAAACAAATTAATTTTACAGCTTTTGATGCTGTCCGGTAAATGATTGTAAATTCTTATTACAATACAGTACGCACTCCTACTAAATACACTTTTTTGTTGTATTTTTTGTCAAGGGTTCTGTATCTATACGTATGTATGTATTTATTTTTTATTGTACAATGATAATACAGAGAATAACAAGTTTACAGTAATAGGAAGTTTACAAAGGCGGACTTATCCCACGAGGGGATTTCTTCCAATCAACCTAGAGGTAGGTTCTATTGACCTACCTCGCCTAATTGTAAAAAGCAGATGTCTGCCCAACCCGCAAATAGTGGCTCTATAAAAGACCATAGAACGTTCTGGGAACACTAATCGGTTGTGCAATAAAAGGCCTATACAGGTAGTACGTACAAAGAAAGTGGCGCAATTATATCTCCGTTTTGCTCTGTAGTCGCGCTATAGCGGCATCAGAATGACAATTTTGAACTATAAAGTTGATGTAACAGTAACCCAATCTCTATTTTGCGTTGTACTGGCTACCGCAACGCTCCTAAAGTACCTTTTAGTAATGTATCAGAGTTTTTGAATCCTTTATGTCTCTGATTATTTATCATTCATTCATTTTTCATTCGTTCACGCAGATATTATTTCAGTGTCGTGGCGTTAACAGAAATAGGTAATAATTCTAAACAGACTAAGAAGATATTCGTGGTAAGTAAACACTTATTTTATTACTAAATAATTCGTATCTAGGGGGAAGTAATGTGCGGCTGTTATTTTACTGACAAAGTATAGGTAGGATTACGACAAAATTTTAATGCCCCCCTCGAATTGTAAAGGTTTTATTAAAATAATTACTTATTTAAAGTCATAACATACTTACAGCGTCGTGAACTCCACTATAGAACTTGTCATCACAGGCAACGACCACCATTACATGAAATTAGGGTTCCTTCCGCGCTTGTCCTTGTGCCATACATAAATCATAAGTGCGATTTTTCTTTTAATTTACGACTTAATTTTATTTTATCAACTTTATATTAACATGTGGTACCGGCCTAAACAATGTTTTACTTTCTTAAGTAAAAAAATACGGGATATGTAGTCTAACCACAATATGATCGTTTTCTTTTTCTTTCTCTGTGGAGCGAGATTGCAGCGAGCATGTAGCTAGGTACCAGGTTAGCTTTTCAATATCGTGATTTCATTTCTTTTTCAGTGCAATAAAAATAAAGAAAAATGGTTGTCATAATAGATGTTGATAAATTTCTTACTCGCGCCGATTTGGAGCTACTTGCGGAAGCGGAATGGCCGTGGGAAACTACACATTTCGTGTTGACTACAAATTGCATTAACTGTGGTGCACAAACCAATACATCGTTGTTACCAAGGCACTTCATAATGCAGAAAAGACAAATAATGTCTTTATTAATTACCGGATATATCCAAATAGTTCTCCAGCTCTTTACTAAATATGGCTGAATTTGATACGGAACCATTGTTCATTGATGTGTCTTCAACTTGACTTTCCATATTAGTCATTTGGACACGTGATGTCGATGCTGTTTCTTCATATTGTCGTTTAACTTCTCGCCTATAAGTGCCACTGCGTTTAAATCTTTTCCAGGCTTCCAAATCCATTTTTTTTAGTTAAATACGAATCCGTTCGTCCATTAACAACGCTGAATGAAAATGACGATATTATTCGAAAAGAGTGACAGAGATACCTCTTTAGAACTGAATTATCGTTTAAAAGCGATTGATTTACTTTTATAGACCGAAAACGCATTATAAAAGAGAAAATATCTCTGTTATAACACTACAGTGTAATAAAGGGACTAAAACAGTTAGAAAGAAACTTTTCGGTTCTTAAAACGTGATATTGGTGACAATTTTATGACAACGACTATAAGAGAGTTTGTAAAACCTTTAAAGGACATTTAGAGCTACATAAGGGTAATTTTAAACACGGCAATATCACAAAATCACTCTGTAGCAGAGTTTTTGTGCCCAATGTAGCACTATAAGATGTAACAACGATGTATTGACCCACTATAACACCATTTTGGTTTAAAGTTGAGTTTTCATCACTTCTATAACGAAAGACCTGTAAAAGACTTTTCAGAACCTTTATTGCGTAAATCAGGTGCATAATGGCGACAGTGAACACGATTATAGAGCTCTTTAGTGTTATACTGGTCACAATGGCGGTTTTAAAAACACCTGCCTATAACGGCTACATAAAACAACGAAGTAAACCTTTACATCACTTGATAATAGGTCGATTTTGCTCTAAAATCTTATAGAGCCAAAACGTTTTTTAAAACGCTTTTATACAACAATCAGTCACAGCGGACACCTTTATAGATCGTTTACCTGGCTTTTTTGAGAAATAAGGTTTGTATATAGGGCTGAAATGTTTGTTGGGCTGTTTTCTGAGGACCAACGATATAAGGAAAAAGCTTAGTGTAGGATGTTGAATGTATGGCGTTTAGTGCGTTTTTTGTCATTTATTCATGTCTGTACAAACATTGATCAAAATCTGATTGTTTGAGAGTGACATAGGCTACTTTTGAGAGTGACATAGGCTACTTATAAGTTGCATAACGGTTAATGTCAAAAGTTTGTTTCAATCAGCAAAATATTCAAGTATAAAAATATACATAAATAAATAGAAACTCTTTATTGCATACAGTCACAAAAAATTTACAAAGCCAAATACAGAAGTGCGCGAAGGCGGCCTTATTGCTAAGAGCAATCTCTTCCAGGCAACCTTTGTTTTAGGGACAACTTTATGAAATCGAGATGCGTAATATATTATAAAATACATAGTATATTTATTTATCATCTAAATTCTTTGCAAAATATTGTTTTAAGTGCCTGCCTTTAAAAAACTAGAAACTATCATAAAAATATTTGAAATAATACAACTAACCAGTAAAAGCTTGGGGAAAAGGCGCTAAACTATGCGGAAAGGATGAATACCGTGATAATAAAAGCTGCAGCCTTAGCAGTTTTTTTTGTACGGCATTCCACACGTAGGCACGTAAAGTGAGGCACGTGAAATTTGACAATGCACTGGTATTTCAAAAAGCAAACAAAAACTGTTTTCTCTCTATTTCTTTTTTCGTTATAGCCATGTTACTGCAAATAGGTATCTACTGCCAATTTCAGGCTTTGAAAGTACCTACAACGAGTTATTAAAAAAAAATGCACATTTCGTTTCAGTTTGTTTAGTCCAGTGGTTAGTAACGCATGCCTTTGGATTGACAGATTCAGGGATCTATTCCTGATGGGCTTTTTTATAATTCAAAAACGGCACGGCGAAATTGTTTTACCATTGCCTCCTATGTTATAGTAATTACTAGAAGCTGAGAACATAGGGGGCAATGGTAATTCAAATTTTGAAGTGCCGTGCCGTGCTGTTCCAATTATAAAAAGGCCTAATCAAGGCAAGTAAAAAAGCAGATGTTTATTCTCAGGTCTAGGTGTTCGTCCATCTTTGTATGTGTCTTAAGGGACCCAAGATACAAAGAAAACCTCAATGCGTTTGAGTGTGTGGCGTTTACTGTTTACTAGAGGATGCTTGGAACTTCGTTAACGTAAGAATTTTGTAAAATCCTTACTTTTTTTTCTACACACACAAAGACCCACACTAAGGTTTTCCCTTGTGTCGTGGGTCCCTTGGAACACACATAAAGACAAACACAAACACCTATGACCTGAGAACAAACATCTGCTTTTTACACAAATGTTTGCCCCGACTGGAGATCGAACCCAGGACCCGCCGATCAAGAGGCAGCGTCACAACCACTCGACCAAACCGACCGACAATCTCGATTTCCTTATTCCTTGCCTGCTTCAAAGAAAGAACCTTTGTGCTGAATTTAAGCTTCCTAAGTATAAAAATTTGGGTTGAGCGTTGATGAGTCAAGGAGTCAGAACCTCCAATTTTATAATACATATTACACTTACATATTAGAACCCCGACAAGTTATAGTGAAAATAAACCTGTACAACACAACTTTGTCGAAAATTGAAATTAAAGAGAACTAACCACTTCACAATTATTATTTTTTTCAATTCTGCTATGTCAACTGCTATTTTGTACCTTTTCTATTTTTGGAGAGATCTTTCTACTCATAAATCATAAATCAACTTGACTGAGAAACGGTGTTTACTATTTACACTTAAGATAATTTATCTGGGGTTCAATCATTAAACCAGCACCAGGTAGGCAAAAGGTCTCAAGCGCCATATTTGTATGTTAATTTTAAAAATATTTAATTACCAAATTCCCATCCCAACTTAACTCCAAATAAAACAGGCGTCGATTACAGAACCGATCGATATATCGAAATGCTCGCTGGAGATTTCGAGTGCTTCAAACAAGTCGAGTGCTCTCACGTCAGTAGAAGTGGAGGGCAGTCGTTTGAATTCGACGCCTGATGTCAAGGACAATACGTAAACGTCAAATTTCCGTGAAAATATGGAAAACATGAGTTTGACAACGGTCCGCCTCGACAAACGTAATTTAACGACAGATTTGTATTTTTAGACTTAACTGAGCGTCTAAGTTGAAGAAACTTTTATTAAAGTTATGATGCCATCTTTGTTTATTTCAATAAGACGAAAAGTGACATGATATTTAAAGTGGTATTGACTTAAATGGACGTTTCTGCAACTAAGTCAAAGTGCAATTAATTCGATTTGTAAGCAAAATGATTTACAGACATTATTTCTAAAAATAAAATGATTCTTAGCTAATTTACAGGACTGAATTAGGGTTAGGTACAATTACACAGACGGTATGTATGTGAACACTTTATACACACTACGTTGTTGTCTGATTAAAATCTCACTAAATCAGTTTAAAAAAAAGTTAACTCTCTGAACCACTAATGTAAATTTAAAGCTGTTAATTTGTCAAATTGAGATTGAACATTTATTTTCTTTGAGTTACGCTCATTTAAAGGTTCCCCCTAGCTTTCCCCTTTGTATTTCGAAGGAAAGCCCGTGCCTCTCGGTGGGAACGTATATGGGCTAGCAAGAAGATGAATAAGTTTTACCAAAACACTATATACGACGTGTTTAATTGCCTTACTGTGTTAAATTTCTTGTAAAAAACCTCTATAACCGTAATTCACGTAAGGCCCTAGGCACATAAAGATCACGATTTTATCTCGAATTAAATCCTTCAGATGTACTTAGTTTCACTTGATTATACGAATTTTGCTAACTCGCCCCTTTCTAATTACGAATCTCTTTGAAAATATTAATTACGGAATCCACCCCCGCAATGGTAGACAGAACAGAACCCACCGGTCCCGCAAATTAAATATGAAATAGGCATATTGCTCTCGGAGAAATGGAATTCCGAATTTTTCAGAAAATATGATTTGGTTAATAACATTTATTTATTAAGCGTTGCCTTTATATATTTTTCTTTCATGCTGGGTATAATAACTAATTTGACATAAAAAATATCCTTCCACGCTGGACTGGAAGTAAAACAAAAACTTATAATGCGTCAGCTGCCAACTCTACCCAGGTATACTTTATTTTTATTTATTTTTTATTATAAGATGGGTTAACTCTTGACCTCAATCTTGACCATAAAGGTCAAAGATGAGGTCGACTATGGAGCGAGTTAAGCCAGAAAATGCACTGGTACTCCCACGCACCGACGGAACACAGCAAGCTGTTTAGTGTCGGACTTCGGTAGGAGGGTGGTCACGAACCAGACGCCCCTTTACAGAGCCTACCACACCGCATGAGACCATAGGACGACACCTCAGATTCAGAAAAAAATAAGGTGTCATTACTTGGGATGGATTACTAGGAGGCAGGTCTCATTTGTGTTTCCTTAGTCGCCTCTTACGACACTCACGGAAAGAGATGGGGTGGTCGATGAAGGCAGTAATAGGACGCGAGGGTTTTGCTGTATCGTTTAAGGTTATGATATCGAATAAGCTGACAACCTATACTTACTCGTAGTTCGATCTTATAACCCTCAGAATGAATGGCAAAAGTGGCGTCATGTAATTCTTGAACTACATGACGTTTTGCCCACCCTAAAAGGGATTATAAGCGTAAGTATGTATTCTTTATGAAGATTTCTGAACGATTAATAAATTAGGGCTGTCATTTTAAGTAATTAGGTTGAAAACGTATTCGTTGCCATACTCCCAAGAGTAAAGCTACAAAATGATAAATTACAGCTGTTTCTTTTGTTGTTTTATTAATTCTGTACACTTTTTTTTATTTTTTTTTGGTATGGCTAGGCAAACTTCGTTAATTCTTGCTTTTTGTGGATAATCGAAATGGTTTAATCCCACACTAATTTGTATGGAGCAGATCATTTCACAGAGCTTAAAATATGCGGGTAATTTTGTATTTAAACCATGTTTAAACCCTTAATCCGATTTATGATTCAATTACACAAAATAAACATTGTTAAAGGATACATGCACACAAATGTATGATTGAAGTATACAATTCTACAAAGGACATCATTCAAAACGTACCAAAATTTAAAAGTGGCGGCCAAAAAAAGTATAGTTATTATTTCAAAAGGACACATTATTCTTAGTTAACATTTTTTATTATGACAGCTAAGCTGTACGACCTTTACGAATTTTCCTCTTTTAAGCTTAAAAATCCAGATTTCCAAGCTTAGAATCTAGATTTTCAAGCTTAAATGCATTTTTAAATCTTTAACCTAATACAAAATATGTTTTGTATCACAATCTATTGAAACACTATTTTCTATGGCCGGAACATTTAAAATCCAGATTTATAAGGGTCAAAAACAAATCTATTAATGGTCGTACAGCTTAGCTATCATACTAAAAATGTTTAGAATTATATGTTCTTTCGAAATAAAACTTTACCTTTTTTGGCCACCACTTTGAAAATTTTGGTATTTTTTGTATAGGCCGTGAATGATGTCCTTTAAAGTTCTAAAAGTTTCACTTCTTTTAAACCATACCTGTGTGATTTTGTCGAATTTTTTTTAAGTATGTAAAAAGTTGCCACTGGATAAGTTGAGGACGTAGAACTATCTTTCAACAAACTGTGAAGTCAATACCCTCATTTCCCCATTTTAGGTGCACTGACACGTAAACGAGCACTAAGGTCTACGTTTAGGTCCCAAATGACCTACCTATAGTACCCACAGCCCGTCTGTGCATATAAATAGCCAAACTTGGCGAGTTCCGAATATTTTATACATTAATACTCAGTGGGAACATTGGCGTCGTCTACTTACTTATGGGTTAGGTATGTTCTGTTTTTTTTTGAGTAACATTAAACAATTTTGCAACCCTATTCGAAAAACCCCTATCAACATTATTTCATCGGTCAATTAAATTTAGCTGAGGCTGTAGGCAAAATAGTAGGTCAGTCTATCCATCAAATAAAGTTATTGCATAATATTTGTGTATTTACTGTTGTAGATATTTCTATGTTAACATTTGGTCCCTTATATGGATTTGACTTCTGCTTAAAAGAAAATCAGACGTAAAAATTACAGGACGGCCAGAGCGGTGGTTTTATATTCCCATGGCTCGTCGCATGTGAAAAAAGCTTCTGTACCACGTGCAGCGAGCGATGAAAACGTAAAATAGCTTAAACTACTGTTCCAAGGGCTCTACTCTGTACTATCTACGATCGACGGACGGCCGATAATTGTCACTACCAGTCACTGTCATCTGTATAGCGCAGAACCAAGCAGAACAGAGACGTACTGACATTCGATGCTTCGAAATTGATTGCCGATGTCCAGTTTCCTGTTTAAGAAAGAGGACATAGTAGGTAATAATTTATTTCAGTTGTTATAGGACTTTTATACAGGGTGTAAAGGACAGCTTAGCAAATACTTAAATGGTGGAATCTACCTATAACTATCATCAGCTATAAGAAATTATTTTTTCCCGGAAACATAACGTTTCCGGAATAATTTCTTATAGCTGATGATAGTTTTCATTATTTACCTACTTTGGTGCTACGCAACGTATTGCGAAACCGCGCCCCGCGCACGATTAATATTAATAGTTATTCTGCTATTCGGGATGGAAACAAATACAACAAATCAAAAACCAAGAAAATTGGTCTAGCCGTTCTCGAGTTGTAAGTGTTCGAACAAACCCGACTTTGTTTTATATATCAAGACTATTTTATTTAAACATTGTTATATGTATTGTTTGAGTGCAGTGCCCTAACAGGGTTTCATGTCGGAACTACTTTTAGACTGTAAGAACTATTGTAACACATGAAAGCATGAAATAAATAAATGAATGATCCCCCCGCGCCGCGCTTCTACCGGAGTGCGATGTTCTAGTTTTCATGTTTTACGTTGTTATGTTTGTTTTTATTGCAAAATGGAGTGTATTTGATTAAATAATAAAAAATGTAAGAAAAAATATTAAAAAACATGAAAAAAATTGTAAATTTTCCGGAGTAAAATTCCACTGGAAAATCATTCAGAATGATTGTCTGAGTCCAGGGTTTCAGTTTTTGCTAAGCTGTCTTTTACTAAGCTGTATATAACGATTATAAGATCTTAAACAACTGTACACCGTTTAAAGAGTGTCCCAGCTAGTCCATATCTTGGATTTTCGCCATTTTTTGGTTCTAAACTATTTATTATTAGGGTTAATAATCGTATTTGCTTAACTTTTTTTATCAACCCATACACGTCCCCTCCCCATGCTTAACTTAACTGAAATTATTCTGATTAAATTGCAAATTTACATATTGCCATTTTGAAGCGTTGTTTAATCAAAACAAAAGAGCGATGCATTTTTGGGTCATCGCACACGTTCAAACAACTGTATTGAAAACGTTCAAGCTTTACAGAATAATCGATCAAGTGCGAATCGCTGAGATTTTTAAGGTTCTTGACCTGTGGGTATTTTACTTTAGTTTGGGGTCTCACTTATCTGTCGCTAAAAAAAGGGAGAGAAAAAGACCCTATTAAAGTTAATAAATGATTTAAATTTTTATAAGAAAATATATTAAACTACATAATATCTGCATCTTACCTTCTTCATCTTACCAGCCCATATACGTCCCAACCGAGGGGCACGGGCCTCCCTTCGGAACACGAAGGGGATTTGAGCCATAGTCCACCACGCTAGCCAAATGCGGGTTGGTGGACTGCTCGTCTTTCGAAAATGAATTTTCTTGGACGGGCGGGTTTCGTCACGATGATTTCCTTCACCGTTGAAGTAGTGATACTTAGAAATCCGTATTTAAATCCGAAAAGACGAATTTAGTGGTACAGGCCCACAACAGGATTTGAACCCGTGACCTTCGGATTACAAGTCTGGCTCAATACCAACTGGGCTATCACTGTTCATTACCAACCGGGCTATCACGAAATTTTGTAATGGAATGTACTGAACTTTGACGGCACCGTTTTGTATTTCCTACTCTGTTTTATGGAGAGTTTTAAACGTTCAAATGTTTCCTATTTTGAAAGAATTTAAAAAAACTATGTTTACCAGGCTATTTATTCATCATGAAAAGAAGCTTCGTTTTAAATTATTTAAAAAAATGTCATCTGGCCTATTTCTGAAATGATGACTAACTGAAAAGGCTTTGGTTAGTGAAAAAATAATGAGTCAATATTTTATTTACAAAACAGACGACAACACAAAGGCTTTTAGCTAAAATCAAGTGAATGATTCCCACCCGAGCTATTGAACGCGGTACTCTAAAATTGGCTGCTACTTTTTGGAGTTCGTCTATCGTTTTTACGAGCACTTTTACATCCAATCTCCGAATATTTACGATGAACTCAGTTACGAGCGATTTTAGCACGACCACGTACGCTGTATTGTGCCCATGGTGTTTTGTGCATGGTGTTTTATATATTTGTTATGGAGTGGCTTTAAATTACTTAGCAAAAACTAAGCGACAGTTGAGAAAATGAATCGGCGCACTGAAAAGAACTTTCCCCGGGAGCGTGTCTTAATTAAATTACTGCACATTCATAGGTCCACACTAAGATTTTCCTTTGTGTCACTGTTCTATGACCAGAGAAATAACATCTGTTTTTAACACAAATATTTGCTCCGACCGGGAATCGAACCCAGGTCCCATCGATTAAGAAGCAGCGTAACTGCCACTCAACCAAACCGGTCGACAATGAATGAATTCGCCTCTCCAATCTTCATAAAACTGGTCAGTGGTCACATGGTAATCACCAGTGAGCCAAAAAAAAGAATGACAACTTATGCGAGCCTCAGTTTAGAAAGTAGGTTTTTTCAGGAATTAAATATGGGTTCCTTGTGCCCAAGAAACTGTGGTAAACTTAACTAGCTTCACCCCCTTCTCTTGGAGTATAAGCAGGGCGTAGTCTTGAGACGGAGATACTTAAGGTATTTGAAAAGTAGTGGAAATGTTTTAGTAGCTCTGAGCCAACCTCTTGCAGACAGCAAATTTATAAATCTTTATGTTATAAAAGTCTTGGAAATGAGGAATGCTCCTTGATTGTTCTTGATTGTTTTTTGAAAGAGTTCGTAGAGGCCTCATAACAGGCCTAATTAGACGTCCCAAGCCTCGCTTAAATCGAGAAAAAAGTCTTCTTTAAGTTTCTTGGGCATATTTCATGAGTTTTCATAAGATGTCATCAGTTTCATGAAACGTCGTAAAGTATCGCTAACTTTTCAAAGTCACCCATCATACTTTTTTCCCTTCTGTCCTGAAAACTGTGATATCTGGTCACACTACTCGTGACTATGTTTTATGCGTTATCTCGGGACGATCCCGGGAGACACTTCCCGTCGTCATCTTGTACTGAATAACACTATTAATCCGGTACCGGTACCGTGTAAGCTTTCCCTCAATAAAATGTCAGGGAAAATAAATCATTTTTATGTATCTACTAGCTTTCCGCCCGCGATTTCGTTCGCGTGGAAAATTGTCCTACGTCACACGCCAGTCCTTCAATTATTCCTATGAAAAAAGTAACTCTGTTCCGTAGCTCCGTTAACGCCTAATTGCAGAAATGTCCATTAAATATAAATTTCCCTCTTGTTGAAGTGTACAAGGACGACGTTACATTTAAATAAACTTTAACTTTAATGAACTTTTAAACGCACAAACAAACACATTCATACTTATAATATTACTGGCAACCCGCCCAGGGATGCAAAAAAGAATAGTTAAATGTATTGTTTTTTATATTTTTAATAGCCCATATACATCCCCACAGAGGGACACGGGCCTCCCTTCGAAACACGAAGGGGATTTAGGCCATTGTTCACCACGCTGACCCAATGCGGGTTGGTGGACCGCGAGCCGCACGAAGACGAATTTTGGATTTCATCGGCGGTGAATATGTACTATTTGTACTATAGAAACATATAAATAAATCGAAATTTTAAATTCCGTATCGTACTTTAGGAGGAGTTAGCGGATAAACAGACGGACAGACGCTTTTTTTTTCTTTTTTTCACTTGTGGAAAAATATTGAATTTAGTCGACTGACTGTAATACTACTATTGCCACAGATATATACTCCCGGGAAAAAATAACTATATACTTGCATAGCCTATATCCAGCAGTGGGTTGATGTGGGCTGAGTATGATGACGATGCATAGACAACGATATTTCTTAAACAACTTATGATAGCTCTAAAAAGAACTAGAAGTATATTTAATGAAGCATAAGAAAAACAGTGTATACATCTCTTTATTAGTAATAAACCTCTTTATTAGATTATTTTTGTTTCATGAAGCTATAATTTTTATAAAATACTAGCATTCCGCCCGGGACTTCATTACCGTGGGAATTCGGGAAAATCATGTACTCTGTGTCCATCACGGATGATGTAGAATTCTAATGGTGAAAGAATTTTTCAAATCGGTTCAATAGTTTCAAAGCCTATTCAATGCAAACTAACAAACAATCAAATCTTTCCTCTTTATAATATTAGTATAGATATTCGTTTATGTAAGTGACTAAGAAAGCGGCGACGTTTTTCAAATCCTTGTCTGTTAAACCAATAAGGTTTTAAGTGTTATTTGACGAAAATGTTAAACTTGAATCAAACTAATTATCAGTTTATCTCATCAGTGTATCAATAAATTTTAAAGTTCACTTAATTCGTTTTGTTACTTTAAAAGAGAGCTTCGTATTGTATCACTTTCTGAAATAATGAAAAAGAATACCTCATAGGAGATTCCTAACATAGGAATATCTCATAGGAGATTCCTATCCACAAAGAATTTTAAATTGATGTCCAATTAGCGAGAGTTAGCGTCAAAAGTTCAGAAGAGGATAATCTCATATTAAATGCATTGATAAGCTCAAAAGACTTGTGCAAAGTCAGACCAGGATTGGGGCTCAAAGGCAACCGCCGCAGTGCGCAATTCAATCAGAAAGAATAAGCTGGCAGTGGAGCGATTAAAGGTGTTTATACAAGAGCAGGTAAAGGATGGTAAGGGTGGGTATAGACTGCAGAGAGCTAACGAGCAGCCATCTGCATACTGAGCGTTGAACACCAACCCTATTGACGTTCCTTGCTATAGGCTTGTTCCCGCTTTCACCATTTTCCCGACTCACTAATGTAACAGTTTTCACCAAGTTCTTATTTTTAACCCCCGACAAAAAAGGGGTGTTATGAGTTAGATGTGTGTATCTGTATGTAGTATGTCTGTGTGTCTGTCTATAGCATCGTAACTCCTAAACGAATGGACCGACTTTGATCCGGTTTTATTTTATGTTTGAAAGCTGACGTAATCGAAATATTTCTTAGCTAAGTATAGCTAAACTTGATCGAACTTGGTTCAGCCGCTTAAAAATAAAAACCAATTGAATGTCAGGGGTGATACAATTTTTAATTTTAGATTTTGTTCAGCTTAAAGGTTAGTAAATTCGACTGCATCCGAGTGCAATAGAAATTACCACCTTGAAGAGTGCAACATTTTGGCACGACTGGCTAGGATTTCAACCTATAGAAATTGGTTTTAGGTCCATGGTTTTAATTATTAACATAAACTTACAAGTTCAAACTTTGTTAAATATTTTTTAAATTAAATATTTTATAGTTAAGTAACATGAATAGGAATCTAAATTGTGAACTCTTCTAGTAAATAATGTTGAAATGTAACCGAAGCATATATGGGAAGACACTCTGTATCCTGTAACACAGTTAAAACTATCACGAGATACAGGACGTCTACAGTAGTATGTTATTACTAATGTTGCTAAATGTGAAAATAAAGATTATTATTATTGTAATTAAATTCTCCCTGGAGGATTTTCTGGATAACAAACTATCGCTAGATAATCATTGAGTTAGGACTGAAGCTAATAAAATGGGGAAAAACGGGAGCAGCCCTTTCGTCGATGTAGTAGCCGGTCCGGTCGAAAATTGAATTCCACGACGAACTGGATAGCGGCTGCTGAATTACAACTCGTGCTGTTCCTTGATCGGTTTTTACACACGATGACCATGCTCCAGCTTTTCTGGTAAAGTGCAATTTCCAGGGAAAAGGAATTGTTAACTAGCCAACTTCAAATGAAGAGATTGGCTTTTTCGGGTGTAAAATTGGTTCTAAAAGTTTTGATTTATTTTATGAAGTCGGTAGAACTTTGGTTATAGTGATAACCAAATTCTCAGTTGCAGAAGCGTTCATAAAATCTTCTTTAAATGTAATGCCGCCCTTGTTTACGTCAATAACATGGAAAGACACTTTAAGGCGACTACAGCACCTAAATTACGATTTTATGATGCGTAGATAAGCATGACGCACTGCATTAAATCGAAAAAAATAAATACTACGGTAATATTCAGGACATAAACTAGATAAGTAGTTCGCTGAAAACATGATTCAGCACTTTTGGTTCGATAGAAAAAGCTCACAAAGTCACCTCTAAATACTCAATATTATGTATCTTTTAAGCTGTAAAAACGATAGTAAAATGCACACAGGAACTTGAATTTGCTATCAAAATGTTCGTGATTGAACACTCTCGATAATTAGTTAACACATTTTTCGATTTAAGCTGTTACCTTTCCATAAATCTCATTTTTCTAACTTTCGAACATGTTTTTACGCACGCACGCTTTCATAGTCCGTAAACTTCGTTTATCGACACTGTTTGCACTGCCGGCCCAGGCCTGTTGAGAGACGGAGATGGCACTATTCCTATGTGTGCTGCCTTTATCGGGTGCTGTAGTCGCCTTAATGGACGTCTCTGCAACTGGGTGATAAAATAACGAAAGTGCCTCCAAAGCACTGCTTGAATAGTCTGACATATTGTTGATGGTTAGCTACCTAAAGTTGATTTCTGGCTTTTCTGGGTTTGTGTATTAGTAAAGAGCGGTACCCAAGCCATTTTATAAAAACGATAAAAAATTTTGCTTTACAGAGCAATTAACTTTTTATTTTTTAAAATTATTTATATAATTTTTATTGAGGACGCTTTGATCCCGTAGGGGGTGAATTATCTATGGAGCTGACGGGTAGTGTGTTCATCTAATTTTTTTTTTAAATCTAATAAGATGTATCGATGTAATAAATTTCTGCGGCATTACGTTGTTACATAAATGCTGGCATTGTCAGCATAACAAATAACGAGAAACTTACATCAATAATAGCATTTTCTAGTGGGAAAACGTTGTCTGGTGAAGGATGAAGTTCGTTTTATAATAGACACCTCGTTAAAGCTGCATTATTAAAATGCAGTAATATTTTCACTAGTAGTACCTTATTCATGTTAGACCTATTTTGTTTTGTAGAGGTACCTATAGAAGAATATTCGTTTTTTTAGTTTCTTTATGGGGTCGGGCAAAGCCACCACTACGAAACTATAATAATAAGTAAATTAATTTAAAACTAATGGAAAACTACATATCCGCCGTGACCACAGATTATATTTTAGTTGTAGACACAGCTATATTATATGGCGTATCAGTTTAGGCCGTGTGGTGATCGGTTAAGAATAACACCACCCCATCTCTTTCCGTGGGTGTCGTAAGAGGCGACTAAGGAAACACAAATGAGACCAGCCTCCTAGTAATCCATCCCAGGCAACGACACTCCAAACGCCAAACACCTTGCCTACGCCAAACACCTTGCTGTGTTCCGTCGGTGCGTGGGAGTACCAGTACCTTTATAGGCATTTTCTGGGTTAACTTGCTCCATCGTCGACCTCATCTTTGACCTTATGGTCAAGATTGAGGTCAAGAGTTAACCCATTTAAAAAAAAAAAGGTAATTATTGAATTAAATCAATTATGCAAGCTCCTGAAATTAATATAATATTATTTTACAGCTGCCAAATTTCCTTAATAATACTCAGTAGGGATAATTATAATTAGTGTTATCGGGAAATAAAATAAGTACAGTCATTATCAATATTTTATTACAGCTGCCTCCAATTTTTCCTCATTAGATCCTATTTTTCTCTTTCAATATTCCAACTAGCTGCATCATTCAGCATCAAAATCCGTTTTGTCTCGATTTCATATTCGAAGACAGTTCTCTCTATCAAGAATTCGGATTCAAATCGAATTGGAGCAAGGCGTCTACGGCTGTCTGCCAAAGGAAAGGCATTACGGGCACACGCTAGACTTCAAGCATCCTGAAGCTTTGCGAAGACAAAGGGCTTAGAACTTCAAATATGTAGTTTAGTGGAAAGTCAGTGGTAATAAAGACTTTTATTGCCTCTCTTTCAATTTAGGAACGCAGTGGTTTTATCGGTAACCAGTTGTCATTTTTATTTACTTTGAAATGGAGAATCATATCATTTTACAATACTTCTCTACCTCTTTTATTGTAAAACTCTAAAATTAAAAGTTGTGTTTAACCCTCGATATTTATCGCTTATAGCTCTTAAACGGTTAAACCAATTTGATAAATTATAGCTAAGAACCATCTCAAATCAAAACGCATTCACATCGATCCATTCGTTTAGGAGGTACGATACCATAGGCATAAAGACCGACGATACACAGACAAGACCGATACGTCAAACTTGTAACAAACTTGTTAATAGTTCTAAAACTATTAACATGGACTTACCGTGTGACTTTTCTGTTTCGTCTATCCAATGATGTGTATCATATTTTTCCATAAGTTTTATAACTTTTGATATGTGGCATTGTCTAGAAATTTTGTTCACAAATCTGATACATTATCAGAAATTATGTAGTAGCCCTTTTCGCAAAGTTTTTGTTGAATTTCTTGTTTAAATTTGTCCAAAAGTAAATTTTGAATACACATGGGAATATTGTTAAAGAAACGTCACATTATAAATTCCAAAGGAGGTCTTTGGCGGGAACTCGATGTCGGGAAATTTTGTTTTCTACATTAAATAGTTGTTTAATGTATGATAGTCATAGTGTATTGTTCATTAAACTTACTTTGAACAGTGTAGTGATAGGAGAATTCAAGTGATATGGTGTATTCGCTTCTTTTAGTTCCGACAAAGATCTCCGCGGCAGTGCTTCTCGCAGCCAAAGTTTTACATGGAAGAAAAAACTTAAGACAACGGCTGTATGGACATAGATTCCTTTGCCTTTCCCGGAAGGGATAAATCCAACAACAACAACATTAAGTCCAAAGTGTCAAAGTGGCGTGCGTTTGGATGTAAATGTACAACATGTTGTACATAATTTAACAAGTAGGTACACTAGAAGCAATTACAGGATATTACTGTGTTCATGATCAATGCGTGTATACATGAATTTGTTATTACGAAGGTTATTAAGTAGGTCGAGAAGTGATGTGTTTGACGCTACTTTGAGATTTGCATAAAATAATTTCTAGCAGAAAGTTTGGTTATAGAAAGTTTGGTTATATTCAAGTGGGCTCAATCAATCATGCTGTTTTATTACTAATATTATAAATGCGAAAGTAACCCTGTCTGTCTGTCCGTCTTTCACGTCTAAACCAATGAACCGATTTTGATGCAGTACAGAGATAGATTATAGAGCCTGAGAAAGGACTAGGCTACATTTTATCCCACAGTTTGGGCACGATATAACCTATATGAAATAACCGATATTACGGTAAAATTAAAATGCAGAGTGCTGATTTACTCACTGATTCACGACGCCCAGTCCAAGCCCATGGACCTAAAAAGATGAAATTTGGCTCAAGGGTTCCTTTTATAACGTAGGCAAGGAATAAGGAAGGATTTTGCGAAGTCTCACATCCCCTAGTTGTTTGTAAAAGTCTTAAACACACCAAATGTCTGATCCACGGTTAGCTTAACCAAGATTTGACAATGTCACTGTTATATTTTTTTAGGGTTCCGTACCCAAAGGGTAAAACGGGACCATATTACTAAGGCTCCGCTGTCCGTCCGTCCGTCCGTCCGTCTGTCACCAGGCTGTATCTCATGAACCGTGATAAAGAGTTGAAATTTTTATAGATGATGTATTTTTATTGGCCCTATAACAATAAATACTAAAAACTAGAATAAAATAAATATTTAAGGGGGCTCCCATATAAAAAACGTGATTTTTTTGCTCGTTTTTATAGATAAATCTGTCCGAGGCTGTATCTCATGAACCGTGATAGTTAGGCAGTTTAAATTTTCACACATGATGTATTTTTATTGTTTCTATAATAATAAATACTAAAAACCAGAATAAAATAAATATATAAGGGGGCGCTCAACAAACGTGATTTTTTGCCGTTTTTATATAAAAGTCTGTCCGAGGCTGTATCTCATGAACCGTGATAGTTAGACAGTTGAAATTTTCACAGATAATATATTTCTGTTGCCGCTATAATAACAAAAACTAAAAAATAGAATAAAATAAATATTTAAAGGGGCTTCCTTACAACAAACGTGATTTTTTTGCCGATTTTAGAGATAAAGTCCGACTCGCACTTGGCTGGTTTTTCAATTTTATTTATCTGGTTATCTACTGACCACGGGTTTACCGTGGTTAAAATTTTTGGTTGGTAAAATCAGGCCTAAAACGAATGAGCTAAAGGATATTTTATTTGAAACCGACTTACCCTTAGGATACAAAACTAAATATCAATGCAAACGGATCGGTAAAACGAGTTGGTTGGTGTTTACTTGGATGAAATTAATACAACCTCATTGTACAAAAAAAAACGAAAACTAGTCTAAAACTTTGGAATTTTTGAGAATTTGATGTAGTTTCCTTGAGGAAAGTTGTCCATTAATTCAAAGTCACCTCTGTAGATAAATACATATAATCTAATATTAAGCTTCCATCATTATGGCGTACAGACGGTCAGTTACAGAAACGTCAATTAAAGTTTAATGCTACTTTATAAATCATACTGTCACTTTTCATCTTGTAGATATGAAAACAAGGATGGCATTACATTTAAATAAACTTTCACTTGTATGAATGTTTCTGCAACTTGATTTTGCCGTGTGGTGATCGGTTCAGAATAACACCACCCCATCTTTTTCCGTGGTTGTCGTAAGAGGCGACTAAAAACACAAATGAGACCTGCCTCCTAGTAATCCATCCCAGGCAACGACACTTTTTTTTTCTGAATCTGAGGTGTCGTTCTATGGTCTCATGCGGTGTGGCAGGCTCTGTAAAGGGCCGTCTGGTTCGCGACCACCCTCTTACCGAAGTCCAAACAGCTTGAGTGTTCCGTCGGTGCGTGGGAGTACCACTGCCTTTATAGGCATTTTCTGGGTTAACTCGCTCCATCGTCGACTTCATCTTTGACCTTATGGTCAAGATTGAGGTCAAGAGTTAACCCATCTTATAATTTAAAAAAAATTAAAAAAACTTTGCGAGAGTATGACCTACAGAGTAACGAGTATGTCACACTATACGAAGAATTTCCAGTTAAAACATAACGAATTTAATATACATCGATTTTAATAGAATATTCTCAGAACGTGTGTTTTAAAGTACTTTGTGTCTAAACTTATGAAGTCATTCGCACCAATCCCCTTAGGTAATAATTCAAGTAAAAGCTTCTGGAGCCTAACGTTATTACTAACTTCATGTGAAATGTATCCCCAAATTCTATTACTGAATTCAGTTGACTTCATTCATTATTATTATTTGAGTCTGAAAATTGGAGTAGTGGATTTAGTCGATTGAGAGTTTAATTAATTATTATTGTTATTTATAATACTATCATAGAAAATGTCTTCTGTATGTAATGAATGTGTTCCTAGTTTACGCTATCAAGACGAAAAATAACAGTATGATGTTTAAAGTAACATTAACTTTAATGGACATTTCTGCAACTGGGTATTAGTCTACACTAATATTAAAAAGAGGAAAGATTTGTAGTTTTGTATGTAACGAATAAACTTAAAAACTACTGGACCGATTTCAAAAATTCTTTCACCATTACTAAATGTAGCATACATTAGTGCTCTGCCTTACGTCCAAAAAAGGCCGGAACATTTCGCTTCCGGAAACCAGCACCAAATTTTTATGTGTGGTTCGGCATGTCACCTGGACCCCAAAACTGTCGGGAGACACTTCGTGAGGTGTCAAGGTCACCAGTTATGACGTCATCAATGTGGCCGCCCCCGCGTTTTGAAAAATGTAAATTACTCATAAATTACGCAGTGCACATGTACGTGTTGGGTATCAAATGAAAGGATATTAAATATGCTGCATTGTTTTTATTGAATGTAACTGCGTAAATACGAAAACAACAAAAATATAGGACAAATAAGACAAATTACAAAAAAAAATAATACATATTTATTTTTATAGCTAGAGAACCATTTATATTACAGAGAAAAATGTAGGGTACAAATAATTCTACGTTATTCGTCTATAGTTTACAATTTAAATCATCACAATCGGGTGAAAAAAGCCATAGTTATGCTGGTTTAACTAAAGCGCGGCGGATGCCATATATTCAACCGACGTCGCCGGCGTGTTTTGAAAAATGTTAATTATACTTAAATTACGCAGTGCATATGAATGTTTGGGGTATCAAATGAAATGATATTAAATTTGCTGCATTGTTTTCATTAAATGTAACTGCGTAAATATGAAAACAACAAAAATATAGGACAAATAATACAAATTACAAAAAAAAATTATATATTTATTTTTATAACTAGATAACCATTTGTATTACAGAGAAATAATGAAGAGTACAAATAATTCTACGTTATTCGTCTATAGTATAAAGTTTAAATCATCACAATCGGGTGAAAATAGACATAGTTATGCTGGTTTAACATAAAGCGCGGCGGATGCCATATATTCAACCGACGTCGCCGGCGCGTTTTGAAGAGTCTAAATACACTGAACTGCGCAACACACATGTATGTATGTATACATTCGGACATGAAATGAAAGCATATTTAATATGCTCTAATTTTCTAATGTAATGTACTCTGCGTAAATATAGAAATAAGAAAAATGTGTAACAAATAAATCGAATTAGAGAAAAAAATATGTTTATTTATTTCCATAGCCAGAGAACCAATACATTAGAGACAAAAAATGATTTCTTCGTATAAAGTTATGTTATTTTTCTATCGTTTAAAATTTAAATCATCTTAATCGGTAAAAAACAGACATAGTTCTGCCAGTTTAAAGATAGTTCGGCGGACGCTAACAACGCGACATGGGTAAGGCTCACGAGCGTTTTGTCCACCCGTTCCAGTGTGTCATGAATATTGATGCATACTAACGATGGCCGTTTCTACTAATAATCAGGATGAAGAGTTCACTTGGAAGAGAAACTACTTGCATCAATGCTTATGCATAAATATCATAACACACTGGAACGGGCGGGCAAAACGTTCGTGAGCCTTACCCATGTCGCGTTGTTAGCGTCCGCCGAACTATCTTTAAACTGGCAGAACTATGTCTGTTTTTTACCGATTTAGATGATTTAAATTTTTAACTATAGAAAAATAACATAACATTATACGAAGAAATCATTTTTTGTCTCTAATGTAATGGTTCTCTGGCTATAGAAATAAATAAACATATTTTATTCTCTAATTCGATTTATTTGTTACACATTTTTCTTATTTCTATATTTACGCAGAGTACATTACATTAGAAAATTAGAGCATATTAAATATGCTTTCATTTCATGTCCGAATGTATACATACATACATGTGTGTTGCACAGTTCAGTGTATTTAGACTCTTCAAAACGCGCCGGCGACGTCGGTTGAATTTATGGCATCCGCCGCGCTTTATGTTAAACCAGCATAACTATGTCTATTTTCACCCGATATTGTGATGATTTAAATTTTATACTATAGACGAATAACGTAGAATTATTTGTACTCTTCATTATTTCTCTGTAATACAAATGGTTATCTAGTTATAAAAATAAATATGTATTTTTTTTTGTAATTTGTATTATTTGTCCTATATTTTTGTTGTTTTCATATTTACGCAGTTACATTTAATGAAAACAATGCAGCAAATTTAATATCATTTCATTTGATACCCCAAACATTCATATGCACTGCGTAATTTAAGTATAATTAACATTTTTCAAAACACGCCGGCGACGTCGGTTGAATATATGGCATCCGCCGCGCTTTAGTTAAACCAGCATAACTATGGCTTTTTTCACCCGATTGTGATGATTTAAATTGTAAACTATAGACAAATAACATTGAATTATTTGTACTCTACATTTTTTCTCTGTAATATAAATGGTTCTCTAGCTATAAAAATAAATATGTATTATTATTTTTTGTAATTTGTCTTATTTGTCCTATATTTTTGTTGTTTTCGTATTTACGCAGTTACATTCAATAAAAACAATGCAGCATATTTAATATCCTTTCATTTGATACCCCACACGTACATGTGAAATGCGTAATTTATGAGTAATTTACATTTTTCATAGCGCGGCGGCGGCCACATTGATGACGTCATAACTGGTGACCTTGACGCCTCACGAAGTGTCTCCCGGCAGTTTTGGGGTCCAGGTGACATGCCTAACCACACATAAAAATTTGGTGCTGGTTTCCGAAAGCGAACTGTATTTTCCGTAACGCCAGGCACTAATTATCTTTGAGTAACAAAGGCTACATAGTTTTCCCGAATTCCCACAGGAACGAAGTCCCAAGCGGATTGCTAGTAAAGTAGTGAGTGTGCCTTTTTATGATTCGAACGGAATGAAACTGCGCATGGCAAATTCCAAAATAGCATGTTTTATTATCATTGCCCCCTTTGCTACCAGTTATACCTACTAGCGACATTAAGAAAATAGGGACAACGCTTACAAAAATGGTAAATGTGATCATAGAAATAAAAAGTGTTTATAATAGATATTTACCTATGAAATTGCCAATTTTTTCTCCATTTTTATTTTATTCATAATTTATTTGACTGAACAGCTATTACTAAAATTGTTTTTATTTAAAACCCTGGCCATATAACGTAGATATTGAGTGAAATTAATACATATTTACTTTAGATTTATTTACTGAAAAAGAAGCTCAAATATAACTCGTTTCATCCTTTGCCCGTTTCATTTCTTATTTTTGCTGTACCGTTGTTACATTTACAACTTTCAATAAAGTAAGTATGATGAAAATTAAATTAATGCTGTCTAAACCTTCCCACAAAATTTTGCTAAATTTAGATTTCGCATTCCCGAGAAAAATCCAAAAACGTTAGTATGAAAAATTCAGTTTTCCAAAAATATTGTATGAAAAACGGCAATTTCATAGCTCTGATACTCTCGGTAGCTCTGATACTCTAGATCTCGAGGTAATCTTACCATTTGTGGTTTGCAGGGCATCTGTGGACGTATCCAACGTTTATTAAATACCAACGTAAGCGTTTATCTTGAATTTTGACAAAAAAAACATAATTTAATTGAGAACCTCCTCCTTTTTTGAAGTCGGTTGAAAAATAGGGCCACTTTGTATGCTCTTCCATTTTTATGTGATTTGTAAGATTACACCACATACATACATACGCTCACGCCTATAATGCCCATTGGTTGGTAAATTCATTAGATAATTAATTTTAAGTAAAATAAATAAAAATAAGCATTACAAAATACATCAATAATTAAAAGGCACTTTAAAGTGAAGTAGTTCCCGGGTAGGTTTGCAAATTGTCAGAAATCTATTAACATGTAATTAGTTTAAGTTGCCAACTGAGTCGCCACAGATGGCGCTACTATGCTCAATTATAATAAAGAAAACGCATGCTGATTGGCTTAGCGCTCCCAAGCCAGGGAGGCCATCTTGGTGCGCTTGCTTTCCGTTTTTCAACGCTGAGTGGGACATTTTTAAAGGTAAAGACCTATTATTTATCTTTTCAAACTTTCAACTAAAGTTTTAAACGCAGTTTATCTGTGAAGGCTTCCAAATATTGTGAAACCATGTTACAGAAGCCAGAAGCACAATTGACTTAACTGTTTTCTTCTTTCCTTCCTTATCGTAAAAGTATTTTAATCAAGTATATTATGAACTTGACTAATCCTGCACCCATATTCTACCTATATTATTCGACTCGAATCAGGTATTCGACAAGACTATACTCGTCACTGTCATCTAAATAGGGCAAGAGAGAGATGTACTGAGACTTTCCGAGCGTCGTTATCGAACCGAATGGTATAGAATACGGGTGCTGGTGTCAGTTTTCAACCGTCAAATGGCGTCTGACTTGGTTAACATGCCTTTCGAAGCACGGAAACGCAAGTGATAAAACTTTAGTCACCCATCAAGTTCCCTGCCACAGCACATTGCTTAACTTCGCGTGTTGGTTTAGATCAGCGAGTGACACTAGGCTACGAACGCGCCCTTTAAAAATCTTTAATATTCTGAAATTAACGACAAGAAAAGCGCCCTGTTCCGCGTCTTAGTAATCAGCAAATAAGTATCACTAAACATGGATTCTTTGCCACAATTTTGTAAAAAAGTCATGCAGCAGCTTAGAAACATTTCAAACTTTGTTAACCTTTTAAAAAATATTATTATTTTTTATTATTGTATCACAAAATCGTGTTCTTTATATCGAATGTGGTATTTGCCTGTTATTGTTTTTAGTTCGAAGATTGATGTAAACGTTGGCAAATCTTATAATAAAGAAATAAAAAGGACAAAATATAAAAAATACTTAATTATTTTAACGTTTTTAAGTATTGCTCTTTATAACACCTTTTTCATCATCATCATATCAGCCTATTGCAGTCCACTGCTGAACATAGGCCTCCCCCAAGGTGCGCCACTTTGCACGATCCTCCGCTGTTTTCATCCAGCCACTACCCGCTATCTACTTTAGGTCATCTGACCATCTGGCTGGGGGGCGTCCTACACTACGTTTGCCAAGACGTGGTCTCCATTCGAGAACCTGTCTACTCCAACGCTCGTCGGTTCTGCGACAGACATGGCCAGCCCACTGCCACTTCAGCTTGCTACACTTTTGGATAATATCCATCACTCTGGTTTTCTGTCGGATGACCTCGTTTCGGATTCTATCCCTTAGCGAGATCCTGAGCATGGAGCGCTCCATTGCTCGCTGAGCGACGTGCAATCGGTGGGCCAACCTCACTGTCATGTTCCACGTTTCGGCTCCGTAGGTCATGACTGGTAGGACGCATTGATTAAAGACCTTGGTCTTTAGACACTGCGGGAGTGGCGACGAAAAGATATGACGCAGCTTCCCAAATGCTGCCCAGCCAAGCTGCACTCTTCTGGTGATTTCCCGCTCGAAGTTGTCTCTACCTAACTGCAACGCTTGCCCGAGGTATATGTATTCCTGAACAACATCGAGCGTAACACCGTCAACAGAGATCGGCCTGGACACGACATTATCATTGAACATGACCTTGGTCTTGTCCAAGTTCATTCCAAGGCCGACACGTCTCGAGGCAGCGTTAAGGCTGTGCAGCATTTCTTGCAGGACTTGTGGTGTTTCTGCCAATATTATTATGTCGTCAGCGAAGCGGAGGTGCGATAGAAATTTGCCGTTAACATTGATGCCCAGTCCATTCCAATCTAGCGTCTTAAAGACGTCCTCTAGAGCATTGTTAAACAGTTTCGGGGATATGACATCCCTCTGTCTAACACCTCTGAGCAATTGGATTGGTCTTGTACGGTGGTTTTGTACTTGGACTGTCATCGTTGCCATATTATATAGGCTTCTCAGCACCTCCACGTATCGCCAATCGACTTGGCAACGCTGCAAGGACTCCAGAACTGCCCAGGTCTCGACTGAGTCGAAGGCTTTCTCGTAGTCCACAAAAGCTAGACACAGTGGCTGGTTATACTCTTCGCACTTCTGCATAACCTGCCTTACTGTGTGGATATGGTCTACGGTACTAAAGCCTTTGCGAAACCCTGCTTGTTCCGGTGGCTGGAAGGCGTCAAATCTAGCGGCCAGACGATTGGTGACGACTCTCGAAAACAGCTTATAGGCATGGCTCAGGAGCGTAATCGGTCTATAGTTTTTCAAGAGAGTTTTGTCCCCTTTCTTGAAAAACAACGCTACCACGCCCCTGCTCCACGCTTCCGGGGTAGTCCCACTGGTTATTACGGAGTTGAAAAGCCTTTTGAGCTCCTTGACTACCGGTCTTCCTCCTGCCTTCAGGAGCTCTGAGGTTACTCCGTCTTCGCCGGGAGCCTTCCCATTGCTAAGCTGTCGGAGAGCCGCCGCAATTTCGTCTTCGTCTATATCTGGGAGATCGCCGGTGAAGTGGCGTGTAAGCATGGCACGTGGATCGTTGGCGTCGGGTGGAGGCTTCGGGTTTCGCGAAGCATATAATTTGCCGTAGAAGTCCTCGATTTCAGCGAGGATCTCCGGAGCTGATGTGACGATTTTGTCGTCCGAGGTCTTTAGCTTTGTCAGATGACTCCTTCCCAGGTTCTTGGAAAAGACTTTTGACCCCCGGTTCTCCTCAATCGCCTCCTGTATGAGGCGAGTATTAGAGCTTCGGAGGTCACGTCTCACCAATTTCCGGATTTTTCTATGGAGTGCCTGGGGATCTGATAAAACATCCTCCGGCGTTCCTCGTCGTACTCTCATCAGTTCCAAAGTCTCGCTTGAAAGTTTGGACTTCCGGCTTGCTCGCTTTCCCTTAAAATGCCTGGCTCCCACTTCGCTTATTGTACGTGCCACGCTTTCGAGGTCCCCGTCAATATTGCCTGTGGTTTCGAGTAGGGCAAAACGATTTTTCAGCTCTAGCTGAAAGGCATCTAAGCCTTTCTCGACTTGGAGCAGTGTCGGACGAAGAACAGATCTCATCATTCGGTTTCTTTCCAGCTTAAAATCGATATTTAGGGTGCCTCTAACCATGCGGTGATCACTTCCGGTATTGAACCAGTTGATCACGGAGACATCCCTAAATATGTGCTTTTTATCCGTCAGGATGAAATCGATCTCGTTCTTCGTCTTGCCATCGGGGCTTCGCCAGGTCCATTTCCTTTGGGGTTTTTTCTCGTAGAACGAGTTCATACAAAAGAGCCCCTCTGCTTCGAGGAAATTTACTAGCATCTGTCCCCTATGGTTTCTGCATCCATATCCATGTGGCCCAACATGCAAATCGTCTCGCCTTTGTTTCCCTACTTTAGCATTAAAGTCCCCCATGACAACGGTGAATTGGGTCTTGGTGGTTGTGTGTATGGCCTTGGTAATGTCTTCATATAGGGCCTCGACCATATTATCCGAGCTGTTCAACGTCGGCGCATATACCTGTACGACCTTAAGAGAGTATCTTTCAGTCAGTTTCAGTACAAGGTACGCTACCCGGGTCGATATACAGGATATCTCCACCACGTTGTCATGGAGAGCTTTATTGACAAGAAAACCTATGCCACCTTGGGATATCTGGTCTCCTTCCTTGAAGTAGAACAAATGGCCTGAGTGTAGGGTTATCGTACCCTCTCTTCGGACTTCAGATAGCCCAACCACGTGCCATTTTATCTTTTCTAGTTCCGCTTCAAGGATCGCCAAGCTTTCGTCCAGTCGTAGACTGCGTCCGTTATACGTCGCCAGGGTCAGTTTTTGGCAGCCGTCCGTAACCCGGAGATTCTTAGCACCCCCTACTCTGCCGTAACCAAGGCCGCTGCCGTGGCCTGGAATAGCAGGGCGGCCGGGAACTAGGGGCCGTGAATATTGGTGTGCTGCCATTGGGGGGATATTGCCCATACTCACCACGCTGGGCAAGCGGGTTGGTGAGCGCAGGTACTGGGTGTCGCACCAACGACACTGCTGCCTGTCGTTGGCCAGGTGAATTTACCCCAGTACTAGATGGATATACCGCCATCGGTTCGGTCGCCAGAGTTTCGTCCGTTGGTCAGGTTGGCATTTGGGGCACGAAGGATGTTGTGTGCGCCCCCGTTACGCCCCCCTTTAGTCGCCTTTTACGACAGGCGGGGGAGACCGTAGCTATATTCTAGTCCGTAGCTACACGGAATATTCTAGTCCGTAGCTACACGGAATACGATACGATAACACCTTTTTACGATCTCAATATTTTATAGGTCCTTAACCAAAAACAAGTAACTTCAAAACAAATCTTTCATGTTACAATAAGATACTATTTCGGTAATTGATTTAGTAATTTCTAGAACAAGCCTTGTTTAATTAAGTTTAAAGTAATAAAACGGAATTGTTTAGAATCTATGTTGAAAATAAGCTCTTTAAACCCTCGCGCGATTTATGCACACGTGTGCAGGATTTGTATCGCACGGCGCGTAAACATCTGCCGCTACCGTACAGACAAAAGCACATAAAATTTGTTGTTTGTAGACGACGACTAGCAGGAAACAAGTCTCTTACTTGCTTCAGTAGAATGGATACTTTAATATGTACTTAGAAAAGCTATAGGAACTAGAAACTATAAGTTGACGAGTTGATCTCACTGATTTTTTTTATACTTGTAGATCTCAACGTCCATTCATTACTGGATTTATTTTATCAACTATTAGCTTTTCGCCCGGGACTTCATTCGCATGGGAATTTCTTCGTCAATTTTCCAATGTTTTTAACAGTTATTCTGCTATTCGGGACGGAGACAAATACAACAAATCAAAAACTATGGAAATCGGTTAAGTGTTCGAACAAACCCGACTTTGCTTTATATTATAATAGCATTCCTCACAAGGACTTCGTTCCCGTGGGAATTCCGGAAAATTATGTAGCCTATGTATTAAAAAAAAAAACAGTCTAGTAGTTTCGGAGCCTATTCGTTACATACATACAAAAATACAAATCTTTCCTCTTTATAATATTAGTATAGAAGTTTAGATTAAAAGATAAATATACCTAGAGATACATATTGCAGGTTTCTCGATTCAGAAAATTGTCGATACCTACTAGCTTTCTCGTCGGCGGCGGAAAAACAGATAATTTTGAATGTATAAAATATATAAAGCATTAAAGCGTGAAGCGTATCCTTCCTAGAAACGGCAGGCCTTCTAAGTATTTCATCGTAATTACGTGTTGAAAAATTAAATTCAGCGATAGACGAGCGATATTAAAGTTAGGAATCGTATTTTCATTGTGCTTTCAAAATTCGCGCTGAAGTATAATTACGTTCAACGCTGAGTTGTTTAGATTTTGCAAGAACGGTGTTAAAGGAGAGAAGAATAATGAGGGACGAAAATTAATAAATGAGATTACAAAAGATCTTATTACGCCCATTTCCCACAGTACCGCCTCCGTCGGAGCAATAATTAGTGAAAGAAATGGCGGGGGAAGATCGGCCCTGCGAATTTATCTAACAATGCTTAACGTTTTGGCGGCATAGTAACTTTTGGTGAGAAGTAGCAGAGGCATAATGTCTTATTTGGTCCGGAACGCGGGAAATTAAGGCCAGCACAGATTTACTGTGATGGAATACGGTTGCTGGTAACAGCGTATTTTACAACTAAAGAGTTTTTATTCTAGTTCACTCGCTAAAACAATAGAACTTTAATTAACATTAACATCATCATGTGTTAACATCATAAGGTCAATATAACGATGTTCTAAGATCAACTTAAGGTTATCTGTTACTCATAAACTAATTTTTTGAAGTGAAACCTTCTTTAGCGGCATTGAGCACTTTTAGTATGGGGAAAAAATGAAATCGCGTCAGATCGTCAGATGTCACGTGACCGTGATCGAAAATGCGTAAAAAATCACCTTTTTTGAAGTGAAAACTTTTTTGGTAGCGTTGTGTACTTTGAAGTATGGGTGGAAACCCAGACGGATTGAAAGTAGACAGTTTGGTCGAGTGGAAAAGTTGCCAGATTGTAAGCAGCAGGTCGAGGGTTCGAATCCTGAGAGAATAACGGACTCTTTTTGTGTATTTTGTTTTATTTCCATATTAATGCACAACGTCAATGTTCAAGTTTTCACTTCTGCTGGCACTCCCGGAGTGCAACCCGTTGTTTTTTTTTATAAATAAAACTTAGTACTATATTTTTTCTTTTCACTATGTAGAAAAAACAAACTTTCATATTACTTAATTTCATTTTAATTTAAAAGATTCCTTGAAAATATTAGAATTTTTTGTTGGTTCCTGTGTTGTTGTTAAACAAAATATGTTCCTGCATGAACATGTCTGGTTATAAACCTGCTTAATCGCTCCGAAAATGAATTTTCTCAAGGAAAATCCAAACTGCTTGCTTTTAAATTCAAAACTAATTATTTTTCAGGTAACCAACTAAGCACTCTAACACGTCTTTGCTTGTTTGACTTTAAAATAGCATTAAAACAAAGTACAAAAAAATTCCAGGTTACGGTAATTGATCTTTTCAGGTCGCCCTTATCTACAATTATGAGGGTTTTTCTAGTATAGTACAGTCAACAGCACATCAGGTTACCACAAACTGTCAAATTTCCCCAATGGATAGTAAACTCTAATGCTTGGAGATAAAATTGAAAATCGATTGAAGAAATTTGACAGTTTTGGATAGCATGATGTGCCGTAGTCCCTGTACAAATAAGTAACTATTCTTGCTTGCTGTTCTCTTGCTGTTGGCGCTGTCGTCTGTACTTGAAACTGACGTAATGTGATTTAAAGGGATGACATGCCCCATAAAGCGATGTGAAGTGTTTTACTAAGTAGTTATTTATTGCTTTAAGATTACAAAGAAACAAAGCTGCTTTAAAATTTATTTCTAAAAAAATCGGACATCAGCAATATTTAAAAATTTTCTAACTGACTGTACTTTTCATATCGTGGCAAGAGGTTACTCTCTAAATTAAAAAATATTAATTTTAAAAGGACCGTGGCAAGAGGAAACTCCGAAAAAAGTGTGGCAACAGGAAACCGTGGCAAAAGTGGAACAACTCGTTTTGTTGGGTAAACCAACTTAAGCATACATAAAAAACACTAAAAACCTGCATAACTTAACATAGACGTGTGACATAATTTTGTCTGTCGATGCCGGACTGCCTATTCCATATGCGACAGTTAAAAAATTAAAAAAAACGACATAAACTCAAAGGCCCACACTAAGGTTTTCCCTTGTGTCGTGGGTCCCGCGGAACACACATAAAGAAAAACACAAACACCCATGACCCGAGAATCTGCTTTTTAGACAAATATTTGCCCCGACTGGGACTCAAACCCAGGACCCGTCGACCAAGAGGCAGCGCCACTATACCACTCAACCAAACCGGCCATCAAATAGAACGAGAGGGCCGAACGAGATACATACGACAAAATTATCAAATTATCTATTTTAGCTATGCAGATTTTGAGAATCTATAGAACAGTCAGTTTTAAATATAGTAGCACCGCTTGAACCTGCAAAATATGTACAATTCAATCAATCGCTTCAATAAATGACTCGAGTGTTATTGAATTTTTTTTACATATTTTAAACGTTTTACATAATTTATTTGTTTTTTATATACTTTTTTTTATTATAAGATGGGTTAACTCTTGACCTCAATCTTGACCATAACGGTTAAAGATGAGGTCGACGATGGAGCGAGTTAACCCAGAAAATGCCTGGGTTAACTCGCTGATTTATTTTATAATAAAACATTGTTTAAAATCTTTTGTAACAACACACAAATGTTTATCTGTGGTATACAGTCAAGAAGAGAATGTGGAAGATTTAAATCATTAGATAACGGTAAAAGGGAGATAGGGAAATTTAATCTGAGTAACTACAGAAAGACGATAATTAAAATTTGATAGCAACGAACACTTGTTCATTTTTGTTGCAAAGAGTTTATCATTTGTTAGCGAAAATATTATCATGGCTAAAGGGTCCTTCGTATACATTACGGTATCTTTAAAACTCTTAAATATCATCCCATACTTATTTTTACTGTGACGTCCTATTTCTTTGCGACGCCCTTTCTCAATTTAGTTTTTAGAAAATTTTGCGTGCTTTGGAGGAAACTGCTTGTGTGCTTACATCAGAGGTATTTGAACATTTATGAAAATGGAAAAAAGAGATTCTCTTCTTGTTATTTTTAAAGACCATCAGATCGATTAGCGTACGTGTGATGGCGATCACTCGGCTGGGTTAAGTCTTCAGTCGTTACAGATAGGCCATCTATGTGGAACACGTCGCGACGACCCTGGCTAGGTTAATGCCGCGTCGCTCAGTTTGGAAACGCTTTTAGTATGTTATTAATATTAATCACATATGGTACTGATCAAATGACATTGTATTATTACTTTTTTAAGGTTGTCTCTGTATAATTTCCTAAAACTATAAGTAGAATCGAGTTTGTAAGCAAATTAACGTTATGGTTTACAGATTTACATCCAAGCAAATCGCAAAACATATATTTATCTAAAATGTCATGGTCACTTAAAAGACGTATAAAGATTTTACGATACAAAACCAAGAGAAGCTAAACAATCAAACTGCCATAAAGCCCTAGTTTGCAAGGCTCCAACTTTTCACACTTTGTTTTTCTAACCACCGTAAATTACCTCTTTTGTTGGGCGGTTCTAAATAAATTATTCAGGCGCATCCGGGTGTCGAAAGGCGCTTTCTCTAACGTTATTTTTCTAAGCATAAAAGGAGTTAACTATTCAAGCCTTCGAAAAGGGTTCCGCTAAAGTGGTACAGCTTGACAAATGACTACCGATCCGAGGCCTCTAATATTTGTTTTTCATGCTGACTGTACATGTATCGAGTGTCCTTTTGGGTTTGTTAACCGGAAAATATTGGTTAGTAAATATGTCGCGAGAAAATAGTGTTGGGGGCTCTTTTGAACCTAAAAGTTGTGGGCATTTTACTGATATTTCATGTTCTGTGTTTTGCTTGAAGTTTTAGTTTAGAATTAGTGCTAGCTACTTAACCAAAACGATCTATAAAAGAAAAAATGATTGACATATTCTGTCTGAAAGATCATTATTTAGAAATATTTTTTTTTTTTGTTGGATTTGTAACTGTCTGCACATAATTGTGACAGACACCATCGTCGTCTAGCTGGGCTAACATGGATGCGTGACATAATTTCGTCGCATGTAAACCGTTCCGCTTACTTTCTTTTGAATAGCAAAACGACATTGACATAACAAAATTAAATCACACGTACATGTTAGCCTGGCTGGACGAGTATTGTGTATCTTCCTGTTATACCCTTCTATAAGAACATAATACGATACAAACTATTTATGTTTATATGTCAATAATATAAATATAAATGTTAACGTAAATATTAATAAATAAAAAACATAGCCATGAATGAACACGGTTTTTGTTGCTAAATGAAGATGAGTTTCAGTTAAAAAGTTACGGACAAAAGTTCCACTTTCAGGTTCATTTGCTGTTTGAAATAATTTACCGCATAAAGCGTTCATTAGTCGAAACATAAAATGTAAAGAAATGAGCCGAGTTAATGAGGTGTACTTGGGTCACTTCTATTTCATTCTGCTTCATTACTGCAGCTAGAGTTTATGTGGTAATTGATGAACATTAAAAAAAATTATAAGTAGGATTTGAGCTGTGAGATGTAGAGGGTAGAGGAACTAGTTTAGGTAAATTGTTTTATTTCTACTTTAAGTGGAATTATCATCTACTAATCAAAATTGACACCTTTAAATTCCGGCACATTTTTCGTTACAATTAAACTCAAATTGTATTTCGGTTTCCGTGTTTATACAGATAAAAAGCTTTTAAACGGAATGTTTGTCTAATTACTGTTTTAATCTTCTTTTAAAAGATGTTATTTATCTAAATTAACTTTTCCCTCAAGGATACGATACCGCTGGGTTCCCGTCAAACAGTTTTACTTTGAAATGAAATAATTATTTTGAAATGTAATAGGCTGAGATGGTCCGAGAAGATAATTTCGCATTGATAATATTTTCGGGGAAATATTTCCTGAATAAGATTGAGATTAATAATATTTGATTGAAGAAGTGTCGAAAGGTAAAATTGAGTAATTGGAGAGTCGGTCGAAACGAATTTACATTGAAAGTTATATTGCGGGATCTCCCGAATAAATAAGTCAATGCTAATAAGATGACTAAATTATTAAATTTAAAGAGTTCCGCACGTAGATTTGTGTGATTATAGTGAGTAAACTGTCTGTAATTTGTAAAAATTAGTTTAGGGGTGTTAGGAGTCACAATATCTTAGTGCTCCGAAATCATCATCCTCGCCTTTGTACATTTCTTAGTTATCTTTATATCCGCCTGTGTTGTTTATGTATATAATTTGACGAAGACAATATCTATCTATGTATATAATGTTTATTCATCTATACATATTTAAAAGAGGAAAGATTTGATTATTCGTTTGTTTGTTTGCATTGAATAGGCTCCGAAACTACTGGACCGATTTGAAAAATTCTTTCACCATTAGAAAGCTACATTATCCCCGATGGACATAGGCTGCATAATTTTCCCGAATTCTTACGGGAACGTAGTCCCGGGCGGAATGCTAGTAAATATATAATTTATTCCGTGTAATTTTTTCATTCTCACATGCTTTCGTGTTTCTTGATTAGAGTTACTAAGGTAAATAAATGAGGTGCATAGATGCATTAGAGTAAGGATGTCTTCGTTGCAAAACTTTATATACGTAACATAACTTGGATATACTAGACAACTCTTTTATGGGTCAATGTATACGCTTCTACAATAAGATTCCCATGTGTATTCAAAACCTACCTTTAGAAAAATTTAAGACTATAATTAAACAAAAACTTTGTAAAAAGGGCTATTATAGAATTTCGGATTATCTGTTAGACAAGCAACCATGGGAATAAATTGCTCAGCTCCAGAGTTATTCAGATATTAAGTCAATTCAAATTAAAAGTAAGAACATTTATATGATTGACTTAAAAAGAGCGACCCTCGGAGTTTCTTGCCTATTCTTCTCCTGAGGAAGACTGCACCTTTGCGAATAGGCGCAAAGTCAAAAGTGCTAATGTAATTCATAATATTGACGTGTTCAAGTATCATTTTATATGTTCAATTAAATAAAAACTTTTGACTTTTGTAATATTGTCAAACCTGTTATATTGTAATTTGACTTAGTAAGTTTATAAACTCCCGGTACTCTGAAAACTTCCCTATTTTTTTATTACATTAATGTAACAAAACCTAACTTAACTTATCCTAGTTTCATGCAGGCGGCCTTTAAATTTATAAATTTATAATTCACTAGGCAAATTGTAATATCGCGGAAGATTATAATCTAACTAGTGAAATTGTAATATTAGGGTTTTTACATTTTTCCGGTGACATATACAAACAAACTCCTTACACTCAAAGTCTGTACTACCAGTATTTATTTAGTACAAGATTACAACTCAATGTAGGTGCGGTCCAAATTGGAATTTCAACCAGTGTACGTATTTTCTTAAGCTGTAAATTGGTTTCTGAACTCTCGACTTTAACTTCAATCACATTACAAGAGCGACTTTCACTATGGGCTTTTTTATAATTTGAAAATGGTAATTCAAATTTTGAAGTGCCGTGCCGTGCCGTTCGAATCATAAAAAGGCCCAATGGGCCGTTTTTTACTACGGTTGCAACCTATTTTGGTTGACTTTAAATAAGTTAGCGAAAAATTATCAATCTTCCCCAAGCAACATAGGTCGAGATATAAAATAAAATAAAATATTTTTTATTGGTTTACTAGCAGTCGACTTACACAGTGATATAACTACATAAAAGGTTCTTATGCTAAGTGTAGTGACTACTTATAAGTAAACACAACATGCACTATAACTACAAGAGGTGTTAATCTAACTACTACTTCAAGTAGGTACGACGTAGTTAATCTATGTAAATAACAGATAATAACAGAAAAACATATTATTTTTTTAGCGAACTGAAACGTTTAAGTAAAAGTGTGTAACAATAATAAAAAACCTAAAGCTTAGAAGGTAAGTTTTATCGATGTTAAGCGGAATTTCGAGAAAAAACTATAAGATTTTTCTTTAATTTTTGTTGTGCAACGGCAGTAGGGCGGTATTTATTCAGTGTTTATCTAATCGTTTCTGATAATTTATCTTGTCGTAAGGTATTTACCTGAAAATTGGCGGTAAGAGTTAATTGGAGTGAAATCGTAAAATGAGTAATTACACAAACAAGCTAACTTTTTTCTTATCTCTTAGAGCTGCTAGTGATTTGACCTCTCGATACGATACGACCTCAATTTTCCATTTTATTTGCTCGATATAGCTCCGCCTAAGTTTACCCCTGCCTCTTTTTCCTTTAATCTTTACCTATATGATGTTTTATAAAGTGTTTTGTTGTAAAAAAAAAGTGCCCAATCATCTTTCCCCTTCTATTCTCTGTGGTTTTCAACGCAATCCTTCACTAATTCCAGCACTACTTCGTTTGTTTTCTTCTCTGTCCAACAAGCTTAATAGTACATTATGCTACAAGTGTGCTAAGTTGGATATTACATTAGAGGCGAATGGAGCCGAGAATGTTATATCCAATGCGCACGCGTTTCATACGACGTTTTTAAACACATTTGCGAGGAAAGAAATAAATAAAAACTTTCCTTTGATATTGGCGGCAACAAACTATCACTTGCATGTTGCGCCTCTGAAAGTATTTCTGGCGGTGTACCCACGTTGGTTTCCTGTTCTGCACTTGAAGAAGACATTTTTGTGTTGTATTTCTGACAATAATAACAATCTTATGAATGCAAATGCCGTTTGTGAAAACCAAGTGAAAACATCTGAAAAGACTGGAGGCGCGATTATTTTTTTCTTTTTCGCTCGCAAAATCAGATTCACATTGACAAGTATGCCATACAGCCAAATAATAAAAAACACTTAACTAAATATTTTCACATTTTAGCATAAATAAATGATAATTTTCTGTTAAATTTAAATGATTTAGTGGAATGATATTTTTGTTTACAAATAGTTGAATATTTACACTTAATTTTAAATAAAAAATAAGATCTGATCTATTTGCTGAAATTTAGAAAATAAAACCATTACGTACTAGTGTTTTATTTTTATTACTCACGGGCTGGGTAAAACATATCATTATGAACCTTAAAATAATGACATAAGACCCACTTTATGAGCAAATGTGTTGAAAAAGTACTTTTAACTTGTTACACGAAAATTTGATATGATTTAATCTACTTGTTAAGCTGTTTTATTTCACGACGGCAGTCACACGCTCAGTTGCAGAAACGTTCATTTAGTTTAAGCCTCTTTAGAAGTAATGCCGTCCTTGTTTACGACAATAAAGTAGCATTAACTTTAATGGACGTTTTTGCGACTGGGTGACAAGCAAGCCGTCAAAGTGTTTCATTAAAATTAATCCCTTAAAACCAATTCGTTGTACCTACCCCACGGAGTTGCAAACAATAAAGTAGTGTACCCAAAGTTGCCAATAGTTATTTGTATAATTATTTTCCGTGATTAGTTGCCGGTTTCGGTTGGTTGTTTAATTAAAAGCGATGGTCTGGGACTGCGGTGGGCCGGGAACTTATTAATGTTTAAACTGTTCAAAATAGTTCACTCGTCGCCAGTCAAAGGCAAGTGCTCATTTTGTTTTGGAAAGTAAGCACTTGCACAATATTTTTGCAACAATTTGAAGTATAACATTAATGGTTTTTATTCATAAGTCAGAGGTCATTTGGTGGTTTAAAAAGTCTGACACCAGGGTTAAGTCAAGTATGCAAGGTACTTGACTATAGGTACCTAGCTACATGATAAGAAGAAGATTGTTTTTGGTCGTATTGTGGGGATTGATTGATGTATGATGTATTTCAACACTAGCTTTCCGCCCGCGGCTCCAACCGCGTGGACTATAGGTTATATCGTGCCCAACTGTGGGATAAAATATAGCCTATGTCTTTTCCCAGGCTCTAATCCAGTCTTTCCCAACGTGGGCGATAACGCCCCCTTGTGGGCGCTGCAGGCCTAAAGGGGGGCGGTAAGAGACCCAGAAAAAAAAGGGGGCGTTGTGTAGGGCTTTGGGGTCGATTTATAATTTCATCTACCTAGCTAGGAAGACTCTTAGACACCGACTGAGCTCTCGACTCTCGACTACATCTTGTGAACATCAACTAATATTAATTAAGATATAGCTCAAACTCGGTTCGATATAATAGACCGCGGGCAATCATGTTTTAACAAGTTTTTGTTAAATAATCCGATTTGTACATTCCTGTATCAATCGGCTGGTTCTATAATACTTGTTCTTGCTTGTCGAGTACGATTGGGCGTCGAATGAGATAAACGGGTGTAGAACGTGCATCAATCCAAAGGAAACACCAGACCTCTTTTAAACATATATTTCCACTTCGTGGTAATGTACAATTTAATTATATTTTAGATCTCACTATTTTAACGGACACTTCCGTTAACTACACTTTCTAAGGACACGACTACTCTCTTCAACTGCCAGGTAACGAATGTCCCCGTCAGCCAAACTCCCCTTCCCGTTTTGAATTTCGCATGAAGTTAGCCACTAAACTTTGCTACTGTTTTGTCTGCCAGTAGTTGTACCGGAAAGAGTCATTCATCGAACTATTCAATTTAAGTTAAACATTTAAAAATATTTAATAAAGTGCAAAAATTGCTAAAATATTTAACGGAACCTTACACTCGACCATCCTGATAACGTGTATGCCCTCATACACGCACCGTTGTAAACCTTACACTTGGCTGATTAGGACATCCCTGTACTTTAGCTAATAATTATTTTCTAGCCCTAACCAGTAATAACAAATATTTTTATACACTATATTTAAAAGTAAGCCATTATAGCTTAAGGGAAATAAAATTTTATGGAACTTCCCTTGGGCATTAGTGACATTTAAATATGGAACGCCAAAATTTCAACAAAAACTTTTATCAAAATTAATTTCGAAAGTAAAATCTATTGACACATCAAACAGATTTTACTTTTATTACAATACAATACAATACCCTTTATTGCACACAAAAAAAACATAACATTAAACAAAAACAAATGTTCATAATGTAGTGTACAATCCGGCAGCCTTATTGCCTTATTAAAAATATTTAGTATAAAAACTTGATGTAATTCCAGCAACTCTGACATAGAAACGGAGGCTCAAACATTATTGATGGGATGAATTTATAATTTTTTTTTTTTATTTAACCTCACAGTAGGTGTATGTGTCTTAGTCTTAGGCAGACTTGAATCCTTCGCTTCATTCAGGATTTAACATAACATCTTAATTAACTACAGACTCATTCATTACGCTCAGAATTGTGACATATTACACTGTTTATCCCCTTGTTGCTTAATCTACTATTATGTATCCAAGTACGTATCAAAAGTATATATATTTAATGTATTAAATGTTAACGTAAAAAACAAAGTCCAACAATAAATAGCAATAAATAAATAAAATAGCAATCTATAAAATAAATTTAATCTATCTTACCCCAGAATGCTGTATAGACGAACAAAATTTTACAATTCAATAGCTTAGATAAATTACCGCTACTTAACAAAGTGCAACATCTAATCCAACCAAAAATTTTAAATCAATTTACAAAACAAATACTGACATATCCAACCATAATTATGATTAGGTGACTAGCTGTTAATGATAATTTTGTTTGTGAATATACAACGTAAGACAAAGTATATATCTTTGGAATTAAATTACAAAAGGTCATAAACAACTTGATACTCAAATAGGTACACTTATAGCTATTTATTTATCAAAATATCTATCCATTTCCTTATCCGATTAACTATTCGGATATCTAACCGATTTAGCTATCAAGTTATCCATCCGATATCTATCCAAATTATTCATCTATTTATCTATTAAATTATCCATCCAAGTAACTATCCAATTAACCATCCGATTAACCATCCGATTAACCATCCGATTAACCATCCGATTAACCATCCGATTAACCATCCAATTATCCATCAAATTATCCATCAAATTATCCGTCAAATTATCCATCCAATTATCCATCCAATCCGTTATATCTGTGTATTTGTCCCAGGCCAGACGGTAGCCTTATCCTTTCGACATCCGCCAATGACCTGAAACAAATACATAAGTGGACTAAGTATCATATTCCAACTTTAAACAAAATAATATAATAAACACAAGTATAAATCAACTAGAGTAAAAATTCCTCACTTATAATAGACAACTTCTTCATCTACAGTATCGACTTCGTCCGCATTATCATTGACCTCTAGTACCGCTATATGTATCCACGACTGCATTCTCTCAGTGGCAACCATGGTCGTACATTTATTTTTTCATCCCTTTAAATCCAGATGTAGGAGCAACCTTGTACCAATTGTTACCTATAAATTTTACTACACGATACGGACCTTTGTATGCGGGAGTCAGAAAAACGGTTAGCATAGCGATGGCAAAAACATAGATATACTTTTCTAAAATTAGGCACAAATTAATAAATAAAACAATTAAATTAACAATAATGCCAGTCCGCCTGCTGTTCCATTGTTGCAATGCCCGACAGGGTTTATATGTAAAGAAACACATATTCTAGACTAATATGTATGTATTGTCATACACTTCTATTTATAACAACAAATAACCTCAAGCGAGAACATTATTTGGACCGCACAAGTCAATATATTTTTTTTTAATTAATCATTATTTTGCAGCCAAGTATAGCATTGTCAGAGAGTTACCCCGACTGAAATACTACAACTGGTCATACAGGGATAGTCTATCTACGGCACACTGGGCCAGTCTAACTTTGGCACACAGGGCCGACTAACTACGGCACACAGGGCCAGTCTCTCTTTGGCGCACAGGGCCAGCTAACTACGGCACACAGGGCCAGCCTAAAGCAGCACACAAGGCCTTCCTAAGGCGGCACACAAGGCCAACCTAATGCGGCACACAAGGCCTTCCTAAAGCGGCACACAAGGCCAACCCAATACTGCACATATTCTAGGCTAGTGAATCAGAGGAAGCTAACTGGTACAAATTAAATTTAGTTACTCTAAATTTATGAACCTAGATGAAATATATATATTTGAGACTTGAGAGTAAGGGTTGTCAAGTCGTTTAATCTATGTATATAACGTGTAAAGCAACAATAGTGAGGGAAACAACTCAATCGTTAAAATACAAATGTTTTTTTTTATTTTTTTATTTTTTTTAGTTTTTGTAATTATGTGTAATGTGTCAGTTAAATAAAGGTTTTATCTATCTATCTATCTATCTCAACGTAAGTGGAATATAGATTTAACTGGATTTTGCGTTTCAGAGTCGGTCATAGCGTTGAAGAAGTTCTAACAGTCTGGCTGATCTCTAAAGTCCTATGTATATCCTTCAGTTTCTTAGCCCGAGGAAATACGAAGTTTTCCTGAAGCTTACGCGGTTTAGAGCATGGAGTTACTGTTACAGAAAAGGAAACATTTTTGACCGTGTATACTACTACAACATACTGATCATTCGGTTTCCTTACAATCTTCGTATCTAACCTTAAGCTGCCAGAAAAAGGGGTTTCGGTCGCTGCTCTAACGCTTGTCATACCGAAAAGCTTACTGTGTCCCACCATCATAATTCGATTCAACCTTTCGTCACCCTTGCCGATACATTTTTATTTTTATTTTTGACGGGAGTGTTATTCTTATTACTTTTTGACATCCATTGTAATTATGAAATCGATAATGTAGGAATAAACGATCTATTCTAATAATGAGCCTGGCATTTTGACACCGATATACAAAAACTGCAACTTGGTTTTCCGATCAGCATTGGCTTTACGAGCAACGTTTTGGGACATACACGAAACCGTTGCACCAGCACCGTCAATCGACAGACACAAATCTGATCCAAGTGACCGTACAAGGTTATAACCACAACCTTTCATCATTAGAGGAACACTGTCGTGTTAAACACCCAGTTTCGCGAAACTTATTTGTTTAATCAACGTTATTTCCCTACGTTAATCTATAAATGCTTCTCCAGGATTGTGCCGTCAATGTTCACTATATTTCGTTTGGACCAGAACTTGAAATGCACATAGTTTTGCAGCCATGGGAATAAACTACTTAGCTCTAGAGTTATTTCAGATTTAGTCAAAATTTGAAAATGAGACTTGTAATGAGATTTACAAGAGCGCTCTTGCCTATTCTTCTCTGGGAAAGATGACCTTAGGAGTAGAGTCAGTAGAACGAATATGTATGAATGTATTTAAATCCTTTATTGTAACTTGACCTATTTTAGATGACATCCTGATCGTGGTCAAGATTGTGGTCAAGAGCTAACCCGTCTCATATTTATAAAGGAAAATATATGAAATAAATCTATTTCGACCATGACTTTTGGCGATTGTGGAAACCTTCGTCGATTCAGATGCCTTTTTAACTCGACAGGTTTCGGTAGTGTGTTATATCTTCTGACATTGGGTACACTTGACTAGAGGTTTGGGACAGTTGGAATATGGCCAGCTTCTTTGCAGTTATAACTAATAAGCCTGGTTCTTCTGTCTGTTGTTGGACCTACTTTCAGAAGTGGCTCCAGATTTGTGCTTTAAATTAGGCTTCTGCGTAAGTAAAAATTCAAAAGTTGATCTGGTTTAACGCACCGTAAATCTAGTGTGCCTAACCTAATTTTTTTTTGATCGCCGATACTGTGGATGATGCGTGCCTACCCGTTATTTTACACTGATTTAAAAGAGCAAATTTCTAACAAAAGTTAAATAAATAAACGCTACACACTCAGGGCCCACATCAAGGTTTTCCCTTGTGTCGTGGGTCTCTCTGAATATACATACAAACAAACAAACACCCATGACCCGAGAACATCATTTTCTTTTTACACGAATATTTGCCCCGACTGGGAATCGAACCCAGGACCCGTCGATCAATTCAAACTCTCATACCAAGTCTTAGCGAGTCCCGTTAATTTTTGCATGGTAAATGGACGGTCGTCTTCTCATCCCAGCCATAAACCGATGCACATTTATTGATCGAATTTGACGGCTGAGATGGTAGCAAATCTTTTATAGACTTTGCAATTTGTAACAAGTCATTAGTTGAAAAATGAAGGGCTACATGACCTTTTATCCTGGTGTCCGGCGCTCGCAGAGTCCCGCGCGTTGCGTCCCTCGAGTCTAGCGCCATCGCTGCTTAGACCGCGCTGCTCGCTCCGTTGACCACGCTGCTCGCTCCGTTGACCAAGCTGCTCGCTCCGTCGACCAAGCCGCTCGCTCCGCCGACCACGCCGCTCGCTCCGCTAACCACGCCGCTCGCTCCGCTGACCACGCCGCCCGCTCCGCTGCCTCCGATGCCCGCCATCTCGCGCCATCTCCAGACCCCGTTCCAGCCGGCGTACCCGCTCCCGCAGGCAGCGGCTGCGACCGCGGCCGCGGACGCTCCCTTGGCTGCGAGCACCCAAACTGCGGCAGGAGCCGCGCGTGCTCCCTGCTGCCTGCCACGTTCTGAAACTCACAAAAAAAAAACAAAACGCAAACCTCCATTCTAACTGCTTATGAAATTACATTTACGTTACGAATGTATTCAATGTAGAACAAACAAACAAAATTCAAACTAGAAAAAAAACAATCGAAATATATAAGGAATTCAAAAAAGTAGTCATATCTCCAAAACGGCTGCTCCTAGCGCAAAAATAATCAAATTTCGAGCCCCCTTTAAGAAACCCCTACACACAGTTCGAGTAATCCGGTGCCAGCATATTTGATTCCGTCGGTTACAGTTTTGTTCTCGATCATAGATTGAATGTAGGTAGAGAGAAAAATTCAAAGCACTCAAAATTATTGTTCAAAGAAGTACATTTATATGTGTATAAATAAATTCCCAGGTACCGAGTCGGTATCTTAAGACATCGATGACGTCATTCTATGTAAAAGAAGGACTATTCTACCAATTGCACATAATAGCTGTAAAAATAGCTCTGCCAAAATATAGAATTTTAAAATAACTAAAAATAGTTAACCATCTACCTTCATAACGATTTCCTTTTATGATAGGTCGGTTATTGCCGTTGTATCTAATTATACATGAAATATCTACATCAAAAGGGTTTCCTTTAAAACAATTAAGGCGTGTTACTTACGCGTTTATGCGTTGTCCTTTTCCGCTTCTGAGGTGTAGAACGTGCATCAATCCAAAGGAAACACCAGACCTCTTTTAAACATATATTTCCACTTCGTGGTAATGTACAATTTAATTATATTTTAGATCTCACTATTTTAACGGACACTTCCGTTAACTACACTTTCTAAGGACACGACTACTCTCTTCAACTGCCAGGTAACGAATGTCCCCGTCAGCCAAACTCCCCTTCCCGTTTTGAATTTCGCATGAAGTTAGCCACTAAACTTTGCTACTGTTTTGTCTGCCAGTAGTTGTACCGGAAAGAGTCATTCATCGAACTATTCAATTTAAGTTAAACATTTAAAAATATTTAATAAAGTGCAAAAATTGCTAAAATATTTAACGGAACCTTACACGAGTTTATGCACGTTTGTCTTATTCCTGTTGGTGCGTGCTGCTTATGCAATCCTATATAAACGACGTAAATTTATTTTATTTTCATTTGCGGTTTCGCGCATAATAGATAAGCAGTACTTCATTATAACACTTACGTATTTCTCAAAACAAAACAATGTCGGAAGTAAAAAAGAAGAGACGGCAATACTCTGCGGAATATATTAAATTCGGATTTATTGAAAATCCCACAAACCCGTCGTCGCCTTTGTGTCTTCTATGTCTAAAAACATTTTCGAACGAAGCAATGAAGCCTTCAAGACTGCAAGATCATTTGAATAAAATGCATCCAGATAAGAAAGACAAGAATGTAGCATATTTTCAAGACCTAGAGAAGAAGCATAATACTCAGCCAAGTGTATCAAAACTATTTTCGGCGGCTGCTAAGCAAGATGACGACGGACTTCGAGCTTCGTACAATATCTCTTTGTTAATTGCTCAAAAAGGCAAACCACACAACATCGGAGAAGAGTTAATTTTGCCAGCAATAAAGGAAGTAATAACTACTGTGCTTCATAAACCGGCCGCAGATATTATCCGAAAAATTCCTTTGAGTAATAATTCTGTGCAAAGACGAATTGATGAAATGGCTGAAAACATTGAAGAATCATTGTGCAATCATCTGAGGACTAGTCAATTCTCAATTCAGCTCGATGAGTCCACTTTACCAACTAATGAAGCGTTGTTGCTATCTTACGTGAGGTTTATTAAAGATGAGAAAATACGTGAAGAACTATTGTTTGCCAGAAATTTGGAGACAGATACAAAAGGCGAAACCATATTCAATACATTGGAAAAGTTTTGTGAAGAGAAAGAGATTCCTTTGAAAAATATTATATCAGTTGCTACGGATGGCGCTCCGGCTATGACAGGGCGCCATAAAGGCTTCATAGCGTACTTAAAAAATAAAATTCCAGATGTCCTTGCTATACATTGCGTTATTCATAGACAACATTTGGTTGCTAGAAACTTAAGTGAACGACTATTTCAATCACTGCAATATGTCATCAAAGCAGTCAATAAAATCCGTAGCAGCTCTTTGAATGATAGATTATTTCATCAGCTTTGTGTTACTAATGACGAAGATTTCAACCGTTTATTGCTTCATACTGAAGTTCGTTGGCTGTCAAGAGGCAATTGTCTGATTCGATTTTACAACCTGTTTGACTCTGTGATAGAGTTCTTGGAAACTAAAGATACAGAACTGCGCAACAAGCTCATAACATCAAAGAATGATATAGCTTACATGACAGACCTGTATAAATTGTTCAACGACATGAACCTCCAACTGCAAGGCGATGAACTAAATTTAATTAAAACAAAAAATGTCGTTGCTGCTTTCGCAGCCAAACTGCTTCTGCACAAAAAGAATATGGGCAGACGTGAGTTTCACAATTTTCCGAATTTATCAGTATCCTGCAGTAACGACGACTTGTTTGCCTACTGCCAACATTTGGAAAACCTCCACATTGACTTCACCGAACGATACCAGGACATTTTAAACTTGGAAATACCAGACTGGGTGTTAGATCCGTTTTCAAATGTCAACATAGCAATGTCACCTCAGCTGGAAGAAGAACTTATAGAATTGACAACAAACGAAGAAATAAAAATCAAGTTCAAAAATGGATATCAAGAATTTTGGCTTCAAAAACCGATCCTGCAATTGTACCCTGGATTGTGGTCAATTGTTCAACGATTCTTGATAGCATTCCCATCGTCATATTTGTGTGAACGTGGATTTAGTGCTGTGGCAACGCTGCTTACTAAAAAGAGAAATCGTTTGCGTGTTACCGAACGTGGCGACTTGCGGCTGTTTTTGAGTAAATTGGAACCTGATATCAACAAACTTATTGAACAGCATCAGATTCAACCTTCACATTAGTTTTTATATAAGAATTGATTATGTTTGTTTTATTTTCAATAAAAGATACTCTGTCCGAATACTATAAAGTTGCGTTTCAATAATCAGTTATAAGTACTTAGCGGTTTTTAAGTATGTTTAAAAAGGGGGGCGTTAAAAAATAATTTATTCTTAAAGTGGGCAGTAGACAAAAAAAGGTTGGGAACCCCTGCTCTAATCTATCTCTGTACCAAATTTCATCAAAATCGGTTCAGTAGTTTAGGCGTGAAAGACGGACAGACAGATAGACAGACAGAGTTACTTTCGCATTTATAATATTATAATATTAGTAAGGATTGAACGTGTGCCACCAATTGTTATCATAAATGAAGTTGAAACTAAATATAAATACTGATTCGCGGCCATTTGATACCAACTCATTATACAGGGCTTTAGGTAAATCTCTTTCAAACTTTCCCCCAATAATAGGTCAAGATACGAAAAAAAATTGTTGTTCCCATACAAAATTGTCTTTTTTTTTCTGAATCTGAGGTGTCGTTCTATGGTCTCATGCGGTGTGGTAGGCTCTATAAAGGGCCGTCTGGTTCGCGACCACCCTCCTACCGAAGTCCGACGCCAAACAGTCTGCTGTGTTCCGTCGGTGCGTGGGAGTACCAGTGCCTTTATAGGCATTTTCTGGGTTAACTCGCTCCATCGTCGACCTCATCTTTGACCTTTATGGTCAAGATTGAGGTCAAGAGTTAACCCATCTTATAATAAAAATAATAAAAAATAAATGCGCTATATGCTGATGAAGTTTGTATGGTAACTCAAAATTTTTTTTTTCGTATTTTAACCTAGTAGTATTGGGGGAAAGTTGCTCAGTTTCATGGAGTGATTAACCACCCGAGAGGTTTTTTTATATATTAAGAATGGGTTCGCTCTTGACCACAATCTAGGTTGGAAGAAATTTACCCAAAGCCCGGTATTTTCATTCTTCAGTCTATACACCCATGCCTAAAGTCGTTGTCGGGGTAGGCAGACATTTAATATGCGTTAGGTTTGAGTCATTAGTTTCTCCCCTTTTTAACCGACTTCAAAAAAAGGAGCACGTTCTCAATTCGGGTGATTTTTTTTTATGTTTGTTACCTCAAAACTCTATCATTTGTAAACCGATTTCAAATTTTTTTTTTTAGTTCGGAAGCATCTACTTTCAGATTGGTCCCATAAATTTTTTATCGAAATCGCTTCAGTGGTTTAGGTCAAAAATAAAAAATTAAACTGAAATTTACGGTCATATATGTGGATAATAGATCATCAATGTAAACGAAGCAAAAAGGAAGTAGTTCTCTGAGACTTTTAAGTGGTTTTTTGGGGCTCCTTTGTAGGGATCTACCGTTTAGTGACCGGTAGCGTATATTACCACCACACATCTTCCCTGCTGTCTGATAATTGGTTGATAATATCACGCACCACCCCATATCTTTCACGCCATCTGGCGATCGGTTTGAGAATTGTACTACCCCGTATCTTTCTTGCCATCTTGCGACTGGTTATGAATATCACCACCTCGTATCCTTCCGTGGGGTGAAAGTAATTGATCACTATATCGCTCTTTAATCTCGAGTGATTTAGTGCTTTATAATAAATAGCATCCCGCTCGGGACTTCGTTCCCGTGAGAATTCGGAAAAATTATGTAGCCTATGTTACTTAGGGATAATGTAGCATCCTAATGGTGAAAGAATTTTTTAAATCGGCCCAGTACTTTTTGAGCCTATTCATTACAAACATACAAAAATAGGTACAAATCTTTCCTCTTTATTATATTAGTGTAGACTAGCTTTCCGCCCACGGCTCCGCCCGCGTGGACTACAGGTTATATCGTTCCCAACTGTGGGATAAAATGTAGCTTATGTCCTTTCCCAGGCTCTAATCTATCTCTGTACCAAATTTCATCAAAATCGGTTCAGTTTAGGCGTGAAACACGGACAGACAGACAGACAGAGTTACTTTCGCATTTATGATATTAGTATGGATCTACGAGGGAGTTATATGAATGATAAATGATAACCTTTAAAAAGAATAAAATAAAATATTTTTAACAAAAAATTTACCCGCCTTCAAAAAGGGTGAAATAATTTTTTAAAGCTATGTTCACGAGCAAGTAGTGGTTACGGGTAAAACAGTAAATAGGTGAATTCATAGCGGAATTTGGTAAATAGAGAGGAATTTTTTTTTCGACGTCGGCGTCGGTTTTATCGGGACCTAGTTTAATGAAATAAGTATTCGCACAAGCTTTTTGGCAGTATAAAGTAAAAAAAAATTCCTCTCTATTTACCATATTCCGCTATGAATTCATTTATTTACTGTTTTACCCGTAACCGCTACTTACTCGTGAACATAGCTTTAAAAAAATATTTCACCCTTTTTGAAGGCGGGTCAATTTTTTGTTAAAAATATTTTATGTTAATAACTATATTTTCGTAAATAGAGACCCATATTACTACATAAATAACTAAAAAGTTTGCCGTGCTTTTTTTAAAACTGATTAAAGGGATTTATTGTTCTACTTACTTATCAAATAGGGATGTTGACTACATTTTTTTTATTGTTTATCTTAAAAAAGACCTGAATCCAAAATCCAAAACCGAAATAATTTTTGAAAATTATTGAGAAATAAAAAAGTTACAAGCTATTAAATTTTAATAGAGGGGGAAACTGTCAAACAACGAAAAAGAGATGCACTGACAGACATGTGACGTCACCGCCATTTGTTTGCGTAGGTAAAAACGAGATAGCTAGCTCTCCCCACAAAACGAGATAGCTAGTCCTTACGATAATATAAATGCTAATAACTTGTTCATTTATAAACCAATTTTAATGCTGTTTTCGGATATTGATATATTTCTAGCATTATTTTTTGTTTCACATACAATAATTCATAAAATCAAAATTCAAATTCAAATTCAGATTCAATTCAAACACCGTCAACATCCCTATTGATGGACTTTGAAGCGATTCAAAAATGTTCTTTCGAGCTAGCAACTTACGAGAGATGAAACATTATTAGAATATACATGTCGTAGGGAATATCATTGGGATTTGGCCCCACTTTTATGGCTATTAAGTGATATAGTAGCTGTATTTTAACGTCGCTTAGAACTACTTGGATACATATTCGCGACATATCTGTGTTATTTCTTACATTTTGACGTCATATCAGTGATATTAATTCCACTATATCAAAATCAAGCAACATAAAGGGCATAGCTACACTAATATCGAGCTATTTAGTTGTATATTAGTGATTGTGATTCTGCATTAACACTTGTTCTGTGTTTACAATTTGAGTGCGTAGAATCTATGTGAGATCCAGGAAATAAATATTATTTTTGTTAAGTAATCTTTATAATAACAAGTTACCATCATCCGTTTTATTTATGAATCTTAGAAGTGGGTGTAAAAAGTCATTAGTGTGTCAATTTCACATGCGCTTGTAATTTTATTGATAAATTAGTAGTGCAACATTAATGATTTTTTAATGCCCCCCTCTAAATAGCAATATTTAATCAAATAAATATAAATTTATTTGCCAAGTTTTTGTGAAGACATACATATGTAACTAGTTAGAGTTAAGGGTGTTGTTATACAGACGATATACTGCATCTTGCAGCCATGACGATATTTAGGGTACCTCAAGAGTAGTGAAATAAACCTTTCCATTCTGTTTTTTTTCAGAATTATGGTAGTTTTTTGTCAATTTTTTGTAAAAAATAGATAACAAATAACAGATTTTTTTAATGCTAAACGTCAGCCATACTAATATTAGGTTATAATCTGAAGCTACAAATTCTTATTTAGAGCAGAATAGCTTAGTAATAGTGTTACTATGAACAGATTTACATCTGTTTAGCGTTATATTGGAGATGAAAATGGGTTTTTTTTATAAGATGTGTTAACTCTTGACCTCAATCTTGACCGTAAAGGTCAAAGATGAGGTTGACGATGGAGCGAGTTAACCCAGAAAGTGCCTATATAGGCATTGGTACTCCCACGCACCGAAGGAACACAGCAAGCTGTTTGGCGTCGGACTTCGGTAGGAGGGTGGTCGCGAACCAGACGGCCCTTTACAGAGCCTACCACACCGCTTGAGACCATAGGACGACACCTCAGATTCAGAAAAAAATGAAGTGTCGTTGCCTGGGATGGAATACTAGGAGGCAGGTCTCATTTTGTTTCCTTAGTCGCCTCTTACGACACCCACGGAAAGAGATGGGGTGGTGTTATTCTCAACCGATCACCACACGGTTAAAATATATATATTAAATATATATGATATTATAATATCATAGTGATATATCAGCACTGCTAACACTGCATAACATTTATTGAGTGTTAATAAAGTTACAGTATAACTTATTTTAAAACTGATGATAATAAACACACATATAAAGCATATTTGAGACATTGCAGCTTCCGTGAAACTACTATATCGCAGTTTAGCTTCAAAAGTTATGAATATAAACACTGGCTGTATATTTGTGATTGTGGAGCTACATTAGTTTTAATTTGCGTCATATTCGCTGCATGTGGTCCTATTGTGCAGCATAACTGTTCTTTAACGATGTTAGTGAGTTTACTTAACAGCTGTGATATATATGTTGTAAAAAACAGCCCAGTAAACGTTTATATCATAGCCTAATATCTCTATTTGATTGTATATCCCTATACAGCTAAATAGAGATAAAAATAACTCATATATCTCAAGCTGTCATAAGCGTTACTAATATGCGACATTAATAACACTGTTCAGTGATAAAAGCAAATTTTTTATCACCGCTTTGCTAGTTGGGATATGACGATATCAAGGATTTCATCTTTAGGGATTTCACAAATTTCCTAAAAAGATGGCGTAATCGACCTTCAATTTCGGAATCTCTGATTACAGGGAAAAAAATAGTCTCAGAAAGCACATTCCTTTGTTAATATAAAGACGAAAACTTTGAAAATTTTTTAAATTCTCTTATTGCTATAAAAATCGGAGGCAAAATTATACAACACAGTGTTTCTAAGTCGTACAATTAGTAATCGTCACAAAACTGGCATCGAACTTACGACAGTCGGTATTTGGGCAATTACAACTTCCGGAAACCCTGTCGAAACCGAACGTAAATTAATCATTTGCGGTACATTGCGTTTTACATGGCAACAAATAATAATTGAGAGACTCAAAGTTGTATTAATGGGTTAGTTTCAAATAGATCATGAACTTTAATTAAACTGGATTTTAATGGGTATACTTTATGCGAAGCTCAAACGTAGTTTTTACAAAAGAGTTTTAATAGTATGATCAGAACCTCTTATTGATTACAAAAGTAACACTAAAGGTTGTGAATCAGCTCACTAAACTGAAAAAAATTCCCTAAGGAACGCGGATAGTTTGAAATATGAAAAAAGATTTTAGGCTTTACAACATGAACGATCAGCTGATTTCCTTAGTATGAAAAATTTTATAAATCCCGTACATAACCTACAAACAATATACTTTTTACCATTGCCCTTCGAAAAAGAGTACGTTATTCTTCAAAAACAGTGAATAAAACGCTGTTTATTTCACTGAGTGAATAAAACATTTTGAATTTGGAACATGCGCGAATATACGGATTTTAGTAATAAAACAAAAGAAAATGTGCAAGGAGGTTGCATACTCTCGCTATAAAAACGTATGGAATATGGCTCGGTTAAAAATTTTAAATTTAGAATAAGGAATTCAGCCAATTTTCTGTGCAATTTTCATGCAATTAAAAGTTTCTGTTAAAAGTTTTTGTCTCAAAATCATAAAATGAGTTCGAAATCCAGTGATGAAAGTGAACCTCTCGTTCCAGAGTCATTTCGCGTTAAAGCAGCAGCTATGTTGATAATTTACTATCACAGAGTAATTATTTTCTTTTTCTCGTAGTCAATGGTAAAAAGTAGAGTACCTAACACGTGAAAAAAAAAATTCATCTCGGCTCTTGTATCCCTCGAAAAGAATTCACCTTTTTTTCACTTGTTGGGTAATCTACTATTATTTGCTCACAGAAACTTATAAATGTCACCGGAAAATAATAAGAATCGTAAGTTGATCAACTTTTGAGGTAGTTTATCAACTATCGGAAACTTAAATGGCAATTGAAATGTATTATTTAACGTACGGCGCACGCCTTTGGAACTCCTTGCCTAATGCTATAAGATCCGCGCAAACCTTAGCCATTTTCAAAACTTTGCTGAGGAGGCACTTTGAACTGGCTTGCAATTATTAGTTCCTTGTCGTCGAGTGATAGTCGGCTGGGTTGTCTCTATATAGTATTCCTTATGTGTTTTTTATTATTATTATTTTTCCTTTCTGTAGAATGTTATTACTTTTCCATTGTGTATTTCCGTAAGGTGTATGTTATGAATAGTATATATATTATAGGTATTTATTTGTGTTAGGTATATTGTATGTGTGTAATGTAGTTTATGTAGGTAAGTATACTTATGTATGTATTTATGTATGTATTTTTGCACCCACACTTATATGGTGTAATTTCATCTTCTCCATACCCAAAGGTTGCCGATAAGATATTGCTTCTTAGCAATGGGGCCGCCTTTTGTACCCTAACTTTATTACTGTTCATAATGTAACTTTTACTCTGTCTCATGTTCTGTAATGTTGGTGTGCAATAAAGTATATCTGTATTTGTATACATTACGTTTACGTTTACGTGTACGCTGGTTGGTTGAAAACGCGAGCTGTACCCTGATTGGTTGAATGTCTCATTTGGAACTGCGACAAGTAGGTTTATTAGTAGCCGAACCCAACCAACCCGATAAGGGTTGGTTTGGTTGGATTAGGTTAGGTTAGAACTGCGACCCCCAACGCACGAGCCGAGCGAGCAGCGAGCGTGCAGCGGCAGCGGCCGGCGAAGTGCCAGAAACGACTTGACTGTGGTTGCGTTAAGCGTTTGTCGCATAGACCAATCAGAGAACAGTGTATTATATTACGGATGTCAGTGTACGTAAAAATGTACACTGAGCAGCGATTGGTCCATTCGTGTATGATTTGACGTGTGGCAAAATCGTTAGTTGATAAACTTACAGCCAGGCAGCGTAAGTTAATCAATAAGCTAAAATTAACTTATTGCGTTAAATAATACATTTCAACTGATAGTTGATAAACTACCTCAAAAATTGATCAACTTACGATTCTTATTATTTTCCGGCGACATATATAACAGAAAATAGAACTATGTACAGACAGCCGTACATAAAGCGAACCCCGCTATACAGTCGACCTCTGGTCTGATAAAATGGAACTACTATGGGTTGGAAGGCAAACGCATATTTCGTTCATCTACAACAAGTGCGATTTGGTGTAGTGGTATGTGAGTCAGGATCGTAATACAACAGGGTATAGGACAGCGGGTTCGAACCCTGGTGTTAATGACTTTTTATTTTCTTTTAGGTAATTTATTTTTAAACTTGTTATATTACATCGAGTGAAATTGGCTAACAAATTTAGAGTCAATTTGGCTAACAAATTTAAAGTCACCCCTAATTTAAAGCACTGATAAAGTTTTAAGGATCTTCTCTAGGGCGTAGACAAAGTTAAAAAAAAAATCTTCCAAGCTATAATACGTTATGGGTAGTCGCTTTCCATGTAACAATAAAGCCAGAACCAAACTGAATTCATTCGGCTGTAAAATCATACATCCAATCAGTGATAGAGCTGTAATTCACTCGTGTGATTTAATTATCGGGGCATTGTTCTAACGTTCAATACTATGAAAACCGCAACAAGACAGAATTCACTGACCTAACAATCTGCCTAACCAATTAATCTTACATTTCCACGCTAGAGTGTTAATCACAATATTTTACTCTGAGAATTTAAAAAAAAAATTGCCAACAACGAGTAGCTGTGAAACGCTGAACAATGAAAGAAAAAAGCTTAATTTATATATGACGGTCTCTGCATTAGAACGTAAAAATACAAAACATTGACCACGTAAAAAGGTGTTACGTAGGAAAACTGAGAGAGATTGAGGGAAACCACTGCTAGATGACATGAAAGTCATGAAATTGGTTTATTTGGTGAAACTTAATAAACAATGTTACCAAGGTCATATATATATTTTTTACCAGCCATATACGTCCCCACCGAGGGGCACGGTGGACCACTCGTATTTCGAAAATGAATTTTCTTGGACGGGCGGGTTTCATCACGACTTTTTCCTTCACCGTTGAGCAAGTGATAATTAGAAATCTGTACATAAATCCGATAAGACGAATTTAGTTTCGTCCGCACCAGGATTTGAACCCACGACCTTCGGATTACAAGTCCGGCTCATTCTCATTACCAACTGAGCTATCAGGTCATATATATATTTAGTTATTTATGGCACTCCGTGAGGTAGGCTTGAGGCTCCGACGTTGCAACTGCAGTACACCTTAATAAAATGACCCCTCTCGGATGGAATAAGGCCTATAATGACTTGCCTGTATATGTCCTTCTGTGGATATCTTCCACACGTTATTGTGATGACTGATAATTGACGATACAGATCTAGCTCAAGAAGTTAGATTTGACGGTCATATATTTTAGTACTGTAACTCCATTCTCTAGCTGAAACTCCTATCCTTATTTACTTGGTTAGAGGGTCGTGCTAAAATCTTTCATCAATGTTTGCTTACTTACGCTCAGTTGCAGAATCGTTGATTAACGAGAAACGTTCTTTAAATGTAAAGCCGTCCTCGTTAACGTCAAAAAGACGGAAATTAACCTTACTTAACTTAAAAAAGCCAAACCTAACCTAACACATACTTACATATCCTGATTTCAAGCAGGCGAATTTCATAACTAGTGAAATTTTAATATTACGGGAGCCGTGCCAAAATCTTTCATCAATGTTTGCTTACTTACGCTCAGTTGCAGAATCGTTGATGAACGTTAAAGCATCTTTAAATGTAAAGCCGTCCTCGTTAACGTCAACAAGACGGAAATTAACAGCATGAGTTTTAAAGTAGCCTGAACACTAGGCCCGCCCGTATTTCAGATGGAGACTCAAGTCTTGATCTTTACTTTAGTATTGATTGTCTCTTTTTCTCACTATCAAAATAACAAAGACTACTTGTAGATAGATCACAGAGTCTGAGTCGCGTTCTGTAATACGGACCTTAGTGATTCTTACTCAAGATTTAGGATTTAGTGTGATATTTTCCGAACACGCTCACATGTTATGCTCATAAGTATATAAGGTCCTAATTTATTAGTGACTTTCCTTTTAACACGTTATTGTGTAGGTCAAAATATATCATTTTAGTCAAAAAACAAAGGCATAATATTAAATTGAAAAGGTCTTGAAAAATTTTGTTATGATATTTTTTCATTACTATGATGAATAAACCCATCCATTCAAACGTAAATAATAATGGCAGTAGTAGAGCGGGCGAACGGGGAGTGGCCGGCTTCAAGTGATAGAGAACCATTCCGTTATCTTTAAATGGAAAATTTATTTTTTATTTTTTTTGCTAAATTTTATTTTAAGATAATTAAATTTTATGTTGTTTTTTGGAATACTAATAACCTATACAATAACGTCTTTGAAGGAAAGTCACTTATAAATTAGGACCTTATATATGTCACCGAAAAATTTAAAAAACCGTAATATTAAAATTTCCCTAGTTATGGAATTCGCCGGCATGAAACCAGGATAAGTAAGATTGTGTTAGGTTAGGTTTGGCTTTTTTAGGTTAGGTTAGGTTGGGTTCCATTAAAAAAAAGTCCGTCAATGTAAAAAAAGATGGGGCAGTTCACAGAGTATCGAGAGTTTATTAATCTTACTTAGTCAAATTACAATATTACGGGTTTGACAATGTTACGGTGACATATAAATGTGAAGTGTGTGCGTATAAATGTGTGCATACTTGTAGTCCATCATCATCATCATCATATCAGCCTATTGCAGTCCTCTGCTGAACATAGGCCTCCCTCAAGGTGCGCCACTTTGCACGATACTCTGCTGTTTTCATCCAGCCACTACCCGCTATCTTGTTTTGGTCATCTGACCACCTGGCTGGGGGGCGTCCTACACTACATTTGCGTGGTCTCCATTTGAGAACCTGTTAGTGGTAGTATAATTTATGAAAGCAACAGTAAATTGTCAAAATGAACCTATTGTAAAATAGAGCAATATCGCCTATGTAACACAAGGGCTTACAGCTTACACAATGCATCGAATATTTATAGTTTCCTCCCAAATTAGTGCGGCGTTTAATTAAAACATGAAATTTCAAATAATAATTTATTTGATCACCCAAATAGTGTTGTTGACAGTCGAGTCTTCTGATTTTATCGAGAATTTTGGGTTGTTAAAATTTTGCTGAATCAGCTTAACGACCACTGTCAATTGATGATAATGTTTGGGATAATATATTCTCTTAAATTCAAACCGCATTTCGTTTGTCAGTCAGCTGTTCAACCAGAGGTTTGGCGGTTTGAAAACTCTAATTCCAGGGTTAGTCGAGCTGGCGACCAAAGATTTTACCTCCACTATAGAAAAGGAAAGAAGAAGATGAGAAAGAAGGTAACTAATAAACTTCAACTACATAACACAGGCACTGCGTAATAACAACGTCTTAATAACAACAAAAATATTTTTCTCAACTCCTGACAATAAGAAGGTTGATAATCGCAAAGTGAGTGGCGACACTTCATTTTTTTCTGAATCTGAGGTGTCGTCCTACGGTCTCATGCGGTGTGGTAGGCTCTGTAAAGGGCCGTCTGGTTCGCGACCATCCTCCTACCGAAGTCCGACGCCAAACAGCTTGCTGTGTTCCGTCGGTGCGTGGGAGTACCAGTGCCTTTATAGGCATTTTCTGGGTTAACTCGCTCCATCGTCGACCTCATCTTTGACCTTATGGTCAAGATTGAGGTCAAGAGTTAACCCATCTTATAATGAAAAAATATTAAGCACTATCACAATCAGATTGTTGCTATGCTTGATATAGTCGCTTCTTTTTTTTAGTTCTACGTTTGGTTTTGTATATTTTTTTCATTTTTATGTATCTAGTAACGTATTTATCCATCTATGTAATAAAATATCCTTATTTCCTTATCCTAACATTAAACTACAAATATGAAAGTGTGTTTGATTGATGGCGGATGGACATTTTTTACACAGACATAGAATAACATGTCCGAAAGTGACATAAGCTCCACGCGAACTAAGTCACTAGCAGAAAGGTAGTAGTCGATAATAAGTCGATGAACTGCCAATTTTGTCCCGCAATAAAGTTAGTGGCTTGCACTGCGGAGTTTTGACGGAAGTGTATTAAACATGTAAAAGTTGCAGTAAAACAAATCAAGCGTGAATAAAACATGGCGACAAATGGAATTCCAGATTTGTTGTTTTAGTTAGATTTTTACGTTATTCAATGAAAATTTACGGATAGGTAAAGTACTAACGAAAACCGTGACGAGCAACACGTATTGTAGGATTTCGTAGTTGCCAAAATACATTTTATTACTTAATCAACCCAATATTCGTTAACTTAAGAAGAACTGTTATATTTATTCCCTCTAAAAATTCCAAATTTATTTCAATCACAAATAAAATAAACTAAAAAAAAAGGTAAATGGATTTCAAATCAAAACTCTTCTGAAACAGGAAAAATAAAAATTTTAATTTTTTAAAATCTATAGTCAATAATTACGCAAACTATTTTTTGAAGTAGGCTTAGTTTAAGAAAATATTTACGTGTGTATAATTAATACAGTAGGTACGTATGAAACTAAGCTGGTATCGACCTAAAAAAATTATAAATTGTATCATATCATCATACTATTATATATTATAATAGATTTCTTCCCGGGACAACGTTCCTGTCGGAATCAGGGAAAATTATGTAACCTATGTCACTCAGTATTAATGTAGTATTCTAATGGTAAAATAATTTTTGAAATCGGTCCAATAGTTTTTGAGTTCATTCGTTACATGCAAAAATACAAATTTTTCCTCTTTATAATATTACTAGCATTTCGGTCGGGATTTCGTTCCCGTTGGAATCCGGGAAAATTATGTAGCCTATGTTTCTCAGGGATAACGTGGCATCCTTATGGTGAAAGATTTTTTTAAATCGGTCTAGTAGTTTTTAGTTTATTCGTTACATACAAAAATACAAATCTTTCCTCTTTATAATATTAGTGTAGATGCAGATGTAGAAAACAAAGTCCCCCGCCGCTTCTATTTGTCTGTCTGAACGGAATAAATTCAAAAACTACTGAACGGATTTTCATACACTTTTCACCAATGGATGGAGTGATTCCAGAGGAAGGTTTATGTATATAATTTGTTCCCGAAATTCTCACGGGAACGAATCCGTGGGTAGAAAACTAGTGGAAAAATAAAAAGTCGACTAACTTTTCCTATAAATTGGAGCTGAAAGACCGGATGAGGTGCGCTGATGTAATGATATATGTCCGCCGATCGTCGTCCGGCAATAGGCTGTCCTTGCTGACGACATGTAATAACGTTTTGCCCTACGTCTTCTACAAATTTTTCATAGAGCTAGTGTTAGTCCAGTCGGTCGGTTCAAAGTTTAGCAGAATTTATTTTTTATTTTAGAAAAAGTGATGTTATTAAAAGCTACTAAGAACAAATTTTAGACGTGTGTATTTGTGTCTGTCTGTGGCATTGTAGCATCGAATGGACCGATTTGAAGCGTTTTTTTTTTGTTTGAAAGCTGACTTCCTTGAATAATTCTTTATGCACCTTACAGGTCTCGTGAATACGCGCCTTTTTTTAATATCATATCTTCACAACTTTCCGATATATAAGGGGATCGCACTTTTTCGTGAAATCGGAGCCTATACTGGAGCGAATGAAAAGACATTTCCAATGTCAAAAAACACATTAACCTTCCTACCTGTTACATGTTCTCTCACATCTCTATTCCCGTCAAACTCCATCGAGCCGTTTTCGTGCGGACGTCAACAATAAACTGATAAAAGGTACGCTTATTTTTCTTTCACGATTTATGACCCTGTAGATCAAATTCGGTCATACCTGCGTGATCGTGATTGAAATCTCTGTTTCATCTTTAGTATGATTTTTTACAGTAATGTTATAAAGAAATAATATTGACCATGTTTACTACTTTTTTTTTACTAGCCCATATACGTCCCTACCGGTTTTGAAGGGGGCGGGCCTTCTTCATAAACGAAGGGAAACTTGCGGGTGGTTTTTGAAAATTTATTTCTAAAGGAAGTATTTGACTCCGTTTTATCAAAACTCGATAGAAATCAAAGTTTTTAGTAGCCTACGAGTATTTGTTCTACATTGTTATTCCAAATTCCTACTTGTCAAATTGCTACGGTCTACGGCGACGTAGCTAATAGCTACGAGCTTCTGTCTCAATCACAACAAGTTTCCCTAAGAAAGTCATATGAAATTCTGAATTTTTATTGAGTTTTACGGGAATTTTGAGTTCTAACACAATTAGCTAATGGAGAGGCGAAAAATTATTTTCATATTTCGACCTTGTTTAGTTTAGTGGATTGATTTACATTAACATTCGCTAACAATTAAAGTCACTCAATATACTTAGTTTATTTCCCTTAGAATTCTGTTAATATTCAGTTAAACAAGTTTACCGGTAGGAACACCAGTTTGTACCTATTGTTTCGTATTCCACTCAAAATAGCTCTTGAAACACAAGCCAACCCTTTTCTTAAGACATGGCACGGTGTTGATCACTCAATTTTGCCGTCTTCCGATACTTTGGCCTAATGGACCATAATGGCGAGGATAATGTTTCATTTGACCTCGGAAGGCTTAATTATGGCCCCTTCATTATTACGGGTGTCGTTTTTTAAGGTTTTCTTCCTTATTTTGGAATTTAAAAATTTCTGTGTTATAACCATAATATAACATAAAAGTCTGTAGGGTTAACTATGCAAAATTTTGATAGATGCTTAATAAACTAAAAAATCTGAAAAATAACATCTAGATAAAGTCACGTAACCTAGAGGCCTAGATAAAGTCACCATTACTAGCATGGATAGTTCTAAATGTATTGAATTGACATGGACTGACCGTGACTATTCTATTGCGTCTGTCGGTCCCATATATATATTTTTTTATATTATGAGACGGGTTAACTCTTGACCTCAATCTTGACCAAGGTCATAGATGAGGTCGACGATGGAGCGAGTTAACCCAGAAAATGCCTATTAGGCACTGGTACTCCTACGCACCGACGGAACACAGCAAGCTGTTTGGCGTCGAACTTCGGTAGCAGGGTGGTCGCGAACCAGACGGCCCTTCACAGAGCCTACCACACCGCATGAAACCATAGGATGACACCTCAGATTCAGAACCAATTGAGATGTCGTTGCCTGGGGTGGATTAATAGGAGGCAGGTCTCATGCGTATTTCCTTAGTCGCCTCTTACGACACCCACGGAAAGAAATGGGGTGGTGTTATTCTAAACCGATCACCACACGGCAAAATTCAGGAAATTGATGATAATATCTAATTGATAACAATATAAGCGAATATGGTTTTGTGTTCCAGCTATATATCTGATCTAGTCCACTAATCAATGGGGTTTTAGTAGTGGTTGAATGAAAATGGTGACCATTTTACCCGTTCACTAACTAAACCTCCAACATTTGTCGATAGCCACCTGGAGCAGCAGTACCACCGCCAACCAAACGTTAAGTTGCATACTACTCAGAAAAAACATATCATTCAGCTGGCGGTGGCGCAGCCAGTCAAAGCAGCCGTCATCCAATGTATGAAATTTTGATAGTTCTCAATTCCACCATCTGAATGGTTAGATTGCCGACCATTATAATTCCAGATATTTATTATTAAAATCTACTTAAAGGGACTTCTCAAAATCATCACAGCCCTTAGCCTTAAGCAATCACCAAATTATCCAGCATCAGCTCAAGCCTCTGTACAAAACCTACTCATTAAGCTGAGTCTCGAATATCGGAGCAAGGAAAAGCAGTCACTGGGGACTATTCAATCACCTTTTTCGAACGATTCGCGGATTGTTTCCCTATTGTCACTGCGTTAGCGAATACTTGGAGAATACAGACATTTTTATTTCCTTTCTCCGAACCAGCTGACGTCAAACGTCTTTTTGGGGTTTAGTGTTGCCAGCTCTCACGCGAATATCCCGGTTTAAACATATCTCTGATTTTCTTTCGGCTTATTTAAACAGATTGTCTTTTGTATTTCAACGGGATTTAAAAACACAAAATATATGAGGCGACTTTAAATTGGTTTGCGAAACTTTAAAGGGTAATTATCTCCATGAAACTGAACAATTTTCCCCAAGAATTTAAATTCCTAAAAAAATATATTCAGCTTGTCATAATGACGCAATCAGCTGTTCACTCAAGTTGTATGGAGAGGAAAAAATATTTTGTCATAACTTGACTTATGTTTCTTGGGGAAAATTGTTTAGTATCGTGAGTAGATTCACATCCTTAATTTTCAATAACTTATTGAGGATCACCCAATATATAAAATATATTATATACTTGAAGAAATAAAAATAATAAGTAAATGTCATCTTATCGATAAATACCTTTTAATTTCTTATTTTTCCCTAAATGAAAAGACTAAGGTAGACTGGAAGAAAACCCTTCAGGGATAAATCCGCCTTTGCATATCTATATATAGAGCGGGACCCATTCGTAAGAAAGTCTTCAAATAACGATTTTCGTGGGACTCACCTCCGCCATACGAAGTACTGGTATGTACTTATTTGGCATGTTTTCCTGAACTCAAAAAGTGCGGTAGTCACTTTCTGAGGGTATGGAAGGGGTAGCTATGACGTATCAAAGATGGCGGCGTGTCCTATTTTATTTACGCTATATTAAGATAACTACTGGGCAGATTTACTTAAATAGGGTCTCAAATGAAAGATAATTTAATATACATTGTTTTATTCTAAAGATGCATTAGTGTAAAGCTAGTAACAAAATAAATATTTGCAAAAAACGACATTTTGTAAAATTAAACTTTTTTTTACTGTGTGAAAAGAACAGAAACCATTATGGTTACAGTAATTTAACTTATTATAAAAAATAGCTACACTTATCAGCATTCTAATGAATCTAAAAACGTTTAAATCGAGCTGTAAACAACGGAACTGCAGTCGTCTAAGTGAGCGTGGGTAGCGCCGAACTGACTACAGTACTTAGATTTTGGTACGAATAATCTTGAAAATAACGTGATAAAACGAGTAGAATCACAGCAAAATGAAATAGTATTATGAACAGGCATATTTTTTTTTTAACAAGCATCATTTTTTTTGTCAAAAATTTTTATTCATTAAATAATGATTTAAAAAATTCGTAAAAAAAACGAAAAAATTCGTTCGTAAAAATTTACGAACTATTTTCAAAAGTTCTCGTAACAAAAATAACGTTTCGTATCATATCGAAATAAAACTCTTCATACTTGCACGTTCTTGCGTTATATTTCAAAACAAAGGACTCAATGGTACTGGTCTGTACTGATGGACATAAGAGTGTAAACGTACGCACTCGAGGCAGAGGCAGGTCGCTGACATGCGAGAGTTTACAGCCGCCGTTATATTTTTTACATCGGCAACACTGAGATTCATTCCGAGGAATCCCTGCACCGTGCTGTGCCGTGAACTTTGGCACTTGTCGCTTCATTCATTTGAAATCATTTGGTCAGGCCTATGACACTGTTAGTACCAATAGCTGAGAAATGGCGCTGCTATCGCCTTTAATTCGCCATCTTGTGACGTCATGCTGTATGTCAAGATAACCTCAAACTTCCATGATGGCGTCTTGTCACTGAGCAAATACAAGTACGGTATTATGTATGATTGCTCTCATGGTTCGCACAGGCGTTTACTGAAGTGCATTGCTAAATAAATGCAGTACTTATTATCAGTTTTCGTCGCGGAAATGACTAAAATGCATTTATATTTATTTTATTTTATGATTGTCATAAGCATCTTTTGCCATGTGTAACCCGTATTATTACCATTTAGCTTTGATTCCATATAAAATTTTGTTATTTATTTTGTAGGTACGTGAAAAAAAATATTTTCGAGTGTCAAAACTATCAACAACATTTGGTAATAATTTTATATCTAAAATAAATACATTTGTTTTGCAAATGATATAAGTTTTTGTATGACTACTTTATAATAAATCTAAACAAAAAAATGTGAATTACACCTTATTTATTCTATGCCTAAAACTAACGGACTGATTTTGATGGAATGTGCTGCTCTAGATTAATAAATAAGCTACTTTTTATTCTAAAAAACTAAACATTTTGTTCCAACAAATGGCGTAGTAAGTATTAGTAAATGAAAATATGAACAGTGCTTTCTGCAATTCTTTCTATCGATAAATAGCTAATTCGCTCAGTCGAGCTTTCAGTGAACCGGCTTATCTGCAAATCGTGCCATCGACAAAAAAAAAATATTTAGAACGTCCTTTCGGCGAATTGAGCTGTCGGCACAACAAGGTATCGGCTAAAGATTTTTTCTTTCAGCCGCTGGTCGGCGAACAGTGATTTTTATATACAATTTTATCGTTCAAGAGTAATTCTATGAACCCTTGCGAGCTCGAGTTGAGTGCTTGTGTATTTTATGTTGAGTTTGAAGTTGAGATTCTTGTCACAAATCCTCCTCCGTCGACGATTTTTTCATCTTAGGTTATTTTTGCAACCTGCTTTAACATGAAAACGCTTAAGTGTTGTGTTGGTGGTTGCGCTGCAACAGGTGAAACGCTACGGTTTTTTTGTTTCCCGAGAAACAGTTATCTAAGAAGTTTGTGGATGTCTTTTCTCGCGCCAACAAATCCTATACTCCTTGAACTCTCTGAAGAGCAATTGTTGAAACAATGCGTTTGTCAAAAACATTTTGACAAAACGCAATTCGATGAAGAAGGCAAGAGAATTCACTTTTCTTACACATGTCTCTTCACTGAAAACGGAATTGCTCTGGGTGAACCACTGAGTAAAGTAGGTAAGCCCATAAAATCTGTTACGTATTATTCTTAATTGGACACACTATATCTATTATTTTAATTTTCAAATTCAAAACTTTCTATCACGTGGGTCAGCTACAAAGAGCAGAGAGAGTAATGTGTAACAGTGTTATGAACTAATGACACTGGGGTCACCAAAAAAGATAACAATTCAATAATTATAGTAGTCTTTCAAGTTGCCTGACAGCTCCCGCCAAAAAGGTCAGACGTTGATAGTCATTGAAAATTTTTTTTTTTTTTACTTTTCCATTGATTATCATTGAACCATTTTGAAAACATGAGAGTGTTAAAGGTGTCACCTGGGTGTCACTCAAAAAAGTTCTTATCCACATTTTTTTCAGAAAATGGCTCATTGCCATTTATTATAAAGTGAAGTGTTCTGCGCTACATGATATTGACGGAATTGTGGCAACACATATGGGTCTATATTTGAGAATCTATCTATTCACTTTTATTTACTAGTTCTGGAAATTGGTTAAGCCTTTAGCGAAGTACCTATTCAGTTGTACAATAACTCAACTATAAGTACCATAACCTAGCCTCTCGTGAACTGACTAGATGTCTTACCACTTCAATACAGATTTATTCCTAGTGCAGGGTGAGTCGGCTGACAGTCTGTCCCATGAAGAAACCCAATAGGCATATTTATTACACACTGTACTTTAAAACTGTACCTACTGCTTTTAAGTATTTAAGTAATGTTAGTTATTACTACCCAGCAGCATGTCAAAGATTTATTTGTTTGTTCTCGGGTCATGGGTGTTTGTATTTATGTGTGTTTTAAGGGACCCACGACACAAGGGAAAACCTTAGTGTGGGCCTTTGAGTGTGTAGCGTTTATTTATTTGTTTGTTTATAATTATTTTCGAGAGCAAAATGAGGATGATACCCCAGAAATGACTTTGGTGATTGGAAGGGCTGGTACGTATATTTATTATTTAATGAAACTATATAAAAAAAGCTTTATTCATGCTTTTAAACTAGCAAATTTTAGGGCTCCTTATGAAGCTAAAGAACTTTTTTTTAAAGGAACCCATATCAAACATCAACTATTTTTTTAGTTTTAAAAGGCGATAGCAGCGCCATTTCGCAGTTATTGGTACTAACAGTGTCATAGGCCTGACCAAATGATTTCAAATGAATGAAGCGACAAGTGCCAAAGTTCACGGCGCAGCACGGTGCAGGGATTCCTCGGAATGAATCTCAGTGTTGCCGATGTAAAAAATATAACGGCGGCTGTACACTCTCGCACGTCAGCGACCTGCCTCTGTCTCGAGTGCGTACGTTTACACTCTCATGTCCATCAGTACAGACCAGTACCATTGAGTCCTTTGTTTTGAAATATAACGCAAGTACGTGCAAGTATGAAGAGTTTTATTTCGATATGCTACGAAGCGTTATTTTTGTTACGAGAATTTTTTAAAATAGTTCGTAAAAAAATTAAGAAAAATTTTTTGACAAAAAAAATGATGCCTGTTAAAAAAAAATGATGCTTGTTCATAATACTTTTTCATTTTGAATGATGCTTGTTCGTAATACTTTTTCATTTTGCCGTTTTGTCACGTTATTTTTAAGATTATTCGTACCAAAATCTAAGTACCGTAGTCAGTTCGGCGCTACCCACGCTCACTTAGACGACTGCAGTTCTGTTGTCTATAGCTCGATTTAAACGTTTTTAGGTTCATTAGAATGCTGATAAGTGTAGCTATTTTTTTATAATAAGCTAAATTACCGTAATCCTAACGTTTCTGTTCTTTTTACATAGTAGAAAAAGTTTAATTTTACAAAATGTAGTTTTTTGAAAATATTTATTTTGTTACTAGGTTTAAACTAATGCATCTTTAGAATAAAACAATGTATATTAAATTATCTTTCATTTGAGACCCTATTTAAGTAAATATGCCCAGTAGTTATCTAAATATAGCGTAAATAAAATAGGCCTGGCCGCCATCTTTGTTACGTCATAGCTACCCCCTCCATACCCTCAGAAAGTGACTACCGCACTTTTTGTGTTCAGGAACATATGCCGAATAAGTACATACCAGTAGTTGGTATGGCGGAGGTAAGTCCCACGGAAATGAAGTCATTCTCCTTGGGTCCCGTTCTAATATGTTTCATTCGTATTAGTCTGTAAGAGTTTGCAATAAAGAGTTTGCATGCTATATACAAAATAAGCCAAACACGGGTTACTGTAACAATTCGTCCGTAGTTTGAGTTTATCCTGCGATTGTCTTATCTATCGTCTCGTATTTCGTTTGTTCTTGTTGCCGATACTACAAACACTTCAATCTTGCACTTTGTAGGAGGAATAAAGCGGCTAGGAATTGCAAAAGAACGCCTTCAGTGTGACTTATGTAAACCAGAACCCACTTGTTTTGAATAGGGCTGCGATTTGTCACAACAAATTATTCAGACGCCTGGCTGTGTTGAAAAGGGTGTTCTTTTTATTTCTTCGCAAAAAATGCTGCCTCTACTTGCCCAAGGACCATTTTCAGCCATTTTCGGCGACTTAGCAAACGATTGATAGCCAAGGGAATTCCACTTAGGAAGTTAAAAACGGCGAGATTTTCTTAGAAAGAGTTTAACTCTCGCCCCCGCTGGTTTCTCCGTAAATGTTGTGATAATTTTAAGTAAATATCACGCCGAAGTACAATAAAAGTCTTTGGGTTCAGGGAAAAGTTTTTTTTTGATGAGAATCAGTATAATTCGAGCAAAAATACTGAAATGTTTTTTTCCATCTTTTACATTGAATTTTTTAGTACCTACACCATAAGCCAATTGAAGAGGCAGGTACATATTTATCGTTGCAAAAAAGCCGACTCTAGGGTTAAACTATCGCAAAAGTTTAAAGTGTTATAGAGTTAAACTTAGCTTAAAAAACTCTTAATTTTCACACAAAGTCAATAGGCACTTCAAATAATATATCATTTTACACACCTTTTCTTCATGAGACAGATTTTAAAATCCATATTATTATCTTCTTCTCTTTTGATCCGCTTAAGTTCTTCAGAGCGGTCCACAAGGTAATTTGTCAAGATAATATTTGTACAGGCCTCATATAAAAGCTTATGTTTACATACTTTACAATGTACACCATTTCCTATGACATAGTTATCTACAGAGTTTGATACGAGTAAGTTATAGTTCTAGAATTATAAAATTGGTAGGCTTTTGATCAAATATGACTATTATCACCTCAAAACATTTACGATCTGAATCTTACGGTTCCCATAACACTTACCACCTACATTATACACTTACGCGTATCTTAACATCGCATACATCGCGCCCAATGTAAGTAAATGTGCACATAAGCAGCATTTGGCCCGTTACTGGTTATCACATCGCACGTGTGAGCACTTACATGCCCCGTAACTCTTAGGGGAGAGGCACAGTGAGGACTGAGAATAAGTTAAGTTCACTTCAAACTAGTTAATGAATAGGGTAGAGGACTTTTTTTTTATCAAGCCGAGGAAGCGCTGGCGAGATGATCTAGAAGCCTTTGAGAAAGAGTGGACAAACAACGCACAGCACCGTGACGCCTGGAGGAATCGAGGGCAGGCCTTTGCTCTGCAGTAGGATAGCACTGGCTAGTTAAAAAAAATGTAATAGCCTTGTGTAAATAGTTTTTTATTATCATTAAAAATATTTTCGACCATTTTCATTATTGATTTTGAATTCTGTTACGAGTATCGTATTACCTATGTTAAAATGATATCTTAATAAATATGTAAATTCAATTTCAGTCATCTACCCTATCCCTGGGATGTAAATCTCCCAACGCAACAAAAAAAATTTTTTCAAAAATTTTTTTACGATTTTGCGTCAAAGTTGTATGAAGAGCCATTTTTTTTTCTTTATGTTCTTTGAGAAAAATTGTTCAGCTTAGTGAGCTGAATGATATCCCTAATTTTAGCTTACTTATTTAATGTCAAATTTAAAACGAATGTCCTACAACTTTTCTTCAAGTGATCCGAAACAGCTTGCTGTGTTCCGTCGGTGCGTGGGAGTACCAGTGTCTTTATAGGCATTTTCTGGGTTAACTCGCTCCATCGTCGACCTCATCTTTGACCTTTACTGTCAAGATTGAGGTCAAGAGTTAACCCATCAGTTAACCAAAAAAAGAGTTAACCAAAAAAAATCTGTAAATTCAGCTACAGAACATAAATAAATAATAAAGTATAATAATTATATAAAAAATAATATGTAACTATGTATGTACTTATTAAAATAGCTGTATAATTAAGTATAGATCCTGCAATGAGTATAACATACACGTAATACGCAAACACTCTCTGTAGAAACAAAAGGACAATTCTCTCATTGGTGATGTACAAAAACAGCAAGTTTGCACAATAAAATTATTTCAGTGACAAGGCGTCATATGACGGATTAACTTCGGTATGCCACGGCCCCCATAATAATCTGTTGTCATGACATATCATGAGAGGAGTGCAGTAAATAGCAGATCAATAAGTTTACGTGTTTGAGGAAAATGTAAACTACACGGCTGTTTAAGCCACGTACAGTACATGACATCACTCAATGGCGGCGTTATTCCAGAAGACTGGAATAGTTTTTTGTTTTTTAATCCCCGACAAACACGGGTGTTATAAGTTCGACGTCGACGTCCTGTATGTCTTTGTATTTGCGTGTCTGTCTGTAGCATCGTAGCTCCTAAATGAATGGACCTATTTCGATGCGGTTTTTTTTGTTTGATAGTTCGAGATGGTTCTTAGCTATACTTAATCAAAGTCGAATGGTGGCGGTGATGTATTTTTATTTTATTTTACAGTTAATCTTATAATGTGTCCAGTGTAACTTTTCTCGTGTACAATAAAGCTTCTCCTCCCAAAAGCTTCAAAATCCAATTTGACCTAATGTTATACCGATTCAGTTAAACGACCCACATGAGATCACCTACATTATAGAGGAGGCTTTCCTTAGTATCACTAGTAAATGTCATCGTAACATGGTCAAACCCGTAATATTGTAATTTTACTTAGTAAGATTATACTCTTTTAGTACTTTGTGAACTGCTTCTGTTTTCGTTTTCTGCTATTCAGGACGGAGACAAATACAGCAAATCAAATACATAAAAGCTGGTCCAGACGTTTTCGAGTTATAAGTGTTCGAACAAACCCAACTTTGTTTTATATTAAGAAGATATACGGTGGTGTTCACATAATTAAAGACACAGAATGCATAATAAAAAACATACTAAGTATTAGTCTGCATATTTCTATATCTTTCGTGTTTAGAAGAGAGGCCCTTGTCTCTCTGTGGAGACGGGGCTGGTTTTTTTTAAATTAAATTATAATGTATTAAATTAAAAATATAGTTTTCTCAAAAATTAAGCCCCGCAACACTGCTTGAGCAGTTTGTCTGCGACGCACTTTTTAATAATATTAATTCAACCTAACCTATCCTAAAAAAAGTCTAACATAGCCTAACTTTTTCTAATTCCATCCAAGCAGCCCTTACAGTCTCGTGGAAACTTTTTACTTGGCTAATTGTAATGTCGCGGGTCATTATAGTTTCACACGTGAAATTGTAATACTACGGTTTCACAATTCTCCTGTGACATAGAGAACACTGAATGTCTACAACTATGATTCACCACAGGCTGGTAACCTATGCGGGTTGTTGTCTCAAATGTGTCTATTTCGATGAGTAACCTTATGATGTAATTTTCGATCAAAATAGCGATATGATGACGAAAAACAATAAAAGTTCTTCCAGGATATGCAGTGGCAAACCTACTAAACCTAGTATCTATCACTAGATTATATTTCTGACCCCCCAACTTGTGAGATAGGATTTCGTGAAACGGGAGCTTAGTCTGTAGTTGTGTCACCAGGAACATTTCCAGTTGTGCAAAGACTAGTTGTGCCAAAATACACTGGGCGTCAAAAATAAGTAGTACAGTTTTAAAATTGCGATTTCTCCCAAACTATAAAACTTAGACCTTTGAAACAAAAAAGGTTAAAAAGAAAATTTAATCTTATTCAATAAAAACGTCATGCATTATAAGAACTTATAATGCTTGACTTTAAAAAAAACGAATAAATAAAAACACTTTTTTTAAACTGTTGAAAGGTGTTGTCTTACTTAGGATTTTTGTGTTTGACACATTCGCTGCTGATAAAGCAATTGTAATTGAAAAGCATAGGTATCTTCAGAGAGTAAATTTGACTAATCATGCCTCTTTCACCAGAAGAATGTGCAAGAATCTTAGCTTTTCTCGAAGTGGGCATCAGTATGCGTCGTACTGCAAGGAGGGTGGGTGTAACTTTAAGAACGGTTCAGCGAGTAAAGCAAAGGTACGAAGAGACTGGAAACCATCTAAGGAGACGAGGTAATGGCAGACCCAGGTGCACAAGTACCCGAGAAGATCGCTTTATTGTTTCCACTGTGTTAAGAAATCGACACCTTAATGCAGTTGAGGTTCAGCAACAGCTTCTTCGGACCCGAACAGACTACATCAGTGAGAGTACAGTGAGAAGAAGACTTGCTGAAGCTAACCTGAAGCCTCTAAGACCAGCAAATGGCCCCAAACTTGAGACAGAGCATCGCGTAGCAAGACTACGCTACGCCCGTCAACACGTACAATGGGGCGAAGAAGAATGGGCTAGAGTTTTATTCACAGATGAGTCTCGATTCTCTTTATACACTTCAGATGGACGGCGGAGAGTCTACAGACGACCCGGTGAGCGATACATTCAAGCTTGTATCTCGGAAAGAGTCCAATATGGCGGGGGCTCTGTACACGTATGGGCTGGTATCTCTTCAGAGAGTCGCACAGAGCTTGTGGTAATAGAAAATGGGACTTTGACTGGTGAAAGATATGCCTCGGAGATCCTCAACGAGTATGCAGGGCCATATTTAATAAATATGGGTGATGGAGCCATCCTAATGCATGATAACGCCCGGCCACACACTGCTCACCACGTACAAGAGTACATTCAGGAGGTTGGCATCAACTTGATGGCTTGGCCATCGAGAAGCCCAGATCTCAACCCGATTGAACACGCCTGGGATGAGCTTGGGAGGCTAGTCAGAAGGCGCAGTCCACCTCCTGCCACACTCAGGGCTCTAAAACATGCGCTGATAGAAGAATGGGAAAATATTCCCCAACACCGCCTCCGAAACTTAGTGTTCAGCATGCCAAACCGGATCCAAGCTGTAATTAGAGCCCGAGGCGGCAACACAAGTTATTAAATTGTGAAAAAGTTCCAAAACGTGAAAATTAAGTGGTTGACATATCGTTAAAAATTGATACTTTTTAGTATTTATCTTAATTTTAAGTTTGAAACTTTATTCATGCCAAATAAAATATAACTTTAATAAACTTCGTTAAGTTTACTATAAACTGCTTTTTATTTCATAAGTGTAACTACTATAGTTTAGGAGTAATTGCAATTTGAAAAGTGTACTACTTATTTTTGACGCCCAGTGTAGTTATTCCAATGGGAAACGGTGTGATTCACGAATGATGGAGAAAAGATGTGCTTACGAATTTGAATAAAAATTCAGAATAAGTTTAAGATACTAGAATATTTGATACGTATAGTGGACAAGAGAGCCAAGGTATATGATTTAAGATATTTTCTGTCCCAATTCATCTAATGAAGTGGTGTTATTATACCTATTTAATTAGGTACTTCTCGAAACTCCCTTAAATATTTCAAAAGTCAAGGACCCTTTCCGTCACCAGCATTAATATTTTTTAAACTCAATTTGCAAATGGCTTCTCATCCCTTTGAAATAAAACCACAACTGAAAAGGTATCATCTATTGATGTGCATGATCTTAGCACGACTACTGTTACTGCTTTGTCTAAAAAAAACTTTTAGCGCATCACTTTATTTGTGTTAATTTTGTTTTTTATCCAAAACTAGTAAAATATCGAATTAAACATACATTTTAAGTTAAAGTTACTGATAACACATTTCAAAAAAAATTATAATAACATCTTGATCTCTTTTGAAGCCCATACGAGATAAACTTTCAGTCGTATATTTTAGAAAAAGTTTGTAAATTATTAGATATTAAGCATTTACTTATACTATGTTTTGTATAAAAATAGCAAAATAATTTTAAAGATTAGAAAGAAACCTTAAAAATGCATAAAAATGATAAGTTATAAAAATCTTGTAGTTATCAAATAAAACGGGCAAATGCGAGTCGGGCTCGCGCACGAAGGATTCCGTACCATTACCTATAAAACCGGCCAAGTGTGAGTCGGACTCTATATAAACCATTATCTGTATAAAAACGGCAAAAAAAATCACGTTAGTTGTATGGGAGCCCCATTAAATATTTAATTTATTTCATTTTTTAGTATTTGTTGTTATAGCAGCAACCAAAATACATCATCTGTGAAAATTTTAACTGTTTCACTATCACAGTTCATGAGATACAACCTCGGACTGACTTATCTATAAAATCGAGCAAAAAAAATCACGTTTTTTGTATGGGAGCCCTCTTAAATATTTATTTTATTCTGGTTTTTAGTATTTGTTGTTGGTTTTTAGTATTTGTTGAACCAATAGAAATAAATCATCTATAAAAATTTGAACTATCTAACTATCACGGTTCATGAGATTACAGCCCCATTAAATATTTAATTTATTTCATTTTTTAGTATTTGTTGTTATAGCAGCAACCAAAATACAACATCTGTGAAAATTTTAACTGTTTCACTGTCACAGTTCATGAGATACAGCCTCGGACTGACTTATCTATAAAAACGAGCAAATAAATCACGTTTTTTGTATGGGAGCCTCCTTATATATTTATTTAATTCTGGTTTTTAGTATTTGTTTTTATAGGGCACATAGAAATACATCATCTGCAAAAATTTCAATTGTCTTACTATCACCGTTCATGAGATACTGGTGACAGACGGACGGACGGACGGACAGCGGTGCCTTAGTGATAGGGTCCCATTTTTCCCTTTGTGTACGGAACCCTAAAAAATTATACACTACCAGTAATATGAGCACTTTACTTTCTCCTTACTGTAGTTTTTTTCCTAATTCAGTGTCAAGAAATGAGACTGAAAGTTTATTGGATACAGATAAATAATTCAATACACACTAACACATTTTGGTGTTCCAAACGACGGCACTACATTCATTCGATTGCCATTTCCCCAAATACTATCTTTGTGTCCCTGGTTCAGTGGTGGACTTTCCATAATAACGCACGTTTATCTGTTAGCTTTTAGTGAATTGGTGATTTTCAAATAAGAACCTTTCGACTTATTTTAAGTATTTTTGTATTTTTCTTTCGAACTGAGATTTTAAGATGGGTGTTTTTATTTTATGAAGGAAAGGAAGCGAGGTTTTTTGATTAATGTTATTTTTAACGAGTTTTTTTCTGTATTTTCAGCCTATTTATTTGTCAATTTTGCTTCTTGATGATCTTCTTACCGTGTAGGTATAGACAAGTGTGTGACAAACTTGGCTGACCCCGGTGTCAGAGTTTTCAAAGCGCACAATGGCTTCTGATTTGGTTTCAACGAATGTAGTCAATCGGCAACAGCCGGCCGGGTCTGACAGCTTAACGTGCCCTCCGAAGTACGGAAACGCTCGTGATAAATTGCCACTTGGGTGACCCATTAGATTTCCTGCCTCTGTGTACGTTGCTTAACCTAACTGATCGGTTGAGATAAGCAAGCGCTACTGGGTTACGAGCACTTCTTGATTATTTAAACACATTAAATGGTTTAGAAACCGCTGCCGCCGCGCTGCTGAGGTAGTTAATACATTTTGCATACGGATAGTGGTTTAACTCTGCAGCTGACTGTACAAGCAATGTTTACCATAGATGACTCGCGTGGAGTCAGATAACGTTATTTCCATTTTTTAAAGTAAATATTGTTTCCGCGAAATAACGAGATGCGATACCGTTGCCGCGGTGTGATTAATTAACGTCCATGTACCGTTCCCCTGGGTTCTGTATAATTATAAATTGGTACCGTGTTTTCTACTTACCCGCTCTGTGACTACAGCAGTTTCATTTTGCAAAACTAATTAGCTGTGGAATGAATTCGGTGGTATTTGGGTCGCTGAATATAGAACAATTCTAATGAAAAATGTGGCGGTTTGAGACTGAAAAAGAAGCCTTTCGTTGAACCCGTGCGTGATGAAAGAAGATAAAAATAAATAATAATAATAATAAAATATTTATTTATGTGTAAAAACTTATCCTAATTACAAAATAGAAGACAATAGTTTATCAATAAATATTTTTATATGTATTGGGTGATTTCAAATAAGTCAGCGAAAATTGAGAATCTGTATCAATCCATGAAACTGAACAACTTCCCCAATCAACATAGGTCAAAATAAGAAAAAAAAATGTTTATCTCCCATACAAAATGCGCTATATGCTGATGAAGTTTGTATGGGAACTCAAACATTTTTTTTTTCGTATTTTGACCTATGTTCCTTGGGGAAGTTGTTCAGTTTCATGGTCTGATTAACCACCCGAGAGGTTGAAAGAGATTTGCCTAAAGCCCTGTAGAAATACTTTATTGCTTACTTCATGCAGAGTAAAAACATACAGTGGCAGTGGCAGTGGGCTGGCCATATCTGTCGCAGAACCGACGAGCGTTGGAGTAGACAGGTTCTCGAATGGAGACCACGTCTTGGCAAACGTAGTGTAGGACGCCCCCCAGCCAGATGGTCAGATGTCCTAAAGAAGATAGCGGGTAGTGGCTGGATGAAAACAGCGGAGGATCGTGCAAAGTGGCGCACCTTGGGGGAGGCCTATGTTCAGCAGTGGACTGCAATAGGCTGATATGATGATGATGATGAAAAACATACAGAGTGTGTAAGGGCGGCTTTTTAACCCCCGACACGAAAGAAGGGGGTTATAAGTTTGACGTATGTATGTATCAGTTTGTGGCATCGTAGCTCCTACACGAATTAACAATACAATACAATACTCTTTATTACACACAAAAAAAAAGTCATAACATAAAACAAAAATAAATGTTCATGCGACCTTGATGCGTTTTTTTTTATTAAAAGCTGACGTGATCGAGATGGTTCTTAGCTATTCAAATTGTTTCAGCGGTTTAAAAGTTAAAAGCTACAAATGTCGGGTGTAATACAAATATATTCTTTTTTTTGCAGAAAAAAAATTATATCCATTAGGTACACCACAAACGCTCATGCAAGTGAGATTTAATATCGCTAATTTTCCTTCCTGTTAAATTAAACCAAGAGGCACTATAAAGAACCAAGCAACGCATTTGAAATCCATTACTCCCGGAGCTCACTGCAATTTTTTTTCATTCTTCGTTCTTATCTACTTCCTTTCCTTTCTATTCCATATTTTACTTCAAAGTGGTATTAGATTTTGTAATGGAAGTGGTGGCTTCAATTACCTAATGGGTTCGCGAAACACACCTACGCCGTGACGTTTAAAACAACAGGGCCCGTGTAGTTCCGAAGCCGAAGGTTAAGAAATAAGAGTCATTTTTTTTGTAACCCCTGACAATAAAAAGGGTCTTTTAAGTTTGAAGCGTGTATCTGCGTATCTATGTATCTGTGTATCTAAGATATTTGTGTGTCTGTCTGTGGCATCGTAGCTCATAACCGAATGGACCGATTTCAATGCGGTTTTTTTGTTATTGGAAAGCTGACGTAATCGATGGTTCTTAGTAATATTTGATCAAAATTGGTTCAGCCATTTATGAGTTATAAGCAACATTTGCTTACCACAAAACATCAAAACACCACTTAGACACTGTCTTAAACGGACTATGTCATTTTGTTATTATTGTATTTACCCCTTTCCATACAGCCATTTTTAGAGTTCCGTAGTAATCTACGAACCCTTATAGTTTCACCATGTTCGTCCGTCCATCTGGCCATCTATCTATGTGTCCGTCCGTCCGCGGTTTTTTTTCGAGATCCTACGTATTAAGGTGATACGTATTAATCACGGCGAAAAAACTGTAAAATTGTTTTTCGGGTATCTCCCATACATGTGAAATGGCGATGGATTTTTTTTACTCGCTAATACTCGCCAATGTCATAGAATAGCTTTTTAAGATAGCAGGGGTTTAAAAATAAAAAAATTTGACTAAGCAAACCAGTTCGAAAAAAATTACTTAGTTAACATTTTTGTCAAACACAAGTGTCTCCCACCTCTACCAGCTGAACGGTTGTTTCTAAAAATGTGTTCACCGTAGTAGTACATACGGAAAAACTATCACAGATAAGCTAGCTCTTTAAACACAGATAAGTTAGCTCTTTAATGGTGTACGAGATTTGTATTGCACGCGGCGTAAACAAGCACGCGACGAAAATTCCAAGAACTATTAGGATTAGTAAAAAATATTTACACAACGCGAAACTTAGTATTTTGTATAATCTTGAACCTACCTTGAAGATTCCTTCAACTTCATCAAATTTAAAGAATTTAAAAGAACGAATGGCCCTAAACAGTCTTATGTTTTAACATTAAAAGTAGTTCGTCTTGGCCAACATTCTCGTGAACTGATTTAGGTGAATAAGTTTGTCATCACGCTTCTAGTCTATATTCGCCTGGCCGCACCCTGTACTGGAAAGTTCATGCATGCCTCTAATATTTGCGTTCCTACGCCGACTGTCCGCAGTTTACACTTTAATGTGTTTTCACACGAACCGCCCATAACGGGTTTTAATCATAATAGTATAGTGAAAAAAAGCGAAAAAAATATATATAAATATAAAATTGAAGGTACTGACTCACTCACTCTGACTCACGCGCAACCCAAACCTTTGGACCTAGAAAGCTGAAAGGCACAAACATTGCTTTTATAATGTATTCAAGTAATAAGAAAGCCGCGAGAGAGAGTGTTAAATTTAGTGAAATAAAACCGGCCAAGTGCGAGTTGGACTCGCGCACGAAGGGTTCCATACCATTACCTATAAAACTGGCCAAGTGCGAGTCGGACTCTATGAAAACCATTATCTCTATAAAAGCGGCAAAAAAATCACGTTTGTTATATGGGAGCCCCCTTAAATATTTAATTTATTCTACTTTTTAGTATTTGTTGTTATAGGGCACAGAGAAACCGAAATTCATCATCTGTGAAAATGTTAACTGTCTAACTATCACGGTTCATGAGATACAGCCTCGGACAGACTCATCTATAAAAACGAGGAAAAAATACACATTTTTTGTATGGGAGACCCCTTAAATATTTATTTTATTCTGGTCTTTAGTATTTGTTGTTATAGAACCAATAAAAATAAATTATCTGTGAAAATTTCAACTGTGTAACTATCACGGTTCATGAGATACCAGGTTCATGAGATGAGATAAGACCCAGGATTTTCGAAAATTGTTGCAAGAACAGCCTGATAGTGTATTTATCTGAGCGTGAAGTAGATGTTGTATAAAGTGTACTGTATAGAGTAGGTAAGGTAGAGTAAGCGTGTGAGAAAAAAAGATAGAAAATACGATGGCAAACTTACATTTTGATAAACACAATTAGAAATCCACTTTTTTAAACCGAAAGAACTATCACTATATATCTCTATATCTGTTGACCGACGTTAGTTATAATGAATTTAATATAAAAATAAATCAATTAAAGCAGTTGTTTTCACTGAAAATCAGTCGTTTCACTTAAATTTTTTTGTCGAATGAATTGACAACTTCAATCCCAAACGCAAGCAGAAATTCTGCAATACCTAAATACATAATTAGTCTAGAATCGAACCCGCAAACTTCATATCAGCAGGCAAGGTAATTACCGACTATCACGATAGCTACAGTAAATAATAACAATACAAACAACGAAGACTATACCTAGGCAGCCACGTACCTTCATCACACTTCCCGAGACATGAATTCGGTGATTACTATACAACTTAAGTTGTGTGTCGATGGAATGGAGGCCATTCTGATCTGTTAAGTTGGCGAAATTAAGAACTATTTAATTTTCATATACTTGCTGACAACCACCCCGACCAACAGCGCCACCGCCAACCGAACCTAAAGTTGCAAACTACCTAAGCGACTGAAAATTCAGTTGGCGGTGGCACCACCAGTGAAAGCAGCCGTCATTAGATGTATTAAATTTGGATAGTTCTCAATTTCGCCACCTGAACGTATAAAATGGCGACCATTCCATCGACACACAACTCAAGTTACAGAATTGGGGCTCTGAACCCTACTTCAAACAATAGCTGTCTTACAATGATAAGACTGTCGGATGAGAAACTTAAAACTTCCTATGCAACGTATTCTATTCTTGCGTAAGGGAATATGAAATATTGAAGGGATATACAAGGTTATACTTTAAATTAAATTATTTAAAGGGCAGCGCAGTATTGTTATCTACACTAATAGTATAATAAAGAGAAAAGATTTGTATGTTTATAAATAATAAACCTAAAACTACTGGACCGAATTCAAAAAAAAAATTTCACTAATTGAAAGCACTCCTAAGTCCCGGGCAAAATGCTTGTAAAGTATATATATAAGTTCATTTGTGCTATGATCAGTTAGACGATTTTTATTAACATGCATTGTAGGGTTAAGCTCGAGTCAAGAATAAATATTCTAAATTTATCATCATATTGCGTCGATCTATTAACGCAAAAATTTTGCTTTTGCTAAATCAACATTGCTCAAACTTTAATAAACTTAATAATGAGTCAGTAATAACTTATAGCTAGCTATGAAATAAAGTATATTGAACAATGAATAGTTAGATCCACAGGACACACAAATGGGCAAATGTGTTAGGTTTACGTAAGAGCTCTGATCCCAGCACTACGTTCCTAATGCATATTCAATTCTCAACGAGAGCAGACGTTGGGAGCTCTCCACCTTTTCCATCAATAAAATCCGACCTTATCTTCAAACACGATCCAATCGGATTCATTATTTCTAAAAATTACCTATAATCTGGACTGGCTGTTTATAAACGGCCGTTGAAAGGCGCCCTGTAGTGAGAAATTGAAAAAAGAAAAAGAATGGAAAAAGGACGAATGATTTTTTGAATGAGAGTAATTTAATTTCGTCGAGGATATTCCATAGCATCCTTGAAGGTTCCTCAAATTGTTTTGAAGCCGGAGCTTCAAATTATTTCCGAGCGTTGCCTGGAGCATGCCTGTTTTTACGTTAAAATTTACTCTTTTCAAATATTTTTATGTCGGAAAAATTAATTCGACGGTTATTGAGAGAATATTAAAAGTAAGCAGTTTTGTTTATATGGTTTCAAGGCAATGAAATGCCTTAATTACTCTTTGATTCAATTTTTACAAGCACGGTCCATTGCAGTATATATTTTTTAAGTTTATTTTTTGTGTGTCGTTGTGTTTTTGCGTTATAATTTTATTTTAACTGCCATGGCATTGTGCTTTCTTACTTTCATGTAATAGTCAAATGTTGATTTCACACACGGAAAACACACAAAGGGTATATCAGTAAACATGGAAACGAGATTGGGAGAGCTCCTTTCAAAATCAAGGGCACTTGGAACAATATTGCAGGCTTCAATGGGAATGTGAATCAATTTTTGATTTGTCTTCTTATTTGGGAATTTATTTCTACTAAGAAAATGGTTTTAAAAGACTTCATTCCCGTGGAAATTTCGTAAAATCCTTATTTCTTGCCTACCTAATAAAAGGAACCTTTGCCTTTCAGCTTTCTAGGTCCAAGGTTTGGGCTGGGCGTGGATTAGTCAGTGAGTCAAGGCCTGCGTTATTTTATATTCAAAATTAAAGAAGAAGATCACGGATTACAAAGACAATCTTTTTCAAAAGTGAGAAAATTTAAAAAGTAAAAATAATTATGCAAGCCTTAGAGGAAACTGCGAAGACTGCAACCTTATTTTGTGAACTTAACACTTTTAATGGCTTTACTCCACTAACTATGATCTTAAATTACCTCTAATATGACTACGAAGAATGCGTTTAACTAAAATCTCCAATTCTTTTGACGGTTAATGTTGTAGCGAAGAGTTATAGGGACAATTATGGCACTAAGTTTTAAGTGCATCGTTAGGATGGCATCAGACTGTGTGCTTAAACTCTCCTCGAAGCCATTTTGGTGACGGCTCTATATTTGGGACCTTCGTGTGTTCAAAGCTTTATGTTTTAAAGTTTTGCGTAGGGTTTATTTTAGAGTCTGTATTGTATAGCAAGAGGGCAATTTCATGTTGCACCGAGATGCTTGAAATATTTACAATGCAGTGCTTGAAAATATAGGTAGCTCCAAAATTATGTCTGTAAAGTGTTATATTAAGTAAATCAAAATCACATGTGACTTAAATAAACCATACATAGTTTATTTAAGGATTTTAGGCTATTTTGAGTTTTTATTTAAGAGGATCGTCTCAGTGTTTTTTTCCCATACAAACGGCGTCAATGGATTCCATCCCCTAAACGTCAACAGGTTCCTGTGAAATTTTGGTATAGTATCAGGAACACCAAAAACTAGGTCCGTACGTTTTGAAAAACTAAGAACAATTTTGGAAAAAACAAAACGTATGAACCTCGTTTATACGCTTACAAATCGATAGAGACCAAAAACGTACGATTTCATTAAGTTTTTGGGATAGGAATTCATTGACGCCTAAACCACAGAATAAATAATAGTACTAACGTACAGAAGTCTCACTCCCTAACAAAAGTCAACTTTAGGTAGAAAAATTTGCCTCTTATTGCAAGCTGCACAGGCTTGCAAGAGAAATTGAAACTTAAAGTCGGCCGCTAGTGCCTTAACTCATAATTTTGGAAATAAAACTCGGCATTTCGCCGGAAAGCTGCAATTGTCCCTTTCCCACAAGTCTGAGGCGTGTGTTCGACATCGAGACAGCATGAAAAACAACTGAGACGCTAGTCCAAACTGAGACGCTCCTCTTAAAATGTTTTTATGGTCTTTTTTTCTAAATTTTGACCAAGTTTGGGGAAAGTAGTTCACTAAATCAGAATGATTCAGATCCTTAGTTTTCGCTTGCTTATTTAAAGTCACCCAACTTATCTTACTAAGTAGATGAAGCGTAAATCACACGTACCTACTGGTTTGAAGTTAAGTTGGCAGTCTCTAGATTATACATAAACAATTAAAAAGAATTTGATAAGGTATGCCAGCTTTCTATGAAAATTGCCCCCTTCCGCTGAGGGAAAATACCTTTTACTCCATAGTAATAACGCTTAACATTTCAGAGCGACTATGCCCACAATGTTTAAGGGAGATCATGTTTGTGAATGAACATTCAGAAAATAGGCTGACGCAGAAACTACTCAACCTAAGTAAACGAGTGCGTGGTAAGCATCGTTTCGTAAATATTTAGCGATATACGGCCAGCCTGCGTTGGCTCCAAACACCGGACCAACGTTTGTATAGGTACCCTTACAAGGGTCTGTTTACTCTTGTAAGTGTCCACATAGTATGACGGATTTAGGTTTAGCATACCCAGGCCTGCTTTCAATTTTACGAAAATTAATAAATGTTGCTTTGTGAAAAAAAATTAGTACAATTATACATTTTAATTCACTAAACATAACAATAATTTATTCTAAACACTGAACTGAGCGTCGACATTGCGTATTTACGATGTATTGGAGTTATTCTTGACATGTACACAGATCGAAAAATGACATCCTCAATGATTTTTAGAATTTTATTTTACGGAAATAGCAAATTTTAGATGAAATAAATAATTTTCTGAAGCTTTCGCGGATTTAAAACATATTATGCAATTGCAACAGGTTCTTAAGAAATATTGGGAAAAACTCTTTAATACTTATAGCAGTCATCGATACATATAACATTAGCCTAAAGGTACAATATAGGCGACCTTATCGCTTCAAACAATTTCTTCCAGGTAACTTTTGGATACGGAAAAGTCGTAAAGTGAAAAGAGTGTAAGAGTAAAGCAACTTGTTTTACTTTGTACAAAACCAAAAGAAAAATTGTACAAAACAACCCATTTATCTATATTTCTCTCCATTACCGAAATAACCGAGCTAATAAAATAAGGGTGAAAAAAAACTAGCGTTGAAAATTTACAGATCATTTGTCTTCCATCCCGTCCTGTGATGGATGTCATAGCGGAAAAAACATGGGGACAGCTTCCGAGGTAATTTGTAAGTTACCGCCAATAATATTATAAAACAAATGCCAAAAAGTTGGTGTTGTGTGGCACGAACCATAATGATTCGTCCAATTCATTTCGCTAGGCTGTCGTTTAATGAAAGGACGTAAATTAATCGCGACCTTTATAATCCGACATATGCAGATATCCGTAAAATTACAGTCTGAATACTTTAGACAACAACTCATCGCCCAAGTTGTATGGAGAAATATTTTTTGTTTATATATTTTGGCTTATTTTTCTTAAGAAAAGTTGTTCAGTTTAATGGGCACGCCCGGTAAAAAATTGCCGCGGAAAACTCTTCGAGTAGAACTTGGTAAACTACATATAACACTTTAAAAACCGGACGGCCTGTTTGGTCGAGTGGTAGTGACGCTGCCTCTCGATCGGCGGGTCCTGGGTTCGATTCCCAGTCGGGGCAAATATTTGTGTAAAAAGCAGATGTTTGTTCTCGGGTCATGGGTGTTTGTGTCCGTCTTTGTGTGTTCCAAGGGACCCACGACACAAGGGAAAACCTTAATGTGGGCCTTTGAGTGTGAAGCGTTTTTTTTTTTTAACTTTCGCGATTTGAACACATAAGCCAATACTAAAACAAGTCTAAATTCACGTCTAAAATCAACAATCAAATTTTAATAAGCTACAATTAGGTTTCCCACAAGAAAAATGTCCTTGGATAAAACAAATATCTTTTTTTGGTCTGAAGGTTTTAGATTTTACAGTAAGTATTTCGTTGTGCGTGTGCGATTCAAACAAACATTTAAAAATAATAAATAACAGGCCTTTGCCCAGCAGTGGGATCTGAAAGGCTAGATAAAAAAAATAACAAAACTGTTAAACAACCTTTATACATGGAAAAAAAACTAACACCTGTCTTTTACTAATCTTACCTCAATTTGTAAATTTATTAAATACTTACATGATATTTGTCAAAACGGTCTTATTGACCAAGCCTGATGTCAGAGTTCACAAACCACACAATGGCCTCTGACTTAGTTTTAATGACTGTAGTCAATCGACAACAGTTGGAACCGACAGCTTAATTGCTACTTTGGTCACCCATCAGGTTCCCTGCCTCTGTGTACGTTGCTTAACCTCAATGATCAGTTGTGATCAGCGAGCGCCACTAGGCTACGTATTATTAGGCTATTAAATGTAGATTATATCCATTTACCTTCTATGTCGATGATGTTCTCAGGTCGACTGGAAAGTGAAGACTTGTCTACGTCATGCTTACGAAGTTTGTTTCAAGCCTCAGATTTATTTCATTTGGATTGTTTTCCGATATTTTCTTCTTCTTTTTTGTGCAATTAGTGTAGTGTAGGTATTCTACTAATAAGTAGGGCTTCAAATAAGATTAACTACTTTTAAGTCAATCAAATACAAAACTCTGAGAATCTCTGGATTTAAGATTTTAGACTACCGTAACAATTATTTTCAGGGTAGAGATTTAAGGTATATTGTAAAACTAAGTCTTTGTTATATTTTTCAATTTGCGACTTAAAACGTAGAGCATAAGTGGCTAAATAATAAAAACAAACAAACTTCGCATCGAAATCCGTACATTCGTTTAGGAGCTACGATGCCACAAACAGATATAAAGATACACACTTCAAACTTATAATACCCCTCTTTTTTTCGTCGGGTGTAAAAAAACGAAGTTGAATAGAGATTCTCTTGCTTTTTTTGGAATAGCACATTTACCAAACACGAACAATCAAACAAAACTATTTGCAATCAATAGATCGGATAAATAGAAAGGTTAACAAATTAACAAATGCGGTTCTCAAATTTTTTTGAAATTTTATTTAAAAAAAAGAAATTATCATTGCAACTTTTTTGTAACTATACATAATAACACTTATTGGTGATGTTTCTAATTCACTTAATTTTTAACTTTATGCATAATAATGAATTTAACTTTATTTACAATGTGTTATACTGATTTACAATATACAACAAAATATGCTAAAAAATAAACAGAAAAACTTGATTTTTGCAAATTGCACCTGTAAAAATCGAATAATGGTTGAGATCTTATTTTGTATTTTTAAGGTTCACAAAAAAACTTGATATATTTCTTCTGTAGAAAAAAATTAAATATGTCAGTTTTATACAATGTCTCAGTGGTGTTTAAATAATTTTGTGGTAAAGCAGTTAATACTTATGAAACACTGTAAATCCGACTTTTTACCGAAACATTTTTAACACAAAACACTTAAACATGTTTTAACACAAAACACTTAACACAACTTAAACAATGTCTATAACTGACTTTTGTGTCATTTTTTTCCATCCAATAAATTACTTATACCGGAAACCTAACATTGTCTAAGTTTTAGTTTATTTTTGTTTGTTTAAAAATTCTAGGTTATACCTAGAACGCCAAAGAATGTTTGATCCATAGCGAAACATAATGTCCAAATAACCTTATATACAACAGCGGCTCCATGTGTTCATACAATGCAGCAATAATTTTTTACTAAAATATTGAAATATGAACTATTTTAAATAAACCCAGGTTCGCTCTACACCATAAAGGGATCAATATCCAGAGGTGTTTTCTTTAAAGCTTAATATTTCGCAAACTAATTGCAAACCCCTTACTCTTTTAAGAAAGGTTTTAAATGACATCCCATAACTGGAAGTGGTGAGTAAAAAATAAACATCCAAAAGGGTTCGGCGAAAAACGGTATGTGATCGGCCGCCATCTTGGATACTACTAAAATCTTCGAACTCCTTTCACCCCTTTTGGGTCTCTGAGAAAAACCGCATACAGACGGATATGGCGAAACTATAAGGGTTCGTAGCCCTAAAAAGGAAGTTTTCCCTTTTCACACAACTTCAGCATCAGCAATCAGTTGATTGACGTAGTATGGTCGATCGAAAATGTCTCGCATTGGTTTCTTAAGAAAGTTATTCAGTTTTATTTATAATTTAAAAATTTAACGGTAATTTTAATAAAAAGTGATTTAAAAAATCATTTTTATATTTTAGCACTGATCGAATGACCATACTTATGATTAAAGCATAATATATGGCATAGTATTTTCGAAGGATCCATGTCGGAAAGTACGTGGCTCTGGTTTAGATACTTTATGATGGTTTCGTAAAAATTTCTTAAATAACATTATAATGTCAGTGTCATTTCCTGCTGCTGTAAGGTTCTTGTTGGACTTTTTCAAGAGACGTTGTCTATGTTTCAAGCATTTTTTTGAATTCCGGCATGGGCAGGGAGTTGTAATGTTCGGTAAACCTCCATCTGCTTGCAACAGCGTTTGATTTCCTTCATTTTTGTTTGATGAATTAATTTCGGAATCAGTTAGTAATGTTGTAACGTTCTTCAATCTTAGTGGCAGAGTTTTTAATATTTTTTCAGACAGAGGTTTATTTCTTTGCATAATTTTATCGTCATTAAATGAAGGCTTTGTTGAAATGTCGTAAACTTCATTAATCGAATAACTATTTTTTTGGCTTGACTGTTCATTATCTTCATCTGTACTTTTCTTATTTATAAAATCATATGACTGACCATTTTCAAATGCGTACCTTGCTAGTAGTAATTCTAATTTTTTCGATGGTGGAATAAACCCTGGTTTTATCGGTACTAGTATTTTTCGAGGTCTTGTTACACTCATTCTTGTTGTTGTAGACCGATAAATATTTTGCAATGTCTTTGGTGAACTTTGCGGTCGAGGCAAGTCACGATCTTGAGTATCAGTCACAGTAGTAAAACTTCTCATTGAAGTATATTTAGTATAGTAACGATGTTTTAATTTTTTTGTCTTAGTCAGTAATGGACGTTTCGCAGTACTAACACTCATTAACTCATAGTAATTATTGAGATTCACTGGTTTTGCATTCCCTTCGTCAGTCTTTATTAAAACGTTTATGCCTTTGTTCTGCGGTTCGGGGGTAAAATTTGTTGTTTTACCCCTGATTAGTTTAGGTTTCTTCGTCAGTGTCTTACGTAACTTAGTAGGTTTAGGGTAGTAGCCAACATCTTCATTATTTTTAAAATATGGGTCAAGAGTCAACCATTTTTCATTTCCTCGGCTGGTTTCTGTTACAGTAGTAAAATTATCATCTGAGTAATCAAATGAAAAACCCGGTTTTTCAAACTCCAGATGTTTTGCAAATGAAATATTAACCGACCTTGGGGGACGGTTCAGGTCAAGTTTTGATGGACGATCATTATGTGTCTTTTTTTTTAAATATACGGCTGGTGGACGACTTTCAAGTCGTGGTATAGACTCCATATTTCTCTTTAAATTATTTTCTGGTTGAGATTCAGTTTCAAAATAGTCTTTAAATGCTTGTTTTTCGTGGGGATGGTAATTTTTCATAATGTCAGAAGTTTTTGTCTCTTTATTAATTTTATCCATTAGTACTTGATCGTCTTCATCTGTTGGTGGACGATTGGCTGTTTTTGACAAAGAGTGTTCATAGTTTCTGTATGGTGCAGACTTTCGAGAAATTAGCGGCATTTTTTTGTTGCGAATGTTATCAAAACTACTGAATTTTACAGGATTTAGTATAAAATCGCTATTTAAAGGCAAAGTTTTGATTGATTCTGATACAGATGCCTGATTTTTTTTAAGTGATGAGTTGTGAAGGGAATGTAGAAATGGTACTTCACTAACGTCATCTTCAAATTTTGTTGTGATGTTGAAATTCAACAGAGGTGAAGTTTGATTTCTGGCTTGTGGAGATTTTACATAGTTTGTAAACTGTAATCGTCTCTGAGAAATAGTTAATAATTTTTTACTGTAATTACTTTCATCAAATGAAGCATTGTGTTGAGATGTTTGCATTTTGTATTTTTTTAAAGGTGACTGATAGTTATAAGTATCTGTAGGTTTTGATTTTTGTTTAACATAAGGATGAAATGTTCCACTGTCTTCTGAAGGTACAATTTTATCTATAACTTTATTTTCACTAGCAATTTTTCTGAAAATCTTGTCTTTATTGTTAAGTTTGCTAGTCATTTTATGCCTTATTATTTCTTCAAAGGCTCCATATCTCGATGGTGGCGATGTTTGATTAAAATGTGATATTTCGCTTTGAAAAGGTAATAATAATTGTGATGTCAATTGAGAAGCGTTTGAAGGAGGGTATATTTCGGCTGGAGAAACGTTTAAATACCTTGATAATGGAATAATATTGTTTTCAACAGGCGTGGTGTCGTATGCCGACTCGTCTGGTGACCGATTTGCCGATCTCAGGTAAAAAGGTGTGTAGTTAGACAAATCTGATGCTGCAAATCTTCTTGAAATAACATTTTGTGTAAGCGGATTACTATAAGACGAAGGAAATGATGTCTGGTTACTTTCACGCGATAAGAAATCTTCTAACTTGGATGAAGGAGTGTAAGGACTTGCTAATGGTGCCATGTCATTCTGAAATTCAGATTTTGATGAAACGTCGTTATTCTCAAATGATTCACCACTTATAGGTATTGGTTGTGGTATACTTTCACTGTCAATATTTTCATCATAGTTTTCAGGTGACAAAACCAAAGAAACTTTTTTGAGTTTAGTTTCATTTGTATTAATATCTGGATATGTGATTACATTTTCTGTTACTGGTGGTAAAATAAGTGAAAGTTTCTGTCGCAGATCCCTTTTTTTGGGGGAAACTGAATTCGTAGGGCAAGGTTTTGATAATTCATTATTCTGGTAAGTTAAGTTATTTGCACATTTATTTTTTTTATAACTTAAATTTACCTTGTTGGAAAATAATGCCAATGGTACAGCTTCCACTGATGGCGATGTGTTTGCTGCTCTAGGTGGTTCTGGTTCATCATAAACAGCAGGTGGAGTATTCATGTATCTTCTTTCTGGAATCACATTTGGAGAGTAAGCTCTACTTGTTCTATCAAATCTCTTAGGATTTATGTCTTTTAGAATAGACCACTTGAATCCAGCTTCGGTTGCTACTTGCGTAAATGGTTGTTTAGGAATTATTTCAGGTCCAAATCCATGTCCAGAATAAATATTAGTGTCTTCGTTTTTTGTGTTACAATGACAAATATGGCAGAAGGTCGCCCACACTACTACTACGCGAATCACGTTCATCATCGCGAACGTTAATGAGGAACTGAATATTTCAAACATTGCGTCTGATATTTAAGAGCCACTAGTTTCTTAAACACCAACTACCTGTCTATTATGCTGGACCATATTATTATTATATTCTAGTTTCTCATAAGAGGCACTGAAATTATATCACAATGGCTTTAAAAAAGAAGTTTGTTTAAACTTTTTAAAAAAGGTGATGAATGAATTAATTATGCGACTTTAAAAATAAGATGGCCAATTTTGCCATAGTTTTGTGCCCCAACACGCTACAGCAATAATTTATGCAACATACGAAAGAGGATTTTAAACATGTATAAACTTTTTATTTATAAAGCAGAGGTTTAAAAGTAATTTGCAATTTTTATATCACCACAAAATCTGCAATAATTACAAGTTTTCATGCGTAAATAAGTCGACATAAATCCGAGAGCTGGTTCCATTTCATGCAAGGTACTCGAGGGCTCGCTATACGGGAACGCAACGCTACTGTTTACCTTCTCAATAGGTAACTGTATTTTATATTGTATTCTTGTAAGTGGGGAACGCCCAGCCAAATAGCTTAACAATAACAATGACTGCATACGAGTAAGTCAAACGGTCAAAATGACTGACAGACAAATGAATCGTTTATTTGCTTTGAGTATGTAGTATTTGTTTATATGGAGGCGCAATATTTGACATATACATACTTATGAAGCGTGGCCAGCCGCCATTTTTGTTAAGTTTGTTTACATTTCACTCGTGAGTACTTCAGCTGTCAAGTGAATAGCAACATTAGTGAAAAATTGTGTTTTTTGTTGAGGAGAAGTTGTTTTGTGGTTTTGTATAGTGTCAGAACATTGGATGAGAAGGTAGCAAAATGGCTTCGTGCTCTGTAAAACAGTGCAGCTACAGGGCTAACAAAAATAGCAAGCAAACGACTGTGCATCAGTAAGTAACCGTTTTTTGTTGAAATACGCCTATTAAACCCAAAAATACTTCTAAAACCTTTATTACTAAGATTATATTTTAAAGTTTTCACGTTTTTTACACCCTAAATTACCTTTCTGGCTAACTTTACATATAATTTTCCATAACAACAATTTCTATACAAATGACATTAGTGATGTAATAATAATGGCTATCGAATTTATATCGATGATTCTGTATTAGTTACAGAGCATATTTGTACGAGTGATCAGTTACAATTTTTTTTTTTTACTAAAATAGCGGTGGGACACATTAAGCTAAATAAGATAACAAGCTGTTTTTAACTATCTATACTATCACTTTCTGTATTCAAGGTGTAAAGGGACAGTTTTGCTAAAAATTGAATGGCGAAATCAAATCATAGCTAAGATTTTATAGTTACCTACGTTTAGAAAATATATTAATTTAATTAATGTTATTCTGTATGATTATTTTACCTTAGAAATGTGTTTTTCTTTTAAACTACATTACCAAGTGAGAGGATTATTAGTATTAGTACGTATTTGGTTTGATTATGTTTTCAGGTTCCCAAAAAAAGAAGCGTTGCGACGTAAGTGGTTTGACATTATTGGGAAAGATAATTTGAAACCTCATAAAGTACTCCACCTATGCTCTTTACATTTTGAGGAATCAGCATTTAATAAAACCTTGCAAATTGTAAGTATTTCTGTGCCTTCTGTTCCTTTTTTGGTAAGGAATCCATGAAATTCTTGGAAAAAAATCTCATACTGAGGCAATTTCTAGTTGCATGGAGAAGCTAAATATATTTTTTTTACGTAGCATTTGCCCTTAGAGAAGTCTACAGTGGCATTTACTCGTCGAAACTTCGTACGCACTCCTTATACAGATGCACAGATCGATCGAACCCAGTCCGAAACCCTGTACCTTGTTCATACACAAGTAGAAAAGACAACTCTACAAAACCAGGGATACGGATCGGGCACCGGGTCACGTATCCTCACCATACACGAGGCTCAAGGGTTGACGTACGAAAAGGTGGTGATCGTGCGTACTACAACGACCAGGCAGGAGCTACACGACAGTATCCCACACGCTGTAGTTGCCATATCGCGTCATACCGCCAGTTGCAAATATTATGCGGATGATGGTAACGATGCGATAGGCATTTAGGCAGATTCATCAAAGAAGCAGAGACGGCAGGCAGGGGAAAAGTGGTCAATTACAACCTCAAAATGGCGATCAAAAGTCGAGACACAGCCATCATAGATGCCTTGAGGTCTGAATGCAACAGCGAAGAACCGTCACTCGTTTAAATATATATTATATACATTATGTATTTATTATACTTATTTATAAATTGTAAACCACTATGGAAAGTATTATATTATAGTTAAAAATCAAGTATTAACAAGAAAACTTAATCTAGACAAAGGCACGGACATAAAGTCTGTGGATGCTAATAATAACACAACTAATATAAGGTCCTAATTTATTAGTCACTTTCCTTTTAACACGTTATTGTGTAGGTCAAAATATATCATTTGAGTCAAAAAACAAAAGCATAATATTAAATTTAAAAGGTCTTGAAAAATTTCGTTATGATATTTTTTCATTACTATGTTGAATAAACCCATCCATTCAAACGTAAATAATAATGGCAGTAGTAGAGCGGACGAGCGGGGAGTGGACGGCTATAATCGAAAGAGAACCATTCCTTTATCTTTAAATGGATTTTTTTTTTTTTTTTTTTACAAAATTTAATTTTCAGATAATTAATTTTTATTTTGTTTTTTGGAATACTATCAACCTATACAATAACGCCCTAGAAGGTAAGTGACTAATAAATTAGGACCTTATATATATATATATATTTTTTTTGTATTCCCACCCGTTCCTTGGGAAAAGTTGTTCAGTTTAGAAGGCGGATTCACATCCTTAAGTCACAGAATAAATAATAGCTTAAGTTTTGCTTACTAATTTTATAAGTCACCAAAAAATACTTGCTGCCTGCAATGCTAGCTTAAATTGACACAAACACGCTCTTTAACCTCCTTATTCTGTCTGTTTTTTCGAGGAGATTGATAACCTCGACGCTCACATGTTGGTTTATTCGCAAGCTTTTGCGTATCTTTTAATAATATTGGCAACAGATTCCACTTTTATAACTAGATTTTTTCAATAGCGTGCATGAGTGTCATTTTTGTACTAAGCATTTCTTCGGGTGCTATTGAACGACACGAAATATCAGGTTCGCAAAAGTTCATATCCGAGATCTTGAATTTTAGGTTGGGTGAAACGTCACGCTCCGCGTCGCTCTACGTAGAGCTTGGCCTTCGGCCTCACCATATACGCAGTTTTCCTCGGCCTGCTGCCTCGCCTCGCTCTTAGAGTGAACCTTTTATGGCGGTCATCATGGAATTGAGAGGGTGGTCGCTCTGGGCTTAGTCCTGCGCGAGCTCGGTCTTCGGTCTCGTGTCACGATTTTGTATGACGGCTTTTATTTTAAACAAAATATCTTTTGTATGATCATTGTATGTACAATAAAACACATACATATGTCACCGTAAAATTGTCAAAGCTTTAGTAAAATTATAAACTCTGGGTACTTTGTGAACTGGTCTTTTTTTTCACATTGACAAATTGTAAATAAATGTAAATAAATGCTGTGATTTTGTTTATTTTTCAATTATCATAAAGTAACCTTACTCTGTACCACCTATCGATACTTTGAACAAGTATCGATATTTTGATACCCTAGCATGTGCTTACTACAGGCACGCATATTTTTGTGAAATTTCCTGTCCTTTTACTCTTTAGTCATTGTTTATTTGAGAAACCCCATAAGTCACTTTTTCAACGAGGTTGATTTTTTTAATAGTACAGCCAAGAGCAGGTCACGCTTTACACTACCAGTTTAAGCTGAGCTCTGATTTATACTGCGCGCCATACAATGCAGGGCCGGTCCAAAGTCCAAAGTGTCAAGCTTGACGTGCTTGATACATGATACATGTAATCATTTTAACCGATACTGACATTACTATTTTTTAAAATCATCCGACGATTCTGACTTATGGGGTTTCTCAAATAAACGATTCAAATGACATAGAATCGGCATAAAGTAACCTAAAAATATACCGATCCAACCTTTATGGACCGGGTAAACACTCGCACCACGGACATTTTATGACAGTGCGAACTCCACGGTGAATGATAGAAAAAAGTATAGAGTTCTCACCATTTTCAAGTAGTTTCCCGTCGACAATGAATACAATATCCTTTTTTGCGTTCACTTTGTTTCCGCTGCTTTAACAGTGATTAAACTAATCGTGCTAATAATCATTAATTATCAAAAGATTTTTAACATAAATCTCATCCGTGTAACAGCACATAGTCTGGGGCAAGAATAGGCCAAATCTTTTGAATCTCATTATGCGGGGTTTCGCAAATAAGTAATACGTGATTAAATAATTTGTGTTTTTATTTATTTTGGAAATCTTACAGCATAACATTATGGTTGAAATTCTATATATCACATTGTATTCGCGTATAGTAATAATATCGTATTAAAAACCAGTTGTGATTATTATTTGCTAACTTCCAACATTTTGCGCGCTCTGCCGTCCCAGCCACAGAAGTTTGAGTAATGGAATATCCATTTTATTTGTAAAAATACAATGTTTTAAACATTAATCAATCAATATCGGATTCCCTGGAAATAAGACGTTAAAGTCACAATTTATGTCAAACGTGGCATTAAGTTCGCTAGAACCACTGATGCTCTGCCTACCCCGTTAGGGATTATAGGCGTGAACGTATGCATGTATACATATATGTAAATCTCCAAATTTCCTTTGAAAATTTTTGTTTTTCTACAGCTTTTTGTTTCAATTACTGAATAAAAGTACTTAAACTGTTTAAAAAAAATTCAGGATACTTTACCATGGTTATATTACATTACTACATGGCGACCGCGTACCGGAAGGTGTAGCGTAGAAAGGCCTCCCACAGGGGAGCGCAGGACGGATCGATGTTGAGATCCTTAAGGGGAGGCCTATGTCCACCAGTGGACGTCTTGCGGCTGAAATGATGATGGTGATATAACGTTTATAATAAACAAAATCAGCTTTCTGGTTTCGCTTAAATAAATAATAGATGAAAAACGTCGAACATTGAAAAACTATAATACAGGTAAGAAATTCTTGATTATTAACATACTGAATTTTTTTTTTAAACTTTGATATGTGAATAATTTGTTGGCCTCTTTAGAAGGGTCCTAATATTGTGTATGAGTCTATGTGTAATTTAATTAATCGTGTTTGTGTCATCCATGTCTTGTTTTCTCACTTATTTCGGATGGAACTATCTACACCACAATAGACATATTTTTTCTCTTATCATTTTTTGGAAGCTCTTTTTCATATTTTTCCCACAAAATGCATTAATTTGTTATCTATCTCTATAGGGCTTAGGTATCTCTCTTTAAACCTCTCGTGTGGTTAATCAGTCCATGAAACTGAACAACTTCCCCAAGGAACATCAAAATACGAAAAAAAAATTATGATCGCCCTTACAAAATGCGCTGTATGCTGATGAAGTTTGTATGAGAACTGATTTTTTTTTTGTATTTTGACATATTGTTCCTTGGGAAAGTTTTTCTGTTTCATGGACTGATTAACCACCCGAGGGATTAAAAGATCTCTCAGGTGGTTAATCAGTCCATTAAACAGAAAAACTTCCGGCGGCCGGCGTCAGGTTCGTTGCTGTACAACGAGTTTTAATAATGAAAATTATAATTCTGCTTGATGGCATCAAGCAGGCGGGCGTAGGGCGTGATAACTAATAATATACATACTTTAAATATGTAAATATGTATACAGAGTGTTTCTTAATAAATATTGTTTATTGTACAATAAAGGATTTACATACATGCATACAAATACTCAATAAAGAGACTATCCAAAAATTAAAAAAAACAGATTAATGCTCAGCTCTATTTCAAATGTATGTAAAAATAAACCTGTTGAAACCTGTAGGGATGTACGTAATTACTGATTTTGAAGTTAATTTTTTTTTTTTATTAATACCTTTAAATTACAATTTTATTAATTTTTTATTAATTTTAAACTATTGCATTTTTGCAAATAATTGCGAATCCCTAAGTTAAAGCAAACTCATTTGTGCCATCAGTGTTTTAAATCTCATTTGAGATTAATCTGTGACGTGTTGCTACGCAACGGTTGTTGATTAGATGTCAATGTAATAAAATAAGTAAATGACTTGTTAAAAAAATCACGTTTGTTGTACATATGGGAGCCCCCTTAAATATTTAATTTATTCTACTTTTTAGTATTTGTTGTTATAGCAGAAATCAAAATGCATCATCTGTGAAAATTTCAACTGTCTAACTATCACGGTTCATGAGATACAGCCTCGGATGACATTCTATAAAAACGAGCAAAAAATTACGTTTTTTGTATGGGAGCCCCCTTAAATATTTATTTTATGTTTTTAGTATTTTTTGTTATAGGACACAAAGAAATAACTCATCTGCGAAAATTTCAACTGTCTAACTATCACGGTTCATGAGAAAGAGCCTGGTGACAGACGAACGGACGGACGGACGGACAGCGGGGTCTTAGTAATAGGGTGAATAGGGTCCCGTTTTTTCCCTTTGGGAATGGAACCCTAAAAAAATTGCCTAGAGCGACTTAGAATCAGTAATAGTGTTTCAGTGATTTTAAAAAAAATCCTCGTTATGTTTAAGATTATTTTTTAAAATTCTTTTTAGTAGATAATGAAGGAAATACCAGCAACCATTTTAAAAAAATTGGATGTCTCTCGTCATTATGGAACATGTTTAAATTTAACTTAAAAGTTAAAATTGGCACTTCAGCGTAACCTTTTAAAACTTTGAGTTGGTAAAAAAATAATTGAGATAGACCTGCAGGTTTCAAACAGGTTTCAAAAACTTCGGAAGATATTCAGCTTTACGAAACATACAAAAAAAATAGACTTAATGCGGATTTTTTACGAGTAATTCGCGTTTAACGTTAAGTTCGAGTGAATAGGCTTCTTCTGAGTGAGCTTGCTACATCCTCGACCGCATCTTTGCCCTTGGGCTAGATTGTGGTCAAGAGCGAACCCTTCATTAATAAATAATAATAATAAGAAGGGACCATCGTAAGCGGTTTCCTAGTATTAATTACATAGAACGTATTGTTTCTGAAAATACCACAGACATGCCCAAAATTGTGTTAACACGGTTGTGAATGAATCTTAGACAAGTTATATCGATTACGAATCGTAACAAGTTATAACTTGTCTAAGATTACGAATCGCAATCGATATAACTTGTCTAAGATTCATTCACAACACCATTTTAGGCATGTCTGTGGTATTTTCAGAAACAATACGTTCTATGTAATTAATACTAGGAAACCGCTTACGATGGTCCCTGCTTAACGTTAAACGCGAATTACTTTTTTTTGTATGTTTCGTAAAGCTGAGTATCTTCCGAAGTTTTTAAAAACTGTCAGAAACCAGCAGGTCCATCTTAATTATTTTTTACCAACTTGAAGTTTTGAAAAGATTTCGCTGAAGTGCCAATTTTAACTTTTAAGTTAAATATAAACCATGTTACATAATGACGAGGGACATCCAATTATTTTTAAATAGTTGCTGATATTTACTTCAGTAACTACTATAAAGATTTTTTTTAATAATCTGAAACACAAAGAGAAAAAAAATAAAAATCAATGCTGCGTGAAAAATTTCGAAAAATTTATTAAATTTTAATAACTTCTAAACTACGATAAATCGCGCAACATATATAGGGGTGATCTGAATGCCCCCTGGCACGGGGCATCCTAATTTTTCTTTTGGACGTCACCCACTGGGCCACTCTGTATAATAAACCAAAAACAAAAAACCCTGAAAAAAGTCGATAATAAAAGTTTTTCAGTACATTTAACTCATTTTTTTTTATTATGAGATGGGTTAACTCTTGACCCCAATCTTGACCAAGGTCATAGATGAGGTCGACGATGGAGCGAGACTCTAGAATTCAACGTATTTTTGGCATAAGCCTTTAAATGCTTGATAAAAATGTTGGATTAAGCTTTATGGAATACTAGGTTTCCACCCGCGGCTCAGCCCGCATGGACTATAGGTTATATCGTGCCGAGCTCTGGAATAAAATGTAGCCTATAGCATTTCTCAAGGTCTAATCTGTCTCTATACCAAATTTCATCAAAACCGGTTCAGTATTTTAGACGTGAAAGCGTAACAAACAAACAAACTTACATTCACATTCATAAAATTATTATAGTAATGTGTGGTCTTTTTTATTAAATTTTTTGTCGACTGGTTTGATTCAGTGAGAGTTACACTGCCTTTTAATTAACGGTTTCTAGGTTTCGTTTCCGGACGGACCAAAATTTAAACATTTGTTCTCGAGATGGTCTGTCTTTGTTTTTGTTCCATTGAACCCACTACAACAGGAGGGAAACCTAAGTATAGGCTTTTTGGTTTTGCGTCGTTTTTAGGGTTCCGTTCCCAAAGGGAAAAAACGGGACCCTATTACTAAGGCTCCGCTGTCCGTCCGTCCGTCTGTCACCAGGCTCTATCTCATGAACCGTGATAGTTAGACAGTTGAAATTTTTGCATATGAGGTATTTCTTTGTGCTCTATAACAACAAATACTAAAATTCAGAAAAAAATAAATATTTAAGGGGGCTCCCATACAGCAAACGTGATTTTTTTGCCGCTTTTATAGAGGTAATGGTTTTTATAGAGTCCGACTCGCACTTGGCCGGTTTTATAGGTAATGGTACGGAACGGAACCCTTCGTGCGCGAGTCTGACTCGCACTTGCCCGTTTTATTTTAACCTATGTTTCTTATTATTTTTTTGTAAAAAAATTAACTTCGATTATTCATCCACTTTTAGAAAATTACTGACTATTATGAAATCGAAGCCTGCTGCCGTGCAGTACACAATTAAATCAATGTTATTTTTGTAATCTATTTGTGATACATATACAAAATATTATCATAGTAAGCCAGTCAGGTTTCATTGCTGAGAAAGGCTTCCTCTCATGCGAGTATGAAGGAAAATCAACTTCTAAAAAAAATGTAACAAACCAACTTTTGACAGCATATCCATTTATTGTCGATGCCAGTTTTTTAAATAAATTTAACTTATTTACTTAGTTAACGCAGCAAAACTAAACACAATTAATATTCAATGAAAAAATTGCCCTGTCTGACTCTGAGAAACAAAATAAAATAGGTACTTCTGTTTTTGGAATCTCACTTTTTGAAAACAATAGAAGTTAAGGACAATATTAAGGCTATCCATTTTGCGTTTGCTAAGGTTGTCCCATTGTGTAACCAAGCCAGGATCTCTCGATGGCATCCCAGGGAAATCGAGAGGAAAACGTTAATTACTGAGTTATTTTATTTTTTAATGGAATTATAATAATAATATGACTCATTTTCAAAAAGTATTACACTTTTCCTGACAGTCGAGTGTCCACGTGTGAAAACCGCGTAAATAATGTAAAAAAAATTAATTATTTTGAGTTTATAGGTATTGTTGATACATCTTAACATATTCTTGATACAATTTCATGACATTTCTTGACGTCAGTAAAATGTAACCCTAATTTGGAGAATTTCATGCATGATGTAATAAGTTATAAGTATTCGAACAAACCCGACTTTGTTTCATATATTAAGATTATTAAACCATCCCAATTAAAAAAAACGGGTTGCACTCCGGGAGTGCCGGCAGAAGTGAAAACTTGAACATATATTACTTCCTTGCGGTCTAGGAAGTTTTCACTTCACCCTCCGTCTTACAAGTTTTCGATCATGGTCACGTGACCCTGACGCGAGTTTAACATTTTTTACCCATCCAAAAAAGTGCACAACGCCGCTAAAGAAGTTTTCACTACAAAAATTAAATAAACAAAATGAAAAACACAATTTTTTATTTTCAAGTTTATTGTAAACCTCTCTTTGGAGATTTTTTTTTTTGAAACTAATAAATATACACAAGTAACTTATATTCAAATGTTGTTTAATTTGTTTAATCTTACATCCCAAGCCACCTTTTGAAGATATCAAATACGTTTGTCAGCTAGTTAAATGTGATCTGACTTAAAACACACAAAAAAATAATAACATTGTAATGTCAAGAAACGTCAGGAAAAATAAAGGGTTTATGCAAGCATGACCTACTTATCATAGATCATACTTGCATAAACCCTATATTTTTCCTGACGTTTCTTGACGTTACAATTTACTGACGATTTCGTGACGGGACCACTTTTTGAAAATGACTAGCTTTTTCCCTCGGCTTCACTCGCGTATACTACTTTTTTAGACACATATTTCATTCTCAAAATTGGAAAAATCGCGAAATATATGGAATAAGCTAAACGCTGTGTATCATCTAAATATCTGAGCTTTGGAGGACTTCCACATTAAAGTTAATTCTCCATTTATTCATCATCTGGCTAACATAACTGTAATCCTTACTAACATTATAAATGCGAAAGTAACTCTGTCTGTCTGCCTGTCTGTCTGTCTGTTTGTCTGTCGGTCTGTCTGTCTATCTGTCTGTCCGTCTTTCTTGCCTAAACTACTAAACCAATTTTGATGAAATTTTATACAGAGATAGATTAGAGCCCGGGAAAGGACATAGGCTACATTTAATTCCACGGTTGGGCACGATATACCCTGTAGTCCACGCGGGCGGAGCCGCGGGTGGAAAGCTAGTACTTGTATAAAATAACAAAATGCTTTTATACATAAGGTACTCAGGTTGTCGTGCAATTATTCAAAACGTATTAATCTGTTACGATGCTATTACATAGCTATTAGCAATATGATTTTGTGCCCAAATTGCTTGAATAACTTCCGAGTAAGCGCCAGTCAGCCTTGGGGAAGGCCTATGTTCAGCAGTGTGTGACGGTACAACCTAGACATCAAATTGAATGTTATAAATTAGAAAGCCGCACCAGCCAAACTCAAAGGAACACATTTTTTAGTATCCTTTACAACCAATTTTAAAAGTGTAAGCTGAGAAGCTATGCGTAAATCTTTGAAATACTTAACACCCCAGGAAACGAACATTTGTGACCCATACATTTTATTTTATGAGAGTTTTTATTCTCTATACTTAAAAACAATATTCTTTCTTAACTTTATTATTTTAACAGGTATTGATGCTCGCCAAATGTTTTCTAGTTCCAGGAACATAAGTAATAGCCAGCGGACACACAAGTGTTCAACCCCTGGAGCGAGTGAGAGCGTGGATTAAAGACGCTTGCGAGAAAGAGAGAGACAATGTCGCAGGCTACCCCTAAAGGCTCCACCAATGACGACATGAAACGTGGACCTACTTTGAAGCGGGAAGAATCGTTTACCAATGAAGACGATGTGGGCGGCTCCAGGCTGCGCAGGAGTTGAAGATGAAGAGAAGGAAGAGGTGGACACTCAAGTTTTAATCGTGAAACTGACAGCACGCGTGTGGGCCTTCAAAATAACCACTACTTAGATATACTTAGATATAATTAGTCTAGAATCTTGTTATTATAGTGGTTGTAGTGTTTGTGTCCGGCCGGCGCAATAAAAGCTAAGTAAAACTGTATTAGTCCTAAGACGTTCTATAATTCCTGTATTCTGCAAGCCAGTTAAATCTATAATGCCTGATCAAGGCTCAATAAAGTAGAATCTCTCGGTGTCTTCTAGCTCTGGTAGGGGGACTTGTCTCCGTATGAAACAAGGGCTTGCCCCGAGGCTAAGGGTTTACTAAAGAATAGAAAACGCTACTGTTGTGGCTTCTATGCTATAGTAAGTAGCGGTGGAAGAGCTATTTTCCATATTTATTGAATTATTTCTATTGTTGATCGCATAACAATTTCTGAATATTTATAAAACACCTAAGCTTTGCTTATATGTACTGATTTCCTATGCATTACCCCAATAAATCTCCTAAAAGGTCGTGGTTGGTTTAATTTCATAACTCTCATAATCAAGACAACTCAAGTCTCATTTATAATCTCTCAATATCATTCTTATAAAGCTAGTTCTCCATTTACTAAATCTTAGCATTTTCAATTATTAATCGATGTAGGTAGTTATTATATTGACAATGTAAAGCTAGATTCATTGATCACATTCTTGAAATCCTTTTATTCTTCTAAAATACAACATAAATATATAGTCATTTAAATCCAACATAAAATACCTGATTTTTCATTCGAATTCTAAACAAAGTAATTGAGTTCAAGACACAACGACTTCAATTCCATTATTAAAGTCGAGCTCTTTTGATTTATTGCATCAATAAACACTGCACTGTATAATCTGAGCTATAAACATGATATCAAGTATACCATAAAAAGATTGGGACTTTGAGTCGTAGACTACAGCAATACACAATTACAAATACATAATAAAAGCGCAAATATATAAATGGGGCCCCACAAATAAAGAATATTGCTATATCTGTAAGACAAGTTGGGTATGTAAGGCTGGCAATTGTCGGTTCGTCCTGGTATGAAATACGGCGTCTGCATCTTGTATCTCGCTTGGTTACGGGTAAAAACTTTTAATAAATTCGGGATTGAGTCATGTATTTGCCTTCCTGTTTTTATTATTAGTAACTCATTATCTCTGTCTATCTGCAAGCAGGGTATGTAAGGCTGGCAATTGTCGGTTCGTCCTGGTATGAAATACGGCGTCTGCATCTTGTATTCCGCTTGTTTATGGACAAAACCTTTTAATAAACTCAGGATTGAGTCATGTATTTGCCTTCCTGTCTTTATTACGAAGAATAAACATCTAGAGATAAAATAAAAGTCTTGACCTAAGTACTCTCTCTAATGGTGACAAATATATGAAGTCAAATAAAGTCAACAAAATGACAAAGAAAAAAATAATTAAGCTAGTTTACTGATGCAATTTTATAGACGATCACAGCTAAGAAAGGTAATCGACTACTCTGAAAATGAAATAATGTTTTCTCCATACAACCTTTGAACCCCCATTTCACCCCCTTAAGGGTTCAATTTCGAAAAGTCCTTGCCTACTTTATAAAAGACACTTTTTTCCATCAGGAGTTAGTCGTCGTATTAGTTGTTGAGCCTCGCATACTTTTAGAAGTCTATTTAATTATGTTTTTATACTTACATTTGTTTTTTTGTAACTAATGAACGAATTCAAATAATAGGAAAAGGTATACATAATACCTGATATCATTGCCAGAAAATTATGTTTAGTTAATTAGATTTAGTGAGGCCAAATGACGTGTTACTAAATATTTTTATAAGAAGACGTAACAAACAAGAATATTCGACATCTACCGGGATTTCGTGAAATCCCTGATTATCACATTTCCCTGCGATATTGACGACATTTCATTTGAAAGCATAAAATATTTTAAAAAAATAGAACCAACTTCAAAACCGCACTTTTTTTAAGTTTTTATTATTCCATTTTTAGTGCAAATTAGCTTTCCGCCCGGGACTTCGTTCCCGTGGCACTTTTTTAGTTTTTTCTTTCATAAGAACCTTCTCCTGACAATAAGGAACACAACAAAAAAAGAATTATCCAAATCGGTCCAGCCGTTCACGCGTGATGCCGTGACAACGAAAATCGGGTTCCATTTTTATATATATAGATTATAACCTCTTCTATCTGAAGTCCGAAGAGAGGGGAAGGATACGATAACCCTAGACTCTGGCCATTTGTTCTACTTCAAGGAAGGAGACCAGACATCCCAAGGTGGCATAGGTTTTCTTGTCAATAAAGCACTCTATGACAACGTGGTGGAGATATCCTGTATAGATCACATATAGATCACATCGTCAACAAGGCCTCTAGGGCCTTAGGTTTCATCATTCGTCTCTCGGCTCACTTCAATAACATTAAAACTATAAAAATCCTATACTGTGCTTACGTGCGCAGCCACTTAGAGTATGCCTCACCTGTTTGGAGCCCCCAATACGAGAAGTATAATTCTCGTATTGAGAGTATCCAAAAAAAGTTTCTACGGTACCTGGACTATAGGGCCCGAATAAGATCTGTGGACTACACACACACCTGTGTGTAGGCGATATCATTTCTTACCACTCAGCATTAGAAGAAACATAAGTGATAAGTGCTACCTAGCAAGGATAATTAACGGATCTATTGATAGTCCTGAATTACTATCAAAAATTTACCTGAGAACAGATTTATTAGGTTTCAGGGAACGTTCACCTTTTTATGTACCGTTTGCTCGTACTAACTATCGTAAAAAATCATTTTTTATAAGAGCTTGTAGAGAACTTACAAATATCAAGTCCGATATAGACATTTTCTCAGTCTCCAATTTAGCCCTAAAACGACAGCTATCTAAGGAATTTTTTGCTGATTTTACTCCATGATTTACAATTAATATTTATGGTTATGTTATACTAATATAAGGTTATGTACGTGGTTGCGGTAGTTGCAGTAGCAGTAGTAGGTAGTTGTTACCTATTGTATTAGTATTTACCTAGTTGCTATTTTACCTATTGTTTTTTTCTTCCTAGGACTTACATTTTGTCTTTGTTCTTCTGTAAGTAGTGGAATCAATTTAAATTAGTATCGTTACTCGTCTAAATGTATTTCCGTTTTAACTTGTATAGCCACCTTCTTTAACTTTAACCGTAACTTTAACTTCTTTTATCTTTTGGGTTATTTCGTAGATTTTATTTCCTTTATTGGCTGTAAATCTTCCAAATAAAAAAATAAAAATAATAAAAAAATATCGACCCGGGTAGCGTACCTTGTACTGAAACTGACTGAAAGAGACTCTCTTAAGGTCGTACAGGTATATGCACCGACGTCGAACAGCTCGGATAATATGGTCGAGGCCCTATGTGAAGACATTACCAAGGCCATACACACAACCACCAAGACTCAATTCACCGTTGTCATGGGGGACTTTAATGCTAAAGTAGGGAAACAAGGGCGAGACGATTTGCATGTTGAGCAACATGGATATGGATGCAGAAATCATAGGGGACAGATGCTAGTAAATTTCCTTTTGTATGAACTCGTTCTACGAGAAAAAACCCCAAAGGAAATGGACCTGGCGAAGCCCCGATGGCAAGACGAAGAACGAGATCGATTTCATCCTGACGGATAAAAAGCACATATTTAGGGATGTCTCCGTGATCAACAGGTTCAATACCGGAAGTGATCACCGCAAGGTTAGAAGCACCCTAAATATCGATTTTAAGCAGGAAAGAAGCCGAATGATGAGATCTGTTCTTCGTCCGACACTGCTCCAAGTCGAGAAAGGCTTAGATGCCTTTCAGCTAGAGCTGAAAAATCGTTTTGCCCTACTCGAAACCACAGGCAATATTGACAAGGACCTCGAAAGCGTAGCACGTACAATAAGCGAAGTGGGAGTCAGGCATTTTAAGGGAAAGCGATTGAGCAGAACCGGGGGTCAAAAGTCTTTTCCAAGAACCTGGGAAGGAGTCATCTGACAAAGCTAAAGACCTCGGACGGCAAAATCGTCACATCAGCACCGGAGATCCTCGCTGAAATCGAGGACTTCTACGGCAAACTATATGCTTCGCGAAACCCGAAGCCTTCACGCGACGCCAACGATCCCCGTGCCATGCTTACACGCCACTTCACCGACGACCTCCCAGATATAGACGAAGATGAAATTGCGACGGCTCTCCGACAGCTTAGCAATGAGAAGGCTCCCGGCGAAGACGGAGTAACCTCCTAGGCAGGAGGAAGACCGGTAGTCAAGGAGCTCAAAAGGCTTTTCAATTCCGTAATAACCAATGGGACTACCCCGGAAGCGTGGAGCAGGGGCGTGGTAGCGTTGTTTTTCAAGAAAGGGGACAAAACTCTCTTGAAAAACTATAGACCGATTACGCTCCTGAGCCATGTCTATAAGCTGTTTTCGAGAGTCGTCACCAATCGTCTGGCCGCTAGATTTGACGCCTTCCAGCCACCGGGTTTCGCAAAGGTTTTAGTACCGTAGACCATATCCACACTGTAAGGCAGGTTATGCAGAAGTGCGAAGAGAGTATAGTTTTGTGGACTACGAGAAAGCCTTCGACTCAGTCGAGACCTGGGCCGTTCTGGAGTCCTTGCAGCGTTGCCAAGTCGATTGGCGATACATGGAGGTGCTGAGAAGCCTATATAATATGTCAACGATGACAGTCAAAGTACAAAACCACCGTACAAGACCAATCCAATTGCTCAGAGGTGTTAGACAGGGTGATATCATATCCCAGAAACTGTTTAACAATGCTCTAGAGGACGTCTTTAAGACGCTAGATTGGAATGGACTGGGCATCAATGTCAACGGCAAATTTCTATCGCACCTCCGCTTCGCAGACGACACAATAATATTGGCAGAAACACCATAAGTCCTGCAAGAAATGCTGCACAGACTTAACGCTGCCTCAAGACGTGTCGGCCTTGGAATGAACTTGGACAAGACCAAGGTCATGTTCAATGATCATGTCGTGCCCAGGCCGATCTCTGTTGACGGTGTTACGCTCAATGTTGTTCAGGAATACATTTACCTCGGGCAAGCGTTGCAGTTAGGTAGCTAGGTGAAGACAACTTCGAGCGGGAAATCACCAGAAGAGTGCAGCTTGGCTGGGCAGCATTTGGGAAGCTGCGTCATATCTTTTCGTCGCCACTCCCGCAGTGTCTAAAGACCAAGGTCTTTAATCAATGCGTCCTACCAGTCATGACCTACGGAGCCGAAACGTGGAACATGACAGTGAGGTTGGCCCACCGATTACACGTCGCTCAGCGAGCAATGGAACGCTTCATACTCCGGATCTCGCTAAGGGATAGAATCCGAAACGAGGTCATCAGACAGAATCCTGAGGACAGTAATGGCTAGAAAAAAATATCCAGTTCAGTTCAGATGACTTAACCAGCCAACAGTACTGCTGCAGGACATTAAAGTGAAGCCACCGGTAAGCCATGTAGATGCGAAAGGGAGTGTAGGGCGGTGCAGCCGGGATAGGAGCGGTAGGAAGTGGAGCCAACCCGAATACTAGCATCGTAGCCAGCGTATTAGGAAAAAGGACACTATACTTGGCGTGTAATATATAAAGGGGGCGAGGAAAAGAGCTGCTGGTGAAGTCCATCCGCAATACGCGGAGAGTGGTGGAGCGACGACTGCGGCGCGGTGCTGTGATGCGGTGACGGCGGCGTTGCGTCGCGGCGATGGTTATGCGCTGGAAAGGATCAGTTGGCGGTACAATAGCCCGAAGACTTCCACCTTCTTGTTTAATATTGACAATCCACTTTTTCACAGTCGGAAATCCTAAAAAAACCACAGGCTTATAAATCACAATAAGTAACTAAGTACATAACTTCACAACTTTAGCACGGGTCAACACCAAATCATTCAATCAAACGATACAAAACAAAATGTAAAAAAAATGGTTTACACAAGAGGACTTCTTTTACTTTTATCAAGATATTCGTGAACTATGGTGCAAGTTAAAATTGTTTATGTTCTGAGTGTCGTTTCCTAGAAGATGCAGCACTTTTTTGTCTTAGTTCGTTTGTAGAAATGGTTTTCCGATCCGCAACACGTGCAGCGGCGGAGTGCCGCTAGCGCCGGCCGGGTCAGCTTCTTTTGTTTCAGAATTCCACAATCCCTTTTTTTCTTCTCATGACCAATTATTTCTGAAGAAATGATGCTTTGAGTAAAATAAAACGATGCGTGAAATTAATTAGCCGAGTTTTGAATTTATGTTATTTTAACTTTGATTCAGGCACTGACACTGCAATACATATGAAATTACTAAGTGTAATACGCTCTCGTCTATAATACCTAACGGGGTAGACAGAGCATCATGATACACTTTAACACTAACAAAACGTAGAATCCCACAAAACTGAGGGCAAAGGTATTATGAATTGCTCTGAAATAAAGTTAAAACCTAAAATGAACAGTTTAAAATGCAGCGGCGCAGTTTTTTATAAATTCAGGATCCAGGGCTTCTAGAGAAATACATATTGTAAGGATTAATGTTCTGGAACGGGCTCACCGGGTTTCCGCGCATGAGTGACACAAGCGGCTCACCGCCGCGCCGGTCGTCATGTCTAGATGTCAGTTATCAGTTCATGACTTGATGTTTAATTATTAACAAATGATCACTTGCAATAAAGTTCAGAATCAAAACGTAGGTAATAAACTTATTTCAAACACAAAACACAACAAAGTTTAACTGCTCGCGACGGCAATTGCCGTTTAAAAGTTTTTTGCCCATTTTTGACATCGGTTAGGCTGTTTACCGGCCAGGGTGCACCGCCGGGAGCGCACATGTGCCACCGAGGTCCAAAGGGGAATCATTGCTAGAAAAAAATATACTGAGGAAAATTACACTTGATGAAAATAATTCAGAATGATGGTCTAAATTCAGGGTTTCAGTTTTTGCTAAGCTGTCCCTTACACCGTGTACTAATTGTTATCATGACTTTTGCTTTAAATGAGTATCCGATATTTCGCGCTGTCGTAAGCACCATTTCTTTGGCTTTATTTTAGGATAGTGCCTGGCAAGACTAAAAGGACAAAAAGCTTATTTATCTACCTAATTACAACCTCACAAAATAGTAATTTCAAATATTTGGTACAGACAGCCGCAACTCAGGTTACCACACGCGTGGAATTTGTACTATTGTGATAAGAGCGGTTTTGCAATGAAAATGGCGTAACCTGATGCGCTAGCGTCTGTACCTAGAGCCATCTTGGCATTGTATGAATAAATATTGAATTGATCTTTTGTCTGAATCGGTCAGGGATTGAATACAATGACTAGGTATTTCATACAATACCTGGATTTCAGACATTGCTGGTGACATATAATTACATGTCGTGGCCAGATCTTAGAAATTACCATATCATTATTTGTTCGAGCTGTAATGAAATCGTGTTGTTTCATGAAATAGAACAGCACCGGTCGCTCACATAGCTGTTAAACGTACGACCATGTACGACTAATTCATTATTTGGTTAAACTTTAGTGATCTTTCCGCGAAATAGATTTTCTAGCGGTAGTATTCAAAAATTCTACAACCTTTTTAGTTTCGCGTACAATATTGAAAAATTCTGCTCTTATCAATACTGTTTATACATTATTGGGGACAAATGTGTTTGGTTAGGACGGTCACTGTTGTTTGTTTGACATTTCTACACCCTTTTTGTATAGGCAACATTCGTCATTCTAACTGAAACAGCGGAACACATTTATTTTTGTCTTACTAAAGGCTTTTTACACATGCAGTAGGTAAATTATAGTATTCTGTTATCTCAAAATATCTATATTATATTAACTATACCCCAAAGGGACGTATGTGTGTCATATCTAAAATCACTTATAGTCGTTCTACATTTGACTGACTTTACTTTAATCGACTTGAACTCTTAACAAGGTCACAGAAACTAATTTAAACAGGTCACAGAAACTCCCTTTTAACCCCCCACAAAACAAGAGGGGTGTTGAGTTTGACGTGTGTATCCCGTATGACTGTAATCGACTGTAACCTAGCCCAATTCCGATGGAGCGTAGCTTTATAAGCGCTTCAAAATAAGTGCAAGTTATCTAGATTGTGTACACAGCTACGCTCGATGAAGAAAAAGTATGACACGTAGGGTGACAGAGCGGTTTGATAAAGCTTGCACGCAGCAGCTTGCATGCAGCAAAGTGAACGCGACGACGCTGCCGATGCCGCGCCGGCGCCGTCGTCGAGTGTCTCATAATTTTGTATGTAAGCAGAAAGTAGGCGTATACCTACCAAGCGTATACTGACGAATATGCATACGTCTTCCTGGACAGTGGACCTTACAGATTTCTTATCCTGTAAGTTCCACTTTCCACTTACCGTATGTACCGTATGTGATGGATGTGACGACGGAAATACGCCTGATACTTGTCACTTCCTGTCATTGTCATCTAAGCGCATAAGAGTGCGCTGGCTTTCGATACTCCGAAAAATCAGACGTAGTAGATGCCTAGGTTTGCAACTCGTTTTTTCTAGAACCGTGCGCGCACACGCTGAAACTGCAAAATCAATTTAGTTACGCCCTAACAGAAATTAAATGTGTTTCAGTAACTTACAGTGTATGTCCAAAGTCTCCTCTTATACAAAAGATAATCAGTTCGTTTACTTTACATAAGTTATTAATTGGCCGCCGAACATAGAATAGTTACACGAGCTCCGCGTTAAATGAAGCCTGGAGTATCCCCCTTTCCCCAATCCACCACCATACAAGCTATAGTGAGGGAAGTCTGCAGGTCAAGCTCCACGTAGGGTTTAACCCGGAGCATTAACCTCTCCTAGTCGAAGACTGCCGGAATACAAAGAATGATGAGTCGAGGCCGTAGGCCAAGCTCCGCAAAACCCAAAGCAAAATGACCTTTAAACAAACAATAATGACGCGAGGCTGCAGTCTGAGCTTCGCTTATGGAGAAAGCTGCGGCTTCCCCCAATTCAAATTGGCCGCTTTACAAAGAATGGTAACGTGAAGGCCGAGCTCCATTTTCCACCCCAAATCCTAAACGACCGTTATACAAACAAGGCCACAAGCCCAGTTTTTCGTAAGGTGAAGCCCGATGCGTCCACATCCCTCAAACCAAAATAACCGCCACAAAAACAATAATAACGCGAGGCCACAGGTTAACGATCGGAGCGCCTCTCTTTCCTCAATGAAAATAACTGCCATACAAAACATTGGGAAGGGGAGGCCGTAGAGTGCCTTCGTCCGAGCTCTGCATAGGGCATAGACCGGAGCGGTCCTCTTCTTCGATAAATACTAAATCATTGAACTAAATTAAAATAAACTTAGTAAACTGATGGCATCAGTCTGTCTGCCGTTTCATATTGTAGTGCCTGACACACATAACATTGTTTCTGTACATATAATAGCTATAAATTATTTCAATTAAATTCAAAATGACGTTTTTTTTATAACGAATGGGTTTGCTCTTGACCACAATCTAGCCCAGGGGCGAAGATGTGGTCGAGGATGTAGCAAGCTCACCCAGTAGATGCCTATACCTTAATAACTTATACAGACTACCCCATTCTTTTAAATTATGCTAAGTTTTATCTGGCCGCGACTTTACGTACAAAAATAATTTGAAAAACCTTGATAACCTGCAACCTGCCTGCAAACTAAACTTCACTATTCCGGACTAAGACCATACTTATGAAAACTAGTGATACTCACCGATTCAATTATTTAATTTTGTTTTCCATAAAAACTGGCACAAACAAGAAACGAATCCTTATGTTTATGAGCACTAATACCAACTACTAGTAAACAATATTTTACGAGTAAGCAATATTTTAACATGCGATTCCCTTAACAAAACTAACCACTACCCGAAAGGAACTCGTTTTTCCTATATAAAAGAAGTAAAAGAAAGTCTAATTTACTTTTGAAAACAGAAATATTTCAAAAATTGCCTTTGTCGCAAATCGATCCGTAAAAACAACACATAAAAGTGGTCTCTCTAGACGATTTTTTAAAATAACTGGACCAATAATTATCTTGGGAATTTGTTTTAGAAACCACATCTAATGCGTAGTGCAGAATATATTACTTTAACTCAAAAAACAAGGAAACGTGTAAGCACAGTTGTAAAGAGATAGAAAAAGATACGCACTACACTACACACGGGCATTATCTTATTCACGGTCTAAACTACGGCAACCCAATTTAAATTAAATTTGTCACACGACGATAGTTTTACGGCACTAAGGATTGGTATAAAGTCTCAGAGGCCTAGCAGTGATATGAGCAAAAATGTTATTACTTTATCGGGCTGCCTAATATCTTCCTGTTTAAATGTTTAAGTAGAACGATACTCTGTAAGTTTAACAGACCGATTTTGTTCTTATTATCATAACATAACAAGGAAGTGATATTGTAAGAGGTGGCGTTGTAAGTGAGATGTTTTAAGATTCATTGAATTAAAGCGGTCATTCATTGTTTCAGTTCAAAGTTGTTTTAACTGAAGATATACACAAAACTCATCATGACAAGCAATCGAAATCATACAACGGTAGTGTACCACCGTGTACCAATGCAGTTTGGAATCAAAAGATGCAAGTTCAGAGTTTATACCAAAACAATTGTACATTAATAAATTGTCTTCCTGGTCTCCTTAAAGGATTTTGCAAAGGGTTTCAAATAAGGGTTCCTTTTTTCAGATTTTTGCTCATAACTTGAAAACGGTCTACTAGCAACTATACACTTCCAGGTATGAATTAAAGCACATTAAATTCTTCACACCTTTGTCTTAGGTACTCATAATTTCAGACAAATGCAAGCTTTTCAAGTTATATATTAACCAAAGTTTGTGGGATTTGCGTCATGTACGTATGTTACTTAAATGAAAACAATCGTTTATCACCAAATCTCCAAATCTACCTGACTAATACAGATTAAATTTGGCCAGTAGGTAATCTGTAGTTAGTAATTGGCCGTCAAGAAAGAATTTTCCGAAATTCCCAAGGGAACGGGAAGAATTTACAAAAATATGAAAGCGAAAGGTTACTCACTAATTATACACAAAATATCAAAACTACGCTAAATTTAGGAACGCGTCTAGTACGCGTCCCACTCGTTCCACTAGAGGTATTAGATTTTAATATTATGATTTTTGTTCTCTGTTGGCTGATGCCAGTTCAGTCAGTGAACCACTCTTGTAATAAGAGGCTATGCATGCAGTCATGTGAGAGTGGTTTTATGTAATGAAAAGAGAGTGTAATTCCATGATTGAAAATTGTGTATGGGAATCAATTGACCGACCAAAGGGTGAGAATATTGTCAAAAATAAATAGGTTTCTAAGATGTAATATGATGCATGAAAAAACTAAACATATTCATTTGTGGTACCACTTCGTAACATATTAAGTTCAAAGAGGAGAAATAAATAAAAAATACTTACTAACCGAGCAGATGCTTGTACAAGGAACCTCTTGAAATGTAAAAATAGTTGAGCATTGTATTAGTGAACCATTAATGGAAACGGTTCAATGGAATTGTTACTGTGAAGCAGAGAAAAGGTAATCGCTGGTGTTTATGTGGAGACTATTTCTTTAAAACACGAAGAGCTCATCCGTTGTAGAACATAAGATAAAAGTACTTTGTGAGCACAAGGAGGAATGCAAGTGATTCCAGTCATCCAAGATCTTTGTCCTAATCTGACACACATTATTATTATTATTATTATTTATACTTTATTGTACAAAAAAATTAAAACAAACATTTTACAGAGAACAGGATACACAACATACAGGATACATTACATTATCTAACAGATAGCAAGCAGATAGCCCATATTGTGAAGTCAAATATAATAAGTTGCCTATCTGTGTTTTTTATCGGACTAGCACATTGACTTGTTGTTATTTGGCCAATGTCGAGTTTTTCCAAAGTCAGTATAATTAAATTGACAGGGGTGTTTGGCGGAAATTCGGCGTGGGCGGTTGCTGTGCCAATGAATTTAAGTTTTCTACATTAAAGAGTTGTTTAATGTGTAACAGTAATAGTGTAATGTGCGGTAAACGAACTTAAAACAGTGTGATTATAAAATAATTCAAGTGATACAGTGTACCGATCTCCCGCGGCAGTGCTTCACGCCGCCATAGTTCGCCGTAAACAAAACACCATCGGTTTACTAAGAATAGTAGGAACTTATTCCGAAGAATACATTGAAGACATGGCTATATGAACATAGATTCCTTTGCCTTTCCTGAAAGATATAAACTGTGAATTACTCAATCTACTCAAAGGGTATGACTATGATCAAATTGAAAAACTCTTTACTAGGATACTATTACACTTATACAAGAAAATTTACATGTAATAATCTTTAAGTCCTGTATTTAATTGGTCTCACAAACACAACACATATACACAAACCCACACACGCACGCACACACACACACACACACGCACACACACACGCACACACGCACGTCTAACCCTTAGTTTATTTAGTATAATTAGTTTATATTTTTCGTAAGTTATTAATTTGTATAACAATAGTTGGGAAGTTTCTGACGTCTGTAGCACAGTTTTTTACTACCACAGGCTTCAAAATTCATTGTATTGTTACATATCTTACAGTTAAATAAAGATTTTTTACAGTTTACAGTTTTACAGTTTACAGTATAAAAACAAAATTAAAAATAAAACTGACTTCAACTACGTCCTGTACCTAACCTACTGATCTGTTTGAAGTCGGTACGAAGGTGGCCCATCAAAGTAGCCCAGTGGCGCTTGCAGATCTGAACCAATCAGTAAGGTTAAGCAACAAACACAGAGGCAGGGAACCTGATGGGTAACCGAAGTGGCATTATATCACGAAAGTTTCCGGCTTCGGAGGGCACGTTAGGCGGTTCCGACTGTTGTCGATTGTCCAAGTCAGTAAACCATTAAATTAAATTAAATTAAAATTAAATTAAACTTTTTGTTGTTAGGTTTATCTTTGGTTTTATATTTTTGTCACTTGTTCCTATCTATAGGTATTAAGTTTAAAAAAAAATGTTATTCAAATTTAAATTATTTAGTTTATGTATCCAACGCATAATGTTATATCATTTTGTGAAAACTTGACTGGCTTATAGATTAGTTTACATTAGAATAAGTATTTTGTGTTGAATAGCTGTATGTTTTCCTTTAAAGAAAAAAAAAACAAGTCAGAGGCCATTTATCAGTTCGAAAACTCTGACACCAGGGTTAGTCAAGTTGGCCACACACCTTGCTATACCTACACGATAAGATAGAAAAATAATACATTTTAAAATGCTTTTTATTTCTGTTTGTCACCCATATTTATCTTGACATGTAAGAGAAACTGACTGTTCAATCAACGCACATCCGATACTGCTGGCCATCGAAACAAGAAATTTTGCATAAGCTTTATTTAGGGAACTTATTAACGTTCTGTAAAATGTGTGCTGAGGAAATTAAAATAAATGACGTCAATGTAACAAACTATTCCCATGATAGCCCGTTTTACGCGTAGAAAGTCACGGGCGTAAAGCTAGTTAAAAACGTTATTGTAATGAAGGGATTTGCTGTGTAGTGCTTGTTATCTTTATTAAACCTACTCGTTATGCTCTTTAGACCACGTGATTCATCCATCACGTATCTATTTGTGCGTGTTGCGCATGCGTGCGCTACCTGGCAAAATATAGTTTTCGTAAATATCTGGGGAAACCACAAAACACATAAGGATTATAATAGATAAATAATTAGGTAAAGTTCCCTTCCTATAGTACCCCTATAGTACCCTTACGGGCCACTGTGCTCCGAACAAGCACTTATTCGTATTAAACGTCACCGAGAGCCCCCTCTGCAGGGACTGCCTAGAGGCTGATGAAACAGTCGCCCATGTAATCCTGGATTGCATGGGAGTTACAGAACACCGGGCAAAAATCCTTGCAGACATTAGGTCGCTACGCGAAGCCTGCGAAAACCCCAGGACATGGGCGTACCCAGCTTCTGGCCTAGATGGGGGGGGGGGCAAATCAGACTTTTAGACCATAAGGTCAAAGATGAGGTCGACGATGGAGCGAGTTAACCCAGAAAATGCCTATAAAGGCACTGGTACTCCAACGCACCGACGGAACACAGTAAGCTGTTTGGCGTCGGACTTCGGTAGGAAGGTGGTCGTGAACCAGATGGCCCTTTACAGAGCCTACCACACCGCATGAGACCATAGGACGACACCTTAAATTCAGAAAAAAAAGAAGTGTCGTTGCCTGGGATGGATTACTAGGAGGCAGGTCTCATTTGTGTTTCCTTAGTCGCCTCTTACGACACCCACGGAAAGAGAGGGGTGGTGTTATTCTCAACCGATCACCACACGGTATCATACACACTACACAAAGAATACATGAAAGATTAGGTATATGTAATGTAGTGTATAGGGCAAACAGTCCTGCTTCATTATGTAGTTAAATAAAGAAAAGTAAATTTGACTATGCATTTTTATATTTCCAGGGGGGGCCGCTGCCCTTCCCCTTATGGGTACGCCCATGCCCCAGGAGGATTCTGAGCTTCTGGGCGGAGCTGAAGTGGCAAGAATAGCATAATGGGCCACTTAGGAGCCTTAATGCGGAAATGGGAGCCCATATCACTTATCACTTAGTTCCTTTCCTTTTATAGTCAAGAATGGGACTTAAACAGACTCATAGAATTGGTATGAGTCTGTAGTTCTTCGTACGAGACACAGATGGCGCTAACCTACTAGCACGACGTAATGTGCTTAGTAAAGGAATAAGTTTCGCCGCTTGACATTTTTCTTTCCCTGAAAATTATTTGTAAAGTAAAAATGGAATTCTCTACCTGCGTCTATATTTCGGGGCTCATATGACCCGAATTTCTTCAAAATGAACCAGCCCCAAAACTGAACAACTTTCCCCATGGAAAATGGGAAATTTTCGCTTCTCCATCCAAATTGTGCTATCAGCTGATTTGACTTTGTATTTGATGTCGATTTTTTTTTTTAATTTCATTAGGTTCCTTGGGGAAAGTTGTTATATTTTAAGGGGAATCCTACCCCCTAAACTATTGCAAATTAACTGCCGTACTCAAAGACGTCAATTAAAGTTAAGTACTATTAAACTCTGATGTTGTCTCTTTCACTCTTGTTGATATAAACAAGGAAAGCATGACATTTAATTACTTCTTAACTTTAATTGACGTCTCTGAGTACGGCAGTTAGTCATCCCATATAATATTGGAGATTCCAACTCACTGATTGATCAACGCCCAGCCTAAAACTTTAGACTGAGAAAATTTATATTTGGCGCAATGGTTACTTTTATAACGTAAAATATTCAAGGAATAAGGAAGGATTTTACTAAATTCCTACGGGACGAGGTCCCGGGCATCCCATATTTTCTTTCTTAATATAAATAAAACAAAATGGGGTTTTTTCGAACACAAGTCGAGAACGACGTGGACCGATTTTCATGGTTTTTGATTTGTTGTATTTGTCTCCATCCCGAATAGCAGAATAACTACCTATTAAAAACATTAGAAAATTGTCGCAAAAATTCCCACGGGAACGAAATCCCAGGCGAAAAGCTAGTTTAGAGATATATTTATATAACTATAGATACCGGTGGTGTTAGAAACTTTATCATGAAGTCAACACATGTTCAGCAAATAATTTTATTGCAATTGCATGGCGTGGACGGATATCATAAACACTTATAGTGTTTATGCTTAGTTAAAGTGCAGATAACAGCCAATGCGTGTTTCCACGAACTGGATAAAATAGGGTAGTGGAACCAATAAATGAACAATTAAGCATTTTCGGCTATGACTTTGAGCCTTGCTGATGCTTTTTTATTATTTTTTATATCTTTGAAATTTTACTCTTGAAAAAAAAGTTTGTGCCTCTAATATTTTTTTGTAAAACTGCGTTTATGTCAATTACGGCAAAATCCCCCAATGAACGCTAGGTCCTAATTATAACTGAAAATTGATCTATGACCTTGGTCAAGATAGAGATCAAGAGTTAAACCATCTTATAATAAATAATAATAATAATAATAAAATGTTCAACCTGTAGTAAATAACTTTATAAGGAAACTATGAACTATTTTGGTGAGTTTTATTCATTTATAAGCACTACTTTGTAGGTTTAAAAAGCTTTAAAAAATACGGTCAATCCCTAGAAGTTGAACCCCATTAATTTATTAAGTAAAGCAGTCAAACTTTGAACTATTATTGGAACAGTAAATTTCTCTAAAAATACGTTAAATAACACATATTTGTGCGAGTAATAATCAACATAAAATTTAAAAAACCAAAACTACTTCAAAATTCAAATTCAAAAAGTTTAATAATTACTAAAATAGACCCGTGAATCTTTCCACAACCTGTAAATATGCTTAAATTTTGAAAGGCACTTCTTTAACTAGATTGCCTTACAACACTGATTTTTGGTGGGAAGGATTCACTACTGGTTTGTTTTCAGATGAATAGGGATTTTTTTACAAAATGGAGTAATAAACATGTTGCCACACGTAGGAAAAAGTATATGAATATGTAATAAAAACACAGAATATTTGAAATTCTGGTTTTTCGATCGACTATTCGTCTATTGGGATGTGTTCATCTTTTGGTTCCCTTACCCTTAACCTTGAACAAGTATGTATCTACTACGTGTGTAGTATGTATCTACTATGTAATAATAAACTAAGAGATCTATGTGCGTTGCATGCACAGCACACACACGCTTACGGAGGACCACACACAGTATTCGCTATCGGCTTCGAGTGCAGGGGGCTATTCCATATGAAGTCCATTGCGATTAAACAATTACAATTTTTCACAACATTGCTGCGTTTGGCTTACACCATCACTAACTTCCTCTGAAAATCCTTTGTAAAGAAGCAATGTATGACGAATTTGAGATCAGTCGATATCGACTTCGCTATCTGGAATAGGGAAGTGGACGCTTTTAAACTGCAATATTTCTCATTGTTTACACAGCCGTGTTCGGTAAACCTAGCGCTTGCTTGATTCCAATTTTAGTTAGTGCACGTCTTCATTTATGCGAGTACGATCGGCCTTTTGCACTTCACTACTAATCTTCTTCATATGGTAGGTAAGTGTTTTTCCACTATATTCATGTCTCAAGGCATTGCTTAAATAGATTCAAAGATTTATTCGCTTAAACACAGTTGTGTTTATATGTTATGCTTAATATATTAGTTCATTGTATCATAATCATAATCTTTAATTTGTTAAAAAACAAAAAGTCGAGATAACAAAACAAAATGGGATTCTCACATTTTACTAAAGTTGGTATACAAATTTTTCAGTACATTATATAGTCAATTTATAAAATTCTATTATACTTAATTATATAGTTAGGGTTAGGGACTTATACAATTAAAAAAAACAAATAATTTAAAATCAGATTTTACAAAGTAATAAAATTAAATAGTGAAATGTAAATAAATAATTAATCCGTAATATTATAAATGTGAGTGTAAGTCTGTTTGCTTCTTACACTGTCACGCCTAAACTACTGAACCGATTTTGATGAAATTTGGTGTAGACATAGATTAGACCTTAAGAAATAACTTATGCTACATTTTATCCCACAGCTGGACACAATATACAAACATACAGCAATATACAGCACAATCTACTTCCTTTTTTTTTCTTAACCTGTGAATAGTGTTGTTGGTTGTGTGTACGAGTAATTTAGCCTTTAATTGTAAGACTGTCTTATATCAACTTCTGTACACAGCTGTTTTCTATTCCAAATAATAATAATAATAAAAAAATATATAAGTAACCTGTAGTCCACGCGGGCGGAAAGCTAGTAATTCATAAAGCAATCCTAAACATCCAGCCTGCACTGATTTATTATGTCATTCCTAAACGTTACATTCCATTATGTTGTCATTTTCGTCATTATTTTAGTTTAAGAATTCTTATATCTAGGGCGACTTGCACCAAAACCTTCTTCTTCTTAGCGAGTCGATGGCAAGTAACTAGACTTTCCATCGTGGTGAAAGGATTTGCCAGTCAGCTGGAGGAGTTCGCTTAACTGTTGCCCAGGGTGCGCCGGACGTACAAAATTTGGTATATTTAATATCTTAAACACATTTAACTTTGCCTCGCTAAATACGTTTTTAGCACTTTGGTGCAAGTCGCCCCCAGTCTGCCATAGGTACCTAAGTACTTAGTTGAAAGATCTTTCTTTAGATCAGCAAACATTTGTTATTGCTTTTAGTGTTAGACTGGATACCTAATAATTATATTTATATTAAACACTCAAACTTAGTTGATATTTAACCACGATGCGGGTGGTACATGACCTGGAGATCCTTAGGGGTGACCTGTGCCCAGCAGTAGGCGTCTTGCGACTGATATTATGATGACGACATAGTTGGTAGGTGCAAATTTTTTTCGATACCGTATTACCGACGGCGGTAGGACTTTGCACTTTATTTGATGACATGAAATATGTTTTTTTGGGTTCTTGTTTCTATCTTTCTCTAACGCTATACAAATAACAATCTAGACAGTAGGTACATTTTCGTTAAGGCTCCTATACACTATGCCGGGGCGGCACGGCCGGGGTTGCCGGCGGGTATTTGAGCCGCCGCCGGCATGGCCGCCGGGGTGTACCGGCGGGTTGCGCGGGAACCGGCGGCCGTTCGTTCCCGGCATTCGATTGAAAGTGTTATGCGCGTGCGGTTCGGAAAATGATGCTCTGCGGCCGCCAGCGGCAAGTGCCGGCGGCCTAAATAATCCGGCGGCATACCTGCGCAGCAAAAACCCGCCGGCCATGCCGCCGCCGGCTTAGTGTGTAGGAGCTCTTAAAGTTGATTTGACTCATTCCCTGTAGAGGTAGGATGATGAAGTTGAAGGCTGTGTCTTCCCCGGTTTCTAAAGCACGTGGAAGAACAGGATGTAAGGAAACAAAAAGGAAAAGGCGAACCATGGTAAAACATCGTGTGCCCTGCTATATAAATATTCCAATGAATGACCAAAATCATTTGTTCTTGAGCACATCAATTGTCTATTTAGACTTAAGTATCTGGAAAAACATAATTACTTTTTATAAACCTTTTAATTTCATTTTCAGAGTAACTGTGATGTCGGCTAAAGTAAACCGACTGATCCAGTACTTGGAAGAACTTCAAAACGTCAATTACAGCGAGATATCTGAAGCACGTGTCCACAACTCCAACGCGGACGCTGCCTTACTCCTCATATTCAACATCGGTCGAGAGGGAACTTCATTCACAGAGGAACAAAAGAAAGCAGTCGCCGAGAATCTAATTCTTGCAATAAAACCTATCCAAATCAACATAGAACGCCTAGGCTTCGAGTACAGAAAAGGATTAGACACACTTATTCTGAAAAAACGATCCGCATTACAATTTTTGATCACCACCTATAGGGAGTTACCAATCCCTGGGAGGAACCAAACTTTGTCTGTTGTATTCGACGGGGTTAACTTGCGGGAAACTATTACCATTCTTGACGGTATCATTGACGATTACCGGAACGAGTCGGACGGTGAGGAGCTCACATTTTCTAACGAGTTTCCTGGGATACCGTCCTCGCACACTTGGTGGTTTTAAACATGTGGAATGTTCTGGACTCCATCCCCGTCATAGGGCCTGTGAAAGGTGTATTGCATTACGCAACAGGAGACACAGAAGCTGGAAACAAAGCCATGCTGGAATCAACGCGTTCAACGCTTGTGATGGCAGCAGGCGCCGCAGGTTGTGTGGCAGGGCCGGCGGGGGCAGCTGCGCTGGGAGCTGCTGCGGGTGCCAGCTGGGATTTGGCTGAAAGCGTCGTAAGAGACAAACCGACTGGTCTCTTAGAAAGCGTCGGCAACATCGTCGAAACATCTAAAAAAGGTGAAGTACCCGTGTCGGGCATACTCCATACGACATTAACCGTCACCGGTGATGTGCTAGGTGGCATAGGAGGAGGTGGAATAGCCTCTTCTGTGTCACAAGCTAGTGCTGGTACTGCTATGAAATCAGCTGGAAAATCTGTCGGCAAATCAGCTGGTGATTCGATTCTCAAAACTGTAAGCTTAGAGACGGGCGAAATTGTAAGTAAATCGGTCGGAAAAACAATGGCAAAAGAAGCTACGAAAAATATGATAATAAACGAATCAACAACGTTAGTAGCGTATGGAACTACCCGAGCGCTAGTGAAAGAAACAGAAGAAACAATTCGTGGGAACAATTTTGTTGGTGTGTCATCGTTTCAAACTCCACCACCGACCGGACCATCAAATCCACCATCTTCTGGGAACTCTTCTAACGCAAATAACACCACCAACTCGGGTAGCGCGGGCTCAGGCGCAGGTGGACAGCCACCGAGGCAAAACCCTCGAACCGGATGTAACACTTCGCAACAACAACAAGTATCTCATTGGGATGCTTTTCGAAACATTTTTGGCGGACAAGCACTGAACGACATTTCCATTCGAGGTCGGAATATCTTTAAGAATCTTGAGTCGTTCCAGAAGCGAGATTTGAAAAATCTGATTGTCATGTTAAGAAGAAAGGGTATTCTTGAAAGGTTGATACAAACAGTTTTGAATATATTAAATACTGTAGATGTAGAGGACATTACTTTCGTTAATTTCATGAGTTTGGCAGAGTTTGTGTCCATTTATACTGGAGAAAGAATGGCTCGTCGATACGAACTGGACCGCGAACAAGAAGATCGAACTCCAAGCAACTACATTCAGCGAAGCAATGAGATCGTGGAAATTGTAGGTACGCAGGTACTGCAACATGATTATACCATAAGGAGAGTGTTTCGACTAATACGAGACCAAATAACGGAACAATCTGCAGTCATCAATTTTAGAAATATATTTTCTGCGGTTACACATTATTTCAAACACAGACTCGTTAATGGGTGGCACGAGATGACTGTGGCTGAGTATTTCGATTTAATAAGAAGTTCTTTGGAAGTGATAATGAGTTCACCTGAATACCAAGACCTTTTACAGAATGGAACAACGATAGAGTTTGAGAAATATTTCGCTGTGTTTGGTCGGCGGCTGTTTATATCGGTGAAGATGCATGGCACACGTGTGGACCTGTCCACATGCTTCTTCAAAGACGAAATTGAACCGGGGCAGGACGGCGACATGTGGATCAATGGGAGACAACTGTAAAAAACGCAAATTTGAAATGTAATTAAGAATACTTATTTTTATTTTATTTTACTTATTTATTAGATCGCCAACAGAGTTAACGATAATGCTTGAAACTACATACACAATTATGATACTAGCTTAATTGTACGAGTTACTAATCTTATAGGCGATAACGATATGCGCTACTAATACAATTTTAATTTTAAAATTATAAAAAAAAGAAAATAAGAAAAAAGCATGTTAAAAAAAATATGATAAAAAAATGGATGAGTACAAAAAAAAAGGGAAAACGGCAACGTAACAATATCTTTAAGATTTTTGCACATACTTCTTTCTAACTGAATTTTGAACTAACAATATATCTATTATGTATTTAAGTAAATACATATATGTATTATTTTTTATGTTATAATATTAAGTACCTACCTAACAAAAAAAATCATATTTAGCAACACTGTCTGTACCTATTACTAAGGGAATTTTATACAATCTCATAATTTTGTTTAGTGGCGGGTGATGGATGACCCACAGATTACTTCTTGCAGAATTTTCTAAAATAATCTAGTGGGAATAAGAATATTAATTTTGTGAAGTAAATCCGGAGCATCTAACACACCATTTACAAGCCTATGAAGAAACATTCCATCAAGCAATTGTCTAATAGGTAATGAAATCATATAAAGAGTGCATCTTGAAATATTCAATTTGCTAGTTAGATGAAAGCCAGCTAAGTGCCATAAAAATCTCCTTTGAAAACTCCAAGCGCTTTTTTATAGATATCGTAATGTGGGTTCCAAACAAAGCTGCAGTCTCTGGGCCTGACCTAACTAGCTAGGGTGTTAAAAAGAGAATTTTAGTAGGTATATAGGTTTCTAAAACTTTTGCTGTTACGAATCCGAGCTAGAAAGCATTATTTACGATTTTATGACCAAGTATTTAATATAGTAACGTGGTCTATTACTAAATAATTTTTCCACAAGAAAATGCTATAAGTACTTTGATAGCTCAAGGACAAGATCATTACGATTATACTCGATTATACTTATTGTTTTATCGGTTTTGTATTTAATTTTGTATTTTTTAGATAACATTTCTTCATATGTATAAATAAGTATATTATTATATGTATTTCCTTCCTTCATATTGTATATTCAATTATCTTTCCTTCCTTCCTTATAATGTAGGTCAAGGTTTCCCAACTTTTGCGTCGCTGGGGCGCCGTGGTTATCCCGGGGCGCAGCTCGGTTGACTCAAACCGATCCACATCGATTGCATATCGGTGATGACACAACCCAGTCGGGTGAACGCCAAAAATGTAATTCTTTTTTAAATTTTTATTTACATTTCTGTATTTTTCTCTAAAATTGGGTCACTAGTAGTTTCCTTAACTGTAAAGATGCACGGGCGCGGGGGGCGTCGCAAATAAATGGCAAACTCCAAAGGGCGTCCTAATAAAAATAAGTTTGGGAAATCCTGGTGCAGGTATGATACCTACATTCTCTGGGGTATCAAGATGAAATTGTATAAAGGTAATGATGACAGGCTGTCAGCCTTTCGCCTAAAAAACATCAAGATCCTCACGTCCCACTTACTGGCTTATATAGTATGCCTGAAAAGAGTTGACATCTGGCACATTCTAAGCTTAGAACCGACATTGTTCTCCAGATGGATCTAACTTCAAGAACAGTCGATAAATCAATAAATTACGTTCTTTTAAGCCGTCTATGTCGGGATTTATATCTATTTTTTATTGAGTCTGGCCTTATCATTTTTCTTGGTACCTAAGTAATAGATAGATAGATAGATTCTTAGATATGACCCCATATGTGTTTGCATTTTGTCACGGTGAATGAAACGAGCAATACGTACTTTAATCTAGGGTTTTTCAATCTTTTTGAATTCGCGACCCCTTTGGAAATTGTTAAGTTCTTGCGACCCCCTAAGGTCCCTAAGATCCCCCTTAAGCTAAATCTACGAACGAACTACGTCAGATTTTTAAACGTAATTAAAGAGTTTGCCGCGGGGTAGGAGCGGAAGGTGGGAGGCATCATTATACAAGCACAGCCTTTTCAGTGTCATTGTCTTGATGTAGCATAAGGCACATAACATTTGATATCATGAGTCATGCACAGTGTGACACATTATATTAGGGTCCATGGGTGTGACGTGACCAATGACCATCTCAAAAATGGCGAATCTGCCTGACACTGGCAAAAAATCTGCCAAACCTGATTTCAGAAAATGACATAAAATTTGTGGAATTCACTTCCTTATGACATTCGAGCGAGTCGTTCATTGGATGCGTTCAAGAGAGAGCTGAAAGAGCATTATTTATCTTGCTAAGTATTATCCATATATTATATGTATTTATATATCATATTTTGTATATATTATATATGTAGGTATTTATTATCTATGTAGCAAATTGCATGTGTTTATAAATATATTTATTTATTTTTTATTTGTATATTATTTACTTAATATAACACACCCTAATAAATTTAATTTTTCACATTTTCTCTTGGTACACCCTTGCCCACTTCAACTGCCTCTCCCTCTCACATAGGTTAGCTGGAAGAAAACTCATTTCTTGAGTTAAGCTCGCCGCTGTATATGTCCTTTCTCTTCTGCAATCTGTATGTATATGTGTGTACAATAAAGAATAAATTAATAAAATATAATATACCTACTAGCTTTCCGACCGGAACTTCGTTCCCGTGGGAATTCAGGAAAATCATGTACCTACCCTAATTTATGTTCATCACGGATAATGTATGATTCTAATTGTCCAAGAATTTTTCAAATCGGTCCAGCAGTTTCGGAGCCTATTCAATGCAAACAAACAAATCTTTCCTCTTTATAATATTAGTAGAAATATGTCACAATTTTTTTATTATTCATACGCAGAATAATAAATTAAATACCGCGTATTCACAGAGAGTTCTAGGTAGGTACATTGTTTTGTGTCAATGTAACATTAGGTTAGGATCCTCCTTAGCCCTGGAAAGCCACGACAAAAGCAAAAACCAAACCGCATACCAATATAAGTTCATTGCCCTTTCTAAAGTTTTGCCAGAAGGATTATTCCCGAATTTAGTAGGAATTGTAGGAAATAATAAAAATCATTTGAAAAAAACATTAATTTTTGTTCCGATATATTTCTAATATTTTTCAATTATCTGTTAATGAGAACATTTTTTAGCAATAATTTGGACACTGTACTGAAATGTAATTAATTAAAAAGAAAAGATTATAAGTAGAATTTTTATAAGTTAGACTGGCAGCCCGTCAGCCAAATTCAAAGATGCCAAATTAATTTGTTGGTCACCCTTTGAAAGGGACAGCTGCAGACAGAGAGGAAGCTATCTCGCTCACAGACTAGGTCAGGGTTGCAAATTGTAGTATAATAATACAATCTCTACCATAATTTCATAAAGTGTAGTATATAGTATTGTAATGCCAGTATACTACGAGAAAATACCAGAATTTTCATCGACCAGTGGGTAGTTTTTAATTTAATTTTTTACTGTTTCCTGTCTTTCTGACAGAATAGGAGTTGTTATGTATTTTATCTATGAGTCTGAGTGAGATGACGATTACTTATAAGCACTTTATAGTGTATCCTCAGTGCTCACACAATTTTCTTGAATAATTTTCTTGAATAATTTGCTAAAATAAAGTAAAACAAACAGTATTTTTTTATATGGCCGTTTCTATCTTACTTAACTCAATGAAATAGGCTAGAAACAGAAACAAAGAATATTATAGTGATTATTTTAATTATTTTTTATGCAATAAAACAAATTTTACTTTAAAGTCGTTGAAAATCGAAATGTAGTATTATTTTTGGTTAAGTTAGTATAATTTTGATCTCCAAGTAGTATAACTTTCTGACGGTCTAAATCCAACCCTGTATCTCGCTCGCTTAAACTGCACAAAAGTATGTCACTCTGCGCATCGGCAGCCTGTGCACAGCATTACCAACTTAACGGATTTCCCGTCATATCTAGCAGATTTTAATAAAAAGAAACGGAAGAAATACTATTTTGACGGCTAACGGGTTTGTTGGCGGAATTTAGTAGCAAAAGATTTCAATTTCAATTATTTTTTACAAAATGTTTTTCAAAATCCACACGAAATTTTTGTTTGTAATATGGCAACTCTTAAACCGTAAAAGTCATAGTACTGGGAATTTCCCTTGTCGTAGACAAGGTAGCAGCAATGATGCGATCTCTGTTACACATTAGACATACACATTACACATTAGCACTTTATTAAACTTCAATGAATATTTGTATTTGGTTTTTTATTTAACCTTTGTATTTTGACAAATTTTACTGACAAGAAAAATACGAGATTTAACGGATTTTTAACGGAATTTCGTAATAAAGTCGGTGGAATCTCAAAATTATTGTTGGCAACACTGCCTGCGCACATTCCATCCATGTTGGTTTTATGTTCCTTGGATTTTTTTTGTAGTACTTGAGGCTCACTTAACATATAAAATTGTTCTGAAGGTTAGTAACAATAAACAATGTTTCATTATTATTTTTAATTATTTAAAGAACGTAGTTAAGTCAACCCAATTTTTATGTCTTGTCGATTTGGTATAAGTACTACCTACCAAGGAATTTATGGTATGTATGTAATCCTTTGTTGTGTGTAGAGACATCAAAACGAGTTTGATATAGGTAGATATGGCTTATTTCTACACGTTACTTTTAAGATAAAATATACTTGCAATGTGTACACTTTGAATTCAAATACATAAGTAGGTAAGTAAATGTAATTGAATAATAACCTAACCCAAGATAAAAAGATAAAAGTACCTAGGCAGGTCGTCTTAGTTAAATAACACATATACCTACCTTCGAAACAGTGAAGGGGATTTAGACCTAAGTTTAACAAAATTTATACCTATGTCGAAATGAAATAATAAAATCTGTCTGCTGAACAACTAAGTACAGGTCGGTACCTACCTACTAACTCTTATTTAAGTCTATGAAACAAAGTAACATGGCCGTATGCGTTTCGTTCTTAATCTCCTTCATTATTCCCAGTTTTGCTCTCATTCGGCTTCATAATTTAAATTCGAGAGAAATCTGCATCTTATCATCAGTCACTCCAAAGTGACACATTCGTCAGTTATCTGCGCCTGCGCTCGGAGCTCAGACGTTATCTTGTTTTTTACCTCCGACGAAAAATAGTGGTGTTATTAGTTTTGCGTGTGTAACTGTAGGTATATATGTGTGTCCGTCTGTGGCATCGTACTTAATGGACCGATTTCGATGCGTTTTTTTTTTTTAAACTGACTTAATTAACTTGGTTCTTGGCTAGACATATTTGATCAAAATTGGTTCAGCCGTTTAAAAATTATAAGCGATAAATTTCGGGGACGTATATGGCCTATACTTAGTTACAAACTTTGAAAAGTCCGTCACGTAGGTAGGTATTATACTTAGTTACTTTACTGTCCTTCGTTCGGTTAAGATAAGGGGTCCATTCTGTAAGCTATCTGTAAGCTGATTTTAAATTCATCATGTTATACATTGATTCTGAACAAAGTGATTTGTACAGAAAGCAGCAATGTATGACGATTTTGAGATCAAAATTTTATCGAAATTGATTTAGCGGTTAAAAAAACAAAAAGGACATACTTACACGTCATATTTAGATGGCGTATTAGTTTGTGTTTATTAGCTGATAGGCATTATAATGGGACAGTGGCGGCGTAGCATGGGTTGGCACCCGGGGCGATTTTCTATTGAGCACCCTCAAAATAAAACGACAAATACTACAATCTGAATAAATATTATCTTCATCTGAGAGTCCGAATCATGTCGGTCACTTTTACTGTTGATTTAAATTTAAAATTAAATTAGCATTTTAATTTAGCACTTTATCCAATACTAGCTTTCTGCTCGGGACTTCGTTCCCGTGGGAATTCGGGAAAATCATGTACCTTATGTCCATCCCGGATAATGTAGGATCCTAATGGTGAAATAATTTTTCAAATCGGTCTAGTACCTAGTTTCGGAGCATATTGAATGCAAACAATCAAACAAAATTTGCGAAGTTTTTTTTTTGTTAGTTTTAGTTTTTAATCAGTAGTTTCCGTTTTTTTTTTAATGCGGAATAAAAAAATCACAAAAATTCCTATCTATTGCCCCAAACGGTGACTTGGCAGTGAACCTGTCAAATAGCACGTTAAAAACGTAAGAATCAACCGCCTTCATTCAATTCAATCCCATTACAGTGGCGGCCAGTGTTGCCACATGAAGTAGACGTGAAATCTGTATTTTCATTACAAAAATCCGTATAAAATCCGTATTTCTGTTTTTATTGAAATTCCGTATAAATATCCCGTATTTTGATTGAAATTCCGTATGAATTCCGAAAAAAAATGAAGCGTAACATTTTTGAGTCAAGATTTAAATCAAAAGAGGGTGATTTTCCCTAAAAGTTGTTTAGTTGTGGCGGGTCCGTTATCGTCGAGGTACATAATTTATTTCTTAGTATCGTCTTCATTGAAGAAATTTGGCTGTACTGCCGCACTACCGTGGAGCAAACTCACCAGCGTTGTGACGAAATTGGTCAAAATTAGGTAAAGAAGGCTCGAAAACGGGGTCCTTTTGAAGCTAATTCTGTGTTTAGAGTAAATCCGTATAAAAATCCGTAATCTTGATTCATCCGTATTGAACTTGCAAAATCCGTACAAATACGGACAAATCCGTATATATGGCAACACTGGTGGCGGCGTAAGGGGGGGGGGTCCGCCCCGGGTGCCAAGCATCAAGGGGTGACAACGGAATGCCAACTCAGTCGCACAGATAAGTAGCCACTGGCGCATCTGCACGACCAGTATTGCCAACTAGACTGATAAGAAATGTGCTAAAGTGCTACTTAAAAAATGCCAAAAATATGCTAGTTTTTTTATTGAGTTTTGTAATCTATACATACTCGTATTATAAAGAGGAAAGATTTGACTGTTTATTTGTTTGCATTGAATAGGCTCCGAAACTACTGGACCGATTTGAAAAATTCTTTCATCATTACATTAGATTAGATCATTTATTCCAATATTATCAATTTCATAAATTTATTGTTTTCAATGTTTTTGTTTTTACTATTAGAATACTAAATAAAATTATCAGAATACTAAATTATCCCTTAGTAACATAGGCTACAAAATTTTCCCGAATTCCCACGGGAACGAAGTCTCGGGTGGAAAGCTAGTCTATACTAATATTATAAAGAGGAAAGATTTCATTGTTTGTTTGTTTGCATTGAATAGGCTCCGAAACTACTGGACCGATTTGATAAATTAGAATCATATATTTTCCGTGATGAACATAGGATATATCATTTTCCCGAATTCCCCCGGGAACGAAGCCCTGGTCGGATATCTAGTTTTTAATAAAATCATAGCTTTATTTGTTTTAAGTAACTATTTTTGCCCTTTGCAGAATGGAAGTGACGATTGTCAGCCAAGATGCCAATAGAATTACAGTTAATATATTGCCAAAAATAAATATCGACAAAAGTGGTGCGACGTCAAAAGTGTTTAATTGTGGAGGTGTTAATGTCACTTTTAAATTAATACATTCAGTACTGAAGACGCCAAACGGTCAATTTCAATTAATAGGGCCTTATGAAACATGTAAAAAGCAGTATACTTTATATTTTAAAATCAATCCAGAGACTCTGGATAATTCTGGATCGTACTCATACATCTGCACTCTGAACAGTACTGATTTACTAATAAAAAATTCAAAGTTTATCTGCGGTGATAGTTGTTGGCACGAACTTTCCAATAAATGTTATACTGATTCGCATGTCCAGCTTACCGTTGGAGTAGAAGTCTGGCATAAGAAAAACGCATTTACCCCTCTTCATAACGACACCACACTAACCGATTTCGAATTACGTGGAGAAGGCGGCTCAGTAAAGTTCCATAGCGCCGTGCTAGCCGCTGCTAGCCCCGTCTTACAGACGATGCTGGAACAAGAATGGAGTAAAGAAGTCAAAGACCGCAGCTGTCACATAAAAGGTACCTCTCAAAAAACTCTCCAACAGTTCAAAGACTACATATACACTGATGTAGTACCCGAAACAGGGGCAGAGGAGTTGTTACTGCTGGCTCATCGTTACATGATGCGAGATTTGGAAAATCGGTGCATCTCAAAACTTCGTCAAGCTCTGAGAATTGAAAATGTAATGGATTTTTGTAAATTCGCACTGGCCAATAATTTAGAAAAAATGTTCTTCTCTATCTTGAAGTGGATCCAGGAAGAAGAAATAAACCTCGACCAACTACACTTGTAGTGTTACTTTGTACTAAATTTTGTGCTATTTAGCGTATATTGTAAGTTTAAGGTACTATTGAGATAAACGATAAATATAAATAATAGAAATACCTACTTATACTTATGCGATTTAAAAAATTATGACGTGTTACGTAACTTATGGATGGTCCATAAAAAATTTATATTTAATCAATCGTGACCCTCAAGCCAGAATCCTCACCAAACCATCTGAGGTATATCTTCAGAACTATACCTATCGTCACTATTTAGATAGTCATGATTTTATTATTTCATGTCATGACTAAATTGTTTTTTTCATGATGTTTTCAAAAGGGAGGATTCTGGTTTATTGATAAAATATAACTTTTTCTGGGATACAGTATGGGGAAACACATTTTTTGTTACACTCGTTAAAGGACCATCCATAAATTATGTCACACGAATTTCACAGCTGGTCCCATTAGTGAGACTCCGCTCTCCCTAGTGTGATGTCACTATTTTGCATATTTACTAGTTTTTGTAATTGTATATTAAAAACAGCATTGACAATTAAGTATATGGAGTTATTAATTTTATACACCACCTGCATCAGGAGCACGTAGGTATTATACCTATGTCAAGTATTCTCTATTTAAAGTAAGCCATTAAAGCTCAAGGGAAATAAAGTTGTATGGAACTTCCCTTGGGTAATCATCATCATCATATCAGCCTATTGCAGTCCACTGCTGAACATAGGCCTCCCCTTGTGTAATAATGACATTTAAATATGGAACGCCAAAATGTCAACAAAACCTTCTATCAAAAATAATTTAGAAAAAAATCAAGGCCGTTGAAGGAACTTCCCTGGTCCAAGTAGATTTTAACTATAAAATTTGACACATCAAGGAGTTTTTACTTTTATTAAAAATATTTAGCATAAAAACTTAGCTGTATGAATTAGCTGTTGACTTTCCTTTGCCTACGGAACTAAATATTATAAGTAAACTTCGTCGGTGATTTTCAATCTGTGATTTTTACCGCGAATTTTTTTAAATTAATCTGAGAAAAATGTCCAGTAATTCCAGCGACTCTGATATAGAAAGATGGGATGAATTTATAATTTCTTTTTTATTTAACCTCACAGTAGGTGTATAAAGTAGAGTAAGCTCCTCAAGGATAAAAGTGTCTTAGTCTTGGGCATGCTTGAATCCTTCGCTTCATTCAGGATTCTTACCATTACTCACTACGTTCGGGAATTAATTACAGAATCCTTCATCTCGCTCATAATTCAATATGCTGCCCGTGACATAATACTGTTTTATCCCCTTGTTGCTATTTTTTTTATTATTATTAAGTATGGGTTCGCTCTTGACCACAATTTACTATTATTTAAATCTACTATTATTTTTGAGAACTTAAAACACACTGTCCCCATAAAAAATTAAACCTGTATGCTTTCAAATCAAAGGCTGGGTGACTGACTAGGTTAAGTTTTTCGTTAAGTTAATTAACGCGTTCATAGATCTACAAATGTGACGTCAGGAAACTTAAAATGGTCCATTAAAAAAGTAAAATTATATTTAATCAATCGTGACCCTCAAGCCAGATTCATACATTGTCGCAGAATATTACACTTTTTCGACCCCCTCCCACCCCTTAAAGTGTTACGACACTTATGGATGGCCCTAAGGAATGCTTCTAAAGCGTCCAACTTCAATATTCAGTATGATCTAGAGAAGAAAGAGACTTATACTCAACCGATCAGTGAGGTTAAGCAACGTACACAGAGGCAGGGAACCTGATGGGTGACCAAAGGGGCAATTTATCACGAGCGTTTCCGTGCTTCGGAGGGCACGTTAAGCTGTCGGTCCCGGCTGTTGTCGTTTGACTACAGTCGTTAAAACCAAGTCAAGAGGCCATTGTGCGGATTGAAAACTCTGACACCAGGGTCAGCCAAGTTCGACACACACTTGACTATACCTACACGATAAGAAGAAGAAGACTTAGTCTTTTAAGGCTTATTAAAAAGACTCGCCTCCATCTTACAGGACTCGACTCTAAAATTAAGACTGAAGGTTCTAGTTTTAATTGATAAGACTTAGTCGTTTTATTAAAAGACTAAAACTGAAACGACTCGAGTTGTTTTCAAAAGACTGAAAGACTAAACCGACTCCAGCTGATTTTAAAAGATTTAAACGACTCGAGTTCTTTTATGTAAAAGGGCTCGCACCGCAGTTTGTGTGTGATAATCAATATATCTTTTGTAACCTATCAACCAAAAGGAATAATTCACGCCTAAACAACTAAATACATTTTGATAAAATTTGACAAGGGGACAAAATTTGATATTTACATTCTATTCTGTCGACAATGAGTCGCCAGTCTTTTAAGTCCTTTAAGCTGTTTAAATAACAGCTCAGTTTTTTAAGTTAAAAGACTTCGACTAAAAAAGCTAGTCTTATGACTAAAGGTTGGGGACTAAAAGACTGAGTCAGTCGTGAGGCGTCAAAAATAAGGCGAGTCTTTATTAAAAGTCTTAAAAGACTGAGTCTATTTCATCACTAGTATGATCAGTGCAGTCCTGAGCATGTAGGTACTCTGTAACGAACGATACTTCGGAACATCAGAAATTAATAAATATGTCACCGTAATAAAAAACGTAAAAACCGTAATATTACAATTTCACCAGTGAAATTATAATCTCCCGCGATATTACAATTTGCCTAGTAATTACAAAACTAAAAGTATGCATGAAAGGGGTTTGAAACTTTTTGTATGGACACTGGCATATCCACCCGCCGCCGATATTTTTTTTTTCAAAACCGCGGCGCACGATGAAAGTGGTATGTCCTGATAGAGGACACATAGATGAACAAAAATTTCAGAAATATGGTATCCTAAAGTGTCATCTTACCAAGATATTTAGAAGTAAAAATCGACATATGAGTACAACGACACCTTTACTTCCGAATATCTCGGTAACATTTCCTAGGAATCATAGTCTGCCAGGAATTTTTAGGCAACCCACTCGCAATATATTCTTTAACATACAAAATTTAATAAAACTACTTTTCATGCAATAAACAGATCGGTGAAGATCGCTTCTAATTCGGATCTTAGACTAGGTATCGAGGATTTTTCTCTGTCTATTGACCACATGCGACAACCGCTTAAATGCGACATCCGCTTAAATGCGATAACCGCTTTATGCAAACACAGTCCGCGGTAGAGTAAGCTCCTCGAGGATAAAAGTGTCTTAGTCTTGGGCTGACTTAATCCTTCGCTTCATTCATGATTCTTACCTTAATTTTGAGTTGGAAGAACAGAATGAACAAAGACACGCTACAAGAAGGAAAGATTTAAAACACATAATGCATCCGATTCTTACTGTTGCCACACATTGTTCCCAGTATCAAGCGGTTAGGTTGTTTTAATAGGTTACCTACTGAACTTAAAGTGGAAAGTAGCATAAATACATTTACAAAGGCTCTTCTCTTAGAAAAGTGTTGTTATGACATTGATGACTTTCGAAATTATTTATTTCTAGGACCAAGTATCTCTCTTTAAATATTTATGTGACATTTAGGTACTTAAAAGCATTACAGTTTTTATAACATGCATGACTTACATATGACATTTTAATTTAATTTTATTCTAATTTGTTCAATTTTACATTCTGATTTATTAATAGTTTTGACATGCATGCCATTTTAATTCGATATTTTAATTTAATATTTTTTAATAGTATAACTATACTCATTTCAATATTGTAATTAGGTACTAAAATTGTTATTAATTTCGAACACAATGTTATGTTGTATATGAATAAATATCTTGGATCTAATTTCACTTTCCAAAATTTATGTAAAAACTTTTCTCTCCACTGTTTTTGATCGGCTTGTATACTAGATGTAGAAGACTCATCCATGATAACACAAAACAAAAACGTATACCTATGTTATATTCTTTTACTAATATTTAAAACAATGACACGTAACAGCTACCACATCCTCAATTCAAAGCAGAATGAGCGTTTAAAATCAACAAGCGGGGTGAGTTGGGACGCCGGGGGTTGGCAGGGCGTGAGCAATACGATCGGGGATTTCCCGCATGTGCAGGTCTCGATTAAACATTTTTGACTGGGCAAAATTAGTATACAATAAGTATATATTATTAGGCTTAATCAGTTCCGCCTAGGTTAAACTAGTTTCTCCTATCGGCCATAGGACGGACCAGTTTAGCTTAGTCTGTACCGGTTTATCCTATCGCATAATGGATGAACTGGTTTGGCCTAGGAAAAACTAGTTAGCCCTAAAATCGGGTTTGGCCGGTAACATATACATTTCCTAGGAATTGTTTACAATGACAGATTTCATACATTTCCGTTAACATATACACTTGACTATACTTACCATAATCAAATAATAACACAACTCGTAAGAAAAATAAAAGTTTATTGAAGTTAATAATAGACACTATTATACTTACATACCTAGATTTATACCCTTAATTAAAATTACAAATGGTTGAAGTTAGATCTTTACACAATAAATTAATTAGATTAGTCAACGTTTTATAAAAATCTGTTTCCATGTTTTTTGTGTAGACTAACAAGAATCTATTACCAACTTTGGAATTAACAACAATATAAGTACACTTAGATTTTCTGGAGTATTTTTAGTTTATAAATGCCCTGTCATCTTACTGTCTGTTAAATGCCCCTAGCAGACGGCGTATTTTAAACGCGCCGGCGACGCGCAGATAACGCGCGCATACGCCTTCAAACGCGATTGGAACGCAACCTTGTAACCTCAGCACACGGGGTGATCTTGAAACGCGCGTTTACAGCGCGTATTCTACAGGGTGTTAAGTAATTCGATCTTATCCTCTCGGGTGGTGAATCAGCCCATGAAACTGAGCTATGCCAGCGCATCAGGATGCTCCAATTTTATTGCAAAACCGCTCTTATCACAACATCACGCGTGTGGTAACCTGAGTTGCGGTCGTCCGTACAAAGCAGATTTGAAAGTACTTACTTACTTTAAAAATACATTTCACTAGTTATCCATTTTACATACTTACATGCTTTGAAAATAAAAAATACTTGGCTGTTCTTTAAATGAATTACTTAAGTGTTATAAGAAATATTTTTTTAAAAAAACAAGCCATTTTTAATGTTTATTTTTCGTATTTCTCAGCAAACCCTTTTATTTAATACACTTATCGTGGGAGGGATAGTAGTCAGCCATCTTGGGCGGTCCAGCATTTGGATTTAGAGTGACGTCACTTAGCTACCCAATGCATTGTAATTCAAACTAAACGTGCATGCAAAGCACAATCGGTTGAGAGTAACTGCAGTAAAATTAAGTCGCAAGATTTGACCCGAACAAAAATACTAACATACAACATACATGCAAGTTAATAAAAAGCTTGTAAAATAGCGAACATGTCTGAGTTTATATTAATTACAATAAATTGACTTACATCGAAGTGGCCGTCCATATATTGTGTCATATAAAATGTCGCGTTTTAGATCCATTATAGGTACAGGGTGTCCCAGGACCTGTACCAGCGAAGGTCGGTGGTCTGGGGACATCAACACCTATCGATTGGATGGGGGATGTATGTTCCGCGATATTTTATAGTTTTCGAGCTATGATTTATTTTTTATTTTTTTTTCAATTTTTTTTTGATGGTTGTGCCTGTTGTGTCGTATTTCTTTTTGTATTGTTTCTTTTTATATGTCTATTGTGTACAATAAACAGTAAATAATGGTTTTGGCTATAAATTTTTCTGTGCAGTGATTCTATGTCTTTTTTGTGGATATTATGGCGAGCGTTTGTGTTCGTCTGCAAAAGCACTAAACACCAAAAATTAGAATACTGGGAGCTCATATTTTGATATTAAAATCAAAATTTCTTTTTGATGGGAATGTTCACATGAATTCAACTTGAAAAAAAAAATTACTTACTTAAGCCTGATTGCATCACTTTTTGTTAATTTTAAAAATTTTATGGCTTCCTTAGCTTTTTTTTTTATTTTTTACAAATTTTTTTTATTATTCACCATAGTAATTGCAAAGATGAGAGAAATTTAATTTCTAATGTACGAAATAAATTTCACTATTTTCGATTTTATCAATTTTAAACTGAGTTTTTGCGTAAAAATGCTGCATAAAGTACCATTGTGTTATTTTGAAAGCTAAGGAAGCCATAAAGTTTTTAAAATTAACAAAAAGTGATTCAGTCAGGCTTAAGTAATTTTTTTTCAAGTTGAATTCAAGCGAAAATTCCCCCTCAAAAAGAAATTTTGATTTTCGGATCAAAATATGAGCTACCAGTATTCAAAGTTTTTGTGTTTAGTGCTTTTACAGACGAACACACACACTCGCCATAGTATCCACACAAAAAATCACATAAAATCACTTCACAGAAAAAGTTATAGCCAAAACCGTCAAAAATTAAAAAAAACTAGAAAATAAACAAAAAAAATCATATTTCGAAGACTATAAAATATCGCGGAACATACATGGGGGTCCAATCGATAGGTATTGGTGTCCCCAGACACAGACCTTCGATGGTACAGGTTTGCCACCTGTATAGTACTCATTACCTTTCTCTCAGTTTCTTCCTGACTGTGACGAAATATAGTTACGCTAACTAATACCATTCGATTTTCCTACGCGAGAGGCCGATGAAAGGCGTGTCGTAAGCGTCGAAGTAGCGTCGCACGCGTCGGTCCCCGCGCACATGACGCAGCACGGATTGAGTTAGCTGCTCTGCCAACTCCAGTGTGGTAACACTGAGGGTGATCTCGTGGGTGAACCCCAGAAAGGAAGAACGCTCGGCTTCGAGAACGTCGCATCGCTAAAAGAATGGGCATTTTATTTATTTTATACAAAATACAATTACTCGCCGCGTCTGTCTAAACGCCGCTAGCCGACATAAACTCAAAACTACTGAACTACTTCCCCATGTGAACGAAGTCACGGGCGGGAACTTATGTATTATAAAACAATAGCGGGACTTTTGTTTTATAATTATATACTACTAGCTTCCCACGCGGGACTTCGTTCCCGTGGGAATTCGGGAAAATCATGTACCCTATGTCCATCCCCGATAATGTAGGATTCTAATGGTGAAAGAATTTTTCAAATCGGTCCAGTAGTTTCGGAGCCTATTCGATGCAAACAAACAAACAAACAAACAAACAATCAAATCTTTCCTCTTTATAATATGTATAGATAGATATTATAGAACAAAAGTCCCGCTCCACTTCTGCACTGTTTGGACGCGGTCAACTCAAAATCAAATAAATTTAATTAATTTTTGCATAAATATTTTAAAAGACTTAGGATTGGAGGTGTAATAAAATACAATTGCATACATTGACAGTACCATTTCATACTCATCAACTTTATCTCAAGTGCCAGTACCTAACTAGTTCTAAGTACCTAGTTTAAGATTGCAGTTATGATAAAGATTTAATAATAGCTCTTATATCACAAGCTCGATTTCAAAGGCGTGGGCTTATGTATGTGTGTGTGTGTGTCGATTTAAAATCTGAGTTTATAGAAAAAATAAAATATTTTTAACAAAAAATTGTCCCGCCTTCAAAAAGGGTGAAATAATTTTTTAAAGCTATGTTCACGGGTAAGTGGTGGTTACGGGTAAAACAGTAAATAGGTGAATTCATAGCGGAATAAGGTAAATAGAGTTTTTTTTTTGACGTCGGCGCCGAACAATTATGTACTCGCATGGCATAGCTATCTTAGTTTTATACTGCCACAAAAAGCTTGTGCGAATACTTATTTCATTAATTTAAGTCCTGTATAAATCAGCGCCGACATCAAAAAAAATTCCTCTCTATTTACCTTATTCCGTTATAAATTCACCTATTTACTGTTTTACCCGTAACCATTACTTACTCGTGAACATAGCTTGAAAAAATTATTTCACCCTTTTTGAAGGCGGGTCAATTTTTTGTTAAAAATATTTTATTTTAACAAAAAAAAACCCTAATTAGGGGGTTCCCTAATTAGGGAGTTATTTTATAAAGTCAGTGGCGCAGCTGAAAAGCAACATTTCCAGCCAGGCGCTACTTCAAATGATGGTTAAATCAAGTTCACTACTTAAATCTGATAAAACAGAAAAAAAATACAAATATTGTTAGTTTATGTACTCAACTGAAAAAAAATTACTTAGGTGCAATCGTTTGGCAGTTATTAAAAAATATAACGTGTCGAAGTCTTAAGCGAGAGGTACAGAGTCCGATCCCCAGTGCCGCCACCATGTAACAATAACCCACTCGTTTTCAGAGTTGCTCTTACTGTGAGGGAAAACATGGTGAGGAAACCTGCATATTCAAGAGACTGAATGAGTACCTAGTCATTATCCAATCCGGTTAGGTTCTCTTCTCCTGTTAGCACGGTCATGGAGGTCAGATGGCAGCCACTACAACAGTAATGACTTGACTTGCCAAATCTTAGATCATGGTCCAGCGTACCCCGAATTAAGAAACGGGAGTAAGCGCTAGGAAGAATCACAGAAATTACTTACCACTACATGCAAAAAAACACAAAGTTCAAGTATCAAAATAATACTGTTTCTAAAAACAATGAACATTTTTTCATAAGATACATCGAATTTCTTAAGTATCAAGAACGTGTTCACTACACGAACGGTTTTGCAACTTCATTTTATGGTCAGTAAAATTCTAGATTGTTCAGCGATTTTGATCAAACATTTTTACTAAAGAAATAAAATAAAAAATAATCAAAATATTGAAATTTATTTAGAAACAAATAAATTACTGAGGATTTAGTTCTTACTTTTCAGCTTATATATTTTTATCATAAACATAGGCGTATATAGGGGGGGGGCCAGGTGGGCCGTGCCCACCCCAGTATGGTCTAGGGCCCACCCCAGAATATTGGGCTACCAATTCGAAATTCTATAATCGATGGCAAAATACTGATAACTTCACACAAAAATCATAAAAAACATATCTACAGCTGAGAAATCTACATACTTACTTATTATTACATACTATAATACAGTATTAGTTACATTTGAATACACAGCGTATTAAGCTAGAGTACATTTAATTATCGCCAGGCCCGCGGACCCCCCCAGGAAATAACCCTAGATACGCCAATGATCATAAACCTAACATGACTTTGAAGACAGAGGAATACCAAATGTAACAAATAACAATACAAAAAAATTTTTAAAGATGCCAGATAGTCTCAATGAATGTGATGGTTTGCTTTATTTTTTAAAACAGAATAAAATTATTAAACAATTGATATGAATAATTAATATTTTAAATATAAAAAAATACCTACTTACCCTCTTTATCAATAGGTAAGAGCTACTTTATTCCCGTAGGAATTTCGAAAAATTATGTAAATTAGCCTTGAGCCTAATGGGGACATAGCCTATATAAGTATATGGACGACTTCTTACAGACTTTGAGATCTCTGGGATCAGTTTTACGACTTCACAGAGAGCAGGGTGTTTGCGTATTGGAACTCTGGACTGTTTTCGTACTCTGACATATCAAGGGCAACCTCACAGCTCTCTCGTACCACTGGGCGGGGGTCCGTCAAATACCTGCAATTTTAAGAAAAAAACTTCGGACTTGGGAAACGAGAGGAGGATAGATAAACAATACTGTTTCTTTATAAGCACCTAGTCAAATAAATGTGACTGTGACTAGTAAAAGGGACCACTTTGAGGGTAGTCAATAAGAGCGATTAACATTGCTTCTTACTTTACATTTTTACCCTTAACGACTACTAGGTCAATAGAATAAAACTAACAAAAAATTCAAATCGGATTTAAATCCTACAAGAAATTTTATTGATTTAATAGCTTCATTTGTTGCCAAATAAAACTACCCTAAGTTTTCCTCTCGGCGGAGGTGTGCACAAGTGGTGGGGGGTAAAAATGTACCCAAAAAAGGGTATTTTTTAATTTTTCGGTTATATCTCGTAAAGGACTTACAATATCGAAAACTGACCTTCATAAAAGTTGGAGTGCATTTAATCCTGCATAGGATAAAACCATATTCATATTTTTGGACTACCCGTTCTCATGCTTTAGCTCATCAAAGTTGGATAAAGGGTCAAGCAGGCTAAGCGAACAAGAGTGGCCCCCTAAAGACGGATTTGGTCATTCTTTCAGGTGGTATACTGGCAGGTCCTAAGAACACTCTATGTTTAATATCAGTCCACGATCTTCTTTTGTTTCGAGTTATTTAGGATAATGTCGAAAAATTAGGGTATCACTGAAAGTGTAAAATTTTCTAAACTGTTCAAGTTAGATTAACCAATCAAAATCATGTTTAATAATAATAAAGTAGACTACAAAATACATAATTTTAACTTGCAATCTATCCTTAAACTTCATTATAAAAAAACGATTTTTCTTTTTCTAAAAAATAATCAGAGTATCACTTAAAAGTGTCATATGCTGTGAACTGTTCAAGTTAGATTAACCAAACAAAATTATATTTAATAGTAATAAAAAAACTATAAAATTCATATTTTTAATCAGCATCATATCCTTAAACTTCATTATAAAAACGATTTTTCTATTTCTTAAAAAATAATCAAGAGTATCACTTGAAGTGTCATATTTTGTAAACTGTTCAAGTTAGAATAATAAAAAAGTATGCATTTTGTAGTCTATTTTATTATTATTAAACATGATTTTGTTTGGTTAATCTAACTTAAACAATGTACAGAATATGACACTTTCAGTGATACTATGATTTTTCGACATTATCCTAAATAACTCGAAAACAAAAGAAGATCGAGGACTGATAGCATAAAGTGATCTTAGGGCATGCCAGTACAACACCTGAAAGAATGACCAAATCTGTCGTTAGGGGGCCACTCTTTTTCGCTTAGCCTGCTTGACGCTTTATACAACTTTGATGAGCTAAAGCATGAGAACGGGTAGTCCAAAAAATATGAATCTGGTCTTATCCTTCGCAGGATTAAATGCCCTCCAACTTTTATGAAGGACAGTTTTCGATATTGTAAGTCCTTTGCAAAAATATCCCTTTTGGGGTACACTTTTACCCCCCACCACTTATGCACACCTCCGCCGAGGGGGAAAACTAAGGATAGTCTTATTTGGCAACAAATGAAGCTATTAAAACAATAAAACATTTTGTAGGAATTAAATCCGATTTGAATTCTAAGCCGATTGGGCTATACCCTCAAAGTGGTCCCTTTTACCAGACACAGTCACAAATAAACAAATAAAAAAGAGTTTTTTTTAATTTAAATTCTTTAATCATACAATAGTTATTTTAAAAGTAACTTTCGAGGGTCTTCAGCAAAACGGTTTATGACGTGAAAGGATCGCCCATAGCGTTAACAGCCGAGCGCGGCATTTTTTGCTTGCAGTGCTGCTAGCGAGTAGGTAGGTAGAACGTGCGCGCCGCACGATTTTAAAAGTTGTATATTAAATTGCAAATGGCAAAAACTTATTTTTCTTAACTTTTATCGACAAAAGTAGATAGTTAGTCTACTTTTTTTGACTAACCCCGCCCTTCCCCTGGGTACGCCCGCCCGGGCTGTATTAGTATGACATATTAATAATGGATCTATTAGTAATATTATAAATTGAAGCCTATTACTTTTGTCCTTCATAAAGAAGACATTTTCTTTTTTTATCATTTAATTTTGCATCCACAGACTTGATGTCCGTGAGAAAGAAGACATTATAAATAATACCCTTACAATTATCACTCACAATTTGTAACTGATTTCTATGCAAATTTTAGGGGTTGGCAAAACATGCCACTTTACTTCTAATTTATAATCATTTGACACTTTTTTGTATAATATATTCTAATGCTTTCTGCAAATTGCCGTAATGGACCAAATTATACACGTAATTTTTTCAACACATAATAATTAATAGTATTCTATTTATATAAAATTGGAGGTCCTGATTCACTGACTCATCAACGCCCAGCCCAAACCCTTACACCTAGAAAGCTGTGGCAAAAAGGTGTTTTTTATAAAGTAGGCAAGCACTAAGAAAGGATTTTTCGTAAGTCAACCCCAAAGGGGGTGAAATGGGCATTCAAAGTTTGTATGGAGAAAACATTTTTTTGGACATTTTGACTCGATACTTCGGCAAGATATACCTTGAAGTCAATAAACGGACACGTGTTTCGCGAGTTTTCAAAAGTCAACAATTTCGAGAATGAAATGGGTGACTAAAAAAGTTTTTTGCGCGAGCGAAGCCGCGGGAAAAAGCTAGTAAGGCTATAAGTAGCCAGTTATACTGGCTCAAAGAAATAAATGTTGCCTTTAACTTCAAGGCAAAAAGCTTTGAGTAAAACTCTTTTTAACAGTACTAACTTTTGTCAGCGACTTTTCACCTTCAAAAATTGATTGACAAATTCGATGATCGACCTATAACTTAAAGAACCATAATGTCTTCAATTATAGAACTTATGCAATTAAGTCAATTTTTAATACAAATTCAAATTGTGTTAAGTAGCTAATTTTTTGTCTCGGGAATACCTGACTCCAAACAAAAACATGTATTGACTTGTTGAATTATTTTAGTTTTGTTTTTTCTTATGAAGGCAACATTGTCAAATTTCCGATTAGTTTCGAACCATGGTGGGTAAAATATTAGTGAACATTGGACTTACCTTTTCAGAACTTCAATGCATTCATCAGTAGCTATGGAACCTAGTGCCTCTGCAGCCTCATGGCGTACCATCTCATGCTCAGCAGTGTTTTCAAGGGTTGCCTTCAGGAATGGGACACTTCGCTGGTCTTGCATTTGACCAAATACAAATGCTACCTCATGCCGGAACAGTGCACTGTTGGCTTTGAAACCTGGAATTTATAAAATTATTGTTTCATTTGATTAATTTATTTTATTTAAATATTGAATAGGTTAAATACCAATATAGATATTTAACCTAGATTCAATGTATCTCAACTGTTACAAGCCCACTAAAATTGTTTGGAGTTTAATAAGCTTAAGTCATAAATTAATAAATAGTTACTAAGCTTAAGTGTAGGTCGCTGGACGGTTGAGTGTAACTTTTAGAATAAGAAGTTGAGCTTGGGCTCAAATTCAAATAGCCTTTATAACTAAATTAAATTGCATGCAAACATTCATTAGTTATATTGCAAACTACATTATTAATTTCATTAGTTATACACACATCAAAAAAAGTTTACGATCAGTAGAAAAATCAGGTGTATTCTTTAAAATATAAATTATTTAAAGAAACTGTTTACGTTTTATGATTTTATAATGAAAATGCACTAAGTAAATAAAAGAATCATTATTAATTATTTACTTTTTATTAACAAAAGCTAGGAAATGCAATTTTGGCTTAAATGTAATGTAATGAAAAATTTGAATTAATGAAAAAACAAACAAAATTTATTACGAAAAAATTAATAGTTAGTATAAAATGACTCCTCCCCTGGCTCGCACACATGCGGAAACCCTTCTGGGCATGCTAAGAATTAAGTTATCTAGCATTTCTTGTGGTAACCTGTCCCACTCTTCAATAGCAGCTGCCCTGATTTCTGACACTGTTCGCGGAGGTGGCTGACGGTTCCAAACAGCTCGCTTAAGAGCATCCCACGCATGCTCGATCGGGTTTAAGTCAGGCGAGCCGGCAGGCCAGTCTAACCTGGTGATGTCGTATTGCTGGAGAGCAGCATCAACACGTCCGTTTCGATGTGCGGGCGCATTATCATCTACCATTATGAATTGGCGCCCGTGGTTGATGCGGAATGGTCTGACGTATCCATCGATTGCAATCGTTTTGTACATGGCTCCGGTCATGGTGCCTTGATACGGGATTAAGGGCGTCCTAGCCCCAATCATTATCCCGGCCCAAAAGGACACTGATTTCCCGCCCTGCTGAACGGTTCCAGTGGCAGTTCTCTGCCTTTCAGAGTCGCCAGGTCTTCTCCAGACACGGACACGTCGGTTATCTGGATGTGTACTGATCCGCGTTTCGTCAACGAAGAAGCAGTTCTGCCAGATGCTTTCGTCCTCAATTTCTTCATTTTGACGGAGCCTAGCCCATTGCAATCTGCGCCGCTTCCGTTGCTGTGAGTTCAGAGGTGCTCGCCAGGATCTCTTTGCTCGTAATCCAGCTTGGTGTAAGCAATTTCTAATCCTTTGGGTGCTAACTTCGCGGCCGGTGGCAGCTCGCAGCTCTGCTTTCATTTTAGTAGCGTTCATTGTTGGGTCACGGGCAGCCAGTAATCTGATATATCGCTTCTGAATTGCAGTAAGAACAGTTGGGCGACCACTGCGAGGTCGATCAGCTAAATCTTCCATGCCCTGATACCTCTCCAACGTGGTCACCACGCAGGATTGGGATACATGAACTCTGCGTGATATTTCCCTCGTGGAATAGCCTTCTCCACTTAAAGTTAGAATTCTGGCTCGTAAAACTGCAGTTAATCCTCTCGGCATCGTTACCAACTTAATTTTTTTTGAATAAATTGAAAATATTGATAAGTTGCGACTATGTCAGATTTCTGAATTAAAGCAAGCAAGGGTTGATTGTCTTTTTAAATGAAAAAACATTTGAATTACGAAGTTATTTTATATTTAAATTTCATATTTTTAAATAAGGAATCAAAAGATAAAAAGTGATTAAGGCGGTTGCTGTGAAACCAAAATTGAAAAAGTCCCACTAGATGGCGCTGTTTTTAGAATTGGTAATTTCGTCATGATTTTGTCGATTATTTCATAATTAAGACAAGTTTTGCATAATGTTTTGAAATTGCCGAAAGCCTGTATCTATCTTTGACTGTTATAGTAAGAATTAAGTTTATTTTAATGTTTTATTTTCCCATGTATTGCGAAAACGTGCAATAAAAGTTTATTACGCACACATAGACGTTCGAATTGAGAGTTTCATTCATAAATTCTCGCGTATTTATCTGTCAATTTACTGGTAGGAGCCGTTTTATCTGTCAGATTATTAGGAATCTAAATACAAATCAAAATTTTGAGTTCATAACTTCTCTAGCATATTGGTCACTTATCACTATCATTTTCAGCGTGTTTTTACGCTCAGTTCTCAAAAGCGGCTTTTCGATTCTTGAGCACATAAAATTCAGTTCATTTACAATCTGAATGCGGTCAATGGGGTTAGGCAACCTTCTGAAGAATTAAAGCGTGATGGGTGACCGTTTTTGTGCTTCAGAACACTCAAAAATAAATGCAATCATATTTGAAAGCAGTACTTAAGGTTAGGTACCCCATTCTAAAGTTGACTATGATAGGTGACTGTTTTTGTGCTTCACTCAGCAATACCTTTTCGAAGCCGAAGCGGATTGTTAGTAGGCACCTATATATATCTAGGTAGGAAATCAGGATTGCGTCATGGTGTTGAAAATTTAAAAAGTCCAAGCTCATATTGTACATTTCGCAAAATGTTATATTCGTAAAATACCTTATTCGTAAAATGTCTTTTTGTTAAAAATGACTCACATATTACTTTGAATTGAATTACGTCTAGGCGGGGTCTCACGGGAATTACGTCTCACGGGGAGGTGAGGCCACAGGCTAAGTCAAGCTGCCTATAAAGCGAGGACAAAAGTCGAGCTTTACATAGGGCCCCAAAAATGCAAGGTAGCCGAATTTTTTCAAGATTTTTTTAAAAATATTGATATGGGACATCCACTTTGAAACCCAAGATGACCGACATACGTTTTTACATAAATGTTGCTATAGGTAAATTACAATTCAAAATGACGGACATAATTTTTGTAAAAGAAAATACTGTCAAGTTTATGCCTCCCTGAAAGCATACCAACAGCGACCAGCTTAAGCATAAAATATTTATTTCAAAACGTTTCGTATTAAGGGATGGCTTTGCAAAAATTTAAACCCTGATTCAGACTATCATTCTGAACTTTTCAATATAATTTTCCACTCATTTCACGTTATATTGATTGTTACACTAGATTTCACTCGTTTTTTGTTATCCTGGCTGTTACACGAGTGTAACCGCGTCGAAGACCCTTTCCCCGTTAGTACCAACGCAGAAGAGATCGAGTATCGTGTATCGATGTAACACATTCGAATGTGGTTTCGTATTAATAAGTAAAATATTCAAAGTTGTGCTTTTCTGACTATGCTATTTTATAACGGTATTATCTGAACTGGTAGCGGATTAGAGTATCTATTTTTCTGTTTGAATGAGTCAGGGTATTTTAACAATTGTCGACTAAAATAACCCTCTTAAATTCGAAGTCTATAAGTTCGTTAAAGTCCCATAAAATCCACTTGATGAAATTAAGGGCAGAAATTTTACAGCCAATGGATATACATCGTGTTATATCGTCTCTACAATAAACATCATAACAGTTACAAATGATTCTTAATTTGTGGTTTTACTTTATTAGTCAAGTCAAAAAAATGGCAAAGAAATGTAGTTACTTTTTTCAGAATAAATGAGAGATAATATTTTTTATCAGAATAAAAAGACAACATACAGCCTGTCCACCATATTTGGTGGAACACCAATCAAAACGACATACTACGTTACGTCGGCAAGTGTTTCAAAATAACCCAATAAAAAGAAATCCAAAATTAAATTCAAAAGTAAGATAAGATCGCAAATCTAGGAATCAGTTGCGCGGTTAGTCATCCATTAATGTCATAGGTTCATATACTTGACATTAGTAAACATGACAGCCTTGCGCTTAAATTTAAAGTATTAAAATTAATTAAGTACATTGCTTTTAAATAAAATTCAGCCCAGGAACTTAAAAATTGTGTCAGTTGACTTATCTTAGGAAATTCTTCAGAACCTTTTTTTCTGATTGGGTATTTTTAATAGGTACACATTGTTACGTTTAGACACCGTTTTGATGGAAGGAAGGATTACACTATTTCTCTGTTATTTCGTTTTATAGAACAATAAGCTCCTTAAATTGATTTCTTCACAGAAATAATTTGAAAAATTGTTTTTTTAAATGACAATGAAGTTTGTTTTCTTTAATAATTAATGCTACAACAGATTATATTTTTCACAAAGGTTTATTATTCAAAAAAAAAAATATAGCAAATATCAGTACCAGCCAAATATCAGAACGGAAGAACTTAACAACACGGATCTTAATGTCGTAATCCTCTTGAAATTTTTTGCTAGTAGTTCACTACTGGAAACGGAGTTATATAATAGTTTGACTTTGAATATTTAGCTTATCATTACGAAAAAAAATGAGTGAAAAAATTTGTTGAGTTAAACGATTTTGGTAAAAATAAATATTAAAATAGTGTAGACAATGTATTCAAAGTTAAAAAATAATTCGGTATGTGCTAGGTACCTGTCATTACACCACTCTTCTTCATCAATCTATGGAATTAATAAAATAAAATAAAATTGTTGGCAGCCATAGGTATTGGTTTACAATGATACCGAATGTATTAAACTATATAATCATCCAAACTAAAGGTGCGTACCTACAAAATTTTAGATCAATCCGTCAAAAGGAAGGGGTCAAATTTCAATTACTAGATAACAAGGCAAGCTAAATAAAATCGTTTAAAAAACATTCTGATGTGTTTTATCGATAATCGATGCGATGTCTAGTGTGGTGTTACCAATGGGAAAAGTGTTGCCACAAGGAACGAGTGAAATCTGGTGTCACAATCAGTGTAACCACGAGAAACGCGTGGAAAATTCCGCTATAAAATTGTTCAGAATGACAACTTGAATCAGGGTTTAAGTTTGTGCGAAGCCTTCCCATACATTTTCATGAATCGTTTTGGAAGATATATTTAATGCTAAAGCAGGTCTCAGTCAGTGTGATTTCAGGAAGGCATAAAACTTGCCAGCGTTTCACATAAAAATTACCCACGACCCAAGTCAATGACCCAAGTTTTTGCCTCGTTCCGTTCCTTTTGAAATGCTTATTTTAAAGGTTTCCTGCTTTAAAATTAAATTATTTAATGAATTGTGGTCTATTTTATATTAAAAAAATTATTATAATATCGTAAATCATAAACATCCAAAAACCTATATCGCATTCTGTACATTGCGTAGCGCTAAAGTAGATAACAATACCTTCTTTAAGTTTCCGGGAAAAATGGTTATTTGGAGCCGATCATGATCTATGGTTTAAGAAATTTATTTCTCAAAAGAAATTGCATAGTTCACTCACTGAGAAATACAATTGCGGATACTTGCTTACAAAACAGCTATGTACAGATATTTTTTTTTTTTTTTCACTTTATTGGGGTTATCAAACAGTAACACAATATTTACGAATAAACAAACATTAAAACTAAGAACACGTAATTGTGTTACCAGCACCGATAACCACGAATTACTAGGTAAATAGATTTTAGTTAAGGGTGATAGTAATAGCAAAAAGTATAGATTAATCTAATATAACATAACATGTGCAGTAGAAGAAGAAGCAGTTTTATAATATGACATAGTGTTGAAAAATTAATTAAAATGAAGCAGAGAAAATTTAGAATAAATATCAATATACAGAAAGGATAGGTGATGAAGTAAAATACAGAGAAGACAGGTAAAGAACTAAAATACAGAGAAGATAGGTAAAGAACTAAAATACAGAAAAGACAGGTAAGGAACTAAAAAATAAAAGAGTAGATAGGTAAAGAGCTAAAATACAGAGAAGACAGGTAAAGAACTAAAATACAGAAAAGAAAGGTAAGAAACTAAACTAAAGAACTAAAAAGTAATTTCTAAAAGTTTAAGCTGTAGTAATCTTTTGAAGCTGCTGACATGCGTCGCCATTAAATCTATTTCATTAAAGTAAGTATTGTATAAGTGCATAATACGATACATTGGGGAACGCATGCCAGCGTTAGTGCGACAGAATGGTGTCGCAAACATTGCAATATTAGTTAATATACCCATATCTGTGATCATATATTACACTTATACTTTGTAAAAGCTCTACAGTGTATGTCTATAAAAAACATATTAATAAAAATATCATGGATTCCAAATTGAAAAAACAATCAAAAATAACCTAGTAAGCCAAAGCTTGTACATAAGTAAGTTTTTTCGAAAAGGACATTACGCGAAAAGAACATTTTGAGAAAGGACATTTTAAGAAAAATGTCATAATGAGCCTGATATATCGTATTAAATTATAAATAACTAGCTTTCCGCCCACGGCTCCGCGCGCATGGTCTACAGGTTGCCCAGCTATGGTATAAATCGTAGCTATGTCCTTTCCCAAGGTCAAATCTATCTCTGTAATCGGTTTAGTAGTTTAGGCGTGAAAGCATAACTGAGAGACAGACAGACACACAGAGTTGCTTTCGCATTTGTAATATTAGTCGGGAATTAGGGATTTGAATTCTTTTTCTTATCGTGTAGGTAAAGTCAAGTGTGTGGCAAACTTGGCTGGTGTTTCTAAGGATTTGAATTAATAACTAATCATACCAGGTTGTACAAAAAAAATGAGAGACTCGTTTAGAAGTTTTTTAAATCAACATTTTATTTTCCAAAACTATGATGGGCTGATATTATTTTTTTCTCGTTTTCTACTTGTTGGGCCCTTTATAAGACGGTGGATTTCTGCATTACAGATTGGAAGGCATTCTTTTGGCAGCATACATGTTTTATAAAAATTAGTCTTGTCCCAATGCCCCCTTCCCGATGTTCTGAGTTGACCCTGTATCTGTAATGAAATTATTTCTTACTTAGGTACTTACTCTAGAAAAAGGCAATGAATGAGCCTGTCCAATGCTCATTGATTGCAAAAATGAAGTTTTTAAAATAATGAGCATATTAAAAACACTCAAAAGCGGGGGGCTATTGTTTCTCTTTATAAGGCGTTTCTTTTTATAAGGCGACTTTGATAAGTAAACGAACCTTTAGAGTTTAGAGGCTAATTTTCTTTAAAACTGAAAACTTTCCTCAAAGAACCTATTTGAAATTCTCAAAATAAATTTGACTTCTTAAATTTTCATACCTACTAAGTAGGTAAATCAGCTGATAACTCGAGTTGAATGGAGAGGCAAACTATTGTTTTCACATTTTGACCTGATCCCTGGGGAAAGCTTTTCAGTTTAGTGGGAAAACAGAACGGGACCCTTTCTACGGCTACAATAAAACAAAATGAAAACTTGTTGTTGATTATTGTTACTAGAATTTTCACTTATTATACCTACCTACGGCTTACAAATACTTACGACGCATTTTTTGGTTCATGTTTTAGGAAAAATATAGTTCGAGACAGCTTGGGATTCCGCCTCGGTCACGCGTAAGCTGTTAGGTGATTTGCTTATTTCAATTTAATGGCAATCGGACGTTCTTATGAACAACCATTTGTACCATTCTCAAATTAGAGGAAATACAAAATCTACAAAAATTATAATCATAACAAACAATGACAACTTGACACATTTCATAATCTGTGACATTAATCAAAATGCGTTTGAAAACTATACATTTCGGATAAAGCCTTGTAAAAAAATGAAAATAAATAAGTATAAGCGTTTCTAAGTAGTTTTTGTTATAAATATGTTACCTTAAATTTAAATTTAATTAAAATAACGCGATATTTAACTCATTTTACATTAACTTTTATGAAACAAAGTTAAACAGTATCACGTCTCAGAACGGCCAGTTTATGTATGGCGGGAAACATTTCCTATCTATGTATCTGTCAATTTGTGTAAATGTAACGCACACAAACAGAAGCTAGGCAAAAATTTTAATAATTTCAAAGACTTATAATTTAAAAATGGTTTGATTTATTAATAATTTTATTCGGTTGCCGAAAACTAGATTTTTTAAACAATTTTTTAAAGTAGTTTGGAGAATCTGATATACTTTCAGTCCGGCGTGTATTGGTAAAACGTGTTGTATGAAAATGACACCTCAGCAACCGCCTTAAGTTTTATTCTTCTACAATAAAAAATATTAGCACTTTTCCAAGTGATCGCAAACTTTTTTTGATGTGTGTATGTTTTTATATAATAATTTCATAAAATATTTCATTATATCTGTATCTTGCTGTACACATAATCAATAAACTTCCTATATTTTATTTTATTTTAGCAACAACCCTCTTCTTCCTCTTTATTAGTTTGCCTTCTTAGCAGAGGCTCCATTACCTAAGTAGCAAATAGATAGGTGACGAATAGTCATTGATGTGCCAATGTTTTCCCTATACATAATTCAAGAAAGAAAGAAAACAAAACTAAAAACAAAATGATTATTAGAATTTTCCACTTATTTGTTACATAGATAGAATTATAAGGCAAATTTTTTTGCACTACATTTGATACTGGCTTTAATTTAGTATGAGAGTAGGTTACAAAACTTACCCTCTCCCAAAGCAGCAATACTTTCATCTGAGCCCAAATTCCTCAAACTGAACATAGCCCTATACCTCTCAAACAATGATTTTGTTTCATCCATCAAGGTCTTCTTTAATATCTCTATATTACACTCACTGCTTGGAGGAGCTGGATCTACAGAAGTGTATAAGCTCTTTGATAAATCTTTTTTTTTATCGCTGTCATTTGCAACCCAGTTGAGACGTTGCAGGGCTATTTGGCAAGTTTCGGCTACTTCTACTGCGGGGTCATGCTGATATTTTTCTAGCAGCTCACTTAAATTTGGATCGCCTATTGCTCCTAATGCTTCCCCTGTAACATGTCAAGTAGTAACTTTAAACTTACAAGATATATTTTTAAATAGATATAAAAGTAAGACTCTTGCATTACTTATACTCAAGCAACAGATGCACACAACTAGCTGTCTACAGATTCTCTTTTTTAACCAACTTCAAAAAAGGAGGAAGTTCATTGTTCGACTGTTAATGTTTTACTGTGCTTACATGTAACTCTGTATTTTTTTAACTATTGTGTGAAATAAATTATTTTTTAAAGTAAAAGAAGAATTTTAGGTAAAAGATAACACATGTGTCTAGATAGTTAGCCTTTCTATTACCTAAATAATTGCTACCTATAAAATAAGGCCGCCTTGTTGTACACTATATTTTATGTTCTGTTAATTGTGCTGTATGTCTCTGTGTGCAATAGTATTGTATAAATGACACCAAAATTGTCTTGAACAATATAATAATTGTGTTCTGTTCTGTTTATTGTACTGTATGTCTTTGTGTGTAAATAAAGTATATTGTATTGTATGTGTCTGTTATTTTAGACTACTATAAAACATTTAAAAGGGTATCCACCAATAATTCCCCAGGCCCGGCGCAAAAGAATTATCTCAGATTTTAGACAAAAAATAGTAAAAACAATGTGAAGTGTCGGTATTTCAAAAGTCGGTGGCTAACATGGTTTTTTTTTCGGAGATTTTTTTTTTTAAAACAATTAATAAAAAAATTGCCGAAGGCCCGCCGCTGTAGAGTGGTTTCTCAGATTTTAGACAATTAATAGTAGAAACAATGTGAAGTGTCGCTATTTCAAAATTCGGTTTTTTTCCAGATAAAAAAAAATATAAAATCTGAGGTACAATTTTTTTGCGCCGAGCCTGGGGTTCTTTTTCTATGGGATTTGGCGGATACCCATTAACAAAATTAATCAAATCGGAGCCAGACAGTTGGGTATAAAGTGAGCATAATGTGTTCCCAGATCACAGATTTTGTAGCTCATTATTCCTGTGTGATATATGCTAGTAATATATCTCAGTGGAATATTAAAAGAGTATTTACATAAATCCAAAAAGAGTTCTTTACAATTAACATATATAAGCTAAACTAGGTCTTTTACCACCCAATGAAATTAGGTTTCCCGTTACACACATCCCACAAAACTAAGTGTTATCAAGTATTATCGCGAACGTGAAGACTACGAATTGTAGATAACTATTAGACAACGTATGCAGACACAAAATATTGAAGAAAACCTTTCATTGAAGAAAACATACCAGCCTCGTGACGCACTATGGGATCCTGATTCTCGTCTTCTAACATGCTCCTGAGGATGGGTATAGCTTTCTTATCCTGCATTTGTCCAAGACAATAAGCTAGTTCATGTTTTAAAAGCACAGATTCGTCAGTAAAACATTGACTTATGCATTGAATAGCCGCTTCACCGCCTAGATTTCGCAGCGTGAAAAGAGCCCTGAATCTCTCTTTCATTGGTCTTGATGGATCATTCAGGACGCTGCCTATTTTTTTCACTTCAGTTTCACTAACATTAGCCATGATAAAATAAATAAATTAAAGAAAACTTATGAAAAACAATCTAGGATGAAAACCACACGCGTTCGAATTTCGAAGAATGTTACATGACAGCAACATGACAGTGGCAGATGACAGTTGCACAGTGCTACCAGCTTTATCAAATTGAAGTAACAAATTAAATAAATTGAACTTGTTTTCAGGTCTTTGGCGGGAACTCGGCGTGAGCGGTTGCTTTGTCAATTGAATTTTCGTTTTCTGCGTGAAAAAGTTGTTTGATGTGTAATAGTGATAGTGTATTATGCAGTAAATTGACTAAAATTCGTGTAGTGATGAAAAATTCAAGTGATAACAGTGTTTCTGCTCCGTTTGGTACCGACAAAGATCCTCGCGGTTGTGCTTCTCGCCGCCAGTTTTCGTAAAACAGACGCTATCCGGTTTTACGCAGAACATGAGGAGCTTAGGGCTTAGGTTAAGTTGAAGAAAGAAGATTTTTCACTGAAGACATGGCTGTATGGACATGGTTTCCTTTGCCTTTCCCGAAAGGGATAAATTTAACAAAAAAAAAAAAAAACCGGCCAAGAGCGTGTCAGGCCACGCGCATTGTAGGGTTCCGTAGCAGCATGGTTCAAATATGCAGCTGGCTTCTTAATTTTACAAGCATATTGTCATAGTTGATGTTAAAATCCCCAAATACTATACTTAGTATCATTAAGAAATGTATTAAAAAGTTTGGCTTAAATATAACAGAATGGAAGTGTTTAATGCGCGAGCGAAGCGAGCGCGAATTTTTTTTTTTTGCGACAATTTTATTGTAAGGAATAATATAATATTATCAAGCTAAGCAGGTGCATATTTTTAATGTGTCAATATGTTACAGCTTGGCTTTCGGCTCGCCTCACTTTTAGCGTGGAACCTTGTACGTCAACCATTTTGGATTAGGGTACACTTCGTCGTAAATGCTACCCTCGTGAATTATTCCACTTTTTTTTTCGTTATAAAAATTAATGTTTCCTAAACGGATTGCTGAATCGAAAAACGTTTGTAGTAAACCCCTTCTATCTTTTAAAAAGCTATCCTATAATAACGCACTCGATGATATCGGCTAGAAAAAAAACCATCGCCCATTCACGTTAATGGGAAACACACGAAAAAATTTTTTTTCGACCATTTTATTTTTTAGATTTGTCACCACAATCAATAGGTATGTATGACCATGCCAAATTTTAGCTCTGTACTATTAAGGATCTAATATTAGTAAATAAATTCTTAATGATGCCAACTAAGTTTGGCACTTGGTCGACTATTACTCGCAAACTTGAAGGGCCATCTTATGTGTGATAGTTTTTCTTTTAATTTCGTTGTATATACTACCACCGTGAATTGTTTTACATTTTTAGAAACAACCGTTTAGCTGGTAGAGAGGTAGACACTTGTGTTTGACAAAAAATTTTAATTTAAAAATTTACGTTTCGCAAACGGAGTGCTGAATCGAAAAACGTTGTTAGAAAACTCCTTCTGCCTTTTAAAAAGCTGTCCTATGACACCCCATTTTATGATATTGGCGAGAAGAAAAAAATCATCACCCTTTCACATCTATGGGAGACACCCGAAAAAAAAAACTACAGTTCTGTCGGCGTAATTTATATGTATGACCTTGCCAAATTTCAGCTCTGTGCTACCAAAGGTTTCTTAGGAAACCTGCGGACAGACGGACATGGCGAAACTATAAGGGTTCGTAAATTACTACGGAACCCTAAAAACAAATGTATTATTAAAGAGTTTGTAATTTCGGAAATAATTTTTGTTTTGGTCTAAATACAACCGAATGTAAGTATAAAATTCGCGAGCGAAGCGAGCGCGAATTTTTTTTTTTTTTACGACAATATTACTGTTAGAAATAATATCAACCTGCTGTTAAAATCATTTTGATGTCATTTTCGTAATTAACACCCCCAAAAAACTATTTAACGTCGCCTAAAATGTCAATATGTTACAGTTTAGCTTTCGACCTCCCCTCACTTTTAGCGTGGAATCTTGTAAACATATTCTTATTAATCCCAAAAACGTTTGGTCGACTATTACTCGCAAACTTGAAGGGCCAACTTATGTGTGATAGTTTTTCTTTTAATTTCGTCGTATATTCTATAACCGTGAATTTTTTCACATTTTTAGAAACAACCGTTTAGCTGGTAGGACCCGGAAACTTGTTTTTAACAAAAAATTTCACTTTAAAAATATTTTTTTCTCAAACGGAGTGCTGAATCGAAAAACGTTCTTAGTAAACCCCTTCTATATTTTAAAAATCTTGACATTCAATTCGATGGTATCGGCGAGAAAAAAAAATCCATCGCCCTTTCACGTGTATGGGAAACACCCGAAAAAATGTTTTTTCCAAAATTTTATATTTTAGATCTGTCGGCGCAATCAATATCTATGACCATGCCAAATTTCAGCTTTGTAGTACCAAGGATCTTATATTAGTAAATATATTCTTATTAATCCCAACAGTGTTTGGCACTTGGTCGACTATTACTCGCAAACTTGAAGGACCAAGTTATGTGTGATAGTTTTCCTTTTAATTTCGTTATATATTCTACCAACGTGAATTTTTCCACATTTTTAGAAACAACCGTTTAGCAGGTAGAGGGGGGGGACACTTGTGTTTGACAAAAATTTTCACTTTAAAAATTTATATTTCGCAAACGGAGTGCTGAATCGAAAAACGTTCTTAGTAAACCCCTTCTATCTTTTAATATGCTGTCCTATGACACCCCATTCAAAAATATTGGCGAGAAAAAAAAAATTCATCGCCCTTTCACGTCTATGGGAGACACCCGAAAAAATTTTTTTTTCTAAGATTTTACTCTACAGTTCTGTCGGCGTGATTCATATGTATAATCATGCCAAATTTCAGCTCTGTAGTACCAAGGGTTTCTTAGGAAACCCGCGGACAGACGGACATGGCGAAACTATAAGGGTTCGTAGATTACTACGGAACCCTAAAAAATGAACTTGTTTTCAATATTTATTTATTACTAGCTTTCCGCTCGGGACTTCGTTCCCGTGGGAATACGGGAAAACCATGTACCCTATGTCCGTCCTGGATAATGTAGAATTCCAATGGTAAAATAATTTTTCAAATCGGTCCAGTAGTCTCGGAGCCTATTCAATGCAAACAAACAATCTTTCCTCTTTATAATATGTTTATGTATAGATAGATAGAAGAAGATAGATAAAGAAGATAGATAGATAGATAGAAGACGAGCACGTGGACTACAGGTTATATCGGCCCAGCTGTGGGACAAAATGTTGCCTTTGTTCTTTCCCAGGGTCTAATCTATCTCTGTACAAACATCAAATTTTAATTGTAAGGATACATAAAGGGATATAGAATATAAAAAAAGCTATAAGTAAAAAAAAGTTGTCATTTCGACTCGTACTTATGTTATAAATGTAATCTAACCTTATGTTCTATGTTCAAATGTATGTATCTTTTTTTTAAGTATGTTCACTGATTTCTCCGCGATTTTCGAAAATCTTTTTTTGTTCGAAAGAGTGTACTCCAAAGGTGGTATTGTGATCTGATGATGGAATCGCAGGGAAATCCAGGGAAACCCTCGAATTTAATACGGATTTACATTGTTTCTCACGTACTTTCTGTTATTTACACTAAAAAAAGAAAAATAATTAAACTTTAAAAAAAAATATATCCGACTTCAAAAAGCAAAAAATAAAGGCATAGCATTTAATGTGCTACGTACCTACTGATCTGTTTGAAGTCGGTGCCAAGCCAAATAAGTTTGATAGACTATACGTACTTCTGCCTTCGCACCGACTTCAAACTGATCAGTAGGTACGTAGCACATTAAATGCTAGTCTTTATTTTTTGCTTTTGAAGTCGGTTCCCCTTACCGCATCGCGTCTCATTTGAACAACAAAGTTTTCAGTCTTAAATTCAAATTATTTTTAATTTAAGTGCTGGGAACACTATAAACAGAAAACCGGTAATATAATTAGGCGTTTAGTGACAGACAGTAAAAGAGGTACAGCACTCGCAGAAAAGAAAATAAGTCAGTTTGAATTCAAGCGTGCACGAGAGGAAAAGTGATTTGTATTTGAACTTGATTTTCTCGATTTCTGTTAATTATTTCAGCTTGTTTTTTTTCTGTAAATAAGATAATAAATTGTGAGTCCAAACCATGAAAAAACAATCTTGTTTCTCGTTGAATTGACATTACATCAGCGTTTTTGCTATGTATCATATTTGAGACGCTATGCATTTGTGGATACATTGACGATTCCATATCTGAGACGGTATGCAGATAGCGGAAATATTGTTACTGCTCATATATAAAACGTTATGCAAAAGCGCATGTATCTATTTCACCTTCAATTCTTATCTTTTTCTAAGAATAGCTATAGCCTGTAATTTTGATTAATAAATTTGAAAACCTGTCTCTATTCAGATTTTTTTTTGGCGAGCTTATCCTATTGGAAATGCTTACCTGCCAATGACTCTAGAACAATTATATGTAACCATTGTCACTTCTTCCTCAACTTTTCCGAATAAACTACATTCCCGAACAGTCCTATGTTGTCCTGAGTGGTACAAGAGTACGAAGAGGAAGACTTTGCTTACTACTAATGCCTATTGTCTCTTATATGAGAAGCTAAATTTTTTAACTACTAATGCATCTAGTTCCATATATGAAACATACTTTCCTAGCCCCCTAAATTAAAAAATACCAACCAATATTTTTTTTTGTATTTTTCTAATGCTCAGTGTATAAATAAATAAATAAACATATATTTTTATCATTTTGATACAAAAAGTCATGCAGTAAGGGGTTAATTTTTTTATAAATAGTTTTCTTTTGTATAGTTGGTCCCTTGGGACACACAAAGACGAGCACTCTGTCATTATGTGTAGGTTGATATTTTATCTGCGCATTAGGTGCCGGCCACATTTTATATACTTTTACATTTTATAACAACTTCTACACATTTTATCTTGTATTGCGTTATCACCCCTCTCACAATATCTCTGACGTAGTATACTGGTAAAAACTTTTAAGGAAAATTTCACTTCAACAATATTCAGAATGATGATCTGGATTCAGGTTTTAGTTTTAGGTAAGCTTACCAACAGGTGTTCCTACATACTGTTTACATTAAAAATAACATAATTGTAACAAACTTTTTATTGTATTCATTTGAAAGAATTAAATTGTTAGGTACCTTAGTCGGTTCATGAAAATCTAGTTTTTATTTAAAATCATGGGGAAATAGTATTTTTATTAACACACATTTGTACCCATTTTAGGCATAGCTTTGTTTCGGAATAAACCAACCAATAAGCCACTTTTGTCTAAAAATAATAAGTCTGGCAGCACCGACTACTTGACATTGACATTAGCTTTAGCGTTTGTAACTACTGTCCTAAATATCTTAACTCTGGTTCCGGAATAAAACTACTTAGGTATAATTTTTGCACGTCTCCGTCCTTCCGCCGACCTTTTAAACCGACTTCAAAAAAAGGAGGTTCTTAGTTTGACCTGTATGTGTGTATGTATGTATGTATGTATGTTTGTTTGTCCGTGATTATTTCGCGTTTGGCTAAACCGATTTTGATGTAGTTTTCAAAAAAGAATTCATTACATTTAGGAGAAGGTTTTGGTATTTTAACCGACCTAAAAAAAGGAGGTTCTCAGTTTGTACGTGAAATAAATATTCAAAATAATGATCAACTCAAACGTGAGCAAAGATAACACTTCGTTTTATTAAACGACTTCAAAAAAGGAAATTGTTATAATTTACACTAAAAATTGAAAAATAAATAAACTTAAAAAAAAGTTGAACCAACTTCAAAAAAGCGAAAATTAAAGACAACATCATTTGATGTGTTATGTAGTATCTACCTACTGAGCTGTTGGAAGTCGTTGCCAAGAAAATTAAGTTTGATAGGCCACCTTCGCACTGACTTCAAACAGCTCAGTAGGCAGATACTACATAACATAACACATCTTATGATGTTGTTTTTATTTTTCGCTTTTTTGAAGTTGTTTCATTTTTTTTAAAGTTTATATATACTACTCATAGACATAAAAAAAATAAGTTAAATACCACAAAAAGTACAACAAAGCTGAAATATAGCATGCCATATATTTATAATTTCGTACCCAAAGCACAGTATTTCTCACAATCCAAAGGTTGCCTGGAAGAAATTGCTATTAAGAAACAAGGCCATTGTTGTACAGACAGCAGCACGTCAGGTTACCCACTTGCACTACGAAAGCAGGCTCTATTACAAGCGACGTAAGAGCGAGGTCAACATGTATAGCCTGACGTGCTGCTGTATGTACACTGTAAAGGTTTATCAGGTAAAGTTAATACTTAATACATTTTACAGCGATGTACAATATGTTCTGTACCCGTCCAAACTGACTAAAAACCGAGTACTTAATAGAAATGACATTGATGTTGACTATCCTCATGATATACACGAAGTCAAGGCCATACTGTGTAGAGTTTAGATAATTTGTGACCTGTGCCCCCTATGCATATTTTATTGGTAAGTATAAGCATAAAAAAGTGCTTAAGTAAAAAAGTTGGGTTCTCTCTTGACCAAACCACAATCTAATGCAGAGGCAAACTTGAAGGCCAGTCAGCCCACCCAGAAGATGCCGACTAACCCGAGTTATAAAGAGATTGGGGTAAAATGGGAACCCGAAAATACAAAAATCGGGCAGAGAAATCAATTCATTAGCAAAAGGCGTGCCATTTCAACGGGTGGATACCGATACCTATCTATTTCATACATGCATTGCTTCTCTTCAAATTATTGTAAGAAGGTGTAACCCAAATGCAGCAATGCAATTCATCGTTCTGTCAAATTCGTTTGTCGTCTATCATCGGTGGTAGCCTCCAAGAAGAAGAGGTAAAACTAAAAACTAATTCCCAGCGATAGTTTTAAATGAACCGTGACTAAATTAAATTGTCTCCTACAAATTCGAGACTCCGAAACACTTGCTACAAAACAAAAGGTGTTTACAGCGATTTACTGATCTTCCAAAGCCATACGTATTGTGTTAACATTTCCGGCCAACTTCTATTCCACAGCCACCAAGGAAAAATAAAAAAATAATTAGACTTGGATTGGGTTCAGCTCTATCTCTCGTATTTATCATCGATGTTTTTCGGACTGTAGCTTCTCCGTGTCTTATTTGTAAAACAATCGATCATGCATAGCAGATTGAACACTTTGAGCTTTCTCGTTAAAAGTCATTTCCTTTTTTATTACAATAGACGAGATGGGTCATTTTGAATTAGTTGGTGAAAACTTAAGTGATTCTTCCTGCAAAACTAAACAACTTTTCTCTAATCGATTTTGCACCGATGAAAACCTGTTTCATATGTATTAGCGGGCTGAAAGAAATCCTTAATTTTCGCTGGCTAATTTAAAGTCGACAGATACAGGTATATGTATGAGAACAATCGTGGGTTGAAATGTACGTACAGCCGCAACTCAAGTTATTACACATGTGCACTCTGTGCTGTTGTGATAAGAGCGGTTTGCAATTAAAATTGAGTAACCTGATGTGCTGGCTTCTCTGACAGGTAAAGCTTCCAACTTTACCTGTCAGACTTTACCTGGCGGGTGTAAGTAATACTCGTATTTGAATATTTAGGTATATAATTGACAAATCCTACCAGATAATACATACTGCACATTTCAATTTGGAAAATGGAGGTTTGTTCTGATTTGGAAATTATTTTGGTGTTTCTGATCTTTAAGTATCAAAAAATATGTAAGTAATACATTATTATATTAAGATAATTATTGTCATTTTCATCATTGCCACTGGAATCGGTTTATGTTACATTAAATTACTGACATTCTTATATAAATTAATCTCGCAACAAGGAAAATTTTAAAGAAAATAAATCTCTGTCTCTGACTGACTGTAATATTATTTTGACGGCACCTATTATTGTTTATAGTTAGATAAAAATACAAAAATACGGCTTATAATCTTTTCATGACGCTCATGTTGACCTCAAATGCCTGGGCCTAGAATATTGAAAAAGCATATAGAGGTGAAAAAGAATATTTAAGGAATTTTGATTGCAGATTGACCACGGGAACGAAGAGCCGTATTTTATCCCATCTATATCTTCTATACATATTATAAAGAGGAAAGATTTGATTGTTTGTTTGCATTGAATAGGCTCCGAAACTACTGGACCGATTTGAAAAATTATTTCACCATAAGAAGGCTACATTATCCCCGATGGACATAGGCTATATAATTTTCTCGAATGCCCACGGGAACAAAGTCCCGAGCGGAATGCTAGTTTCATATAAAATAAGATATTTACTTATCTTCAAACTTTTGCTAAATAAACTGAAAAAATCCATTTCATCTGTCTCAACTCAAGGCACTTAATTCTGTAGGTATTTATTTAAAAGCATGTGACTTGAGTTTCGTAGGTGTCCATAGAGTAATGAATACCAGCAGCTTAACGACTCTGCCGTCTTCAAAAATACGAAACAGAAAGTTTCAGTTTTCGTCGTACATATATAACGTACTCGTACTGAACTACGAGCTGCTCACTAATGATATTGTAGTTAGTGTGATTTTACCTCTAAGTGTACGAAATAAGAACGATACAAAGTCCAAAGTCAAGAATGATATTCTCTGGAGTATACAACTCCAGGGTTTTTCTTTCCTTCATTTAATCTATACTAATACTATAAAGAGGAAAGATTTGTTTGTTTTTTTGTTTGTTTGCATAGATTTTGACAGATGACAAAATACCATCATCATACATCAAAGGCTCCGAAACTACTGAACCGATTTGAAAAATTCTTTCACCATTAGAATCCTACATTATCCCTGATGAACATAGGTTATAATTTTCCCGAATTCCCACAGGAACGAAGTCCCGGGCGGAAAGCTAGGTATAATAATATATGTATGATTAAACAAGAAGACTTTACTTCTATTTATAAACAAACCATTTCGATTGAAATACACGATGATGTAGATGACGGTATTTCGTCATCTGTCAAAATCTTAAGTAAGTGGTAGTTATTGTGCATTCTTAGTTGCAAATTTGAACTGCGTAAAATAAAATAAAAAGTCCTAGAAGAAATTGCTTTCAAGCAAAAGGCCGTCTTGTTGTACACTATGTTATACTTATGTCTTGTGTTGTTTATCCTTGTGTGTATATTGTATTGTATGTCTAAAAATTAATTTTACTGTCGCGTAGAGTTTTTAACACAATAAAGTGCTACGACAGACAGGTAACTTCTTTGGGCGATGTGATAGAAACGTAACCTGCTTATAGCAGCTCCTGCTTAGTATACTCCTTTCGTCACCTCTAAGCTTGGCTGAAAGAAAACCCTATGGGGATAAGCCCGGCATTTTACATCAAGTTTTTTTTTGTAATAATAGTTAATAATAAAATCATTTATTATCAGGCATCTAAGGCCTATACATAAATACCTTACAGAAATATAATGAATAACATACAAATGAAATATAATGAAACAAATTAAAATAAAACTAACCGACATTATTTTCCGAGTGTTTAAAAAAAGGGTGTAAAAGTGTGTATTTGTACAAAGTGTTTACATGACGCTCACGGAAAACGGGTCTAATTTTCTTTGATCATGGCTCGAAGCATTGTCAAGAAACGCACCTTTCGTAGCATCTCGTAGCAAATTGGTTTCACTGTCACTGGCTACACTATGTCACGTAGAGTACGCGAGTCCCTTGGGTGGGCGGGCGCGCGGGTATAAGCAAACTCTGCCACTTGAAACACAGTAGTAGTGTCGCAACCCGTGGGGAGTACGCCTGCGTATTACGCTGTCTGTCTGTCATAACAAGAACACGTGCGCCGCGAAACTTACTCCGTGATAGTTGGATCCAAATTGTTTTTTCTCTAGTTATATTTTAGGTAAGTTCACAGAATACTTAGTTGGTAAGTTATCGCTTAGATGTAGAGTGAACGTTAATTTTGTTAAGTTTTAAAAATTGAGTACGAACAAATCAGTAAATGTTGAAAGTATTACTTTTGTGGAGAAGCCAAAGTTGACTTTGGGATATCTTGAAGGCAATTCAACATTTCAAACTTGTAGATTACTCTTTGTGTTAAAGTTTTTTGTCGACTCTTGAAGTCGTTGTAAACGGCAGAAAAGCATTAAACTCTTAGCATGAAAAGCCTTCGCCGTGAACCGCCCGCATTCGGTGGATTCCCATGACCTTCATCAGACCAGCATCGTCACGTACACAAAACTAAATAAAACTTAATGTTTATAAAAGCATTGAAAAACAGCAACCATAAAACCGGTTTGTTCGAATGGTAGTGACGCTGCCTTTTGATCGGCGGGTCCTGGGTTGTGTAAAAAAAACAAAGCTGATGTTTGTTCTCGAGTCATTGATGTTCGTGTCTGTCTTCAGGTGTGTTCCAATCCAAGGGACCCACGACACAAGGGAAAACCTTAGCGTGGGCCTTTGAGTGTGTAGCATTTATTAAAAAAAACATATTCCTTCGCTGTTTGCTATATAAAATCTATAGTAAATAAGATAGCTATCAACTACTTTCCAAAATTATTCAACAACATGCTCTGACTTATTATGATGATTATTACAGACGCGAAATGAAAACCTACTTCAATTAATTTAACATTTCACATAAACGCGTCAAATAGTTCTGTCACCTCTTAATGCTCTACCTACTACCATATCATTATCACTTTGTTTGGGTTGACTGGAAGAGATCCCCTTGTTGGATAAGTCCGCCTTTGTACTGTTTTTCTTATAATGTGTATTGTGTAACTTATGCTTATGTTTTTTTTTTAATTATGAGATGGGTTAACTCTTGACCTCAATCTAGACCATAAAGGTCAAAGATGAGGTCGATGATGGAGCGAGTTAACCCAGAAAATGCCTATAAAGGCACTGGTACTCCCACGCACTGACGGAACACAGCAAGCTGTTTGGCGTCGGACTTCGGTAGGATGGTGGTCGCGAACCAGACGGCCCTATACAGAGCGTACCACACCGTATGAGATTCAACCTCAGATTTAAAAAAAAAATGAAGTGTCGTTGCCTGGGATGGATTACTAGGAGGCAGTTCTCATTTGTGTTTCCTTAATCGCCTCTTACGACACCCACCGAAAGGGGTACGTATTAAAATACCGAAGTATAGAAAACCGAATTTCATAAGACCTATGGACGAAATACCGAAAATTATATGGCCGAATGTTTATTTGGCCGAAAGTTTGAAATCCCGAATGTTTGTTTGACCGAAAGTTTGAAATCCCGAAGGTTGAAATACCTATGACTTAATATCCCGAAGGCTAAAATACCGAAGATTGAAATCCCGAAGGCTAAAATACCGAAAACTAAAATACCGAATTTTAGTTTTCGGTTTATGGACATCCTGTCCATAAAGTTTTTAATAGTAAAAATGTTTTATTTTGTCTGTTTATATGACAAACGGAACTGCGACGAGTAGGTTTGTTAGTAGCCTAACCCAACCAACCCGTCAAGGGTTGGTTGGGTTAGGTTTGGTTAGAACTGCGACCCCAACGCACGAGCCGAGCGAGCGAAGCGAGCGTGCCGCGGCAGCGGCCGGCGAAGTGCCAGAAACGACTGTGGTTGCATTTCAATTTTTAGTATTTTGAACATCGATGTTTTTAAACATAGGTATTTCGTGTATCGGTATTTTGAACTTTCGGTCATTTAAACATTGGTATTTTGAACATTCGGTCATTTAAATGTTCGGTCATGTAAACATTGGTATTTTGAACATTCGGTCATTTAAATTCGGTATTTTGAACATTCGGTCATTTAAATATCGGTATTATATGTTTAGTTATATCGTACATCGGCATTCCAACCGTTCGGTATTTCAACTTTCGATGTTTTAAGCGTAGGTTTTTCAACCATCGGTATTTTGAATTTTCGGTATTTTAATACGTACCCCACCGAAAGTGATGGGGTGGTGTTATTCTCAACCGATCACCACACGGTTATGTACAATAAAGAATAAATAAATACATACATACACTTTTATGTTTTATATTTGCGTGCAATTCCCAATTAAATATTCTTAGTCATGTTTAATATGGATATGTAATGAAATAAGTGTAATGTAGGTAGAGCATTAAATTTTTTTAACACTAGCTTTTCGCCCGGGACTTCATTCCCGTAGACATTGGAAAAATTATGTAGCCTATGTTACTCAGAGATAACATAGCATTTTAATGATGAAAGAATTTTTTAAATCGGTCCAGTAATTTTTGAGTTTATTCGTTACAAAACATAGATACAAAAATACAAATCTTTCCTCTTTATACTCGTAATATAAGGTGTAGGTAGATGTAGGTAAAAAAACTTGTAGCAATTTTCTATGTACCTAACGATTTTCAATACGCTTTCATGGTTCGAAACCAATGAATAAATAGACTTCTAAATTGATTTGATATACCAATAAATATTTTTACTGGTTTACTGTGAACAATGATCCTATAGTAACAATGTAGAGACAGTTATTTTATGAAATAGAAACAAAGTAAGTATATGTAAGTATATACAAAGTAAGTCTGATGAAAAATAAATCACTTGCGAAGTACAATGTGTGTGGCATTTACTCCACCGACAAGAGCGTAGTTCTTGAATTAAGGAGTATCTGTGTGAAAGTACAATGTGAGATAAACAGGTGAGATAATAGTTTTGCGTGACCATAGAAGTACAGGGCCGTCTTTTTTATTATAAGAGGCCCTGGGCACGTAGGTTTATGGGGCCCCTGAGTCTTTAAGAGAAAATTGTAATAGAACACTGATGATTTTTGTTTAAGTCAGTGAAGGTTCTATTATAGTGTAATAGAAAAGTATAGTTTTAGGGCTAGAGTAAAGCATATTCTCAGCGCTTCGGTCTTAACGCTTGCAAAAGCTAATAAGCATAAAGTATTGTAGTCTGTAATTATAATTATCTTCTGAGGACAAGGAGACCCCGTTAATCGCGGAGCCTTGGGCACTTACCCAGAGTGCCCAGTGGGAAAGAGGGGCCTTTAGAAGTAGAACCTTTCTTTGCCGTTTCGTTTAAGGCGACTACAGCACCCGATAAAGGCAGCACACATAGGAATAGTGCCATCTCCGTCTCTCAACAGGCCTGGGCCGGCAGTGCGAACAGTGTCGATACACGGAAGTTTACGGACTATGAAAGCGTGCGTGCGTAAAAACATGTTCGAAAGTTAGAAAAATGAGATTTATGGAAAGGTAACAGCTTAAATCGAAAAATGCGTTAACTACTAATCGAGAGTGTTCAATCACGAACATTTTGATAGCAAATTCAAGTTCCTGTGTGCATTTTACTATCGTTTTTACAGTTTAAAAGATACACAATATTGGTATTTAGAGGTGACTTTGTGAGCTTTTTCTATCGAACCAAAAGTGCTGAATCATGTTTTCAGAAAACTACTTATCTAGTTTATGTCCTGATATTACCGTAGTATTTTTTTTCTTCGATTTAATGCAGTGCATCATAAAATCGTAATTTAGGTGCTGTAGTCGCCTTAACTCTAGGCGTTTATTCCATGGCAGTGGAATGCAAATGGTAACCATTCAAAACCATCTACACCTCATACAATTGATGACGGCTACCTCGACTAGCGGCGCCATTACTAACTGAATGTTAAAGTTTGTAGGTTAGCAACTTAACGTACAGTTGGGGGTGGCGCTGCGGGCCGGGGCGGTTATCATCAAGCTGAGATGCTGGGAGCAAGGCGAATAAATGAGACACACCGAATCTCGTTAACTACTGATTTTATTGGTGAATCATATGCATCTTCTATACTATTATTCCTAGTTCTTAGTATCTACAAATGGTGTTTCTAATCCTTAAATGTAGCTTTATAAATGGATTATACAATATAAGGTTGAGGAAAGCTAGGTTACTGATAAAACTTTACATGGAGATAGAGAGTGTCCATACATAGTAATGATGATACGGCGATACCTTGATCTATATGTCGCAGGGATATGACAAAATTAGGGACTTGGCCAAATCCCTAAGCGATTTGATCAAATCCCGGCAAATGATCAAATAATGACAACATTTTAACTTATCCCTAAAAAAATCTAGTGATTTGGCCAAATCCCTGAAATAAATCTAGTAAATTGATCAAATCCCTATAAGATTTCAGTGAAATGTCGAAAATTCATGTCAGTTCTTGCTTTTTACCGCGCCCCCTTCTTCACTGCTACTCCCGCTCAAAAATACTCCTCCATTTGTTTGGATTTTTAATTCCTTATAATTTTTTAACACCTATAATACCCCGCCATACCTCAAGCCACCAATGAAAAGCTGGCAGGCATCTCGATCTGATAAGAATATTAGAATGGCTTACTACCTACAAAGTTTCGTTGCTCTTCAAATCGTACACCCTCTGACGTAGCCAGCTCTCCGGCTAATATTAGGTACTTAAATGATACGATTAGTAGGAAGTGATTTTTGAGATTTATGATCAAATTAAAATACTTGTCTTACCAATTAAACATTTTAATTAAACACTCAAACTTAGTTTTTGTCATTTCACTAAACCAGATTCTAGATTTTGTCAAATCTCTAGATTTGTTTAGGGATATGTTAAAATGTTGTCATTATTTGATCATTTGCCGGGATTTGGTCAAATCACTTAGGAATTTAGCCAAGTCCCTAATTTTGTCATATCCCTGCGACATATACACTACAAAGCGTATGAGGTTTCGATAGTTCTGAATTTAGCCATCTGAACGGTTTAAGTGGTCACCATTATCATTATCATTGAGACGCCATTGATTACTGGAATAGACGCCTTGTGCATCCAGACCACGAAGTCATGACTTTGATCAAGTTCTCGTAACACTATTTTCAACTAATGTACACACGGCAGCACATTAAGCTATACATATATATTGGCCTTGAGTACGCCAAGTCCTTGTGGCATCAAGTGGTTTCAGAATCGCTACATGTCGTTCTGCCTACCCCGTAAGGGATTATAGGCGTAAGTGTATATATTGACGACGCCTTTATCTAGCTCGTAGTAATAGCGCTGGCTTTCGTAGTACAAATGGGTAACGTGTCGTGCTGCTGTGTGTACCTAAAAGCCATTTTCAATTAACTTCCTACTAAAAGAACGATCAAATATAACGTGCGATGTTATTTAGACGACCTTAATTATTCGGACTCTTTATTTGTGTAGATCACGTGTATGGCGACAATGACATTGAACTATTTTTGTGCATCTGCCTACCGTACTGTAGCGAGGTTGTATACCTCGCGCGTTATCCGTCTACTTGTAAAGCCTTTTGATAGCTATTTTGTAATTAAAAGGAATTGGCTTCCTTTTCGTGGTCTATGCTGATATTTTGACACAGTCTTCTCGTAGCTTCAATCAAGCATAGTTCTTTCATTTTAATAAATATTTATAAGTGAATCTTGACCCTCATTGACCTCCCGGCTACCCCTCTCGTTATATGGTGGAGGCGCCGGGTATAATCAATAATTAATAATTTTAAAAAATATACCCTTACGTGTTTTTCAGATTCCCAACGATTATAATATTAATGAGAAGTCTACTAATGTCAAGAATACTGTCGAAACTTTTAAAGGACCTGTGATATTAAGTTTGTGCTATTCAGAGGACCAAGGAAAATCAGTATCGTATTTTTTCATATTTATTTAATCAATTTTAATTAAATTCTATATTTAATTTAAAGATGGAATCCTGTACACGATTTGACGGATTCAATGCTGATTGTTCAGACTTTTTAAGACAATTTGAAATAGTGGCCGCCATCAACAAATGGGACGATAAAACTCAAACTATTGCAATCGGCGCCTACCTAGAAGGCTCGGCCCTCTCTTTTTTTAAAAGAATTTATCAAACAAATTTAACTTTCCTCGAAATTAAAAACAAATTCATTAGCGAATTTGATTTCGCAAGAGATTATGCAGCTGATTTTTACGCTGCAAAGCAGAAATATGATGAATCAATTCTGAATTATTTTTATAGATTAGATGAATTAGCCGCCAAGGCATCCATTTTAAACGATGAGATTTTTATTAAAAGATTTATCAGTAGCTGTCATATTTATTATAAAAAGAATCTATCATTCCACTTGTACGAAAATAAGAACATGTTAAAAAAAATCATTATGCAACATGAATCTTTCTTTAATAAGCTCGATGGAACAGTCAATCTACCGATAAAACAAACGAACACTCTTGCTTCTTCGAGTACGGTCGATCCACGTCCACGCTCAGCGTATCCTCAGAAATCAGGTGGTGATGCACAGACTTCTCTTTCACTGAGGAAGGTTGCAACCTTCGAAAACTTTCGAACACCGACTACTGCAGATACTCAACAGGACACGCCGTCTCCGAATCGTCAGACACGTAACTCACGAGCGGAAGTTCATATGATCCGAGCAACTTCGACGACTCATCAAAGTGATGAAAACCCATGTATCCAACCACCTCATATTTTAGTTGAGATACGAGGAAGACAGACACCAGTCCTTCTGGACACTGGAGCTTCTATATCCGTTATTTCTTCAGCTTTTGTTACTCAGTTTGAAGATGTAACAATCTCCGATCCCCCGACTGATGTGGTTGTCAAATCTGTGGTAGGAGATTCACTGCGGCTACGTGGAATTTGTAGAATTCATTTCCTAATATCTCGTGTGTTATATGTGCACGATTTTATAGTTTTAGATCAGCTAACTCCTGAAATAATATTGGGTCAGGAATTTTTGATCAAAAATAACGCTATTATTGATTTCAAAAACAATGTAGTGACATTTGACAAATGTAAAAGTTTATTTTTAGCGAATTCTCATTCTAAAAAGAATGTATCTAATAAAAAGTATTTGATAAAAGACTGCATTCGTTTATCAGATGGACTTAAACAAGCTCCATCGATCATAGACAAAAGGCCAGACATAGATAAAAGGCCATCGACAGATAGTTCGATTGCCAAACGTAATGTCAGACGTATTGATAAAGTTATTTTTTCAAAGAATCAGAATATTTTTAGTATAAATGATGAAAAGTGTAGTAAATTGTCCCCTTTAAAGTGGAAGGAGAGAAAGAAGTTAGTTTTTTATAATGGTCAGTCAAACCAAAATGTAAAAGTAAACCGTTCGGTAGTTGATTCACGTAAGTTGTCGAATGTTTCGTCAGAGATTAGAAAATCTCGACCTGTTCAGAAGTTAGAGACCACTAGACAGAGATCTAAAGTAAGAGAATTCAGTGATTTTACCCAAAAATGGAACACTAGACAAACAATGACGAGTTATTTTTTGGGATCCAATGTTACCCAGCGGGTCCCGTGTAATGACTATTTAATTAGGGAAAATAATCAAAGAAAGTTCTTTGCTGTTCATCGTAGCAGATTGAAACCTTTTATATGGTGATTCTAGTTTTTAAATAATTCAGGAACTTTCATAGTTTTAGTTATATCTAATATATTCTTATTTTTAGTAGATATTGTATGGACTTAACCTTATGGATTCTTTTTGTAAATAAGTATTGGTACTCAAAGTATCCTGGATTAGTTAGGTACCAATATTCTATATAGGGTTTATGGGATTAGTTAGGTTAGAGGATTAGTTTGTTTAATTTAATTTTGTGTTTCATGTAACCACTACCCCGAGATGAGAGACCATGAAAGACCGAAAACGAACCTTATTAAGATGATTAATTCCGAATAGTTTTATAGTTAAAGTATTCATGTCTACCGTTTTTTATGTGATTGTTATCTAGCGCAGGACATGATCGTGATACAGAGTCGTTCTCGCTCTTAGTCAGCAAACTCATTTAAACCCATAGGGCCTGAGGTGTCCGCGTAGGACATAAACGACGAGGGGGGAGGATCTCCGTTCACGATCACTCAGAATAACTTAGAACTAAATTCTTTTATATTGATATCATGTCTATTTGGCTCATAGGAATTAGATTTTACTTTTTTCAAAATTTACTTTAAATGTCAGTTCGGGTTAAAGTTAGGCAGTGGGTTAACCGATTGTCGCTTTCTTTTGCTGGCGTTTTGGGAGCGAGGGTTCGAAGGATGGAATCGTCAGTTTGTATTTTGGGTATATCTTTTTTTTAAAGGATCCTTCAAGCCGGTCTTGAGGAAAAGACTTGCTCGGTCCCACTGTGGTGTGTCATCGTGGCCCGCCCGCAGGTAGGTTAGGGCGAAGTTGCGAGACTTCTGAAATTTTCTCGCTTCACGAGAAAATTTATCCTCACCGGGAGGGATGTAGCGAGGTTGTATACCTCGCGCGTTATCCGTCTACTTGTAAAGCCTTTTGATAGCTATTTTGTAATTAAAAGGAATTGGCTTCCTTTTCGTGGTCTATGCTGATATTTTGACACAGTCTTCTCGTAGCTTCAATCAAGCATAGTTCTTTCATTTTAATAAATATTTATAAGTGAATCTTGACCCTCATTGACCTCCCGGCTACCCCTCTCGTTATAGTACATACGTATACACGATAAAGTACAGTCAGGGTAAAAAGCCTCATAAATTTTGTATAACTTCCTTTACATGTCATAGAATGTGTTGCGTACATAAAATAAATTCTTGCTTATTACGAGTATATACTTACTAGGGTAAGCACAACATCATGTTTAACTACTTGACGCCACGTTTAACATATAATGAGGGTTGTTCGATGGAAAATGACTATGTTAAACGTGAGAAGCGAAATGTTATAATCTTGTGCTTCTTAAAAATAAATAACAAAATAACACCCAGTTGCAGAAACTTCATCAAAGTTAATGCTACTTTAAATATTTTACTGTCACTTTCCATCTTGTTGACATAAACAAAGACGGCAAAAAAAATATCCAATGTGAAGAATCTATTTTGAACTAGCTTTCCGCCCGGGACTTCGTTCCCGTGGCACTTTTTTAGTTTTTTCTTTCATAAGAACCTTCTCCTGACAATAAGGAACACAACAAAAAAAGAATCATCCAAATCGGTCCAGCCGTTCTCGAGTTTTGCGCTTACCAACAGATTTAGTGATTCATTTTTATATATAAGACTAGCTTTCCGCCCGGGACTTCGTTCCCGTGGCACTTTTTTAGTTTTTTCTTTCATAAGAACCTTCTCCTGACAATAAGGAACACAACAAAAAGAGAATCATCCAAATCGGTCCAGCCGTTCTCGATTTTTGCGCTTACCAACAGATTTAGTGATTCATTTTTATATATAAGATTAACTCTACAATTGTACCATGTTACTTATCATTTTACAAAAACAGATTCAGATTACAGATGTCACAGTAATGAGAATGACAGACGAGGGCGCAAAGACAGAATTTTAGATTTTACTTTGGGTTTTTTCTTTAATGTTGTTTTAGGGTTCCGTACCCGTAGGGAAAAACGGGTTGACAGTTGAAATTTTCACAGATGATTTATTTCTATTGGTCCTATAACAACAAATACTAAAAACCAGAATAAAATCAATATTTAAGGGGGCATATGGGAATATATGTAAGCTTCCACGCTGGACCGGAAGTGAAAGAAAAACTTTGAATGTGCCTGCTACAAACTCTACCGAGGCATGCTGTAAAAGTCAGTTATAGGGAAGCGAGTGTTTAGGATGTATGTTGAGCGAAAAGCTGACAATTTCTCACCACTATACATCATGTTTTATTTAGTAACTCTCAGAATTTATGTCAAACGTGGCATCAAGACCATTCATGCATCCTAGAACCATTCATGCTCTGGCTTACCCCTTGGGGAACATAGGCGTCAGCATATTTGTGTGTTTATGTCATACGAACAAAACTAAAGGACTTGAAAGATTTTCTATATCGCTAGCCAGCCTACCTAGTCCACCATTTTGTTGTTTAACCCCCGACAAAAAAGAGGGGTGTTATAAGTTTCTCTTGTGTATCTGTACGGCTGAGTATCTATGTGTCTGTCTGTCGACTCTGAAACCAATGGAACGATTTCAATGCGGTTTTTTTAAAGCTGACGTAATCGAGATTTTTCTTAGCTATAAGTATTTAAACATCTTTGAAAAAAAAAGAATTAAAAAAAAAGTATTTAAACAAAATTGATTCAGCCGTTTTGAATTTGCAAGAAACCGAAAGTCGGGGGTATACAATTTAGTGTTTTTAAAACGCTTACCCGCGTGAGGGATGTTCACAAATAATTATTAGGGAAAGAAAAATATTCGGCGCGAATGGATTATACATTTTTTTTTCAATTTAAGAGTTATTTAACTCTGCCACCCATTTAGGCTGTAGCTCTGCAATCCGTCGTGCACCAGAGACAACGTTAATAGTCTTATCACCTTATCAGGCCGTATCAGTCCAATATCGCGGCTTTTTGTCTGATTCTTCTGTCTGACTCGCGACGTCGCCTAGATAAATTATTCTTCGAAAATCATTCTTATTTTATGGAGTAAACGAATAAAAGTTTTTATAATTAGTTAGCGATACTTAAGAGGATAATTCTACCCATGAAACTGAATAACTTTCTCCAAGGAACACATGAAATGCTAAACAAAATAAATTCGATTCCTCATACTGCTGCACAAACCCTCTACTTTGTTTTCAAGTGATGTGTCTTATATTTACTTTCCTTATTTAAAGGTCCACCAACACTTCTTTCAACTCTACATTTGTCATTATATTGTCCCCTCTTGTTATCTTGACACACCTAGATTATAATTATGGTATAAGTAGTTGAACATAACACATGTGCAAAATGACAGATCTGTTAATGGTTGAGTACAAGGCGGGGGGGTCAACTCACGTTCTTCATAAGTAAGCGAATGTGCTTTGTGTGTTAAATTAAATGATTGACATAATAAAAACAGAGTGAAAAAAGTAAGGGAATAGAGCTTTGTGAATCTAACAGCAACTTTGTGGAGACTGCGCCTTTGCGAATAGACCTAGAGTCAGTAGAGTCGAATATTTATGTTTGTATGCATTTAAATCCTTTAATGTACTTCACTATTTTTCTTATTTTAAGTAAAATTCGGAATTTTCTATGAAATAAAGCTATTTTGACTTTAACTAAGTAATTCTGGAAAGAAAAATTAAAAAAATAATATTTTTTTGCTAAAAAGAAGGCTTTTTCTTCATCCTAATGTTTTTTAACGAGTGGAATACCACTGTTATATTGTACTGTCTGTTTTATTAGTCTACCTATTCATAATTATTTTTGTTTATAATAAAGCATCGTATGTTTTAAAAATAAGTAAGTATACAGTACAGATATGCTTTTTAATTTATTTAATTTGCAAGAAATGGAAGGATGCGGGGGAGGCCTTTGCCCAGCAGTGGGATCTTGTAGGCAAGATAAAAAAATATATATATGTATATTAAAGTAACTACTGTACAATATTAATACATTTATTTTATAGGGCCGTATGTGGTTGTTCTGTGGCTTTACTCGAAGATTATTAAGCTTTTCTTTGCAAACAAACTACAAACAGTATAGTTGCAACATGTTGAAACTGACGACTTTCGAAATATTGTATTTCGCTAAAAATATTTGATTGTGCTGGCTGGCGTAGGTCCAAACTATAAATCCATTTGATTAACATAAATCCTGCTAACAGATTCCAAACTACGTTTGAGAAATATAAGTTTCCGTTGGATCTTCTAGTGTCAAAGTATAGTCAAACACGTTGCCCTAATTTGGGAGAGACTAGACTACACAGTGTCAAAAAGGTAGTGGATCAATAACGGTTGACGTAGTGACAACTTAAACCCTTGAAAAGACGCGCTCGTGGTTAATTCTGAGACATTTAGACAAACATCGGGACCACCTTTCGTTGGTTAACCTTACTGATAAATTCTGAACAACTCGCGCAACCCGGCTACTCGCGCACCCTTTCTGATCGACTTAACCTATAGTTAATCGTGTGACGAACTTAACTAATCCTGGTGTCAGAGTTTTCAAACCGCCAAAGACTCGGTGTAACGACTGCAGTATATCGACAACAGCCACGACCGCCACTACGCGGCGTGCTTCTCGCTAATTGATTTTTTTTTGTGTTCCTTCACATTCATACAAATCAAATGGAAAAATATTGAATTAAGGCAAATTATTCGTAGGTAGCTCTAAAACAATACATGCAATAAAATAATTGATTGTCCATTCGTTGTATTGTCCCAAACAAGGCGTGCTTGCGTGTTTCTTGAGCAGTTAGCACATTTAATTAACAAATCGACACTATCAGATCGTGTTCATGTGATAACTAATGTTAACCAAACTGCTAACATATCTACAATAATGTGTGGGCATTTAAAAAGTCCTTCACCAACTATTTTTTATTTTGTAGGTCGTGCTTGACAATTTTGGACTTTGGAAATGTAAATAATAGCTATACGGCTTAAATTATAAAATTCCCCAAATACTGTCCTAAATTAATTATTTGGGAAAACAACAGCAAATAATCACAAAAAGCACAGCCAAAACTTAGTAGGTTGTTAGTTTTCCCTACATTATGACAGTTTAACAACTAAGAAAATATCTACAATGCAAAGTGCATGCTAGTGTACGTACACGATAAGAAGAAGACCACAAAATCTTTGTCTTCTTTACTAACATCTGCCATGGTGGGAGCTTCATCCCTTTATTTTATGATTAAGTGTGCAAGCTCGTAAGTGAGCTACTTATGAACCGATCACAAATAGTTTTTCAGCGGTTGATTTTTCTATATTTAGTCACTTTTTCAATCCAAAATTTATATTAAAATATCTTCAAGCAGTGGTTAAATTTTATTTGTAAGCCAATCATTTAAATGATTCAGTTTTAGTTTATTATCTACTGTTCATAACACGAAAGTGAACTGTAGTAGCTATTCTACCAATCGATGCAATGAAATGCTCTCTTTTACTGCGCGTCGTTAAATTGGTATCGATTATTGCAACAAGGTAAGTAACTACCCGTTTCGATTCGATTCGATCACGGCCAATTATAGCTTGTTAAAGATAGTTTGTTCCCTGTTATACAGGCGACATTTTCGTTTCTAGATCCCTCTCATTACAAAGTCATAGAGGACACATTTGTAGTAACACCAAAATAAGTTTTTGAAATACATAAATACTAAGGACACACCTTGCACATTACGTTACGCAGAGACCCTAGATGGATGTGTTCAGATCGATGCTACCTGCTACGATCTAAAAACACCTCCTTCGCTTTCTCTACATTCATAATTTGCTACATACACGCTCGTTCAGTTCGGGTATTACTCGTAACATAACACGACCTTTTCTCAAACATCACCAATTTGGTCTCGGTAAGTTCGCCTAGGCCACCCTTTTCTGACCCTTCCAACTTTAAAACAAAAACCTTTAATTCCATAAAATTAAAAGTATTATTTTTTATCTTGATTTTTATCTTGATTAAAATTTATATTAATGTTTTTCATAACATTAAACATATAAATATAAATCAACACATATTATCAGTAACAAGGTCACGCTGATAATGACAATCGGTGAACTCTTGAGAAATTGATGTACAGAGGAGAGGCCAGCAGACACAGTATAATATATTTTATAATTTTAGCTGAATCACGCTGATAATGACAATCGGTAAACTTTTGAAAAATTGATGACAGAGGAGTAGGCTAGCAGACAGAGTATATTTTATTCTGTTAGCTGGAAATTTAATTTTTAATAAAAGTGGGGTACGTACCTGAAAGCTAGATCAGATAATTTAAGGAATCTGCCCACTAAATTGAACAACTTTCACCAAGTAACATAGGTTGAAATATGAAAAAAAAAACTATCGCATCTCCAGTTGTTCGAACATCTCATTTTCGAAAGGCGAAAAGTTGTTCAGTTTCATGGTCAGAATCACCCCCTAAGGTTTCGCTGACTAATTTAAAGTCACCCTATATCTCATATGTTACTTAATTCGAGAATTAAAACAATAAGGCACATAAGGTAGTCCAAAGTGTTAAGCTTGAAGTGTTTGTAAGTGTAGATACAGTATAGTAGAGATATGTCAAAATCCATCACTTTAATGCGTTGCTTAAATAAAATACTACATTGCCCTTGTAGCCCAATTGGCTGTATAATTTAAATCGGATTTAATTCCTACAAAATGTTTTATTGTTTTAATAGCTTCATTTGTTACCAAATAAGACTATCCTAAGTTTTCCCCTCGGCGGAGTTGTGCGTAAGTGATGGGGGGTTAAAATGTACCCCAAAAGGGATATTTTTGCAATTTTTCGGTTATATCTCATAAAGGACTTACAATATCGAAAACTGTCCTTTATAAAAGTTGGAGGGCATTTAATCCTGCATAGGATAAGATCAGAATCATATTTTTTGGACTACCCGTTCTCATGCTTTAGCTCATCAAAGTTGGATAAAGCGTCAAGCAGGCTAAGCGAACAAGAGTGGCCCCCTAACGACGGATTTGGTCATTCTTTCAGGTGGTGTACTGGCAGGCCCTAAGATCACTCTATGTTTAATATCAGTCCTCGATCTTCTTTTGTTTTCGAGTTATTTAGGATAATGTCGAAAAATCAAGGTACCTATCACTGAAAGCGTCATATTTTTTAAATTGTTCAAGTTAGATTAACCAAACAAAGTCATGTTTTATAATAATAAAATATGCTTAAATAGAGTGTTTTTAGGGCCTGCCGGTATACCACCTGAAAGAATGACCAAATCCGTCGTTAGGGGGCCACTCTTGTTCTCTTAGCCTGCTTGACCCTTTATCCAACTTTGATGAGCTAAAACATGAGAACGGGTAGTCCAAAAAATATGAATTTGGTCTTATCCTACGCAAGATTAAATGCCCTCCGTATTTTATGAAGGACAGTTTTCGATTTGTAAGTCCTTTATGAGATATAACCGAAAAATTACAAAAATATCCCTTTTTGGGTACATTTTTACCCCCCCACCACTTATGCACACCGCCGAGGGGGAAAGGTCTTATTTAGCAACAAATGAAGCTATTAAAACAAGAAAATCTCTTGTAGGATTAAAATCCGATTTGAATTTTTTGTTGGTTTTATTCTATTGACCTATTGACTAAACATCCAAAACCTTTTAGATGTTGATTGAAGACGTCATTTGAGTTATTTTTCAACCGACTTCAAACAAAAAGGAGAGGTTCTCAATTAGACTGTATGTTTTTTGAAGTGAAAACTTCTTTAGCGGCGTTGAGCACTTTAATAAGGTTTTATTCAAGTGATTGCGGATTGCTAAACCATGACTCAAGTTACGTTCTATAATAAAAGCTTGACTCAAATCGAGCTTTAAAGCTAGATTCAGAGCTGAGTAGCATTCAGTAATACGGGCCTTGGGGAAAAATGTTACACTCGCGATGAACTCGCGTCAGATTTCACGTGACCGTGATCGTCAGATGTGATGCGTAGGATAGGGTTGCCACTTTTTTTGAAGTGAAAACTTCTTTAGCAGCGTTGTTGTGCACTTTGAAGTATGGGTGGAAACCCGGACGGATGGTAACCCTATGGTAAAATTATCTCTGTGACAGATGTCAACGATGTCAACGCTTATACCGCGCAAATACCGATAGACCATTTTAATGAATTAAAAGTAGTCAGTTTGGTCGAAAGGAAAAGTCGCCAGATTGTAAGCAACAGGCCGAGGGTTCGAAACCACGAAGTGAACTCAAGAAAGTCTTTTTGTATTTTTGGCCGAGTGGTGAAGTATCAGATCGTAGGCGAGGCGTCGAGGATCGAATCCTGAGAGAATAACGGACTCTTTTTGTGTATTTTGTTTTATTTCCATATTAATGCACAAAGTTAAACCGGCACTCCCGGAGTGCAACCCGTTGTTTTTTTTATGTATGTTACGCGATATCTCCGCCAACTGTCGACCGATTTTCAAAATTCTTCTTTGTTCGAAAGAGTATACTCCTGAAGTGGTCCCATATACATTTTATCGAAAGAGTTTCGGCGCTTTTAAAAAAAATTACAAACAAAAATATTTACAAACCATAACGTCATCTTAATAACTGAATGACGTTTTCGTATGTAAGCAGTTATCAGCTAATAGGCATTGCAGTCCGCAAAAATAGGAAAACTGAGAAAATAAAACCATGTAGTTTCAAAAGTTGCAAGATTATGTAGGGATGGCTCCCCAGAATTTTTTTGGAACTTCATAAATTAATTCCTTTTTTGACACCATAGTTATAGTTAACTTTAAGCCGTGTGGTGATCGGTTGAGAATAACACCACCCCATCTCTTTCCGTGGGTGTCGTAAGAGGTGATTAAGGAAACACAAATGAGACCTGCCTCCTAGTAATCCATCCCAGGCAACGACACTTCATTTTTTTTCTGAATCTGAGGTGTCTTCCAATGGTCTGATGCGGTGTGGTAGGCTCTGTAAAGGGCCGTCTGGTTCGCGACCACCCTCCTACCGAAGTCCGACGCCAAACAGCTTGCTGTGTTCCGTCGGTACGTGAGAGCACCAGTGCCTTTATAGTCATTTTCTGGGTTAACTCGCTCCAGCGTCGACCTCATCTTTGACCTTATGGTCTAGATTGAGATCAAGAATTAACCCATCTTATAATAAAAAAATAAAATCTACTTTGGGCGAACTATTGTTGGGATTGAAGTCGATGACTCATACGTTTTTCAACGTGGAAAATTATATTTTTGTATGTTTAACTGAATGTTGAAATGGTATTTATGGGTTTTGTATTATGCAATAGGTCATTTTGTTTATGTAATTGAAATGGTGTTATCTCTGCAGCGTCACTGTATACAAGTTACTTAATTAGTTAATAACAATTTAATGCAAAATAATATTAAAATCATCCATTCATAAACTCACGCCTATAATAGCTATTGGGTTGGGCAGAGCATCATGAACTGCATAACAAGGTGGCGAAAATTCATTTTTGAACCAAATTTTACGAACGAAGAAGGATTTACATACCAGCTCCCTACGGAAACCTGATGTAAGATTGCCCATTTGGAAATATATTAGTCATAACATTCTTTTTCTATAATGTGTGTAAGTATAGTTATCGATGCAATTTTGTATAAGATGATTTCTTTCAAAAGGATCAAGTGACGAAAATTAGTGTATTAAATTGTTTATTTTTTGTTGTCACTCTAGAGTTTTTTTCTGTTTACTTATAGTCAGCAATCTATTCATATATAACAGGGATATTTTTTCATGCGGAACTTAATTAGAACGCCGCGTCGTCCGTGTATGTAAGTCAGGGTCATGGGGATATTTCTAGTGGCAACACATCATTGTTGATTTATTTGAGTATCAGATGCTCCCAATTCCGTATTTTATGAGCTTCGAGCCAGACTGGGCCAGTATAGCAAATCTTGGCTAATCGGTGTTAAGCCGTAATTGAGTGATAATTTAAATCCGTCCTCTATTTTAGGTGGAATGTTATATTATAAAACCTTATTTGTATGAAAAGTTCAGTATTTGCAAAATTTTTAGGCATTTACTGTTGCGGGCAATTTAATTTACTCTGACTTCGAAATTTTTCTGTAAAATAAAGTTCAACTATCGCCGATTAACCAAGTTTTGCCCTATGTTCCGAGACTGGGCCAATATCTCCTAAAATGAAGCCCCTTGCAAAGTAAAGCGGGTTTCTGCTGGCATTATTGTATGACTGTCCGTGCTGGGTGCCGGCAATCGAATTTCTAGCTTACTTATTATTAAAAGTGCAGCAATTTTATGTAAGAACGAGCTGCTAGGGCGTACATTTGCAGCTCGTTCTAACATAAAATTGAAGTTCCTGATTCATCAACGCCCAACCCGAACCCTTGGACTTAGAAAGCGGAAATTTCGCACAAAGATTCCTTTCAAACGTCTGAAAACGTTTGGTTCCTTTGTGAGAATTTACCTACGCGTAGGCAAGGAATAAGGAAGGGTTTTACGAAATTCCTAAGAAACGAAGTTCCAAGCATCATCTTTTTCTAAATATATAAAAGGAGAAACTGACTGACTGTCTGACTGACTGACTGACATATCAACGCACAGTCTAAACGGCTAAACGTAGGCACTCGAAACTTGGAAGGGACGTAGCTTAATTACCGTAGAGGTGCACTAAGAAAGGAATTCCAGAAATTCCCACGGGAACGGGAATTAGCGGGAAAATCCTTTTGTATGAAAAATCTAAACCGCTTAAGTTAGACGCTTGAAATTTGGCATGCAGGTACCTTAGTAAACTTAAAGCTTAGTTGCAACAGGATATTGCAAAATTCCCACAGGAACGGGAGTTAGCGGAAAAAAACTTTTGTATGTAAAAATCTAAATCACGTAAGATAGATGTTTTCAATCTGTGTACTCTGTACAAAAAAAAATTAACACGCAAACGAAGTTGCGGGCATCAGCTAGTATTGTATAAAATGTAAATGTACTTATATAAAATGTATTTTATAAAATATACGGAACAGAAATTTCACAATTTTATCAAATACTTACCTGTGTTTTTCAGTTTCTTCGCCATGTAGAGTATGGCATTGTTCTAAACGCCGGAGCTACCAGATTATCCAGAAATATTTTCTCATTCACAAATAGAAAGTGCATGTGTCTGTTAATACTATTACAAACACCAGGTTAATAGTATTACGTCGGTTAACGGCCCGCCGCCCATCGCAGCCAATTAATTACCAGCGGGGGTGGCGGCGGCGGCGTCGATTACACTCCAGCATTAAAACCCTGTCGTTCGTCGCTAACCAAAACATTTATTTCTCTGAGCTTCTTAATTGCTGATAACCCTGCCTCTGCCATTTGCCTTTTTAATCCGATAAAGCTAAGCAATTTTGCGGAACAACCTTCGATATTCTAAAGTGGATTATTTGTTGGAATTTTATATAGGTTCCTTTGGGAAAGTTGTTCAATTTCATGGAGAGAATTATCCCCTAAAGTTTCGCTGACTAATTTAAAGTCGCCCATATAAATCTCGTCCGACATACGATACCTGGTCCTATCATCTGTTAATAGGAGATTAGCTTTCCGCCCGCGTGGTGATATCGTGCCTAGCTGTGGGATAAAATTTAGACTATGTCCTTTCCCAAGGTCTAATTTAATATATCGCTGTACCTTCATTGAAATCGGTTTAGCGGTTAAGGCGTGAAAGCGTAACAGACAGTCAAAGTTACTTTTGCATTTATAACATTAAGTAGGGATGTATGACTTCTGAATTTCCGATGCTATGAAGTCTCGATCGTAGACTTACTAAGATGGCCAGGGGCTCTATTTTTGAATCACTCGCCTCGTTTCGAGCGATATCTTTTATTGATTTGCGCGGATTCTTTTGATTTCCGAACTTTTTGATCACTGCACTTCAGCGAAAGGGTCTTAGCACTCATGGAATTAAGTAGTTAAAAAATTCAAAAATCAATAGCACGTCAACGTGCTAATCAACGAAATAGACGCAAATCAACGAAAGATATCGCTCGAAATGAGACGAGTGATTCGAAAATAGTGCCCCTGCTCATAGTATGGTACCAATTCAGTGACAACTTTCACGTTCATGATTTTACTACCGTCAAGGGCGAGTCTCTATCGTTTGCGGTAATCGTGGCACAGCCTAAAGGCCAGCCCCGATTCAGAGGGCGGCCAAATCAAACTCGGCAGATGAGCACACAACTCATGTTAACGCAACTTTAACCACTGAGAAAAATAGACTTAACGCAGAAAGAGCAGCCGTTGATGCGTTCTTTCCGAGAGACCTATGTTCATCAGCAGTTCGAGTACGATGGTGATAGCGCGCGTAATGCGCCGCAGTCCTAAGTCAAAATGTCAATATTGATTACGCCAGAGGACGATCAAACCTTTGCGCGGGGCCCTCACGCAATCAAAGTGAAGTTTCATCGTCTTCTGAGTGGCGTGCCGCGCGAGTTTTTCGCCATCGTGCTCGTGCTGCAGTGAGCGTCTAAAGGCTGAAAAGATATGATGATAAATGTAAACACCCAGGGCGGTAGGGGCAACATTTTCTTGAAAAAAATCAAGATCCGGGGCTGCTAAAGGCTTTTATGGACCCACTAAATTAGACAAATTATTGGGTCCATGAGAAAACAATGGCTTGAAACTACAAAGACAATGAAGAGATCATTTGCATGTCATATATTCACACCATGAACCTATTACTTACTTAAACAAATGTACTCCATGATCAACACACAAACACATTCAATCCTCGTTGTCAGCAAACGGTGTGAGTAAAATCAATATTTTACATGCAATTAAGGTTGTGTCAGTTAATGTGCGAGATAAGTAATATCACTGTTAACATTATGAATATGAATGCCTAAATTGTTTATGCGACGTACTTATTGTTATGCGACCGCTGCTCTGTTTTTTTAAGTTAATATGTCTTGCCATCTATTGTTAGCTCCTTTAAATTTTTAATTTTTTCCTAAGTCCCTTTTCGCAACTGACATTGTTAGTTCTAAGTATTTGCCAAAAACATCTTTTAACGCAGTATCAGTCAAGTCACCAAAAAATCAAAACCTGAAAAACAAAACATTGTTAATTAACAAATAAACATATATTATTTTCATTTAGTAAAAAGTAATAATTAAATTATATTTTGGTTTAAAACCATAGTTATCAATGTATAGTAACAGCTAAAACAAATTATATAATACCATCACAAACGCTTACACGAAACTAGTGCAGAAACATTTACTTTGTCAGCTTGACATAAAATATTTACAATTGCTCTGCAAGATTACAAATGAAACACTCCCTAAACATCAGTCCCTTTATGGGAACTATAGAAAGCAGTCCTTTGTTTCGTTTCGCATATATTTCAAATTCAAAATTTTAGTCATGTTGCTCTATATCTATTTGTCATCAACATTCATCTTGCTGTGTTCTTTCGTCGTCTTGAAAAGGGTAAAGGTGGGACAAAAGGTAAAAATTGTTTTTTGGGTTGACTAGAAATTTCATATTAATCTTGAAATTAGAATAATAAAAAAGCTGACTTAGTATAAAAAGCCTAAACATATTCAGGGGATTTACGGAATTCTTGGTGAAGCTATGTCTAAGACATTTAAATTCATATAATATTACAAAAAGTCTTACCCGTACCTTCCTCCTTATTCCTTTTCTTTATCGAGATGAGGAGAACATATGGTTATCAGATTATTGAACTTGTTTAAAATGCGTATAACAAGCTACGTTTGGCTAAGAGTTTGTGGCATTTCATCCAAAATTACCTATAAGTGCCCTTTCTACTGAACTTTGCATTGCGGTATGCCTGACCTTTGCAGACACCTAATATACTTGCAGTGAATCAAGCATTTCCCGAGTAAACTCCCTCCATCCTACCTCCCTATCTTTGTCCTTCAGGTAAAAGTTTATCCATTTTGCATCAAAAAGGGCCTATCTATTTTTTTCTTCTCGACAGCGAGCAATGGGCGGTTGGCTGAGCTACATGTGGTGGGGAGGTGATCCTGACTCTGTGAACCCTGTCTCCGGGCTATCCAGGCGTGACGTTCACCTCGTGCAGAAATCCTGGGCGCCAGTCGCCGCCGATTCCGTTGGCAATGGAACTGAACTCCTCAAAAGGTAGGACACGGGGCGATGGAGAGCTGTTTGCACCGCCGTGTGGTGATCGGTTTAGAATAGCACCACCGCATCTCTTTCCGTAGATGTCGTAAGAAGCGACTAAGGAAACACAAATGAGACCTGCCTCCTATTAGGCAGGTCTCATTTGTGTTTCCTTAGACTGAGGAAGACTGCACCTTTGCGAATAGGCGTAGAGTCAGTAGGATCAAAATAACGAATGCGTATGTATGTATTTAAATCATTTAATGTGTATTTCATTTATGTGTATGTATTTCATTGTAATCTTGACTTGTTTTAAGTGACATTCTGAATGTCTTATAAAATAAAGATTTTTCTATTCTATTCTATTAATCCACCCCAGGCAACGACACCTCAATTTATTCTGAATCTGAGGTGTCGTCCTATGGTCTCATGCGGTGTGGTATATAGGCTCTGTGAAGGGCCGTTTGGTTCGTACTCCTCGTTAGACTGTATATTGAGTGACTTTAAATTCGCAAAAATTCAGTATGTGAATCAGAACAACTATCGCCAAGGAACAAAGATCGAAATTATGAAAAATAAATATCATCTTTTCATACAGCTTGAGCGATCAGTTGATTGCCTTAGTATGAGAAGTCGGAACATTTTTAGATATTTTCACACAGATTCCTTGGGGAAAGTTACTCAGTTTCATGAAAATCACCTCCAATAGTTTTGCTAATTATTGTAAAGTCACCCAAGCTAGCTTTATTATTTTTATTCTTATTCTGTTCATCTTTTATACTGCGCACCGCTTAGGAATGGAATTCTCTGCCTACGTCTGTATTTCCGGGCTCATAATATAACCCAAGTCTCTTTAAAGTTCGAGTGATTAGGCATCTTCTGGGTGAGCTTGCTACATCCTCGACCACATCTTCGCCTCTGGGCTAGATTGTGGTCAAGAGCAAACCCAATCGTTACAAAAAAAACCGGCCAAGAGCGTGTCGGGCCACGCGCATTGTAGGGTTCCATAGCAGCATGGTTCAAATATGCAGCTGGCTTCTTAATTCTACAAGCATATTGTCATAGTTGATGTTAAAATCCCCAAATACTATACTTAGTATCATAAACAAATGTAAGTTTGGCCTAACTATAACAGAATGGAAGTGTTTAATGCGCGAGCGAAGCGAGCGCGAATTTTTTTTTTTGTTTTTTTTTGCGACAGTTTTATTGTAAGGAATAATATAATAATATCAAGCTAAGCAGGTGTATATTTTTAATGGCGTTTTCGTAATTAGCCCCCACAAAAACCTATTAAACGACACCTGAAATGTCAATATGTTACAGCTTGGCTTTCGGCTCGCCTCACTTTAAGCGTGGAACCTTGTATGTCAACCATTTTGGATTAGGGTACACTTCGTCGTAAATGCTACCCTCGTGAATTATTCCACATTTTTTTTCGTTATAAAAATTAATGTTTCCTAAACGGATTGCTGAATCGAAAAACGTTTGTAGTAAACCCCTTCTATCTTTTAAAAAGCTATCCTATGATAAAGCACGATAATGGGAAACACACGAAAAAAATTTTTTCCACCATTTTATTTTTTAGATTTGTCACCACAATCAATAGGTATGTATGACCATGCCAAATTTTAGCTCTGTACTATTAAGATCTAATATTAGTAAATATATTCTTATTAATACCAACTAAGTTTGGCACTTGGTCGACTATTACTCGCAAACTTGAAGGGCCATCTTATGTGTGATAGTTTTTCTTTTAATTTCGTTGTATATACTACCACCGTGAATTGTTTTAAATTTTTAGAAACAACCGTTTAGCTAGTAGAGAGGTAGACACTTGTGTTTGACAAAAATTTTTACTTTAAAAATTTATGTTTCGCAAACGGAGTGCTGAATCGAAAAACGTTGTTATAAAACTCCTTCTGTCTTTTAAAAAGCTGTCCTATGACACCCCATTTTATTATATTGGCGAGAAAAAAAAAATCATCACCCTTTCACATCTATGGGAGACACCCGAAAAAAAAAATCTACAGTTCTGTCGGCGTAATTTATATGTATGATTTTGCCAAATTTCAGCTCTGTGCTACCAAGGGTTTCTTAGGAAACCTGCGGACAGACGGACATGGCGAAACTATAAGGGTTCGTAGATTACTACGGAACCCTAAAAACAAATGTATTATTAAAGAGTTTGTAATTTCGGAAATAATTTTTGTTTTGCTCTAAATACAACCGAATGTAACTATAAAATTCGCGAGCGAAGCGAGCGCGAATTTTTTTTAGTTTTTTTTACGGCAATATTACTGTTAGAAGTTAGAAATAATATCAACCTGCTGTTAAAATAATTTTGATGTCATTTTCGTAATTAACACCCCCAAAAAACTATTTAACGACACCTAAAATGTCAATATGTTACAGTTTGGCTTTCGACCTCCCCTCACTTTTAGCGAGTAACCTCGTAAACATATTCTTATTAATCTCAAAACGTTTGGTCGACTATTACTCGCAAACTTGAAGGGCCAACTTATGTGTGATAGTTTTTCTTTTCATTTCGTTGTATATTCTATAACCGTGAATTTTTTCACATTTTTAGAAACAACCGTTTAGCTGGTAGTGTCCCCCCCGGAAACTTGTTTCTAACAAAAAATTTCACTTTAAAAATATTTTTTTTCTCAAACGGAGTGCTGAATCGAAAAACGTTCGTAGTAAATCCATTCTATATTTTAAAAATCTATCCTATGACATTCAATTCGATGGTATCGGCGAGAAAAAAAAATCCATCGCCCTTTCACGTGTATGGGAAACACCCGAAAAAATGTTTTTTACAAAATTTTATATTTTAGATCTGTCGGCGCAATCAATATCTATGACCATGCCAAATTTCAGCTCTGTAGTACCAAGGATCTTATATTAGTAAATATATTCTTATTAATCCCAACACTGTTTGGCACTTGGTCGACTATTACTCGCAAACTTGAAGGACCAAGTTATGTGTGATAGTTTTCCTTTTAATTTCGTTATATATTCTACTAACGTGAATTTTTCCACATTTTTAGAAACAACCGTTTAGCAGGTAGAGGGGGGGGACACTTGTGTTTGACAAAAATTTTCACTTTAAAAATTTATATTTCGCAAACGGAGTGCTGAATCGAAAAACGTTCTTAGTAAACCCCTTCTATCTTTTAATATGCTATCCTATGACACCCCACTCAAAAATATTGGCGAGAAAAAAAAAATTCATCGCCCTTTCACGTCTATGGGAGACACCTGAAAAAAAATTTTTTTTCTATGATTTTACTCTACAGTTCTGTCGGCGTGATTCATATCTATAATCATGCCAAGTTTCAGCTCTGTAGTACCAATGGTTTCTTAGGAAACCCGCGGACAGACGGACAGACGGACATGGCGAAACTATAAGGGTTCGTAGATTACTACGGAACCCTAAAAACGCAATTTCTTTATACAAGGCTAGATGTTAGTCTCCGAACTCTGCTTCAAGTAATCGTGGGGTGACTGCGGCGGCAATTACACCCTGGAAAATTGCCTTGACCCGCATGGGCCAAACCTAGTGCATAGAGCCCTACGTGCACGCAACCCATGCACACACCTACATCCCATAATATGCGTTGTTTTATCTGCAATCAAATTAATAGATTTAATAAAAAAATACATACAGTCAAACATAGTACCTACCTCCTCCTTTTTTGAAGTCGGTAATAATTTTCCACGTTATAAAAACGTATGAGTCACCGACTTCAATCCCAAAATGTCACTCATTTATTTTGATGATGTTCTGGTTTATAGTATTTTTTTGGTTTTGTTGATTTTTTTAAAAGCGCTGAATTATTTTAGATAAAATTTCTATGGAACCACCTCTGGAGTATACCCTTTCGAACAAAAAATAAATTTGAAAATTGGTCTATAATTGGCGGAGAAATTGGTGAACATATATAAAATATATATATACATACATACAGTCAAACATAGAACCTCCTCCTTTTTTGAAGTCGGTAATTAAAGAAAAAGTCGAATTTAAAACTTAAGTTTATCTACTGACTTTTAGATCCTAAAGTTTCTATGGCTAACATTTTACTGTGTAATGGATTTGTTTCGGGAACATTAAATCTAATTTTTGTTGTGGCATAGTTTGGACAACATTAAGCTAATTATTCGTATACTTTGTTTAAATAAAGGGGAAGTGTAACAATGTTAGAGCAAATGATAAGTATTAAAATTGGCGACAAGTGAAATATAAACTACATTTGAACTTTGTTTTCGGTAAATGTAAAAAAGGAAAAATGTGAAATCTTCGTCAAATGGCCAAGTTTTCAATTAAAGAAACCATTTCACCCAGTGACTTTAAGTTCTAAAAATAAATAGATTAAGACGACATTCGGTTTATCGTGCCATTTTCTTAATGTTGTTTCTCGTCATTAGTTTATGTGCGGTTTACGGCATTTGTTCCCGCAACACTTAGTTTAATTTTCGTTTGACAATAAATCCATCAGAGCTGCGAACCGGAGAAATTAATTAATGCACCACGTTTACACGTGAAACTATGATTTGAAATATAGCAGTCGCATATTCAGAAGTACAGTAAGATTAACATAACAAGGACTTGCGGCGAGAACCGGTGTGCTATAACGCTGAATGGATAAGAATATATAAAATAAAATAAAGTTAGTAATGACAGTACAATTTATTCATAAATTATTAGCTAAGTAAAAAGTCACAGTTAAAACTCTCTTCAAAAATTGCAGGGTTCAGCTATGTTATTATTGTCAACATGCAAATGTTATGAAGTCGAAGGGTCAGGTTGCATTTGTTACAAGATGTAAAAAAAAAATCTTGTACCTTCGATGCGGTCGAGGATCTAGCAAGCTCGCCCTAAAGAAACCTATTCACTCGAACTTTACAGAGATTCGGATTATAAAAGCTTGGCAATGCAGACGCAGGCAGTAAATAGTAGATCCTCAACGAATGTATTTAGATTCCCATACAATGCCTTCACCATCGATAGTAGATTCTCAACGAATGTATGGAGATTCCCATACAATGCCTTCACCATCGACTCCATTCACATTTTAGCACTTAAGTCATTTTAACAATTATATATTTTGACGTTTCACGTACGTTTGACATTTTTAACGTACGTTTCGACACTCATATGCCGCGTTGACTTCTATAACCTATAGATTTTATCCTCTACAATAGTAGAATTAATCGGGTAATTTATTAAATTATTACGACACTTATGCCGCCTCTCTGTTGCATAATCCATTATGGGACTCTACCTACATTGCATGCTAGTCAAGTGAAATGAAAATCGATCGAATCGAATAGATATTCCCCCAATAATAGGTCAAAATACGAAAAAAAAATTGAGTTTCCATACAAACTTCATCAGCATATTGCGCATTTTGTATGGGAGATCAAAAATTTTTTTCGAGCTTTGACCTATGTTCCTTGGGGGAAGTTGTTCAGTTTCATGGACTGATTTAGCACCCGAGAGGTTGAAAGAGATTTACCTAAAGCTCTGTATAAATTATTTTAGAATCGCAATCTGCTAATCGCATTAAGCGAAATTTTTTCCCTCATCATTTATGTTAAGTTGTTCAGTTTAGTGGGCCAAGTCACAGAACTTAGCTGAGTAATATACAGTCACTAAAAGCTATTTATAAAATTATTTCTAAGTTCGAAAACAGACTACTGTTTCAGTGAAATTTTTTTTTTTAATGTTTTATTAACTAATAATTATTTTTTTATTACACTTTGTAAAATTGTACAAATGAATGCAATAAAAAAATTGATTGATGATTATTTAACGCCTGAGTGTTATTTTAGGGTGTCAAGTCACGTGTCAGTTGACCTTATACCTATTAAGCATCATTACGGAGTGTCAATGGCCTATTGCGACGTTATTCTGATTAGAGTTCAATAGACGAATAGAGTCTTATTGAATGCGTCTAAATGTAAATGTCAAACAAAACAAGCCTTTAACAGTCCACCAACTCGTTACGTCGTTTATCAGTGTAATATTTCAAAAGGGAAACTTTTTTCTACAATAGTGACATCATTCTTATATGAAAAAACACAAACAAATATAAAGAAAAAAACTGAATATATCTCGTAAGCTTTGGTGAGTTTTGGAAAGAAATCCCAGCCACTGCACCATATATTTAACATGTAATTTTTTCATAAAAAATTGCGAAACACAGAATTTTTATATGTAAGTGATTCAGGACCTTGTATTTTTAATTTTATTTAATCTATTTCGACCTCTTATGGCATGATTTTCGAAAAATCGCGAAATACGTGTTCATTTATTTGTTTCAAGGCTTCACGAAGTTTCGAGTCAAATCCTAAAAAAATGTCAAATCTTCAGTTTTTTTTAAAGATAAATATGCTTTCTTTACTAAAGATCCTAATCTAATTTCAATATTTGGTACGTAGATACAAAATTTACAGGCATCGTCGTCAACATTAGCGCTATCTTATCTTTCAAGAAAATCAGAAGAGTGCTGGGCTGTAATTATAATTATTCCGATACATACTACACTAGCTTTTCCACTTAAGCAAAATAGGGTAATTAATAAATAAATAAAATAAATAATAAACGCTACACACAGGCCCGCACTAAGGTTTTCCCTTGTGTCGTGGGTCCCTCGGAACACTCATAAAGACAAACACAAACACCCATGACCCGAGAACAAACATCTGCTTTTCACACAAATGATTGCCCCGACTGGGGATCGAACCCAGGACCCGCCGATCAAGAGGCAGCGTCACTACCACTCGACCAAACCGACCGGCCGTAATTACTTATGTCCCTTACAACTTACAAGACAAGAATGAAATGAACGTTGCACTGGTGTAAAAAAATCTAAAATCCATGAAAATTAATAAAAGAAATCGATTGACATTGACACAAAATGAACTACTCATTCGAAAATAAAAAAATGAACTATTGCCGTTACTTAGCAAGGTGGCTGGTTAAAGCACGTTGGTGTTAAAAATTAACGACATGGCTAAGAAGTTGACAGAAAAATAATTTATTCATTGCTTTAATTTAAAACATACAAAACAACCACATATACAAATACACATAATAAACAAAAGCTTAAAATTATCCTGAAGAATTGTGTATTTGTCAGAATGCAACAAAAAGTCTTGAAAACTGATACTGCAGGCCGAGTACGATAGTGACAGCGCCGCAACAACACCGCGGTCCTATGTCAAAATGTCAACATTGACAACGCCATAAGGCGAGCAAGCCTTTGCGCGGGACCCTCGCGCAATCAAAGTGAAGTTTCAGCGTGAGCCGAGCGCGAGTTTGTCGTTATCGTGCTAGAGCTGCTGAGTTCCCAAGATATATTATGAAAATAAATCTACTGACATTATTCCATAAAAAAAAACAATTCAGTTTATCAGTTAAAAAGCAAAAAATTAAGCAGAATAAGTTATAAAAGAGCAAAAAAAATCTACTTTGATATGGCGTGGAACTTTAGAGGTTGATGAAAACTGAAAATGTTTCCACAAGGAATCCACATTAAATTATAAAAAAATTACAATTTCTGATGGTAATGTAAAGGCAATCAGCTGATCGTTCATATGTAGAGGCGAAATTTTTTTTTCGTGAATTGACCTACGTTCTATGAGAACAGTTGTTCAGTTTGGTGGGCTAATTCACATCGCTAGGCAATTTAAACCTTCGCGAGCTTTTTGAACACATGGTGTGCGAGATTTGTATCGCACGCGGCGTATACAAGTCGCCTCATATATGAATTTATTCTCATATTCAATTCTATCGTCTCGTCTATCGTACGTAAATTGAATGGAAATGATACGACTGCCACACTTGGACTCAATTGGTACAATGAAATGCTAATAGACGAACAATACCGGCTGAATAGAAACACGTCCAGCGGCCTTACATAGCCCGAATATTAACAATGATAGGGTAGGATGACGCTGTATATTAATAGCCGACTCCCGATACTTTTACTAATGCCCCTATTAAAACTATGTTTGTTTATGAAAAATCCTTAATAATCCTTACTATCTTTACTATACAGGGCTTTAGGTATCTCTCTTTTAACCTCTCGGATGGTTAATCAGTTCCCATACAAACTTCATCAGCATATAGCGCATTTTGTATTGGAGATCAAATTTTTTTTTCGTATTTTGACCTATGTTCCTTGGGGAAGTTGTTCAGTTTCATGGACTGATTAACCACCCGAGGGGTTGAAAGAGAGATACCTAAAGCCCTACTGTATATATACGCCTAAACTACTGAACCGATTTTGATGAAATTTGGTACAGAGGTAGATTAGAGCCTGGGAAAGGACATAGGCTACATTTTATTCCACAGTTGGGCACGATATAACCGGACTACAGGGCGGAGCCGCGGGCGGAAAGCTAGTTGACAATTAAGACGACAGTGGGACAGAATAATAGAGAATGTTTAAATTAGTTAGCGAAAATTAAAGATATGAATCAGCCCACTACACTGAACCACTTTCCCCGAGAAACATAGGTAGGCAATATGAAAAAAAAAATAGCTTTCCTCCCGGGACCTCATTCCCGTGGGAATTTGGGTATATTATGTAGCCTCTGTGTTAATCCAGGGTGTCAGCTACCCCCATACCAAATTTTATAAAAATTGATTCAGCCGTTTGAGCGTGAATATACGCTTTTATAATATTAGGTAGTAAGATGTTTGCCTCTCCTTACAAATTGAGCGATACATGCTGATTGCCTTAGTATGAGAAGTCGAAAATTGTTTTAGTACCTATTTAAAATAGCAGGTAACATACAATTCGTTACATACTTCGGCTAAATAAATAAAAATATACCTAAGTAAAATTATTTATCTTTTCAGGTTATTCAATGCACACCCAGAAATTAGAGAATACTTCAAGATGGTGCGAAATAAGCCAGAGAGTGAATGGGTGAATAACCCACAGTTCAAAGCCCATGTACTCAATCTGATGACTTCTATCACACAGGCGGTTTCCCGCCTAAACGAGCCAGAAATCGTCGTCGCCATGATGGAGAAAATCGGCGAGTCACATTCCAAGAGAAAAATCAAAGAACAAAATTTTCATGTAAGAATTTTCTTTAGCTCTAAATACGATTTACACCGAACAGATCGGATCAGAGTTCGGATCGGAACGGAGCTTTATACGCTACCGCTAATTTGACGATGCTGGTACATAATCCAGTTTTAATCTCTCCGGGTATTAAATACCATTCAATTATAAGTTTGATGATGGAAATATATAGACGGCTACGCTGTTTAATGAACTCCAACGTATCACTTATTAATTTAACCGGCGGGACTCTGGAGCACAATAAATTTCATATCAAACTGTCACCAAAAAAAATTCACATGAAAATCCAGTCCATAAAAAAATTGTAAAGCCTTTAGAGATTGTTTGCTTACAAGATATAAAGATAAGAAAATGATTTTTGCGTTAAAGCATTGAAACTTCGTAGCGAATAACTCCAAAATTAAAAATGTATGACCCTCGACGACGTTCAGTAAATAGTTTATACCAATGAACCAATTGTTATAAAATATAACTAAAAACCATCTTGATCACGTCAGCTTTCAACCAAAAAACCGCATCAAAATTTATCCCTTACGATGCCACAGACAGACACACAGATGCACCGATACACATGTCAAACTTATAACACCCCTCTTTTTTGTGTCGAGGGCTAAAAATGGCAGGTTTACAAAAGTTTTATCTTGTTTTCTTAGTCGCTAGCGAGATAACATTTCTTATGACCACATTATCAATTTATACATGAAATAGATACCCAGCATAGACATAGACAGATGGCATGATCACATATCGGAGGCCAAAACCTATTTCAAAAGCGTATTTTGGTGTCAGTGAGTTCTTCTTCTTCTTCTTCCTAGCGCTTAATCCCGTTTCTCATTCAGGGTACCTTCGCTTGACCTGATCCAGGGTTTGGCAGGTCAAGTCATTACAGTGGAGCAACTGCTGTGGATTGGTGTCAGTGAGTTATCACGAAAAAATGAATGTGGGCTTTTAACTGTAATAAATCTTCTTTTTCTTATTATGTTATTGTCGTGTAGGTATAGTCAAGTGTATGGCGAACTTTGCTAACCCTGGTGTCAAAGTTTTCAAACCGTTTTCAAAGCTTAACGTGCCCAGCGAAGCATGGAAACGCTCGTAATGAATTGCCACTTTGGCTAGTAAAGGACCATCCATAAATTACGTCACACGTTAAGGGGTGGGGAGGGTTCGACGAAGTGTGACATTGTGTGACAAGGGGGTGGGAGGGGCCATAAGTTTCGTGACGTCACATTTCAAAATATGTTGTGAGTATAAACTTTAACAGCAAACTTAACCTCCTCAGTCCCAAGCACTCTTTTTACGTTTTTACTTTGGTTGAGACAATGAGTTTTGAGTTCCCAAAAAAAATAACAACTCGTATTAAGTCTTTTATTAGAAAATTACAAAAAAATGCAAAATATGTGTCGTCACGCTAGGGAGGGGGGAGTCTTACAAATGTGACCGGCTGTGACAAGGAGGAGGAGGGGGTCAAAAACCTCATGAAATTAGTGTGACGTAATTTATGGATAGCCCCTAATGTCGATTTTGATCGATCGCAAATACTTTAAGTACGTCTTAGATGATTTCAACTAAAGGTGTCAATCCAAACTTTAGGTGTAATCTTTCAATCGATGAAATTGAAACTGTACAACTTTCACCAAAAAAGCCATTTTAAATATTCAAATTCGACTTCTCTAGACCAGACAATCAGCTGATCGCTCAAATAGTAAGGAGAGGCGAACATTTTTTTTAATATTTCGACCTATGTTCCTTGGGGAAAGTTGTTTAGTATAGTATAGTGATCTTATTCCCAATTTAAAGTCATCCAATGTTCATGTTACTTTTTGCAGGACCTGAAAGGGGTAATAGTGAACATGTTCATCGAAGTTCTAAACATGGACCAGACCACCTTAGGGGCGTGGGGCAAGACGGTCGACTTCTGGTACAAGCACATATTGCCCAACTTGTACGACACTACAGCTTCGAGATAGCGAACACAACAGAGCTTTTGTAAAAATCTTCGATTTAAGATGTTTATAATTAAGAACTACTTATTAGATAAGAAATATTTTTAACATAGGTAAGTTATATGCACCTTCAGGTGTTTGTTGTTGTTTTTTGCGGTCATATATTTTAGATAAATATTCAAACTGAATATTCAAATCTTTGACTTGATGTTTAATCCGAGTTTTTGTTTATTTTATTAGTTCCTAAATAATTTTATTTTAAACTCTATAAATCTGACATTTTGAACTTTTTTGATACGGTTAGCAAAAACTGAAACCCTCAATTCAGACCAATATTCTGAATGATTTTCCAGTGGAGTTTTCTTCTGCACAATTATTCTAATTATTATTTTTTAATTTTTTATAATATTTTCGGTTTAAAAATTAAATTATTTATTCAAAAACACTTCACTCATCCATTATTACAAAGAAGGTAAACAAAAATTACTTGTAGGTAGCCGACTATATGGGTGGGTTTCTCCATTTCAGTATTGCTAAGCTGTAATTTTTTTTTGTAATTGTAAATATTTTTAAAAATTTTTTGTTATTAAACAGTTTTAAATTGTGACACACTAAAAAGTTTGAGGCAATCTGCGATTGGCTTTATCTACTGAACATAATTAAACATAATTAACTGAACATAATTAACTTAAGTTTTTATTCGAGACGAATTTGTTTATTTATTTTATTTAAAATAAATTAAGATAACAATCTTTCAATGTCTACAAATTTAGCTGTATATTAATTTATATGTAAGCCTAACTATATATATACTATGGTTTCATTAATTAAACTAACTTTGTACGAGTAAAAAAGTTTTATTTGTCGTTTGCATACCGATTTATTTATTACTAGCTTCCCGCACGGGACTTCGTTCCCGTGGGAATTCGAGGAAATCATGTACCCTATGTCCATCCCGGATAATATAGGATTCTAATGGTGAAAGAATTTTTCAAATCGGTCCAGTAGTTTCGGAGCCTATTCAATGCAAACAAACAAACAAACTATCAAATCTTTCCTCTTTATAATATGTATAGATATAGATAGATTAAAAGTTTCGTCGTACATTTCATACTTACTTTTTAAGCAGCAACCACTGATTAATACTTACTTTATAGCAACTTCCGACCATTTTTGTCCATACAAACAAAGCAAAGCAGTTCAAAAGTTTAAAGCAGTTACAGTTCAAACAGTTCAAAGCTTTAACATGGGTTCTGTTAAAGCTTTGAACTGTTTAGTTCTTTTACAATATCATCTTCGGGATGTGTGCCCAGAACCGCAGGCAAAAGCTGTTGTTGCTGGTATATAACAGTGGCTTATCATAACATGAACTATGCTACTAGGTACCAATACTTTTGTAAAATATTAAAAATCCATAGTCAAAGAAAATACAAGTGACGTATAACATCTATCTTTATTAAAATCCAGAAATAACTAGTTTACCGTTTAACGATTGCTCCTCCATGATCTGATGAGCTTTTTTCAGATTTTCAGCATTTATTGGAGACAAGACCTTACTTAAAGTAGTTTTCAAACTACCTTGCTCTAGCATTACTGATATTGTTTTTAAAATATCACGGTGTCTTATTTTGTCATCAGTGTCGTACTTAATTCTTGTGATCATCGAATATGAGGTTAGAGTAACGCTTTTGTCCTTCAAAGGTCTGATATCCACAGGAGTGCTAGCGTCAACCAGATTACAAATTTTCCCCTGTGGTTTAATTGCCTTCATCATTGTATCCCAATATGGAGAAGGATCATAATTATTGAGAATGTAATCCACTCCTTCGGTATATCCGAGATCTTGTAGTTGTGGGATTAAATTGTTTTTGTGATTAAGAACAATATCTGTTCCATACTTCAGAGCAAATGCTTTTGATTCTTCACGCGAGGCTGTTCCTATTACTTTCATCCCCAAATTCTTCGCCAACTGAGCTGCAACAGATCCCACTCCTCCAGCACTGTTAATAATCAACAATGTTTTACCCTTATCCTTTTCCGAAAGTAGCAATCGATCAAACAAAGCTTCGTACGCAGTTACAGAAGTCAGCGGCATCGCAGCGGCTTCTTCAAATGTCAAAGATTTAGGTTTGGATGCAACAAGGATTTCATCAAGAACAACAAATTCAGCATTACAGCCATCCCTTCTTGGATCACCGGTAAAGATAACTTGGTCACCTTTGTTGAAGCAAGAGACAAGCTCACCTCTACCGACGATCACACCAGCACCATCTAGTCCCAGAATTTTTGGCTTATCGAATGGTCCATTATCAGTTCCCTTAGGGGCACGTAACTTCGTATCTACAGGATTAACAGCTACCACTTTCACTTCTACCAACACTTCTTTGGGTCCAGGCTTAGGTACAGGTACTTCTAAGTCCAAAAGACTTTCCTTGTGGCAAATTGGGAGATGTTTATAAAATCCAACAGCCTTCATCGTTTTCCTTATTATTTGTGACATGTTTTTGTGAATATAATTTATCACTATGCTGACTATCTGCGCAACCCGAACAAGATTACTATTATTGTTTGAGTATGTTCTTTTGGTTTATCTGTGTCTGTTATCAGTCTGCAAAAAAAAAACAAGAAATGTTGCTGTAGGTAAGTGGCACGGAGGATCAATTAAATAGATAAGTAGGTATGATACGGAAGATATATGATATGATGTATATGTTACCAGAAATTTATGAAATTTGAATTGTATGTCAGTGGTAAATTCTAGTTTTAACTGATTATTTCTAGTTTTAACAAAGGCATTAAGTAATAACTAATTTTAACTAGGGAAAACGAGTTCTAACGAAAAATGGGTTTTAACTGTGACGTATACAATTCCGAGGCTGTCTAGGAAATGTATAAAATATTGTTTTAAAGATTTTTTAATACTTACACACATATCCTAGGAAATGTGTACATTTCCAAGGAATTGTATAAAATTCCGAAATTGCTCTAGAAAATGTATAAAAATAATGTTTTCAGTGAATAAAATCAATAAAAAAACCTAACCTAACCTGAATAAGCGACGTGAATTTGTCTTGGCCACATTGTAGTTATGCTCACTTCATGAAATGTTCGAGAATTTCAGATTTCATGAAATTTTTCACTGTCTATTGACCACATGCGACAACCGCTTAACGCAAACATAGTCGTTTCTGGCACTTCGCCGGCCGCTGCCGCGGCACGCTCGTTTCGCTCGCTCGGCTCGTGCGTTGGGGGAAGCAGTACTAACCTAACCTAACCTACTAGGCTACTAATAAACCTACTTGTCACAGTTCCGTCTATCACAATCGAACAAAGAAGTCGAATGACTTATGAACAGAAAAAATCTCAAACATTTTATACCTACATTTCCGATTGTTATTTAGGAAATGTATCAAATATAGGTAATTCATTTCACACAATTCCGGGCGATTTTAGGAATTGTATACCTACATTTCCTAGGAATGACGGATTTCACACATTTCCGTTAACATATCTTCTTAGTTAGCTGTTAAGTAAGCACATTATGCTATCCAAAACTGTCAAATTTCTTCGATCTATTTTCAATTTTATTTCCAAGCAATAGAGTTTACTATCCGTTGGGGAAATTTGTCAGTCTGTGGTAACCTGATGTGCTGTTGACTTGTTGATGTGCTGTTCAGCCGCATGCGGCGGCGGCTCTTTCGATATAAAGTTGCAGCTCTACGAGTCCATACCAACACAAAAATTTATTAATCTACTGTCAATATACTTACTTATTTAAATCCTTACTAATATTATAAATGCGAAAGTAACTCTGTCTGTCTGTCCGTCTTTCACGCCCAAACGCGTATATATATTAATTTACCTATTCCCGACGTTTCGACACGGTTGCACGCGCCGTGGTCACGGGTAGACTGTTGTTGTCTAAGCAAGATGTCATCGGAGTGGTGGATCTCCCCTCAGCGTAATTAAATTCACTGTCTATTCGAGTATGACGTTTTAATTGTTTACCTCCCGTACTCAAATCGCAAAAGTTTAAAGTGTGATACTGAACCGATTTTGATGAAATTTGGTACAGAGATAGGTAGATTAGAGCCTGGGAATGACATAGGCTACATTTTATCTACACGTGGACTACAGTGGCACGATATAACTTGTAGTCCACGTGGGCGGAGCCGCGGGCGAAAATCTAGTAATTCTATATATCATCCACTTTAAAAATATCATGGTTCATAAAAAAATGGTTGTTAATCATAACAATTTCTGTGATCATAATTGTGTTCTTAAAATAAATAAAACCGGCCAAGTGCGAGTCGGACTCGCGCACGAAGGGTTCCTTACCAATATCATATAATATCATATCATTATCATATTTATATTAGTCTGTAAGGTATTTATCTATGGGCCTTAGATGCCTGATAATAAATGATTTTATTATTATTATTATCTATAAAAACGGTTGTAGTATTTATTTTATTGTTTTTTAGTATTTGTTGTTATAGCGGTAACAGAAATACATAATCTGTGTCAACTGTCTAACTATGACGGTTCATGAGATCCTCGGATAGACTTATCTATAAAAACGGCAAAAAAATCATGTTTTTTCAATGGGAGCCCCCTAAATATTTATTTTATATTTTTTTTTTATTCTTAGTTTTTGTTTTTGTTGTTATAGCGGCAACAAAAATACATCACCTATGTTTCAACTGTCTAACTATCATGGCTCATGAGATATAAGCCTGGTGACAGACGGACGGACGGATAGCGAAGTCTTAGTAATAGGATCCCGTTTTTACCATTTGGGTACGGAACCCTAAAAATATGTTTAGAAAATAGTTGATATAAGGTTTCGCAGTGTAAAAAATTAATACTACTTAAAGAACGAATAGCCAGATTTATTAACTAAACAATTTAACTAACTAGGATTTAATTAACTAGGGCGAAAGAACCGTAAGTTTAGTAGCCTATGTTTTATGTAAGTGTGCGTAAATATAAGCCATTATGTTCCTTCTCTGCCCCAAGAATGGAGGGAAATGCCCTAGTCGAAGCTTTTAGATCTCAAGAGGCATTTGATCGGCTGCTTTTGACTTCTAAGTACTCATCTACAAACAGAAGATTCTAAAACCAATAGGTCCCATGTATGTACACACAAGGTTTCACTACGGGGTCCCCTTTTTAACTCCCGACAAAAAAGAGGGCTGTCATAAGTTTGAAGGGTTTATCTGTATAAGTGTATCTTCCATACAGATACACACGTCTGTGGGTGGGTGAATCTGTGGCAACGTAGCTCCTAACTAAACGAATGGACCAATTTCGATGCGGTTTTTTTTGTTTTAAATATTTATCAAAATTGGTTTAACCATTTCAAAGTTATAAGCAATTGAATGTCGGGGGTGATACATTTTATTTTATTTTAGTAACTATACCTATATTATTTGTTAAAAACGGTATAAGTAGGTAAGTAGTTTTCCCTAACATGCTGTGGACTGTACGGTACAGACTGTGCCTTAACTATACAACTCACAGATATGATACATCTACGATACAACACAACCGATTCATAAGTCCTACATAAGTAAGTACGTTTACACACAAATCGGAATCGATCGCCGATATTTCTCTGCGGCATCGGCAACCAATAACAAGCGCCGAGCCTCGTACACCTATAAAGTTTTGTAATAAAATTCCGTGTGTTCTGTAAAATTTTCAACCAAACGAAAAGTTTTCAGGATACTTTCAGGAACCATGGAAGCAGTTTTACCAGACTTCAAGGTCAAAGTCTAATATTTTATTGTATGGTGAGTTTTTACAATGCTGTTACAAAAAATTGAGGCACATACACGAACCCCGTTGGGCACTACAACAATGTTTATATTGTTTATACCTAGCCTAATATCTAGAATAATTATAAAAATTTTAAATAAAAAGGTAGGGAACCGTTTTGCGATGAAAAGCTGGATTTTTACACCATGGAATAAAAAATAGGGTAATTAAATAAGTACTTACTTGGCCTTTTTATCCTAGGAAATGAAAGAGTCCTTACCACAGCTGCGCCACAATCGAAATTTTAATGTTTGACTATGCCAAGAATTTCTCAAAAGTCGTATACGATTCGCAAAGAAAACAGAATTTCTCGGGGCCGCGTTTAAAAGTTATCGGGGGTTGTTTGTGGCTTGTGGCCCAGCTGCAGTGACGTCACTACAGCTGGGCCACACCTGTATCTAGAAGATGGAACCACGTAGCGAAGATATGGCTACGTAGATAATTTCTCGTGAATTTCTCGGAACAAACCCCAAAATAAGAAAACTATCCGGTCTCACGTTCAAAAGATATAATACATTCGTTGGGGCCCAGTTGCAGTGACGCGTCACCTGCGTCAGCCACCTGTATCTCGAAAACGGGACGACGTAGGAGAAATCTGGTTGCGTAGATAATTTGTGTTAGACCACTTCAGGGTCATTTCCCTTTGAACTAGTATGGGCTAGAACTAGTTAGATATTCCATCACTGTAGGTATTCCAATGTTTGTTATTATGAAGATTATCGTATCAGAAAACACAGAATAGAATAGAATAGAAAAAATCTTTATTTTATACGACATTCAGGATGCCACTTAAAACAAGTCAAGATTACATGAAATACATACAAACAAACATTAAAGGATTTAAATACATACATACGCATTCATTCTATTGACCCTACTGACTCTACGCCTATTCGCAAAGGTGCAGTCACAAGTTCTAAAATCAGTTTAGCCGTAGTGTGTAAAGGGCCCCTGAGCGTGCCTCCACACAAGGTCCCTGCATTATTCAGCCCCTGCATATTTAACGAGACACGACCGTCGCGCCTCGCACCTCATCCTCATGCTCTCTTCATTAAGCAGCCAGGTACCTACATGCCACTCTCAAAAGAAATACGGCACGCATTTCGCATTCTAATTTGGACTTCTGTAGACAGGTATGTAAATTTCGTTTGCAGGAAAATTGAATAACCTAACAAGTTGTAGGTAACCTGTCACGGACTTACGGTAGATATATTCTAGCTTTCCGATCGCGAATCCGTTCCCATGTGAATTCGGGAAAAAATGACTATTTAGAAAATTATTGACAAATTCTTTACGCGGTCAGCGGGTAGGTAACTATCCTATAAGATGAAGTGCGGCTGTCTCAAATTCGTCATAGGTAGGTACATTGCTTTTTTACAAACCTACTCCGGTGAAAATCACCACTTTGCAGAAGCAATTAGTACCATTACGAATTTGAGATCAATCGTAATCGACTTTATCTTATTGAATAGCGGGTCTTGATGTGAATCAGCCCACGAAACTTTAAAACTTTCCCTTAGGAACGGGTCGGGTCCCTTATTTCGGCACTGCCCAGTGCCAGATCTTGATTTCAACTAGACAGAAAATCAGTCGTGGATTGGTCGAAATAAGTCGGCAAAGGAGACAATTGGTCACCCTCCCGTTAATGAGCTATAAGGATTTTTTTTTAAACTGCACCACCTAGCGAAGATCTGATTTCACCCAGAATCAGTCGAACATTGGTCGAATTCAGATACCAAGTATCAGATTTGCTCGACCTTCCGTTAAAAAACTATGCAAAACCTAAGTCTTATTTCGGCACTGCCCAAAAAGAACTGCACCACCTAGCGAAGATCTGATTTCACCCAGAATCAGTCGAACATTGGTCGAATTCAGATACCAAGTATCAGATTTGCTCGACCTTCCGTTAAAAAACTATGCAAAACCTAAGTCTTATTTCGGCACTGCCCAAAAAGAACTGCACCACCTAGCGAAGATCTGATTTCACCCAGAATCAGTCGAACATTGGTCGAATTCAGATACCAAGTATCAGATTTGCTCGACCTTCCGTTAAAAAGTTATGCAAAACCTAAGTCTTATTTCGGCACTGCCCAAAAAGAACTACACCACCTAGCGAAGATCTGATTTCACCCAGATGTTGCCTACACGCATTTTAATAATTACACAGTAGTCCGAGAGCCTGCTGCAAAATATCATCAAAAAACGTCAATAATCAATTGCTTTTTTGTTAACTTCTTTCCATAGGAAAAGCAAATGGGATCTAAACCCACATGTCTTCTGTATTTGTTATTATTCCGCAGTGTATAGTATGAATTCGCCGCCTCCATTCATATTATAGACTCAAAGTATAAGAAGCAGGCTCTCGGCCTATACTACGTCGATTATTAAAATGTGTGTAACTTTTTAATTACGCAACCAATAATTGTGATTTTTTGGGACTAATTTCGGCCCAAGGCAACATCTGGGTGAAATCAGATCTTCGCTAGGTGATGCAGTTTTTTTTGGGCAGTGCCGCAATAAGCTTATTTCGGCACTGAATGCTTAAGTACAGCTCATTAACGGGAGGGCGATCAATTGCCTCATTTGCCGACAATGCTAACTAATTTGGACCAATCGAGGACTGATTTTCTGTCTAGTTGAAATCAAATGTAGGAAACGGATGATTTGGGATACGGTTGTGAGAAACGGGTCTACTGAAATACTTAATAGTGAAACGGATATTTTGGGAACTGGTATTTTGGGAGAAGAAACAATTAATGCATAACGCCCGCCAAACTCGCAACCGCTTTAACTAAATGTTTTTTTTTTCTTTGGATAATGGCTTTGAACCATCTTGAGACAGTTCTTCGACCATAGAAGATGGTGTGACTCTTTTTAGGGTTACTTGTCGCAAATAGATTGGCAAAACTATGTCAAAGAAAGAGTTGATCCATAGGGTCATTCTTGCTCATAACTTGTAAACGCCAGGCATTTGAAATGGCCATGTCCAACATGTACTATACGTAAACAAACCCCCGTTGGTATAGTCTAAGAGCTAAACCATATAAATGGTCTTGGAGAGCAGAACAGCGGTCAGAGCCTTGGGCTTGGGGGACAGCAATGTGCCATTCCCGGGAAATTTCGCCAAGGCGGGAATATTCCCCGGGAATTCCCGGGCACAAGGGAGTATTGATAAAAAAAAACAAAGTCAAAATCTAGCAACAAAATCTGCATATATAAAAGGTAACCGTTACAATCAACGCCCAGCTCAATCCACTGAACGGGGGGGCTGGCATAGTTCTTTTTACCAAAAAAATAATTTTTTTCTCGATGCTTCTCATCAAACCTATCCCAATCGACAGATTACAATATTAATAACGAAAATACTCTTTAGTAAAATCTCGTAAAGTGACGTCGAACAAAGTAATAATTTAACTTAATAAAAAATAAGAATATTCTGTAAAAAAATATATATAGTTGGGGGTTTGTTTGTGCTCGTGATTACAAACAATATTCTCCAAGGAACATAGGTCGAAAGATGAAAAATAAAAACATTCGGAACAACAAACAAGCAAACGCGCGTGCGGCGACGCCGGCAGTGACAGCCCGACTGTGTGGTATGACTTAGTCATCCCCCAGACGGTAGGCTAATATCATTATGTACATCATTGACATCATTGAAACCAGACGGTAGGCTAATATCGTGACCTTGAGTGTGTCTGGAGCAGGAGTTTCCATTCTACGTAACTTATTATTTATTCTTATGCCATAGGGTCATCCTTGCTCATAACTTGTAAACGCCAGGCATTTGAAATGACCAATTGACCATGTCCAACATGTACGTAAACAAAGCCCCCACTTTTTAACATGAATCACGATCCTATATACTTAGAGATATGGACTCAATATTATTTGCATTTATTTGATTGTGACGTTACTTTACTGCGGATCGGGTTCGGTGTCGGCTTACTGCTGGCTCTGCCTTTAAAAGTTATTAGATGGAAGGTGTAATACATACATACTGACCTGTGTGGTATTGCATTTATTTATTTTTCACTACAAAAAAACCGGCCAAGAGCGTGTCGGGCCACGCGCATTGTAGGGTTCCGTAGCAGCATGGTTCAAATATGCAGCTGGCTTCTTAATTCTACAAGCATATTGTCATAGTTGATGTTAAAATCCCCAAATATTATACTTAGTATCATAAACAAATGTACCTATTAAAAAGTTTGGCCTAAATATAACAGAATGGAAGTGTTTAATGCGCGAGCGAAGCGAGCGCGAATTTTTTTTTTGTTTTTTTGTAAGGAATAATGTAATAATATCAAGCTAAGCAGGTGTATATTTTTAATGTCGTTTTCCCATTTTGGATTAGGGTACACTTCGTGGTAAATGCTACCCTCGTGAATTATTCCACATTTTTTTTCGTTATAAAAATTAATGTTTCCTAAACGGATTGCTGAATCGAAAAACGTTTGTAGTAAACCCCTTCTATCTTTTAAAAAGCTATCCTATGATAACGCACTCGATGATATCGGCTAGAAAAAAAACCTTCGCCCATACACGTTAATGGGAAACACACGAAAAAAATTTTTTCCACCATTTTATTTTTTAGATTTGTCACCACAATCAATAGGTATGTATGACCATGCCAAATTTTAGCTCTGTACTATTAAGGATCTAATATAAGTAAATATATTCTTATTAATCCCAACTAAGTTTGGCACTTGGTCGACTATTACTCGCAAACTTGAAGGGCTATCTTATGTGTGATAGTTTTTCTTTTAATTTCGTTGTATATACTACCACCGTGAATTGTTTCACATTTTTAGAAACAACCGTTTAACTGGTAGAGAGGTAGACACTTGTGTTTGACAAAAATTTTTACTTTAAAAATTTATGTTTCGCAAACGGAGTGCTGAATCGAAAAACGTTGTTAGAAAACTCCTTCTGTCTTTTAAAAAGCTGTCCTATGACACCCCATTTTATGATATAGGCGAGAAAAAAAAATTCATCACCCTTTCAAATCTATGGGAGACACTCGAAAAAAAAATCTACAGTTCTGTCGGCGTAATTTATATGTATGACCTTGCCAAATTTCAGCTCTGTGCTACCAAGGGTTTCTTAGGAAACCTGCGGACAGACGGACATGGTGAAACTATAAGGGTTCGTAGATTACTACGGAACCCTAAAAACAAATGTATTATTAAAGAGTTTGTAATTTCGGAAAGAATTTTTGTTTTGGGCTAAATACAACCGAATGTAAGTATAAAATTCGCGAGCGAAGCGAGCGCGAATTTTCATTTGTTTTTTTTTTTTGTTTTTTTTTACGACGATATTACTGTTAGAAATAATATCAACCTGCTGTTAAAATAATTTTGATGTCATTTTCGTAATTAACACCCCCAAAAAACTATTTAACGACACCTAAATTGTCAATATGTTACAGTTTGGCTTTCGACCTCCCCTCACTTTTAGCGTGGAACCTTGTAAATATATTCTTATTAATATAACCGTGAAATTTTTCACATTTTTAGATACAACCGTTTAGCTGGTAGTGTCCCCCCCGGAAACTTGTTTTTAACAAAAAATTTCACTTTAAAAATATTTTTTTCTCAAACGGAGTGCTGAATCGAAAAACGTTCTTAGTAAACCCCTTCTATATTTTAAAAATCTATCCTATGACATTCAATTCGATGGTATCGGCGAGAAAAAAAAATCCATCGCCCTTTCACGTGTATGGGAAACACCCGAAAAAATGTTTTTTCCAAAATTTTATATTTTAGATCTGTCGGCGCAATCAATATCTATGACCATGCCAAAGTTCAGCTCTGTAGTACCAAGGATCTTATATTAGTAAATATATTCATATTAATCCCAACAGTGTTTGGCACTTGGTCGACTATTACTCGCAAACTTGAAGGACCAAGTTATGTGTGATAGTTTTCCTTTTAATTTCGTTATATATTCTACCAACGTGAATTTTTCCACATTTTTAGAAACAACCGTTTAGCAGGTAGAGGGGGGGGACACTTGTGTTTGACAAAAATTTTCACTTTAAAAATTTATATTTCGCAAACGGAGTGCTGAATCGAAAAACGTTCTTAGTAAACCCCTTCTATCTTTTAATATGCTATCTTATGACATCCCACTCAAAAATATTGGCGAGAAAAAAAAAAATCATCGCCCTTTCACGTCTATGGGAGACACCCGAAAAAAATTTTTTTTCTAAGATTTTACTCTACAGTTCTGTCGGCGTGATTTATATGTATAATCATGCCAAGTTTCAGCTCTGTAGTACCAAGGGTTTCTTAGGAAACCCGCGGACAGACGGACAGACGGACAGACGGACAGACGGACAGACGGACATGGCGAAACTATAAGGGTTCGTAGATTACTACGGAACCCTAAAAATCGAAACCTGAGGATGCTGGACACAAAAGCTCTAGCGTATGCTTGACTTACGAGGGTCCGCTTTTCAAATCGTTCTCCTCGACTTTTGGCACGGGTAAAGTAAGACTAAAAATCTCTGTTTAGCGGCGAAATATGAACATCATTGAAACTTTGTTTATAATTTTATCTTGGCACTAGAAATGAAGATCTGCCGAGTCCTACCAAAATTTAGAAGTCCTACCCCTTCCCAGGAGGTAAGTATGGGCAGGGGGAAATTTTTAAAAGTGCACATTTTACAAACTACATATAGGCGATTTTTTAACAACTTTTGTTACTGCTCTATTTCAAAAACCATGTAATGCATATGTTATAGGCAATGTGTATAATCCGGCATTGTATAGAATACCTAGGCATTATATACATTGCCTAAAACGTTCAGGCAATGTGTATAATACGATTCATTTCATACATTGCCTAGGTATTGTATAAAATGCCCGAAGCGCATCAGGAAATGTGTATAATGAACGACCACGGGACGTACGTTGTAAATGTAAATGTTTATCCGAAGGGAACTGATAGGTGAGAAACGCTCGCTACGCAAAAACTCGTAGGTACTTAGGCATACACCAATAGAACACATGTCTTATCAGCGCAGTCTGCTGGTGGAAGTTGAAATTAGGATTAGCTCTCAAAAGATCAGTACCTATTTAACTCAATCATTTGTTTTAATCACTATTGGTTAGCCCTTGGCATCATCTCACCTGATCGTAAGTGATGATGATGCCGAAGATGGAAGTGGACTAACCAAGACTTACCAACGCAATAGGGGACTGGCTATCTTATCTTCACACAGAACACATCAATGCTGTCAACGTTGATGTTTAGCGGCAAGACTTAGATAAGATGGTGGTCGCCAGCCAGGCGGGCTAAGAAAATACCCTACCGCCAACCAAACCGAGTCTAACAAAGTTAGACCCCGCCGGGATTCGGACTCGCGACGTCTAACAAAGTTAGACCCCGCCGGGATTCGGACCCGTGACCTCCTGGTGTAAAGCGAGTGGCTTAATCACTACGCCACGGAGGCGGTAAAGAGAAGAAAAATCGATTACATACATTACCTATGCTTCAACCGGCATTCTGTACAATGACTAGGTATTCTATACATTTCCTAGGTAAAGTGTAAAATAATTCAAACATTGAACATCATTTCATACATTGCCTGAACGACCCCGGCATTCTATACATTTCCTAGGTATTGTATAGAATACCTGAATTATACACATTGCCTATAACACATACATTTCAAACTTAGTACACATTTAAAAAATACATTAATTTAAAAAAAATATGAAAAACAGTCAAGAGTGAGTCGGACTCCAGTTAAAGATATTTAAATAGAAACTCGCACACGAACTGTTTTTGTCACATTTACCTGGTTATTTGTCGTAGAATTACTGTTATTATTTACAGTATAACTCAGAAATTTTAAAATACGTCTATTCGATGTATATGTCTTCGTTTTATTATAATGTCACCGTAATTCTATGGCAAATAACCAGGTAAATATCACAAAAACAGTTCAAGTGCGAGTCCATCACCACAGCTGGGCCACAATCGAAATTTTAATGTTTGACTATGCCAAGAATTTCTCAAAATTTGTCGTATACGATTGGCAAAGAAAACAGAATTTCTCGGGGCCGCGTTTTAAAGTTATCGGGGGTTGTTTGGGGCCCAGCTGCAGTGACGTCACTACAGCTGAGCCACACCTGTATCTCGAAGATGGAACCATGTAGCGGAGATCTGACTACGTAGAAAATTTCTCGTGAATTTCTCGAGACAAACGCCAAAATAAGAAAACTATCCGGTCTCGCGTTCAAAAGATATAAGACATTCGTTGGGGCCCAGCTGCAGTGACGCGTCACTACAGCTGAGCCACCTGGATCTCGAAAACGGGATGACGTAGGGGAAATCTGCTTGCGTAGATAATTTCTCGAGAATTTCTCGAGTATAATCATCGAAAAATCTGATTTTCTCGGTGTCCCGTTCTAGAGAAAAAAATTATTCTTTTTTATCGTGAATAGTCTAGGAGCCAGATGCCCAAAGTGCGCACAGAACTGTTATTTTTAATATTTGGCGTGATTTTCTTTGGTCAGAGTATAACGTTACTAGTTTTACAGTATTTAGTGAGAGAAAAGTCAACCATTTTAATGATGTTAGTATCATTTTCATATTACTTAAATGATTAACTCAATCACTATTATATGTACAATATTTTGACATCGGGCTCTTAGACTACCCGAAGTAAAATGTACACTCGCGTACAACTGTCTTTCAAAGTACGAGTTATTTTTTATTTTTATGGCATGGATACTAGTCCTTTTAGTCAAGTTAAAGTTCAGTGGTTTATGTTAGACCACTTGATTCACTTCCAAACTTTTTAATGAGTTCTTTATGAAATATGGTAGGTACGACTTTCATGAGTGAAGTACAAAAATTACATTAAACCATAGATTAAAATAAAATCATAAAAAATGAAAGTTTTTATGATTTTATTTTAAAAAATGAATGAAAAAAAAATGAAAATGTCAACATTGATAATTTTAGAGGGCGAGCAAGCCTTTCAAAATGAAGTTTCACCGTCCACCGAGAGGCGTGCCGCCTGAGTTTGTCGCGATCATGCTCCAGCTGCAGATCTGACTAATAAATGATGTTTTTCGGCTTAGACTAAAGAATTTAGGAGAGACGTAAACCTAGGAGAGACTAATTTGGTCAGGCAAACATCGAAATTCAATTTCATGAAATCGGGGTTTGACCAGTCAAACTTCAAATATGTATTGTGTACTTTGTTTGTTATATTATATTAGTTGTATTTAATAAAACATCATTTAAAAAAACAATGTTTATTTTATAAATATTGTCTTAATTAAAATGAAAAAGTTGTATAATAAAACGACATTTTTTATTTTTAATGTGTATTGTTTTAATATTGTCATAATTACAATTATGACAATATTATTCTCACATGGTGAGGCATTATGACATTTTAGAATTGTACATAATTAAACATATTACTTATTAGTACAGTACAGATCGACGTTTGACCGAGTCTGCAAGTCGCTTCTAGGATCGACTAGGCAAAGCCCGAAACAGATTATTTTACTTTCGACGTTTGACTGAAAAGTTAGGTAGAAATTTTTTGGTCAAACCCAGGATAAACCAGTCATTCCGGGATATGCTATTCTCGGAATGACTATCATAACTGACATTAAATACCCTTATGGGAACAGTAACATTTGGGCTTACAATATTGAATAAAATTATTATAGTTTAGATCTCACCATTGATTGTATTTATTATACCTACGCAATACTAAAGGAAGAAGACTTGTTGTAAACTATGACAGACGGCTCTGTTTGCTTTAGTGTATTTATTTATTATCATATTACTGGAATTAAATCTTCATTTCACTTTTGATCGCGACTGTACCTTTCTATGAAAATTAAATAAAGTCTTTTTCCTCTAGAACGGGACACCGAGGAACTCAGATTTTTCGATGATTATACTCGAGAAATTATCTACGCAAGCAGATTTCCCCTACGTCATCCCGTTTTCGAGATCCAGGTGGCTCAGCTGTAGTGATGCGTCACTGCAGCTGGGCCCCAACGAATGTCTTATATCTTTTGAACGCGAGACCTGATAGTTTTCTTATTTTGGCGTTTGTCTCGAGAAATTCACGAGAAATTTTCTACGTAGTCAGATCTGCGCTACATGGTTCCATCTTCAAGATACAGGTGTGGCTCAGCTGTAGTGACGTCACTGCAGCTGGGCCCCAAACAACCCCCGATAACTTTAAAACGCGGCCCCGAGAAATTCTGTTTTCTTTGCCAATCGTATACGACAAATTTTGAGAAATTCTTGGCATAGTCAAACATTAAAATTTCGATTGTGGCCCAGCTGTGGTGATGGACTCTTCAAGTGCGAGTTTTTGTTTAAACATGGTTAGCTTGAATCCGACTCACTTTTGACTATTTTTCACAAATTATTTTTTTTATAATGTAAAGTGTGTTTTAAATGTGTACTAAGTCAGGAATATATGCATTATATAGTTTTTGAAATAGAGCAGTAACAAAAGTTGTTAAAAAAATGCGATATTTTGGATGTTTGTCGTATGTGGTTGAACCCCACTGTGGTTGAAGTTTTTATTTTTTTTATTCTATTTTACGATAGTCACTTTCAAATACGTATCTCCTGAAAATTTGAAAATGCTGTCTATAATAGTTAAAAAGATAGAGGGGCTGCGACTGAAACACCAAACGTACATATAAACTAGCGGACGCCCTACAATTCGTTCCCATGGGAATTCCGTGTAATCTCTTTTAGATAAGCTTCCACAATATCTGAAGATCATCTATGCAAAATTTCAAACTTACTGCTTCAATAGTTTTGATTTTGCGTGGAAATCTTTGTTAGTGGTCTTTGTTTGTTTGTTAGTAATGTTTGTTAGTTTGTTTGTAAGTGGGTAAAAAATACCGATTCTTCTTTTGTATGGGAATTTCTTAAAACCCAGTGGAGGGGGTTGGACCCCAAAATTTTGGTAGGACTCGGCTGATCCTCATTTCTAGTGCCAAGATAAAGATGTAAACAAAGTTTCATTGATGTACATGTTTTCTCTCCAAAATATGCTATTTTTCCCATGTTATTTTCACGCTCTTTTTTGTGGTATTATTGCCAAGTCATATTCACGATCATCATCACTATCTATGACCTTCTATGACCGCTTCAACAGCTTCGAAAATTGAAACAAACTTGTATTTTTTATCCACTGAAGTGACCAGTGTATACTCAACCGCGTACAGCAGTAAAAATCTTAGTCTAAAGTTAGCAATTTACAATAATTGTTGCTGAATTGCAACTCACATTATAAACTATACTAATGTTATCATTATCACCATAAACAAAACAACATCAGCACTAAGAATAATAAAAATAAATAAATACATTACTCACCTTGCTCGCTAGTCCAATAAAAGACCAGTATGCTCCACATAAAACACATATATCTTAAATATCCTCAATTCGAATAACTCAAAAAATAATAATTTTTCTATTTAATTTAATGAAAAAATTTATTAAAAACCCCGTCACGGTTTAAGTCAATATTTTTTTAAATACTTGACAAATATTTTTTTTAAATACTTGACTCATTCGAGTTCAGCGACAGTTAATGGGTTAAGGCAGTACGAGACGTAGTAAATAAGGAATAAGTTGGTGATAAATAAAACGACACATATTTTATTGATTTTTTTAATTTTTTTACAATTAATCAGATAACATACATATCAAACCAGCCGAAGTATGGCTAAACCCATTTATTATCTAAACTTATGAACAATACAGAAATTGATACATCTCAAATTCACCTTATTTTAATATATAAGATATATTATATAATATGCATCCACTCTACATATAATCTACAACCTACTTACTCATAATCTAAGTTTTGCATAAATTCAAAGTAAATATGCCCAAAAGAAATATTGTTGAACTATGAATATACATATAACTTTTTGGCAATTAATTGAGTATCATTTCTGTGCATAGCAAAATTAATTTTCTTTAACATGTAACTTAGATCTTATTCATAAAGAGGCCACAAATATAACATGCGTTTCTGTCGTCAGTTCGATTACATAGGGACTTTTTGTTAAATATTATTTATTGCCTATACTATAAACATTTCTCTTATGAAATGTAAGAAAAATATCCTTACGCATTAACTGAATTAGTCTAACAGTGCTGTGCAGTAGAGACGGGCCGAGGTGTGGAGGGCGGGCGACAGAGCGCGCGTGCGCACGTGCGTGCATGCGTACGTGTGTGCATGCGTGCTTGCGTGTATCCGCGCACTCCCGTCGGCCCGACCCGTCTCGCCGTTGTGCGTACACATTGCGCTAACGATATACGATACGATACAACACTTCACATAATGATCAAAACAACTATTTGTCATCTACATAAAATTTGCTCCAAATGTTTTATATTAAAATATGTCTACTTATTGTAACTTCTAATTAGTTACAGCCAACTTTACAAATAATTGATACATTAGACTCTCAAATAGATCTCTACTAACTATTATATTAATGGTAAAAAATAAAGAATAAAATACTTCTAAACATTGCATTTCAATCACATAAGGTTTTAGTTTAATTATACAATAATAACATCTTTTTTAAACCCGAACATAAGTATTATAAGAACATTGATATCGTTGAGTTGGAATGGAAAATAGCACTTAAATTCACTAACTGTTACACTTACATAATAATTATTGTTCTCCTGCTTTGTTTGTAAAATACATTGCTTTTATGTAGTCTGACAAAAATAACAGTAAACTATATCAACTTTGATATTACGCTGATAAAATTCTTGACATAGCTAAGACAACTAAAGAGTTACTGCGTGCCAAATAACAGCGCAGCGCGTCAGTAAGTACTTGGAAGAAATAGTCGCAGACGCGGTGAGAACAAGGTTTCAGGAGTGACCTCACTTATGTTCTTTTATTTGGTACGAGAGGCTACATAGACGAACAACACTGAATCGTCCACGAAACATTCACAATGGATAATATACTATATTACTATTAAGGCATTTAGTTACTAAGTGAAAGTTTCTTACGCATGCCTCATATTACGACATACTTATTATTTATACATCAATTTTAGATACTGAGAATACAAAATTTCAAATAAATACCCAACAAAGTTAATTTGAAACAAGGAACACTAAAGCAGCAATCAAATTGCGAACACATTTGTACTACATAAAATAATACACAACCCTTTGCGCGAAAAACACTGAAAGTCGAACTTTTTAAGTGTCAACAAGGGCGAAGATCGAGTGTGAAACGAGTGTGCGAGCTGTGAGTATTATAGGGAGGCAGCGCGCAAGCGCGTCGCTCCACACCCGGCCTCCACGCTCGTTTTCAGTTAATACTAGATCTTTAGAATTAAATTTTCCCATCACAGAGATTTGCACAGAAAATTTTTATAGTTAGCCTATTGATATAATATGATTACATGTAATTTAGTATCTGCCTATTACATAAGTGTTCCAACACGAATATCGAGGAGATTAATAATTAGTTGGTGTAACGTGAGACGAGACAGCTTAGCCTACCTTAACTTATCGATTAGCTTTATCCCGATATATTGTTATAATGAAATACGTCATTGAAAACACGTTTATATAACTACATTGTACTTTAACTCAAAGGTGGTACCAAAAAATATATTTTTATTATAAAAAACAGCGCCAATCGTTTTTATTATTGAGATGTCACTCACTACAATACTATAGGCAATCAATTTAGTTTCATTATTATGATAACTAAGGATTTTCTTTACAAACTTAACGCGTAAATGGAAATTACGGATATGAATACAACAAAATATTTCGAATCAGAAATGTAGTCGATATGCAACGTTCAAAGATCAAACATTAAGGCAAATTAATTTCAGCTGACATCGGTGGTATAGATACTAGATTTTATATCAGTCTCTGCTAGTACAGATACAGGATTATGATGTCATGACCTAAACATATTCCGTAATGCACTTTCATTGGGATAGGTACCTACATTTTCAAATGGTGGGGCTATTTACTAAATAAGCTTGTTCGTTTTTGTACAACTCAAAACCAATACGGTAGTACTCGTATGGTCTTTGAAGATCCGACACATCACTAAGGTAAAAAAATATACAAAGCAGTTTTGTCTCGTCACTTACGATGTGCCGTGGCAGTAGGAAACCTCTAACAAAATAAATATTTTTTCATCCGACTCACTGGATAATATTAAAAATATTTTCTTAATCACAGCTATCAGTCTGTCAAAATTTAAATTAAGTATATTTTCAGAAGTGGATTAGCCGTTCCTCACTTACATAGGTAATTCAAGTACAAGTACGATCGAGGTACAAAAGTGACTAATTTAAGACCGCAGAGTATTGTTTTCAACGCCAATATAGTAAATATCGACTATATGAGAGGTTGTGCTTAAGTGGAACATTTGACGATTTTGGTCGTTCAAACTACGTAATTACGTATATAAACGATGACCTCGAGACCAGTTCTTACAGTACAAATGAACATTGAATATAAACAATTTCACACAGGTACAACAGAGATCTAATGAAAGAATAATACGAATATAAACTAGTTTCATATAGGATATGATTTTAATTATGCTCAATAAACAAAACTCATTAAAGCGTTGTTTGAATGCGAGAGAGACTAGAGAAAAAAGTGTCTTGTGGAGTTAGCGAGCAGCAACTGGAGTCTACTGCACCAATTAACTGTTGGTGGGGGGGTTGGCCTTGATACATTAACATTTATAATACACATAGCGCTACGTACCGGTACTCTACTAGCTCGAGCTTCGACGGAAGCCGAGCGCAAACGATAAAATGCAAACTCACTGAAACGAAACAGCTTGTTGACGAGGCGCGCGGGCGGCGCAGCGCGAGTGCGTACGCACGACACGCGGCAGTCACTCATCGCGCACCGTGCTCGTACCGCCCGCCCCTAACTTACTGATCTATCATAACTATACATATAGCAGTTAAAAATATACTCAGCAATCACATTTAGTTAAATACCACATAGAGAATTTAGCTTAGATCAACATTTTAATCAATGGCCCTCTGTTTACACGTAAAGTCACTCAGTACATTTTAATATTTTGTATTAAATCAGTTGTTTGTGTTTATCAAGAACACCCTTTGTCTTACAGCTATATACCGATAATACAAAAATCCATTCACTATAATTAAGGTAAATTTTAGATATTTAAACACTAAAATGTAAAATATGAAACATCCTAAATAAACTCTGATATTCCAATTTTAGGCATTAGCTCAATTAATTAAATATATGCTTGAGTGACTATGACAAAGAAATAAATGCATTATAATAATACTACCCAACCATTCCCTTGTAACATAGACAGGGTCCAAGCTGCTCAGGCCGATATAATTATCGCTACACGCTAGGTCAAAGCCTTCGTTATTATATATTTGGTATTCTTAACGCACCACATACAAGACTAGAGGAATGATTGCCTCTTGTGCCGACCGCGACGTTGCCGCATCTCCGCCGATACCTCATAAATAAGGAAGACTAGTTTCTTTGTAGACATCACCTAATGTGCTCTGTTGTGTCAAGACGTACACGTCATATAACGTACAAAAATATTATATAATATATAAGTAAAGACAACAAGCAAACTTCGTTCTTATTAAATTAAAAGGCCATCCAGAATTGTACACTAGTTTAACATTACTTTATGCGAAGGCAAATTTGACATTAGACAAATGGAAATGAAAATGTCTTTTAAACGGACGAAATGAGAGTTCGAATTGAATATGCCATTTTAAATGTTTGGTCCCTAATATACTCGACTTTAACGAAAGTAATACAACCTGGTTATGTACTGAGTCCTTGCGGAACGCTTACACTAGCATAAGGAACGACAAATTACACGTTAGCTGAGGCGATACCAATTATTAAAGGACAACTTGTAAAACTGAATGTCACTTCAGGCGGTGTCAGTGATCGCTAAGCACGATGCAATACTCTGTGTATTGGTAATATGGTCCATCTAAATCAAAAACATTACAAGCTAACGTTGGAGTTATAAATTTAGAATTTTACTCCGCACTACAAGAAAGCGTTTTAATTAAGACATAAAATTAAAATTAACAACAATTATTATGAGCAAACTATCTGAATACTTGAGCTAAATAACACCAGAGCAGCTTGGATGAGAAAGCAGCCCGGCGACGACGCCGGCGCTCAATAAATAAATGGCTCCATTTGTACGATCAATAGTTTGTTGTGATGTCAGAGATCCACGCAGATTATCTAAGAACATAGTGGTCGTTAAATGGCATTAGATATCGACTTTGGCATTTAAGTGTTATGGAATACATGCAATAATTTGGATTATATCAGTTCGTAGGAAAATGCACGACTAAAATTAAATGGACTCGAAAAAAGCAACTAATTTATGATACACATTAATTCGGGTAAACTTCATGAAAACCAAAATAAATAGATAAAAACATGTACATTAGGTATACATATAAAATGTTGATTGTTGACGTAACACTTACAATAACGTAAAACATAGCTAAGCTCATTAATGATTAGACGAGGCAGGGGCGGCACGTGGCTGCCCCCGTCCGCTCTAGCGCACAATTCATTAAACATCATACATCTTCAAGGAAACGATTATATTTGCCATCGGTTACGGTAACGTACCACAGTTCATTGAGGCACAATCATTGGTTTCTTTTAATTGCTTTCTTTTTTTACTTTTTTTTTGTTTTTTGTTTTTTAATTTTATTTTTAAATTTTACCTTACATTAAATACCTAATGATAATTATTATAATTACTTTTAGGTACGTAAATTTATTCTAAATAACAGAAACAAGTCACGAAAAAATGTTAAAAGTGAAGCGTGAAGCGTATTAAATCTTTTAAGAATATAATTTCACAATATATACATATTACAGTATAGATGTAAGATATAAATATACAACAACATAATAATAACACAGACTAAATTGCACGTGGCGCAATTGTGTGCAGGAAATAATGATGCAGTCCTTGAACCGAGAGGAGATTCAGTATCGCGGCGCGAGCGCCTCTCACAACCTTGCCGGAGGCGGACCGGAATCGAACCTGTGACCCGCCCCTAACCGCACGGCTCTACTAACACCACTATACCACAATGCCTACACTATACATTATGTATTTTTATTTATATTAAATATACCCATTATTAAGTACTGTTAACTTTAAACTGACTAAAACTTCAAGGCATGACTTCTTTCGTCTTTAATCTATGGACAACGTATCTACAGGGCACTGGATATACTTTCCGTTACTCGGCTTGTCTAATTTTAAAATTGAAAAATTTACTAAAATTAATGTATTACGACATTTATTGCTGTAGTAAATTCACATTTGCACCAGTATACACTGCGTTTCAGGCAACATTAATATTGGTGTAGAAGTGGACAGAACAGTATCAGATAAAATTAACTATAGATATTTTTTTTTACTTTTTATTTTTATTTTAATTGATAAAAAGAAACCCTCACGTAAATTGAGCTTTACAACAATAGAATTGACATTGGCCCGTTGTTAAATGTGCCTATTGTTGCACAGATATAACACGAATGATATAGGAACATCAGATCAATAACCCGTACAGCAAATTTTCAAAACAATTTGGAAGAATTGCTACTAAGCGACAGATGCAATTAATTGTTCCAGACGCATTACCATATCTTTGATACTCACTCTTTGGCACCTAACATTAAACGTCATGCTTGACAAGGTCAATTATGGCCCCTTCGAAGGCGAAACGATAATCGAGTGGCCCGATATTGCATATACTGTGCCGTGCCGTGCCGTGCCGTGCCCGGTGCCGTGTGCGATGTAGCATTCACTAAGACAGTCCACGCGCGCGGGCCGAGCGAAACGTCGATAGCAACTAACTCAACCGGTCGTCCGCGTAGCGGGCAACAAATAATATGCAATTCAAAACAAACATACAACGCCGGTCGGTCCCTATAGTAATAATGTATAGATAGTAATGAGAAATGCTATTCGTTTCTAAATGAACACATCATACATCGAAACATTTAACACTAGTACTACTACAGGTCCGAAGCGATCGTAGAGTTCATAACGCATAAATACTTTCAACACCCGACCACCTAACTTACTCATTAATTTGTGAAGAGACCGAGCGAGACGCCCGACAAGGTACAGCAATTACTTAACCCTAACTTAGCACTACAATCGTTATGTTAAATCGTAAGATCACTGGAAGATGCTCGAAATACAAAGATAATTATAATGTACATTTATTATAGTCATTCGCTTTGTGTGATCGATCGTTCGGATCGTAAAGCGTGGTGGGTCCGTCGTCGACGGTGGGGCCGGGCCCCGAGTCTCTCGTCAGGGTACGGGCGCGACGCGCTATCGCCGTGCCAGCGGGCCAGGCGTGCCGTGACGTGCCCGGGGCGTGCCGTGACGTGCCGTGACGTGCCCGGGGCTATCGCCGCTGGCCGCTGGCAGCCGGGCGCGCCGGGGCCGTCGCACGGGACGACCCCGCGCCTCTTTGCTTAGCTAATCCCGTAAATATTGGTAATGATATATTTTGGCAGAGTATCTCTGTGGCACACCATCAATAAATTAAAAAGTAAATAAAAATGTAAATAAACTTTTATCATAACGAACATTTACACGTGCGATCGTTGCCATAAAATATCAATAGTATGCTTATCGAAACCTACGACAGGACTTAAGTATAGACTTATACCTACAATGATGTAATACCGAGAGACCTACCACTACAAGTATATTATTAACAGAATATCTAAAGCATATGTCACTTTGAATAACGTTCAAATTGAGCCTATAGAAAATACCACAAATCTTTTATTAAATAGATATTGATATGGCTAAATTTAAGTTAGAACTTTATTCTTACCTATACACAAAAGTGTAATATTTAAATTACTGTCAATTATAGTACTTTATAACACTTCTCACAAATGTATGTAATATAAAATGATAAAACAATTTTCAATTTAATATATTAGGTTACCCTTACAATAATCGTATAATCTAGATAATCGTTTCATATATTAAACATAAAGTGGCACTTGAATCACAAATACTGGAAAAAATTTGGGGAAACATTAGCATCGGCGGAGGCCGAGTGCCGGCGACGCTCTACTATGATACTCTCCAACAAAATAGATTATTCTTACATTAGGCAAGATACTTTACATCACAGGATTACTGGATTGCAAGGGAGCGCGCGCGGCTCACTGCGGCGCCGCCGCCGCTCGCTCCTAACGTATATTTCTATATACTCATTTCCATCTCAGACTATACGGCTTAAAAGGAATTAACCACTACAAGAATGCACTTCGAATCTCATAATTTCAAATTTTGTTATCGTTATAAAAATTACAAACTAATATAAAACTTTGTTAGTTTGCGAAATGCACTTATATTTATTGCTGAATAAAAATATCACTACTGGAAAACGAAGGCATATCGTGAGAATTCAAAAAACAGAATAAATAATTAAAATACGATCAGTAAGAATAAAACGAGAAATAAAAACGAACACGAAAGAAACTCGGAACGCAACAGCTCGACGGCGAAACAGCAACAGCCCTCGAGCGCAACAAAATAAATAGACACTAAGATAAGGCCACGGGGCGAGTGACTGAGGTAGCCCGCGACGTCTACACTACGACACTACGGTATTTGGTACTCGCGCCGGCGCGCGGGCGCGTCTCACCCGCCCGCCGCGCCAGTGCGACAAGATACATTATATGTCTGCCGGTGTATATGTATAATTCTTATGTACACTAAAACTACATGAACACTTACAACACAGTAGATAATAGTATGTGGACAGTTGGGTAGGGCGGGCGCGGCGGGGCTCGGTGCGGGGCCGCGTCGCGTCCGGCTCGATCTGACTAGGCGAAATAACTCCCCGCGGGGCGAAGCGTAATTACAGAGACGTGCTCGGGGTCGGGCGAGGCCCGGGCGTTTAGATGGACTCGCCGCCGAGCAGGTCGGGCGGTAGGAAGGAGTTGAGCGAGGAGGGCGTGGCTCGCTGGTCGTGCGAGTCGGGCCAGAGGGGGAAGCCGGCGGCGGGCGCGGCGCCGGGCCACTCCTTGCCGCGCCACGCGCCGCCGCCGCCCGAGCCCAGGTGCGACAGGATCATCTGCACCTCGGACTCGGCCGGCGACTCCGCGAAGATCGTCGTGTTCGACAGCACGCAGTTGTTCAGCGCCATTTGCGCCTGCGGACACACAAGGTCCGAGTCAGCTTTTGCTCTCATACACGTAAACATTTAAGCGAATTTATATAACCCAGATTGTCTTAAGCTATTGGTCATTTGGGTCCGTATTACAAAACGCGACTGAAGACTCTGATCTTAACTTGAGTAGCAGTCATCTTTGTAATTTTGATAGAGAAATCAATCAATACTTAAGTATAGATCAAGACTTGAGTCTCCTTCTGTAATACGGGCCTTAATCTAGATTTGAAGACCAGTTTCCTACATATTCTCGTCTTGTCTGCAACCCTTGAATCCCGAAAGGTACTGTTTGCCTACTTTTATTCGTCCCTGATTATAAAAATACAAAATATTTATTTCCCAAGTACACAGACTTTCTTATTTTTCGTTTACCAAATACTAATTTTGTAGTTTGCGTTAGGCATAAGTAAGTACACTATTTCAAAGCAACACGTGTGACTGTGATTTCCGTTATCCCTCAAAAATCAAAGATCTGTTTTATCCCGTTTAGTAAAAGAATGAACAAAGGCACGTATTACAGAAGAAGGCTCAAGTCTTGATCTATACTTAAGTATTGATTGTCCCTTTCTCTCACTATCAAAATTACTAAGACGACTGCTACTGAAGTAAAGATCAGAGTCTGAGTCGCGTTCTTACGGACCAAAGTAATAGGTAGTGACAACATTCAAGAAGCCATAGCAAAACAAATGACATAAAAAACTAGATAAATAAATACAATCTTACCTTAGCGGCTTCCTCGCGAGTGGAATAGCGCGCGAGAGCCAGTCCCTGGTTCAAGTACAAGTGGAAGTTCTGGAGCGGGCCGTGCTGCACGCACAGAGTCTTCAACGTAGACCCGTCGATCTGTTGGGCAACGACAATTCATTGGAGTCGTCCTCCAAAATATTTAAAACGCAAACGTTTGTCCTGTGAGTCAAGCGAATTGACCGAGTCCATTATACCGAGCTTATCGTAAGAACTGGTGTTGCAGATGTCGGAGTAAAGGTTGCAAAACTAAAAAATAGGACTGGGCGGGTCGTGTGTGCCGCTTACATCCCGACTTATTCGTTTATGTTGAAAAGTAGCCTTTACAAAAAATCTGTTGGGTTTCTCCAATACAAAGCGAAAGAAGGACAAACAAACACATTTTTTACATCTATAATGCTAAGAATAAGATTGGCCTAAGCTTCACTTCACTGGGAGGCCCGTGCCCCTTTGTAGACATTTTGGGCTGATGACAAAATATTTTTTTTATAACGAATGGGTGCGCTTTTGACTACAATGTAGCTCGGGGGCGAAGATATGGTCAAGGATGTAGCAAGTTCACCCAGAAGATGCTATTCACACGAAATTTAAGGAGACTTGGATTATATGAGCCCAGAAATACAGACGCAGGCCATTCCTTAGAGGTGCGCAATGTAAAAGATGAAGATAAGCGCGGATTCGAGGAATCTCGACATGGTAAGGTTGGTACCTCGCAGTGTGTCTGGACGTCCGGTAGAAGAAAGGGGCAGGCGGAATGAACTCGTGCAGCTCATGGGCACACTCCCCGAAGTTCATCTTGTAGGAAACACATAGGCAAGCTACTTTGCGTCTATTAGCTAGCCTTTGAAGTTTGTTAGAATCTTACCTGCGCCGTAAGATTCTTGAGCAGCAGCCATGTGGAGGCCTGCCAGGAGGCAAGCGGGCGCGGGGCGGCGTGGTGCTGCGGCCACGGCTTGTTGTTGAGGCCGGGCGGCGCGGGGCGCACCTTGGAGCCCCACGCGTCGCCCGGCGGCTTCAGCGCGCCTCCGCCCCCGGACGTCGCCGGCGGCGCGTAGCTCCACGTGGATGACGATAAGGACCGACCTGGTGGATGGAGGCCATGGTTACAATAATACACAACAATGATTGTGAAAACGTACGCGTTATGACCCAATACATCATTTTATCTATCTGTGAAGATGTTTTGATTACTAGGTTGTTTAGAACTTGTTGGTCTTCTGAAAATTGAATAAATTAATAAATAATTTCTTTCACTCTGCTACAGAGTAACGAACACGATGATACGAGGTTGCCGAAGATGTAACAAGCTCACCCAGAAGAAGCCTATTCACCTTAACTTTAAAGTGATTCGGGTTATGATCATACCTCCCAGCAAGACACAATGCCAAGGAGTAAAAACAGTGATTTATTCAGGTTACATTCAAACTTTTACATAATTAAATAAATCAACACGTTCAAGACTTCCTATTGTAAGAAAAAGTTGTCTAAATTGAACATTACCTTACAGAAGACACTACAATCACTAACACAGAGTTTCCACGGGGCCAATTTTTGGCCGTAACAAAAACTGTGGCCGAAACTAATTTTTTTGACCGAAACCAAACCTGCTGTCTTTAAAGCTTACCTTCACCAGGCGGGGAAGTCTTCCCGCTCAGCATGTCGGTGTCCTTGATGGCGGCCAGCGACAGCGGCGAGCGCACCACCGAGCCGGGCGTCATAGCGGGGTCGTCCTCTACGTTCTTCATCTGGTTGCCCTGTGGGCATGACAATTTCTTAATCCCGCAAATACAACTGTTAACAATATAGCCCAGTGGTACTCGCTGGTAGCCCAATGGCGCTCGCTAACCTCGACCAATCAGTAAGGTCAAGCAACGTGAGATCAAGCAGTGAGGCCGAGCAGGGAACCTGATGGGTAGGGTTGCCACCCGTACTTTATAATAACATATTGTACGTTATTTCAGGTAATCGTACTCTATACTTTATGAGAACAATAAAGTACACGAATATACTTTATTTCACATGATTTGATTGCTTTGGTATTTTGAATAGTTTAGTCGTAGATGTTTTTCGTTAAACGAATTTATCGATTGGTGTTGAATCGATGTCAAGAGTTTTTTCTGTAATGATGATGAATATTAAGTGGCGAGACGAAAGAAACAGAGCGGGTCTGAATTTAATAAAAATTTAATTACTTATTTACTGTAATTTAGATATACTTAGACTGTAAAGATGCTGTGCAATTGTTTAGTAGAGATGCTAACAAGCTGCAAAAATCAATTTAAAATATTTTTTTAAACATAGTAATAAAGAAAAATAAATTATACTTTATTTTGATACATTGTAATTTATTTTTTTTACCTATAATAACCAATGTACTTTAACTGCAAAAAAAAAAGGTGGCAACCCTACTGATGGGCGACCAAAGTGGCAATTTATCACGAGCGTTTCCGCGCTTCGAAAGGCACGTTAACTCAGAAAACTCTGACATTAAAGTTAGCCAAGTTTGCCACACACTTGACTATACCTACACGATATAGTCATTCTTCTACTAAGAAGAAGAACAATATTATCTAACTTTTTCTTTAAAAGTAATAGGAATGTTGACTCTATTCATCCTAACCGCACCGCAATAATGCGCGTTCAGCTGGTCGATTTTACAACAACAAAGTACAATACATACACTTTTCTCATTGATTTTTGCTATTGAATATTGTTGTCTTTGTCTTTATTGTCCTTATTTAATACAAGCGGACGCTCGCGGCTATGCCCGCGTGAACTACAATTTTTGTAACTCACGGGAAACGCACATTTTTCTGGGATAAAAAGAGGCCTATTTGCTACTTCAGACTATAATATTTGTGCCAAATATCCTCCAAGGATATTAAATTAATTGAGAACAAACATCCATACAAACATAAAACTTTCACATTTATAATATTAGTAAGAAGTAAGATTACTTTTTTTTTCCATAGTTCTTTTTATTACTTTGGCTATTGTTTTCTGTTTGTATTGTATTTTTGAAGTTATACTTCTTTAGGCGCGTTATGAAAAAATGATGAGAGTGAAATTTTAAGATGCGCGCGCATCTGTGACACAAAATTAACAGTATGAAGCTGCCTGCTTAACCGCTCAAAGAAGTATAACTTCTCACGCGCGTACATAAGTACACGCACCCATTTTTTTTTTAATACATACATAAAACGCTCATGATAATGATCCCTAACGGGGTAGGCACAGCATCTGTGGTTCTAGTGAACTACTTGATGCCACGTTTGACACAAACTGTGAGGGTTATCATATGGCACAAGTTGTATAATGGTGAGAGGTGGTCAGCCTTTCACCCATTATACAGCAAAACCCTAGCATCCCACTTACAGACTTCTACTGTATACCTGGGAATGGTAAGTAGCTAGCAAATTCTAAGATTTTCTTTATTAAAGGCTCACACTAAGGTTTTTCTTTGTGTCGTGGGTCACTCGGAACACACATAAAGACAGACACAAACACCCATAACCCGAGAACAAACATCTGCCTTTTACACAAATATTTGCCCCGACTGGCATTCCACCCCAGACCCGACAATCAAGAGGCAGCGCCACTGCCACTCGACCAAACCGGTCGTCACTCCAACTCCAGTATGGAAGGAAATTGTGTCACTTTTGTGTTGAATAAATGTTAGAATCTAGAGTCTACATGCAGTATAGAATGAACTGACCTTCCAGGGCTTGCCGGGCTCGAACTCAGGCACGAGGTCGTAGACGGGGGGGTGCGCGGGGTGAGCGGGCCAGTCCTTGCCGTCCGCCACGTCACCGCCCGCCTCGCCCCACCCCTCGCCGCCGCGACCCACGCCCCATGTACTGTTTGGACAACAAAGGAAATGTAACAAAAAGTGAACAGCTTTGATTCCTTTACTCCTCATGTATAACCCGAACGAGTTAACTTGGGACCTGGGCCGACGACGAGGTCTCAAGTTAACTCGTACGAGATATAGTTATACGGGATGACTTTAAACTAGGTACGAAACTTTAGGGAGTGATTCTCACTGTGAAAACAGCTCATTGCCCAAGTTCTATGGTGTTTTTTTTTTCATATTTCAACTTATGTTCCTTGGGGAAAATTGTAAAGTGGGTCGATTCACTTCCCTAATTTTAGAGTCATAACGACCCCACCCCATAAACGAATAAAAACTATTACTGTAAGTTCATCACAACAATGGTAATAATAAAACACAAAATAATACGTAGGATGGACGGATTTTTTGATTTGTTGTATCTGTCTCCGTCCCGAATATCAGAATACAAATTAAAAACATTGGAAAATTGACGAAAAAATTCCCACGGGAACTAAGTCCCCGGCGGAAAGCTAGTATAGTACTCACGCGTCAGGTTGCAAGCCAAGCTGGTTGAGTTGCGGGCTGGTGGTCGACTTGGCAGTGCCAGGCGCGCGGCTGAACTCCGAGCCTTCGCCGTCCTTGTCGAGGGAAGGCAACTTCCACTGGTTCAGACGAGATTGCTGATTGCCACTGGCGCCGTAAGCCTGCGAATAAAAAAAAAAGTTTTTACACCAGCCTACCAATAATGAAAACTTGAATGTCTAATGGCACTGTACAATTGACAACAGCTGGGACCGACAGCTTAAAGTGCTCTCCGAAACACGGAAACACTCGTGATTAGTGTTGCAACCAATAGTAGAAAGTATCGATACTCTATCGATACTATCGTAACCTTGAAAAACAGTAACAATATCGATAGGGCTATCGTTAGTATCGATATTATCAATAGTATCGATGGCCAATAGTTTGCGATACTATTGGTGAGACTAAACTATCGATAGTATCGATAGTACTATGCAGATAAATAGCCACTTTGGTTACCCATTAGGTGATTATACCTACACAATAAGGGCGGATTTTTCGGTGTCTGTTCAGAAAATAGTTCCTGTAAGCAGTATCGCCCCATTTGACGTCCAATTTGGTTAACCGTTCTAGTTTTTATATTACCTCTGTTGGTATGTGTCTTAGAATCTACGATACTAGTAGAAGCCTCAGTATTGGGATTTTGTGTGCGGCGTGGATCATCTTCGAACCGCTATTTCGACCACTACGACCTTAATTTGTTTGGCGCGTGTGCACCCGAATTTGGCTAATATAGCCTGATGTTTTCGGCGTAAGTAGATATACTAACCCCTTGAGAGTCCTTGGAGATGGCCATGTCTCCGAAGTTGTTTTGCAGCTGGGCCAGCGGGTCGTGGCTCTGCTTGAATAAGTCAGCGCCACCCGTTTGCTGCTTCATAAACAACGCTTGCTGCGTCGCTATCTGGTTCTGTAAACACACGATTAATTGTTAATCTGCATAAATATACAGGGAAATTTAAAAAATAGGCCAAGATGCCTTTAAGTTTCCCTTTTTTAAATAAAGAAAACTATTGGAGGCCATATACGTCGGTGAGGACATATATGGGCTGGTAAAAAAAAAAAAAATGGTATTGCTAAACAATTAAGATTATGAGTGTGCGTTCCAAAATGTAGAGACCACTTCATTATTTTCACTAACTTTCTGTCCTTAGCTTTTTTCGCGTTGAGTGGCTTATTTAACTGTTCAGCTCACCAACTAAACCTATCACGTATAACACCCCTATTTTTTGCGTCGAAGGTTGAAAAAGAGTCAAACACATAGTACATTGCATTGAAGCTTAGTAAAGAGTAAATAAGAGTGGATTATGAAAGAGTGTGGCCTTCTATCACAGGTGTTTTTCAATGAGAAGGTCACAATGACTACAATTAAGTAACAAAGTTTGAGTAACTAAGGAATATGAAAAGATACGAGCGATTTACATAATTAGACTGGGAGCAAAAGTAAAACCTATAACATGCCATTCGCCAGCTCATCCCAGGCATATAAAAGTCAGTAACAGTCGTTGGTGGTTTTCCGTATCAGTGGCAATTTGACAATACTATGCCAGTGTTCTACCTAAAAAGTTTATAAATAACCACTATGTTTCTGGTCTTAATAAAATATTTCATTTTGTACCAAATGAACTCATGTATGTAGTAATAAATGACTTTTTCTTTTAACCTACCTGCAGAGCAGTGATCTGCTGTTTAGCCTTGGTGATTTGCACGGAGTATTGCAGTGCAAGGGAGGAATTGGCCTTGGAAATCGCAATTGAATGTTGCTGCACCAACTGTTGAAGTACTTTGATCTGCAAAACAAACCCTTATTTTAACTTTTGTCTAGTTTGAGCTTCAGCTTGAAAATGATATTTGAGATTATTTTTAGGGAAATAAAAATGTTCCGCGCGAATAGGACTTAAACCGACGACCCCAGAAATAGATCTCCTGTGCTCTAACGAACTGAGCTATCGTACCTTCAAGTCAAGCGGCGAAATTTCTCATTACCCCTTACTAAGCACATTACGTCGTGCGTGTGTTACTTGTGAAAATCACTCACGCGGGTAAGCGTTCTAAAAATACTAAATATTTTAGATTTATAGAAAAATCAATTCTCTCTCTTACATGTTTACGTCATTAGAACCTTAATCGACTGCAATTTAAAATACATTCTCATTTTAAAAAATAACATAAATGACTGTCATTGAATCAGTGATGTCAAGGAATTAATAAGATTCTTGCCAAGGTCCTGTAGAATGTTGGGAGTTACAAAATGCAACACTATTACACATCTATACAGCGTGTCCCAGGAAACCAGTACCAACGAAGGTCGGTGGTTTGGGGACACCAATACCTATCGATTGGACCCCCATGTATGTTCCGCGATTTTTTGTAGTTTAGAAGTTATAACACATTTAACGAATTTTTCGAAATTTATCACCCAGCATCGATTTTTTTTTCTCTTTATGTTTAAGATTATTTTAAAAAATCTTTATGGTAGATAATAAGGGAAATATCAGCTACCATAAAAAAAAGTGGATGTCCCTCATCATTATGGAACATGATTTAAATTTAACTTAAAAGTTAAACTATCACTTCAGCGAAATCTTTTCAAAACTTCAAGTTGGTAAAAAAATTATTGAGATGGACCTGTTTTTAAAAGTTGTTTCAAACAACTTTTAAAAACTTCGGAAGATATTCAGCTTTAGGAAACATAAAAAAAATCCAATCTATAAATATTGGTGTCCCCAAACCACAGACCTTCGCTGGTACAGGTTTCCTGGGACAACTGTATATAGTTTAAAAGGAAATTGCGCCCGAGTTTGTTTATCCGCTAAGTAAGTGTTTCTAAAACGCGCAACGGATTTTGAAACGGATTTCACCGTCGCACCCTAATTGACCGTGCAAAACCGAGGCGGGTCGCCAGTAAACTATAAAACACTAATCTATTGCAGTTCAATATCTTATCTAAAGTTTAAAAATAGAGACTATTTTTATCGAAAGTTACTTTCTTTTTGTTTATTTAAAAAATTTTTTTTTTTTACTTTGTTACTTTGGGTACCTAATTGTCTTTTGCTGTAATCAAAAACGAGGTGGGGTAAGCGGTAAGTTCATGAGGTAGGACGTTTTGATAGGATGATGATCCTGAATTGTAAGCAAGAATTTGCAGGATAACAGGTCTGTAGTGAAGGAAATTTAGTCCAGCATTAACTGACCCGTAGACTGCTTAATTTATCCAGAGATAACCTACGAATAATGGTGGGTACCCTTACGGGCCACTGTGCTTTGAACAAACACCTATTCGTACTAAACGTCACCGACAGCCCCTCTACAGGGGCTGCCTAGAGGCTGATGAAACAGTCGCCCATGTAATCCTGGACTGCATGGGAGTGGCAGAACACCGGGCAAAAATCCTTGCAGATATTAAGTCACTCCGCGAAGTCTGCGAAATTCAAATTCAGACCTTCTGGACAGAGCTGAAGTGGCTGGAGTAGCCACTAACCCACACGCATAATGGGCCACTTAAGATTAAGAGCCTAAATGCGGAAATGGGAGCCCAAATCACTAATCTATACTAATACTATTAAGAGGAAAGATTTGATTGTTTGTTTGCATTGAATAGGCTCCGAAACTACTGGAGCAATTCGAAAAATTCTTTCACCATTAGAAAGCTACATTATCCTCGATGGACATAGGCTACATAATTTTCCCGAATTCCCACGGGAACAAAGTCCCGGGCGGAATGCTAGTGTATTTTATAGAGCACAGATTTGATTGTTTGTTTGCATTGAATAGGGTCCGAAACTACTGGACCGATTTGAAAAATTCTTTCACCATTAGAATCTTACATTTGCCGTGATGAACATAGGGTACATGATGTTCCCGAATTCCCACGAGAACGAAGTCCCGGACGGAAAGCTAGTCACTAACATACTGACCTGTTGCAGCAGTTGATTGAGCAGCACGAGGGTCTGAGGGGCCAGGGGCTGGTTGAGAATCTGGTGGTTTAGGTAGCCGGCTGATACAGCCATCTGAATTTGTTGCACCAGCATTCGCAGCTGAGCTGTGCTCGGCTGACCGCTGTTGCCTGTGCCACTGTTGAAAAGAAAATAGCTGGTCAGTATTATGCATATTAAGTTGAAGAAATAATAACCCACGGCAATCAACGTAAAATGAATTTTAATGGCTACAGAGCAAAGGTTTTTGCTTCCATTTTCGGCATTAAATATTAATTTTTTGTGGTAAATAAAATACGTGACTGTTAAGATGTGAATAATTAATGAAAGATTCCAATGAAAGTTGGAGCTTAGGATGGTCTGACCTGACACAAGCAAGGACTGATGATCTGAAGGTCCCGGGAACCCGCTGAACGCCTTGGATGTATTGTCCTATAAACCTGTTGTAGTTGTGGCTGGAAGGGATCTGACATACCTGTTGGAGTAGTAAGGATGGTGCTGATGCTGCTGCGGTGACGGCTGGTTGAGCAGCTTTTGGACTACAGCGGGTGACACTTGTGGCACAGTGGGCGAAAAGGATGGGGTGGTATCTGACACACCTGTAGGAGTTGTAAGGATGGTGCTGATGCTGCTGCGGCGGCGGCTGGTTGAGCAAATTTTGAACGACAACAGACGACACTTGCGGCACAGTGGGCGACGGCACACCTGTTAGTTATATAGTCAAACGGGACAGGGTGGTAACTGACATACCTGTTGGAGTTGTAAGGATGATGCTGATGCTGCTGCGGTGGCGGCTGGTTGAGCAGCTTTTGGACAACAGCGGGCGAAACTTGCGGCACAGTGGGGGGTGGTTGGAAGGGTGCCCCGGGGTGGAAGTGTTCGTCCCGTCGCCACCCCTCGCCCCGCCCCGTCGCCGCCGCTAGCATCTCTAAAGCTTCTTCAGCATTCATATCCCGAGAACGAAGGGCCGCTTCTGCCTCTTCTTTTTTGTACCCCATCTCGACTAGGTATCTGAGGAATAGAAACGTTTGTTTTAGTACAAGCAGAAATATTTAAACCTTGAAAATAGCAGTCATTTGTTCTTGCTGGCGCAACGTTGGCTTGAAGACAGTCACCAACGGCTCCAAACCTTAAATTCAACCAAATGTTTGTACTCTTGACAAGTTTCGATATTTCAACTAACCTGAACTGCTTACTGTTCCACACGATCTCTTTAGGCAACTGTTTGCCAAGTGGTCCGCTCTGGGGAGGCTTAGGGCCGCCCCATTCGCCGATGTCATCGGTCCAACCACCTCCGGGCCCAGTGGGCTTGGACTTCGGCACGGGCCACAGGCCAGGGCCCGACGCTTCAGGCCAGGGCATATCTCTATCTGGCCAGCCCGGAGTATGGGGCTCTTCCCAGGAACCGTTGCGTTGAGAATGCGCGCTCCACACTGCGTCTGGTTTGGTAGGTGTGGGGGGTATGCGCTGCGGTGCGGGGGGTCCTTGCGGCCCCGCGCGGGCCCCCATGCCCCCCATGCCACCGCGGGAGGCCCACAGCGACGTGCCGTCGTCGAACCCTCCCGCTGCACGACGTGCAGCCGGCGGAGATGGCTCCTCCCATCCGGATCCTTTGATCGAGTCTTTGGGACCCTACAAAAGAAACATGATATATGTAGTTCACTAACTACGGTATACGACCTATTTCATTCAATAATGTAATCGCTTGAGATCAATTTTTATTTAAGAAACGTGAAATTGATTATGTTATATTTAAACTCAAGAATAATGCAATAAAATCCACTGTTTTTTTGCCCTTCATTTAACGTTCGATGACCGAAATGATTCATATTAAACAATCAAAAATGTTCTCTCTATTGTCAACAAAACAAAAGACGGCCGTCGCGTCAGGTTTCACTATATTTGCATCGCAACGATATTCGATATCGCAAAACCGATAAAATGTTGAACATCACGAGCATGAATACATTCGTAACTGGACTGTTTTTGCTGAAAGGCTTATGTTTTGAAAATAATGCAAATCGCGCATTTAAGGTTTGATGACTCCAGTTATTGTATGGAATTACAATACTGTAAAAAAGACGTACTTACGTTTCCTGTTTTTTTAAGGGATTACTTTTTTCATCATTAAGTAAAATTTTGATTTTTCTAAAGGCAAAACCTATGGCAATCGAGGTAACATTAATACCTGTGCGCCCCACTGGTTGACGGCTCCTCCAGGCATCATCTTGCCGGGCGGGGCAGTGTGGTGCTGATGTTGACTCCACATGTCGCCGTTGAGACGGCCGGAGATTCCTCCGCGAAGGTCATGACGAGGATCTGCAGGCTGCGCGCGAGGGTCAGCGTTGCGATGAGGGTCTAAACGAGGATCGGCAGGCCTATGTGGCTCGCCCCAAGTGTTCCAATCGTCCTTCTTAGGCACGGCCCATTGCTGCGCGTGTTGAGGCGGCCCGGCAGTCCATTGCTGTGGCGGCGGCGGTCCATTCCACACATTAGCAGAATCGGCCGCGTCATCGTCCTCACCCCAAGTACCACCGATGTTCGTAGTCGGCGTATGACCCCACGGAGTTTTAGACTGCGGTTGCGGAGGCGGTTGACCACCGTTCCTCAAGTTGGCTTCCCAGAGATCTGTGCCGAGGAATGCTCCATTATTCACGTTCGGCTTCCAGGCCGGAGGACCTCCCGCGGTGGGTTCCACTTTTGTTCCCGGTTCTGGAGATCCGGGAACTTCCCAGTTGGTGTCTTGGTTGACGTGTTGCTAAAACAAAAAAAATGTAGTAACAAAATAAAGTACATTTTGTAGAAGACGTAATATTGAAATAATGTTGAGATATCCAGAGATACTCACCCCTCCCCAGCCATCCTGGCTAAACAAGGCCTCCCGCATAGAGTTGAGCTGCTCTATCTTGGCGGAGGATGTGGTATTTGCGTTGTTGCCATTTCCATTGCCAGAGGATGGCCCGTTAGCATTCGCAGTTGAGTTTGGAGGATTGTTTCCCCCATTGTTTCCATTTCCAGCATTGTTTGTGTCTAAAAATTCAATAGATCTCGTTCTCAAAAGATTCAGATTCACAACTAATAATAACAGCCATTATTACCTTTGGTATTTAATTAGATTTTTTGTATTCCATTAATATAATTGCCGTTTGTTTGAATAAGTTGCGTGATTGACATTAAAAGACAATTAACATAAGTTTCGTAAGTGGGGATAACAAGAATTCGGCTAACACATTTTTTGGGTATCATTTACCGTTGTTAGGAGACGGAGCGTTGTTGTTGGACTGCGAGTTTGGCATGTTTGGCGGAGAAGTCTGCCAATTCTGAGACGCATCGCTGGTTGCCGGCATCGGATTGCCGTTCCCCTTGTTGCTATTCACTGCAACCAACAACCTCTACATCAAAACTATAGCATGACTTTTGCAACTAAGTACTTCATGGTTTGCAGTGATAAGCATCGAAAAACCAAAAGTGCCGCCAAACATGGTTATAAGCGGCTCGTAAGTTTTGTCATGAATACATTTCGCCGCCGAATCGCCGATACATTTGTTAGTGCCAAAACTTTAAATTCTAGGGCACATGAATGTTTTTAAATGAGTACGAAAGGTCAGTAAGAATTCCTATTGAATGCATTTTATTTACATCTCTTGCACACAATTGATTCTCTTTTATTTAAATACCTTTATGCACTGTTACTCAGGAAGTTACTAGAAACGTGCATATTAACCTACAAATGCAGAAAAATAGGATCGTAAATGCCTTGAATACATGTGACAAAACAATCAAATGATAATTAATTATAATAAAACGTAAGTTTTAAGTGTTAGCATCGTAAAAACATCAAATATCGATAGTGATTCTGATGGAGCTCAATGTAATGGATGCCTAGCAGCCTAGACTCATTCTTCTAATCGGTTTAAATCACGCAGCGTTAAACAAACAAACAGCAATGCAAATTCTAACAAGCCTACATCATTAGATGTTTGATTTGAAAACAACTTACTGTCTGCTTGAGAAGTGGGCGGCCGCTGAGCCGTGTTATTCCATTGTTGTTGAGTATTGTTAGAGCCATTATTTGCTTGGCCACTTGAGTTACCGCCCCAATTCCCGGCTGCCAAACGAAAAGGATTGAGTCTAGTAATAAACTGTAATGCAAACTAGCTAATAAAACAGGCCGTAAATCGGACCTAACATCAATTTTCAAACAATGGCGCCTGACATACATATGAGTAATGTAATATGCTGTTTACATAAATTTCAGGCAATTTATTAGAGGGAAATTATAATTCAGTTGGAATATGAAATAATTTGTCTAAAATCACATTATAAAACAAAGAAGTTATTGGGTAATTAGATGAGTTAGTGATGTTAACTGGGTGACTTATAATTTAATTAGTGAACTTATTACCGTTGTTGGAAGCAGGGGGGCTGCCCCAGCCCGTGGCGGCGTTGAGCGAGCTCTCGCCCCCGCCGCACAAGCGCAGACGACGGGGCACGCCCCAACTGTCCACTTCTTCGCTCTTCGGCAAAGCCTTCAACATCCTTTCCTCATTTCTCATCAGTTCTAGCATCGCGTCAAAAGTGAGATCACCGTTTGCGAACGTTCTCAAAGCCGTCTTTGGCATCGATGCTTCGGGTATTTCCGATACTTTATTGTCATGGTGCGTTCTTATCGACTTCTCGTCATTTATCATTCGAGTTTTCGTTTTGCATATCATATTATGAGCAGACTTTTCGTTTAGTAATTGCGTCTTATCCATGTAAGGCTCATCTCGTATAATACAAACTGAGGATTTAAAAGCGTAATCAGACTTGTTCATATACTCTGGCGCTCCCAACGCCATCTTATAGTTTAAGTTAAAGCTACTGAAATATGGGTCACTGTATGAGATACCCTGGACTGTTATGGCGTTAATCGATAAAGGAATGCAGTAGTTAGGCGTATCGCCAATCATTTGGTTTTGTTGGATACTATCAACAAACTCTACATTATAAATATTATCTACTATTTTTACACTAACTCGCTGACTTTCATTCTTCTCTTCGACTCGCTTAAAAGCACCAAATTTATTTGTGTTCACCACCGACATGGAGGTGGAGTTATTACATTGCATTGGTTCGGTAACAGTATCAATATTGGAGTAACAATTATCCTTAATTAGATGTGGAACACATAATATTACAGAAACATTAGACATCAGACAATTATTATAAATAGAATAATTTTCTACAATATCCACCTAGCATTATACTTATTTTCACAGATTGCATATTGTTTCAATTATAGACTAAGTAACAATGGTTCGTAGTGATGCAGTCAATAAAGCAGGTAGCAGTGTTTAGTGCCTCTGTGGCAGAGGGCAGGTGAGATCACCGCTGGAAGCTGCTGCGGACTCGCCTCCTAGCCCCGAGTGGCCCAGCCCTATAAAACACACCTGAACATCAGCACTTTAGAAATTACATTCTACTTAATACTATAATGATAGGTTCTAAAAGTCATAAAACCAAAAGAATGTACTTATGGGTAAGGTAAGGTTTTTTATATATAAGAAAAGCATTTTTTTTATTATTGACTAAATAATGCACTCTTAATAAATTTGCCTTTTGTTACAATTTACCAGTAGGAAGTAATAGATTTTAGAATTATACTTATACTTCAGTTTTTTATTTATGAATTGTAAACTCATATGAAGAGTATAAAATGTATTAACAATGACAAATAACTAATAAAATAAGAAAAGGGCATGGACATAAAGTCTGTGGATGCACAATTTACTGTTATATATTTTTTGAACAGTAATTTTTTTTATTAAAAATAATCTACATTATGTTTTCTGCTGGAGAGAATTTCTTAGAAATTATCTTATGAAATTAAAAGAACAGAATTTATGAATATTATTCAGTAAAAACACCTCATGGTTGTTTTTCAGATGCTTTTTTACACATAAAGCCATATATTTTATAAAACCGTAACTCATGACATGACACTAATTAGCAAATTTCCTATTTATTTGATTCCAATTAGCATAGCTGCCCATTTAGTTAATGAGACATGTAAGTAGCTTATTTAATGTTACCTATTTACTTAGTCTCCAACTCAACAATAAAACAGGTATTAGCTTTATTTAAGACTTGCTTACATTACCTATGAACGAGGACAAGGGTAGTCGAAAATAGGCATGAATGGAGAAGATTGGAGGAGGCCTTTGCCAAGAGGCAAACAGAATATGAAGAAAATAGTTTAATAAGTTTAATTTTATAAGCACAATAATAAGCAATTTTTGAATGTTCTATATAGGCTATAAATAATAAAAATAATATAGATTTACTAGACTATTTGGTTTATTATTTTTAAACATTATAACGGGTTCTTACCACGATATAGGTTAAAAATAGTGAAAATAACCATGAGAATTTTAAACAATACATTATTTAATTTATGTTCAAAATCTTATGTTGCTGATATCTCTCAATGTGACAACCAACAAATATTATTTTCAGTCGTTGTTAGGCAAAAATAATAAATGATTTGATTGCTGATATGGTTCAATGCAAATAAATAATTCATTTCAATTCAGATACTAAATGAATGCCCCATATACGTATAGAACCAAATAAGTGTAACCATTTGGGGTAGAACAGTTTCTACTTTACTCATGGTTGATCAATTTGAGGGTTCTAGGATCAACTCTTGTAAGTTATTTGCCACCTTTGTTATGAATATACAAAATTTACTATTTTATAAGAGGCCTAATGTATCATATCTAATAAGAAGGTGACTTTAATAGGTACCTGGAAACTTACATGATCTAGTCACATAGTCACTTAAGCATGCTCAATAGATTACTGTCGCCATATATCTAATTGACTTAAAGTTTACTTAAAAGAACCACAAATAAGTTAGAAATAGCAATCTGAGTGAGTTCGAAACTTTTAAACAGGTAGGCATCAATTGAATTTTACAGTAACTATTTAGGTAATAAGTATTTAAGTGCCCAGCTTTTCTTAGGATTACAAAATATCTGACTCGATAGACAAATTAGTTTTCTGATTTGGCTTACCTTATAGGACGGACGAGAGGCTGAGCTGTATATCACAGATAATGCGGGCTCGGCAGATCCTCGAGCAGCTTTTCAAACAGCTCGTACCGTTTCAGATTGTCTGTACAGAGTAACACATAACATCATTAGAAGACATGGGTTATAGAAGGTACAATGGATTATGTCAGTTAAATAGCCGATTTCTTAGTGGAATCGGTCAGAGAGTCATTTTAGAGACTGCAATCAATCAATGGTTAAGATACATTTTGAGGTTATTTTAAAATAACTATATCGAGAACCATAAAAGCGCTTGATGGGAAGCTCCCATACAGCAAAACTTTTTCCTAGTTTTACTGCATTATAATGACACAATCTGCGTCGCCCCCGCAGGTGCGATAATGCAAGATATTCTTTCATATAAAAATCGGAATGGGATCTCGCGGAGAGAACGCAATTCAACAAAGTCAAAGCGCCAAAACTTACAATGTGGGATTGGGATACACACTGTACACACACAAAAACTTTACACAATTTCACATTTCTTTACCACCAATATTCAGACATAGATATAGTACATCGATATTTGTGTATTTCGGCCTTGAGACTCGACGACTCGATGTTGAATATCTACAGACTCGTGTACATGTATCTATGCTATGTATATCATCAGCTACAGTACCTATCTATAGAGTGAAAGTTTGCACGACCTATATCAAGAGATTAGGACCATTTTTTGCAAATTTTCATATCATTACCTAATTATAACTATGTTAACTAATTGATTATCAGACTAATTTTCAAAAAATACTATAAATTACGAAGGAAAACACAAAAAATCTTACATGACACGACCGAGCAAACGGTGTTATATTACTAGAAAGAACGAGACAGAACATCAAATATATTCCAGTCATGCCATTAGTAAGAGCGAGAAAAAAGGTACGCCTGAGAAAGCGATGGATGCCATAAATGCTAAAACGTCCAACGACGACATTATGCACTATTCGCGTTAAAAATGTAACCTACGGCACCTACCTTTATTTTGTATAATTGTTGGCACATAACTTAGAGATTTATACAAAATCACAATCCCAAACCCCCGAGAACACGGCTTCGACGGCTGGATGGAATGATTTCGTCGTCGGGGTTCACACGCAAAGCTGTGAAATGACGCCCGTTTAAGATGAACACCAACTCCATTACAATACCGTTGGGTATCCGTCGCTTTATCACGGTCGGATAATAGTATCCTATAGGTACATATCTATTTTTAGTGTATTGTATAGTACAGTACCTATATATCTACAATGTATAGGTGGGTAGCAAATACGCATGTGCCTCTCTACCTTTATGCTAACATTGCTAACAAATCTACTGTGTTGACTATAGAACATTAGATAGGTATTTTGTAGATTTTATAGAGACAGTTGTGCATTTATACCTACTTAGTTACTCGGGTACCTACTGTCTGTAGGTTGAATGAAAGACGCAAATATCTGCCTTACCATTATGTAATATTTGCAAGTAAATAAAATGTTTTGAAATGATTTAAGATTTTGGTATTCGTATTCTGCCATTGTTCTGTTATGTCGAATTTTGTATACGAAGAACTTTTAGGTATGTAATGTATTGCACTTTTACAAGCTGCTAGGATAGGTACTTAGTGGTAGGTATCTAAATCAATGCCTTTTTTTACCTAATAGCGAAGCTACTCAAATATCTTTCTTACCTCTTCTATTTTCGACGTGCCATTTAAGTATAAGTAGCACAGTATGTACACAAATAAGTCTATCATTTTACTAAATCGCACTGAGCAGACAAGACGGAAGACGTCTTTGAATCACAATAGGAAATTCACAGAACATGCTACCTAAATGCTATTTGAGGCAAGGCTGTGCCAGCCTAATGTAGGTACTTGCCAGAGCACAATACAGTACGGTATGACACGAGCCAGTGCCCATCGCCGCGATAGAAGCTGCTGAACTGGAAACATAACACGTGCCTTTTACATCATACGCGACGACCGCGACCCGGCTACAAATGCTAATCGCTTAGATTTCGTTGCGGATGCGTATAATGTTTTTTTGGTACATTTGGTTGTGTGGATAGGTATAATAGTTTGACGTTGCTTTATTATAGGTACCTACCTACATATAACGCTAACGCTACACAAATAATTATTAGTGCAGCATAGGATGAGCTATGGCGGAAAATAATTTAAAACATAACATAACGAGGACTAAGCCAGGGTATTTGATCACTATAAGTAGGTACAGTACAGATAGATTTTTTCATTTCCACGCGAATGAAATCGCGGGCAAAAACAAAAAGATAGTTTTAAATAAATAATTTAGTTTACTGGCTCTTTAACGCATAACACTTTCCCCAAATAAGTTGAAAAACCCCTCTATGCTGCGACGACCACTTCACTATGTCATACCCTTTATACACCACGCCTGTAATCCCTAACGGGTTAGGCAGAGCATCAGTGGTTCTAGCGAACTACGTTTGACACAAATTGTAAGAGTTATCATAGGGAACAAGTTATATAATGGTGAGAGGTGGTCAACCTTTCGTCCATTATGCACTAAAACCCTCATATCCCACTTACTTACAGACTTTTACTGATACTTACCTGGGAAGAGTAGGAAGCTGGCATATTCTAAGTTTTTCTTTCCCTCCCAGTCCAGCATGGAAGCAATAGAATAATCATGTCCGTAAGGATTGAGGAGCCTCATCAGATTTTTAAAAGCTGATCTCACCATTATTTAGCAGCAAAAGAGCTGATTTTGCAGCACGAATTCTGGATTTAGCAGCAAAGTATATCACTAGTTATATTAATTCAAAAGTGGCACCGTTGAGTAATAGATGTATGTTTTTGAAAATTTGGCATCATTTAGCAGCAATTATGTATAGTATCTTTAAAAATTTATCTTCTGTAGCGCGGAAATTACATAAAATATAATACTTTTAGTATGGCACCTCAATATATACTCAAGAGGTGAATTTCCATTGAATGTGAGCGATCAATAATTTTATTCGACATAATGATCATTTAGCAGGTGGTGTGTTTTATTTTGCAGTATAGGAATAGAATAGTAAAACAGAGTATATAGATGAACGAATTTTCTTTGGCTGAGGAGCGAATTCATAAGGAAATAGTTAAGTATTGTTATTTCAGAATCCAAAATATATACACTGCTGAACTGTACAGATATAGTTAGAAGACATTTCTGCTAAATGTTAGTGTCTCTGGCTTTTGATTCCGTTGAGATCTCAGGTGGTTATAGTCAATCATATAAAAATAGAACGTCAGGATTGAGGAGCCAAAGAAAATTC